>OX639996.1:94285284-96693358 GCA_951828415.1 Anomoia purmunda
ATATGTATGGATGTAGTATGTGTGCATGCACATCTACTCGCACGTAGAAAGTGGAAACTTTTCGCGACAAAGCCGCCATAACAGTTAGAGCAACGAGCAAAGTGTTTGGGTGACGAGAAATGGGAATTGGGGAACAAGGGAGGCAGGAGATTGCATTAGAAACTATAAAGCCATGAAACAATATGAAATCCAATTAAAGGTGGCATATCTCCATAGTTGGCTTTTAGCGCAACGGGAATATAATGGTAAAAGCACGTATGAACATACTACTTGCGACTATATAGAAAGTAGATGAACTCAAATATGTATGTATGTAGTATGTATGTACTTATATTTGTAGTACAGTTTGTGAGTGAGTGCTAAAAGGAATTTGTAGGCTACTTTTTGTTGTTCTTGTTGCTGCTACTGATGGTTAAGAGCACTTTCAATATGATCACTGATTTTTTCATGGTTTTTCTTTTTTGATTTTTTTCGTGTAAATTTTTCATGGAACCGCCAACCAAAAGCAGTGATGTCAACATTAACAAGTGGACGAAAAGGACGAAGGTTTGCCTGGGCGGTGGGTTGCAAGGTGAGGCAAGGCAGGGAAAAATCAGTTCAGCTTCATCGCAGTATTTTCATGCTGATTGCATTTACCTGTCGCATAGCAGTCGGTGGGGCTAGTATTTTTACTGCTCTATGTATGTACATGCACATGTGTGTATGTGTGTGTGTACGTGGGAGGTTTTATGTTCATTTTACCAACAGCAGCGTACGAAATCTAATTTTTGCGCAATTTGACGACACATTTACGTTTTTATTTGATTATTTTTGTGTTCACCTGCAACCAATGCCAACAAACATTTCAAAACGTCAACGACAGTTGGTAACTCCACAGATGCTGCAAGCACAAATACAAATACACTTACTTGCCTGTGACCATGTACCCTGCCGGGAATAGAATTACTTTAAAAGCTATTTAAAAAGTATTTTTCACCAAGTATAGCTGGTTGAAAATCTTTCTTTTTACTTGTAATCACTTAACTTTATTAACATGGCGATGACAAGTGAACTATCTGACTCTGCATTTGATTTCAAGTATTTTTAATTATGTTTGACAGAAGGAACATCAAAATTCCGTTTTTTCCACTTATTTTAAAACTAGTCTAATTGCCAATTACTTTGAAACTTGTCACTTTCCAGTTCTTTAAAAATATGTGCAGCCTTTACTTTATAGTAACTTTAAAATTTTTAAGTTCTTCGTTTAAACAAATGTATATTTTAATTTCAATTCAGGGTACAAATTAAAAATAACACGGTGTGACAAAAAAAAAAAAAAATGAATGGTACTTTTTTTCGAGACATACCTCATTTTGTAGGTCTGGTCAGACATATAAAAACTGGATCCTCAGAATTTCCAATACACCCTCAAAATCTGAAGTTAGGGGCGAATTCAGTGTCACTTTAAGGGAGACACTTTTCCGTTTCCAACAATGTATAAAGTGTTCATATAACGTGATAAATGTCAGAAAAACGGGCGAAACAATATCGAAAAATCAATTTTTTTTTTAATTTTTTCATCTTTAATAGCAGATTTTTCGAATAATTTGTTAACCAGTGCATATGTAATTTTAATTAAAAGTAATCTCCTATCAATTCTGTCTTCAATGATATATAGATTTTTTTTATTCGAGCAGGTGTTCCTCAGCTATTCCACTTTGATCAATTTTTACAGCGAAATATGCGCGCTACATTTTTTTGATTATGTTAGCTACGACTCAATCTCCTTCAAAGTGTATGTACTATGTATATGACATTACAGTACTATACAAACGTGATAAAAGCTGTGGATCTTAGTTGTAAAAAATGTGTGAAAATCGGAATAAATTTTGCTACATTTGTGGCTTGTTTGTAGGCGAAAAAACACGCGAAAAAACTAGAAAATTCTAATGGTTTGGTTACAAGTTACAACATCTTGTTTGGCAAATCATTTGTAAAAAGCCGATGGTATGAGAGAGTATGCTTGTTTTTCTTGTGTAATGAAGCTGCTAAAGTGTCCACGAAAAAGAGTCGATCAAACTTGGGATTTCCCTTATTCAGCGCCTATGATATGGCATCCTCAGCTATACCACAATATAAGTGATTGCTACTTCTGTAAAACAAATTTATATGGGTATAGTTATAAAACTCGTAAATATATCAAATATGCCAATGTTTCTAGTGTTTCGAAGGCAATACCTTATCAAGGTCAAGTGAAGTGCACAAATACTGTCGAGCAAAAATTCAACAAAGCTGAAGACTTTTCGACAGAGGACGGCGACAAAGAGTTTATACCACACGGGTCGCGTTCATCCGAGCGCCATTTGGTTTCTAACGAGGATTTTGAAGATATGGTAAGAGATCTAGATATAACAATTCGGCAAAGGGAAGTACTTGCTTCTAGATTAAAGCAGTGGAATATAGTGGAAGAAGATTTTAAAATTACGCTGTTGCGAAGTAATGAGCGCTTGATGTTTAACCAAGTTTTTAAAATTGATAAAGACGAAAAAAACTTGACTTATTGTGCGGATGTGTCTGAACTCTTCGTCCGATTTGGATACAACTACGAACCAAAAGATTGGCGCCTTTTCATCGATGGATCTTGTAGAAGTATAAAAAGTAACTAACAAAAAAAATTTTTTTTAATAATATGTGAATTCTCTTTAGGCCTTAAAGCTGTATTGCTACATAACCAAAACGAGATGCCTTCGGTCCCATTAGCGTAAGCCACTGGTATGAAAGAAACATACGATTCCATTGAAAAAATTCTTCACTTAATAAACTATGCAATGCACAAATGGCAAATTGTTAGTGACCTTAAAGTTTTAACAATACTGATGGGCATGCAGGGAGGTTACACAAAGTATCCCTGCTATTTTTGCAAGTGGGATAGCCGTTCTTCGCTTAAGTACGAAAGAGATAAGTGGCCAGAGCGAAGTACCTTTCAAATTGGAGAGAAAAATATGTTGAGAGTTCCACTTGTGGATGCTGAAAATATAATTTTGCCACCACTGCACTTAAAACTGGGCTACATGAAGAAATTTGTTAAAAGGCTTAATGTAGACAGTGAAGCATTTCTCCATATAAAATCTTCATTTCCAAAATTAAGTGAGGCTAAACTAAAAGAAGGTAGTTCTGATATTATTTCTGTATGTTATGATTTATGCTTCATTTATTGGTTTTTATAATTTTAAGGCGTTTTTATTGGGCCTCAGATTCGCAAATGAATGAAAGATACTGAATTTTCATTCACACTAAGTCCGGTTGAACAAAGAGCCTGGAATAGCTTCCAATCTTTATGTACGAATTTTCTAGGCAACAAAAGGCGTGAGGACTACAAAGACGTCGTTCATGAGTTTCTGAATGCGTATTCAGCAATGGGATGTAGAATGTCCATCAAAATTCACTTACTCCACTCTCATTTGGACGTTTTTCCAGAGAATTTGGGTCAGCTCAGTGATGAACAAGGGGAGCGCATGCATCAGGAGATGGAAGCTATAGAGAGAAGGTTTTCTGGAAAAAATATTGTTAATATGCTCACGGAGTATTGCTGGTCTCTTAAACGGGATACAGATGATAGTTTGTATAAAAGAAAAAGAGTTCGTAAGCATTTTTAATTGACCAAAATGTATTTGTATGCCCATAAAACAGTTTTTTTTTTTTTTAGTTTTTCAATAAAGAAACGAATTACATTAGAAAAACCTCAACGGATCTTAAAAAAATATACCTCGTTGGAAACAAAATTGACAGGAGACTCTACACGTAAATCAAGCTATATACACTGGTGAACAAAATAGTGGAAAAAACTGTAACTCAAGCTGGAATTTTTTTCCAAAAATTGAAATTTTTTGTGTGTTTCTTATATTTTTTCTCTGAATTTTCTGTCAAAAAATAAGACATTTATAAATCGATACAAGCGTCAAAATGTCTTCTTTCCAATAATACCAAAATCTTTTACATAGGGCGACCAAAAATAAAGTTATAGGCCAATATATGCCTTCACCTATGGAAAAGGGGTTTTTGGCCCCTAACTTCAGATTTTGGGGGTGTATTGGAAATTCTGAGTATGCAGTTTTAGTCAGTGTGACTAGACCTACAAAATGAGGTATGTCTCGCAAAAAGTACTTTTTGACTGTAACACCGTGTAATTACACAACTATTTCGAGTATCCACTCTCGAATTGCACTCGTCAGTTTCTTGTTTAATTACGCAGTTCTAGAAGCGAACAAAATTTTAGGGGAGGTTAGTATGTACCCTTTGAACTTAATCACACATTTCAAAAATTGTTTGTATGGATAGGGGTTTGAGATGACGATAATTTTGTTTTTTTTTTCTTTTTTTTTTTTGGAGGGCATCACTTCATTACCAAGTTCGGATCACTTAACTGTAAAGTGCGATCATTGCGTATCTTGTTCGAAAGCCAATCTATGCGGTTTTAAATACAATGGTAAAAACATTGTGATCAAAATGAAAGTTTATTTTATTTTAGCTAAACATTTTTTTTCCAGAATTTTAACGATTTTTCTAATACCTCTACTTTATGTTATGTTTTAAACAACAAATTTAAAAAAATGGCAAAAATTTTAAAAACAAAATATTTTTCGACCAGCTATAACTTCGCATGTTTTAAACCAAATATATCTAGCTCTATCTACAAAATAATACTTAATAAAACTAATTAGATTTTTATATAGATATACTTATACATATAATTTTTTGAAAATATATTTTACCGCAGAAAAATTATAATAATAAACATAGCTACATATGTAGATATGTACTTGGTGCAAGTTAGATCAACATAATTAAATTAACATGCATTTGTTTCAAATCAGTTGACTCCCAACCTTATTTTAACTTGGTAAATTATTTAAGCACTCCACATTTTTCTGACAGGGCACATACCTATTTTATTTGTGGCAATGACTGTCATTTTTTTTAGCGTAAGTGCACGTATGGACTTAACTTTTATGTGTCATATTTTTCTCGACTGGATTTGAAAGCAAGAATTCTGGGATATTGTTTCGCTTCACTCAAAAGTTAAGTAGCTTTTATTATATCGAGTGAGTATATTTGAATGCGTGTGTATATGTGTGTGTGTGTGCACTTCTTGAGATATTTTATGTATGTATGATATATTGGCTGCTGAATTGCTGTGATTAGCTGGGTGCGAAAAATTCAAAAGAATTATTAAAACTCTATAAATCTATCCCAGTTTGTACATATATGTACTACATAAGTGCGTGTGTAAATAATTTGGATTTGGTCTAGTATAACAACTCGAATCTAGTCGCTGACATTTAACTGGAAATCGAATTATATTTATTTCCGTTTAATTCATTATCGGCTTAACTTCCTTGTTGAACGGCAACTCATGTATTATATACAGGGGAAGTCAACTCCAGGGTTACAGTGTTTTGCGGGTTTACAAAATAAAGCAACGCATTCAGTCGAACATAATATTCTTTTGTTGTTTACAAATGTATACTAATTAACTTAAAAAAAAAAACATTTTCTAGTGGATAACCTGTGAGTTTAACTACAGGGTGGAAATCCCCAAGACTTTCTAAGGTCATATAATAAAACTAGTAAGTTATGAGTATCAGTTCCGGCGCAATCGAACTTTAAAAACCCAGCGCAAGTTTTTGTATTAAAAAATCAAAAAATCTAACCATATACATATATAAAAGTTAATGCGGATCCTTTATAGGCATCCAAAGTACCCAATCGATTTTTATCAAAGTTTTACAGAAGGTTCCTGTAGCCTTACGCCCCTACTATTCGGTGCTGATGAATGATATTTGGGTAAACATATAAAAACATACTCATGTGGTATAGATTAAACTGTGTACCGTTTTATCCAAATGTACAATTGTTGGTATATAAATATACATACATATACCATATACGTATGTATATCGGGATTCATGTTACTCGGTGGGAAATAAGGTGAGCTCCTGCCCCATTTAATGCGAAACTACTGTGGTGAATATCTTCCCAGATATTGGGTGTAGATATATGATATTCAATATGTACATATTTCATTGAGACCAATGTATAACGAAAATTGTGATTCCAAGGAACTGGTATGCTAACATAACCTCAATTTAAACTTTAAAGCACGTTTATTGAATTAAATAAAAACAAAAATAATATAGTATGATTTTACCATTTCGCAACCGTTTTCCAAAATTTTGATTTTTTAACTACATATTTTTCCCCCTAATTAAATTCTTTGTACCAAATTTAAAAGACTTCTAGAAACAATATTAAATATTATCTAATTTGTTTTGTTGTAAATTACTGTCATATGAGAGGCGAGCGTGGCTTTAATCTGATTTTTATAATTTCCGAAATTGTGCTTTCTGACTGGAAATGAAAAGTGTACGTAACGTAATAGAATTTTACAAAGAAGTTGCGGAGATGTACCTACCTCTTTGCTTTAAGGTTTGCGATACCATGGACATTCTTAAGATATTTGATTCTATGTACTTAATTCTTAAAGCCATTTATTATCTATAAAATTTTAGCAAATTACCTTGAATAGTTAAAAAATAAGTTTATTTTAATTTTCATTTTTACCGTTATAGGGTTTTGTAAGATTTTTACAATTTTCGTAATTTAGCTTATTCACTTGAAATGCAACGTGTGCACCAAATTTTGTGGAGTTTGTTGGCATAGTTTTTGAGATATGCCATTTTACCATATACCTATTACAAAAATGGTTTTATTCCATATATTTGCTTACGCAACCCCATTCTACATAATCAATTTCAGCAAATTATCGTAAATAGTTACTTAAACATTACTTTTGTTGTGTGAGGGGTGGGCGTAGTTTTGGTCTGATTCTTGCTATTTGTTAAATTTTTCTCACTGACTTAAAGTGTAATAGGTATACCAAATTTGGTCAAGTAATACCGGATATGCACCTTTTCTTCTAAAGTGGCGACGACACTCCCCTTTTCCAAACAAAAAACTACACACGTATTCCTTTCCCCAATCCAATTCTATGTGTCAAGTACAACTTCACCGAAATATCTAATAGTTAAAAAACAAATTAGTTTATACGATTTTCGGGTGACCTCCTTCAGTACCTTTCACCCCATATATTTATATTTATACTAAGTAGCTGATACCCGCGACTTCTTCAGCACAGCCTAATACGTTTGCATATAGTTTCAAGGTAGCTATATATGTATATATATAAATTCATATATGTATATATATGTATATAGCTTACATACATTTAAAGTACACGTTTTGTGCACAAATTGCGAAGGGTTTGCGGATAATACTATTCCACAAACTATAGAAGGTACTCAGTTTACTTGACAACTCAGGAAAATAAACTCAGAGAACTGGTTAACTGATATATATGCACGTCAGGATGATACTATAAATAGGCCACCCCCTGTTGGCACACAATCTTAAATTAATACTTACGCAAACTTCCCCGTTCTGGGACTTATTCTCGAAAAAGAGAATAAAAGTAAATGAAACCAAATGTGTACAGATATCCTTCACTATTAATAGAAAACTATTTCCTGCTGTCAAAATAAATAATCGTGTGTGTGTGGTCCTCCAATAAGACACCATTAAATACCTTGATATCCATTTGGATAAGAGGCTTTTGTGTAGCAAACACATTTAAGTCGAAATTCGCAACCATAAAAAATTAAATTGTGCATTTTAAATAGTTTTAGGTATTGCATTTTAACTCATATCAAACAAGTTATGGTTAAAAATCTCCCGAAAACCACAGGATTAACAATTTTCGTAAATTATTAAACATCGGTGAGGTAAGATCGGAAGGGAAGGGAAACGGCAAAAAATATAGCACGTCAGATAATTAGGCTTATTTGAGGGCCTATGCATCGTTAACGATTGTGGATGACGCAAAAGCCATCTCAACCAATTTGATTTACGAAAAAGTATATTTGTACGAAATCTGCATTGTCCTGAGGTTTCAGTGGAAAGAGCAGTATCACTTTATAGCCAACTTATGCTGATCGAAGTATTTAACTAAAAACTTCTAAATCACAAGAATTTAAAGGCCAGATAACGTCGGGTGTTTATATTTAAACTCCAGGAAGGTTCGATAAAAAGATTAGATTAAGCCAGAACCTTTAATGTCAGTTAATCTTTCCTTAGATATTAATTGTCTATAATAAGTAAAAATATAGATTTTCATTACGGAGAGAATCGAAGTACACTGCACCAGTGATTGGGCTTTTGGAATTTCCATTAGATCCGCCTGAAATACACTGAAAATTATCAGGTAAACAAAAGCTGAAGGATATGTCCAGTTATTCTGACCACGACCAACTCTCCCGATAAGCTCCCAAGGAAACATGGAGGATCCGCTTTTCCTATCTATGTCAAATCTCCCCTCCTTTCTTTCGGGCAGTAGGGTCTTAAATTTGCTTTCAATTGAGCACTTCCGTGAGCTTGGCCATTGTTGAACAGTAGCCGATGTAAGGATGTGCCCAATTTCTAATTGAGTTTAATCTGACGGCAGTGTTGCATAGAACTTTTTTCTCATATATGTCTACCTGAACCTAAGTGGGCGGAGATATTAACCCCTGAACTTTCTCTATTTTCCTAATATTTATTTTTTTTTTTGCAAGGTTTATTCCACCAGACTAATATGCCGTAAAAGAGAACTGGTCTTACAACCGCCGTAGAGAGCCATGCAACAATCTTACAATCTTGAACGCTAATTCCTAGATTTACCAATTGCTAGGTTTAATGAATAAACAGTCATTAGGTTTTCTGTCCAGGATCAAGTTTAGATACTAATGGAGGTCGCCATTTTTTTTTTTTTTTGTGTTCAAATTGTGTTTTCATACGTTTTGACCAAGGATGTTTCGAAAAAATTAAAAATACCTTTTTTCTTGTGAAGCATTTCAACCCATTATTGTCTCTCCTAGTGATCTTTCGAAAATTTTGCATACGATTAATAAAAAATTTCAAACAAAAAGGTGTGATTTTGGTGCGCCATCGATAACAGCAATAAAAGTAGCCAGCGTTGAATATTTCTCGAAATTAATTTAATTGCAATTTTACCAAAATTCCTCTCGTAATGAGGCAAATATATAATATGCCATATGTTTTGTAAATTGAGGACATTTATAGTGCATTTATAGAAGATATTTGAATTTTCAACATCAACGTTTCTAATTATCAAAATTATTTACGGTTCAAGGCGTGCAATGTATGTATGTGCTATTTACGTTAGTGGTAAGAAGTGTGGTAGAAAACAGAAAACTGAAGTCCAAAATGCAGTACAGTAAATGAAATATTTGAATATCGTAAATTGAAATATAAATATGTACATGCATATGAAATCAGCAAACCATTTCGGATTTCTCAGAATTTATGATTCCGAAAGACCCCAACTATGTAAGAAATGTGAGTAACAAAAAACATATTTTTAAGCTCATACACATACAAACCAAATTATGGGCCTATAGTACTTTGTGGAAATACCAATACATTATATTACATTTGTGGAAATTGTAACGAAAATAGTTTTTATTTATTTTTTGTCGAGAGTTTACTTCACCAATAGCTCGTTTTGTAACCCAATTGAAATCAATTTTGCATATATGTACGTATGTATAAAATCTGACCATATAAAAGAGTCTAAAATTTATTTAAAACTAGTATAAAATGAGTCGTTTAACACACCTATAAGACTCATAATGGATTTAATAGCAAGATTTTGAAATGTGCCGTATATGATGGCAATAAGAGTCACATATGACCCATATTGGGGCGCATTGGACTTATGCATTTAAGCTCATATGTGTGGACCTTTGGCAACTTAATTTTGGGCTATTAAATTAGCTCATTTAGAGCGTAAAGTCTCCCGAATCGGATTATTTTGTGGCTCATTTACGAGTCGAACACTGAGGGGTGTCAACGATACAAAACTCCTAATTAATTAATTAGTTTTGGGGAAAAGATCTTAACGCAATAGCTTATAAGTAATAATACTATCAAATAATTTGTTTTCTAGTATATTAAGGATGAAAACATAACGAGACAGATTGTTCTAGGTTGTCTCATTGAACCCAAACACGAAACGAAGTTGTCTACGTATGCCACCTTTCATAATTGGAAGTAAATGAGAGCCCAAGCTCGGTTGTAACCAAACTTTAAATAGCCGGCGCAAAATAGGCGTTAAGCTAATTATTTTTTATAGTTTCCGAAATATCGCCTTATTTGGAATTTCGCAAAATACCGTTATAGCGATGTGATTATTATCCATTTTTAAATCCAATTGTCCCGGGTCATCGGCGATATGTACAAAAAGATTCATTCACATATCTCAATATTTTCTTGAATTATCGGGCGCAGGACAAATTACCGGAGCAAAGCTATAATACTTTGCATACTAATACCGCCGAGTATAAAAGAACCACAAGCTCTCAGTTTGTTGTGCTGATCAATTAAGTGAAGGCTAAATCGGAATCAGAATGAAATAGCCACTAAAATGTTGCCGTTTGGGCCCGCAAAGAGATCTGCTTGAGTGGAAAAATGAGTGCGATTTATATATAAAATAGTTTTAAATGTTGGGTTCCTTAATGCTAAAGGCAACGGTCCACTTTTCTGCTCCGCCCTATCTGAAAATGAAAGGATCATCGATCGTATCATATTGATGTCAATGGCAGCTACTTTGAGTGGGATTTTATTGGATTTTGTTATTGCATAACAGCATTTACCTCTAACTTTGATTTGTCGGAATATTCGACAGTCATATATGCGGTTGTTACATGTATTTTAGAAAATTAATTAGATTGGTAGGATGAGAAATTAATACAATATCTTTGTACGTGATCCAATTATTAAAAGTTTACTCAATAGCGACATTGCAGTTTTGACACTGCCTTACCAAAGGTGGGTTTCTTGATGCCTAAGCAAAAACTGTCATGAAGATCAGCCAAGCAATTTTAATATTTTATTCAATGAAAACATATAAATTTTGGTTCTAAAAAATCGCTTTTGCACGTAAATTTGAAATAAGGGAGCTGATTTTGTCAAGAGGGAGCGAGAAAACCGTTTACTGAGCAAACCTTTAGTTATTGAAACATGAGCTATTATTTATTATATTATTTTGTTTAAATGTACACAGAAGTAATTTTAAACAAAATAAAATTAACAAAAATAAAACAAAACTTTCAAAAAACACACACACTTTTTAATTTCTTAAACAATTTGAGATCGACGGGAGACTAATAGTTTGCCTGAGTCTGATCGCAATAGAGAATGATCAAGGTGAATTTATATAAGGTGGTGTTGCAAATACAACTACAAAATTCCCATACATCATGTTTTTGTTTTTGAGTTGTCAAAATTTATATGCATATTGTTTTTTTCTTATACGGCTTTTGAGAGCTCATACGCAAAAAAAAAAGAAATTATTTAAGGTGAAAATATTAAAAATATATAGATATACTGCATACTTATTGTAAAAAAAATTCGGATGCGTGCCTACAATCTGCATTTATTCGATAGATATTTGTAAGCTGCACTCACTTCACTATTATTGATTTCTTCGCCACTACAGTTCCGAAAGAATATTTCTCTGCATGCGCGTTGATATATATTGGCTCAACATACATTGAGTTGATATTTACGATAATTAGTAAATATTTTGATAATTAGACAAATTAATTTGAATGTACGAGTTTTCGTTTTGAGCGAAATAGAATTCATCGATATTATTATTTGCGTAGTCAACAAAGAAAACAAATAACAACCCTCGAAATTTTTTTGGTATTCAACAAATTAATTATGTGACTGAATTCCAAATAAACCTACTAATTATTTTCTTATGCGAAATGGAATAGTTTTTCCTTTGTATTGTATTGTGTATGGGACTAAATTCTTAGTAATTGAATAAAACATTGAAAATAAAGAAATGAATATTGTTTTTTCCTGAATTATACTGCAACATAATGAAATCAGTTTTCATATCACATAAAACGCAATGTATAAATATTTCAGATGGTCTGCTTCAATCAATTAAATCAGATCAGTCAGACGAGTTAAGAAAGCACAAGGCAGCCCTTTAATATCACTCAGCTATCGAAAGTGCTACTAGCTTTTTGGTATTTGGAAAATCGGTCTCCTCAGAGTTTCAAACCGCTTAGAAAAAGCTTATACCGGTAACAGTTCATGAGTGTCTCTGAGCCGCGGTTAATTTATACTAAAAAATATAAATATCAGAAAAATATGACAAATTTTATTTATATAAAAAAAAATAAGAGTTTATTAGTATGAAAAAAAACTGAAATATCCACATGTGGTTCAAAATCTGGATTTGTTAATTAGAAAAATTACTATTTCAAGGAGCTTTTGATAATGAACTTGTATCCATACTTGAAGAAGTGAAGTGAAGTTAGTATTTTATTATCTAATTATTTTCATATACATAGTACTTTAGAATAATTAAATGTTATTTAGAAAACATCAACTGTACTTTGGAATTATGTAATTTATTTTAGGAAACATAATTTATATTTAAGAGAGCGTCTAATTTAGTATACTTTGGACTAATCAAATGTACTTCGGAAAACAACAAATATAGTTTAAGATGAGACAACTGCACTTTCAATAATATCTAATGTAATTCATAATCATATTATAAATCTCTTCCTAAATTCTTTTTTTTGCACCTTACATTATTTTCAAAAAAAAAAAAAAACTTAAGTATATTCAGCTTGTTAAATAGTTCGTATCATAATGTGCTGTACTATTCTGGCAAAATCTCTACTAATTATAGTATCAATGCCACCTTTAATTAGACCTTATAAATACCGCTTCCTTTTTTCGAAATGGCCAGGTCTAACAAGTCTCGAACCTGTTTGTTTTCATATTATTAACATGGGGTAAAGTACAGATATATTTTAAAGTAAAACTTTTTAAATTACATCTGTCCTTTTTTCTAAAGTACATTTGATATTTTTTAATATATATTTTTTTTTGCTTTCTGAAATACATTTGACGCATTTTGAAGAACATTTGGCTATTCAAAATCCATATGATAAGTTTTAAAGTCGAACCGTTGAATTTGTTCGACTTGAGATTTTGTGCTAATTTTTTCAAAAAAAATTTGCTAGTGGAAATATTGTTCTATAACTTAATTCGTGCGGGGGGTTTCCAAAATTTGAACGATTATTTAAGAAAACATGTACAATAGTGTTATTTTCAGAGTATTGTCCATCTGAAGCTATGGCTTTCTTCCATCGTTCTGGCAATTTGTGGATCCCATTCCAAAACAACTGCGCCGGCTTGGCAGCCAAGAATGAATCAAGCCAATTTTTGATATTCTTCTGAGATATCCTTCTGATATCCTTCTCTGATGTGAACCGTTTCCAGTGAAGGCGTTCTGCATCGATCGGAACAAATGGTAATCAGAAGGGGCAAGGTCTGGGCTATAAGACGGGTGGGGTAAAACTTCCCATCCACTGTTTTCCAAATAGTTCTTAACCGGAATAGCAAAGTGGAGCCGAGCGTTGCAATGTGGGAAAATTATTGCCTCGTGTCTGGTCGCATATTCCGGGCGTTTTTCGGCTACTGCTCTCTCCTAACGAATTAATTGTGTTTGGTAGCGTTCTCCATTGATGGTTTCACCCGGTTTTAGCAGCTCATAATACAGCACACCCTTCTGATACCACCAAATACATAGCATTACCTTTGCGCCATGGATATTCGGCTTAGCCGTTGATTTGGCTGGTTGGCCGAATTTCACATATGATTTTTTGCGCTTGGGTTGTCGTAGTGGATCTATTTTCCATCACCAGTAACAATCCGATGCAAAAATTACTTCCTTTTGTGGCGTTCCAGCAGCATTTCGGACAAGCAAAACTGCCTTTCGAAATCTCTCGGCTTGGAACTCAATTTCCTTGCTTTAAAATATATCCAGCTTGCTTTCGAACGTTTCGAAATTGCTGCTTGAGTCACACCCAAAGCTCTGCGAGCTCTTCCTGCGTTTGGCTTCATCGAGTAATGCATCCAGTTCTTCAAACTTTTTTGGCTGCCCAGGACGCTCATCGTCTTCTAAGCCAAAATCACGACTTTTGAATCGAGCAAACCACTTTTGGCTCGTTCGCTCAGCTAGAGCATGTTCACCATAAACTTCCATCAAAGTATGATGACTTTCGGCAGCAGTTTTCTTCATATTAAAGTAATGAAGAAGAACTCCCCGTAAAAACACTTTTTCAGGCACAAAGTTCGACATATTTGAGTGAAAAAAAAATTATTGTTGTTTACGCTTCAAATGAATGACATATACTGAAAAGACGTACAATGTCAGTAGCTTTCCAACGTATGTTCGGAATATATTGGAACGATGGAATACATACAAGTTACAAGTTAATATTTTTGATATTTAGTAAAAAATTAACTTTCCTTGTAAAATAAATAATGAAAATTAAAGTGAAATGATACAGAAAGAAACAACAAACGTACTCCTGAAAAAATAGCAACACAATTCATAAGGATGAGTGCTTGCTTTAATGCAGATTTCAGAATAGAAATTAAAAGGCACCGAAAAGCCACACCCATTATTTTCCCCCATCGATTACTCTTCCTGACACTTTTATCTTAATTTTTATATTTTTTTCTTATATAGCTGTAGCTTTTACTATCTCCACTCAAACAGTGCCTATTTCCGCTTAACTTAACCCAACCAAATGCTTTACAAAATCAGAAATGACCCATCCTCATTATTTTTATGTTGGTGCCTTTGAATTACTGATTTATGCCTCGCAGCTGTAAAGTGTAGAAAAATGCAAATTATGCAAATTACTATTGAATACTGTCAAATGATTTGTTTACGCTTCAGAAGCTTTCGCTGCATTAACGCTGGTGTAGTTAAAAAATTGTTAGGGATGAAAATTCAGTTGAGCTTATAATTACACTGACAACGTTGCGAACAAAGTCGAGTGCTAGGAGATTTAAAGGAAAATATTTTTATGGGTCAATAGAGCGACATCAATTATCTATCTATATAAAAATGGATCGTGGTTTGTTCGGGTGCTTAAATCTTACAAACGACAGGATCAAATTGATACTTCTATGTGTAGATTTGTTCGTAATTACAGCGCGAAGGTTTAGAAATGAAGTAAAGTCGAAAAACTTTCACGAGGTGGCGTTAAATCACATTCACGTACTGCTTTATGACAACTGGGCAAATTTGCAAAAGAATTGGCGTATACCACAGCCCGGTTCCCATATAAGCAGTTTTAAAGAAAGTTGCCATCTATTTACTAGCTTACATTATGTAATATGGGTGACAGACGAAGGTGTAAACTCAAATGAATCTATATTAATAAGTTAAATGACATTTTACAATACGGGTTTGTGGTTTAAGAAAATTTGATTTTAAAAATATGTTTGAAGAGGGTTGCCACATGTTTCAAACCTTAATTAATATTATAACAAGGTGAACCAAATACTGCAGAATTATATAGAGACTGAATAGAAGTAGTATTAAACATTAATTTAATTGAATTTATAAGCTTGTTAAATATAAAATTAAATATATATTGTTTGATTACAGTTGTATTTCTATTAGTGAATTGGGTTTCACAAAACCCGACTAACAATTTTCAGAGACCAGCTGTTAAAGGTAATTTAAAAAAAGAGTAGAATGTGTTTTTTATCCGAAAATTGAAATGGAATAATACAATACAATTTAAAATGTGTGGTATCTATTGTGCAAACAAAAATTCAGATAGTTCGGGCTGATGTCGAGAATTTTTAAAAACCGCATTACAGTCCGATTTAATATTAATTCAAAATCTATATTAGCCACACACATATAAATATTTTGAAGTATATTGGAGCAATTTTCCGTCGTTACTAATCAAGTTTGGTTTGAAGATAAATCAGTTTCGGCGCTGTGCCATCTTCAGTGTCATTTTTCGTTCGATAAACAAGAGACGATAAATATTTTATTTAAAAAATTAACCGATTGTTTAAATTTCGGAATATGTATATAGGATGTAGCGGAGCACGCTGTGTCAGCTAGTTCAGTAAAACAAAAAAAAAAACTTCTACCACTTTGAAAAATCGTTATTTTCCCTAATAAAAACCTGGCCTCAAGCTCAATAAATTACAGTCGTTTCAAACATATAAGGCAAAAAAAAAAAAAAAAAAAAATGGCTTTAAATTTAAAACTTACATATACAGCATATTGTTGAAGAAAAGTTTTAAAGGTTTTCGTTATAAATCATACGTTTAAGCGTCACTTTTCGATGTTCAATTAGCACTGATATGAATAATACGATTGTCACTGCTTTCTTTCACTGTAGACTATAATACCTCTAAAAATCTGCAAGGCATGCATAGCGTACCATCACATTAATCGCATAATTGCGTCCCTCAACACGCGCAATGAAACAGAAATTTAGAATCTAAAAAACATCAAAACAATTGCCGCAACAAAATCAAAGTATTTGCGTGGCATTAAAAATACATTTGAAACGAATTTTGGTTCAGCAGAAAATGTAAAATTGATGTGTATGGTTTTGTGTACAATTTTATAAAAACACAACATTGTCAGAAAAAATCGAAAAACTGCAAACAAGCAAAAACGCCCAAATATATGCTTCTTGTATGTAGACGCCTTTCTTCAGCCTTTTCTTCAATTACGTCGACGTACATAGTAATTGTCTGATAAATCACTTCGAATACCAATTAATGTGCAGCGTGTACTCGTTAACCCTTGGGCTTACGCACAAAATTATGTAATAAGAAATGCTAATAAACAACGTCCGTTGGTAAAGTAAAAGACGAAAAAATGTCGAAAGATGAAAATTGTGCGTACGTGTCTGTAGTCAAGTTGAAAATTTTGCATTTTAATTAACGCTGGGTCTTTGATTCTTACTCATTTACTTTCGTAGTTTCGGGCAGAAAGTAAGTTAATATGTATGTATTCCGCGTACACCGCAGGTGGAAGGGTTATATGGGAGAGGCGACAAAAAAAGGTGTTGAAAAGCGTAGAAAGGCTTCAAGTTTGACAAGGGTTTGAAAATTTAGACATGAAAAATTTGTAAAAATTGCACTGCAAAAAAAAGCAGCTTAAATAGGAAAAGAAAAGGCATAACAATACTTATATACAAACCAACTCGTTTTGCCTCACTTTATAAATGTATGTGAAAATTAATTACAATTTATAAATCTACTTACGCAACGTTTTGTTTATTTTCATATTCTTCGGTTTTTGAAATGTAAAGGTGCGAAAGATCTCTCAAGCATTGCAAACTGTTTCCATAAAGCATGTCGACTCTCGCGTAGTAATAAAAAAAATATTACATATAGCTCGATGTTTGGCCGAACTTATTCTACAATTGATGCCTATCTAATGGTATTTTTTAGACATGTGATTTTCAAGCAGAAAAAAACACGCATATTAATTATTTCTTTTTTTTTGGCCAAGAATTTATCTTTATTATAAAGATACGGGTTTTCCGTTATGTTTTAAAAATTATTTCGGGCAAGCGACCGCCTCGGCTGGTTCGAATAAATTCCAGCCGAGAGGCCCAATTTTCGACCAATTTTGCAGCAATTGAAGCCGTATGTCAACAAATACGCGCCGAATATTCTCTTGCAAGGAGTCAGTCGCCACGGGCTTGACTGCGTAGGTAAGCAAAGTCACATAACCCCACAAAAGATAGTCCAGCGGTGTTAAATCGCACGAGAAATTTCATCGGGGAAAGTCAGAAGAAATGTTTACCAATTGGAAATCACATAAGAGGGGGCTTAATCCATATCTTTGGGGTTTTTTAATTAAAAACTCTGGGTACGCTCTGAAGTGTTTCGGTGTGACACAAGAATAAAAAACACGAAAACTAATAAAAGTCGAATTACCTCTTTATATATGGTTCAAAGCCTGGTAAAGTCCAGAAAGAAAGAAGTCTAATGAGAAGATGTGGTGATCTCCGAAATAGCAGCTATCACTTCTACCACTTTGAAAAATCGTTATTTTCTCATATTATTCCGTAATGAAAACCTGGCCTCTAGCTCAATAAATTACAGAACTGGTTTTATGGCTTACAAAATGTACTGCATATCCGAATTAAGATTTTCCTTTCCTGCAGAGTGGAAAAAGCTGTCATCCTCCGAGGAGCCAAGAAAAGTGCGGCTACTAGTCCTAACGATTATAGACCGATCAGTATACTACCGTGGTTAGCAAAATTATGTGGGCCCTTGATGGCAGCGCAAATCTCATTGCATATCCAAGCAATCGATTATTATCTCTACCACAGTCTGCGTTTAGACCTCTTCTATGTCTCTTAGATTTCTCTAAGGCATTTGATATGCTCAATCATGATATCTTGTGCAGGAAACTTAGACATCTCTTTGGATTTTCGGAAAGTTCCATAAATCTGGTCGTAAGCTACCTTGCAGGCAGGGTACAGATAGTGGAGGGAAATAACTCTTCCTCTAATTTTAAAGCTGTTCTAGATCCTCTATTGCCAGCCTCTTCATCAAAGATGTGTTCTCTGTGTGTGTTTATGTTCATGTGCTTGGGTATACCAACGATATCCAATTGTACTTGTCTAGTCGTGTTAGTATTGTAGAGGATTTCTGTTTCAAGCAAAATAGAGATTTGTCTGATATAACGCAATGGCCAAGTGATAACCAATTATGTCTGAACTCTTCTAAGTCCTTTGTGTTGCCAATAAGTAATAGTGGATTACATGTTGAAAATATTTCCAAACTGCTTATTGGTAGTTGTGTTATTATGTTTACATACAAGATTAAAAATTTAGACTTTGTCATTATCTCTTGTTTAGCCAGTTCTAATCATGTAAACCGTGTTGTTAGTGATTATATTCTGTTCTACATAGATTGAAAATATCTGCTTCAATAACGCCGTTGGAAACCAGGTGCAAGTTAGCAGACAACTCATCATGCCTCGTATAACGTATTCTGAACTTGCATACAGTAGCGATGGCTCGATTAATGTTCTATATGATGATGATACCCGTTAAGTGTATGGTCTATGTTCACAAGCTGTCAATCCCGAAATACACCTACTTGACTTCATCGAGATTGTTTTTTATCTACGCTGTAAGACTTAGGAACAAAATCCCTGAATCACAAGGTGATAATACATAATTACTTTGAGTCTCTGAAATGAGCGCGATTTTGATAAACTATTTTCCTTTTAATAATTTTTCTTCTGTCTCTTCTCATCTGCCTTCAGTGATATTCTCATATTTTATATACGCTGATAATAAAAAATTTATTTATAATACTTCCTGTTACTTGTAAGCTCACCTATTTTTAATTTTAACATATTTTACACATATCACTACTTAATGAAGTTGATGTACTTTTAAAAGATTGTTATCTTATATCTACAACCTCTGTCCCTTTAATTAAATAAATAAATAAATAAATACATACAATATATTCGTTACTATTCACCATTCAAGTCAATATATTTTTATTGAAATTGCGATTTCCACAGCAAATTAAAGCTCATATCCATAAGCTAATTTAATGGCCAAACTCTGGTGATCTTTTTCCTAACTGCAAATATAACTTTCGCAAAGTTAGACTAATAAGAATACCCATTTGTGGACTGTAATTACTTTATACTTTTATAGATAAATATATCCATAATTTATTCATATATTACTAAACCTATAGCAACAAATATGACGTTATAAGCCAAAAAATGCCACCCACATATGTACACCTGCACATACGAGGGGGGGTAAAGGAAAAACAGAAAACTGGCTCCGTAAAAACAAATCCAAAGTTTTTTTCTAATTAACGCTATTTTCATTAGCATCAGTGGCTAAAGAAAAAAAAGATGGATATGTGACACATTTGGGTAGTTGTGAGGTGTGAGTTGTAACGTATTCAGTCGCATTTTAGTTATGCAAAAAGTAATTTCAGGCAGGCAGCATAAAGACACTAAGCCCGAAAAGTGCCACAACTTAGAGAGTCACAAGTATCATACTCACAATTATGGTTATAAAAGTAAAACTGGAAAACTAAAAGTGAGTTGGCTAACACATACTCATACATATGTATGTATGTACATACTCAATCATTAGATATATGTACTTTTACAAACATATGACAAATGTAATTGCTTGCTTGTTGCGTCTTACGCCGCTTTAGTGCGTGTTGCAATTAAATTGAGTTCTATTATAATGCCACCGATACACGGGACCATGTGGCTAGCGTAGGACATACGTAAATCCATATATAACTAATCCTAGATATCTGCGTGTCATGCGGATAATATTAGCATCCTCCCCCCCACACACTACTCAAGTTTGCATTGCATACCCACTCTCACAGGGATATGGCCACTAGCGCTCTATCTACTTTGGTTATTGTCTCTTTCCAACTACCACAAATTCTTTGACTTTCTATGCTATGACAACCATGGCTGACAGTCGCATGACCTTTATGCCATTGATGTTGGCTAATAGCCTTTAAGGTGCTATTGCTGTTATGCTGTTAATATTATTGTTGCGCTTGGCACGTATCTCGTTTCATTTGCGACGCACGGTCGTTGCGTTGAATTGCCTCAAGGCCAAGTCATATGCTACTAAGCCTCCATAGCAAACAAGCACGCACACTCTCACATGCGATGTATGTATACGCGGGAATTTCAAAGGGATAGTAAATTTACAGTCACCACATTTGTCTGGTGGCCGCCATTCTAAGTATCTTGGTTTAGCCTAGCTAGTTAGCCATTGCGTTGAGTAGCTGTCGTCGAGTCGCCAGTATTTGACTGTTCCAATGCCATCGCCAGTATACCGGTGAGGCATCAAATTAAAACAGAAATTAATTACTTTGTGGTTTGAAGCTATTTACGAAAAGTGGACACCACTGCAGCCAACGTTAACGCCAATCGCAACTACCCATCCAAACCTTTTGCTATTTACCACAATTCGTACGCGTACGAGGGATAACTGATTAGCTTGTGATCCAAGCTACATAGAGATGGCTAATCACCTCGTTATTAGCATTTATAAATAATACCCCCTTTTTTATTTTGGTTCGTTGATAGTTACCTCAGGAACAAATATCAATTCTACGTCAACGGAAAGTGGAAGTTTACATAATTTAGAGCACCGCGCTGTAGTTAAATTCTTACTTAAAAAATAGTAAGTACTCCTTCGGTATAATACATTTTTAAAGAAATGTCAAAAATAGATTCGGCTTTTTGCAACAAGAAATATCAGCCTGTGAAGACGAGCCCCACTCAGGTCATTGGGCGAAGGCTGGTTGGTTAGTTGATATACAAAAAACAAATTAGCCACTCTGATTCCTCTGGTCGCTACTGTCATCTGGCGGTTTAGTGAATTCCAGCACGTCATACAGTGAGAGGTGGCTGCACTCTGCCCAACGCCTTTAGCCTCATCCTTGTGAGGTCTAGATACTCGCACAGAAAGTGTCAGACTTTCTTCGTTCAGCTCAGGTTCTCGCAGCTGCGAAAGATCTTATTTACCCCAGCACCTCTACGAACCAGTGCTTTGGGCAAACCGCAGTGAGTCTGTGTATATATTCTTTGCTTATTCCTAACAGAGCTCTGGTTTTATGCGGGTAATAGGACACCCAGAATTATATTCCTGTATGAACCTGTACGATTCCTCTTCTGGTTAACTTTCGAATGGCCAATTTTAGCAATCGCGCTCTTTATCGTACTCGTTCACTAGTTGAAATCTTGAGGTAGAAAATAATGTCGGAATAACGCCTTAAATATCTCCGAAGATACACCTATTCGCAATTGAGTAGGCTGTATTGCTCAATAAAAAATCCTACGCCAAACCCGCATTCCACCTTTGTCTCGTCCATTTAACTCTCCATACATTGAGCCCTTCCTTGAGTCCGGTACTTGCTGCTAAGAGATTTCGTCCCTGATTTATAGTTAACGACAGAATAAAGCTATTGCGCAGTGATTTAACCTCAGACGGCTGTTCAGCTGTGCCCGCACTGCCCTTCCTTCCACAGCCTCAAGGCATGCCATTTTAAAGCGCTGTTATCAGCTGAGTTTTCGAAAAAGATATTTAACGGTAACAAATCGAGCTGAAGGTGCAAAACAGCTGCGGTTTTACTTTTGAAAAGCATAAGTTCAAGAACCTGCAATATTTAGCCCCCTTTCCATAATATTTGTATGAATGTATTAAACTGCGCCAAATGTCTGAGAATCTAACCATATGTAGTAACGGCAATGATATTGACCGAAGGAAATGTTAAATGACTGGTGTTGGTCGATGTAGAATATGAATTTGGGATACTGTAAGAAATTCCTTGCAAGGTTGGGCAAAATTTCTAACTGTATTTTGGCGGTTGATGGTGGATGAAACCTGAAAGTAGAAAAGCTACATAGAAACCCAAAACTAGAAAATCTACGCTGAAAATTATGGCTACCGATTTCTGGGAAAGCTAACGAAAATATTGCTTGCAAACGGGACTTTAGTAAGCGGCAGGCACCATATTAAGTACGTTAATTTACGTAAGGTAGTCGTACAGAGAAGACGTTCGCTTGAGAAGTGCCGTTCCTGCAGGAAAAGACACTCGTTACAGCTGTACGGTTTTCGAGGTGAGCCATGAAAGCACTGAGATTGACTATCCAACCTTTAGTTCGGATAAGACTACCAGTGAATTTTTCCAAATTTAAAAACGAGTATGGCGAAGAAAGGTTTTCAGACGAAAAGGAAATAAAGGCCGTCGTAAAATTTAATTTTGAAGACAAATCTAAAGAATATTTCACTTGAGTCGGATTCTATTGGAAAATATAACACAGTTTAGTAATTAAAAACCTTAGGCTGCGAACTTTTCAGCCGTCCCTCGTAGTTACATAGCCACATATAATTACAATTACATAATTGTTTAGTTTTCCCTTTAATATTAAATTTACTTAAGCCATTGCTGTCGACAAGCCAATAAATGGCAAACGGCTTGAATGCGTCATAATGACAACAGCAAGCAATAGACAGCAGAGAGTTCTAGCTCTAAAATAGCTAGCGTGTTGGCTAAGAAAAAGTGTATTGGCTGGTTTATTGCAATATACCTTACATACAATATATAGGGGTCTTCAATAGGAACGCTACAAAAGTTTTTTTAAATAAAAAAAACGGTTTGGGATATGAATTAAATTATTTTTTCCTGTGAAAGTACATTAGATGCCATTATGTATGGAACTCGATTTCTTTTGCATGGACACCACGGGCACGCTTGCAGAAGTCCAGACGCTGAACCCAATTTTCTACGGTTTTCAAGCATAAATTGGCCGATACTGCTGCAATTTCACGTTCGATATTCGTACGAAGTTCATCAATCGTCGCCGTCTTGTTGGCATAGATCATAGACTTCACGTAGCCCCACAGGAAATAGTCTAACGGCGTCAAATCGCACGACCGAGGCGGCCAATTAAATAGGCCATTGCGTGAGATAACAGGTTCACCAAACTTGGTTTTCAATAAATCGATTGTGACATTCGCTGTGTGGCTTGTGGCGCCGTCCTGTTAGAACCACATATTGTCCAAGTCCATACCATCCAATTCGGGCCAAAAACATTCGGTTATCATTGAGCGGTAGCGATTCCCATTCACAGTAACGTGCCGGTCTTGATCATCGCTGAAGAAGTACGGCGCAAAGACGCCGCCGGCCAATAAACCGCAACAAACCGTCATTTTTTCGGGATGCAATGTTGAATCATGGAGTACGTGTGGATTGCTACCTGTCCAATAACGCATATTTTGCTTATTGACGAAGCCATTCAGCCAGAAATGACGACGACCATAAATTGGACGTAGCGCTGTTAAAGTTGAGGCCATTGACTCCGAATTTCGGTAGTAAATTTTAATAATTTCGACTCGTTGTTGGATCGTATGTCTTTCCATGATGAAATGGCAAACCTTACTGAAGAGGAATGTCAAAAGAGCGGGAAAAAATATGGCGTCGTTTGCTGTCACTATCTACTTTTTTTGCGTCCCTATTGCATATCTATAAACTATATGTATATATATATGTATATATTTATATATATATTTATGTAAATATGGCATCACAGAAGGGTAATTTTTTGGTTTAGTTTCCTTTGCTACTGAAACTAATAAGACAATAAATTATTTGTGTGCGAGCATTGCTGTTTATTATGTAAATACTTATTAGGTTCTTCAAGCATTACATTATACATATATTTATCTAATAAAGCAAATTTAGTAATCTCTAGCCTTTTTGCAGATTATAGAAAATTTGGGGTTCAAACATCTACCAAAATTTTAAAACTGTATTGCTAAATTGAAATTAATTTACTTTTCTTAAATTAAATTAACCTTAATAAATATAAATATTTTCGGTGTGCACCACTGATGGCAATTAATATTTTCATTTAACAAAATGAAAATAATTTTGTTGGAAATAGTTAATCATAAACTGGGTACAGTTTTTAATTGCGGTTTTGTTGCTAAGCAAAAAATAGTGCGATTAAAATAACTAAATTTGAAAATCAATGCTAAAAATTATACTAGTAGGATAGTCCAAAGCCAACGCATTCGTTGAATTTGTATGCGTTTCACTATTCTTTATCATTATACAGTTTGTCATTCTGCCTTCTTCAGTACCTGGGCAGATGAGAGATTTGAGTTGCAAAGAGTTACATTGATTTTCCTTCGTTCACCGCTAGACCAACCTTTTTTCCTCCTTCTCTATGCAGGAGAATGCTATACTGACGGCCTTAGTGTTGAAGCCAGTGTGTAGATTTTTTTACCAAGGGTATTTTCCGTTGTGAATTTTTGATCAATTGTGGATTTACTAGGCTCGAAGCTGGATAAGGTCTAATCAACTACCTAACAGCTCAACCGGTGTACCGGTAATCCCGAATCGGGTTGAATTCCTGTCAGCCATCCTCGCAAACTCCTCTAACATACATTTTTCTTTTTCTCTTGAAAATACGTAAATCCACTTTTCTCTTCTCCTGGTATCGCTATCCCGTTTCTCGTGCATTAATTGGCTGCACGGTAACTTTAAAGGAATTTATTTTTCTGCATCTGCGACGCGCCACTCTCACGCTTGTTTTATCTCACTAAAGCTTCCTTTCTTCACCGATGACTGAGGGCTCCACGCGGGCTGGTTACCGGCGGGATTGAGCACAGGTACTCAAACTGTAAGTACATATTTAGAATAGCAACTAACCCTCTAAATACATTTTAAAAAAAGAGTTGAGCCCCATCTATCGAATTTAAAAGAACTAACTGCAATCGGATAACTGATACATGAGCTACTAAACCGCAAAAAGGATATGCAGATGTTCAAATTTGAGTCTGTGGTGGCTGCTATAAATATTAATAATTACTTATTATTAATTATTATTATTAATTACACCTTTTTGGAAGTATTAATATTTGTTCATTAATAAAAATCACTATCCTTTCCACAGTTTTGTTTTTGTGAAAAATTAAGCGAATGCCACAGATCCATATGTCTATAATAAATTAAACCATAAGGACTAGCCCTAGCTGGTTTACACCAAAAAGATATGATTATATTTACACAAGCAATACTAGTAGGTATATGTAGATAAAGTAATGCCTGAAATGGCTAAAAGAATCAACGATATTTTCAACCTAAGAATGAACATAAAGCCTTGCAAACTGGGCTATAAAATTACACTTTAATTGAAAATCAGTGAAAACAATATTGATTTAAAAATACATATTTAACTCCATGTCAAAAGGAAATTCACATACATAACTACATTTATACTTGCAAAATTTATATACTGCTGAAGTAATACTTCTTATTTTTAAGCATTAGATTCTAAAAAATATGTTATAACAAAAATGTTTCAAAAGTTACAAGCGTATACCGAGCAACTTCAAAAAGCTCTGTGTATCGCATATGCATACATACATACATAGTATTGGTCTATGCGCACTTACATAATATATACATACAAGCGTGTATATATTTTAATATTCGCATTTGTCTATATGTGTTGAAAAATATAGCAGCTTGTGGCCAAAAAAGAAAAAAAGGTAAACTTTACCAAAAAACCAAATATATTGGCTAGTTTATTGACTTTTATATCAACTTGTGGCCAACAAATAAAATAAAGTTGTAACAAAGTGTGAGAAAAAATAACAAAGAGGAGTGTCGAAAAAACAATGTGTATACGTGTGTGTGTGTGCGGAATCTATATGCAGAAAAGCTAAACTAAATAGGGTATAAATATCCGTTTCGCATAACTTTTCGGGCACGAACACAAAAATAAATATTAAGTGAGGGGTGAGAACGTGGCTTTACTTAAGTAAATACAAGGAAATTTTTGTGTGTGTGAATTTCTATGCGCGCAGGTAAAAAAAAACTGTATAATAAATTTGAGCAACTGTTGAACGTACACTCGTTATTTCGCCGAACTTATTGCTAGAAGAATGGCAAAGGAAAAAACTTTGCATGTTCATAAAGCTTAATTAATATATGACATTTTTACCGACGAGACAATAAAATGAATAAGTTATTGAACTATATATTACAATTTTATGTAGTAGCACCTTCTATTAAGTAGGTATTTTCTGTTTCATCCCAATTTTTTTCCATTTTTTATTCGCATTTCACACGATCGCATTAGTCTCCTTTAAATATCTCTACCTTTCCAATTGGCAATTTTATTAAATATTTTACTTCATATTGTTTATTTCGCTACCTTCCTTCATACTTTATATCTTTCGCTGAATTGGAATTTATAACAAACAGCATAACTTTTTCGCAGTACGCACAAAGTTTTTCACTACAAAGTTATTAGATAAGTGCGTAATTTTTCCTTTAAGCAAAGTTGGCCACAAAGCCTTAAAAATTTCCCGCGAATGTAGATAATACTAAATAAGAAAGTTTATGATCTTGTTATGCAGCGACTGAAAATCAAAGTTCGATTTTTCTATTTAATTAAATAAAAAACTCAACTCGGCTAAGTTCCATGTCTAATGGTAAGTTTCAATGAGAACTTTCTGTTAAATTTTTTTAGAATCTCAATACCGTTATGGCCCGCTAAATATTAACAATTTAATGCAAAAGTAGTGGAAAACTCAATAACTTAAAACAATGTATAAAAAATTGTCACCATATTACCAATGCCAGTTGTACTATTCTATCTTAGTATACATAGTTAGTCTCTTTCAACTCTCTCCAGAGGGAGGCGATTTCGCCGCTTCTATGGAAAATAACGCTAGAAAACCTAATCCAAGAACTTAAACGCATTGGGGAAAATATAATTTGTTACACTTCCTACACGTTTCAACATTGATTAGTCTGCTTTCACGATTCCTCAAGATATTCCTTTTGTGCAATAGGCAAAGACTGGTACTGAACTCTTTAAAATCAGATCTGCTGATATCACTTGGAAATATAAGATAAGTTATGTCAAACATTTAACTCAAGAATGACCCTTTTAGTAAAGGGAGTGACTAAATATTTTGGCTTCATATTAAATAGGAAGCACGCCTTTCATTCCTGTGCCTTACTAACTGGCGCCAGTAGAGACCCCAAGTGTAGTCAAGCCATCTGGCCTTCCATCTGGTCTTTCCAACATACCAGAGGCCTTCCTCTTCCTCTAACAGCGGTTCCCTCTTATTACTTTCACGGCGGGAGCATTTTAGCACGACCTAGTCAACGTACCCGCAGAATCTTAATAGGTCATCGTATGCGATATTCGCTGTAGCAAAAATCTTTCTCTGGATCAGTACAAGAGCCATCTCATCCGTTATTGACTGCGTTTATACTTCAGTACCATACAATATCGAGGGTTTTTAAATTTTTTCTAGCTTTTAAGCAATTTTCTACTCAACCGAAGTATCACTTTTCCCCAAGAGAGATTCGCCGTAGCATTTTCTGGCTAACATTATTATTGGTGTTGGTGTCATTTCCTAACATAAACAGAGTCCTACCCTCTTTCAAAATTGTAATTCTCACCAGTAATGCTGGAACAAAGACTCGAATATGCTGTCGCTTATTTCATGGCAGCATGTATCTCGTTTTGATCTCGTTCGCTTTCGCTTCTTTATTCAGCTTGGTAAGGGCAGAACAAACGGCACAGTTGTTGAGGCCGATGACGTCGCTGTCCTCAGCATACGCCAGTAGATAGGGTTAACAATACAGTAGTATCCATATACGCCTGCAACAGGTAAATTGGAATATGGTGGGGGATGGAACCCTAAATAATAGGCTGGCTCTGTAAGGCGGTAGTTAAGCCAATTCTCTATTATTGTGCAGTGCTATGCCGATGGAAGAAGTACTAAACTTAAAAAAAAATATATATATAGGTGCACTTTTTTCCGGTAGACATAAATGTCAAACAGGTCCCAAGCGGTGCGGCGATTCGACTTACTATATCGTTTACTACCCTCCCCTCCAACCAAGGCAATAGCGGGTATTAGACGTTGTAGGAAGGGCGACTCTGTTCAGGTATTCACAGTGGGACTTCATCCAAAAGTGATATCGGGTCCAAGCTACTGCGACGTAGTGGAGATCTGTAAGCCCGATTCGGTTGTAATGTATACCTTTACAAACTTGTAAGCTATTTGTTTCCGACATAATTTTAAAACTGCAAATGATAGATGACGGAATGCGTTCAACTAAAATTTTGTGAACATAAGGTTGTAGGAAACTGTTTGCATAGCATTTAGGTATTGTAAATATAAAAGCCAATAATATTGAATTACCTAAAATTTTGAGAAAATCCGTATGGAAACAGTTTGTTGGAGAAGAATTTTTTTAAACAAAAATTACACCCAATCAATATTAATTATTCAAAAGTATTTGGCGCCGACAATTTGATTAAACTAGCTAAAAATGCAGAGTTAGTAAACATAAGCCAAAATTTAAAATTCAGTGATCAAAAGCACGTAAATTCAAATATAACTCTACAATACAATAAACTACCTACTTTCTATCAAAAATGTTTGAAAAACTAAATGTATGTATGATGTATAGGTGATGAGGGGAACAAAAACAAACAAAAATTACGAAACACAACCTTTAGGACTAGTTCTCGGATTATTCTCAAAAAAATTAAACGTTTAAAATCGGAAGATGCTGAAGCAAGCTGGAACAAGCTTAAAATTATTTGAAAGATGTGGCACGCTGAAAGAAGCTATAGGCAGTGTATTCTTAACGGAGGTCTTGATGAGGTTAACCCTTGAAGAATACCAATGCCCTTTTTATGTTAGATAGAAATAAATTAAAGATTTACTACTGTTTCTTTCCTTTAATTGGAACATACATATATTAGTTTATAACAGCATTATTTATAGAACCCACTAATAGTTCATTTGTAATTTTCAGAGTACTCCATACTCTTTCTTCTCGGTTTTTTTAAAAAAATTCCAACAAAAAAAATTTTACCAAAATGAATATTTTAAGAAAGTGCAAAGATTTCCATTGTTCACGAAAGACGAGTTCATTCATGTGGCTGCCTCGACTGAGATTTCCCAGTTTTGCAAGACTTTCCTGGCGGTTTCTTGATCTGTCTCACGAATTCCCGAAACCAAATAACGGCCACGTTTTTGTCTTCAATTTTTGTTCACAAAAAATTGTTTATCGTAGCACTCACCGTTAACCGAAATGTCGTTTACAGTAGGATTTTCGATGAAAAATGTCCTAATTTTGCCACCACTCCCAAATATCCACAAATCTGTCACCCTATGAGAATCCGTTGGCTTTTCGACGTTCACGATTGTTCCCCAGGTGCGGCAGTTTTGCTTCTTTAGATGAAATTGCGCTTCGTCCGAAAATATGATTTTTCGAGAAAAATCGTTGTCCATTCCGTTTGCATTATTTCCCAAAGTTGTTCAACCTTTACGGATTAGTTTTGTTTTCGAATTTATGTCTTTCCAGCGGGAAAGACTTATCGCTATTATCCCGTCATATTCCGTCATTTGATCGAGACTGTATCTGCATCCCAAGCTTTTTCTCATCCCACACGCGAGTACACAGTTTTCTACCAACGACTTACTTTCTAAACTACCAGCCGCTTTTTTGAAGAAATTTGCATGCGGCGTACTGCTTCTGATTGGATTTCATACACGTTGTAATGCATCCAATACGACTTCCTCAACGCGATATTCAATAAATCTTTCTAACAATTCCGCCGAGTCCACCAGATGAATAGTCGTCACTTCCAGAAATAACCTGGCAGCGCAAATCTTTCAAAAAGTGTACGTTTAACTAAATGCCACTAAACACCGGTAATACAAATATACGTATATACAATTATTACTACAATTACCGCAATGCAGCCAACAACTCTCCCCGCAGTCATAACCCACACCAAAACTCTCATAAAGTCACTTTCAATTCAATAAAGCCATATTTTAGAAGAGAAAACACACGACACACATACACGCTAAGGCAAACACTTGCAAATGCATATTGCCGAACGCCGAAGTACGTTCCTTTATCCCTTCACTCCTTTGTTAGCATAACAAACGAGCGAATAAATTTACCTAAGTGGCATACATCAATGATGCATGACATTTGTCGATAGACCATTTCCGTCAACATTTACTCACACTACATCCGTGTGCGTACCAACCACCCCATTTTTCATTTTTAAGATATGTATTTCCTTTCAGCTATTATAATAAAACGCGCCTAAATTTATGTTGATTCTTCACGCGTTGATTGTCGAAATACATTTGTGGGAGGAAAAAATACTAGGGTATGATATGATATGAGGTAATGAAGCCGTGTCGCTGCTGATACTTGATTGCTAAAAAATGGATATATTAATCTGATTTATATACCACATAGAATTTAGTTGTGTTATAAATACAATTGAAAACTAATTTAATTCAGCATCCATACAATTGAAAACTAATTTAATTCAGCATCCTATTTCGAACTGATGGAGATATTGTCGAAGACAGAGTATATCAAAGAGCTCTATTCTCCATCACAAAACTCGTGGCATCTCTGTTGTCAATAGTACTGCCGCGAAAAATAAACTCCAAATATCTACTTGGCTTAAGGGAAGAATTACATTTAGAGGACGAAAAAATGATATTTTTACAGTTAATTTGTGGGGAAATGAGGACAGTTGCTTTCAAATAAGTATAATATTTGTTGAATGTGATGGTTTAAGTTGAAAAAAACTTATTATTTACAAAAGTGAAAGTTTAAAATGAACAAATTTTTCAAGAATCTTGTAAGTCATCTCACCGCTTGCGTCGTAAATCTGAAACCGACAAACCAAATATTTCCTTACCTAAGAGGATTTTTTTTAATTCTTTGAAACAGGCTCCGGAAAAAAACGATTTTTGAAATTTCCCTGTACTTTTAGCCGAAATAGGTTTAAAAAATATTTGCTTTTGAAATTTTTGGTATATATAGAACAGTTTTTTATGCTCTCTAAAATGAACGCTAGATGATAAAAACCGGTTGATTAGTTTTGTTTTGTTATGACTTACACCATTTTTAAAAATATGGTTTCGAGAAAACCCTTTTTCAAGTTTTCGTTCAAGCATCTCTTCCACAATTTCGAGAATTATCTATTGAAACTTTGACATGATTTGTTAAGCCGATATACTTACATACTTAATAGGCGCTATAACCGCTGAAGTGATTTTGGAACAACTTCCAGTTTAATTTGTGGTGTTCGTCTTGATATTAAAACACAAATTGAGGGACCTACAGTTTTAGGCCGACTCCGAACGGCGTTTTTTTTTTTTTGAGAGAAGTTTTTTCATGGCAGAAATATACTCAGAGGTTTGCCATTGCCTCCTAAGGGGCGACCGCTATTAAAAAAACTTTTTTTCTATAACTTTTGGATGTTACTTGCCGCGGGCAGGATTCGAACCCGGGGCCTACCGAATAAAGCGCGCACACGCTACACACTCAGCTACGACAGACCTATCGATTAAAGCAATAAAAAAATCAATTTTTTTAAATGCCTTCCCCCTTAATTATATCAAATACGTTCAAACATATTTAAGTCCGCTCTAATTGGATACATCAGTTAATAAACGAATATTTTTGCAGTATTGTCTTATGCGCTATAGAGATTAGCAGAGCCCAGCTTATGATGCAAATAATTATCCTAGATATATGTATATTTATGGTAATGAAGTTCATTTAGTGATTGGGCAAGGTTATATAACTGTTGTTTCTCTGATATATAAGCACAAAATAGTTTTAAGCTTTCATTTCAAAAAGTTGCTGTCCCTCTATCTCTTCACGCAGCTCATAACATACTTTTGCACTGCAACAAAAAAAATCAATTATCTTATGATTGTCACTCAACCGCATGTTTCCAAAAATCTGCTATAAGTCTCTGTTAACTGTTGAAAAAGAAACATATTTCAACTCTTTTCGGCAACATATTCATTATTAGCGGAAAGTGGAAAACTAGGTTTGTTGAACGGCTGTAGACAGGTTGCTTTTAAATCATACGTCAACTGAGTGATGAGGGTTATGTTGACATAAATTTTCACAAAAATGGTAGTTAATGCATATATCAAGTTTTCAAAAACAGGTCAGTTCGGGTTTGTTTGAAACCAATGCGAAGAAATAATAAACAAAAAGTAATAACCGCAAGAGGAAAAGTAAAAACAAGAGGAATAAAAGATGCATAAAACAAATACTTATATTTTTATTGAAACATATTTATTCTCGACTAAAAGCACTTGAAATTTAAAAAAAATTTCACATCATATTTCGCAGAAGTCCATTTGCTCGAAACGCCTGAAAGTATGCAGCTTAATTTAGACAATATTTGATTTCGAGAAATATGCAGTTACTTAAAAGTATGCAACTTGCTCAACATATGCTCTAATACTTCAATCTTCCAAATTTTTCAGGTATGTCGTGGAATCCGATCTTCTCGGTATCGGATTTGAAACCGTAAACTGTTTTAGTTGGTCGTTAGGTATCGCGCAATTTAGTTTTAGGAGCCGCAGAATCCAAAATTGTATGTTTTATTTCCGATATTAAAACGGTCACTCAAAATCTAGTGTTTTTGCTTATTTGTGGTTTTGTATGTGGTGCAGCATTTGCTTCTCATAAAATATTGGTATAATTTAAACAATTTGGCATTCTTGTTTTAATATTAACAGGATTCATTTATAGGAGAAAACACAACATTAATTAAAATTTAAAAACAATTTTATACTTCGTATTATAGTTAAATTGAATGACAAAATTACATACCCGGCAATTTTCTAAAAATTATTTGGATTGAGAAGTTAAAAATTTTGATGACATTTTGTTTTTTTTTGATTTTTATAAATTTTTTTAACTAATTTTTATAATAAATAAGTCGAATTAAATAAAGATGACAAAATTGTCAAAACTTGTCAATGCATTTTGCTGTTATTTTTTGTAACAATTATAAAAATGTGCATACATATATTTATATATCCCCAGCATGACGTGAAGGTAGCTTAAACCTAACTTTAATCAGTTTACGGAAATTCTAGTGCTGACTATTTATTGTATATTTTCTTTTAGAAAAGCATTAGTTGACAACCAATTACCATCTAACTATTATCGTTTTTACTAATAGTAAACGAATTATTATTAACTAATTTTATGCGAAATAAAGCTAATTACCACATCTCCTACTGCTTTCATTTTGTTAAAAAGGATCAGTAAGACATAATATATTTAATATATTATAACTATATATTTTTCTTGTTTTATTCTCTTAGTGGTAAAAGTGTGGGAAAATTATTAAAATTCTCAATCGTTTACTAGTAAGCGACAATTTCAGTACATCAATAGAACAGCTCATTCCAATATCGGCTTTGCTCAAGTTCAAAAGAAAAAATTACCATAGAATTTCGCGACACCAAATAAAACCGATATCGGTTTACATTTCCGACAAAATTACGAGAGGGATTCTGCAACGTGCCCGATTGACTTCTTGTAAGAGCAGATTTATAAATGTAAATAATAACCGCAATATTCGGGCGCTAATATCAAAAATCATTGCATGACTTTATGCGAATCTACTCTCTAGGACATAATTGAAGTACGCAATTTTTTTAAATATATTTTCAAATCTGAAAAAGGCATATTTTTATCATCTAATAAATTACTTACCCTCCCCTTCCCCTGTTTTCTGACCCAATCACAAAAATCCTCTGATACATATTTTGGTAACGTAAAAATATTCACGAAAAATCATCTCTCCTCTATTACTCTAATTACTGTAGAATTATGAAAACGTTAATAAAAATGTCTGTGTAAAAGCTCTTGACCATTTTCGGGTACATATTGGTAAGGTCTGCCACCTGATTTGCATCGTTACTGCTTTCATGTGACGTTATCAAGGTTTTGACGATTTCAACTGCTGCCGAGAAACTCAACTTCGGTTGAGGAATTTTGCTCGTTAATTGGAATCGGCCAAAATCGTCTAGGGAAATATGGCGGCAGGTATTAGTTGATTAAATTGATTCGTCGTAATCATTATAAGATTCCTCGAAAATTTCGTTATCTTCTGATGCCAACATTGTCGCCCGCCAGTAAACTAAATAAAGATCGCGCTTGTTTTGATGTCAAACAAATTGTTAGTTTGAAGAATTCATAAAATCAGAAAAGTTAGCTTTCTAGAGTGGTACAAGGTTGCTGAAATTCGGGTAATCTTAATAGTAATATCACAATAGACAAGAAACGATTTTCGTTATTGCGTAGTAATAAGGGAGTTATTGTAAAACAATGAATGTCACAAACTAGCACCAGTGAAGCACAGTAATGTCTGGCGTCTAAAACTAGATAGCCTAAACCATTTTATTTACCATATTGTATATGACTTTAAAGTGTTCCACCAAAACTCACTTCCATACCGGTTTTTACAATGTTTACACTTACTTTGTCCAACCCAAGCTTCTCTCTACATTTTCAAAATTTTCACTCGTTTTTTTATTGAATTTTTATGCGCCACCCACGAAAGATGCCATAGAAGGGTGCAATTCCAATCAATTTTTAAGTACAGACAGGTGCAAACAAGCAGCTGATTATGGCGATTGTCCTATGAGCACTGTGTATCCTTTCTAACAGGCTTAAGAACCCCCTCTCCATTGTAGCCACTATACAACTATCGCTATCTTTATTGACTTGGCTTTGCGCTGTTGTCTCTGAAGAAAATCTGTGTTTGTAGTTGTGTATCCCCTAGCAAAATGGCGAAAAGGGCGAGAGGCACAAAATTGTATTACCTACTTTTTGGGTTGCTGTTGAGTGTGCCGATACAACACAATTTTAACCATCTTAACTACAACATCCCTCTCTCTCCTCTCACACACCTCTATCAGTCCCAAACACTTCTCCCCTTCTATACAGCCTTTCTTCGACAATGTGCACAATAGTTTTTTTTTCAAGCATCATTTTTAGCTTTCAGAACAAATCAAATAAAATTTTATTGACAGCTCACGTTGCTTCTGATTATTATTATTATTATTTCCGTTACTTTCAATATTGCTTACTTCAAGCATTTGTAGTATACATTCGAAAACTTTTGCAAAATTTATGTATGTTACCCTGGGTGGGCAGCACCTTTTAAGTTTATTAAATTTGGCAATTTTGTAAACAAATAGAAGCCCAGTCACTAAGCAACCACGCACTCAACACACATACATACATACATATATGAATATTATAGCGCCCAATATGTACATGGGCATTTTCTACTTGAAAATATTGTACGATTTGAAACTTTCAGCTTATTAGTTCCGTAGTTGATTGGCCCAATCGCACAAGCATTGTTTATTTACAACTAAGACTTTATATTTAATTTTGAAAACTCTCAAATCTCAAACTCATGCTGACCACTTCGAACAACATAACAGCACAACAATTCTTCTGACTACCAATAATATTTCTTAAAATATTGAGCTTACATCTCTTTCATTCATTCATTTCCGCATTTAGTTCTGTAATTTTTATTACCTTGCCAAGCACTCAATTGGTATCTTCTCTTTTCAATTTGGGGTACCTAAGTAGTTGCACAAAATTCCTCCTGTTTTCATATTAAAAATGTAATATTCTAGTTAATTTTAAGTGCTTTCGGACATTTCATACAAATATGCCAAACAGTTACACACTACCGTTACACACGCACACATACACCTTGAGTGCATGCACGTTTTTCTCAAATACACAAGTGGTCACATTTCATAATGCCACAACAAGTACTCGAAAAGTTTTGATTGATTGTTTCTACGAAAAATATATCAAATATAATTTTTCAAGTAGTCATATAAATATATAATTATGAGGGTATGGGAAACACAGATATGCAATTTAATTCAATGGTATGTGTGCTACTGCTAAGTAGCTGGAAGTTTGCTATTCAGTTACAAGAAAATGTAATAAAAATTAATAAAAAATAGAAATAAAAACTCATCGAACTAGATTACTCTAAGCGAACAGCAGGGCAGTACGTTCATAAAGGAATTGTAAAAGTTAAACGTGGATCTACTTATAACTACTATATTCTTCCACAAAGAAATGACTCCAAAGACTTCAGGATTTATCATACTGAATTGCGAAGTTACACTAGTTTACAAATATTTGATAAATGAGTGGTACCTCGTTGAAAAAGTGTCGTTAAGACTAATTTTGGGGCACTGAAGGGACAATAATAAAGTTGGTAGCTTTCTTGGCTCGAAAAAGTATGAAATTTTTTTAAATATTTTTTATCATATTTTGGCATAAACCCCACTCTGACACTAAGAAAGTGGATAAGAATGTAAGCGTTTTGGATACCAAAATTTGCATAATTTTATGATAAACTCAGAATTTTAGAATTGCGATTCGTAAAACAGTATTGGAAAACATTGAAAAAAAGTCAACCTAAGTTGGCACAAAACTATGCAAAAACTTCAACACCCTGTATCTCAAAATCTAGACGTTATGAATATAATTGGGCGCCATATTCAAAATCAGAAAAATGTAATGCTGCACAAATTTATATTGACCGCTTTTATTTTATTTGCAATAAATTTTACATTTTCTATACGATTTACGCTTCACATTTTTGTAATGCAACTCTCTTTGAACCAAACATTTTTAACTATTTTTTATGCGACTTTTATTCTCTAAAAAGAGTGAACAAAAATTAAAAGTCTTCGAAAAATTCGAAAATGTCGCTATTTTTCGCATTTAGATCCCACTAACTTAAAAAGGCCTATTACACAAAAGATCAGCGTAAAGAAGTTGAATGCACCTTTAAAACGATACATAAAAGTTTCGATTAATCTGGAGTTGTTTGGCAATAACTGCAAAAGTGGTTCGAAAACAGGGTTTTTGCCTGAACTAATTTCGACGAGCATCCGTTTTGTGCGTTTCATACCTTTTTTTTTAGATTTAGACTGACTGGTCGAGATTGTTAACACCTCGACCTGGAAACTATGGGCCATTTGGCCATTGCGATGAAAAGCTTGCTACCAGTTCAAGATATTAATGCACCTGCCCCCTTGTCTATCCTTGAGCCGTCAGTGTATCAATATATGGATCTGAAGTCAAGATTTAGCCACATATATTTGTCATGTAGTAAGAAATTCTATATATGTATTTCCCTTCCAGGAGCCTCAGTTGAACCGTGTCAAAAGTAGAGAATAGTTTCTTCAGATATGCGGCAGTTCTCTTTTCAGCCCCGTATAAAATGTGGTGAGTAATTCAGATTAAAAGATACTCCAACGCCACGACTGGATAATTTATCAAATATCTATTGACAGATCTATTGAACGAAAGGCCGAGGTGGAAGTGATTAAACGATTAATTTTGATTTATACTGCTTAAAACCAGCTCGACCAACTGCATGGATCAATTAAGTTTCGATGCACACAACGCACAAGATATTGGTGGATAGTCCACCTAATATTCATCAACTTGCATAGCAGAGCGGAAATCCAGTGAATCAGCTATACACGACCATGTAATAAAGATCGCAGTGGAACAGGAAGCAGGGGATTGCACAATGGGAGTTTTGGCGGATATAGAGGGGTATTTTAACAAAGCTATGTTTGATTTTAGGTGATAAGCAGCCAAAAGGTCGGCTCACTTCATGTTATTAGAATATTGCTGAATATATAGGAGAAATGTGGCCTTTCTGCCATGGCTAAGCTTGAGGGAAAATGCTCACAGGACGGTGTACTCCCACCTATCATGTCGTGGTTGATATTGAACTTCCATTTAACGTAAAAGCGGATATTCAAACAAGATTACGTGCAAAATGTTTGTGAACTAGCTTCACGCAAATATGACAGGCATTCTGTGGAAGGATATAGAGAATACTTGATAAGATAGACGCACGGTGCTCTACGTAGTTGTCCCACCAATTTCGCCAAGACAATTATGGTATCATTTACAAGGAAAGGAAAATTAAAGGTAAATCGAACATTGGAAGTTTTCGGCCAAAGGTGACACCGGACTTTGGTCAGACGTGAAGTCTACAGTCGGTAATGTGGGTAAGAACAGCTCTGATTGGACTAAATCCTCACGTATTCTGCAGCAATTTGGTTGGCTAAAATGTCTAAATTACGGGTGCCATAGGTACAACATAAGCAGTGGGTTTGAATGCTTGCTAGCCATGAATTAAACAATTCAAGAGGAAACAATGAGAATAATGTGTCGACTGTATTGTTTTGGATTGCGGCAGAACGATGAAATCTGAACGTTGTTTGAAAGATTATTAGAGCGATACCCTTTATTTTTGGTCCCAAACCAAAAACTGATATCGATAGATTATATTCGTAAAAAGATCCAAAAGCTCTCTTGAGAAGTTTCCCCGGCTACAGAACAGAAAATAGAAGAGAAGCTGATTGACACCCGGGGTCGGTTTCAGATGGTTTCTGTATGAATAGGGAAAAAACGTTTTTACAATCATTAGTACACGTCTGGCGTTGATCGGGTTTCGTGTATGAAAATCTCTTGAACAAGCAACTTGAATGTGCAGAACGGCACTTACTTATGTTTTTTGTTTGTTTTAAACAGAAGTTAACTTATCGGAAAATTTTTTTGCAAATGACATTTGTTTAATAGCTTTATTAAGAATTCACGCGCGTCTAATATATAAAAAGCATTACCCTTTGATTAACCTCAGGACAAATAAAGCCGTAAGAGCATTTGAAATTCAACAGCTACATTCCACGCCAGCGGGATGCTAGCTAGAAAAGTTGTTGTATCGTTTATTCGACGACCATCGTTACTGTTGCGGCAAGTAAACAATCCACAAGTGTCATTAAGCGAGCGAAGCATTCAACAACAAAAGTAAAAAATATAATAAAAATAAAGAAATACCACCAAAATAGAATATAAAAAACACATACAAAGAATGCGCCATAGCAATCGGAAAAAAATATTCGAAACTTCTATGCAAACAAACGCAAATGCTTTTTTGAGGTGGCAACGCGCTATACAAACACCACAAAAGGTCCATATGTGTGAGTTAATGCATATGTTAGCTTGTTTATGCCACAATGTAAACTGATACTCAAACACAAACAAAGCGACAAATGCAAATGCTATGCTTGATGATGGTGTGACGGTAGCATACATCTAGGCTGAATGCGACGACATTGTGTGCGTTGTGTGCGATAGGTGTGTGTTTGGCTACGCTTTGCTACGAGCGACTGTCAATAATGTGCTTCATTCATCTTCTGCATCGAAACGATTGTCTGACGGCCTGCATGCCTGCCTGCCAATCCTGTCGGTCTGTGCGACGCATAGGGAAAATGCAAATATGGTTTTTGCTATTGATGCGCTATATTTTTTCTTTTATTTTTTTCACTTGGTTTGCTTTGCAAAGTTCGGTATATACTTTTTATTGGAATTTTATTATTTTCTTTTTCGGATGTGTATAAATTGCACACTGCAGCAATTCATCAATATCATTTTTATCAATTTTCAACGAAGGCACCAAAGGGATCGCTAGTTGGCTGGTTGTTTGGTAGACTGGCCGTTTGGAAAAATGGTTGGTAGTAGGTGAGTGGTAAAGGTAAACGTATCTACATTCATTTGCAAACGTATGTATGTATGTGAAAAATGTACTAGTTGTTTGCCACACATTTGCCTCAAAAATCTCACTTTGGGCGGAATTTATTTTTATGGGAGATTTGTCGTATTTGCTGAAGTAGATAAGGCAAAGCCGAGATTTGCTTTTTAGCAAGAAAACGTATTTTTAAAGTAATTTCTTTAAAATATTTTCGAGTATATTAACAAAATATACCTTCAAAATCAAATTAAATAAAAAATAAACCAAAAAATTCAGTAAATAAAATTAAATCTGTTTGGCAAAAATTATGTGTTTCCATCCTTCTCAATCGCTTCTCACCCCTTTTATCCAAAAACTACTCAGTAAAATACTCTTCTAATATTTAAGGAGCAGCTCTAGAATCGCTAATGGAAGGAAGTTGTTCCGAAAGGTATTACTGTAGAATGGCTTGCTTCGATTTCATAGGGAAGAAACGATTACATAAAAATAGTGCAGGTTTCGTTAACAATTAAAAAGCCATAAAGTACAGGGCATTCATATTAGAAGTAACAGTTGAGGCAACATTTCTGAAGCAAAGTTTGCCTTATTATTGGTTCTCATTAGATTCTATTTATTGTCAAAAATCTTCAATTGAATGAATGGGGCCAACATGTAATATATTTCGATTTGATGCCAATTGAAAGTTCCAAATTGTTGGAATTCGACTCATGCCGCCAAATATTTGACTTATTGAAAACCAGACATTAGTATCGGGTTTCGATAATAACAATAATACCTTGTCGCTTACACCGTACCTTAATGTTTGGCCGAACTTTTACTACAATTTGATATTTTCGCTTGAGGTTGTACCGTAAATTGACGGTCCTACAGTTTTACGCCGACTCCGACCGGCAAATGATTTTTGGGAAATTTTTTTTCTATTTCTTTTTTAACATGACGGAAATTCACTCCGATGACATCCAGGGGAGGGGCGACACTATTAGAGAAAAGTTTTCTATAATTTTTGACTCTACTTCGGCGGCCGCCGGGTTTTGATACTAGCAATTTTTACTATACCTACACAGTACTTGGTTCAAAAGTATCGATAGCAAAATTAATTGGTATCGGTTTTAAAGACCGGGCACACTTTAACTTAAATTACCTATTTTCGTCCAAATTACTTCGGATGAACAAAATGCGTCCACACTTGTCATTCCTAATTTAACTTAACAGCTCTGCTAGCACAGGGTTGCTTAGTTCTTTGATCAAAGGAAAAATGTGGGGGATTCTATTAATTTTTAATATATTAAATTTTTTTTTGCGATAATATCTTTTCTTAAATTTGCGATCTTGGAAGACAGCTTCTAGAGGCAGTAAAAATCAATGACCAGTTAAGTGAAATGCCAATATTTCAAAATGCGCCACCCTATTTATTTATGGGAGAACACATTTTTCGAATATTATTGATAAAACCTAAAGCCAGCACTTGATTTATAATAAAATATCTCATTTCGTCCTAATTTATTGACAGATTTTACAAGCCGAAATTACTTAGTTTTAACGTATTTTGCGCATAAAGAGAATTACGATAGTGTGTGCTGGCGCCAATGAAGGAATGGTAATAGATTACCAATATTCTTTCGATTCCAAATTCAATTCTCAGTTAAGTACATTTTTTGTTACACTGGGATATTTTTCCGACTACCACATTGAATTTACACACACTTCCACACTCTCTCACACCCAAAGATCGCACGCACTAACTCACCACATTCAACCATTACTCTTCTCTTCACTTACTCTCTTGGGGTATTCGCATTGCAACTGTAATTCAATTTGAACAATTTTTCAACTGTTATTGACATGGCGGTGATTTGTTGCTGCCACTGTCCTTGGCCAGTATCAAATAGTGTGTGTAGGTGTTTTTAAGTGTGTGTGTATGTGAAACTGCACTGATTTTCATAGGCAAAGAACACAGTTTTATCGCACGCTAATATTGAGTATGCAAATATGAGTGCCTTTATATTTGTAACCATTTTGCAATGAATATTTATGTAATTTTATATCATATTTATTTGAAAAATATGTAGCCTTCCACTTATTCCAGATATTTAATGATGTATACAAATAAGTAAGGCTCAGAAAATACAACTGAACTGTTTGTTTGATAATTTTTTATTTGGTATCATACTCACTTATTTGACGATTTTTTTTACTAACTGGAAATACCAGATGATGCCAGGAAATATTCCGTTCTCTTGCTCTGCCAGCAGCAGCGAGTGGGTGAGATTAAGTAAGATAGACTATGATTGCGATACCATTGTTGAGGTTCTTTGACCGCCTTTTCTCTCCTCTAAATATTAAACCAGTAATTTAATTTCAAATACTTTAAAAACTCCCTTACCTACTTTGATTTCTGGTGATCAAGACATATTAACCATCGACTCCATGGCAAAAGCTGCGGCGCCTTGTTCTAGCTAGCTATAGTTGTTGTTGTTTGTACTCTCAAATTTGATCGAAAGCGAGCAGGGCTCAGACATAGTAAGCAGAGAAGTGGCAGAGAAGCGATTGTCAGTCCGCTGTTCGCTATCCAAAAGAAGAAGACAACTTCGAGTACTTATTGCTCTGAATGTATGAAAGCTGTGCTAAGTGATGAGCATCAAATTAAAATATGCACGGAATGTAGAACGTCCCATAAATTTTTCAAAAATTTAGTTTAAGATCCAAAAAAAAAACTTTATACTTAGACATGAATAGCATAACTACTCGTTTTATATTTTTGAGGAATATACACATAAGAGTGCATCACTCCTCATACAAAAAAAAAACATCCGGACAGTTTTTCTATCGGAATTTTGAAATATTTCGGAATAATATCGACATTTAGGTGGATTGTACCAATTTGGAATTACCTCAAAGTAATTGTTGTATTATAAATTAAATATATATATGTATATTTTATTAAAAACAAAATCACCTAAGATTAAAAATTCTTCATAAAATTATTACAAAATTTAATAAACGCATTAAAACATGTGAAATAAATCTATCCAATTTTTATCGCAAATTTAAATTATAAGAATCCGAAAATTATCAACGCCCTCGTCGCTTTTTCCAAAATCAAAGAATGCTATATTTCAGTAACTACCAAAAATAATACCGGCCAAATATATTTTTAAAAGTTTTAAACATAAAAACATTCTAAATTTTTTTAAAGAATCACAATTTGGCCACAAAATTTCTAGATATTCTAGCCTAAATGAGCAGAAATACAATTTTCTAAGATAAATATATGAATGATCAGTTTACACTCGGGATTGAAAATACACTCGTGATGTAAAGTATAAGCTTTTTTCTTTGAAATGGCTTTGGAGTTGCTCAAATATTTTATTTGTTTCATTGAGATTGCGTAGTGTTAAGTTTTTGCAAAATTAGCGTGGCACTGCCAACTTTCGAGCAATAAGGTATGCATATTCCGAAACTACTTTATCCAACTTTTTAGTGCACAATTTGAATTTACCTATCTTAGGTATAATTTCAAATCGTCCACCCCGCATATAACGTTAATTTGCCAAAATAAAAATATTCGATATTTTACCAAAACATGGAACCCATTTGAACAAATATGGTACAAATAATTTAAGTAGAGAGCGAAGTTCATACAAATTAAAATTTGTGAAATTGGGCGTGGTGCGATAAATTCATACTCATTACCTTTCATTAATTAATTATAACTTGTGCCCGATGTTTTGAAGTATAAAAAGAAGTGATAAACTCATACGCAAAAGTGCCAAACTGCTCAGTAACACGAGCTGATTCGATCTACCCAAACCTTTCCCACGACAGTCGGTTCTACAATACAGGAACGACCCGGATTTATATCCGGCCAAAATCTGTCACTTCAGCAGTATTCCTCAAAATTTTAAGGGGTTTTTTTTATGATGTTACAATAACAACACCATCTAGCTATGCCCGTCGGCCAGTACGTCTGTCCTTCCGTCCGTCTGCTTGTTTGAATGCAAAGTAATCCTTCAGTTTTTGGTTGACAGATGTATTTCTATAATTTGTTAATCATTTGTCGCAACAGACCAGATCGGATAATATATATAGCAGTTTTAGAACTGATTGTACAGATATGAGTTTTCAAATTATTAATAGAAAGTATCCATTGCAGATTATAAAGATCTGGTCACCATAACTTAGAGCTCCCATACGAGTGATTGTTCATATAAGGTTTTGCATTAAAACTCTGGCTCTAAATCCGCTAAAAATATTCAATTTGGAACACCTTTTACTTATTATAAATAGAAAGTGTTCACTGAAAATTATCCAGAGCGGGTCACTATAACTTATAGTTCCCATACAACTTATTATTCAGATATGAGATTTGACTTTGAAGTTCCTATATTTAAACAGTTAAAACCTTGAAATTGTGTAAGCAATTTATTTATAAATAAATCATCAAGAATGGGTTTTGGTTGGAGACTTCAATATTTATAGCATTCCTTGTTTCTGTAAAAACAATATTTATTTTATCATAATATACCTTATTTTGTATACGAAAATCAAATAGTATTTTAAAATTTAATATTTTTATCCTAACAATGCATTTTTTGATAATAATGAAAGTCAGAAAACCCGAATACAGGACTTATTTACTAGGTTGTTTTTGTTTTTATGTGAACAAGTACAAGGTGTTTAAGTTTTTAAAAGGAAAAGTATTTTAGAAACTAGTTTTATTGCATATTACAAGTAAAATTTAGTTGTAATAAAAACATGCACTGAACATTAAAAGCTTTGGCGCTTCTACTGCTCCTTTTTTTAGATTTTATTTTGTAGAAAGTTGTAATTCTATTTTTCTCCCATTCTCACTTTCTCACTTTTATTTTCAATTACACATTTTTTTTTTATTTTCATAACAATACTAACCTAAACAGTAGCACAATATATGGAATATTTGTCTTAAAGTTTCATCGGGCAATGCGTTTTTTAATTCATAGTATGCGAAAATATTTAGCAAATCGCACATGACGATAAAACTCTAGTTCAAATACTCCATATACAGATTATATAACGCACGCAACTAAAACAATTCAAATTAATCTTCACCAGCCACAAAATCATTAAAAATTCATTTACGCAATTAACTTCTTTTTTCATAAAATATTACACAGCTATTTTTGGCGCGAACACACGCACGATGAGACACTTGAGTAAGAAGAAGCACTACAAAAAAAACAACGGAAATATTTACGTGCTTGCCTGAAAATGTGTGCAGTTGTAGGTGAATATGTGTGTGTATGTGTGAGTAAACTAGGCAATATTTTGGGCATTGCATTACAATGCCATACATACATATATATGTACATATGTATATACAAATGTGCGTATGTAAGTCCTATCGTTCGAGGAACATGTGTCTACTTCCTACTTGCTACTTACTGTGCACGCGTAATATAATGCCTTGTTGCATGCCACGTACTCGAGTGCGTCGGCGGGGCATGTTGCACTGCTAGATGATATGGTGGCACCCGCGCACACAAACAATTTGAAAAATTAAATCAAAATGCAACCAATGGATTGTAAACAAAAACCGTCAGTTCGGTAACAAAAACAAAACAACAACAAAAAACAACAACAACAACAGCAAACAGCTGCTTACAGCAAACACAACGAAAAAATGCTAATTACGACCGCTGCTGTGTTTTTGGTAGAGAGAAAATCATATACTACTCTAGGAGTATAACAAACAAACAGCAGCGATAGCAGCATGCAATAAAAACAGCAACAAATACAAACTTAGCATCTCAGCTGCAACAACACAGCGCGCGTCAGCATTAGAATATGTTGCTAGGCGGCGCTGACCCGGCAAATGCAGCAAAGGCATTTTACGGCAATGGCAGCAAGCAGCATGTGGTTTGTTTAGTTTAGAGGTGGTGGTGACGTTCTACATATGCAACAAACTTGCAACACTTTGCAGCGGTGCTTCCGCAGAGCCGTAATAAAATTTTGTATCTACGAAGAAAAAGCAAACACGAAATTTAAATCACAAAAAGGAAAAGCGGGGTTAAAAACAGATATCAGGCATCGTAGCAAATATATAAAAAATTAACCTTCAAGTGACTGGCAAGGTTTCCGCTACCTTAAGCGGTTTCAAAACAAAATTTTGTAAAGTGGGAGCTAAAAAACTTTGAGAACTCCTGAGTATTTGATCATTAATTTTTTTTCCTTTACCAGTTCGTAAAGGCGTGGTAAACTCGATACCAACAGTAATGTATAACAGACACACGACCACCTTCGTAAGGCTTGCGGCCTATGTAAAACCTCTGCCGTACTATGGATTCGCCCCCCCAATTGCATTACCACTCCACATACCAGCATTTAGGTATTAAACCAAAGCCACTACAATACTCCTACTATGGGGTCATAACGGAGAACAGGAGCCCGAAAGCATTCAACCTCTTCATTGGATCCAATCCTATGGTTAAATCGCACCCTGGGACTCACCGGCTAGAACTCTCGGTCGATATCACCACCAGCTGAGCCCCGCACTACCCCGAACATTCAAACTTCTTCAGTCTACGCTTAGGCATCTTTTTGGCGGCGGCCACGTCACAGCCCTTAACCAGTGCTTTTCATCCCCAGTCAGAGTCCGCATCAAGACTACCGTCCCCATCCTCCTCTTTTCTATCCCCATCAATCGCTCCAACGCATACCGCCACAAGCCAATCCAGTAGCAGCCCGAACACGGGTCACACGAGCCCACCACGTGTCCGTCCCTGAAGCCACCAACATCACACTTCTCTCCCATCACAATTTCACCATCTTACTATACTATTTGTGTGCAAAAATCCCGTCGACAGAGTCTCGTTAGCACTAACAGGGATCACCAAGCCCATTACGACAGTGGGTGAGGTTGTCTTGAGAAGAAGAGGTTGTAGATTCACATCACTCCCCCTTAACTTCCCTTATTTTATGCAATAAAAGTAACTTTTGTCATTGCCGAAAAAGTAGCGAATGTGGTCTTTTTAGATTTTCAAGTAAAATCAAGTAGTTACCGCCATGTATGGCTGCTGCGGTTAACGACATGTTTCAGAATACCAACGCGTATCATCTTTGATACAAATTTCATTACTTTCTTCAACTATCCTACTGTTATCGCAATCATCACAATTTTGTTTGGCTCTACATCTGTCGCTTCGCATGCATCTCGCCAACGGTTAGAATATATTCGTAATCATTGCCCGAAGCGACAAATACTTCCTCAACCCTTTCAAATACTTCCTCGACAATATTTATTGGTATTCTGATGTTCTAAATCTTTTTACAAACACTGGATATGAATTTTTCTGAATCTTTACAAGGTTATACACCAATTAAAGAACCAACTCCATTAAAGAAAATCGTATATCAAATTGCCAAAGGCCACTATATGGGATCGAACTTTAAACTTTTTAATCTATGTGTGGCTAACGTGCAGCACAATTTTGACATTTCGGGTAGAAAAAGGGGAGTCCCAAAATATTTTCTGAAGTTAGTATGGCATGGGTGTTACAAAATGTATTTCGAATGCACCTTAACTTATATTTTGTATAGACAAGTCAAAACATGACGGTATTTACGTATAATTTGTTTACAGGTGCATGAGTACCCTATCTCACATAAGGGTTAAGAAGCATATTTAGGAAAATGTGCGCTGTAGATATGCTAGTATAGCTATACATATGCTTTATAAAAAAAAACACGCGCCAAATCATATCAACTGCCAGTTTGTATCACAAAATCGACAATGGACGGTTCAGTGGAGGAAGCGCGCGAATAAGTCTAGCAAAATTATGGTGCTGCAGGATTTTATACTCCCTCTTGCTATTGTGTGACACCCTCTGCCATACTAAATACTTCTCAGCACCTACACAGCACATTGTTTGTTTTTTTTTTTACTCTAGTCTGCCACATTCTATGCGTCGCTGTTAGCATCAAATGAAGTGCAGTGAAGCATGTTGGCAGGCGAGTTGCGGCTTGTGGCAACTAACTAGCAGCAGCCGTAGCGAACGATGCCATATGTTCGTTGCCATATTCGTATAGTATGTATTTTCCTTTGGCAGCTACGCTCTTCTCACGATGTGCCCGGTAACACTTTCTGCACAACATTTTGTAGATAATATGTGTTGATTGCTGTCATCTGGCTGTTGCAAGATTTTCATTGTTTGTTGTTGCATACAGTTTTCTAGTACGAGTTGTGCGAAAAGCAGCTGTATATTTAGCGATATCTGTTATTTTTGGTCATAAATATCTAGCGTGCTACCTTGTTGTTCGGATTCCAAAATAAGCTAAATTTTATTTTAAATTGTGTGAAATAATATCACTTTCGTTTTATATCACATGAGTTGAACTTGTAGATACCTGGAATTCAAATTAAACGATAGTTATAGTAAAATTAGGTAGCATGTATGACCTGGACGCACGTCGGTTATCTGTTATCAGTTATGCGTGACAGAAAACGCTCCAAGATCAGTTTTTCTTCAGTTGCAATAAAATATTTTTATTTCCAACTATTTGAAATTTTTTTTCAAATTGTTTTAAACCTAGTCGAATTACCAACTACGTTTAAACTTATCTATGTATTTCCAATCATTTAAAAATATGTAAAGTCTACTTTAAAGTAACTACAAATGTTTTAAGTTTTTCGATTAAATACCAATGCATCTTAATTTCAATTTAGTACACAAATCAAAAATAATTACACCACTATTTCGAGCAATAATTTTCGAAAGTATTGTGAGTGTTGATTTCTTGTTCAATTAAAAGGCAAAAAATTCAGGTACAGCGAAGGTTTGTATGCACCTTCTGAGTTCAAACCCACATTTTTGAAATTTTTTGAATGAGCAAGGTTTTGCGATTACGGTAATTTTGATTTTTTTAAGCAACTGTGTTGCAAGTGTTGTATCTTGTTCAAAAAACAATCAATTTAACGAAATAAAACTTATAAGGATGGGTTAAAACATGCTGAATAACTGGTCAAAATGTATCTACTTTATTTTTGGTTAACAAATTTTTTTCAGTACATTTCTAATTTTTTTAAGTTTCTTAACTTTATTTTAAAATATAACTCAAATCTTAAAAAAAATGGCAAAAAATTCTAAAAAAAAGTACTTTTGAAATCAAAAGTAAAAAAACACAGTTTCATTTCGAGCAGCTATTTTCTCATATTATTCCTAATACAAACCTGGCCACAAGCTCTATAAATTATACAGATGATTCATAAAAAGTAAGGCCAAAAATAAAAATAATTATAATAAAGGATGAGCAAACCTAAAAATCAAAACTGGATGCCGAACAAAAAGCTTATAGATATGTAAAAATCAAACAATACCGACCACCCTGTTAAGCACAGAGTGCCGAAAAAGTCACACTTAATAGCGGTATGGGTGGAGATAGGAATAGTGAGAAAAACAAACAATTTTCACACGGTTAGCGTGGCTGAGTGGTTGCGTGCTCGTCTAGCAATCCCGTGTACCATGGTTCGAAGCCAGGTAAAGTCTAGAAAGAAAGAAGTCTGATGAGGAGATGTGGTGATCTCCGAAATAGCAGCTATCACTTCTACCACTTTGAAAAATTGTTGTTTTCTCATATTATTCCTAATACAAACCTGGCCACAAGATCTATAAATTATACAGACGATTCATAAAAAATAAGGCTAAAAAAAAGAAAAAAAATGAACTTGAATGAACTGAATTATTGTTTTTTGGAAAATTTTTTTAGGCGCATTTGCAAACAAAATCTTTGTACAACGAGCGTTAAATTCAAAAAACTAATACGAGTATGTGTCCTTGAACTATGCTACAATTTATTTTGTAACCCTTTAGATTAACATTGCAAGTTAAAGGAGCTGTTACCTACTTTTTGTATGAAACTATCTAGAATTTTATTTTGTGTAGTGTTCGGCTTTATTTGCACAGAGATTTTGTCCGAGAAGACCACTAGTAATATTTTTTAAGGAATCATTTACTAAAACATTTTTATTCTCTGAAAAATGTTTTTTGAGGTGTTATTTTGCTAACATTTTAATAATTCTGTTCACTTAGTCCGGGGTATGAAATATTTAATAGGTCATCGAAAAAAACTACTTTTTATAAACTCATTGAGAGCTTTTTACATTAACAAAGTCAGGGCCGGTTTCGGTTGTTGCACAACGTAATACATATTATAAAAATTAATTAATAAAAATAATACACATTGTATTCAACGAAAAATGTTATTAGCATGTTGAAAATATAAATGTTAGTCCAGTGTTAAGTGTTATAAATTCGTAGCATTACAGTACAAATATAGTGGTCATTCGTTTCTATTTTAACCAAATTTATATAAACTATATCCATATCCAATCTCTTACATATCTATACTTGCGCTTTTTCAAAAAAATGTATGCCCAGAAAATGTTTTTAATCTTACTTTGTAGACTTTCTTTTGGCCCAATATGGTTTCGCCACTTTCGAATAGTGGATAGTGATGTCAGAACTGTCGAAAAGCGGATATTTTGCGAATAAGCTGTCAACCGTCTGAAAACTGGCTCGAAGCTTATAAAAAAAAGGCACGTGGTGGTAAAAAATTGCTAATTATAGAGCAGCGCTACTTGGATAGAAAACAATTGTCCATACCTTAAATTCACCACGATAGGTATGAGAATAAGTGGTAGATATGAGATTAGGTGGTAAAGAAAAATTTATGTTTACGAGAGTGTTGCAACCTATTTAAAAATTCAAATTGAATTAAAATATACACAAGTTTAAAGATATATTAATATATTGCGTCGAGCGGTTCGTCTCGGATAGAAGGCTCATAACTAAATATTATGAGGGTTGCCACCTATTTGAAAAGTCAAGTTATATGACATAAGAAAATATGGATGAAGAATACGTATAGCATATAGAGGGTTACCAACTGCTTGAAAGGTCAGATGTAATCAAATAATACACAGCATGCTACCTTTTTCAAAATTCGAATTAAATAAAATTAAACACAAGTTATGTATGAAATAGAAAAATATGGGTGCCAAACCATTTATTTCGCTATAGCTATATATTGATGAGGCAGACACCGAAATATGTATGCTTCCTAGTTACTAATGGAAAGGGCAAGTAATAAGTAAATATAGACATGACACCGTTTGCCGGGGTTTTCTAGTATTATCATAAAACTATCATTGTTTCTCTTTTATTTATTATCTTAATTTATAGTCCCTTAAAAAATCACCCTGTATGGGTGAAGAAATGTTACATGCAAGTGAGTGATAAGAAGTTTATCAGCTCATCATATTCTCATCAATAAATTTTATATTATTCCCAAAAAGTGCGATAACTAGAGAAACACCAACGGCTAGCGTTCATATAAAATATTGGAAACAGAGAAGAGAAAATCAAGAAAAAGTTTGATAAGACTCGCGGTTGGTTCAACCTTACAGCGAGCGAAAAATTGATGAAAGCAACGTGGCAAGAAGAAAATTTTGGAATGCGAATTTTCCACGCTATTGGAACGCGGCTGCTGGGAAAACCCTGAAGTCGACATGTAAACAAACATGGTATATTGGAAACAACGAGCTGGTAAAGCAACATAAAAAGCCGGATAAACAAACTTGGATACTGGAAACAAAACAAAATTTCCAATGCGAGAACGAGCGAGTTCCTGAGAGCACGACATTGGAAATGGAATAGTTGGAAGTAGGGGAAATGAAAGAAATAATATTTTTGCACTCTGCGAGCGAGCTGCGATTAAAAGAGTACAGCAATTCGAAAGAGAGTGCAGCGTGTCCAGAGATAACATGATAATTTGCCAAATGGAAAATCGAGCTAAAAAATGGCAAGGAAGTTTTTCTTGAGCGGCTAAGAAGAGTTGATGCCCAACTAACAGTCCATAAAGTATGTCACAATATTTTAAAGCACAAATACATACACAAAATGTCAGCATGTAGGCGTGTGTGTGTGTGTGTGTCTGTATATTATACACTACATTTATTTACACAATATTGTGCAAACATACATACATATGTACCTACATTTTTAAATATTTACTTACAAGAGCGCTTCCTCTAATACAAATGCACTATGTATAGACTCTTTGCGTTTATACTTAGATATAGCGAATGCAGAGCATATAAGCTTTCTATATAAACATCCGCTATGTGTGAGTGATTGAGTTGGCAGTAAATAGATGGCATAGTATGTATATAGCCTGGTAACCATGTGGATACCACGGGTACCGCCCAGATAATTTTCACCACAAACAATCAACCAAGCGACTTGGCTGGCAACGTGCGAGTAGCAAGCGACGCGGTGGGACGTTGCGGAAAAAGCATCGTAGCATGGAAGCAAATCGCCATGCGAGCATCGCGGAGAGTAAGCGTGGTAACCACCGTAGGGAGGCTGCACTTTAGGTTGCCTAGCACTCGGCGCCGAGCAACGCGCCCACCAAAGCAACGCTTCTTCTCTACATACATCCTTGACTCGCTGATTTGTTTTGGTTTCTTGTGAATTTTGCTTTCCTTCTTTTTTTTTTGCATGAAATGCGGCAAAAGCAAATGAAATGTCGAGTAGGTGCTCAAGCGGGTGCAAGCAGATAGAGAATGGAGGGTGTTGTAGGTGGCGAGCTGCAAAGGAAAACAAGGAAGACTGCCGGCTTACAGCATGCTAGTTGAATCTTGTTGGTGTTGGTGTTGGTGTTGGTGGTTGGTGATGCTGTTGCTATCTTTTATAGTTGTTGTCGTCTTGCCTGCGTTTGACGGGAGGAGCCGACGGAAGACGTTGCGGGAGAATAAATATTATCATGTCGACTGGCGTAGAGACTAACAAAAAAAATAAAAGTAAGAAGCGAAAAGAGGAAAGTATGTAACCCAAAATAAAAAAATAAAAATAAAAATAAAAATTCAAAGAAATAAAAATGTGATTTGTAAGATAAAATAAGATAAAATATAACATACATAAAATTAAATAAAAGTCAATCGGTTTAACGTATTAGGCAGGCATAAGTAATACTTGATTTACACTTTGAAAAAGTGTGTGTTGTTTATTAAGCAACAAGTGCAATTTAAGAAGCTGACAGAACAGCTAGTTTCTTTATGGTTTAGTAAATATTTTAATGTCGCGGCCTAAGTTGCACAATTATACGGCAAAATTTCGTCGTTGAACATTTTAACCCATCAGTTCCCATTTGAAAGATCGTGTTGGCCCTTACGAGTTCGTTGAAAGATTCAGATGTTCTAAAAAGTACTTAAATAATTTCACTATGGATCTATTCAAACAAAATTATTAAACAATCATTAAACTTAATACGAACAAAATTTATTGAGGATCTCTTTCATTAACGTTAACATCTCAAGTAAACAGAGCTGTTATCAATTTTTTATATGAAACTATTTATTATTTTCTTTTCATCTAGAGTTCAATTCTTATCGCACGAAGATTCTACCGGAGCAGACGACTCTTTCGAAAATTGTTTGTGCAATAATATTTTAATTCTCTAACGACTCTCCAAATTTGTTCTTGAGTTTTTTTTTAATTATGTATGTGAAAATGATTCTTCTAAAATATTTCACGTGAACGTTTACTTTATATGTGTAAACCTTTGACTCGGGCTTCATTTGGCGTGACCCGGGTTTGAATCCTGGCCGGGACAAGTTAAATCAAAAACTATACAAATACTATAATAGCGGTCGACCCCCGGCAGGCAATAGCAAACCTCAGAGCTTCTGCCTTGAGAAAAATTCTCACAAAAATCAGTTGCCGATCGCGGTTGGCATAAAACTTTAGGTCCCACAATTTGTTATACAACATCAAGATGCACACCACAAATCGGAGGGGAAGTTCGTTTATTATGTAATTACCAAATTATTAATGTAACTATTGGCATATATTCTACCATTTTTTCACTTTTTTGAAACGACTTAGAACGTGCAAACAAAACTTTAGTAGGCCATAAAAGATGCGAGCCAGCTCTTGCAAATCGTCGAGTATTTTATGATAGGTATATTTCCAAAAAATATTAACAAAGCCTGGTCTGATTTCTGTTAATTTATAATTTACGCAGAAATTATAGAAAGCTTAAAGATTCATAACTCTGAACTTCTGCAAATGAGCATCGGACTTCTGGGTGATCCCTTCTACGGAGTCATAACAGAATATAAGGAACATCTACGTCGATCGCCCTATTTAGAGAACACCTTATAATCAAATCTATGTAGTTTTTTAAAAGGTAATATAAAGAAGGTAATATGAAATAAGTTATGGCTGAACATAGAAACTGTGTTCCATTTGTTATACCAAAAAAGCTGCATAAAATCCCTCCAAGCGGAATTAAACTCAAAGGCACCCGAGGTGCTTTTAAAATATTAAACTCAATACAATTAAAAGACAAAGTATTTATGAAAATATTAACTTATAAAACTTTTTTTTATGTGCTTCCAAGAAGCAATACCTCTCCTTCATTATCATAGCATGTTATGTTAGTAGAAAAAAGAATAAAAATCAATCAATAATTATTATATCATGGTATGCATTTTCTAAGTCAAAGATAATTATTATTTTGAAACTGAAATCATTTAACTATTTTGTTAATAATTACGAGCGAAACAAAATTGTTTAACCCAGCGATTAATATTTTTTTGCGACTTATATAATAAAAGTCTTCTCAACAATAATTTTCATGAGCTGAGGGCCATTTTAATAGGAAAAGTTATAGAAAAAACAATAGAGATAGACGTTAGAGCTATCCCGCAGATCATTAGATCTTCTCATCAGACTTCTTCCGGGAACGAATCCACGACCTCCACTATTAACACGTACTCTTACTCCTTAAGACAACGCCTTAACCACTTGCTCTAAGTAAGCCGCATACACTGTTGTTGCTTTTTCATTTTCCTATTTTGTAAACACTTTTGTTGAGACAAATAGATGAGACGAAAAACTAAAATTAATATATATATAAAAGTTTTATATCACAAAAGTCTTTCTATTAAAATTATGCGAGAGAAAAAATTATTTAAGACCTAAAATATGGAACTATTACGAAACCATTTTGAACCAAGTTCGAATCCATTGGGGGACTATTTAAGTAAAAGCTCGGGATCATTTGGAAACTCTTGCGAAAAGTGGAACGCATCTTTTAAAACTTAACCCAAATCTTATTGTTATTCTGGCTCTCTGGTTTAAACACCAATTTTTCCAGATGAGTGAAAGAAATGTTAAAAAACGTTGCACTCATTATTTCACTTGCACAGGAAACTATTAGATGTAAAATCACGAAAAGTAGAAGATAATTTTCCTTCCTTCTCTTATAGCGTGAGCCACTGAGTGCTTTTTATATGTAGCACAAAAATTCAAGGATGATCGCTGAGTTCAGGTCGCCTAAACAATCAACAAAGTACTTACCGAAGAATTGGTTGAACGTCCTGGTCATTTCGGGACAGCAGCAGAGATATTGTTCGCGACAAAAATCATTGTTTGGGTACCCCGATACTCTTTCCATGTGTATACATAGGTAAAAGAGAGCTTTTTATCACTTTTTGACCATCTTAAGCCAAACTTGACTGGTAGTCTGATAGGTGAGTTCCATGGCGATCTAGCATTTACCTTCTCGGTGAGTTCTGCCTTTAGTCTATGCTTTCGGGAGGTTAGAGGTATTTTGAGCAGAATATTCCAAAGATATTTGCCGAAAATGCATTTCGGCTTGATCAGATTGAGAGTCCCTTTGGATTCTATAGTTACTTTTAGCATTGAGGCGTAGGATTTTATTGATTTAATAGCTGCTTCAATATCGGAGTATATATTAATAGGCCATTCTTGAAAGGCAGACGCTGTGAGCTGCCGAGCTACATCAATTTATTATGACATTTGGCTTTGCCTGAAAGTCATAGAAAACTTACCTCTGTTTAGATAGTGAAAATAAATTTCGGCAATTATGTTCTCCTATACCCCTCCACTAGTTGTGATCTATCCGAGGTATAAGAGAGCGTCGGATTAACCGCTTGACTATCTGAGAAGATACTTACCTGCGTTCTGCCCTTAACGGTCTAACGTAAAATAAAATTGTTTGATAAAATACATCATTTGAAAATAAGGAGTTATATGAAATTTATATTATTCATACAAAAATGATATAGTTGTAATTCGATTCAATCAGTTTAAATCCAGCATCTCCGTCCCAAGTACTAACTAATCAATTTCAGGAGTATACATCTTCCAATTTGGATTGTGTAGACCTCACATGTTGACTCAATTAATTTTGGAAGGCTTCTTGCTAGATATTGATTCGAATTTTTGCCGAGTGTAATGATATTTCCATATGGTTATGTGAAAATACATAAATTCCAGAGCAAATGCTTGTGTAAGCATTACGATACTTTAGTTTGCACGAAGAAGAAGAGGAAGAAGAAGAAAAATATCAATATTCGCTTGAAGAGCAGGAAAGAAAGTTGGACATGTGAATGACAGTTAAGCAAATAAGTGTGGCAAATGAATGACGAGGACGTCGTCCAAGGCAGCGACGACGGCGACAGATAGTGGACGTCCAGCAACGAATGGCGATACTAAATTGAACAAGAACTGAAAAGCAGGCTGACACAAACGTAACACAAAGCCATACATACTTATATAAGCAAAAAGAAAAACAAAATAAGCGCTGGTCAGAGCGAACAAAAAAAGAAACAAAAAAATCGGGGAAAAACAAAACGGAATTGGGTGAATGAACACTGAATGAAAAATTGGTGAAGAAAAAACAAAACAACAATCAATGAGGGCTTGGTTTTGGACAAATTGGACAGTTGGAATGCAGGAGATGGGTAAATGAAGTAAAGATGACAGTTAAAGGGTAGTGGTAAGGTTGTGGTTAGTGGTGTAGGGAAAGCGTGGTGTGTTATGAGAAAAATTGTGGGCGAACGATACAAACGATTCGATGATTATTGTAATTTTTTTCCACATGACTGCATAAAGTGGTTACAAATTCGAGAAGCTCCAAAAAAAAAGCTTAACATAACAACAGGCGCCATTGCAAAAACAATGTTGCAAAAAAACGTACTGCAATAATAAAGAAATAAAATGTGACAAAAAGTGGAAATCGTGGCAAATAGCGACAGGCGAACAGACAAATGAATGAACAGTTGGTGGTGGCGATTTAATGGCGGGAGCAGTAGGATGTGAAACGACCATGGCGGGCAGACGAAAATTTGTGTACATAGTATATTGATGGCAAAATGATTACGCTGACAAGCAACCAAAGGCGGGCGGACAACGCAGGACAGTGGCAAAGCGACGGGTCGCTAGGTGACGAAACAGGGAGTGTGGGCGGCGGGAGGAGGGGTGAAAGATTGTGCAAATTTTCTTAGTTTTTTCTTCATACCAGCTGTGCGCTCATAATTTAGTTATAAACAAGTGGCAACACCCCTTAGTAACCTACAGGCTGTCATTTGCGTAAACAAAATTATAATAAAAGGGATATATATTTGTAGTGCTGTTATAATTTCTGCAGCTGATTACATCTGATTGTTTATTATTGCGTGCGGTTTTTTCTTTTATTTTTTCTTCGAAACTTTTTCCTATCTTTTATTGCTGATAAATATGGTTGGGCGCCTGCAAGTAGACTATGCCAAATTGAATGTGTGCTTAGAGCAGCAAAAAAAGTGAATTGGGTTGTGAAAGTATGATAGATAAGTGACGCGGATGAGTGGAGTGGTTGAGGGCGGGCGTGCGTGGCAAGTATTGTTGTTTCAAAGTTTTTGCGGTGACATCAAAGCAAACACTGCTGTTTTCGTAATTTCAAACACAGCGCCTTAGCCCATACTACGCTCATAGTTTCTATATAAGTGAGCACAACATTTGAATTAAATACCTTCTTATTATTAAAATGTATAAATAATATCTCTTTAAAATTTTATGACTCACTTCTTATGCATTTCAGAAAATCAGAAAAATAGTAAAGAAGCATTGACTGCAATTTCTCCACTGCTTAATTATTCTTATTTATAATTAGATTAAAAATTAGATAATGGAATTTTCGCTTTGGTTTCTTTCTGTACTTTGGAACGCAAAGTAGGCGTGAATAGTTTTTATTTTTTATTATTTATTATTGAACCTGGGAGTTTATGGAGTTAAACTACTAAAGAGTTTAGTATGTGTTTGTTAGCCAAAAATATAGTAACAATTTATTGAAAGTCCTGAGCCAATAACGAGCAAACCTGTCTCATATAAGTCCGCAGGCTGTTAGAGTAGCTCCCAACCTCTCTGGTCAGGACCCTGACCTAAATGGTGCCATAGCCCACCCGCCCAAACATGCAGTTTCTTTCCATGTATTTGTGGTGAGGTACCCAGATCTGTCTAAAATGGAAATATTCAGAACCGCTCTGCCTTCGATTTTACCATTAAATACCCTATGGATCTGAATACCGCCTGGCTTTCAGAATAAATACTAACCTGTCTGAAAGATAGTACACCCGTGTCCTCTGCCTGAAATACATTACAGTATTCTGGAACCCTAAACCTTTGGCTGATGGACAGATTCATTTACCACTTAAATTACAGCAACACAAATTTTCTGTACATTTAAACATCTGTACAATTTTGTTTTTTTGTTTGTTTACAAATAAAAATTTATTTGTACTCTTAATAAATATCTGACTTACTAAATATAATATTTCTTTGTTGATGTTCTTTAAAATGCAATAAAAGGTTTGTTTAGCCTATGAAATTGTTTCACTTGCTATAATTTTAATTTGGGGATAGTTCCGCGATTTCGGGATTACATATTATAATACGGAAAATCCTAAGATAAGTGATTGCTTCAAAATTGACATTTACTGGACATATATATGAACATATGTATGTAGTTAATTCATGTTCTCTTGTTCAGCGTCTGCCATAGGCGCAGTGGCGGATTTACCGAATAGGCAACAAAGGGCGGCAGATTTGTGAGGGCGGAAATTTTTAATCGTTTAAACTGGATAAAACACTTCTGACGTGACAAATATATATATATAGTTTTTTTCTTTTAGCGTAGAATTGGGTCTGATTCTTTTATTTCAAAAATTTTGACCATTGTAGTCAAGATAAATACAAACTTGAACGACTCCACGTGCCCTCGCATAAATTAAAGGAAAATACGCGAAACCGTACAATAAAAAACGTCCGTTCCGTTACTCTTACATTTGTTGACCATCTGTTGGCCGTTTCCAGTATCTTCGGCTTCGATTGAGATTTTACGATCGACAAACTCTTCTTTTTTACTGGAAAATCCCAAAAGCCGTCGAGATGACTTTATTTCTTCGGAGTTCAGTTTCAGTCAGTTCGTCAATCGGTTATGTTCTCACGTGAAAATCAGACATTTCTTTATTTTTGTGAAACAGTGGTTTTGTTCTAGAAGTGTCATAAAACCCGAATAAATTAATAAAAGTCAATTTATCTCCCTGTAAAATGAGTGACTGGATAAATCGTTTAAGTGGTTCCAAATATCAGAAACAAGCTGCAGAAAAAAAATCGAGAGAAGATGTGGTTTGGCGAAAGCAAGGAAAATTTCCTCGTTCTTTACAACCAAACACTGCAGATATAGCAGAAAAAAGTGATGCAGCTGATTTTGAAGAGAGAGAACAGTTTTGTGATGACGAAGTAAAGAAGCCAAATAATGAACTGATTAATGATTTTTCTTTAACGAAAGGTGATAATTTTTAAAACTAGTATTGATAAAAGTCACTTTAGAATAATAAAATTGAGAATATTATCTGTAGGGATGCACAGGAATTTTATTTTCATCATTTTTTACAGAATTTACCGATCAGAAAGAATTTAACGAGAAAAACTTTACATTCAGCGATGATCCTGCGAAATGGCTGATAAACAATCCTTTACGTGATCACATCGCTAAACATAACTATAATCAGAATAAGCATCTTGATTTTTTACAATCGAAAAGAATGCATAAGAATGTTGTACGATATTTGAGATTATCGTTGTTCGAAAGAAAACTTCTGAATGGTGAAAAATCTCCTCGTGTCTGGCTCGTATATTCTCCAAGCAAAGGATCAGTTTATTGCGCTCCATGTCTACTTTTTGACGGTGAATCATCTTTTGCAGAAAAAGATGGTTTTAGTGATTGGAAAAATGCGTCAATGAGAATGAGTCAACATGAAAATTCTGAAAAACATCAAAATTGCGTGAAAACCTTGAAAGATAGAGCGAGTGCTTTTGGTAGAATCGACGAAAATTTGATGGCTGAATATGATCACGAAGTAGCTTACTGGAAAAATGTTTTGAATTGCGTTGTCACCGTCATTAAGAAATTACCCTCACGTGGATCGCCTTTAAGAGGCCATGACGAAAAGTTTGGTTCTCTCCACAACGGAAATTATTTGATGAGCTTAGAAATGATAGCAGAATTCGATCCATTTTTAGCAGAACATATTTCTAGATTCGGGAATAAAGGTTCCGGTAGTACAAGTTATCTATCTAAAACAATATGCGAAGAGTTTATCGAAATCTTGGCAAGTAAAATTTTGGATGTAATTATTCAAGAAGTCGTATGTGCAAAATGCTAATCTATCATTGTCGATTCCACACCTGACATTTCACACGTAGATCAACTGTGTCTTATACTGCGATACGTGAAGAAAGACGGTTCGATTGTAGAGCGTTTTGTCAAATTTTTCGGCAACACAGGTCATAGGCTGCGGATATGGACAATGCTGTTATTTCTGCTTTGGAAACTGTAGAAATCGACATTCAAAATTGTCGTGGCCAGTCTTATGACACAGCGACAAATATGTCAGGTATGTACAGTTGATCAAAAATCGTAACGAATATGCTGAGTACGTGCCTTGCGCTGCCCACTCTCTGAATTTAGTTGGCACTCATGCGGTCGAAAAATGTACAGAAGCAGCTGAATTCTTCAACGACCTTCAGAGTTTATATAACTTTTTTACATCATCTACGAGTCGTTGGAAAGTTCTTCAAACTTTTTGCGAAAAATCCGATAAAATAACTCTTAAGTCCCTTTCAACAACACGTTGGTCTGCTCGTAATGACGGAGTTCATACTCTCGATAAATATTACACTGAAATACTCCAGGCATTATATCACATTAAAAACGATCTTTCACAAAAGTCTGCAACACGATGTGAAGCAAATGGGATTCGAAAACGCTTTGAATTACTGAAAACAGCCTTTATGCAATGTTTGTGGAGTCTTTTACCTTCCAGAATTAATTCGTTTAGCAAAAAATTACGATCTACGCAAACCAACCTGAATGAAGTAGTTCAATTCTATGAGAGTCTCATCAAAACTTTTGGAGATGCACGTGAAGTATTCGACGATTACGAAAAGAAAGCATTAGAGTTGTCAGTCAATCAAGAGGATAAAACACTCGTGCATAGAGTTAAACGTAGAAAAATCTATGATGATGAAACAAAAACAAACGATGTGAAATGTTTGGGAAGAGATGACTTCAGAATCAACACATACAACGTCATTTTCGATAATTTGTTGCTAGAATTACGGGGAAGATACCAAAAATACGAATTAATGTATGAAAAATTTTCTGTTATTACCGATTTGAGAAACTTGAATAATCACGATATTCGGGAAAAAGCAAACATTTTACGAAAAGCATTCAGTCAGGATTTGGAGAAGTCGATAGATGATGAATTACTTCATTTTAAAGCTTATCTTGAGTGTGATCGAAATTCCGAACTGCTCACGCCAATAGAGACATTCAAATTCTTTAAAAAACATGATCTCGATGCAGTATTTCCCAATGTTGATATTGCATACAGAATGTTTCTTTCCATGGCTGTCCCAAATTGTACGGTGAGAGATCGTTTTCTTGTTTGAAACGAATAAAAAATTATTTGAGATCAACCATTCAATAACATCGCTTGAATTCTTTAGCAATGTTGAATATAGAGGCGGAAATTTTGAGTTCGATAAATTGTAATGAAGTAATTCATGATTTCTCAATTCGAAAAGCACGACGTAAGAACATGTAATACAGTGTTTGCATGGACGAGCTCGTTAAGCCAAAGATGAAATCTAAAAAAACCCGTGTAAAATGTTATGTTTAATAAATTATATGACTGCATATCATATCAATTCTCTATTGATACGATTGATGAGTTTCATGTTCCTTTGAATCTTACGTCTAATCGTAATATAAATATTTATGCGTTAAAAAAAGGTATAAACAAAGCGTTGACGGTGGAGGGGAGGGCGGCAATTTTGCAACTACCTAGGGTGGCAAACTGTCAAAATCCGCCACTGCATAGACGAGTATATAGCGGTGCAAGATATCACCTGGGCTACCGCGGTTGAAGAGTAGACCGATAGATAATCAGCAGACAACAGTAACTCTTCAAGAGCATTTCTGTTCTAAAAAAAAGTGTTTCATAAATTATCAGCTCACTTCGAATGCCGACGTTAAACTATAAGCATCCACAAATTGAAGCAGTACCACGACTAAAGACCTCTGACTAGTCGGAATGTCAAGTAAAATTGGCAAAATAATGTAATATATGTTTTTTGTTCGCCAAAGCTTCTGTATTTAAAAGTTCATATTACTGATAAGATTTGTCAATATTGATCTAATCTGTTTTCAGAAAATTTATATCTAAAAAACGCTAAGATAACCACAGAGAACTGATCGAGATAAAATTGACTTGTTCTTGATGGCAATTCAGCGCATGCGCACTGTTCATCGAGATGTTTCATATTGTCATTCATCACACAAATTATTCAAACTTAAACTTTTACGTTCGCGGCATTTATTATTCGTACTATATTAGAAACACATTATAAAAATACATTACTGCTGATAAAGTAATGCGTTTTGAAGAAATATTTTAGTTGAATCACAGTTTTTGTTCCGAATCTGCGACTTCTTCTTCAATAATTAATTTAAATTAAATTTTTCAAGAAACATAAATAATTGACAATAGCTATTCAAACGGATCATCAAGTCGGAATGAAAATGGTTGGAAAACTTCGTAATCTACTCGAGCTGACTCGGAATCGAGATCACTCCCACCAAAATGAATCGGAATTGCATCATATTTACTTTGAAAACCGAATCGAAATCCTGAACAGGCCTTTCGGTTGGATAGCAGCTGCAGGAGACCTTTTAAGTTCACACAGTTGTCTTATTTTGTCTCCTCCTATTAAATATTGAACTGCGAATGCGTCAGTCAAGCAACAAAGAGTAGTTTCATTTTTTTGTTTGCCTATTTCGGGTTGTTATGGTCGTTATATATGCATTGGTACCAACTCTATCCACAACCAAGCAACAGTTGTTTGCGGCAAATATGCAGGGTGCTCAGTTTCATGCCATTAGATACGAAATATGTATGTATGTATGTATGTATATAGTACGTGTTTATTTATATTTGCTCATGTATATTTAGATAAGCTGGCGCTTAACGGCTTTTGTATACATACGTACAACTGTCAAAGTGATGCGCTAGCTGAATACAAACCAAATATTTCAAAAGAAAAAATCTGAAACAAACAAGTAGCAATAATGATGACTGAAAATAAGTAAACGAGATTGAAGAAGTGGACAAAAACAGGAGATATAGTGGAAAAGAAGATGGAGCGTGTAAAACGTTATTGTGTTGGTATAGGATTTAGCCTGAGCTGGTAGTAAAAGTAGCAATAATATGCGCTTTAAATGACGTTTTTCGATTTTTTCCATTTTATTCGCACTGTATCGTGCAGTGATTAAGAGCAAATATTAAATTGTGAAAATTGAGAAGAGTGAAGTAAATTTGTTGGCATTTTAACTTTAGCTTTTAAAACTGAGCTGATTTCCATAAAACTATTAAACGAAAAAAATGCATTTTGAGGCATATATGTATGTAGCTCTAACGCCTCGAAATATGCAACAAAATGTGGTTAACAAATTCTGACTGCACTTTACCACATCTGAAATTCTGTCATTTGAAAAAAATGCTTTTACCGATTTAACGTAAACATTAACTATTTTTTTTTTTAAATTTGGTAGTTGTAGAATGTATAATTTGCCAGTTGTTAATAAGGTCAGTGAAGCGAGTGGGGGTGGCGAATTAATAGGCGATGGCGAAGTTGGTAGCACAAAAGGAGCGTCGCAAATTGGTTGAAGTTCATACAAGCAGGGGCCAAAAATAGAAGGAGTGTTTGTAGAACTACAAAATTTGGCACATACGTGTTTTTGGATACTATTAAGACATGACAACAAAATCAAAACTATCCGCCCACTTTTACACCCACCTGCCATACAACTTAAATTGAAAAAGTGACATAACTTCCATGATTTTTACTCGATCGACTAAATTTTCACAACAAATGAATTTTATAATTGTATAATACGTTCTTTAAAATTTGAATGACATCCGCCCACTTTTACGCCCACTTTCCATATAATTGCATTGCAAAAAAATATGAATAATCATTTCAATCAGTCTTTTAATAATTTTTGTACTTCAATATGTATCATATTCCAATTTTTTAATTTTTAATTTATGGCAAAATTTATTTGTGTATGGGTCGGAAGACATCAGCAACTGATGCACCACGTCTTTATTAGTGGCAACACTATCAATTCGATACAATCTAGGCTCTCTATAGTCCTTATTTCTTGCTTCCTGCGCTTCTTCAGACAGCATACCTGTTGAAAGTAAAGACCAGATTTAAAAACTCAATTATCAATAATAGTTTCAACATATCAATTGGAAGAAAAGCTTCTGCAATGATCTTGCTACCATGCATAACAAAGTGCATTTGGTACCAGCCATAATGTTCGACAAAGAATTTTGCTGTATCCATGCAATAAACGTGGAACTTTGCGGTGTCGGTCGCTGAACTGCGAGTAATCGTCGCTAAAACAATTTAGAACCGGTGAATAAGTTCTTCTTTTACGCCCGTTATGTCAGCAGTTTTATATGGGTTTTGGAAGAACCTTCCTGTCATGTTACCATCATTTGATGTTAACGGTCGACAAAATCTGGTTGAACTTGGCTCTGTATTTTCCAGCACATCTTTGACGCATCGTTTCGCTCCGTGAGAGTCAATGGTACAAACGATGTTAAAAACATATATTTTTCTGATGTATTCGGATTTGTGAATTTTTGATGGTATTCACTGTGCCCAGAACTTCCATGACAGCCCCATTTGGACACCAATTGCAGTTCATTGGGGAATTCTGCAACCTCATTTTCCGATTTGGTCATCATAATTCTTGTTACTGTGAGGTCAAGTAACTCTTGCAGACCTACTTTACTGCAACTTTCCATCACTTGAACATTTGCAGGGTAGCATTTTTTGTTTGTTTCTAAAACCTGGTAATATGAAGGATAAATATCAAATCCAATTCCCTTGGCAGAACTGCGCAAAACTTCATATTGATGCTTAGTTAATAAAGCATCAAGTATTAAAGCGGAGTAAGCGCGTTCATTAGTCTATCGTTGCTCTCCTGTTTTTTAAAAGCATACGCAATCAGCTCCTGTGATGTGTTTTCACTAAATGTTCGCAGCTTTTTTCTTTTTGTACTTGACTGACTATCTTCAAGCGGTATCTCTGGACGCCCACGTTTAACTTTCTTTGAACCACTTGGGGTTTCACTCTCGGTTGTTGTTTTACGCACTATGTAAACGTTTTAAAGCCAACTCCCATTAGCTTCAAGAAATCTTGCTCGCATATCACTATTGTTAATTCCAAGAATTTTACAACGATATCAATGTCACTGTTGGTATTCATCATTAATTCGCAAATTCTTAAATATGTAATTGTTAAATCTTCCATAATTCACAATATAACACTTGAAACACCTCTTATCACTCTTACACTTGCCGATTGAATGTAAATTAGCATATCAATAATAATAAAACTTTAGACTTATTGACTTAGGTCATCGCACATTTCATATTCATTGGCATCTCTGTTTCCTCACTTTAAATTAATACTAATTCATTTACTCTCTGTACTTATGTTCAGTCATTCTATTCATTATCACTTTGTATGTATACTGAAATGCTCATTCGTATTTAAGTTGCCATTAATATCTTTCTGTGAATTGGATAGTCGATAAACTGAATTGAATAAAGCTGGTTATCCTGAATCTGCCTAGGTGACACTTATAACCAATCAAAGATAAGACACTTTTGAGAACAATTGCATACTTTTGGGCGTATGCGTAATTTTCCACTACCATTTTACAGTTTTTTGAAGTTGTTTCAAAAATGTGCAAAAACGTGCAGCTGAATTTTTTTTATCGTTTAGCTGAGACTTCAGGCTGTAATTTGATATATATATCTCAACAGGGCTAGACGGTGATAAAAAGAAGCAGTCCATTGAAGTTGACAAGCATTTACATTTTGACATAGAAAATGTGCTGTTCCACGAAATTTTTCATACATTGTTTTTTCAAATGAATTTTGATACAAATCTCCTCTATGATACTAGTTTTAACAGAAAAATTACTTAAAAGTCATATTCTAGGATTCATTTTATTGTATCAATGTTTTGAAGATTTAGTACAATTTGTTGTCATTTTCAACATGTAATCATATGTCCACTTTGAGCGGCTGTGGACAAAAAATTAATTAAGATATGGGCCTAATATTTGTGGATTCATAATATTTGGATAGTTGTTAAAAAACTGTGAAAAATTCATCCAAATCGGAAGACATGAAAAATACGAATTTAGGCCAAGCTCGAACCTATGTGCGTCGCGCCAAACACACATATTCCTTCGAGGACTGAATTGTGAATAAAATTATTCCAAAAACAGATCGCTGAGATGTTATAGAGATTGTCTTATGTCATACGGCGGTACAGACTTTTTGAACCAGGTCTACGATTTTCGGGTGGGGTGTAATCTTTACGAAACATTCCTACAAATTTAACTAAATATTCTGAGCGTTAACCCTTCGGAGGTGTGGTGGGGTATGTCATACCCCAGCACATGTATTTCCTTAAATATATATATGTTTTTGTTTAAGGAATACGTTATCGCTCCCAATAGCTTTCATTAACATTCAAATACAGGAGATCTGCCACGTTTTACATACCCCAGATATTTCTGTTCCATGGGACAGCCTTTCAAAGTGGGCTGGGGTATCATATTCGATCGCCATAACTTTTTATGTAATTAATGCATTACAGTGAATTTTCTTTCCTTTAAATAAATGTTATTTTTATTTTTGAAATGTAAAAACAGTTTTGAAATTGTTTAAATACAAAAAAAATTATGTTTCAGAAAACTGGAACCTCACTTTTTGGAATAATTTATATTGTCTTTTTTTTATGGCTATAATATTGAATACGAAGGAAAAATTGTTATGTTTTCAAATTAACACTTTTTAAAAATTAGTTAAAGAATAATAAATCACCACAAAATATTGCTATTATTGGAATTTGGTATTTATTTGAAATTGATAGGCATGGGGTATGTCATACCCCACCACACCACTCAAGGAACTTTTAGTCACCACACCAACGAAGGGTTAAGTAAGATAATCAATTGCGGAATGTTGTAGAAAATGGTTTCATCGCAAAAGCTATAGCGTAGCTCATTGTATGAAATAATTAATAGCTTATTAATTAATGAAACCATTTTATTTCAAATAGTTTTTTCTTATCTCTTATATATGTATACGCATGGGCAATGTTGAATAGATAAATCTAAAGCACTCGCGTTGCGCTTCATACAATCTCATAGTATTTCCAAGAGCTCTTGTTACGAAACTCTGTTGAAAATGATAGAGATAACCCTCTCGTAGAGGGAAAGGCCTTTGTAGAGTTTCCTTTTCAACAGCAGATATCACTATGATTGGATATGATGCAAACGAGCGAAGTCGTTTTTGAGGATGCAGCCAGACAAATTAAAGAGGTGAGACACTCTTTGATTTTTTTTAAATACCCACCTGGCAACATGCAATGTTGGGGCTACACCCCAATGGAGTATCGTAGAGATGACACTTTATAATTCAATTCAGGGCCCTGCTGGAACCCAGAACAATCTCTGCTCAGGAAATAAAGAGGGAAGGTTTTCAACTCTTGTTTTAAGGTCCAGGTGTTGAAGCCATACCAATATATTCTATACACATATAAAAGTGAGATGCGGCCATCCAAAAATGTGGCTTATGGCAGCCACAGCGAGTCTCGGAAGGAGACCTAAAGCCCTTTAATTAAATCATTTTCGCTTTACAAACGTGCTGATCTGGACAGTATTCTTCCGGTCATGCTGCAAACCGTCGTAAATACTACAATGCCAAGACTTTCATCAACTTTCCAAAGTTGTATAGGCCTTAACTTCGTACCTATATCAGGGAAGCAAGTGAAAGTAGTATTTAACCCGAAGGCGGGTAGACGAGACCATAGCGTTGCTAAAGACTTCCAATAAACCATTCTGACCTCCTTTCTTCTCAAAACTTTTGAGTGAATTCCGGGGGTTGCTCCAAAGAAAACGAGTGTCTGAGGCGCAGTATGCGTACTTAGAAGGATGATCCATGGATACGACTTATCATAACGTTTTCAAAACGATTTAAAGTGAGTGATTAGTCAAGGAAGAGTGGAGGCAGTAGCATAAGTTGACAATATGCACATTGTTGTAAGTGAACTTTTTCTCACTATGGTGAGGAACATACGGAGGGAGCCGTAGTACCTTTTGAGACAATTCTATGCTGGGTTCATGCAATCCTAGTCTCAGTAAAATTTTTAAATTAATTTACTGCGCTCATGGGTTTTAACGCAATATCCAAAGATTATATGGTATCAGAACGGCACTAACTTGGTAATTGGGTGTTGAGTTTGTTCTCCGCCATTCCGACCTACCTACCTACCTCTTATAAGGACGTCAACGATTTCACTTGATGTTGAACTTCATAGAAATTTATTTCAATTTTAAATTAACTAGTACATTAGCTACTTCACCCGTCTATATATTTCTCGATCAAAATAAACTAGTGTATGCCTGCACCAATGTAATAGATGTGGACATTAATCCTGAAACTTTATAGCATTTCAAAGTTTTAGGCGTCATTTGTGCAACTGATTGAACTCCTTGTGGCGAATCCGTTCCCAAGAATTACCGTAATTGAAAAGGTGGCTGTTTAAGTTCTGTCAGGTTGATTTTTTTTTTTATCGCCCATTTCCTAAACAACAAAGACAAAATTGAAAACTAAAATTGCTCTGTTTGTAAATAAAAAATATATAATTTTCAAAAACTTGTAGTAAATTGGCAATTCAACGCAACGCCAGCGCCTTAAATCCTAATCGTAAAGATACAATTGCGAAGCGTTGCAAATCTAATTTTGTTCAAACAAATCTGAGCACTTTAGCAGCGTTGTAAATGGAATCGTATTAAGTATGTATTGAGATTTAATTATAGTTTTAGATATAGATTTCAAATATTATTCTGAGTCCACAAATTTTTCATGAAACATAATTTTTAATGAACGTTGGCTGAAAGATAATATACCAAGACAAATAATGTAATAAACTGCTAAAAACTATTTCCACTAAAAAAGCAGCCATATTAAATAATATCTCTTAAAGGGCATATCAGTTAAAAATGATTCTTCTGCAGCATAATCGTAAGACATAAAAGTGCGCGCGATATGCGCAAGGTAATTTAGCAGTAAATATGATGCTCAACTGTGCCATAATATACATAAACATATGTACATATGTATACGCTTGGATTTCAAACAAGCAATGCTAGACATAAAAATATGATATGAAATGCAAATATTTATGAACATTAACGAGATGGAATAGCAGACGGGTGATTAAATTGCTAAATTACAAGCTGATGATTGTGATTTCAAACGGGAGCAGGTGTATAAGTGTATGCGTGTGAGCATATAAAGAATTATTGCATACTTTCAGGTGGTTAGGCATACTAATAACATAATAAGAGACATTGGGTGTAGCATACGGCCATTTCCACTGGAAGGTCTACAGCAAAAAGCAAACATATAAATAAATTATATTGCAATTTAGCACATTTTTTAAATATTCAAGAAGCCTTTTCAGAACGATGACGTCAGGCGAATATATCAAACATTCGAGCCATGGGTAAAATTTTGTTAAGTGTTCTAAATAAATTTTCGCACTTGTGACCAACGTTGTTTCGCAAAAGTGGAAATAACTTCTATAGTGTCAATCTAAGTGAAATATTAGGGCATACGAAATCAATTTCGGTAAAAGAATTTAACCCACTATTGTTTGCCATAGTGGATTCTTCTCAAGCTTTATTTCCCGGTCTTGGTTAAAATACGAGTTATTTAAGGATTTTTTTTATAAAACTTAACCATAAATATTTACTCACAAAAACTCCACGCGATTAATTTAAATCCCAACAAAAATAAAACTGCGGGACCTATATATTTTAAGATAGTTAGATAGTTCACTGCTAGTACTCACCCGATGACATCGTCTTGCAAAGGAACTTCCCACTTACCATACTTTGAGCTTCAGTTTGACGGGCAGTGAAAGTAAAGAAGCATTTTTATAGAGTGACGTCATATATGCTGAGGTTTGTTTTTTTATAGAAGCAGACGGAAATGAGTTTTAATTTTGATCGCCTCATAAATCACTGTGAATCTTTGTTAACACCTTCAATCTGTGTTTGCCGACACTTCCCATATGTTTCCGGGGCGACTAATGCGTTATCCAAAGATTAAAGCAGCTAAAAGTAAGTCTAAATTTTTTTTGTTCTTTACCTTGAAACTGGGCGCGTTCACTTTCATCGCAATGGCAATACCCAAATTGTGTCCCATAAAAAAAAATATATAAAATAAAAGAACAAAATTTATAAACGGGTAAAAATGGACCAAATACTAAAAATAAGTTATAACAAACTTATAGCTCGTGAAATTTATGTAACTTATTTGTGTAGGTTAAGTTCTTTTTGGCATAGCAGAAAATGAAAATGTTAAATATTGGCGAAATACTTTTTCGAAACTCAATCTATGAATTAACTTGTATGCGCTCTATTGTCTTCTAATTAAAATCTTAACGAGAAAATCACGGCAATTTCATCATGAAATCTAAGTTTTTGGTTTGCTAATTTGATTCACATTATTTATAAAGTGAAATTTAGGGCCCGAAAATAAGCATTATTCTGATGTTGTTGGATTAAAAAATCATATAAAACAAAACTCGATAATAGCGATCTAATCCTTCAGTCATATGATCTACAAAACTGAACGCATTTTTGCTTAAAAGATTTTTCAAATCATTGCACTACCATTATTTTGAGATTTTAATTTTTTCGATCAATAATAATTCTTATTGTTGGATTTAAAATTTTCCGATCATATTTGATAGTTATTTTTTACTTTTATTTTTCGATCAGAAATAATCGTTGTATTTACAATTTTTTTTATCATAATAAACGCAAATAAATTTGCCGGCGATGACTATAATATGTTTTAAGATCGAAAAAATATGGATCAAATATGATCGAAAAATTTCAATCCACAAATAACAATTGTTTTGTCGAAAAATTAAAAATTAAAAAATTTGATCAAACTTGATCGAAAAAATAAAAATCACAAAATAACACTGAATCATGATTTTTTTTATAAAAATTATAACCACTGCGGTCCCTGATGAAGTGAAAATAAAAATTTTAAGACAGCGGTGAAAGCTCAATTAAATTTTGTAGGGCTATTTCGTTTTGGGCTACTGTTTTTCCAGCATAGTGAAAAGTAGTTATTGCCGAAATATCGAACATTTTCTAACAAAACTGTATCTTGAGAAAAAAATTAATCTGTGAAACTTTTATAAAAATTGAAACTATGTATTTTATTTTATGAAAAATTCGGATTTAATCGCACATAAATTTTGTTTGAGGAAGACCCCTATTAGAACTTTCCGAGCAGTAATTTACAAGAACATTTTAATCTTTCTTCGAAGTAAGAGTTTTAGGTGGGAGCCAATGAAATGGTTTACGAAAATATTTTCCGTGAAATTTTATAGTTTATCCACATTTTTTTAATCAACTTAGGGCATCCGTGGTAACTTGTCCAAGTCTATCGGATAGGTAGGTAGGTAATTTCGGAAAATAAAGGTAAAGTCAGAGTTCTTTTATTAAACAACGTTCGCAGATAACTCATATCGCTTTAAATTACTGATATATTTAATTAGTTTATGCACACAAGTCAGAGAATATTTTCAGCGAGGTGACGTTGGCCTATATTGATGTCATCAGACAATTCCTTCAATTCTATCGTTTTGTGTTAAACTAACCTGATCTCCAGGCTAATTCAGTAAGTTCTTCGTAAAAAAAATGTACTATGATTTGTGTGACTTGAAAGATATAGTCAACAATAAACCGAACCAAACCAAACTTTTCGATGTGATGGGAATGTATACTGTAAGAGCTAAACTCATGCTATCTATGTTCTATATCAACAGCAGCTGCAGAATTTAACTTGGCTGTTAGATGGTCAATAGTTCAGAACCAGCATTGGTATCTAGTTGTTCACGTCCCGTCCTATTATGACTTTCATTTCTCTATTAGCTTTTCCTCGACTTAATTTGAGCTGGTCCAGATTCCCCTGTATGTTGTCTGTTGTAAGTATCAGGACTCAAAAAATACTACGAAATGTAGATGAAAATGAACAGAAAGACTTTTCATAAATTTTGGTGCTCTTGAGTAATTTCTACGGATAACCTATATATAGATGACATCTGTTGAGTTTTTTACACTACAACTAACAAGTAATGAAAGGTATTTTTTTCAAGTAAATTAAGCTTTCTGAACACAAGCCCTTAGCGAAGGGAATAACCCAACAAGAGATGAGGGAGGGGCCTTTACCTTCAGTTGATGAAATTTAGAAGGATTAAAAAGCTCGAAGCATTTCTGTGATTCTCACCCATCCCCTACGAAAGACACTGTTAAAGACACTAGCCTTATTTCTCTTTTAGTAAAACACGCCACCTTCTTATAGTAATAAGTAAATATCATTTAACGATAGGCAAGAACAGTCGAAATAGATATTTTGCTAGCAGATGGCCTTTCGTGATAGATCTTTGGAACAGATACCGCCTGATTTTCTTTAATTGAAGCAAAAGTGAGAGCCCAAATCGAACTAGCGTTGCAACGAAAAACTTCCCTTGAATGCTGATCATTTTTAGTTGTTGTTAGATTTCTTAGCAAAAATAACTAACACTTTCTCTAGATGACGCAAACGTGATGGTGTTTGCTGAAAAGCTACATTACTTTCATATACGAACGCCATGTGTAATGAGACATGTTATTAAAAAATTACAGTTAATGTATTTCAGAGGAAGTGAGGTTAAACCATAAAAACAAAAAAAAACAACAAAAATGAAAAGCAATAAAATTAGTCAAGAACGCGTCAAATACCTACGACCAACACAGGTAGTCAAACACAATTACCATTTAGCAATAAATTTTACTGGAATGCGAAGGATATATGCGCTTATTTGGAAATTTGATTTGCTGTATACTTACAGGCGCTTGCCGGTAATTTGAAATGTACCCAAGACTCATTAAAATCAAGAGTATTGTAATTGTGTAATTTATTGTTGGTGATGAGGTGGCAACGCATCCAAAAAGGCAGACAAATAAGGGTGAATCTTCTGTGCTCAGTAGAGCAGTGCCAAGACTATGGAGAAAATACGCTCACATAAAAGAACACACAGTTCATTTCAGTTCTGGCGCAATTCAAAAGCAATAAATTAGCAGCGCAATATTAAAGAACAAATAATGCAGCTGCGTCTATGCATATGCTATGCCATACGAAACGTACAGAGATGCTAAGGTGAGCAAAACAATTTGTCGTTCAAGGACGTTGTTATATTTATGGAAAAACGACATTTAAAGAAAATCAAACAATATTCACGCAATTGCAGCTAGGTTTAAAAGTTTACAAGCATGCTTTAAGGCTATAGCATTAACGCCTGAACATAAAATATTGCAAGACTTTGGGCATCCGATTTTGTTACCGTTTTCAAAGTCATTGGCTCAACCTTTTCGAATTTTGTGACTTTAGACACTCACTATACTTTCGTGCACTTTAACCTCTTAAGCGTCAAAGAATAAGGCAAACCATGATTCTCCGCCATATGCTGCTCAAACGACCCTCTCAACCACCCTTCTACCCTTTATCATATGTGACAAAACTTTGACTAAAACTTCATTCACTCAGGCTTTCTTATTTTTGGTTTAACCCTTTTTTTGTTTCTTGTAGGCTCAACTTGGTGCTCAGGGATTTCATGTGTCGCTATTAATTAGCGCACAAGTTTTCTGTAAACACATACTCACTCATGTGCATCAATATGAAAGTGTGTGTATGTTTGTGTATGTTGCATCCCCTGTGGTGCAAATTAATGAAAATATCATAAAGTTGTCAGTCCCAAGTCCCAAATTGCGCCAAAACCAACAGAATCATCAAATTCCACTCACCCTCAATACGACAACCACTTCATTTATATTTTGGAATTTTTAAATTAGTTATACCCTAATATATGAAACACTTTCACACAAAAATAGAGCCACACAACCGGTTGACAGTTATGCAAATGGTAGCTCACTCAAAACTCTACCCATTATATTAATCATATTTGCAACTACGCCTCAGCTCCTTAGAGTCTAATGTCAGCTTCGGTGTGTTATTGTTTGCCATCGTTGTTGTGGTTTCTAATAACTTAATTATCAGTTTTAAATACACTAAATATACAGAACGACTGAGAAGTAGGTGGATTAAAATATAGTTTATGTGTGGAACTAAAATTACGATGCCAAATGGGCTGACACTTTCATAAATTATATTTTCAGGCTGTAGCTGAGGTATTACCATAATCAAGGAAGTGGGGTAAAGTTACATCATAAGGTTTAGAATAGCAAATAGCCAAAAAACAACTACTTAGACATTTCTATTAACGTAATGATACTGTGCTAGCATTTGGCAAGGGAAGCAATTTACCAAAGAGTTCCACAATACTGCAACAACCTGAAATATCAATACTTGTGTTAATTGGAAAACGGCTTGCTATTGAGCACGATATGTGTTCGAGGTTTAATTATAGATTTGTTAGGTTATGTTTGGATTATTTGCTCAAAGAAATCGGACTTAGACTCAACTCGAATCTTGCATTCCGAGCAATGTACACACGAAAATGCTCATTTAAAAGGTTCTTTTGACGCCGAAAGCTGTACTCTTTGATAAATTTTCTGCTTTCGATTGCACCGATTGCCGAGCGTGAGCATTTAGCTCACTTTACATAATAACGATATTTTTTGATACATTTATATTATTACATATCTAGTTATTTATTTAAAAATATTACCAGGTTTCTAGAGTTGCAATTGCGTAATTATTTAAAGAATTAAAATTAAAAACAGGTATTAATTCATTGAAAACAAAAACATAATCAAAAATTCATATTCGTACCTCAGCGCATTAGCAAAAATATTTATTGCAACAAGCTAAACAAATAAAATTCAAAAATGAGTATTCGCTAAGACTGTTATTTATGTTTCTATCGAAGCAGATTGGGCAGAAATTTGCCACTTAAAATGCACCGGGTATTCAAACACCTGTTTTTACTCCTCGGTCATATCTCACAAAAAAACGGGCTTTTCATGCTAATTTTCTAGATTGACAGCCTGTGTAAAGCGTACCATTTAAATAATTCGGTAAAATTTGTACGCCCCGCCAAGCTTTCCCTTGAGAAAAGTTCTCGTCTCAATCAAATTATCACCATTTCCTTAACAATTCATTAATTTGTAGTATAGATATTGTAAAAATATAAAATCATAGAGTTAAAATGCAAGTAGTTAACAAAAAAGATAAAACAAACAATACTTACTTCGTTTATAGTGCATTTAGCAAAATGCAGCTCTTAATATAAAGGGAGTTTTTTTTTAGACCGATAGAGCTTTAAATTGAAATAAACACACATAAAAAATTAAGTATGATGCCAAATTTTTTTTTATTTGAAATATATTTTCATGACATTTAATATTTAAAAACGATTTCTGGCATATGTCCGCCACGACTAGCTTTGGTGAATCGCCAAATTGCTCCTTTAACAAATCGATAGTTCGAGTGGCAGTATGAGGCGTGGCACCGTCTTGTTGGAACCAAAATTCTTGCAAGTCGATGTTATGCAAATTTGGAAACAAATAATCGGTAATCATTGATTTTTAACGATCACCATTGACAGTAACATTCGCTCCGGCCTCATTTTTAAAGAAATGAGGCCGATGATGCTTCCATCAACAGTTCGACGAATAACTTGCCCTGATGCTCGATTATGTGTACGATAAAATTCACGAAGTGCTCTATAAGTTTGGCGAACAGAACACTGATTTCTAAAGTAAATTTTCACAATTTGTAAACAATTGCTCGGTAAAGCGGCAAGCACAATTACTAATGAAGGTATTAAACGCAATGAGTGCAAAGCTACCATAGAACATAAAAATTCGTAGAATAAAAAATACTTGAGCAAAATGCTAAGCTAGAGATCTTGAGAGCATATCCAACTTACCACTATATCATCCAATGTTTTTTTTTATTTATTTATTAAAACTAAACTTACTATTACAAATTACAAGTTAGTGGAATTTCGAACGATAGCAATGCAGGCCTTACGTTCGCTGAATATTAATAATCACATCAATTTTAATATAATATTTAGATATATATGTACTAGTGTATATTGGATATATCATCCAATGCAATGTCACCGGTGCATAGTATTATGAGGTACCTTTTAATAGTAATAATTATTTGGCGCTTACCACAATATATTACGCTCGGAGATTTGTAATGGCCTACCGAGGGGTGAACCCGGGGCTCATCGAATAAAGCGCGCACACTCTACACACTCGATTATGGAGGCCGCAATGTAAAATCTGAAAACTTTGATTACGAATATGTGGTAATATTCGCTTGTAGATTACATAGATTTGAAGCTTTAACTTATATTTCCTTATCAGAATTTCGATGGGATTGCAAAATTTGCATACTAAGTTTCCGGCTCAGAAAATATTAAATGTATTTGCCCTTATTTTTCATAGGCTAGAAACTAAAAATATATTTATAGACATAATACTCGTATCTTGAATATTTAGGTTAATGTTAATGCTAATTTTAGAACCTTTTCTCATTACCTAGTTTAAAATGTGCATCTTCTGTGGTAAGAAACGAGAATGCCATATTATATGGCAGTCTAATCTATGTGGCATTGCGTTTGCAGTCATTGCTATGACCAATGAGATTTTGACATTTATTCTCATGCTTTAAAGCAATGGGATTGGGACTTACGGTGATCTTGCTTCTTGTACATGAGAGCAACTTTAAACCCAAAGGTTAACCCAGGTTAAGTTTGTATACTCAGTCTCTATTACTGAATCCAAATTTTTCTAACTTCTCGTGAAACACAGCGATAATAAAAGAACATATGTATATAGTTAATATGCAGTGCTCGCTGTAGAACTTCCGCCAGCTTCTTACCATGTTCAAAAAATAATTTCGGCCCGCCTTAACTTTCTGAAATTCAGGAAGCAATGGGGAGCATTTTTTTAGATTCAAGTACTCGTTTGCCTTTGGGTATCGCCTTATCCACTTAATAGAGCAAATCCGTTAGCTACATTACAAAGGAAAGCACATCACTGTAGTAGCCCAGTAGCCCTATATATTGGAAACGTCAAAAGTTCATCAATGCTTCAAAACGTGTCAAAACCTATCGAAAACTGGGCTATGTTTTGATCGTCACCTCATTTGAAATTGTATCTTTCAAAGTTCTTAGTATATGCCGAGTATTTTCTCTTCGCGCCAGACTTTCAAGCTCTTAGAACCATTCGATGTGATTTTTAGTTTTTTTCTGCTGAATATTACATGATACGAACAAATTATAAGAAAAACTAACTCAGAACTTGACTTAATGACTCGCGATCATTTTAGGAAATAGCCTAATTGAGTTATATTCGTACAACATTTCGTAAGTACCTCGCACTCTGCAAATTCAGCATCACAGTTACTTTGCACAGCAGGTAGTAGCTAGTGATGTGACGAGAAGGCTATTTTTGATTCTCGAGTACTTTAGTACTCATTAGAAAAAAGAATCGAGTCAGATACTCGATTCCGGCTCAGAGTTCGGTATTCGAATACTTAATAGATGCGATTGCTGATTGTTAATAAAACTTAAATACTGAAATACTGGTTAGTTGCTTTTATAGGAACCTTTTAATCTGTTGCCTCGCAAAATATTGTGACTGACTGTATCGTCGCCCTCCAATCCCTCAGCTGGTATTAAAAGGGCGGCTTTATAGTGGCATTTTAAGAATTGCCTTTATCGAATTATTAAGAAACATAAAAAAAAGGCTTAAAGGAAGAAGAAGACGAAAGGACAAACGGAAAAAGAGCACGCATATCGGAGAAAAAGGAAAGAAGATAGTTTTGCAAAAAGAGAAGAAAAATTAAGAAAAAATATTTACGAGGGAGAATAGAAAAACAAACAGAGGCAAAATAGACATAAGAAAAGAATAAAAGATGAATGTCAGGAAAAGTAATGTAAGAAAAAAACAAGTTAAAATTGGAAGAAGAAGAGGAAGAACAAGGAAAAAAGTGATAAATGATAAAAACCAAAGAACATCGGGAATATAAAGGCTTAGGATATCAAAGAAAACTAAAACAGAAGAAGATAACAACAAAAAAATAAAGAGTTATAAAAAAGTGAAGAAGTAGTTTTCCGTTAAACCTTTACTTTTATTTACCCCATCTGTTTTACTTAAGAGTCGCGCAATATGATTGCGAATAAAACTGTATTTACTTAACTTATATCCCTTAGTTGGGATGAGTGCTTTCTTAACAGGCTCTAAAAAAATAAGGAAAATTATCGGAAATAACAAAATTTAGCGATGTATCTTTTCTAAATTATATAATTGCCAAAATTTAAAAGTTTTATAAAAACAGCGACAAAAAATCCACCACCAAGTATGAAATTGATGTCACAAAACTACGTTTAACCCAATACCCGTAGTTCAAAAACCTTAAAAAAACATAGTTGCGTAAATGCAACAACGACGAAAAATCGCATAGAACGAAAAGCAAAACAATAAAAACTGCAATACGTAAGGAACTCAATTCACCATAGTGCAACGGATGGGAACGCACTCAAGGAAAGCAAATTACAAATGGCAACAAAATAAACGACCACATGCAAAAAAAAAGGAACAACAACAACAACAACAGTAGTAGTACATATCAACTAACGGTCGAGACAATAATGGTTGAAATAAAATCAGAGGAGATATTGTTGGCACTAAGAGGATGCAATGGGAGAAGAATAAGAAGAAGAAGGCAAACGAGAACAAGCAATAATGTATGCAGTATACATGTACATAGTAAGGTATGTGGGTATGCGTGTAGTAATGGGAACAAACACACAAAAGATACGCGGATTACGGGCAATCAAGAACAGCAATAGCAGCTTCAATATCCCAGTGACACAAATTCAGCGACAACAGCAGCTACAACAACCACGACAAATAAAAAATAAAACATGTTTTACTGCCAGCCAAATACTTTTTATATACACATACATACACTTACATACATATACATATATTTGCTTACAAACGCACAAATGCGCACTACTAGTTGGCATGCCACGCACGTAAAGTGCGTCCAACGTCTCACTGATTGACAGACGTATTGCGCGGGCGCATCCACCAGAGTGCACGCTTGGCTCACAGCCAGCCGGTGGCAGGCAACGAAGAGATTGTATTCAGTGTTGCCGCGAGATTTACAAAAAACCATATGTATCGCCGAAAAATGCAAAAATGGATCAAATGGATCATTTTATTTATTGTATTTTTAAGTGTCATAGTATCTCTTCGAAGAAAACTAATTAAATTACGTATCGAATATATTTCTAAGGCATTTAGAAAACATTACGCGTCTTCCAAAAATACTGCTTGTGCTCTAATTTCGGCATAATTGAGTCAAAACTATTACATTAAGTATACAACACACCGAAAGTAAGAAGGTTCTGATCACTGATACTGGCAGAGAGGACCGCAAACAATAGTTATCGTCCAAATTTCAAATCATGCGGAAACAAAAATGCTATATTTAAAAGGATTAAAGCAACATACTCCTTGTAACAAGGACTACCTTATGCGCCTTTGATTGTTGTTTTTATTTAGTTTAAAGAAATCAAGTTACATCGTTAATCTCGGGTTTTATTTTTTGCTTAAAAAATAATTGTTATTGCTTGAGTTTTATTTATCGCTCAGAAAGTAAAACTTAACTTCTAAGGTTGCTTCATACACATTAATTTTTATTTTTTGTGCAAAAAATAAAACTCATCAAGTAACGATTAAAAACTAATTTATTTATAAAAGTTATAATCGTTAGGCTCCCTGCTATAAAGGCAAAAGTATTCGTTCTTGTATGGTGAAAATAAACTAGGTACTAAAAACGTTGTAGACTTTTGTAGAGCTAAAAAATAATTAAAGTCTTGTTTAAATATACAAATTTCGATACCTCTTATTGCTTGTAAATACTATATCTACACCATTTCAAGTAAGATTTTAGAAAACATCAATTGGATTTTAAAATAGTCAATTGGATATTAGAAAGCGGAAGTTGTATTTCAGAATAGTCAATTGGTGTTTATAAAGCATCAATTGAATTTAGAATAGTGAAAAGAATGTTAGAAAGCGTAAATTGGATTTTAGAGTAGTCAATACGATTCAGAAAACCTCAATTGGATATTGGTGATATTATTAGTATACTATATTAGTAATTTAGTTATTGTATGTGACAATGCTCCATGTCATACGATCCTGAAAACTATCATACCAGCATATTCGAGTGGAAGGTCTCAAATTTTGCGCCCTTGGGTCCCTATAGTCCAGTGTTGAACCCAATCGAAAATATATGGGCAAAAACCATAAACTCATTGTATGTTTTTTGTTGTTATGCCAAAATTTACTTAAAATAGAAATGTTAATACTTCTTACTTATATTGCTATTATAGCAAGCATTAATTTTTTCTTATTCACCATAGTTAACATATTGCGAAATCTTCAAGCACTTTTTTACAATAAATGTTGCAAATTTTTGTGTTATTATTTCTGTTCGACCCGAAAATAAAATGTATTCCCGGTTCCATAATTGTTTTGATGCTGGTTCAGCTGCATGCAAGCTTGAAAATATTATTTTATTCTTAGAGAATTTGCATCTAAATATTTGTATACTCCCCTCTGATTGCTCACGATATAATACTTTTGCCGGATTTCATATGAAAATGTCGTTCAATAAGCAAAATGTAAACAAAGGATTACTCAAAAATTCAAATACTGACCACAACTTATAGTTTTGATATTTTGGTATTCGAAAAATTTGTTTTTATATTCAGAATAATTTGGAAATTCGTCCACTTCTACGAGCCTATGATAATTGGAAATGCGGCTAGGGAAATTTAACTTTAGTATTAAATATGTAGATCAACATGGTTTAAAGGATTTTAAGATGAAGATAAACATTAACAAAATATTTTTCTTATATTGCATATCTAAGTTAAACTAACGGCAACACTAGCTGTAGTGGGTGTGACGCGATGGGGCGACACAAGCTCTTGCTGACCATGGCGCTGTCGCTTAGTGCGTGGCGATGTTTGCCCTTTATATGTGTGCGAGCCACAGCGACCTACATATTGAAACTCATGTATGTGTGCGTGTGCTTCGAATAAAATAAAATAAAAGTGAAATAGTGTTAGTTCGCTACATTTTTTCAATCATACGCGGGTTAGTTTTAGCTTCTTTCATTTTATTTTTACATGGCTTTGTACTTGTGGGCAATTCCTCAATTCCAAGCAATGTGCATACCCTCTGATCGTATCAAATCAGACAGAAATGTGGCACTGAGCATTCTCGCTCCAAGCATTTCGCTTTCTGTACATCTCCAACTCTATCTCCACTTGTTTTGTTTTACTCATTGCGCTCGCTTCTTTTGCAACCTCATCGAAAATCTCTGCAGGCCATCCACTTGAAGTGTTCATTTGCCATGCTGTCACTGCTGATGTTGCTGCTTTTGTTGTTGCTTGCGGACATCAGCTACTCTACTCCAATTTTCTTCAATTCAATTCACCGCACTACAATCTGCGCCATTCCACTCCATTCCATGTCACGCCACTTAGCTTTGCTCCAATTCACTTTAACTTTATGCTCTGTTTCTGGCTTCTACGCTCTTCCACTCTATAACATTTATTTTCATTTCAATTCAGCTTGTGGTCCTCGCTGTCCAGTTCACTTATGAACTAAATATATACACACACACACCTACGTATGTATGTATGCATGTCTGTATGTATAAACGCATGTGAGCTGGTTGTTTCAGCATTCTCGGGCATTCATTTAAAAATTGTGCGAAAACAAAATCTACACACACACACAAATATGGTTACGGTTGTATGAATGTACATATGTATTTTGCCAAATGACAGCAGCAGCCAAACTAGCAACAAAAAGTAACTTAAAAAAGCACAAAACCCCATATATACATATGTACATATATGTACATATAATAAAACAAAACAAATAAATAAACTACTCTCACATATGTATGTATGCATGTAAAAAGTTGTTGACAAAGTCAGTTGCCGCAATTGCTTTTTCCTTCAGCGCTGTCTGCATCACGCTGTGGCTTTATCTGTTAATGTACCATTTTCTTTTGCGTGTAGCATACTTAAAGGCGCACGCACGCTGCTACGCACTCATGTAGGTATGCTTGTTGGAAATTATCGCTGTTTGCTTACATATTTTGTGCGTACATACTTACATACATGCATACGTACGTAGTATTAAGACTTTCGCATAATTTCTCAATTGCATTGTTTGTGCAGTGGCCTTGCGCGCGTTCATTTCAATTTGTTATAAGAGATAAGTTGTTTTTCTTGGACAGACAATATCTTTAAAAATTATTACTTCCATTATTTTAGTTTAAATATAGCGCAACTTGGTAAGCGTTGGATGAACAATAAGTTTATCTTTATTTCTTTAATTTGTTGATAACGTACGAAGGTAGCGAAAATACAATCCATATATATTTAAAGCCCTGTTTGGCATCCTTTTTTTTCTCGGAGCCCATTACACGCACTACATGGTGATCAGATGTGAAAACTTGAAGGAACACAACTTAAAACTTCAGCAAATAAAAAGTTGAATTAGGTGCTTCTCTTGCTGACTATTGTCAAAAATACTGTGCCAAATTCAATACTACTAAAACTTGACTATATTTAAAAATACTAACAGCCATTCTCACTGAGGCTTTGCCAAAAAGACTTGAACCAAAAGGCTTGAAAAAACAAGAATAACGTAATTATTTCCTGCATAATTTTAGGCACAGAATGTAATACAATAGCGATGACATAATTTTTGTGATTACATATGCAAATATTGATTATGAGTAGATTCGAAAGTCAAATATACAGCTCTATGCTGATGATCTGACAAAGCTTGTCAACCTGCCAGTTCTCAGAATATAACCTCGTTGTCACACAGGCAGTAGGGTATAACAACTACAACGACTGTTATCTTCACTAGAGAGCTTTAACCAATTATTGTCGCATAGTTTCAGGCGCAATAAACCTGACAACTGTTAGGTTGATGAGTTTTGTCACATCATCAGCATAGGGAGAATAATTTATTTTAATCAGATGATGTTGTCAAATTGCTAACAGTATCTAAAATTTTTGTGTGCTTTTAATATGTCAAACTACATACATATGTGTGAATTAAACGTGCTGTTTCTGAAAGGTGAAGTACCTTAGTAAGGAAAGTTTTTGGGTGTACTAAATGCGAATCTGAGAACTCAACTTACTTATCACCCTTAGACTTAGCCCCAAGTACCCCCCAAAAGGTATTATCTTCTACATTATATAAAAATTCAAAATTAATATTGTTTCCTACGTTAATATAAAAACGAATTTGTGATCAAAATTTACCTTTTAAATTTTGCCGCAGCACCACCCAAAAACTGCCAAAACGCTCATAATTTGAGAATTAACGAAAATTTAGTATAGCAAAAACGAATCTGATGTTTAAATTTACTTATTACCCTTAGATTCTTTGATAATAATTATAAGTGAGAAAAATTTTGTAAGTTTTATTTTGATAGTTATATTATAAATGCTTTTTCGTAATAATTATCACCGAGATACCTTTTTTTAATTGTTCGGTAACTATTCTTTCAGGACTTATATTGTATTATAAAAAGATTTTTATATTAATTTATAGTGAGACAAATTTGACTAAGTATGCAAAAGACTTGTTGAGACTTACATCACAAATGTATTTCCATAATAATCATGGGTGAGAAAACAGTTTTTAGATATAGAAATACGGAACTATTTCGGGACGGTTTTCCAAGGGATCCCAAAGTTTTCCGAACGAAGTAGTCCAGAAATGGTGATGAGTTTTTTCATATTTCAAGATTTTATTCTCAGTTATAATAATTATGGAAAAACTTTTATAATATCAGTATCAAAATAACAGTTATTGATATCTCAAAATTTTTATAACATCTATAAAACGTGCTAAACATCACCTGCAATAGGCAAAAGCAACTGAGTTATATATATTTCTATATTTATTATATATATAGGCCTAATAATAACAATAATAATAATAATTTGGCACTTACATCATAGATTGTTATTTGTCCGAGCTTCTCTTACAATTTTTGGTGTGCGTCTTGATGTTGTAACATAAATTGAAGGAACTATTGTTTTACACCGACGCCGAACAGCAGCCGTGTTTTTTCATGGCAGAAAGTCGATCGGAGGCTAACCATTGCCTGCCGAGAAGCGACGCATATTAGAAAAATTTTTGTCGAATGTCCGTATACTTAATAACTCGAGTAGATATTGAGAAGGACGAAATCGGATAATAACCACGACCACATAACCATGTTTTGTGGAAATCAAAAACACGCGATAGTTCAGTAACTATGATAGATAATTTGTTTAAGAAGTACACAATTGGGTTGATTTTTTTTTTTAAACTTAGCATCTAGATACCTATACCGGATGAACTGCTTCACCCCGCTCTACAAAATTCAGTGCTCCTTTTAAGTTTGAACTCCATAAGTTTCAAGAATTGTAGAAATCGGACAAAAACCGTGCCCACTCATGTACGGGTAACTTGGAAAAATGCAAAAGCTACGATATTTTAGTAACTATTAGAGATAGTTTGCCAAACTTTGATACATAGGAAGGGGTTCGAGAAGGAAGTATGTAGTGAAAGCTATAGCCACCAAACCATATTTAGCTTATTAATTTATTGATTTTATTGATTTAAAAAATTTCAGAAATCGAACAAAAGCCATACTTACAGAAGATCAAAAAGTTCATCACCTTACTAAATCATGTTGCAAATACTCTTAAGTTTGGTACGAAGTATTTAACTAAGGAAGTAAATGCGTGAAAATCAAAATTTCTGAAAATCGGAGTAGTACTTTAACATCACACGTTTTGTTTTCATTTTAAAAAATAAAACCCCTGTTATTTGCAAACATCAAGTACTGTTTATTTTCTTTTTGTATATAAGAAGGTCATTACTATCTGTTGGTATTTAGTTTATTGTCTGGAAAACTACGGAACCAATTTAGCGCAAATTCGTAAGATGTATTTGCATGGTGTCTATCGTGCAGAAGGTAATAGATGGCGCTGAATTCGAGATATTTCTAAAAACAGGCTTTACGTCTTAAAATAGCGTTACAATGGTGCAATAGAGTCAGACTCTACTCTAATAGGAGTATTAGGTGCTAGTAGTGATTACAGTTATAAGATGTGAAGACCTATAAACACTGGGCATTGGCACAGAAGGTGTGTACGCCTAAGCGATAGGCGTGTTTAACTTTTAAACTGTTATACCACATACAATCATGGTTGCGTGTTATGTTTATTTAGCTTCAATTGTAAGCCCGTGTGTTTATCACTAAGTTCCCGCCACGATTTTTTGCAGTTGTGTATACAAGTGACGTCGTTCCGCCATTTGTCATTGGCCACAATATATATATTATACTATTTCATCAATTAAATCCTATGCTGGAAGTTTAGTGCCGAGTCGCGGGAGTTTATTGGCCTTACAGTTCCCCTCTATGTCGCAATGGCCTGGAATCCCACCACTTATGAGTGAAATGGCTCTCGTTGAGAGATGTACGACATTTCATGGCTACCATGGAAGCTATCGACTGTTTCTTGAGCGATTTTATTATCGGCTAGCTATCAGTGAAAATGTAGATATTAATCTGGGATATCGTGTCCAGTTTCGTGACCATATCAATTACCATCAGTTCCCCAGAAAAACACTTCAGTGACGAAAGCTAATGGAGGCTCCCAGATGGTATGTGGTATACATGGTATACACTTTAGAGAGTTCAGTCGAATTGTCGCACCGATTCTGACCTGTTTGGTTTGTAGATATACCGGAAGTTAGTTCAAGGGGGGTTTAGAGCCTTGGGTGTTACGGTTCTCATCACACCCGTTATGAGTATGGACGCAAGCCTTTGGACTTTATCCATCTTTCTGAAGTTTGCCACTTTATCAAGGGCATTCCCCCATACCACTGTGCGGCAGTAGAGAGTTGGTCTAACTAACGCGATGTAGAGTCAATTTACTATTTTAGGTTCCGTTCACCATCCTTTTCCAACTAACCTACTGCAGGAGTATAGTGCCACGGTTCCTTTACGCGCTCTATCTGCAATATTGGGCCCACAATTTAGTCTTATGCCCAATATGAGGCCAAGATATTTGGCCTCTCCATCTACTATGAGCGTATGCCCCCTAGAGTTTGAAGTACGAGATCCAGTGTCTTATGTTTCCTAGTTTATAGCACTAGCTCCGTCTTTACAGGATTTCCTCTCAGTCTTCGCCTGTTGCACCACAGAGAAAGTTTGTTGGGAGATATTTGAAGTAGATCAGTCAGAGTTGATAGGTATCATCGGCGTATGTAATTATTGTCCCTCCAATACCTTCAAGCTCTTTGAGGAGGCTATCTACTGTTATGTTCCAACGAATCGATTACTCCTCTTTGGGGCATACCTCTAACCGGAAAAGCTTGTTGGTCAAATACACCACTCCCTCGGATCAATATGCTTAGACCGTCAGGGCCAATGGCCTCGTATTTTTTACAAAGCGTTTGATTGCATAACTGAAAATAAATTTCTCACTACTCGGTTTTAATAGATCTCCCAATTAAATCGTTTTAATATGCGTCACTTTATTCATTTTGGAGGTATGTTTTGCACTACTTTAAGCAAAATCTGATACTTACCATACAATCAAAATCAATTTTCCTCTACTGACTTTAACTAACATATGTGACTTTGAATTAAGTTATTTTATTTAAGTTTTGTGATTTCTTCCTTTCTTTAGTATTAAACGCAGTATATTGACTATTTTTCTCATTTTGGCATTTTCCTTTTTGTATTGAATTTTCGTGCAGTTAGTTACCACGTCGACACCATAACTCAATTCATGATATACGACAACGAATACATACGCATACATATATATGTATAATGTTATCGAGAGGATGCTTCCTCTTATTCGATTTCTTTGCCGGTTTTTCTTTTTGCTTTGCAATTCTGCCGCCTGTATGTGTGTATTATCTAACGAAAACATCCCCCTACGCAAACTTGTGTCACGTGTTGTTATTGTTATTGATAATATCTGCTATTTTAAATGTATGTATATGTCTGTTCATGGATATTTGTTGTTGCAAAATTGTTGCATTTCGCTTCGTATAAACGCAACTCGCGGCGAAATTTGTTTATTCCATAACTGACTAGAATATTGTAGCGGAAAATAGATTTGCTCTTGCTTCTCTTAAAGCGCGCTCTTAGCATCCTTTTAACGGTATTCATATTTTAATGCTCATATTTTCCATTAAAGAGTATTGTTCCCCTACAATTGGAAGGAAATGTGATGAGTGTCAATTATTTGGGTGAAAATTAAGTGCGAAGAGCAACATGCAGCGAATTCAAGTTTATTATAAGCATGTATTGTATATGTGATTGAGTGAGTGTGTGTGCCAGGGTGTGTGAAGGAGAAGAAGTAGATATAAATCAATCAAATTCTGATGTACGGATATTAAAGCTGAAATTTTAGGATTTTTAAAGGTCTACATGAAATTTTTTGAAGCGTAGAACTTTGGAAGCAAATAAACTTAATGGAAAAACAGTTTAATTCGAAAATTAAGTAAAAATGAATAATCACATCATTGTGTATAGGAATAAAATAATGTGCAATTTGAAATTAAAATAGTCGGATTCGAATGCCTTGAAAGAAAACTATGCCTGCGAGCAAGATTAGCTTTTTGTGCTTTAATATAAAGTACGTGTTTTAAAATATTATTGGAGCGTTGATACAAATGAATATCAATTTACATATTTTGAGACTTTTAAAATATTAATGCGTTGCACGATTGCCGATTTTCGATATAACTGGGCAGAAATGAGATTTAAGAAAACTATCATACATTCGAGGTGGCGAAAATTTTATACGCCAATGCCAATACCTCTTCATTTTAATATCATTAAGAGGAGCTCGAAAGTTTGTTTGCCGGTATTACTCTTGGGGCCAGAAGTATCACAGTGATTTGAAAATAAGCTTCACATTAAAAAAATCAGCTTAAAGTTTATTGGCAGCCCCAAGCTAACTAATATTTAGTATATTGTGCGAAATACTCAGCGAAACTCTCTCTGAGCATGTGCTCAAGTTCTCTGAGTACATTTCAAGTCGTCCAGATCAAACATGCTAACAGAAATTTGGGAAGACCTTGAAATACCTGAACGTAAAGCTATTCATGATGCCCAAAGTATAGTAATATTTTCGCAAGTGCTTCACGGAGCTAGAGGAATAAAATAACGTTTTGAGGGAAGGAAAAGAGGAGTCGAAAACCTTTATATCAAACACTGACTGCTCTGACAAGAAAAGAAAACAATTAAAAATTTCAATAAATTCTTAGTTTTTGAGTGTTAGGCGAACTTGAACTCTGTTAATGACCGGAACTTCGAACGTTTGATGCAGAAATCATAAAAATTTCATCACCACCGAAGGGTTAAGTACATCAACCACGCGAGCTAATGTCGTTAAGTTAGGCATCAACTGAAAATGAGAACAAATAGAGCACACTCACAGAAAAGGTCGACAACAAAATTTTTCAACCATACCAATTAAAACTTGTTAAGATGAAAGTATCAAAGGTTTGCTTATTGCTTCGCGCTGCCACTTGAAAATACATTTTCATGTAATTAAATTTGGGAAGAAAGTATTGAATTAATAATTTCTTGTCAGAGTATGAGCTCAGTGCGCCGAATAACTATAATACTCATCTAAACATTTTGCTTTATCTGGACATTAATAGTACCTAACATTTAATTCTTGTGCCATTCTGGCGGAAATCTCCTCTGAGGCTGGCACAGTTTGATCCAACAGCTGCAGAAACTTCAATGAATAGTTTTTTAATGTAATGTAATTTTGCGCTGAGAATTGAACAATGGAATACACTTCTATTAAAAAAAAACAAGTAGAAAATAAAGCTAATAGATGAAGTGAATGAAAGCACTGAAAAAAGTAAAAAGTGAGTCTTTTGGTTGGGTTTGGGTTTGGTTTTGGTTTCAAGATAGTGCTTCACTACTTAATTGTCTACTCTGACGACTGATATTTTTTTTTTTTGGAGGAATCATATTACCCCACTTTTTCAAAAAGTGGAAGTCTAGACACGACTGTCCTGACAGATTGTTTGATGGCAGTAGGTACTTCGATTTGCGCTCGTTGATCTCCAGATCATGCCGCTTCGATTCTTTATCCAGCTTAGAAAATAAAGAAAGGAGAAAAGAGATTTTGCGCGTCGACTATATCGGGTATTTCTCGGGTATTTTCCAAGATTTGGTGTATCGTGAATATCTGGTCGATGAAATGGTGCACATAATTTAGCCGCGCTATTGCATTTAGAGTTTCGGTAAAATCGGGTAACCTTACTTCGACTCCGTCATCATTGATTGGAGATTCTGTTTCATCATCTACGATATTTACGTAGCTACCATCACACATTAAGTGTACAGTGGAGGTCGGTCATCAAGCAGAATATTTCATTCTTATAGGATATTAACACCCGCAATGATTCCAATGTTCTGAAAATAAATGAGTTATAAATCATCGTAATGCGTCTAAAATCCCGCAGAGAGCACGAAAATACCTAAGCATTGGTCGAAGAGGAAAATAAGAAAACCGATGGCCTAGGTCAAAGTGTGCACTAAAGAGACTGAGAAGAACCTCAATAACACTATAGACTGATTAAAACTATCTAACACTTTCCTACATCTACGTACTAAATTTATATTTCTGGCATGATTGACTGAAATGTTTTGATAGCGCAATAGCAGAATTTAAGAGAACATTAAACTCGTCAATACATTGACCTTCCAGCGACTCATTTAAAGCCACCCAAAGTCGATCCATATTCATAGAATAATTCGTGAACCAGAATATGCCAAGCAGCAAGAACACAACAAACGAATTGTGTGTGCGTGTAAATGCGACTATACATATGTATGCACAAAAGTATATTCAAAACATTTTCTAAACAGCTTGAAAATGCAAAATGAATAATATAAAAAAAACATGAATAAATAATAATGAAGAAAACAAAAAGCGGCGACGCTTCGAAAATGCGAAAAGCATTTTTGCACGAAAAACGTAGAAAATTAAAGGCAAACAACACTAGCACACACACACACACTTAGTGCAGCACAGCGAAAAGTAGCAACAAACACAAATAGGAGGCAGGAAAATCGCAGCAAATACAACAGCAACAGCGAAGGCAAAACGTGGCAAGGCAAAAGCAATAACAAGCAAAACAAACCCAATAAGAATAAATAAAAAGAAAAGCAAAAACAAATACAAATACAATTACAGCAAAAACAGCAACTGCACATTTTCCACTTCAAACTTAGTCAGTCATCAGTCCAGCAACGACTACAGCAACAGGAAAAGCAGCAGTAGCGGCGGCCTCCGCAGTGATCTCCGCTCGCACAGACAGTAATAATGCCAACCCGCTCGCGCAAAAATCCAACAAGCAAATCGACAACTACAGCAACAGCGCATTTGGTATTTTACCGCCGCTTTTCACCTCCCGTACACCTTGTTGCTGATAATGTCTAAATACTTGTGTGTGCGTTTTTTGTCACTGGAAACAGAAACTGAGGCCAGCACCCAAACAACCCCGCACACTAGTCGTCTCACTCCCTCTCATGCACCACAAATACTAGATGTTGGCCATGCCGACGAACGTACGTACTCTTGCGCTCTCAATGTACACCCACATGTTTGACTTGGTTTTGTTGTGTAGCGGTCGTTGTTGTTCGTGTGTTGCCGTTGTTGTTATTGTTTTTGCTTCCGTTATGTTAGTGTTGCATGGCGTTGCCGAGTTTTAGGGGTTCACAACACAACGCCAGCGTACAGTATAGCGTTTTTAGCGAGTAATTGTATTTTCATTTTGGCCTGCCGCAACAACACAACACAACATACAACCAACGAGCGTAAAATGTACACATACGAGCAAGGTGACGAACGAACAGCTCACGACTAACGGCACTTTGCTGTGCAAACACTCACAAACACACACTCAAATGCCCAATTGTCCCGTTAGTTTGTTCATATGTTCGCTCACAATAGTTCGGCACAGTTCGTTCATTTCGCTGACTCGTTGCTTTACAAAGCGCCTCTCATTCGTTCGTTGGCCTACCAAGTTAGTTGTTTAGTTCGATGGCGCTTCTAGCTACTACTCGTTTGCCCGCTTCGAACATGAATTGGACCGCCAAACGACATTGAACAGAAATGCCGTGGCATACAACATGTTGGCAACATTTCCAATTCGCACGTTCGCTCGCTGGCTCGTTCGTTTGTTCGTTAGCCCGTGTTCGTTGGGCGAGCGGCTACTATGCGTTGGAATTTTCATTGTCCGCGAACAACCACATCCATATGGTATACTACAAGCACACACACACACACGTTCATATGTAGATTGAGTGGCGTGCGGCCTATGCAATGTGGGTTGGTCGGCGCTTGTATGGCTGGCACTCGGCCGGTCGGCTGGCTAGTCGGCTAGTTCGTTGAATTTTCCGCTTGAGTCGCAGCCGCCTTCGTTAGCACTATGGGACTGCTACATACATGCGACATACACACACACATACAAGCACATGCATTGAAAGAAGCTCTCCCACACAAGCACGGTAGGCATACAAACTCAATTGTAGGGTACTCGTTGCTGTCGTGGCACTTTCGTGTGCAACTTGAATTTTGAAAATTGTTTGTTCTTACCACATGCCCGTCTGTGTTCACTCGTTCGTACATACAGCCATTCATATATTATGTTTGTTTGTCATAAGCGTACAGCATTCGTTCGTTTGCTCAGTGGTTCGTTGGTTCGTAAGTTCGATATTCTGATTGAATTTTCCAACTTGATACGAGTGGTTGGTTTTCCTGCTTGCCGTTAGCCGTCCTTTTTCAGTACGCTATTGAGTTTTGTGTAGTTAAGTCAGAAAATATTTCGTATAGTTCTCGTCTCTCGTGTGACATTCTCAAAGTTCTCAGAAAACAAATATCAAAAAAGAAAAAAAGCAAGCAAGCATAGCAAAATATATTCAACCAAAGAATAACAAAACAAACCAAAAGTTATTCAATACAAAAATTTAAATATTTGCGAATTTTAACAAATTTTTTTGTAAATCTAAGATAAATTAAATATATCACGAAAATAATTCGGAATTTAAAAATTCACAGCGAAACAAAATAAAAATTTAGTTGAAAAGCAAACGAAACCCAACAAGTTTATTCGAGCTTTTCGTGTGGCATTGCAAGAGAAGATTATTTGAACAAAACTGTATCATCGGAATCAGCGTAACGTATTTTATTTTCAAAAAAGTGTTCAACACAAAAATACTCAACACAAAACCAAATACATTCATACCTTCATTCTCATCACACACATCTTGTAAATATTTGGGTGCAAAAATTCGCCATAAAAAGTGTTTCAATTCGAAATTTAGTAACGGTTATCGTATTTAAAACATAAAGCTTCAAAGCTCTGCTCAGTGATCTTAGTAGCTAGTATTTTTCTCTTCAAAATTTGCATGTGAAATTATGAAAAATTGGAAGTTTTCGAAACATATAAATGCAAAAGGAAAAAAATCAGCTGGAAGTTACTCAAAATTTTTAATAACAAAATAAAATAATTTTGTATACATCTTATAAAATATCCAGGATATTTTATACGTTTTATAAAGTATTAAGATATAAAGTATTTGATTTCACAAATTTTGTTGCTCGAGCGTTTGGGGCATTTTTAATAGTTTTGAAATTCTGTATTCCAAGCATAATAAATACTCAAAAATGTTTAGAAAATAATTCTATGAATTTAAATACATAAATTTTAAGTGTTATGAACCTTCATAAGAACCAGACAATAGTCTGGTTGAAAAAAGGCTTGAGTTAGATATATAATATTAATAATAAATTCTAAATAGCTGTATCTTTTGAAATCATTAAAAAATGTATTTTTAAATAAGTGGACTATGAAATTTAATTACATTGAGCCGGCATTTAGAAAGGACTTAAAAATTGCATGCCTTAAAAATTGCATCCCATCTTGTTATCAAAAGTCCAACAAAGTTTTAGTATAAATTTAAGTCAGAAAGTTATTTCTAAGTGTTTGATTCGAACTTCATCTTCTGTTTTACATAGTATGTTTCAAAAACTGATTTGCTTAACATAAACCACTAATCAGCTATTCATTTTCGATCTGCTGGATAACTATTTTTTCCATGTACTAGACTGAAATTGTTTATTGATTATGAAAACCTTTTGGCTTTTAGAGCTTTAACAGTTCTGAAAGCAATTTAAAACTCATAATATATGGAACTTCAAGTCTAAACTCATAACTGGGTTTCTATTGAAAACTGATAAGCCTTAATACTACAATATGAAAAATACAAGAATTTCAATATCTGAAATCTGTTACTAAAATATTGGAAAGTAATTGAGTAAAATTATTTTTTGGACTTTTAATTTATGTATATCGGAAATTTTACAATATAAAAATTTTTGAAATATTTTTTAATTGAAAATGAAAAACTTTATTTGAAAAGATATAAACATACAAGGAAATATTTGTTAGGTTCGTCTTACTGGAAATTAATATTTCATAAACCGCAAGCAGAAAATTCGCAAGCAAATTTATTGCTCTAAATGTAAACAAATTTAAATAAAGAAAAAAATATTTTTTTATGAAAAAGCGTTTAGCTTAAAATATTCAAACTAAGAAACTAAGTCCTTTAAAATTTGAAAATAAATTTTAAAGAAATCGTATATAAACAAAAATACGTTATTAGTTGCAAATATAAATATAAATATATAAAATGGAAATATATATAAAAAAAAGTTAGAAAATATCATTTTGCTACGCTAAACTTTTCAAAATTTTTTTATTATGTCTCAAAACTTAGAATATTTAAAGCTTTGACTTAAAATTACCTTAATTAAAACGATTTAGTTGGTAACAGTTGGCAAAACTGGCACAGTTCAACTCCGCCCACTTTCAAAAAAATAAAAAATATTTATCGTAAATAAAGTCGGCTGCTTTGTTAAAGGCTATAAAATTTTTTTGTGATTTCTGATATAAAAATTTAATTTTTTCCAAGATTTATATACTTCAAAACATTAAATTGGATAAATTTAAATTTGAATAGTCCCTTTTTTTAAGTAACTAAATATTTACGCTGTTTTTTCATATTAGATAAAATTCTCGTTATATCTGTAGTTTCTAGCATCATAATAATGACTTCATTTCTTTACAATATCACCATTTATATTTTTTAGAGAAATAAATAATTACTTATGTATATGAAAAACTATAATTTGGCCTCCGTTTTTTTCATATTTTCAAAAAGTTTTAAAGATCAGATAATGGAGCTATAAGTTGTATACCTTAAATAATGTATACTTGTAAAATAACAATTTCTATTAACCTGCATATAAATTTTGGAGAAATTTTCTATTTTCTGGTTTGAAAAAAATTCGCAGAAAGTTTGAACTTAATTTTAATTATGTTCAGTATTATAAATAAATCTATTTCTTTTCTAAGCTATAATCATCTGTATTTTCTAGTATATATAAATTTCCGTAAAGTAAACATTTTAAATTTAGCGCTACAAGTTATATTCAAAGTATAAACAAAGTAAAGAAAATTTTGAGTAAACATTAAGAACAAAAGGAGGGTACATACATGCATATATCCACACATATGTGCACACATACATTTACAATTTTCGACTAAGTGAATGTTAAGTGATTGAAACAGCCGGGAAATGAAAAATAACAGATATAAAACAGATAGCGAGATTCGGTAAGAATCGAAAGCCAGATTCCTCTTTAATTGAGCCAAAGGTAGAGAAATATTTATATAGCTAAATATTAAATTTTGGTAAACAAAAATTATTGGAACACCGTTTTAAGTTAAAAGAAATTTTTATTTTATATCGTGTATCCTGAAACATTACTACCAAAAAATATCTGCCGTTTTCAAATTCTACTGATCGCCGTTCTATAGTTAATTCCATGTTTTTATATAAAAACTATTTCACCATTAATAAAATATAACACATGCCAGCAAACTAATTTGCAAATTAAATAAACCAAAAAAAAATAAAATAACAAATAAATAAATAAATATGCTCCCCAGCTGTCTTCAAATTTAACGGCGTGAGTAATTTATGTCAAATTTTTTTTAATTCAAACAATTTTAAGTTTCTGTTTTTACTTGCACTTTTAAAACATTTACTTTGAAAACTTCATTCAAATTTAAAAATAAATAATGCTTTAGAATTGGCAAGAAAACATTTAAATTTTTGTATAGCAAGTATAAAATTTTTTTATTAAAAAAAGTAAAATTTTTACATATTAATATAAATTTTAAATCTTGCAGTATTGAGAATATATTTAGTTTTATTTGTCTTGTTAAACAAAAAGATGTGAATTTCATTTAATGCTATAATAATACATTCTCATATTTTTTTCATGAAAGAAATTTTATGGTTCATAATTTTAAGTACAAAAACAAAAGATTTAAAACTCATACGATTTTATAAAACTTTTAAAGTTCAATGATATAGGTTAAAACTTTGAAATATTGGAAAAATATCTTGAGATGTCTTAGCCAAAAAAATCTCAAATTTAATTAATTTTCTAAAGTTGAAACTTTTGAAATATCCAATAAATGACATATTTTTAAACAAAAAAATCAAAAATTTTGTACAGCTTACTGACAAATTAAATATCGAATTGCCTTAAGTTTTAAAGAGTTAGCATATTAAAAATTCTCTAAAATTTAAAAATTTCGTTTTTAAAAAATATTGAAATTAAAAATTGGAAATTCTGTTGGCTTATGAAGCAATTGAAATCTTCTTAATTTTCTATGAATTTCGATGTTAATTTATAGTTTTAAAATGCATTAATTTACAACTTTAAAAAATTTAACGTAGAAAGTGCTTATTTTATAAATTTGAAATATTGCATATATAAATCCGAAAAACTAGTATGATTCGAGTTTTTTTTAACTTTTAAAGTTTTAGTATAAAATTTTAAACTAAAAAAATTTATAAGGTAATTTTTGGGTATCTTCAAAAATAGTAATTTAAAAATGTAGTTAAAATTTTTATGGTTCAAAAATTATATAATAAAAAAACATTGGAAAAAAGTTAAAAATTTAGTAAAAAATTTGTGTTTAAAAACTAAAATTGCTTTGATATCAATTTGATTTTCAGGCCCTTAAAAAGGATAATTTTTTTTTAAATTTTGTTTACGTAAATATTTTCAATCAGAAATGCATGATTCCCAAAACGAAAAAATATACGAATTTTTGTGTTCTTTTTCCGGCTGACTCAACACCTCTAACCACATCACTATCGCTATAAAATTACCTGCACCACCACTTACCTTGCAAGTTTAATTTATTTTGGTTTTCCCCCGTCAAACAAAAGAAATCGAAATGCGCATTTTATAATGCGAATAATTTGGATTTGTTTATTACCGATTTATTAATGCTTTCCCCGCCTGGTAGATTTCACCTCATATATGTAGGTAGGCAAACTGTTGTACCTACAAACATGATTACACATTTATACATTATACATACATATATACAAAACAAAAAAAAACAAATATATGGAAACATATGTATATGAGTACATGGTTTTTTCCAGTCCCAAATTGCTGGAGTAGTTTGTGAATTTATGCCAAATACTTGCCATTCGATTTTCTTAAACCGATTGAAAAAACATTTATTCAGCTGCCAAATGATTTGAAAATTGTAAACTACCTCGTTGCTGGCTAGTTTTCGAACACATCATTTGATTTGCTCTCGTTTGCAAATTAACATTTTGCGTTTATTTTGCTTTTATTTTTCTCTTCTATTTTACTTATAAAATTATTTACTTTACTTATTGCTACTTTTTCTTTGTAGTTTCTCAATTAACTTTGGGCATTCACTAATATTTTTGTGCTCTTTAGTATTTAGAATTATTTTTTTACGTATAATTAAGTATATTGCGGTTTTATAACCTGAGATTTATTGTTTAGTATTTCCAAACTTTTTATTTGCAAAATACCACAGGATTTTATGGTAAATGCAACACATTAATGAGAACCTTCGTGATAAAGGAAAATCTAAATTTTCAATAGATAAGTTTTAAAAAGATTCCAGAATATGGAAAGGAAAGAGTACATTTTAGCAGTATAGTAAACGCAATTAATTACAAATACCTTTGACCAAGCGGCAGAATGTTATTAACTATGAAATGATCTTATACACATTATTTTATCGCAATTAATTTAAATTTATCTAATTATAAGCTTGACGACAAACCATTATGATTTTCTGAGAGTGCAAAGCTAGAGTTTGCAAATGTATTGAAATTAGTTTTCCTAACATTTATTTGATTTAACTGAAATGCAAACACAAATTGGTTAACCAAATTTCTAACTTTCTTTGTCCGATACTTTTGATTATCTTTGCAAAATAGGACTTGTTTTACCTAATATCTTAAAACGCTGTGTGATATTCGGTGTAAAATATGAATTGATAATTCAGATTTCAAAAACAAATATTATCTTATTTTTAGAAATTTTACCTGTAACTTCCTCACCTAAGAAAATACAACCCACTCACCTAATAAGTGCCTCACAAGACCCCAAACTCATTCAGCTGCGGTAAAAACTGAGTTTAGAAGTGCAATTCAGACGATTAACGTAGCCAACCCAAAAATGAAGCTGCTCAATTAAGGAGCTCAACTTAGTTAAAATTTTCAAGAGCTTAATTCAGTCATCGTCGAAGCTACTCAACTGAAGATATTAACTCATCAATATAATTGAAGTAGAGAATTTACTCACTCACTAGGTTACTCAAGATAATTAACTCAATAACAAACTCTATTCTTTCATGTGAAAAAATTAACTTAGTAGTTCAAAAAACAGAGCATAGTTTTCAATTTTGAGAGCTAAACATAGTTAACTCAATAATTTAACTTCAGAATTTAATGAGCCCTCATTAGAAACTCCAGGTACTCAGTTCAGTAACTTGACTCAGATCTTTGCGAGTTTACTACGTTCGCAAATTCTGATTGGGCTCTTGGTAACGATACAAATCTAATATTTTTGTATTATGTTTAAAACCTTATAAATTGTATTGTTGAGAAGGGATTTAATAGTATTTTTCAAATACTTCGAACACGGATTATTTTAAGCATCCTTTTTTTTCAAATGTATTAAGTTCTACCACAGCGTATATGTCAGCAAAATAATACGTACTAAAAAAAAATTTCTATATATCATCAAATCACCTTTTATTATGAAATTTTGGGTAATTTATAATCTTGATGATATAATTTCAAGAAAAATTAGCAAACATATTAATTTTTTCTTATTCTTTACAAACCCCTACATGCGAAAATATTTACAAAATCCGCATTCAAAACTATATTTTTTTTATGTCGGTACATGGAATTAAATTCATGAAACTCTTAAATTTTTATTAAACATGTTTTCTCGAAAATTTTTACCTCCTTAATATTATTATTACACAAGTCCAAGAAAACTAATTTTTTTCCAAATAACAAATTTCATTTTCTTAAATGACAAAATTCAGAAGTTCATAATCATATGTATACCTTATTTCGTTTTAAATTGGAATCCAAGGAAATAGAAATTTTGTACGAACCTAAAGTAACTATACGTTTTAAAAGCGAATTTTGAATTGAAATACCCACCAACATTTTTCGCCCCTTTTTATTTCCTCCACATCTTTTCCAAATTCAACTAACATTTACTAAAACTTATTATATACACACAAAACGAATATATTTTTCCCCCTTTTACCGAAAGGCATTTTGATTGATAAAAAGTGAAACCGAAAATTCACAAAAAATTGTTTAACTAAAATATTGGTACTTGAAAAACTGGAAAAAGTAGCAGCATCGAACTACGGGCATTGCAAATAAAACCAAAATAAAAATAAATTGAAATTAAAATTTTAATTTAACAATAAAATTAATGCGCATAAATAACAGTAATAGCATAAAAGTTATATAAGAAGTTAGAAAAAAACTCAATACAAATTTAAATAAAAAAATTCAAAAATCAAATTTAAATAATTAATTTAAATATAAACTGAAAGCTAATTGTATTAAGTGCACAGAGTCAGATCAAGCATCAAACCACAAAGAGTGGCAGATTTATTAAAAAATTCAAACAGCTACAAACAATAGCACAAATTCATAATCAAATTAAGCGAATAGCTTAAAAACCAAAACCAAAAAAAATTTCTGAAAACCTTTATTCGCTATAAACAGCATAGGAATATTATTCTACAAAAAATACTTGAAATAAGCAAATTCTCAAAATAATTTACAAATGTGCAAATTATAAATCAAAAACGGCAGCGGTTATACAAAAATTAAAAAATTAATGAAAAATTACGTTGTCTACGACCTACAGAAATAAACTAAATAAAAAATCTATATCAATAAACAAACCCAAGAAATTGTAAAAGAAAACAAAACAAAAGCGAACATTTTCCGTGCAACTGAAATCAAATCAAATAAATAATAAAGTAGAAAAAATAGCAAAAAACAAAAGAATTTTAAATTCCACGCCGCGAAAAAAAATTACACCAAAGTAACTTTTGCGAGCAAAGAAAAATAGAAAACTGAATCTTCAGCATCAGCGAAACCAGCCAACAAAAAAAAAAGTGAATAATAAAGAACAACTAAGAACCGTCAGTTAAAAAAGAAAATTTTCTAGAAAATTTTTTTAAAAATCAAGCCAGAGGAAAAATCAATAAGTGAGTGTCAATAAATCAAATTTAATACAAAAGGAACGCAGCATTAACTGTACGTTGTTTGTAAAGCAGAACCAGCAAAATACACTTACTTCAAATACAAATAAACAACAATTTACAAAAAACAACAACCAATTCGCTCATCCACAACTGTGCCACCGCAGCCTGAAAACGTTCCATATGGTTCATATTATTGAATTGGTCGGCCAGCCGAAGGTTGAGTTTGCTCAACAAGTTACTGTGAGTATAGAAAATTTGGCAAAATAAAAAACTTAACTAAATAAATAAATAAATAAAATTAAAAATGAGAGGCAAGGGATATACTTTATATATAAATATGTATATATATATATTTAAATATATATATGTATATAGTTTGCACATAAGTAGCGTAAAAAATGCGAAAATTTCATAAAAGCTTCATTTATTTTTTTCAGATAAGCAGTGGCATAAAATATTTTTTGTTGAAAATAACACAGCTATAGCGGATATGAAAAAAACTGGCAATATTTATTTATGATTTTTATGTTTTCCTCCATAATCATTACATTTTTTTTGCTGCAATGTGTTCTTTGACTTTATTGGATTGAAGTGATTATCATAACTATACGGCAGGAACTTGTTTACAAGTTTTGGCACTTAATTTATTTAACTTTCTGGATTTTTTTTTAATTTTTCACAAAAATACAGTTTTTCTTAAAAAAAGAGTTAAAGTCAAGTGTAAAACATTTTGGAAATTTTCCTTAAATTCAAAAATTGTTCATAAAAATTCCCAACTTTTTAATCAGAGTTTTTAGAAAATTTTTGGATATTCAATTCTTATATTAAAAAAATCCTAGTTCGACGATTCTAAAAACCGCGTTGAATTTGATTAAATTTTTTGCTTCTGCTTTTCTTTTTTTATACGGAAGAAAATGACTAGCACTGTAAGCGAAACAAGCATAGACCGCAAATAATTGTTATGGGTGAAAAAGTGTTTTGAAAAATCATCGTGAATGTTTGTGTGGAAATACATGATATGAAAATAATTGTCTTTTAGAGATTTCTTTTCATTCAGGAATAAAACCTAAGTTTTATAATTTTTTTAAACTAAATTTAAGGATTATTTCATAAGCTTTGTGTTTGCTTGTTGAGTTCTATTTTTCACTCAATAAATAACACTTATGAAATGAGCTTTATTTTTCGCTCAAGCGTTATGTAAAACTTACAAATTAACAAGGTTGTTTTTGAACCATAAAAAAATTTTACGAGGTGACTTTGATTACTACAGAATGGAATAACTCACAACATAAGATGTAATTCTTGGGCGAAAAATAAAATTCATTTCATAATTGTTACTTAAAAGAAAAATAAAACTTAACAAGAAAGTATTATTTTTCGAGCAAATATAGAACTTATGAAATAATTCTTAAATTTGATGAAAAAGACAATAATCAAAACATGAAAATTAAAGAACAATTTTTCCAATAAATTGAACGGGTACGATCCCTCAAAAATCATTAGACTTTTTAGCAAATTGAAGTTTACTTACCCAAATTATAAGTATGTCTTAAATTCGGAATCGTGATGATTTTCTGAATGAACTGTATTTTTATAAAAAAAATAATATTACAAAAATTTATTAGGAATTTATTAGGTTTGAAACTTTTCGAAATGTCTGTGATTATACGGCACATATGATACGCACTATATACTAACTACAAACACGACAACTGATTACGCATGTAATATATGTATATGAATAACAATGTACATATAGTTTTTTTGAGCGACATACATACAACGCTTGCTTATCATTTACAAGCAAAAATCCTCTATATAGAAATAGTTAGTAAAGTAAGTATGTATTTGTAAAATATATATTGGGAAATTTTGTGAAAACGTGTGTTTGCTTGTACTAAGTTGGGGTGTGGCGCTTATAAAAGTATATAAAATATAATAAATCTTGTCGTGTAGTCACGTAATGACAACATAATATGTGACTTGGCCTAAGCAACTGACACACGAGCAATTGAGCACAAATACGCACGCACATTTATGCATCTAAAAGCACAAACCAAAAAAAAAAAGAAAAATATTAATAACAAAGTTGAACTGAATAAATATATACATACATACATACTTGCATAAATATCCTCTGAAGAGTCAGCAAAAGCTCGACCAGCAGGCTCATTCATTATTTCCACACACGCACACATACGCATTTTGGTATGCTTTGCATGTACTCTATGTGCTTATTGAAATTACATATACCGTCTTTTTTATTAGCTCGTCTGCCATATATACATATTTGGCTTTTCGCCTTTTTCACTTGTTGTCCTTTTCCTTAGCCTTTGCCTTTGACTTTCTCCACAGCAGGCAACATATTTTAACAATTAATCATCACTGCACTTCATGAACTTCCTTATGGCAATATGTAACGATAACAACTATATTTACTTTTATCAACCAGCGTTAAGTGGGTAGAGGGACTACATAAAACAAACAACTTGCTTTATCTTGGCTAACAACTTGAGTTTGTGCAGCGTGCCGCTACCTTCTCAAAATTTCCACTAGTACATAAATGGGCGTTACAAATTTGACAGCGTAGCAAAAATCTGGACATTCAAGGTCATTATTATTAACATATTACTGAGGAAGGAGCGAGTGGGAGACAATTCATATTAATGAAAAGCTCGCACTTTCGGAAAATTATATTAGAATGTGAAGTAATTACGACCTACACTTTACAATCGGGATTTTTGCGAATCTTTTATTAAAGAAATATTTGAAAAACTGTTTAAAAAATATATAATCATTTATATATGTATGTGTACCTGTGCGCTCCACCTTTAGAATGGCTTTTGTTCATTAACTTAAATTACTTAAAATATATTTCGATTTAGCTGGAAATATTAGCTACGCGTTGGTATCTTGTTGATTTATTCCCATTAGACAGTGCTTTGTCAGCTCCCCTACGATTGACGACAGCTGTGACCTCTTCCTATCTACTTTTGGCCAAAAAGACCTCATGACCCTACTCGTTTTAGTATCTTTTTAGCGCTTACCATGCTTTTCGCAACCCTAATGATTTAAGAGCATCCAAAAGGTTAACAGAAGACCCCCAAAACTTCCTTCGTTAATGAATAATTTTCAAGTGTGCCTTCCCTAGCTAACTCATCTCTCGCAAAGTTATTGAACTAAAAGCTCTAATGGACGCTAGACAATCAGTTATAAAAGATAGCGTTTCAAATTATTTACAAAATTAATGAAGTTTTCATCAAAATTTATATTTTTGTATCCGGAATTTTCTGCAATGTTTTGGGTATACAGTCTAATTTTAGCGTAATAAGAGCGTTGACTCGGTTGGGTAAAAAATATCGTTTACTGTTGCATTTTTTCGGCTTGCTGCTGTTTTGCATATTTTTCTTTCATATGTCCGAATTTTTCTTAAATGGAAGATAATATCCGATACCACCCGCACATGAAATTCGTCAAAAATGAAGAAGTTAGTAACTTCCATGAACATTTTTTGCATTTTTCTAACTTCTGTAGAAGGTCCAAATGTTTGATTTACAGGACGAAACAATTTTTTTTAAACAATTCTCAGTAAAAGATTAACATAAAATACTTAACAAATACTGGAAAAAATTAAAGGTACGATTTTATCTGGTATCCAAAAATACATTTTAGGCGGCTAAATCCCCTGCGAAAAAAATTTTCCAACCTCAAAACGTGTAATTATAGATCGAACCAATTTGTTTTTTATTTGGAATTGTCTTGAATTTTTTCCCCTTTTGAGCAGTAAATAAATGACTTTGATGGAAAAGTTTCTTAAAATCAGAAATGCACTGTGAGATTTGATAGGTCTTCTCTTGTTCAGAAAACCCAACTATTACTCAGTACATAGCTAAGATGGAACGTAAGTTATGCGAAGGGTTTACTAAATTTCAACTTTGCATAATTCATTTTCATTTATTACGTTATAATGATGCCTGTTGAAATGGTCTCGTAATAGCGAACCTTACTTCAACTTCAAGCTTTTCTAACTTTACCCCATTAATCTCATTTTCAAATGATCATTTCACATTTTCATTTCACGCTTTCGGAATTTAAAAGAACTAATATTATTTACAAGTGGCTAGACGTAATTTCAATTATCTCTGTCTGAATTATTAGTGACTATTCTTATTTTTAATTGAAGCACCTGTAAAAAGATTATGACTTGCCTTAGATCTCGTTGTTGATATCTTTAAAGATTTTCGCATATCTCTTCTCTTCGCAGCTGGATAGCAATATTTTTAGTAACATTAGCAGCTGATTTAATAGTCGTAATTTTTTTAGTAAATGCATGTTTTTACAGTACTTTTGAAACCAAATTTATTCCCTCCTATATTCACTAGTTTTTGTAGAAATTTTAATATTTGTAGTAAAACTGTAAGTTATGAGTATTCTGAGTCAGAAGTGAACGGGAGAATGGATATGCAGATGATTATATTAAGCAACACTCGGCATTCTGACACAACATAACTAGATGGCAAATTAAAAGTTATGGAAACTTAACTCATAATTAAACCAATTTCTTTTGGGTCCCATATGAAAATTTCGTTGTCGGTCAAATAAAAAATTATGGAGAAGCCCACTCTCGTAACGCCCGGAAAAAAGAATTTCCGTTACAAATTTTCAATAAAATTGTTTTGCCGCTACGGTTTTTATAACCAATTACGTAAATTAAACCTTGGTGTCGTTTTATACAGAATCAATTGTTCGTTGTTTAGGGCAAATATAAGAATTTTTTATAAAATTTATATTTCTATTTTTTTTATAAAAAGGCTTAATGACTTTTTTTTAAGAAAAACTTTTTAAATAAATGAAGCTGATTTTATTTAATCTCATGTCGTATTTTAAAAAATAACATATTTATACATAAAAACGTATAAGATAAAACCTCGTCAATATAATATAGCTGAACTAAAACAATTTTTTTTTGATATGAGATACAAAACAAATTATTGTTTTCTTTCTCGCTACAGTCTACTACAATTTTTTTAGCACATTCTATTTATTTTGAATCACTTTTCCAATTCTACTCAGGAATAGTCGGGGGGAGGAATTAAAAAAAATTAATAGATTGGTTGCACGTCAAAGTAATTGTAGATAATAATATTACAAATATTAGAATTCACTTGCATACATTTTGTACCACCAGCTTTAAATATAAAAAATATCTACCACAGCATAAAAACATAGTAAAAAGCAACTATAATATTTATCGCCCAAAAATCGAATCAACTCAAATCCTGCTAAGGATTGTCTTAGTGAGATCAACTCTGATGCTCCATTCCAGCTTCCAATTAAGTTTTCTGCTGATACTTCTGAATACACACCCTCTCTCTCCTTCGCTCTAAATAAATTTCCTTTTGAATTGACTAAATTTAGCAGCGTAGTTTTCCTTCATCAAATACTAAGCTATCTTTTAGGAATTTTACCAGCTCATCAAATTTCGAGCCCATGAAGTTTCAGACTATTTTCTATGTAAAAATGCCAACTTTTATCAGCGCATTTACATTTTATTGCATTTCATCCCACACAAACGTGCGAGTACGAGTAAGAGTTTACTTAAATGACAACCCGTTTGTTTACCTATTTATAGACTTTTATCTGTTTATTTCAAGTTTTTTTCTTCTTTACATATATTTTATAAACAGCAACCACATTCAACGTATTTTTTTTTTGTTATGTTTTGTTAAAAAATTAGATAAGCAAGCTGATGATATACTAGGTTGATTAAGGCCAAATACTTGCTTCCTTGCTCGCACAAATATACCGAAATACTTTACATATGTATGGGTATATTATGTACATTAGTTAGACTTCGCCTCTCTGAATTGTGCTTGTAGCCTTAGCGTTAGCTTTCTCGCACTTTACACCTTACTTCTCGCATCTAAATACTTACATATGTGTGTATGTATGTGTGCCATTATATTTTTCTGTATGCACGTAAGTATGTATGTATGTATGTATGCCATCGTAATCGCCTGTTGTCTACGTATTATCAACAATTTCTACCCTTCATTGATTATTTTATCTATACACCATCCCCGTAGCGCAGCGCCGCCACCCTTACGTCACGCGGGAGGAGCGCATAGTTAACACACATTTAGGAATTTTTTGTGCGCATGTAAATGTATGTCGAGAACGTTCATAAAAGGCCAGACCAGTAAAGTTGGTGTACGCACCAACCAACTTTGCCTTCGACAGACTTTTATTACGTTTTGTTTTCAATATATATTTTGTCCCCCTTTTTTCTTCTTTTGCGTAAATTTCGTTTTATTTGCTAAACATCTTTCATTTCATTTCATTTCATTTTGTGTCATTCGCTTTGCTTTACAGCAATTTTCGCTTTTTTTTTGCTGACATTGCGTTGTCTGCACTGTCGTCGTGTTGGTATTCTGATTGGAAGTTTTTGCGCAGTATGTTATTGTTGTTGTTGGTGTATATTGATGCGTCCGTGCGTAGCGTACAGCTGGTTGCTGACGGGTACTGGCTGCTCTGCGTTTCTCAGGCTTTTTTGTGTTACTTCAATTGCATCACTAGCGTTGTTTTTATTGTGCTCGTGTTGTTCTACAAGAGAAACGTCGCTTCAATTTATTTTTTTTTCTTGCTTTGAAACTTCTATTTCTCCAACACTTTTGTTCCTTGGTTTGCCTTTAGTAACTCTAAAACACCCCGACGTCACAATTTTTTCACATTATTCACACACAATAATTGATAAAGCTCTGCTAAAAATATGCGAGTATTTGCGTTCATACATTTCTTGTTTATTGAGGCACACATTTACATGTTAAGCTTACCACTTAAAATACACAAAAAATCTCAGGCAACCCAACCATCGCTTGTTGTTGCCTTTATCCTTTCAGAGCTTTTCTAGCGTTTCATTTCTTTTCTACAATTTTCTTCGCTTCACACTCCTGTCACATGCTCTAACTCCTTAAAGTATGCTTTCAATTCTGTATACTCCTTCCAATTCTCAACAAATTCAAGCACACAGCATTGTCACCAAATTCGCTGTTAATTTAAGCTGGCTGGCTAGCTGCTCGGCGACGCCGCGTCATCAGCAGCTTTACACATTATGTCGTTCGACAAAAAAAATTACAATTTAAAAAAGATGTAAACAAAAAACATCAAAAAAAGAAGAGTTGCTAACAAGTGCAGAATAGCAAAAATAATCTCCGACCAGCATATCGCGCTTAAGAGGCAAATATCTGTCAACGCACAAAATTGGAGCAGACTCTATGACATGCATTTGGTGTACGTGTGTGGCGTTCGCGACGTTTGTGGCATGGCCGCTTTTGTCTATGTACTTTAGTTCGTTATATCCCTTGGCGAAGTGCGAAAATGGTCATAAGATGTGTGCGAATTTTTTTCTGTATTTCATTTTTCACAAACCTTTCTTTAGCATTGGTTTTCTGAATAAATAAAAGTTTTCCATTTTTTATGTGCTTTACAGCCGCGAGCCTCATCAATTTGGAGAGCCCTACCATATACTATGACTAAGAAATGCGTGATTTTATTTGGAAATGATGGGTTTTCCACCGGTTTCAAATTTTTATAGGCATACTTGAAGGATTCACAACATGCTCAATATTATTAGAGCTTTCGCGTCTAAGACAGTAAAATTGTTTTGAGTAGACTTTGTTCTGGTAAATAACAGCCTGTGAGGAATTATCTAATTCAGCATAGAGCTGCTGTTATACTTTTTTGGTTTAAAGGGGTCCTCTTTTCTGTAGGCAAAAGATCTACTGAAAAGATTTTGAATTTTTTCATTATTTTGCTTTTTTGATTTGTCAAATTTGTTTAAATATTAATTGATTTTTTGACATATTTGAAACTTAAAAGATGAAACAAAATAAAATTTCGCAAATCGTACTGCTGAATAGTTTAAAACGAAAATTATTGAAATCGGACCAATACTTTTATGAAAAGTCTTATGTGGTAGCTAAAAAAAACACTACTTTCGGGAAAACACATTTAAAGATAAATTACAGTGGGCGTATAACTTGAATATAGTAACTTACATTATTTTTTTTTAACCGCGACAGTAAACCCCCTTAAGACCCTTATAGAAAGAACTAGGTGCAATTTCGTTATAAAGTAGTAATTGAGTAGATCGTAAAAGTCATTCTTTTTTTTATTTAAATCGCCCCTAATTAAAAATAAACCGATTCCCCATAAGCATGAGTTAAATAAGTTCTGTACCCATACCAATTGATACACTATATACATACATAAATATTCCCCGCTAAGGGGCCAATCTAAGAAAACATTCACAAGATCAACTTTGAAACCCCACTAAGAACAAGAGTGACCTCGATGAAGTTCGGATAACAATAACGTGGGTACGGAACAACAAAGCTCTGAAGCTGATGATTTACCGGCTGAGTTAATCAAACGTGGTGGTCAAGAGCTGGTAAGGTGTATGCACCAACTCATTTGCAAAAAATTATAGAAGGAATGCATGCCCGCTGATAGAAATTTAAGTATTATATGCCCAACACACAGGAAGGGTGGTGCTGCATATTCCCCAAATTCGCCATACGAGATCAGCTTTCTTAACATTTTATATAAGCTCATATCGAGAGTATTGTGTGAAATATTGAAACCAACCGTCAACGAACTGATTGAATCTTATGAGTGTAGGTTTAGATCGGATAAATCTACCATCGACCAGATATTTACGATACACCAATATTGGAAAAGACCCATGAGAAGAGGATCGACACACACCATCTCTTTAAATCAGCTTTCGATGGCACGAGAAGAAGTTGCAGCTAAATAAACATTAAATCCTACTCTCGGTGAATGAAGCCTCCTGTGTGTCGGAAAGGTGAGGTGGTATTGCCTTTACTTGGGTTATCTATGTAGCTGGCGCCTGTTAGCAAAGCAGACGAGCGACTGGCGCACCATGTTGTAATCGGCCAAATTCAATTCAATTACGAAGAAGAATAATAATAATACCGATTTAGTGGTTCTTATTAGGTTAGTTTGAAATGTAGTATTATTACTCCCAAAATTATTTTAAAAAAAATTATTTCTGTACCGTGTCAGCTTACCATCAGGGTCACTGAAACAAAAAATATTGTTGGCTCAGTCTCAAACGAGGCGATCATACATGTTCGGCACAACCACAAGTGATGCTTCAATGTCCTTTCTGTGATTCTTAAATACCTAGGCAACAATATGGTTGTGTAAAAAAGCACTGGACATATTGCGGAATTAATATCACTGACCAATGTTGATTAGCATGACGCATGTTGCTGCTTCATGGATCTGCCCTGTGTAGCTTAATCTTCCGTATAATTAAGATTTCAGCAAAATGTCAATATTTTACTGAGGAGTCTACCCTAGTTAAATTCAAATGCTCATTATGAAAAAGTAATTTTGTTCACTGGTACCAATCGAAGAGCTAAAAAATATACTTCCCTGTATAGAACACCAACTCATTTCCCTCCTGTGGTAGAGATCATGGCAAACAAAAAAGTTAGAGGGCCAGACACATATTGACTTTACTATTTCACAATAAGGGTTCCGGATTCTCTACTTCGATCATAATAGTAAATCGTGCCATTAAAATGAAAGAAAAAACATCTTCTATTTGTGACTATTTCTGCTCCTAGATAACTTTCATATTTTTTTTTTTTGTTTTAAGGACGCAACTTTTCCATATACTGTTTACTCTTTAACAGAGTTGTAACTAGTAGATTTCGGATTTTCAAGCAAAATCATTAGCTTAAAAATATGAAGGTACATAAATATTACCTACTAAAGCCAAAGTGTTCAATAAATTTATAAATTTTTCATATCGATGTAATGATACATTTTTCATACATATTACTTTGCCTATAATACGAACTTTCAAAATTTGTTTAATGAGAAAAGAATAAGAATTTTAGAAGATTTCAATCCGTATCCTTCCAAGATTGCGTTTTATTGTCTCGCGGTATCTTATGATTTATTGTACGAATTTCCAGACGTTACCTTCCCCTGTTCTTTATTTTACGCTATATAAGTTAGGTACTGTGAGGAACAAATGGAGTTGAATTGCCCTATAATTTTTCACCCAGATCTGCCTTAAAATATACAACATTTACAAATAAAACCTAACCTCAATTCAAACATCTTTTATATTGTTTTCTTAAATTGTCTTAAGACTATGTGAATGAACTGCAAGTTCTGATAAGCAATCTCTATATTTGCAGGCAGGAGTCTCATAGGAATGTGAATTGAATATTCGTTGTATACTATATTTCGCTTTGCAAAGAAAGTATTTATAGGAATAATGAGTTATACAAATTTAAAAGTATCACGTATCATTCTCTGTCCACTCTCTGTCCTGAAGCTCCTTTTGGGTTTGTTTTATAGCTATGTTTTTTGCGACTGCACGATACCAATCTCAACACATTCATGCCTAATTGTGGCTAATTTTCATACCCACACATGCTTATCTAGATGCATTTCACACCAATTTAATGGAATTAGCATAGCATGTGAGCATGCAAATAAATCACAAAACAAAAGTAAACTAAAAAATTATACCTACATACAAATTATTCAAATATATACATATATATACATATATGCTCCTCTCTAGACAACACAAAGTAAAATAAGTCATAAGAAAAACAACTAAAGCCTACAAGTAGGCGTTCAAACAACTGGAAAAACACTAACTATAAGTAAGCAAAATTTTACGCTTGACACAGCAAAGCTAGTCGGCCAAGTGAGAGGGCAAAGAAATTGAGGCGGTAAATAGCGAGAGTTAAACAAAGTATGGATGGCAAAGGAAAAGGAGAGGTATAACTTGGAATTGTAGCTGAAAAGCAAATATATTATAAAACGTGGTAGAAAATTACAAGTAATTTGAAGACCATGGAAAAGGGAACCTTTGAAGAAAAATATACATACCTACATATATGTTGCGCTGACTGAGAAAAGGAAAATGTAAAACAAAGTAAAGAGCTACTATTGGAAGTATAATGGAGTTGGGGTCACCCAAAATATCATGAAAGCAACTATGTCAGTAAACGCCCACTGTAGCGCCTTCTACAACATGCCGAAAAGCTAATACATACATACATATCTACAATATACCAAATGTATGCTAATATAAATTTCATCGAGCCCACAAAACATAATGCCTATACCAAAAAAAAAAAACCACATTGATTTATTATTTTTTCTGCTAAATTATATGTTTACCAAAGGCAAATGTGTTGGGCAGTGGTTGATAGTCTAAGCGACCCAGAAACAATTAGCTAGCATGAAAATGCCGGAAAAATACCAAAAGGTTGTATCAACAAAAGCGCGCTCTTTTCTATTCCTTTATTTTACTAATGCGCCAATTATTTAAGAAAAAGCGCTAGTCAAAAAGCCTTGTACATAATAAATAAGCGGAATAGTTTTGGCTTGGCGCCTGTCAGGTATGCTACGTTCGCCGTTGACGGTTCGGTAATTATGGGCATTGTTAAGCTCATGTTTACCAAGACGCTAAGTGTTTATTATGTTTGTGTGGAGTGCTGAAACAAAGTATGGCATTACGAATATATAAACATGACTACTATAAATCCAAGCATAGCTAAAAAGAGGTAAAAAACGTGCATAAATATTTATGAATACAATTAAAGGGCAAAATAGGATTGGTGTGTCAGAGGAGTTACAGCATATGGCGTTTTATAATTGATTATTAATAATATAGAGTAAGTAAAACAAACACATTCGTGGCACTTTTTTTAGTCTTTTATTTCTTTTGTGTTCCTTTCGGCGCAGTAGAAAATTACATTATTTGGAACGAAGTTTCAAGATACCTCATCATATTTGTTTTTAAGACTAATCCCTTGAAACATTATGGCATCTTCGCTGTAATTTTTCGTTGCTTTTACAAAAAAAAAAATCTTAGTATACTTTTTCATTATTAACTTTAATAACTCTTACGCATGAATAACTTAAATAGCTTCAAATGAAAATTGTAAGCCCAATTTCAGTTTGAAATGAAGAACGCTTTAAATTTGGAATCCTAGTTGAAGCTATGACAATAATTTATCGCATGTATAAAATTATTAAAGCGCAGTTTTTCTATTTGCGACGAAAAGTTATTAACTAACAATTTTTTGATAAATAAGTTTAAAATATCTCAAGTTTGCCCCTCTACTATTTTCCCATTTTTTCTAGGTTTATAGAGATAATATTTTCTAACAATAAAATTTTCAAGTATCAGCAGAGTTCGCTGGTAGGTAGGAGTAATAAATGAATACGTCGAATTCAATATTGTCTTCTAATTTTGATTTGATATAATTTGCTTGCGTTTTAAATAAAGTTGGTTCTAAATACATCTGATATTAAAAACTTTGTAAGCATATTAATATTTTTTGGCCTGCTTGTTTTTATATCAAACAATAATTTTATGAGATCAAGGCCTGTTTTTAGTAGGAAGAATAATAGAAAAGACAGCAATGGTAGAAATTATAGCTATTTCGGAGATCGCCACATCTCCCCATCAGACTTCTTGCGAGGATTCGAACTCACGTCCCCTAGCATATACTCATTAAGGCAAAGCCTAATCGAGATGAGTTATTTAAGCTGCGTATGCTGTTATTGGTTTTTCCTTTCTCCAATAATTTCTACAATTTATATTTTTTCTATTATTCTTCCTATTAAAAACTGGCCTTGAGCTCATAAAATTATTACTTGCGTTTCCTTCTAATCCTTGAAGCAAAAACTGGCGAACGGCGAATTTTCGTGCAGTAGAGCGACGACGCCAGCAAAGTTTGCTCAGTAAAACACAACTACGGTGAAAAAGAAACTAGGTGATTTTACTAATGTAAAATTTTACAAATAGCTAAATTTATAACTTTGGCCAAAAATTATTACAAAGCTTTTCAATTTGGATTGCATTTTGCTCGTCGAGCGAAATTCGTTGTCCGCTTTTGATGGGTGCACTCTCATATGTGTAAGTGTGTTCTATTTTTGACCGCGAACATTCGCGGCGAAAAATTCGCTGGTATTGAATTTCAAGCATTAGTTCTAACTGTAGCTAATTCTATAACAAAAAATAATGTAAGCCGAAAATTCAAACCTTCTAAACAAATTATAAAAGTGCAGCAAATTAAAATGTAAAAGTATGTCAAGTATGAAACTTTTAGCCCATACAATTTTTGTTTAATAAATTGGAAGAGGTTAAACTTCTTGTTGATGTTTAGTAATGCTAATTAACATACATACATATGTGTGCGTCCACGTGAAAAGGGCCCACTTTGTCGCATCTAATTTCCGATATATATAGATTTTTCGATACAAGGATCGAATTTCGTAAATTTTTGTTATGGTTTATTATGAAACTATATACATTTACGCGTCGAATGACACCAAATTTAGCTTCCTAGGTATAATAGAAGTAATTAATTTTATTTTTTGAAAAAAAAGAAAAGAGCCCACAAGGGACAACTTTCAACTTCAAATTGATTTTTCTCAATTAGTCATTTTTCGGATATTCACCTTCAAAGTTCAATAATTCCCCTTAATTCTTCAGTTAGGATGGTCTAATTTGTCTCAAAATGTTCGGAAATCAACCAGGAAGACGCCTATATGCACAACTCCAATACCGCCGAAGTGGGCCCTTTTCACGTGGACGCACACATACATATGTGCGTAAAAAATAATTGCAAATTTGTTTCAAAATTTTCCCTCACTAAATATTTTGAGGAAACCATACAGTAAAAATATACCACACTGTTTAAATGCACAAAAAATAACTCGCAAATTTTTCAATACAAAATTTTCTTTCCACAAATTTTTTAAAATGCTTTGTAAATTACAGTTATTAGAGAGATAGGCGTGGTTTGCTTTTGATTTTTACATATTTCTCCCCTAAATAAATTCTTGATACAATATCATAACGAACTTGCTATATGATTAACAAATTATCGAATATTTTGAATTTCTGTAAATTACCGTCATATGAACGTCGGATTTGAGTGAATGGAAAATATGTACCTACCAAATATGAAGGAGCTGGACAAAGTAGTAGTTTGCTATTTGTAACCCTATCCCGTATTCAAATAAGAGCAAATTACTTTTTACAGATACTGAAATACCGCCAAATTGTGTAGAGTGTGTTTAGGTAGTTTCGGATATATACTTATTTTCTCTAAAGTATATCAAATTTGAGTAAAATACTTTTTATAATTAGTAAAATATCGCATTCTTTTAATTTTCACAAAACTATCTTATGGGAGCAAAATTCTTAACCGGATTCGCTAATTTTCACTACACATTATATGCGTCAAGTTTCGTTCGTACCAACATGTCCAGCGAACAATGATATAACTAGATCGCCTTCTTACGACCTACAAATTTGTCTCCTTAATTCTAATTCTTTGTTTTAAGATCTCTTTGCTTCCTAAACTCTACTCATTTATTTAATTTTTCTCACAATTTCGGCACATAAATTTACTTTATTGTTCCCCTTTTACAAAAAAAGAAATTATCAGCTAATCAACATAAATAATAATAACACGCTTGCCTCACGTGCTGCCCATGCGACAACCATTCTTTCTAACTTTCCCTGTACTCTTAAGGTGACAATCACGACCAAAAATCGTTTTTATTGTTATATGTTAATTTATTATAGTATTTAGTATGTATGCTCCTTTCTGCATTTTCTTTGTTTAGTTCTGTTGTTTCATTTTCATTTCTACATTTCTTGAACGTTCGGCGTTTAACTTTGTATTCCTTTTGGTTGACTAATAAAAGTCAATGTAAGCACCTTGTTAACTTGCAGCGCACACGTACACATTAGCATATGAATGTGCCACAATTACATGTTTATATGTACAGTTATGTACGCCTATGTGGTACGTGCATGCATACTTTTGTACTATATAAATATTTTATTAATTTCTTGACATACTTTGCGGCGCCTTAGCAGTATATTGCCATGCGTACAAACGAAACTTTGTGGTGTTGCAAACCTCATTGAATGAGACAGTTTTATTGCTTTGTTAAACGCCAACTGGGGTAAGTTATTCTTGTTGCACTTTCAGGAAATGCTATTTGCTGATTTTGCGGTAAGGCTATGAGTGTTGATGAGAAAGTTATGAAGTGTCTTCTTTTTAATATATGTTGAAAGGGAAACCTACTCTTGCGACTATCTACGTATTTATAAGAATTAAGAAAGATGTATTATGTACAGAACTTTGGAGCGAAGTTCTCAAGTATAAGAAGAATAAGACATGGACCCATATCCAATATCGTCTTTTCGAATAAGACATCGACCGCAGGTAAAGCCCCCCTGAATGCCCTTGCACATCTTTCCGCGCAGGTGTTGTAGTGTCACCTGACCTCCACGGGATATCACCCTAGCATAAGTACGCTCCTCAGAAGAGAAAACAGTTTGATAGTAGGTGATTATATTGCGCACCACGACCTCTGACATGAAAGCCGGCACTGCCTGCATAAGGAAAATGAATTGCCTGAGCAGATAGATGATTCGACAATCCGCATAATGAACGACGATGCTCCCGGGGTTATGCACAGTTGTAGCAGCCACTTTTCTAATCTAAGAACAGCTTGCACAGGTCTCATAAGTCGCATAACGCAATAGAGTAGCTACCGATAATTATCTCGATCGACACACCTGCCGACTACGTTTTCGCGAACCACCGAACCTTCATTGACTTATTAGCAACTGATTTTCGCGCGGCCGAACGTAAATTCCGCAAGATGGATACGACTCCAATTGCCCGCTTCGTTTGCCAGTTCCTCGTGCTAATGACCTTAACCATTTTAGCCGCATCGATCCTCGTAGCTCCTGTATCACGGATTTAAACATGAAGATTCGGAGGTTGGTAGATCAAAATAAGCGGCACAAGCGTGAAAAGAATCTGATGTGCACCCGGCGAGTAAGTCAAAAATCAGCGCGCCTCTTACGTTCAAGCGAAAGCATCCAAGGTCAGCTATCTTTACCGACTAGGCGTGTTGGTTGCTGAAAAGATTTGACCCGACGCGAATAGCATATTTAACTCTTTCTAAATAGCCTTAAAATTTGGAAACCATGTTGTGCCCGCACTTTATAGGCTACCTGGGCCTGCAACTTCCGGCAGATACACAGTAAGCCACGCAATATTACTAACTGATGTGAAGTCCGTAACTCTCCCGTAGAGATTGAACTGGTTGACTGTCAATTACCTGTGTGAGCGATAGTCATTGGTTTGGTTCAGAGACGAAACGCCAAAGCTAAGGAGAGTTAAACAAAGGTATTCACATGGCGGCGTCCTTTCCATCTATTGTTCGAGTGGAAGATGTATCCCCAAACTCTATTTGCCGCCACAGGGAGGCACGATCATCCCGTATGCAGATACTGTTTGGTAATGGCTACCTGTAATGTAATTGGTGTCCTGTGCATGACTTTGATTCGACCTCACTCGCTTCTTCACTGAAAGAAGCATAACTTTCTCTTAACCAAGTCCTCGGTCCCTTGGTGCAACTTTTAATCATCCAAGCGTTCTGGAGGTTACGTTAGGCAGCCTGTTCCTTTTTTCGGCGCACACAACCGCAATTGCCAACAAAATTTAGAGCTGCAACAAAGTCCTCAAATCTCTTCCCAGCAGCATTTTGGCTCGAGCAGAAATTGAAATTTTCTTAATAACGAATGATTGCGCTACTAATTCGACTGCAATTGAATTTAATTACTTTCATTCGGTTTATAAACACCGAAATCTTTTTTTTTTTAACCATTCGTTTTTCGAGAGCTATTTTTTTCACTATTTCATGAGTTTTATTTTTTTGCTCGAATACTTTAAAAAAATTACCACCAAACATTTATTATAAAAGCGGTGTGGATTTTGAGTTTACGACCTTCAAGAAAACTAAAACTCAAAATTTGATTTTTATTTCCGAGAGATCAATAAATACTAAAGAAAAATCATTACTTTTGATGGAAACAAAAAAACTCATAAATATATTAATATTAAACGAAAATTATTTAATTCATATTTTAAGATTTAAATCTTTGCAATCAATAATATTAATATGTTCATATGTATATGAATTAAATAAACAATTCTTTAATTGAACTTATAGTAATTACGGTTTTTGTTTTTGTTTTCATACCAAATACGCGGTTTCCAACTTACGCTGCCTTTAAACTTGTCGTAGTTATTTTGTCCTTCTTCTACTTCTTCTTCATCATCTACTTCGAGTCACGGTGGCGACGCATAGTCACTAAAATTCACTTACGACTGGCGGGCGTCTATTTGGTGCTATTATTGTCTTGCTTTTTTCTCATTTCTTTAGTTTTATTCGAAATTTTTACTATCACTTTTGTTTTGCTACGCATTTTTATCGCCTTTCGCTTGTATTTGTATGCGTGTGTGAGCGTAACAAAATTGATTTTATTTTCTTGTAGATTATTTTTGTTCTTCATTCGCAACAACAAGACTATTTGAAAACTTTTGCTTTTTATAATAAGGATGTCAACCTTCGTAAATACCCACCATTCTCAACTATTCTCTTCATCTGTTATGCTGGCAATTCGCTTCCCCGCTGTCTTCCACCCTTAAAGCAAGTATTTTTACATTACTAGTCATTACATATCTTCCAACTACTACTAAATCCACTCTATGGCATTTGTGGGGTTTCATTGCAATCTTCCCTTCCTCGCCTATACGCATTTATGTGTATGTGTACGAGTAAGTATTTGGTTGAAATGAATTTTATTGAATAGGCTTATCGTGTGGTGTCATCAAAATAATGAATCCTATACATACTACGTATGAATGTATGCACTTTTGTAATAGAGCAGTAGTGCTTAGAAGGTCTAAAAAAAAACTTAGAAAAATAATTAAGAGGAAGCTATGGCAATGCGCCACAGCAAAGTTACGTGTAACTACCCTTAGTTCCAATAGACTGCTTCCACCTCGCCACTCTTCTAAATAGTTACGATTCCACTGCTCTTCTCCTGCCCGTTTTTGGTACACGATTTATGTATAGTTTAGTTTTACTACTCTACTGTTTCTTCAACCACTTTTTCATTCACTCTTTTCCACATATTTACTTACATATATAACTAATATGTGTACCTATATTTCGATTTAGTCTTCAGAGTGCAATACTCGAAACTTTTCGCAATCACTCTCCGCTCTATTAAGTTGCCCCTCATGTGCTGCTCTGCTTTGAACTCTAGTGATTAGAAATTCCGCTTATCATCTGCAACCCCTACAACTGAATTTTTATTTTATTTCATTTGTTATAATAAATACACGCGCGTTGTCGTTTGCGCACTCATGTCGCGAGCACGTGTAATTTTTGTTTTTTTTTAATAAAAAATGTTTGCGTAATTTTAGTGTACGTATACTTTGGTCCTTTGTTAAAAAAAACTTGTATTAATAAGCTGTACGATCACCAAATAATGGAGACCGTATCACGACTGTTACATTAAAAGACTTGAACGTATTCAGAAAATTTTTGTAAAATTTGCTCTCCGAGATCGGAACTTTGTAGAACCAATACCTCCGTACAATGCTAGATGTTTGTTAATTAATCTCAAATCCTTACATATTAGGAGGAATATTCTCTCACTCTCCTTCGTGTTTGACATCTTAAGTGGTGAGATTGATTCTCCGTTCCTTCTCGAGCGAATTTATTTTCACATTCCGCAAAGAAGTCTTCGTAATCATGACCCTTTCTTCTTAGAAAGAGTCCGAACTATTTATGCCTCTCACGCTCCTTTACTTCGTACATTAAAAGAGTTCAATTTGCTTTCAACTACTCTGGCCATTGATTTTGGTTCTTCTAAATATAACTTTAAAATGCTTTTAAATGAATTTTATAAATAATGTAGAAGAATATACACCCAAACTGGCGTCCTTTCTGGCGTTCTGTTGGCGTCCCTTCTGGCGTACATACATGCTTATCTAAAAGTATACCACCGACGTCCCTACTGGTGTCTCCACTGGTTGCACACTTATATTCGATGTCAGCCATTATGTATAAAGATTATACCTTTTTTAACTCCAAACATATATGTATTTACAAATTAATCAATAAGTTGTCTGTAGAAATATGTATCTTTCTGTAGACTAAATAAATCAAAAATTAATATGTAATACTTTCTAATATGTGTAGTCTGTAAGAATTTTGTATTCATTGATTTCATAAACAAATAAATAAATAAATAAAAATAATACCTTATAATTAATGCTCATACCCTGGCAGAATTTTTGACATGACTGCAGTTTTTTTAATTAATCTACGTTTTAATTCACACCTTTATACCATGTGAATTTTAGTCATTGAAATCGCGTTGGGTTCATTAGTGAGGCAAAGCCGAAGGCTCGTAAAAAACTTTTGGTGAAAAACTAGTATCATGTATGTAAGCAAAATATTTGATCATAAAAAATGGACCCATATGGGCGTTTTCACTTTGGATAATTTACCTCCAATAAAAAATTATCCTCAGTCAAAAAAGATAGAATCGATATACATTACAACAAGAAAATGTATGTGGAAATGTCAAATCTACTCTAATTGGTAAATATTTAAAATTATGGGCACACATTCGCTGTTTGAGTGCTTAAAATCGATAAAAAAAATTGATGATAGCTCGAAAAGTATATTCTCGGCGATTAGGTTTATTTTAAACTTACTTCTTAATAACATTATAATTGGGAACTCAATAAGCATTTAACTGATTTGTCGAGATATTTTGAAAACTTCTATTTATGAGTCAATTTGCATCAAATTTGGCACATACATATGTAGGCTGTGCAGAAACAATGAAAGGGAAAAAATTATGGACCTTGATTTTTCTACACATATAATAAAGAGCAAGAGAGAAAACAAAGTTTTTGCTCATCAAGAGTGTCGGCATTTATTTTTTTAAACACTGGTTTTGATAGCTCATACACGTTTCATGTCTTGTGTCACTCGCAAAAATCTTCAGTTTGGTCCATTATTTAACCATGAATCGTTTTACAAACTCACAACGCTTGCAAATTATTGAACTTTGTTATCAAAATGTGTGGTCTGTTAAGAATTTCAATTGCACGCTTCTTCCATTTTATGGTCAGTTTAATCGACCTACTGAGGCGGCTATTTGGGCTATTGTGACTACCTTTCGCACCAAATTTACATTGTTGAACATTAAACCACCGAAAGCTTAGGTATCGTGCGAACTGGGGAAAGTATTGCATCTGTATCGGTCAGTGTTAGTGATAATTGCGAATTATCGATTCGGCGCCGCTCGCAGCTATTGAGTATCTGTTACTCTACTACGTGGAAAATTTTGCGGAAGGATTTAGGTGTGAAGCTGGTGCAAGAATTAAAGCCGAACGACCTGCCACTACGCCAAATTTCTGGAGAATAGGTTCTTGAAAAGTTGGCCGCTATCCACTTTTTTGATCGAAAAATTGTTTTCAGCGACGAAGCTCATTTCTGGCTGAATGGAGAACAAGAAAACAAAATTTAAATCATTCCCAGTTGTAAGTGCGAAAGCGTCAATTTGAAATGAGAAAGTTCAGTTCTAAATAAGAAAGCGTCAGTTACAAATAAGAATAATAAGCTAATAAATAAGAAAACGTCAAATTTAATTGAGAAAGTGTCAATTGAATATGAGAATTGTCATTGGGAAAAAATAAAACGTCAATTTAAAATAAGAATAGTCAATTGCAAATCACAAAGCGCCAAATGAGAATTGGAATGCGTCAAATGGGAATGAGAAACTTATTTTTATAACATATTTTTCAACTAACAACTGCAATCAAAAATTTTGTCTGTTGAAATGCTCACGCATTCTCCTACTGTAATAGGGATCTTTACTTCATCTACGAGCTTTTCGAAATACCGAAGTCGCTGATTATTTCATTTAACGTTTTCTCATTTTCATTTGGAAATTTCGCAATTTAAAATAACTTACTTACAAATGACTATTCTTATTTTTAATTGATGTTTCAGCATTTGAATTTGATGCTTTCTTGTTTGCAATTGAAAATGGTGTAGTAGAAAAGCACAGTGCTCAGTTGAACGAAAACCTTAATCAGTTTTAGGTGAATAAAATTTTTCTGACTCCTGTTAATTTTGTAATGTATAAAATTGGCACTTCATGAGAAGTTATATGCAATTTTATTTATTCAAATATAAGAGCTCATTGATCAAAAGCCTGTATTTTTCCGCAAAAATTCCACTATGAATCATATTACTTTTCCTTTTAGTATGAGCCTTACCCAATATCTTACTAATAGTTTTGGAATAGTTTTAGTATATGTATGGCTATAAATCGCATTTTAGTTATCGAAAGTCAAATCCTATTCCTGAGTCTTGTATCTGTATGCTTGAAAATAATTTGTTCACTTCCTTTAGAAAGAACTGCGCGTAGCGAGTGTTTTCAATCAAAGCTCAGCTAATCGCCAGATTGTAACGAAAAAACAATTTTAGCAACAGGGACTATTCTAACTGCATAGCAATAACTATAAACAAGCAAAAAAATTAGAATTGAATTATACACTACTTGTACATATATATGTATGTATGTATGTATGTGGGTTGGTTTTTTCGAACTTTTGCTCAACCCTCCGACTTGTATGGCCCACTATACTAATATTTTTCAATACGCATAGTTATACTTAAATAATTTCTATGCATATACATAGCATTCCAAATTCAACCAATCTATAGTCAGTCATTGAGCCTTTCCAAAAATGTTTCGAGAGTATTTTCTGTTTTATGTAATTTTTTGATTTTCCACATTTGCCCTCAACTCTTCCCTATACACTTTGCGTTTTGTTTATCTTTTTGGCGTTAGCGTGCGCTTACTGTTGCTGCTGGCATTGCTGACTTTTCCAAAAATAGCCGAAAAATAGTACGTGTGTACGCTCGCAAAATGTAAACAAAAGGCAAACATTTTCCATGTACTACTTGTACACAGCTAGCATTCATTGTTTTTGCTTCGTTCGATTTCCAACCGGCTCAGTTCAGTGCCATTCAAATTCTCGATTGGAGATGTTTCGATTTGTTATTAAAATTCAATTGGAATGCATCTTATTTTTGGAACTCGTTTTTTGGTTTTTTTTTTTTATATTATTTAACTAAACACATGTGTGTTCTAATTTTTGTATATGCATACCAATACAAATATGTATGTATAAAATGTGTATTTGTGGCGGTTTTTAGACGCAACACACATAATATATTGTTGAATATTTCCAGATGCCCAGTTAATTACAAAATTTATCGATATGTTTGTAGAAAAGTTTTGACGGCAGTTCAGTATAGCGTTCACCTCTCAATTCGAACTTAATTTTAAAATTATAATTTTTTGTGAATTCATATTGTGCGAATAGGTTTATTTTCGACTGAAAAATGGTACAATTACGTCAGTACAGTACCTAATACAATAGCAACTAAATTATCTAATACCGCTTTGATTATGTGCTGTTGAATTCTGGGAAAGAAATAAAGATGCGGCTTGTTTATGTTGTTCATTTTCTCATGTTTGAAATAGTAATGAACTTTAAATTGAGAGGAGAACTACAGGTACAATATCAGCAAGAGTTGATAGCTAAAACATAAGTACAGATTGTGGTAGAATAATTTCTGGGATATACGAGTATTTCATATAAAACATGTGAAATCTTAAAAATATAGACAAAATAAAGCAACTATCTCATTTCTCTTAACAAACGGTAGGAGATAATTGCCTTTTTCTATACAAACCGCCATTTATTTTTATAACTTTAATGAATGTGAATTGTCAGTATAATGAGAAGAGCAGATATACCCAAGTGTATCAAAATGGTCCGAACCACGAGCTGATTCGATTTAGCCATGCCCGTCAGTCTCTTCGCCCGGCCGTATGAATTAGTCCCTCAGTTTTTATTATATCTGACTGAAACTTGGTGGGCGCATGGATTTCTATAACGCACTAATTATTTGTCGAAACCGGCCAGGTCGGGCATAATATAGCATCTGTGCAACTGATTGGTCAGATATGAGGTTTTCCGTTATAAATCCTGCACCAAAGCAGCTAAGAACTTGAAGCTTGGTGTTCCTTACACCAATTATGAGTGAAATACATATGTATAATGGAAACCACCAAGATCGGATCACTATAAGTTATAGTTGCTTATTCAGATGTATAACTCCTACGCAAAAGCAGCTAAGCATATGCAATTTGGCACTCCTGTCACTTATTTGGAATAGAAAGTATCCACTGAAAGCTGTCAGGATCGGACCCCCGTAACTTATACCTCCCATACCACTGATTGTTCAGATATGAGGGTTTTCTTTAAAGCTTCTTATTTTTCATATAAGGTATACTGAGAAAATCCACAAGAATCGGGTTTGGTTGGAGACATTAACATTTATAGTATACGTTGGAATGCGATTGAACCAACTTGGGGTACATCCATTGCCAAAGTTCCCTACTACGAAACAACAACCAGTGACTGATTAGTTATTGCTAACTTTTTCCCTAGGCAATGCTATTCCGATAAAGTTTGAAACCTCTTGCAATGACCATGTGAGGTATTTTTTCTCTCCTAGCTTAATATTATTGCATTTCCATATATGTATATATTTTTTTCATGATTTTTTTCTATGAAAATAAAATTTTCCTTTATCAAATTTTACTTTATTTTATATGCAAAAAGTAAATTGTACTAATTATAAGATTGAATATTTTTACGCCAACTGTGTATTTTTTTGGAAGTTTTAGTATTAAACGTGTATTTCTTTAAAACGGTGGCACAGAAAACTATAAGTGATCGCACCTACTTCCTTTAGAAAGTGTAACACCGAGTGCGTTTATTTCAAGTCGGCTAAACAATCTAAAAAGTAGTTATTGAAAAAATAGTTGAAAGGGCGGGACAATGGCATAGAGAGTGTCCGATGCTCTTCACTTCCTCCTCCTACATGCAGGATACCCCAACCCTAACCAGTGTCCAGTTATTGGTCCAACTACAGATCTGACAGAGGAGCGGTCAAGGCTTGATATATGGGTTCCATGTCTTAACTAGTACTTGCCTCATCGATCTCAGTAGTTAGTCTGTTTTTGCAGAAATAAAAATGTAACTAAATATCTAACATTTTCTCGATTTCGGAAACAGAGTGCCCTTTTTGTAGGGATGCCATATGTAGTTTACTGCCACCTCTCTGACCGTCTTCTAACCTGCTACTTTAGAGAAACGCATTCGAGTTTCCTAATCGTTCTCTAACCTAAATGTTTTCTTGTCACCTACCACATGCCACTTAGGCTGAAACATCATAAATTCGTTGGAGAAAAATTCGCTTAAAATTCGATACTTTATTTATTTTTTATTGAGTATATACAGAACTTTTCCCCCCAGTAAAATTAAAAAAAAGTAATTCATCTTAATAATGACTTCTCCTTCCACAACAACTTTTTTCGGCATTTCATGCTTGACACAAATCATTAATTTCACATAAGTTTCAAATCTCAAATTGTCGACGACAAATTTGACGTGCCATATAGCGGCACACGCTATATATTTATAATGCATACACTAATTGCAACAACCCCATTTGGACATACATTCATACATATTTACATTCTTAAATATTAATGCATTTATTCAGGTAATCATACCGCGTTTTTTTTTTTTTTTGGCGGAGAAATTGAATTTTCACATAATTTCGGCATTTCACTACTTAATTTATTTCAATTAAAGTAACATAAGCAGCGACACCTTGTTATTAACCAAACAGCCAACCAACCAACCAACCAACCAAGCAGTTAACCGCTTCTACCGTATTTGTTATAATTTTCATACATATAAATTTGGCGTGTCACACAGGTGTCGTGCCAATGTCGAGGCACACGCTCCAACTTGCAACACGCAGTACAAAATTACCAAAAAAACGAGCGTAAAATAAATTTAAAAACAAATGAGGGTGAACAAGGAAGGAGCGAAGGAGCGAAGGAGCAGCGAAAAACGCCGGTAATGCGGTGAAGTTGGAAAAATGTATGGATCAATTGCGAAGTGCGCCATTGAAGCGCGACCACTTGATTGCAAGCCAACGGTTTGGTGTGCTGCGTGCGTCAACTTTCGACAAATGCGAATTCGTGTACATAAATACTTACATATTTCAATGTATGTATATTTGTTCGTGTAGACAGATATATTTATCTACCTCCAGCGCTGCCTTGCCGCCATTTGCGTTGCTACTCCCATTAACTGGGTCTCGTCAATGCCACTATCAATGCTTTTTACGTAGCTACGGCTAAAATTTCCAACACCTGCATGTGCCATTCGTTGTCGCAAAACGCATGCTGCTTACTTGTCTGCGACTGGCGCGTGGTTCGTGCGAATTTTTCCACGCCGAAAACATGACAATGTCAATGACAACGGAAAATATACACATACATATAGCGTTTTGCACAGTTCTGATCCAGACTTCTAAACAAAAAAAAAAAACTCGTACAAGCGCCATAGTTCTTGTTCTTCTAGTATTATTGGGTTTTCAGTCATAGAAAAAAATGTAAAAGGTTGCCTTGAAAACGAAATGTTCACGCAAAAAATTGACGGTTTCACTAATGACGTGACACAGTCTGACAGCGGAGGCTGTGGCTTTTGCTGCGGCTGGCGCGCCTGATGTTAGTGACACGACAATGACGACGCTTGGGGGTTGTTACACGCCAGGTAATACTAACAAAAAGTTTACACACATACACGTTCATACATTTTTCAAAACTAACCGATTATGACAAATATCCTGTGTGTTTAATAGGGTTGAATTTTGATTATGTGCAATAAACTGTCACTTTTAGTAGTCAACTCTATAAATTCATTTGTATATTCGGTAACCGATACGCAGATAAATTCAAGTCATTTACGGAACAAATGGGATTACAAAATAACATAATACGAGTAAACGGAATTAAATTAAATAAATAATGTAAACTATTAACAACAAACTAGGTTCTCTAAGGCGCGCTGAGAAATAACTCTTTTCCAAATCACCGGTGATTTAACTGGCGAGCACTCGTGGGGTGTGTGGTTATTATTATGTTTGAAGCACGAGTTTTTGAGTAACTGTAAATATTGACCAGTCACATAAAACGTCTGCATACATTTCAGTTTAGCTTGTGCCGTATAAAACAATTCGAAAGCAAAACTGTATATATGTATATTTTTTAATGAAAGTATTAATATTTTACCAGTGATTTGTCAGTGTTGACTCTGTAATTTTATTTGCCTGTGAAAGAATTGCAAATCTTATTTGTTTCTTATCATTAACAGCTAAACCAACTTTTTTGAAATGAAGGATTTTCTTTTTCAAAAATAATATTACATCTTTATATATTTTGCTCAATTTTAAGTCTGCTTAAAAGTAATAATAAACTAAATACAATATGTGGGATTTTCTTCAAAGCTTCTATTGGATGTATAAAACATCCCACGAGCAAGTCCTTCGAAGAACTGACCCGGAGTGAAAGCGGGTTAAAATATAATCACACAAACAATTTAATGGAATTTAATAAATTTTGACTAAAGTACATATAAATCTTATGCATTAATATCTGCAAATAAGTTTAATTCACTTACGAAAAATATAACGTTACTTGCATCGCTGTGTGAAAAGGGAATGAAAGTAATGAAGAAGAATTCAATGGTATGTGTCTTTGTCGGATGACAAATTATGGACGACATTCGAATGAAAAAAAATCAACTCTGTTGCTGCTACCTGCTTTGGCTACATGAAAAAACTGTACTCAAAATTGGGAATGTTAGAAAAATTCCCCGAAAGGAACCAAGTTTTTTATTAGAAAGACATCAAGAAAATCCTCAGCTTAGGCAGAGGGGACCAAATAATAATATATAATAATAATAATAATATAATTTGTTGATGTTAATTGCCTCGCCCGAGATTTGAACTGGAGATACTCCTGGTGGGGCACACATATATTGCACAAAAAAACGATTGTGATCTGTGAAATTTATAGTTTGTACTTCAAAACAATTATATTTTCTTTCAAACTTTAACCTTAATTTATGAATTCGCTAAACTCACCACAAGTTATTGGCTTTGCCATACCGGAACGACGCGAATTTATATCTGGACAAGGACTGTCACTTCACCAGTATTTCTCAAAATTACATACATAAGAATGTCTACAAAAACAACATGAATCTCAAACGAACTTCCCTTTTTGCGTAACGTTCGCACTTGCTCATGTACAAAATTAATTTTCTGCGAAAATAATTCGAGATACATGTACTGTTAAATACGTATTCATAAATTGAATTAGATGAGCTGGAGAAGCGTCATGGAAAGGAAAAAAGACTTTAGACTCGGTAGAAGGTTCATGTGAAATACAGGCTAAACGTTGCAGCCATCCCATCAAGAAGGGAATTAAAAAACTCCTTAACTTATGAAGGGAGACCTTCGAAATCTCACTTAGTACTTCATGGAATACAGCTGCAGCCTTTAGATACTGGTGTCTATCATTTTTGCGTTTATACAAAAATTCAAACAGCTAGCTGAGTATAGTACAAACAAATTACAATGATAAAAATGTGGTTATTTTCATCGAGGCTTACTTTAAGTAAGAATAAATTTTTAATTTACGTGGTAGTGTAAATTTCCCACAAGAATATTACTTTGTTCTGGTGATGGAGCTGAAGCTGAAGCATGAAATAAGATATTATTTTATTGTAAAATAAAATATTTTAAATTCCATATTCAACGCAAAAGGTTCCTTTACGGCCGTAAAATCGTCAATGGAGCCCAAAATGGCAATATAATAAAAAACCAGGAAAAAACTTCAAAGCATTTCTTGCTTTACCATTTCCAAAAATCCATTCCTAACCCCATGCCCGCTAATTCACCTTTTCTACACTCTGACGCAGTAAGCTATTATTGCAGTTCAACATATGTTACAACACTCACACACACACCCACTCGCAGAGGCACACCCCAAACACATACAAATAAACATTTGTCATCAATTGCATGCAACTGCAGCTGGCAGTTCACTGCACCGTATGCACCAAACCATAGCACAAAAAAGGCGAAAATTCTTAAAACAAATCTGTAGACAAAATAAAAACAGCTTTTGCCGGTTGTTAGTATTGCACTTTTTTTTTATATTTTTTTTTGTTTTTTTGTATTTTACACATAATATCTAAAGATATTTTTATAGTTTTTTGTAGCACATTTTTTCAATTTTTTCATTAAAAAAAAATCCTAGAAAAAGCGCTTGTTTTGCTGGAGCATTTACACGCCATTTGCTATGAGTATGCAGACCTTCCAACGCCCACCATTTGCATGCGAGCAGACAGGAAGCGTGCACACGCACACATACTTAGATGTAGGAATGTACTGGCGAATGCCGGTCATGCGGCATGCAGCATTTGGCATTAGAAAAACAATTCACTCAGCTCACTTGACATTTTTGCATATTCTCTTTCCGCTTTTGCCGTGTGCTTTTTATATATTTTTGTTTCTTTTTTTTTTTTGCTTTTGTAAGTTTTTACTTACCTTTATCCATATTCCTTGCAATACATTCAATTCCGCGCACTCTCTGCCGACAATGACGTGGCATAAGCTTGACTGACAAGCGACTAATGCCACAAACAAACAACATTGCTGTCGTGCAAAAAAACATAAAAAAAAAAAAACACAAACCAAACGATGTTGCTGCTACATGCAGATTTTACTGTTTTTGTCTTGCAGCTGAAATTTCTAACGATCTGCATGCGCACAAAATAATTTCGGCCGCATTCCCGTACTAACCTTGTTGCAAATTTCCGGTTGAACGCATTTTTAAGCAGAATTTTTCTTCCACTAGACTTTACGACAGTTTGCAGTACTTGTTTGGTGTATTTTTTTGAAAGTCCTGTTTTATTCGCCTTCTATATATAGCGAGTGGGTATGTGTAGGTAAACTACATAGAATATTTAGATTTAACGATATATTTTTACTGCATTTTATGCCAATTTTTCTGTTCCTTTAAAATTGAAAACATTTTTCTTAACTAATGTCACACAATTTATTACACTTCACTAATCATTCATCTAGTAAAATTAAATTTTGAATTAATCCATTAGTTACGCTAAGATTGACTCACTCCGTAAGAAATTTCTCAGTTATAGATTTTTTCACCATTCATTACTTTCACTTATTCCTGCAAATCGAAAAGTATTGCGTACAAATTCATCAAGGTAGTCTTGTCAATTATAGCTCAGTATCTAATTAGATACATTATATATGAGACATTTGGTTATGAGTAGAAAATCTTCTATGCGTAATATCCAGCGCGTTTGAGAAAGTATTTATCGTACACATTATATCGTGATTATTTATGTACTTTATAATTCATCTGCCTTATTGATATCTTGAGAAATATTCGTACTTTTCCTTTTTAAAATCTGTATTCAACTCACTGCCGAATCTCACCTGTTAAATATAATCACTTATTTGAACTACTCGTATCATTAGCTCTCGCACAATTTTTAAAAAATTTAGTCCATATGCTATCTTAATTAACTGACTCTACGTATTTGATAACTCACTTAATGTTTCACATTTTTGTTCACTATAATCTACCAAAAGGTTTTTGCTTCATTTAATAATTTGGCTACTAACTCATATATCCGAACAACTACTTCTCTGATATATTTTTTCCATTTCTGAATGCTCATGAATTTTTCAAGTGCTAGATTTTGATCCATTGAATCCTCAACGACATGTGCTTTTACTTTTTATTTTTATTTTTTTTTTTCGAGCAGAAAACTCATTTGTATATCTCTCTTTAGCTAATCGGTAAAATTTTGCTCTCAATAATTCCGCTGAGTTATCGATTAAGAAATACTCACTTGCCTATTTTGCTCGATAAAGTAATATTACTCCCTCGTTAAAGGAACAACTAGCTAAAACATGAGACCAACAAAGGGCCAATCAAACTGTTCGATTAAATCGTTCACCTTCTGAAAACTGCGGAGTGATACAAATAACTAATTTAAAAATTTTGTGGATCTAAACATACTCATTTACTTCATTTTCACCCAGAATCAAGAGTATTCGTTTACAATATTTGATCACTCAACGCATTGAGCGGCTAACTAAATTTTGCTCAGACAAGCACAATAGGACTGAGAAGCTCAGATATTGAGTGAGCGACTATATAATCGGAATTTATTGAGAGAGGAACATAGTTTAAAATATTTCCGATTTATTAGTAAAGAAAAATTTTCGTTTTATGTGAAGAAATATATTCGTTTTTTTCACTGAAATCAATATATGATTCAGCACGATCATTTACGCCTTGTTGCCAGCATTTACGCCTTGCTACTGACTCTGTTCTGCTGTTCTGCTCACTAGACACAATCGATTTTCAACGCAAAGCATTTGCTTTAAACGAGAATTGAAAAATGTCAAAAATTTTTTACAGCGGATGTTCACATAGAAAAGTACCCAATTCATTGTTCAATTAATATTTTTTTCGTATTGTTACTGCAGATCATATCGGTTTCATGTAAATCCGACCTTTTTGACATTTTTCTAAAAGAAATTAAATCAAAATCAAAGAAGCTAGAAAAATTAAAGCCTGGCCTTCTGTTAAACAGGACAAAAAAATCATAGCCTTTTCTCTTAACAGCATCTCACAAATATTTAATTTTTATTAAACTTTACTATGAAAGCTAATCGAAATCGTAGCCGAAGGATTTACCAATTTAACCCAAAGTAGTTTTTTGAGAGCTTCATTTAACCCGGCGCCGTTGAAATGAAGAAAATTACACGGATGATGATGGCTCTAGTTTCATGTGACCCAAGAAATTTCAAGTAAAATTTCAATGTATTTAAATGCATGCTTATTTAATTTCACAATTTTTGCAAGCACGAAACTCACTTTAAATGTCACTAAACCAAAAACATTGTCAGAATTGAAGAAAAACAAACAGCAGTCAAAAAGCAGATAAACGAGAATGAATTGGCGATAACGCAATGTTCACCACTTTTGAAAAAACATATTTCATTTTATGTAAGCTTTCATAAATTTTGAAGAAACTTTTACTCAATCGTGAGCAAATACCATAATTTGAAGAAAAGGTTACGACATTAAATTCAAGAAAAATTTTGGTCTATACATTTTTCATCGTTTTAATTTTCTTTTTGCAAACTCCTACTCCATGAGTTCATGCGGAAATAGTAGAGGGTGCTTGTGAAAACCCCGAAGTATGACCGTTCCAAATCACTGCGGGTCAATATGACTCAGCAGCATTGCAACATAGTTAGCTAAGGCCCCAAGCTCCAACTCGGAAAAAATTTCCTTTAGTTTTAGTTCAGTTTAGTTTAGCCTCTTTCATGTAATTTGCGATTTGTTTAGTGCTATTTAGGAATGGAAAATAGTTGTGCAGGCAATTTTTAGGTCTTTATCTAAATTTCCCATGTATTTTATTAGGGCTAATTCACAATAGTTTTTTCACTTCCAAACACTACATCTCAGGTCGGATATCATTTATCCGAGTTGGCTCAACTCGCATATTTTTCCGAATTTGTGTTGTTGCTTTACATTCTATTTCTTATTATACCTAGTGTTCTTTTGCAACTAGGTTACAAAGAAACGGGCTTTATGTTACACTCACTAGTATAGCACGTTCACCGAATGCCTTCACAGTCTTATCTTAAATTCACTAAATTTATATAAAACGTCATACAGGATTCAGCTGTGATGCAGATTATGAGACATTAATATGAGACCAATATAATTTAAATTAAGTCTATGAAGCTAATTTGACATCTGAATTGACGTAAAAAATAACTAATTTTTTTATACCAGATGCGCACTGGTGTCTAGGGTATTATAACTTTGTTCACCTAACGGTATACTCGAGTAACTATTGAGCTAACTTACCGAAATTTGGTACACACATTGGCCTGGACCCAAGGTACTTAGGAATTGCAAATGGGCGAAGTCAAACAATAACGACGCTTACATAACGGTATTTTGTGAAAATAAAAACACCGGGATATGTCAGTAGCTATTTCTGCTAATTTCCACAAATTTGGCACGCAGGATTGGATTTGTGAAATGAATACGCGTGTAAACTTTTTTTTTTGGAAAACTTTATAAGAAATACTTATATCTCCGAAACTACTTGACCAAAATCTACCAAATTTAGTACACATACCTCATTCTAAGTCGATAAGCAAAATTACGAATATTGTTAAAATCGCAAAACAAAACACGCCTTCCTGTAATATACCGGTAACTGCCAAAAAAAAAAAAAAAGGCGATATTTAAGTCAGTATTAAAAGCAATACGCTCAAATTGAATACGAAGGACGAGCCTACACTAACAAATACACGAAATGATAAAAATTTGGGAATGGGCGTGGCACCGCTCACTTTAGGGAAGTATATATCTGAAACCATACTACCAAACAGTATCAAATTTTGTACATACCGAAATTTAATTCAGTAAGTAGTTTCTTGATTCCGAAATGGGACTTAGGGGTCGTGCACATATTACGTAACGCAATTTTTGATCAATTTAGACAGCCCCCCATGTCACACTTTCAGAAAAATTGTTTTTATTAATCGTAGAATAAAATACAATGCTAATTAATATATGTTATATATGTATTTGGCAAATGGAAATCACATGTCACACTTTGTCACAAATCGCAAACCCCCCCCTCTAGCGCGTGATGTTATATGTGCACGACCACTTAAAGTACTCCGTAAGCACTATCATCAGGCTATACATATTTGCTTGGTAAACACACAAACTTCTATTCCCTTTACAGCACAATGAAGAGTGGAAGTGTTGTTGTAGCTATATATATACATATATATATTAATATAAACTATATATGCACCGCAAACCTACATTTTAAATATTTATGAACATACATTTCTGGGTGAGTGTTGTTTACAACTATGCTTCGCTTTGCGCAAATTTTTGATATCAAAACATTTACATGGCCTGTGAATATTTATTAAAAAAACATACGAAAACATGAAAATAAGCAAAATTCTGTGTGTTAGAAAAATATCAAAGAAGTGTTAAAAAAATTCACAAAAATATTTTTTTTTTAAATATTGAAATATGTTTGTTGTTGCCTTTCATTTGGAGTTTTGAAAATAAAGTAATAAAAATTTGTATGCTACGCCATAAAGCGGCCACATATTCGCTACTATTGCAATGTTCATATAATTCATCCATTTTAAAAGTTTTGTAGAGCTCACTATCATAGCCATACCAAGTGCACTCAAATCCCTTAAAAAAAGCACTTATCATTTTTTTTGACTTTTTGAAACTAGAATTCCTTTATATTTACGAGGCAGGAAGCTAGTTGATGTGTGGGTTTTTTATTTTTGTTTTTTGTTAGCAGCTTTGTACATCGTTTTGATTTTTTTCAAACTTATTTGGCGCTTAAAATGAAATACTATTTCAAAGCATTGCCGAAATCATAGAAGAGTAACTCATGCAAAAGGCGGCAACATATAGAAGTCATCAAAATCCCTCCCAAAAATATACCTATTCACATAAACATATACTTTTTATAGCAACAAAAGTAGTAACCTAAATTCGATAAGCAAAAACAAAATGCGTAAAACCAAACTACTTAACAAATGTTTGTGTAGATGTTGGCGAAATTTTAGGGGTTGCTAACTTTTCAAGTAGGGATGGAAGTAGGCGCATGACTGTAAAATGTTATGGCCTGAGCAACAAAATCAACAAAATAAGGGGAGGCAGCTGACTTTGATGTGGGGTGCAAGCAAGACAGGCGAATTAAGTGAAAATGCAAATCAAATAAATCAAAAAAAAGAATAATCTTAAACAAATTTAATTACAATGAAGTCCTATTGTGCTAAATAACTATAAAATAACAAAATATAAAAAAGTACACTTGCCGCGAAATGGCACAATTGGCAACGACTAAAGTGAGTCAACACCTGCAAGTGTAAAAATAACAAAAAAATAAAATAGGCACAATTACCATTGAGTTTTGTACTACTTTTGTTCTATTTTTAGTTTAATTTGTTTTTGTTTTTTGCATTAGCAATAGCTAACATATGTATGGACTTGATGCTTTGCGAAAAAATTCAGTGCATAAATTTAGGCGTAGCGCCTAAGCCACGCTTGGCAAAGCATGAAAAGTCGAAAGGATGAATAGCATGAAAGAGAATGCAAAGTGAAGGTAGAAAAAAATAAAATTGAATGCAGTTCAAAATGTAATAAACGAGCGCATAATAGAAAAAATCGCACACATGTACACACTAGTGTAAATACACACCCACACACACACATAAAAATTCATATGCATGTGGCAAGTAGGTGAATGTGTTGGAACAGACCAGCGCAGTAGAGCGGAAAAAGTGGGTGGAGGCTCTGGGCAGTAATAATAGTAACAAAACCAACAACAACAAGCACGAGATAGTAGTTGCACCACTACCACTTAAATTCATAGAGTAAAAAGAATACAACGGCAACAACAACAACACCAATGTTAGCGCAGATGCGCATAAAAAATATGCTTGCAGTGCTGATGTTAGTGCACTCTTAAAATTTACTTTGTTGCTGTTGTAGCCAGCGTATTGTACAACATTTGTTGCTCCCTATAGCGGGAGCCTATTGCGATTCTCTGGCATACAAAAAAAAAATACGGAAAGCTCGCCGGAATGAGCATTTGAATGGAAGAAAAAAGAAACCAGACCAACAGCAATAAAAACAATGTGGCTAAGAGCTTTTTTTTACGTAACGTTTGTGAAATCTCCGCTACTGCTGCTCCCTCGTTCACTAGTTTGTACTGCATTTGTGCAACGTAACGTGGACTGGTAAGGGTTGTTGGGCAATAGTGGAGAGAAAAAAAATGATTATGAAAAACAAAAGAAGAAAATAGCAAAAAAAATGTGCTAGATAAATAGTGCAAAAGTAAATGAAATGATGCCAATAAAACATGCAAAAAATACTGCTTACATATAGCAAGCCATGGCAAATAAAACAAAACACAAAACGCATACTCTTTGAGCGGCCTGTAGGTGGGGGGTGGTTGTCTCCACAGTAACACGCTCACAGGGGCACGATGAGCAAATGCTTTGTATGATGCATGCAGGGCACGCCCATAGCACGGCAAATTATTGCAGTTCCAGCACTCGTTTGGTTTTCACTACAATATGATACAGATATGATAAAAATAGCTTCAAAAAATTTATTGAAAATATTTGATTTTCGCTTGACTCAATTTTATAGCAATATACAAAAACACTACTACTCTACACTACCCTGCTAGACGTCTTTCCAAAGAAGCAAAATATCTGGCCATGGTTCTAGATAGGAAACTGACTTCTAAGTAATCGAGAATTGCTGTGTTATGGTTAATTCCACCTAAGAGAACAATAGGGCGGTCTATGTACTTTCTACACCGACGGCATCAAGATGAAAATTGTAACCAGATCGTGTTGACACCTTGAAGATAATTTCATATGCCTTTTTGCAGTTTTCCTAATTGGAGGTTTTTTTCATACCTAAGGTGGCGGATTGAACAGTTAGCGAAAAGTGGTATGGTGGTGTCTGCGGTGACTGTCCAGCTACACTAAAGGCCTTTAAATCTGTCCTACTTTTGCTAGGCTGAGCTTGAGTCTTTTCGGTTTTTATATATTGGAGTTCATCTTCATCTTCATCTCTCTTTAAGCTTCATGAGTCTGCAAGATTTGTGGAGGAGAAATCAAATATCATCCTCTCTTGTTCCCCCTTCAACCTTCCCCGGCCTTAACGGCAATGGCCGTTAGGATAAGAAACAGCCCTCAGAAAAATTCTGTATTAAACGTTTAAAAAATAGGGTAATAAGGTAATAATAAAAAAATGTTCAAATTAGAATTTTTTACTCCATATGTTGGGCATTACCGGGCTTTTCTGACCAAAGTGCTTGATTTGGTTTAAGTACAAAATTCTTGATGTTTGTTCTGAATGCAAAACGGTCTTATTACAAAGCAGTCCGTTGTTTAAAAACAAATCCTATTTCGAGCAAGATTTATAAGATTTGTTCTATTACTCTGCTTAACGAGAAAGGTATGTATAAAAGTGAAATTGTATGAGTTGTATTTCTCATAAGCGGTTTTGTAACTTTTACTGTGTTCACAGGCTAAATACACGCAGCTATGCTGCGTATGTGTAAATTTTGGTTTTCTTTAGCTTAAAGAAATATAAACCTTAAAATAGTCAGGAACGTAGCCTGAAAGATGGTTGTGTTGTATGATTAAAACATAAAGATATAAATTTACTTAAAATAAAATACCTATAAGGGCAACTCAATGCTAACATTTCAATAGAACCTAAGAATGCAACTGACGAATGGCACTTAAAATTAGAAATGAAGAAGACGTTCACCATATAAAAAACATATAAGATAGAATTCAGTAACTTGACACTTATTGTCTAATTAATAAATTATTTAACTAAATTTTACTAGAGAAATTTCGTTCATTTAATGGATAGTAATGATGAAATTTAATCATAGCTTGGTATTTGGCCGAACTTAGTCTTAAATTTGTGGTATGCGCTTTGATGTTGAACTCAAATTGAGGGACCTACAGTTTTACGTCGCCTCCGAATGGCAAATGATTTTTGGGAGAAGTTTTTTCATTGCATAAATACCCTCGGAGGTTTGTTATTGCCTGCCGCGGGGATGTTAATTGCCCCGGGCAGAGTTTGAACCCGGGACACGCCGAATAGGAGCGCGCTTGCCTTCCTTTTTTCTCATGCTGCTCATGATGGCGAATCCTTGTATCCTATCATTTTCGCCGATAGCGCACAACTTATTTGTTTCTAATTATAAACAGTAAAGTTATTCATAGAAACTTTTTTTTTATAATATGCCGCACTTGGACAAAGTTTAAAGGTCAATACGCAGTCAAAATAAATTTTGTCTCTGACCTTGCCATCATATTTTATTTGATACCAGACTCATAAAACTCTTCTGAAATATCACCAGTTTTAAAATCACAGCAAGGAGTATTATACTGTTATTTTTGGGTCAATAGCGATATACAATTTCTGCATATCACTGGTTGTGAAAGTTATGTTGTTTTATATTGATTGATTTTTTTACAATAGGGTGTATTGCCGATTCATATACTGGCTTTGAATAAAGTTTTTCGAATGATATCAAACGAGAGATTCACTTCGCGTACACAAAAGCGCGGACACTCTCTAGATACATATATATTACTCTTGCTCAGCGATTTCGCAACTATTTATGCCGTTTATTTGCATTATTGTATCTAAATTTCAGGTAAGAAAATTTCACTTTTGTCACAATATTCAAGTATTAAGTGTATTTAATTTCTTCAATCCTGTTGGTTGTATTTCAAAATTTTCTTAACAAATATCTTTTTCAAATATCTTAAGTCTGAATTGATGCTCTGCATGCAATTTGTTATATTACCCAGTATTCTTTTGCAATTCGGTTACAGAGAAACGGGTCCATTTTTACTTTGCCTTTAATGAGTTTAGAAATTACTGACAGCTGTAAGTCATTGTATAGAATAACTGATCCCATTGTCTTTATGCAGTTCCATAAGAACCACTGGATCTATAGTTCTAAGAGCGCTAGTAATTTTTCAATCACGAGCGCATGTTAAATTTCTGCAGCAGGGGTTCAATATTACTGGAGACAAAGTAAATAGTTTGCCTTTACAGTTTTACTGCAGACATTTCCTTCATAGCACTACCTCTGGATTTTCTTTAAGACATGAATGCTATATTTCGTAAATAGTTTTTTTTTTAAACAGGCATTGTCAAAACTTTTCTATGGACTTCATCTAACTGCTTTCGTTATCTCCCTTAGGTTTAGTTCACTGGTCAGTCTTTAGAGAGGTATGTCGTATATCATCATTGAAAAGGGTGTCGAAAAGTTTTTGGTTAGCCGCAATACATATACAATGATTTGTTTATGCAATAATAATGAAAAAGGGAGAAATCAAACCAAAAAAGTTTAATTTTGTATAGCGAAACCGAACATAACCATTGCGCAAGAAAACGCTAGTTTCCAAAAAAAACCTAAAAGGTGCATCAGACGGAAGGCACGTTACCAGCACTGGTAAATGTATACACCGTTCGATACATACAACTACTATACAAACAACTACATGCTACTATAGTTGTTGCGAGCATTTCGATTTGGGGCCGCGCTACTGACATGTGCGTGTCGTCATATTAAGGTCCCATTGTTGTTACTTCCAGTTTCATTTGCTTTCATTCATTTAGCTGTTACTAAACTTATTTATTTTTATATTTTTATGTAAGCTGTTGTACTGGTCGCAAGTCTATGGGGAATTGCAAAACTTAGCACTCCACATCATTAAAAACTTTTGTTATGTGCGTTTACTAGCAATTTTTTTCTCCATTGCCAACCTCACTTTCCATGATTTTTTCTTTGCTATTAGTGTTTTGGTTAGTTTCACGAAAAAAAAAAAACAGGAAATGTATTCCCTCGCAGTTAGCATCTTATGAAGTAGACTCCATCTCTCCTTTAGCTAACTTCTACTGAACTTGTCACATCTAAAAAGTTTGAGATGTCTGTATTGACACGTTTTTATACTTAGTGGAGTGGTGGGGTAGATATTGAATATCTATAAGTGGAAAAAGATGTCTACATATGTGACTCAATGCTGGTAGAGTGAACGCGCGATTGGCAAGTAAATCATTTTATTTCAACAGATCAACAATTTCAACAATATTGAAATGCTATTATTTCCAAAAATTTTGCTATATACATATATTCTATTATCTAATTTATATTCCACTAAACAGCTTTTAAGTAGGCTATTAAATACAAAGTACATATACTACTGATAAATTGAATACGAGTATGAGGCTGTAAAATTTTGAGAATTTCTGCTATATGTTTTTTTTCGATAAATGAGCAATGCCATCTAAGTATTTTTAGCTAAACATAAAAAAATAAAAAATCTATCAAAGTTTTGCCTACGTGCAAGCATCTAAAGTTCATCGTTAACTGGTTGAAGACAACTTCCTTCTGATTCAACGGATGCAGGTATAAACGATATGTTGGAGCCACAAACCCAAACCCAAAAGCATGCTACAAAAAAATTGCCAAACATCCTCCATTTTGTTACAAATATAAATGCTAAACGTTATTATGGCGTTTGCGCCTTAAAGTTACATAAATATAATAACTACATGCATACCGACATAAATTCGGCAAACCCCCGAAAAGGCCACATCTTAACTGCCTCTAACAAATTAACCAAATGTAAGGCCAATAAGCGCATGAATTTGAGCTGGTGGGGAAGTTTTATTTTTCTTTTTATGATGGCAACATTTACTTGCATCAAATATGCATGATCAAGCTTCGTTCGCTTACAGAGGTAATAAAAAATTAAAAAAAAGAAGAAACCCAAAAAGAAGTTGATACCCCAAAAATCGAAATACTCGTAAATCAGTAGCAAACGGATGTGGGATTTCATGTGGCCTGCATGTGTGGGCGTTGAGTGCCTACAGTCATATCATCGTATGTGTGTACATATGCAGTCCCTCATATACTCATACATTTTATTATGCCCATTGATGTGATTACGAAACGATAAAAGTTAAATATTTGCTCATCAAGTTTGGCAATACGTGCGTGGAAGTAGATTTTTCTTTAAAGAAAATCATAAAATTGTTCGTTTTTTATTTGAAAACTTTTTATTTACTTGAGTTGGAGTTTTTAGTCTTTTATTTTATGTAACTATCTCAGCATAATAGCGGTAATGTTTGCCGACTATTTGAGTACATTGTATGTAGATTGTTCATAAGCCATTTTAGGCGCAAACTGCAGAGTGAGTGGGAAACTTTTATGACGTGAAAAGAGGTCAAGTGTGTATATTTTCAATTCAATTGCATTCTATATGTGCACATAATGGTGTTTAAACGCGAAATATATTGACGCGTTAAGAAAGAACACGAAAATTGTTGATACCACACATTTTGGAATATGTAGATCCAGAACTAGTATTCTGAGGGTAATTCGGGAAGCATCTCTCAAACGAATTAACCTCATAATATACTAAAAGAATTGTCGATAGTTTCCTCAATCAACTACACTTTATTTTACGTTGTCCTCAAGCGATAAATCTCCGAATCCGACGATTTTCATTTATTAGTATTTTCCAGAGCAGTCGCAGATTTTTTATGGGTAATCGTTAAGTGAATAATTTTTTACATACTTGGACCCTTCTGCGAAAAAGAATGCCTTGTGATTAAATTTATCATGAAGTCGAGTTATAGTATATGATTCAGCGATCAAAAACACAACATATTTAATTATCTCATAAGTGTTTATCTATACTTTTATATACAACTAGTATATGGAGGATGCTTATAATGATTTTGTTCTCAAAGGATTGAACCGATTTTAATGGTTAGAATGATGGATTTGCAAAAAAACATTAGAGTGGCATATGTATTTATATATATGTATATATATATATATATATATATATGTATATCTTTATCTTTACCTTTATCTTTATGTTTATCTTTATCTTTATCTTTATCTTTATCTTTATCTTTATCTTTTTCTTTATCTTTATCTTTATCTTTATCTTTATCTTTATCTTTATCTTTATCTTTATCTTTATCTTTATCTTTATCTTTATCTTTATCTTTATCTTTATCTTTATCTTTATCTTTATCTTTATCTTTATCTTTATCTTTATCTTTATCTTTATCTTTATCTTTATCTATATCTATATCTTTATCTATATCTTTATCTTTATCTTTATCTTTATCTTTATCTTTATCTTTATCTTTATCTTTATCTTTATCTTTATCTTTATCTTTATCTTTATCTTTATCTTTATCTTTATCTTTATCTTTATCTTTATCTTTATCTTTATCTTTATCTTTATCTTTATCTTTATCTTTATCTTTATCTTTATCTTTATCTTTATCTTTATCTTTATCTTTATCTTTATCTTTATCTTTATCTTTATCTTTATCTTTATCTTTATCGTTATCTTTATCTTTATCTTTATCTTTATCTTTATCTTTATCTTTATCTTTATCTTTATCTTTATCTTTATCTTTATCTTTATCTTTATCTTTATCTTTATCTTTATCTTTATCTTTATCTTTATCTTTATCTTTATCTTTATCTTTATCTTTATCTTTATCTTTATCTTTATCTTTATCTTTATCTTTATCTTTATCTTTATCTTTATCTTTATCTTTATCTTTACCTTTATCTTTATCTTTATCTTTAGCTTTATCTTTATCTTTATCTTTATCTTTATCTTTATCTTTATCTTTATCTTTATCTTTATCTTTATCTTTATCTTTATCTTTATCTTTATCTTTATCTTTATCTTTATCTTTATCTTTATCTTTATCTTTATCTTTATCTTTATCTTTATCTTTATCTTTATCTTTATCTCTATCTTTATCTTTATCTTTATCTTTATCTTTATCTTTATCTTTATCTTTATCTTTATCTTTATCTTTATCTTTATCTTTATCTTTATCTTTATCTTTATCTTTATCTTTATCTTTATCTTTATCTTTATCTTTATCTTTATCTTTATCTTTATCTTTATCTTTATCTTTATCTTTATCTTTATCTTTATCTTTATCTTCATCTTTATCTTTATCTTTATCTTTATCTTTATCTTTATCTTTATCTTTATCTTTATCTTTATCTTTATCTTTATCTTTATCTTTATCTTTATCTTTATCTTTATCTTTATCTTTATCTTTATCTTTATCTTTATCTTTATCTTTATCTTTATCTTTATCTTAATATATTCTCTGCTGTAGCAACAAAACGCCGTTATTCCAATAACAAATTCTTCTCCTCATTCGCAGGTCGAGAAATTGAATGTCTCTTTTGATTTGAAGCAGGTGTGATCTCGGATCCAACTTCATCTTCAATACACACGAACTTTAGGTTTTTAAAACGTGATAGTAAACGCCCTTTTTCCTTTGCTCAACACAGAAGCAAAACTTACAAAACTCTACACAATTCTGCATGAATCACGTGCGCGCCGCACCCCAAAGTTAAATCGCTAAAATTCATTTCTTAAAAATTAATACTTCTGTCAACTACTTAAACTGTCATTAAACTTTTACAAAAGTATTGAACACCTTTTCTTCGCAAAAACGCTTACTACTTTCATATTTCCTCAACTGACACCTTTATAACTTTTCTGCTGCCCGTACCGCTTTCGTAACTGTCTTAAGACCTAGTTGATGTCAAGTATACTTTTAGGCGCTTAACAATGTCACAATTGCAACTGCAAGTAAATTGGCACGAACGAATGCCACATCTTTTACACTGTTCGCTAAGAAATCAACCGATTTTCTTATACTTCCATTTTTATCATCTCCCCTCTTTTTTTACGGATAGTAATACTATGAAACTCGTAGATGGATCGGGGAATGAGTAACTCAAAAGTAAGCAAAGTCTGGTTGAAAGCTATAATTCTTATGCGCGAGGAAGTCATGAAATAGTGGCAGTTAGTGGGAGTGAGAAGTTCGGTGGCAACTTCATTATAAGTGCTAAGTGATGGGAAAGAAAAGTATTGTAAAGAAATTGAAAGAAATATAATGCTGGGGAAAAAGGCGACGAAAGTAGCCAAAAGTGCAGTGAAGTGAAGTTTACGCAAGCGAAATGAGAGAAAAGTTTAATGGAAGTGCGAGTAGTTGATGCCACTTTTAATGCAATAGTAGCGAACGTCAACTGAAAACTTTAAATAGCATTGTGCTGAATAATTCTAAATGTATCTTAAATTTTTTTTTTTGCATCTTCGACATTGGCGCTGTATAAACACTGAAGTTGTACTTCGTTTAAAAATCCTCTTGGTAAAAAAGTTAAGAAAAATATTACCTAAATTGGAATTTTAAATAAGATTATTAAATTAAGTTAAACATCAATCTGTCATAGCCAGTTAGCCTTACTTTCACTTAAAAACTATTATAAAGAACTCACCGTTGTAATTTTTAAGTTCAAGGGTTAGCCCAGTCCCCAAAAGGTTTTTACAAAAACCCCGTTTTACGCCGACTCTGAACGGCAAATGATTTTTCCGAGAAGCTTTTTTCATGGTAGAAATACACTCGGAAGTATGTCCTTGCCTGACGCGGGGCGACCGCTATTAGAAAAAAGCTTTCGTTTGTAAGTTATAATGATACTCCCACCGACCAGGATTTAAGCCGCGAACACACCGAATGCAGCGCGTACCCGCTACACACTCGGTTACGGCAGTTGCAGAACATAAATATGCATAGGTTACGTAGTTGTCACTTACTCAGTAGGGTATTATAACTACAAGGACTATTGTCATTATAAAAGAGCTCAAATCCATTTGTGTCACATAGTTTTAGGTGCAGTAAAGACGACAAATGCCAGGTTGGTGAGTTTTGTCAGTATATCAGCATATGGCTATAATGAGCGATATTGTTATATACCTTCTTACTCTCTTATAGCTAGCTTGGTTATTCTCCTGCTAATATCGAAACTTGGCGCATGACAATTAGCGTAACTATTGCGCCTAAAACTATGAGTCGAAAAGTTTATATTGAGCTCTGTTATAATGACAACTGTCATTTTGGGTCAACATTTTCTGCGCTTTGCCTATAACAAAAGTCATGCGATGAGTTTTGTCATTGACATGGGACCAGTACCATAGAGTTCGGATCCTTATGCTGAAAAATAAGCCAAGAAGTGTGAACTCTTATTAATAAAAAATAAAAGAAAAACGTTTGACTAAAAATTGGTTATTGTTATGATGGTACCTATTTTTGTGCTAATATTCTAGCCGACAAATCCGAGCTCTACTTTTAACTGTTACATTTGCCATGCTATTCTTCGGAACAACCTCTATAATGATCCGTTTAGCTAATTTAAACTGTTTTAATATTTCACAAGTATTATTTTATGTTAGATTAGAAGCATGTAAAATTGTCTTGCATACACCAATGAGAAATCACCAAAAGGTATGCAAATTTTTGCTTTGCTCATAATCTTACAAATTACTGGCATATATAATTAAATATTATATTTCTTGCTTACGTGATATTTATTTTATTTAAATCGGTAGAGACCCAAACAGATAACGAGCTCTGCTTAGATTCCTATAGTTTCCTTCATCGGTCCTTTGGAATGAATATTGGTACTTTTAGATCCGAGCATGTACTTAATGTATCACCTACTACTCTTTAAAATTCTCAAATCTTAATCGAGTCCAAAATAAAAATTTGCCTGAACCTAAACAACAAATTTACGCTATGCCTCATGAAGCTTTTAATTTTTCACTTCAGTCGTTTCACAATTTCTGGGAAGGACAACTGCTGAGTAAATAAAACTTCATGCAAAAGCCTCGCCTGATAGTATGCAAATATGTAAATGAATATCATCCCTGTTGCCTATTTGAAGCGCCTAAATATATGCAAATAGCTTTGGCTTTGAGAAAATAACATATTTTTGCCTGTCCTCTTGCGCGCGCACTTTTTATGATATTTATGTATTATTCGATGTAAAAAAAAAAACACAGAGGCAAAAATAGCAAGGCAAGGTTGTTAAAAATTTACGTAGAAAAGCAACACATTCTTCTAGTATGGCAGTAAGTGTGTGAGAAAGTGGTAAATTACGCTCAAGTGCACTTCGAAATCACTTCCGCGCTAACGATATTGTGTAGCTACGTATTGGAAATTGCCACAGCACTTTTCAGTAGGAAATATCTACACGATTTCATATACTATATATATATATATACGCATGTGTGTGTGTTGCAAAGTGAGCAGACAAGCTTTGGTTGCACGACGCTAAGCTGGATAAGGCGGTGTGTACAACTTTCGCCTTGTTATCGACAAGCGTTTGGCCGCTATATCACACACACACACACACAAACACGCAGCACATTTATCGATTCGCACGCCTGTTCAATTACTTACCCACCAATATCCACATACACTAACAAATTCCCTGATTCATTCTCCGCATCGTTTATTGCACTTCGGCCTCATTTCCTTGCCTCCCATATAGCCAACACTCGCGCGCTACTTTATCATAATTTTGCTACGCATGAATGCCTACACAATTGTTATTATTGTTATAATTTTTCCAAGCGTTTTTCGTTATTGTTGCACTATACTTTTGTTTTTCTGCCTCTTTCCAAACTTTGCGCTTCGCTACGTTTGCTTTTTTGTGATACTGTTGTAAAAACTTTTTCATTAATAACGATTTTCCATTAACTATCGATTGATTTTTTAACACCATCGCACCAACGAGTTCCAAAGTCCTGCCAAACTGCTACTGCAATTCAATACACACTGAATATGTGTGTGTGTGTCTATGTGTTTGAGTATGTGTATGTGTGACGTTTGTACTTCTATGTGCGTCATCCTTCGTGCTTGCCTAGAATACAGTCCACGGCAATCGCACAGCAACAAATACCCTCTAGACAATGAGTGCACTTCAGTTGCTATTTGGTACACAAACAATAATAATGTTTGCCGGCGTAAAAGAAGAAAAAAGAATCAACTTGCTTGCCGGCAAGTCGCTAGCGCGCCTGTAAGCAGACACCAGCACCAAGCAGAACACTCCATCGATCCATCGATGGAAGCTGAATCGTTCATTGAAGTCATTGGGGAATGCGCGTGGCGAAAGCAGCTACTCTTAATGTGGCAATGTGGTGTTTTCGAAAAGCTAGGGCAGAGTAGGTAACTCACTGCTAGCGCTACCTTTCACACAGCGTGGAACTCAGCGCACTCGTTTGCGTTCGGCCGACAGGAAAAACTCATTGAAAAGTTTACTTTTTTATCGCACTCACTTCAACGAAGCCTGTGTTGCTCCTATGGAGAGGGCAGATAGGTAGAGTGTTTTTGGAGACCATCCATTCCTACTGCCCTCATGTTCTTCTAGGTATACCCACCCACCTGCCAAAACTTAACTTTTTTTCGCCCACCCACACTGCCAATTCAAACGCCAATACAAAAAGGTGTATCGTTAAAATGTTTCCAACTTAGGCTGTACGCCTGAATGTCAGCGCTACTGTGGGGAGAGTCTGGTAATATTATTGCACGCAAAGGAGCAAGTTTTTAATTTTTTAACGTGAGCTAGCGGCAAATGAAAAAAAGAGGATGTATATTTCTGCGCAAACCCCTAACATCGCCGCAAAGTATGCAGCAAATACTTTCGCGCTACTATTATTGTTATTACTATTTGCTTGAATTTGCACTTCTTCACTCTCACTCACTCCAGCCTTTTATGGCAAAATATAACTTCATCGTCATTTATTTATATTATTACCCTACGACCCACGCTACGACCCGCACTTCCCACCAATGTCATTTACTTTCGCTGCGACGTTTTTTCTTTTCTCCAATACTTGGTTATTTCACTTTTTCTATAAGTTATTGCATAAACTTTGGCGCTAAGTTGCAGAACAACTTTTCGTGTCTTCTATTAGACCTTTCGCATTTGCGAGTTTTTGCGTCACTCCGCTACAAATCTGTCTGTGGCGGAAATGAATGCCAGCATATGATTCAGTGTGGTTGTTTAGGGCTTACAATACAATAGAACCGTTATAAATCTTCATGGTCAACTGGAAGATTATATTCCGTTAGTGCTGATTTTGCGGTTTCAGTGGCTACTATAAAGAAGACACAATAAAAAAATTAATGTTGCATACTTTTAGGCTGCAATCTAATAAGATAAAATATTTTTTTTCCCTATACTAAAAAGCAATTGCAATATAGTTGGTTCAAGCGTTAATTTGCCTAGCAATGTGCTAGCTTTGTTCATTTTTATTATCGTTCACTAAGAGATGTATAGCATGTTAATAAATAATATTTATTTAGGATTGCATACATAAATACTGTTTTTTTTTTATTACATCGTTTTGCGTATAATTATTTACAGGATTTAAGGACCAAAAAATATCCAAGTTCCAAAAGTGGTATACTCATTTTTCAGAAAAATTCTATAGAATGAAATTAAATTTTCATAGGAGTCGAAAGCTTTTACATTGTGCTTTTACGAATAGTAAGGTTACACATAAGAATATCGTTACCCATGGAAGATATCTAAGCAACGATCAACCCATAAATATTAAGTAATATTTTAACTTTTTTGAGAAAAAAACGGATTGCCGATAGAGTCAAAAAAATCACTTTTTGCGAGAGGAATTTTACCCTGGCGCCTCACACCAAAAATTAATTGGATCAAATCTAATTCTTATATCAATCAGCAAAAGCCAAACTAGTTTTGGTTTCTGTAAGAGGAATGGTGGGGGTGATGCAACTTCAATAGTATGACTATTGTCAAAGCTAGTGCATCCTAAAAGAGCATTTAAAGTTTGTCTGCCTTTTTAGAAAATTCTTAGGCCCTGTTCGTTGGCCGATTTAAAGTTTAAATAGAGTCGATGGTCAACAATAAATACTCAATACTTGCTTTCTGGAGCATTAGGTGGTTTAGGTAAATGTACTTATTGTCCGATTTTCATTAGGACGTTTTCCCTAGCTCATCGTGACATTACTAAAAAAAGAAGCAGGCTGTGTCAGAGACACGGCCATTAAGTTTAACGTAGAATACGCCATCCGATAAGACAGAAAACATATGTAACAATAAATGATAAATAATACAAGCAAATGAATTTCTTTATTTGATAGTTACTTTGGATGATATACATACATAAGCTTATGATAGGAAAAATAGGATAAAAATGTTTTTAAATTATCAATTAAATTTTTCGCAAAAACGAAGTCAATGGCTGTTATCAATAGTAAAGATAAATGATAAATAACATACGCGAATCAATTTTATTATTTTTTTTGCAGTGCTTGGCAGCATTTTCTCTTCTTTTACTCTACTTTAACTTGCCCGCCTAAAATTATGCAATACAAAGCAAGGCCTGCACGAGCACATTTAAATCGCCCAACAGCAAACACTCAACCAAACACCACACACATATTTGTGTGCATGTGTTTATACAATTTTCATTTGAGAAATTTAAATATTAGGAAGATATCAACCAACATGAAATGTATGTCAAACGAAAGCTAACATCTTCATTTGACTACAAAAAAAAAAAAAAAAAAAATTAATCGAGCCGTTTCCTTATAATTAAAGAAATAGAGATTACAACAATAAAAACCTGACATTGGTGCCCATACCGTAAGGTAAGACGTATTCTACGCCAAAAAAATTTTCCATACACCAATTTGACGCCAATTTTAACATTTGGTCATTAAAAATTTTCCCCAATGAAAACCAGGCGCAAGTATTATCAAATATTATTTTTTTTAAAATTTTTTGTAATAGCGGCCCCCTCGGCAGGCAATGACAATCCTCCGAGTGTATTTCTGCCACGAAAAACTTCTCACAAAAATAATTTGTTAATCAAGTTGTGATATAGCATAAAGACGCACACCAAAAATTGTGGGATAATCTCCAAATTATTATTAGTATGCAAAAAGCTGAGGAAGCTTAAAAAGTATAAGCAACGCTTGCAGTTGTTGAATGGAAATTTCGCCAAGAAATATGCAAAATAATTGCAAACAGCAATTGAATTTTTACTATAAAACTACAGCATACTTTGCGGTCTCGGTGTCTATCGATTCTCCAGTGACAAAATGTTCTAAATAATAACTGGAGTGATTTTTAAATACCTCTCAAAGGAATCTGATATAGAAATTTGTTTCTGATTTGAGACTCTATCCTTACATAATCTCAAAAATCATCTTAAAACTATGCTGGAAAAAAAATTCATTGTACTATATAAAATTATTTACAAGCTTATTATGGTATTTATCTGAACGCGCAAATATCTCGCAAATGCTTAAGCCTCGTAAATAAATTGGGGTTTCATGCAAAATAAAAGAAGTTTCAGCATTTGCGCGTTTATGTGAACATCAATTTTGCTTGCACTTCGGAAGCATTACTGGAAATTTCTGCGACATTGATTTAGCCACAGTAATTATCGCGATATTGATGAGACGGTATTTGTGATTTGGGGAGGATAATTTTCATGTTATGCTAGTGTAACAGCCGATATAGATCACCTAAATCAATTATATTGTGGCAAAGTTTCAAAAATACAAATTAATTGATATGCATATTGTACTCTATCAGTACCATTCTCTTCAAAGCATTCGATGTCATTGTCCCAGAACCACTTTTTCATGTATTTTTACGACATTTCTCGAGATATAACATTCCGGACTACATTATGGGATGTGCATTCGTTCTAAGTTCTTAATACGATAAGGTCTAGCTCCGCACAGTATCAGATCGAATAATAGCGGTCTTATTTGATAAAAAAGACACATTCCTTTGCTGCGACGTCAGGCGTCACCCAAAATAGCATTTGGGTCCTCTGTTTCTTATTATATTTGTGAACGATATCAGTTCCTGCTTCCAGCCCTCCAACTTGACCTTTAGTGTGCCCTTGATAAGTTATACTTTACAAGAAAATATAATCCGCTCTTCACTAGATATAAAATTCCTGTGATATTTCTTGATCGTCAAGCTGAAGTCAAAAATTTGGGTATCTGTTTTGATTCTAGTGCTATAACTTTGAAACAGTATAATTGACATGCGCAAGGAATTTAGGTTACAACCAAAATAGATACACAAATCTTGTGTTTTGTGCGGTTATATACAACTTCAGTAGGACCCAAGCTGGATTAATCTGCCTTCATTTAGCGACCATCCTACAACTCATATTTGAGTTTTGTAAGGCTTTGTAATTATCTGCGAAATGAATCTATCAACTGTCCTACCCTTTTACTTCGCTTTTTACTGAATTAAACAATGCTCAAAACTTTGATATGTCTCTATCTTCTGGAGCACGTCGCAGCTTATTATGTAATTATTGTAACCAGTTCTTAAGCATTTGTGCTCCTTAGGTAGCAGGAAATTATTGTTGCGTTTGACTTAGTAAATAAATAAACATGCTAATATCAACTCAATAGCTAAATTTTGTAATCACTGAACACCTTAAATATCTAGGAATTTTTTGTTTTGAAGGACTTTGTGGCGCTGTAGTAAAGTAAATTTATTTTGCTTATTCGCAATTTTATCGCATTAAAGTCATACAAAATTTCACAAAAAGACACAAAGTTGGCATTTCGAACTTATTTTTAGTCTACTTTCTAACCTCAATATTCACTCGTTTCCTTTCGAAGGCAGGTGGATAGCCTTAGAGAGTAAGGAGAAGACACGCTACAAAATATTAAACTTAATTTAGCTAATGCAAGTGGGGAAGCAAACCATCACCGGAATACAAATACACACTAGTATATTATTATTTACGTTACACACGCACACAGATACACACATTTGCAATTCAATATATGTACATATGTGCGTATGTAGTATGTGCGATTGCCTCCCGAGAGGCACATAACATGAGGCGCACTGACCCATTTGTTAGTGTAGTAGTTGTGTTATAACATTTTTTTTGTATTGTTCGTTTTTTTATATCCTTGCAGTTTCATGGCACCTGAAAGCATGCTTTACATTTTAAATATGCATAAAGTTTAGATAAATTGTAGTGTAGCGCCCGACCTTAATATAAAAATGCAATAAAATTCACTAGTAAATTTTAAAGTGGTCGAATTTACGTAGGTAGCCGACAACGATACACGTGCACATACATTCATACTTACATATTCTAAGTGTATGAGTATATGGACGTACATATGTATGTGAATGTGTATGTGTGTGCTTGCCTACTTTACGGCGTCGTGCCACGCCAACTATTTCTATTGTCGCACTTGCTAGCTTGTGTGCTGCGCTAACAAATTGCTGCTGCTGTTGAGCATATAGTTAGTCTTATATTACTGTCGCCTCGCTATCCCAATGAGCATATATCAATTTTTATGATACGCCCTAATAAACGCACACACACACATACACGTACACAAACGCACAGACGCTCGAATGCAGACATGGGTAGTCTGCTTTCCGGCGCTACGCCGTAATATTTCTATCATACTGTGTTCGTTTCCGGACTTTATCACACATTTCCCCATATTTCAGTCGTCGTCTAAGCAACACACTCGCACTCCGTCCCTTCAGCGCCTCCCGTTCTAGTATCTAGTATGTAATATCGTTCTTTCTACGATGCTTCATTTTTCTACCGCTGCGCGCTTTCATTGTCCACTTTTGAGTTGTGACTGCCGGCCAGTCGTTCGATCATCGCTTACTGCCTGCTGTTATATGGTATACTCACATACACGCATACATGGATACATATGTACATACGTTCTATGTGTGTATATGTAATGTCCTTCATACCGTTCATTGGCTCATTCGTTTCGTTATTTTTATTAGTGTCATGTATTTTTATAGTTCAAAGGACATTTGAATAATTGAATGAACGAATGATTTCATCCCTTTTGGCTTCGAATTTCGTCTTCGCCTTCTTCACTCTATCGCGCACACCAATACTCTAAATTCAAGCGCTATCCAGTGTGTCCAGCGTTGCTTTCTGCTATTGTTGTCGTTTTTGTTGTTGATAGTTGAGTATATCAAATTACTACTATGACTGTTGCTTCTTCCGTCACCGCGCTACCGCGCCTTGAGCCCGACAGCACCCACACTATAGCCGTCTATTTGTCGTCATTGTGAATGTACAACACTGTCTTTTTCACTATTTCTATTTTTTTGTCTATCTATGTACGTATGTTGTTATTGCGTTTTGCTTGTCGCTCGATCGTATTATTGATGGTGTTGCTATTTCGAAAGCAGTCAGTGTCCATAAAATGACATAGAAACATACTCGTATGGATGTTTATACAAATGTGTGTGTGAGTGTGAGAGTGTATTGGTGACGCTGCGATGACGAATGAAAATCAATATTTATTAGATTACTTTTGAAATTTAACGAGCAAATAGAAATTTCGTATAACCAACAGCCATGAATACACCCATCGCTACCAACTCACACCAAGCCGCCTTTGAGTTAATATGCGATTAGTGTTTATTATTTTTTTCTTTTATTTATTTATTTTTTTCTTATTTGCGGTTATGCTTCTGGGGCGTCCACCAAAACTGTCGTTTACACAAACGTAATATAATATATACTTAATAGACTAATATGTATATGTTATACTTCGTTGCATACTTATAGGCTTACCCTTAACTATTTGAGTTAAGTTAGATATTTTATCAAACACTAAACGCAATTTAAATGTCAATGGCAATGTAAGCGAAATGTCGCTGACGGCACTGAGAAAAACGAGGCGGAGGTATTACTAAATTTTGTCATATTCAATTGCCTGCTGATAGGCTAATTACCTTATTGTTAAATAAATAAGTTACAAACGAGCCGCAAAGTAGCTAGTTTGCTCGCTACTGCTTGCTGACTATAAGCAGAAGAAAAATATTGACAGTGATTGATACCTGTCATGCGTTAGATAGGAGCATACTTTTAGGCGCAGTGGAAATATGTACTCAAATACACAAAGGTAAAGAAACATTTTGGGAAATTGAAAAAATAGTACAGTATTTCAACGTATGTATTTACATTATTACTATAATTTACGATATTTCTCATACAATTCCAAATTTCCGCTGGCATTTAAAAAATGTCTCATGGTAAGCGCTTTTAGTGGCTATTATTCGCCACTGAACGCGGGTATATTAAATAATACGCAGCTTGGTAATTACATAATTTGTAATTACATTACATGGCCATAATAAAAGGACTCAGAACTCCGCCATCTAATTTTTTATGCCTCGATTATTAGAATTTATTAATTATTTTCTCAGGTAGCAATTTATTGTGACATTGCTGCGTCATCGCTGGTTAGATTGAATTCAATTCAGTTTGCTAGCATGATAATAATACTCGCTCAAAACACAGCTTTTATCACAACAGAATATCTATAATTATGTTTGTACTTTTACTAACAATATATGTTTTCTTCTTCTTTCAGGTAAGTTTACAACTTCTAATTTTCGTAATATGTCTTTTGTCAACTGAAAGTCCACATATGAACTGCTAAAACCAAAATAAATATTTTTACTGTTGGTAAGTATGAACACACAATGTATCTCAAAACTGTGTTATATGGGATAGCGTTGATGGGTAGGTTAGATTCAAATGAGACATCCAATTTATACTAAAGGCAGGTTTGGTACGATATAACTGTTGAAGAAATTCGAAATTCAAAGGAGTTCGAACAAAAAGCGACGAGGGTTTATTTACTTTAGCAAAAGCTCACTGCTTGCTACGATTGAGTTATTTATAATATAAGTACATATGTATATAGGGCATACTACAACTATAGCACTACCTAATATAGTCAATATTTTACTATTTATTATTCTTTATTTAATTTTATTTCTGTTTTTATAAAAATATAGTTCATTCTACAACCAAATCGAAATCCAGCTTTCATACTTTCTTGAAGTAAAAAAAAATATTTAAACATTTTTAATCAGAACTTTCAGGAAAAATTTGGGTATGCAGTTGTGTAGCCCAATCAATATTAGTGTAATGAAAGTTTGGCAGTATAACGTACGCTTAGATTTTTTACAGAGACACCGTCAGCAAAAATATATTGTAAAAAATAAAAGGTAATTTGTAAACATTTGAAACATAGACTTTATTATACTAAAATTGAAGATAAAACTGCTAAAAAATCCGAAATTAAAAAAAAAAATCTGAGTACAAATTTTGAAATCTTGGGTAAAGCTTGCTGACTGCTCTTCAATGAAGTTTCACCCATGAATTTAAACGATTTCTGTTACACAATGAACTAAATTTCTGGAAAAAATAACAATTGAAATAAAATATAGAAAAATAAATATTCACAACTTGTGAATATGGGGTGGTGTCATAGTAGTGCTAGTATATTTTTTAGCAAAGAAAAGACAGACTTAATTAGTTGTACAAATTTTAAATCCTTCTATTTACACTGATCAAATCTAAGAAAATATAAAATATAAGATAAGATAAGCAATTAAAATTAAGCGATTTAAGCTTAAATATATTTTTCCTAAAAGTAACAGCACATCTAAACCGAACACGTGTAACATTTCGAAAAAAACCTTTGCTGAGCATTTGTCTCTTAAAACGGCTTAGTGAATTGTGTGCCTAAAAATATGAAATGAGATCTCATGTTGTGGATTATAAGTCATGGCGACACGGCGCATATTTTCAGGAGTTACATGTTTGGAGATGTCTTTGGAATTAACTTCACGAGACATAGATTGTTTAGAACAGTCACAAATATTTAACATTAACAGCCCTAATCTTACCCGATTACACAATTCATTTGATCTAACTTGTGAAAGTTCCTGTGCCTAAAACAATGCTGTAAAAAACTTAATATTATATCAAAATATATAAAAACACATATTTAGTACTGCATTTCACAAGCGCTAATAAAAATCAAGTAGTTCGGACTTAGAGTTAATTTGATATTTATCATGAAAGTTGATGTGCCTAAAACTATACCGATAATAACTTAACAACGGATGTAAACACATTTTTAATTTTGTTTGCATTTCACTAGTGCTACAAGCAAAGCATTTGCAGCATAGTTTTACGCTCATTAATTATCACTATAAATATGATATGATTTTCGAAATTGCCCGGGAATAGGGGCTGCCCGTACATGTGATATTATATATTTCATCCTATATGTTGCATATTTTAGGAAGTAAGTGATAGGTGAAATAACGAAGATGTTGCAAAACTCAGTAACCTGACAGTTGTGAGGTTTTGGGGATGACAACAAACATTGTAGTTGTTATGTCCTAATGAGAATGTCACAACACTGCTATATTCTGCGCCATAGTCTCAGGCGCAGTAGATCTGGCAACTGTCAGGTTGGTGAGTTTTGTCATTGCTTCAGCATAGAGCGGTAAATTTCTTGACGCAAGAAATGTTCGATTGCTTCACCACACCATAAACCAATTGGATCAAATGGATCAAATCTAATGGAAAACATTGAACGTCATCTATATTTTTTATCCAAGGGAAATCACATTGTTTGATTAAAAATTTGAGTAGCTTACTGCGGAATTACACTGGCGGGAAAATTTATGCGGCATGTAATAAGTATAATAAAAATTATAGAAGCAGAGGAAATTAAAAAGCCAACGTGTAATAATAATCACTTGAAACCCAAAAAAAAACTCCCTGGGTAGTGTATTACAAATAATTTTTTAAATGGTTGGACGCCGCCTTCTAGCCTTTCACACAAGCAAACCCTAATGTAAATAATTGTGTATACTTCGTATTTGTGTGATAGCATAGCTTTATCTATACACAAAAGCGCCATCGGGTGTTGCGAAAGTTCTAAACTACCCGGAAGCGGATAGTAATGTTTAATGTGTTGCTATTACCGTTACCGGTTGCTAGACGACAGTGGCTACCAAGCATGAGTTATGCGCCGATAGGAATTTATGTACATATGTACTTACGTGTGAACGTAGGGGAGATTGTCACACAATTTTTTATGAGTTTAAAATAATTGCGTTATTTAAAGTTTATTGAAAGTTATAAACGGATAATTTAAATCTTTGTCTTATCCCTATGTACTGAGAAAAGAGAGCAGATTAATAATATTTTCACAAACTCGCTCTCATACTCTACAAACCAGCCACCTTGTCAATGTTTTTTTTTACGCTTTTTATCCGGCCTGCGCAATAAGTAGGAAACAAAATCTTCAAGGTGTGTGAAAAATAATTTTCGAGCTCGTCTTCCGAGAATTTCATTAACATGCGTAAATAAATATCAGTTCTGAACATTCATATTCAGGAATAGTTCGTGAACCAACGAACTTTCGACAAAATTTTTTGTACAGATGTAGCTCCGTCTTTTAAATATATATAACTAGTTGGAATTTCATGCAAAAACAAAAGCCTAAAAATAAGTACCATCTATGTATTAGCGAACTGTATACCAATTTATGTATTTTCCTTATAGTATGATGGTACAGTTTTTAATTAAAGAGCAAATTCAGTTCCAAATTGTTGTTGGAAAATTAACCAGTTCAACCATTTAAAGTGTTTGAAAATCTTTTCGGAAAATCTGTGTAAGCATTCTGCTGTATACTTTCTTGTGCTCGGAATCCAAATATATATATAAATCAGTTTATATAGGACGAGCGTGTTAATATATTATGCTTTCTCCTAATGCTGGCTTAATTTGTTAGATTCATATGGATCACTCTGTGACAGCAGTCTCATTGGTTCATTTCGTATGGACCACCCTGTTAACTTAAACACGAAACCTGCAATTTGAATGGCCTGAACCAGTTCTGCATTTAATTAGCAAAATGGTGGCAATTTGAAGGTGGTGTTGAACTTGGTATTTTGTTCCCGTTGTTGTGACATATTTTAGGCACTTCAAACAAAGTACAAAGCTTTAGCAGAAAAACACCTTAAGGGGTATAGAAATTCCATTGATGTGTTACATATCCTTCACGAATATAAAGAGTTTTTTTTACTGACAATTAGAACACAATGTCTTTGTTCACCAGATTTCTAGGAACAAATGTGTCTTTTGTTTAGTTCCGTGCTTGTGCTATACTATATCAACTCTTCTTCTGCCCATTCCGCCGAACCAAGGTGCCAGAGCACCATATTCACACGAATTCACAAATACAACATACAATTTTCACTATTTTACATTTCACCAGTATACTTTAAGCTCACTTGCCACATCACCATACTTGCAGGTCAAAATTAAATAACAATTGCACCCACCCCCATACAAGTCTGCATACAAAGTTGCCCGAAAAATTTGCACTTCTGTTTTGTTTTTGCCACTCACTGGCCACATTGAAATTTTTTTGTTGCACAACAGCAACAAGCTGATGAAGAAGCGGGAATATATGTATGTATATGAAATGCTTTCTCGCATCACTGCCAGTATGTGTACGAGTTTAAAAGTGCTTCTACCACTTTCAGAACACCTACGCTCACACGCATCAGGTTGCATAGCGCAAGTTTATTTAGCGACAGACAAATTAACTCCGCCACCAAAAGCGGCAACTGCATTTTGTTGCGGCCTCAGCATTTACATACCGACATACATTTGCGTTACACAAACTGCACTGCGTTGCATTATCAACTAGGGATATGTGGATATACATGTGTGTGCATTGTGAATACTTACATATATATTTATGCATACATCTAGGCGCTTGTGCCGTCATTTTAACATATGCGCGCGTGTGTGTGTGTTTATGTGATAGGTCACTGCGGTTTCGGCTTATGATGTGCCTTGCCGTCAGTTCGGTTTTTATACACTTTTACTTGTTTCTACTTTCCTCTTGCATAATTGTTTTTGTTCTTCAAAAATTCTGTTTGTCGGCGGTAGGTGAAATTTTACACGTCATGCCCTAGCGTTTAATAATGAAGTGTTGTAGCGGAAATGATGGCAGTTGGCACTTTTTCAACATTTAAATAATGTAAACTTTTCAAAAGTTTAAAGTTTAAGCAACGCTTATGTTTGCTTTGTTTTTTAGGAGACTTTATTTGTGTATGCAACTTAATTATATATTATATGTACATATAAGTATTTTGTCCGACTTAAAATTTATTTAAAGCAGATATCGCAAATAACGACGATTTTCCTAACTTCAACTAAAAAAAACACGCGTAAAGAGAAATGCTACGTGTATAAGAACTAAAGCTACTTACCACTTGTGCCAAGGACTACCTTCAATTGAGTTTCCCTTAAAAAAATTAAGTTTAATCATTAATTTTTGAGTTTTGATTTTGCTTAAAAAATAATCACTATGTTTTTAGTTGGGTAAGTTTTTAAGCTAATGTAATTTAAAAAAAAATAAATTAGTGAAAATAGTGGTAGTAATAAGTGGAAACAGAGGTTGTAATTTGTAGTGGAATAAGAAAAAATGGTGGTGGAATTTTGTAGAAGATAGTGGTAGTAATTAGTAGTAGTATCTGAAAAAAATTGAAAATAGAAGTAGCACTAGTAAAAATGCATACAAAATTTAAAAAACTTATGTATACAAATGCCACCATTTATATATTTAACCTGAGGATATATTAAAGTCACGCTGTAAAGTTTTACGAACACAAAATCATTTCAAAAAATCTTTAAAACTCAACAAATCACATTTGCTTCTGTTAAAATCTAGATATCAATTGCATTTGAAATACAAAGAAAATCAACACTGACACGATGGTAGTTGTAATACTGAATGAGAATAGTGATTGCATTTTATTAAGTTTAAATAATAATAATAATTTGGCGCTTACACCATAGTTTGATGTTTGGCCGAACTTCTCCTACAATTGTTTGTTTTTGGTGAGAAGCTTTTTTCAAGGCAGAAATACCTGCCGATGGGCGACCTCCTTTTGCAAAAAAAAATTTTCTATAATTTTTTATGTTATATACCCTGGCCCGGATTAGAACCCGGGACCCAACGAATGAAGCGCCCACACACAACACACTCGGCTACGGCGGCCGCAATCTTGCTTTATTGGGAATGTTTTGTTACGCAGTCATTCACGATGATTTGCTTTCACGTTGATATGCAAATAACAACGAACTCGTTTTACTACAATTTGTACCGAGTGAGTCTAGAACAGCCACAGTGAGTTTATTGTTTTTTGGCGGATCGATACACATCAATACTCACAATACACATGATATGAGTCTTGTCTTTGGCTTGGGAAAGAGGCCTATTTTCCTTCACACAAATTCAAAAACAGATTATGCTTTAAAATATGTTCGGAGTAACGTGGTTTTATTCCGCAATTTTAAAGTTCTCGGATTAACCCAAGAAAAAATTAATCACGTTTGACTGCATGCTCAGAATTTAATTACAATTTGATTGCGTTCATCTGCCAAGAAAAAAAGGAAATTTATGCGTCCAAAATTTCCGTTTTGAAATGTACGTAAAAAAACCTTTTACGTAGGAATAATATCCGCACTTCTCAATCTTCACCCAATCGACATACAAACAGTGTTTATTCACATTTTTTCTCATCTCTGCAGCCACCTAAGTGTTAGATTTGCTAGAGCGCTCTGTAGTAGCTTGCGGTCTATGCAAATAGAAAAATTAAAATTTTAATTGCAGCTTTTTAGGCGCGCATACTTGCACACTGCCGTGGTGCACACAACTTTGGGGGCAAAATACCTGGCAGCATGCTGATTGAAGAATTTTAAAAATCACTTTGCATAGCATTTTATAAAATACGTTCTTTTGTCTGTGGATGAGCGCTGGTAAGGCAGAACGCCTACAAGCAAGCAAGAAAAAAGAAAAAAGTTATAAACACATATACCGAAAAATGTGAAAGAATTTTTTTGTACATAATTGTGATGTTACATAACCTCGCTGTTTTCGTTTTATTACCTTTTCCAAAGTTAATTTTTTTTTGTTTGTTGGACAGTGAATCTTTGAACGCCTAAAAACATGTTTCAATTAAGCTATCACCTTGAATTTTATATGCCATGCTGCACACAGCTTCGCGCAAGCAGTGACAGTGGCCTTTGGCTAAGGGTCAACTGTACCTGTATGGGGGAAAGACGAAGGCATAAAATATAAAAGCGAAAACAGCAAACTTAAAACTCGTAAAAGTAGCGTGTATACATTTTTTTTCTCATATTATGCGGGTTCATACCCGAGTTGGACGCTGCTGCGTGGTATTTTTGGCTCACCGCAACCACCTGGCCCATTTTTTTTCTGTGACCAAGCATTAACCAGCAACTCTCATCCACTCATTTGTTTCGTCTCCATCCATCCGCTTGTGCAACCAACTTTGTCTTCGATGCCGGTATTTTTTGAAATGGCCGCTGACTGCGTCGACAGCGGCAGTATATTTTAATTTTAATGTTTTATTATTATATCCGGTCTGAGTGCACCTACACTACTAGCATACACTTGAAACTGACATTTACATTCTACTTATTTTTTACATTTTATTTTATTTTCGATTTTTTTTTCCTTGCGCACCTCAATGAAAAAGGTAAAACACCAACGAAATTTACATTTAAATGAAGCCACTGACAGCAATAACAAGGATAGGCTAAGTTGCTTCGCCGACTATCTGGTGCGTAAAAGGCCATTTGCCGAAAAGTGGGAGGTGTGTCGCTGATAGGCTGTTAGTTAGGTTGGAGTGTTTGATTGTCGACCAACTCTGAAGCCTACTATTTTGTGCGCCAACCTGCCAACTCGACTGTCAGTTCAATGTCTACGTTTTGTTATAGCTCAGGTTTAACTATATTCGTTTTATTTTTTCATTGTTTTTTTTTTCATTTACTTAATGGACACTGGTGGTTGCTGTAGTTGTTGTTTTTCTTGTTTTGTGTATCAGCATTTTTTTGCACACTCCAATGCGTCGATACAAATACTTTTCGTTATTTTGCCTCTTCGGTGATTTTCACGGAAATTTATTTACAACGCTGGATATTAAAAACGGTGATGACTTCAGATTTCTTTGTCATCACAGAGGGCTTGAAAAGTAGAAGTAAATGTTTGCTAAGGTGCGAATTCCATGCTGAAGAATTTAAATTATATTAAAGAGAGACTATTTTTGGTATTTTCGAAATAGTTAGGTAAAATGTGTGCTTAAAACTTTTAAGCCAATAAAAAAAAAATGTAAAGCAATATCTGTAGTGGAAATTGCTAAATTAGTATGAAATATGTCTAAAACACGTAACATTCGCAGACGAAAATTAGTTCACTTAGGAAATCTTTGTGCCGGTTGAAGAATCGCTTCAAGAATGTCACTCGTTTCAGTTAAGTGGTTTTTCTACTAAGGGATATGAATATCACATAACATTGATAGTAGGATCAAACTCAATGTTTGGTTTTAGTATTCATTTCAGAGTTTTTGGCAAATTCTTAGAATGCATTAAAAAATTACGGCTATACTAACAGAATCCTATTTTTTATATAGATCAGGTGATCAGTTAACAAGCTTCTCTTCCTTCCTTTTTGACTTTTCTTCAGCTTTAAAATGTGCAACGCTACTCTGTGGAAGCGACATAGGGTGATGTTCAAAGGTCATGTTGCTGGTAAAGTGGAGGGGCCGAGATAGCTGGATGAGTAAAACCGATAAGATATTCAGACTTATTTTGCCAAGTGGCGAAGTCAGTTCAGTTTAATAACAATGATTAATTGAGATTAATCGCGGAAAATAACATTTGAAACAGGAGTATCAACCGTCATGTTACCATTACATAAGAGGTTTAAATTTTTTAAAAATTATGTTTACTAAACTTAAATGTAATGTTTATACCTCATTTAGTGGTTAGCTTATTTCCGAGATATACCAATATAATTGCTCTAAGCTGGGCGATATTTCCATCAAAGCAACACACGTATTCCCTTCCCCGATGGAATCTTGTGTAGCAAATTTGTTCATAAAATACCGTAATGTGGGTGTGGTTATTATTCGGTTATTAACCGATTTCATCTATTTTAATACCACCCTACCTTGGATTAAGGACAATATTTGTACCAAATTTCCTTAAGGTATCTCAACACCTCGACTCAGCTTGAGTTATCCGATGTACGAACGGACGAAAAATATGATTTCTGATGAAATTCCATATGCACGGAAAAGATTTAGCTAACAGTGTTATTTTGCAAGGTAAAATCAAACAATGTTTTAAAAAAGTTGAGCGCGTTTAAAAAAGAAACGTTTGGTGAACAAAAACAATCGATATTTGTGGGAAAAATGAAATCACATTTCCTAAAAGAAAAAGTACGTGTTTCATAATTATGGCTACAAAAAATTGCATATTGAAGTTGCATATCAAACAAAAATCGTGACTTCCGCGGACTGGTCGATTTCAAATAGAACTCAGGCGATTGAAGATTGGCTGCTGAGTGCGCGTCCATATGTGACAAGCGAGTCAGTGAATCATCGCGGGAAGAAAAACAGTGTAGTGGGGGAATAGTACTCAGGCCAGTTAAGTCCCTCACGACTATAATTGACCACTGAATCGGCCAGCAACTCGCCAAACTCTTTATATGGAACAAGAACTCGGCCGAGTTATAGCCTCCTCACTCCACCTGTTAGATGTAAGAGAGATTTTGAATTACCAAATATGTTAAGTTGTTGTTATTGTAGCAAGTATCTACATCCTCCCACCGATTGTCTTTATCGAACTCATCGAACGGTAGATCCAGAAAATTTGCTGTTTCAACGAGATCAAACCACAGGGAGCCCCTTTGAGTTGGTTGGGATTGGGTTGTTAGAGCATGTGAACATATGGTTGGTGCTTTGTGGTTGTGCGCTACATGGTGAATATATGTTTGGGTTACTTCTGGATAAGTAATAGTTTACCTTATGCATGAGTGACTCTTGAGATCAGTAATGGCATTCACGTGTCGGGAGTAACTGAATTTAGTATATAAGTCTCGGATAATGCCGTTTATGGACAGTGAAATTTACTACCTAGACTGCTTAGAATATTTTAGTTGCTTCCAGTTTTGTTTAGGCGGTTTCAAATCTGTAAATTGTTAAGAGTAATTACTTTTTTTTAGCTTCTATATAACTTGCTTAGAATCAGCAGTAACTGTCATTGACTTTGTTATCTAAGGCAATCGGTCTCCTTCCGCAATGCTGTAAATTATTTAATCTATTAAATCTGTCCCCACTTCACTTGGATTGTGTTCATTATAATAATTGTCAACATAATGCTTAACTTCATTGTATTTTCAATCATTCAGCCATTCCTACCATCAACACTTCAACAACTCATTCAACCTCAATCAGTGCATATACAAAGTCATACAATTCATTTAGCTGTTTGGCGACAATGTTGCACTTCTTTATGCCCCTTTCGTTTTTGACATTTTTCTTATTTTGCCGCTTTTGTTTCTTGTTTCAGAGCTACAGTACCATCTTAAAAGCAAGCACTTCAAAAGCCTTTTGTTTACAAATAATAAGTAAATTAAAAGTACTTACGTAAGCGCATATCCTTCGGGCAGCAAATAAACGGGAACATTCATTCAGAATTACTTGATTCTGTACTGATGAGTGGATGAATGGCTGAGAGACCACAGTACGAACAATATCGCTAAAAAGAAGGAGTAAATAAATAAAAAGGAGTATATATATGCATTTAAATTAGGGTTGCTCGATAGGTTTTAACATTTCATCGTCATTTTGAAAGCTAAACTTTGGATTCAGAATAAATGTACAGATACATAATTCCATTTAGCTACGAGTACATTGACACAGAATGAAAATAAATTGTACACTTCAGTATAATATTAATTATGTTCTATAAACCAGACTATATAATTTTTTTTTAATGTTGAAGATTACTATATTATTTTGTGAGCTATACAAAATTCCATTGCATCTAAAAAAACTACCCAGCCTAATGAATCTGTTCATTTGAGCGAACGCTTAGTGCTTTTACTAGATTTGTTGCCATCACTGACGATTATTCCTTTGTGCAGCGCGTGTGCGGATTGTTTGTCGTTGTCGCTTGTCATCTTCAAGCCACTTCAAAAATAAATAAATACAAATGGAGTACTCACACAGGATAGATGAAGTGAGTAGATTAAATGGTTTCTACTCGCGTGAGCACAAAAGCATTAAAGAATGTAAGAATCACAATTTTTGCTTATTTACTTCTAAATGAGGATAAAATTTGAACTTAGCACATGTACATATAGCAATTGGGGGGGGAGGGGGATTTAAGCTTTTGAGCAGCATCATAAGTAAAAGTGAAATTACAAATACTAATCTCTCCCGGCCTACAATGCGTGATGTATAAGGAGTTTGGATCGAATCATTTAATTTAGGTGTTGTTATTCTCGGCATATACTTTACTAATTTAAACAGAGTGAGCAGCGTGTGCGCGCTTCATTCACTGTATCCCAAGTTCGAATTCTGGCCGGGCTGGCAACACCAAACGTTAAGGAATAGCTGCCGCTACTCAGGAGGCAATGCAAATCTCCGAGTGCGTTTCTGCTATGAAAAATCTTCTCAGAAAAAAAACAAACAAAAGTAGTACACATTTTCCACTTCCTCTCAAATTTGGCCTATCACTTACTTTCATTGAGAAAAAAAGATATATGAAGTTTCATAAAAAATGAACTTATTGGAGAGTCCTCGTAAGCCATCAGTTTTTAAGGACATTCTAATTGAATATTTGTCAAGATCCCAGAAACATTAACATGAAATATAGTAAGGAGTGGAATATCACCACGTCCAGATCTGAGCGCGTCACATTTTGAAATCATTTTTGCTGTAAAAAACCAATAACTTCTAGGTATCTTTAAGATTTGTAATACTGCCATGGGAACTTCTTGTACCACATAGCACGGCAGTCGGCAACAAGAGAAGCAAAACATCTTCATCCTGGTTTTTCCAACATAGAGGACAACTTTCTCGTACTCTGGGCTGGAGTTTTTGGGGTGGTTTTGGTTCGTCGAGAGTGGCTTTACTGCCCATTTACCTGTTCAGTCCAAAGTAGAATTTGCTGGCAAGAAAGATTATCTATTGGATTTTGCGGCAATGTAAATTTCCGAGTGATAGTTTCGTGGTGTTAATGCTGATTCCTAGATAAACAAGGTCTTCTACTTTGTCAAATCTATAACCCCAGGTGCTCGCTCTCAAATCGAGTCTCATATACGATGTGTTGGAATTTTTCATTGATTTATACATTTGCGTGTCGGGTCCCAAGCACACCGCGCAATCAGATCCTGGAGTATTTATTATAAGGGTACATTCGTACGACGAGTCATTTGCTTCAAGTCAAACCACCAGATTCACTTTCTCACTTTAGTTCATTCCAAAAAAACAAATATTCAGGAGCTGACCAGAAGCACCCTACGACAACTGGGGTTTTCAGGATGAAACTAACTTTGAAAAAAGGTATGACTTTCGGTATCTCTTTGAGGCGCAAAGCAATTTTATTTTTAAAATTCTTGCGGATTTTATTGATTCAATGTATGTATTTGTTTTTTACAATATGGGTATTTCTTATTTTTGTTCATGATCGTTATATTACGTTCCGTCCCGTTTGAAAAAAATTTCTTCAGTTAGGTTTCGATTTAATCGGGCTACAAAATAATGGGTCATCATGTCTCTATCAGTAGGATTCTAATCCCTCCCATAACAGGCATCTTCTACTCTGACGGATAAATTACACCAAACAGTGATTATGGCTCTTGAATTCCGTGGATTAGTCAAGTGCGAAATATTTGACTATTGATATTGATCCACTATTGAAATAAAACAGTGGATTGACTTCCACTTGTCCATTAACCGAAAGTATTGCGAAAAACTTCAGAACTAACCAATTTGTCACTGGTCGCTATTGAAAAGGAAGCATTTACAGAAGGACAACACCCTTTACAGGCTTTTTGAAGTCACAATTAAAATTAAACAATAAATATCTCATTACGTATTATTTAAGGTAAATAGCGTAGCATTTTAAGTGCATGTGGACTGAAATGCTTATTATTTAAATATCCTTAAACTTCACTGACTCCAGTGTTTTGTTTACCCTAGTTTTTTCTTCTATATCCTCCTTGCCTTCGCTGCTTTCTTAGCTTAACAAAAATTATTTAATGCAAAATTCCAACACAACATCCTTTTGGGTATTTTACGATGTTGCGTATTTCATTTCATTTCCCTACCTTACAGCTAAGGGGGATGTTAGCCTTCAAGTGGCTTTGACATAAAGAAGCGTTGTCTCAATTGCCACAATATGCATTTTGGGTCGCACATGTCAGATATATGAACGCGTGCGAGCATTCTGAATGAGTGCAATATTCACTCCTACATTCGCATATCTCTGCATAAAAGCGATGAGAGATAGCATATCATTTTATGTATAATATACACATTTTGCTATTTCTGCATTTGTTTATCATCAGCTATAAGATGCAGTTCCGACCGTTAAACCCCTCGTGCTTTAATTTCTATTCCGCTGTGCTCTTCTTTCTCCCCACCGCCATCAATGCAACTCATATATCAAAGTTTTAAATGAAAAGCGACAGCGTGGAATGCAATTTATAAATTACAATCATTTTTAGAGCATGCGAAGATGAGACAGGCAAAAACAGATAGTCAAAGAAACTGAGTGAGGTGGAGAAAGAGATATGCGTTGGGAAATAAGAGTGTATGTATATCTGCTTAAAAGTATTGGTGGCCTTCTAGCCGAGTATAGCAAGAGGCTAACAAAACGTCAAGGAATTCATATGTGCACACCACAGAGAAATGCAATGAAGGATATCCAAGCCATACCCTGCAGAAAAAAATATTAAGTTATCACTGTCCCAGCACTACCGCGGTCTTTGCATGAGTTTTGTCATAACTACGACCCCTAAAAATATGACACGGAGTAGAAAACATTATCACAAACAATGGCAGTTATCATTAACAGTGCCCTGATGCCGAGTTTTGGCGTTAGAATAGGCCTGTAGAAACATAACTCAAAAATTATTCTTTAGTGCAACACCTACCAAAATTTATAGAAATAAATTACTATTTTCGGATTTATTCACACCTGTTCGACACGGGATGCAGAGAAAGGTAATTGTAACTTCCTGAGCTAACCTCGAAAGGAAAAGAAAAACGCGCCAACTAGTCCTAACTCTACACTTGTGACGCTCACACTAAGTATTTATTGGAAATACCAGTTCGGAAATAATATATTTTCTTTCATGATATACCTACATAATATTCCAATAGTTAATGCTTCTTATGTGCCAACGCATTCCTATTTACAAATGAGCGCGTGAAAGCAACTTGTTTATCTCATTTATTTCATTGCTACCACTACATTTGCATTCTTATGTGCTCACCCTTAGCTGAAATAACAGCCGATGATATCAAATACACCCCTATGCAAATAAAGGATAATGCATAACCGCAGGATATTACTTACGCAAAAGAATATTTATGTATGCAGAGAACGTAAAATAGAGGGAGATTATCGATGGTATCATGACATCTGAAGGTCGCTTGTAGGATGACAATTGGACCAGTAAATAAAACTAAAAGAATAAAGCTTCATACTCGTTTGCATATGCATGGCATTAAATTATCATAAGTTGTTCCTTAAAATTTAAATATTAGGCAAGTTATTTTCTTTCTTTACTACTGAATTGTGAATTCTGTTTCCACGGTGCAGATTGTATACATCTCAGGCGGCTAGATAGTTAGGATGCAACATCAACTCTCAATATACATACTTAAATTATAATTAGATATTTAATTTCAGGAAAAATATAAACATACATATACAACAGCATGCAATATAATGCAATGGCTTAAAGCCCAGGCGCACTACAATGTAAGTTACTTACTTTTGTCCAAATTATTTCGGAAGTGCGTCCACACCTGTCGTTCCAAATTTATCTTGTCAGCTCTGTAGCCATAGGGTTGCTTAGCTCTTTGATCAAAAATGTGAAAGATGGTATACATTTTTAATATATATTGTATATAAATTTTTGTGTGATAATATGATTTTTTTTTAATTTACGATAATCAAGAAGCAGTTGAGTGAAATGCTAACACAGGGTTCTTCAATAGGAACGCTACAAAAGTGTTTTTAAATAAAACAAAAACGGTTTGGGATATAAATTAAGTTCTTTATTCCTGTGAAAGTAAATTCGATGCCATTATATATGGAACTCGATTTCTTTTGCATGGGCACCACGGGCACGCTTGCAGAAGTCCAGACGCTGAACCCAATTTTCGACGGTTTTCAAGCATAAATCGGCCGATACTGCTGCAATTTGACATTCGATATTCGTACGAAGTTCATCAATCGTCGCTGGCTTATTGGCATAGACCATATACTTGACGTAGCCCCACAGGAAATAGTCTAACGGCATCAAATCGCACGACCGAAGCGGCCAATTGACTGGACCATTTCGTGAGTTAACACGTTCACCAAACTTGGTTTTCAATAAATCGATAGTGACATTCGCTGTGTGGTTTGTGGCACCATCCTGCTGGAACCACGTTTTGTCCAAGTCCATATCATCCAATTCGGGCCAAAAATATTCGGCTATCATTGAGCGGTAGCGATTCCCATTCACTGTAACGTGCTGGTCTTGATCATCACAGAAGAAGTACGGCCCAATTACTCCGCCAGCCCATAAACCGCACCAAACCGTAAGTTTTTCGGGATGCAATGTTGGCTCATGGAGTACGTGTGGATTGCTGCCTATCCAATAATGCATATTTTGCTTATTGACGAAGCCATTCAGCCAGAAATGACGACGACCATAAATTGGACGTAGCGCTCTTAAAGTTGAGGCCATTGACTCCGAATTTCGGTAGTAAATTTTAATAATTTCGACTCGTTGTTGCATCGTGTATCTTTCCATGATGAAATGGCAAACCTTACTGAAGGGAAATGTCAAAAGATCGGGGAAAAATATGGCGCCGTTTGCTGTCACTATCGGCCTACTTTTGTGCGTCCCTATTGCAAGACCCTATATTTCAAAATACAATGTCCAGTTTGGTTTTCGATTATTATCGCTATAATTTAGTGCCGACACTGATTTGTTCTTGATTTGGCTCTTTATTTATACTAAAACACCTGATTTCATCTTGATTTGTTGACAGATTTTACAAAGCGAAATTACTTAATTTCGTCGTAATTTACTCATAAAGGTATTTTTGTTTAATCAATAAAATTTTAATACAGAAGTGTGCATCTTCTCTAAAGCAATTTGACAAATTGATACACTTTTGACATAATTTTGAAATCTAGCGAAATTAGCACAGTTCGAACGTTCTTTGCTTAAATTTTCGGTAAAATTTTTTGTCACCGATATTTTCATTGAAATCGGTATTATTGTCGTTGTGGGTATTTTTTCCACATATCTTTATTTGTAGGACAGTTAAATATTACTGGTGCTTTTACTGATAAATTTATTGCTGCAACTATCGAAACAGTAATCGTACTATACCAATTATCAATATTTTTATTAATGTAAGGTCGTTTTGTTATTTTTTCCGATATTGTTTTTCTAATATGCATTTTATCAATTTTTTATTGATATTTTTATCATTTGATTGCAGACATATGTACGCCTTATAAATCAAGTTTTTTCTTATTTGTATGCCTCTTTTAACCTGCGCCGGTTTTTTCGTTCTTAACATTATCAATACGGACGAGTTTATTGGTACTTTTTTTCGAAAGCGAAAAGAATTAATCGCTGCACATTTTTGTTAATATCAATATCATTATCATCATTTTTCTTATTATCAGTACTCTAGTAATCAGATTAATTTTTTATCGAAATTTTGTTGGTACAGCTATCGAAAGCTAAATCAAATATTAGTTATAATTTATCGGTTGAATTCGCTATCGACATTTTTATCGCTATTTTTTTGTTATAACTATCAAAAGAGGAATCGATTTAATTTGTATCAGTATTTTTGTTAATGCTTATATCATTATCGTTACTGTTAATGGTATCGGTATTATAGTTACCGGATAAATGTCTGATTGATATTTTTATCGACATTAATTTATTATAGCTATCGAAAGTGAAATGAATATATTATTTATCAATTTTGTTCTGAATGTCAATATCGATAATATTGTTGTTCTGCTTTTACAGTTATCGAATTTATTTTTTATCGGCATTTTTTACGTTGCTCCAGCCGCACATCTCCGGCCCATCCCATTACCGCGTATATATTCTAACCAGCTACTAAGCAGCCTTTTAATAAGATTGCATAGCCCATTTGCGGAAAACAAAAACATTGAAATAATAACTGCCAAGTGGCATGACCTTGCAAGTAACCTAAAAGATACATGAAAGTAGAGTTAGTCATTGAGAATAACCTAAAGACAAGCACAATACGCACATAATTCACGCAATTTGCAGGCATAAAACTGAAAGGTCGTTGAGGAGATCTGAAAAAAAAAACAAAAGGCATGTTGAATAAGAAATGATTTGAAAAAAAGGAAAACATAAGAATGTTGTTTGTAAGGTAAAATTGGCTAGGAATTACGTGGGTGATTGGTGCGGTGAGTGAAAGTGTACAAAAGTGAATCTCTTAACGCACATTTTCTTATATAAATTATTAATTTACTACTCCGCTACTTACTGTCTACTCACTGCTTGTGTGTAAGGTCAGAAATTGAAGGAAGTAAGAAGTATAGGGGAAAAGTATACATATTTGAAATGTTCACAAAAGTCTTAGTTTCCTTGCTGCTCTATTGAAACTGTCTGTTTTATTTCTTGTTTTGTTTTTTTTTTTTGTCTCGCCTTTCGTTAAATGGCATTAAAAGTAACCGCACTGATCACAGCATTTTATTTCGTTTGTATTGCGTTTGTTGTTCGCTAGAGGCTTTTATTTATTTTTCACACACCTTACCACGCATCCCCTATTGCCTTTTACACAAAGTACTTTTTTGCCACACCAACACAACCCCTCACAAATTTGATGATGAACTGACGTGAAGGCTAAAGTGCATTTTGTGCTCCATTAAATAATAAAAAGCGGCAGCCCGAAATGTTAAACGACAGACCGAAATATATGTACATATGTACTATATGTATGCATGCTAAAGAAATAATAACGGACTATGTAGTACATAGAAAGCGCACATATAGTAAAGAGGCACTCGCTCATATCACTTCAAATAAAAAGTGTGTGATGATGAGCAATTCGGCTACTGCACGTAGATACATATGAATGTATGTATGTATTTGTTTTACAGTGAGGACCCAGCAGGCTGGGACATCAACAAAAGAAAATGGCTTAGCTAGTACGCTGGTTATACCAAGTCACCCACACACACTTAAAGCAAGTAGATAGCGTTCCGTGCGCCTTAAGCTATGCTACATTCATGGCAGAGGATGTACTATGTTCATTTTTCTTTACCTCAGCTTTGGTTTTGGCCAAAATCCCTATTGTGATTTTTAAATGTTTCAAGATTTTTGCACCGAACGCAAACAAAAAAATCGAGATAGTAAAAAATTACATGTTTAGCTGAGAAGTCGCGTGCCACATGCCACTATTCAGCACTTTCATATCGTAGCAGCAGCCATAGCGATGTATTCAAGTTATTCATACACACACACTCATCCGTACATTCATGTGTGTGTATATCTTATGCAAGTACCAGCAACCTTCAGCGAAAATATAGTATCCCGAATGTAGTATCACTACAAACTAGGAAGCATTTGTGTTCTACGCTCAGCGCTCATAAATAACTGAGTGCGTATTGTCGTTACAGATTAAACGTACAGCTACAGACAAGTAGCTTTTGTATGGCAAATAAGCGTGAAAATTGCAAAAGCATTCAGCTGTCGGAAGTTTGCGAACATATATTGGCCTATAGAGTCGCTCATGCTGTTTGCTGTTAGTTCCTTGCGGGTTATTCACTGCTGGCAGATTGCTAAGTTATTCATAGACTGCTCTTATACTGCGTAGTGGTAGAAGTTAAATCTGAATCCTTAGCACCAATATGAATGGAAATTAAGCATTGTATTTGAATGTTTTGTAGAATGGCTTGCGTGACTGAGACTCTCGTGTTTTTTGAAAACAATGATAGGTCTAGAATCATAATAGAGGTCATGGAGCTGACAACTTAGGTGTTTCTATTTGAATTCTATTTCATGTTTTTTTTTTCGAATTAATGAATAAACCCCCATTGAAAACTATGCCTTCTTTATTAGGCTCCATGCTTTTTAAAAGAATTCTCTGCAGGTGTCGTAGACTGCAATCAATAAAAAAACTGTACCTGTACCTCACTTCAAATTTATTGTCTGATATGTGTGGTGACTGTTACCTACTGGCCACTTCTGATTATGAAAAAATCTTTTTAATAAATAAACATTTTATATTACCGGAGTTTCAATTTCACTAACCTAACATTTCTATTGACTTTATTTATTTTTTTTTTTTGTTATAAAAGTCCTTTCGCGACGGCATTCAACCATTTTTTTTATTCAAGTAAATAACGCATTACAACACTTGTATAATTTTTGAATGCATACTTTCAGGATAAAGGGAAAAAAATTAACAGTTTGAGCGATATGTAGTGAGGAGCAGATAGCATCTTCAAAAAAATATCATACACAATTCTTAAGTGTGTTCTACCAATAGTATGGCGTTAATACTTATCTAATTATTTTTGTGTTTCTGGTAGCCCAACAGAACAACACATACACCCATGATTCAATTTACACGATTAACTCGCCAAAAGTTCGTAAAAGATATAGCAAACCAAACTCGATAAGGCATGATGGAAAATCGTTCCCAGATATATTAATACCAAAGATCCTTAACCAGGATTGTTACTTGTAACTTGTGAAAGGTTCGTCAAAATTAAAGCAAACTCTCTACTTTGCATCTAAATCTTTTTCATTTTTAATTGGCCTAATCCTAGGCACTCCCACGAAGTTGCTGAAGTTCTATAAAATCAACATTAAGTCGGAGTTTTGAACCGTCTAAGCTTGAAGTTCAACTCCAAGTCCTACCGAATCCATGGACAGTCTAAACGAAAAGTAAATTCAACTTTCCAAACAAAATTGGCAGTCGCTCTCTCTACTTTTTAACAGACTTACGAAGTTTTGTTAGCACATAAGATGCTACTAAACCTCAGCTGTTTAATATGAACTATACACCATAGGCAATTCCGTAAATACCTGAGCGGCATTTAGTAATGTTTCAGATTCATAAAGTTTACAATAAACAATACATTAAAAATGATTTAAATATGCAATTATACGTAAATAAACTTATACATTTTTTTGCAACGTACCCTTTTGACCCTGTAGTAGTGATACGGAGGTTTGGATCACTTTACATTACTTTCGATATATATGAAGATTTTACTTAGGTATTAAAGTCCACACTTAAAAAGAAACTGTTTATCATTGCGAACTTCGATTTATTGTCGATATTTTTACAATTTGATACCGAAATTTTTTACTCTACTGTGTCAAATCGATATTAATTGAAATCAAATAGTTTTTAACACGAATCAAAACAAAAGCTTCAAGCCATTTCCACTCCAAATTTAGGTGTAGTGTGACGAGTACTGTAAGGATATTTAAATCGGAATGGCTTTAGGCTTCTTTTGAAATCAAGTGAAGAGTATGCGTTTCGAATACGCATGGCTAAAAAATTGGTAATTTCATTTGTTTTACGAGCAATTACTTACTTTGCTTACATAGGCTAAGGAACATATGATTAGATGTTCCAATACCACTATTTCGAAGTAAATACTGAAACTCTTCCACTAAAGCGGCGCATTTTTTGTACTTCGATTCGTGTGTAGAAGTGCATGGTGGGTATCGAGTACACTGTAAAAGTATTTATTCGTAGAAAAAGTAATGCACTTCGGATAAAAGATGTGGGAGAATTTTTTCAATCCTTAGCAACACATTTTCCACCTTGTTAAAGAAACCTGGTTTTTTTTGGATTGAAAAGGGATTCGGAATAAAAGGGCATTACCTAGCTCTCTACAAGCTGGCTCGAAATTTATTTTGCGTAGTGACAGCGCCTATTTTCCAAAGCAGGGGTTATAATTTTTCAAAACTTAAATCATATTTCACATATTATATATTAAAACTTATTTTTTTTTAACGGTATGTTCAACCTCAAAACTTGCTCGCCAGTAAAACAAAGCATATGCATGCTTCGATAATTATTAATCTTTAAATTAAATTATAACGTTGTTACATATAAAATTTGGCATTGTTTATTTACAATAACAAAAAAAAACCGAAGATAAATTAGAATTTAATATCGTTATTCATTAGCCCAGTCTCACCTCAAGTCACTAAATTTGAGACTTTCAATTAGAGAAATTTTTGTGACGGGATACGATTACGGTATTCTGTAAGAAACAGTCTCAAAAAATGTTAGTCAAGATATGTTCATCGATAGCACATAATATATATCTTCAATTTTTTTATCAACACCATTATTGCTTCCTAAAAATTAAAACAAAATGGTTATCGTAAAATTAACATTGATTAACATTATGTGAACCGTTTACCTAAATTTTTTGAGCCCATTCGATCAAAATGACAGAACAAGATACATAAGTAAATGTAAGCAAAGATCTTCTTTTTTATTTCGCGTATGGAAAATTAAGTATTTGTTTTTACAGATTTAAGCAAAATATGGCGAGCAAGCAAGGCGCAGATAGAGTGCTACTTCATTTTCTGTGCTCAATATTTTCTTCAATATCTTTGGTTTGTTACCTGCTCAAGATCAGCTGAATAAATAATAGCATACTTTTCAAAGCTCCGAGTATTCTCTCCGATACTTTTAAATGAGTACTGGCATCGAGTAAAGAATGTAACAACTCATCATAAGATTATGACCTTTAAATTGGAATGATATTCCGTAATTGCTGTTTAAAAGAGCGCCATGGGAGGCTCCAAAAAGAGGGCTTACCCTAGTTAAATTTCCTCAATAAAATCAAGTGTGTAACAAATAATAGATTTGATGAAGCCGTTGAGAAGTGCATGCGCTTTATTCCAGTTAATTCAGATGAGGCTTGTCACTGGCGTCGGAAGAGGGTAGTAAAGCGTAGCAGTGAGGTTTTGAAAGTAGCCACGCAATAGTTTTGTCCCAGAAAATTGTTTAATTAATAAAAATAACAGTTAAGGAAAAAGCAAACAATTAAATATGAAAGCGACCATTTATTTAAGTTGAAAGGCAGATAATATACAAATGTTGCATACTTCTAACCCATCTGTTATTCCTTAGCAATAACTGGAGATGAACATTTAAATTAACACATTTCAGCATTCTTTCACACAATTATATGGTTTTTTAAGTAACCGTACTTAACGCTATACAATTTTTCGAATGGATGGAAAAAGTCAAAATTTCACGCTGCTCTGTCATTTTGGACACATAAAGCTTTACTTTCATATTTTCATTACAATTACTCAAGCAAAAATATAAATCATGTCAACCTTCAAACCGACACATATTCATAAACATCAAAGTCAAAGTCAAAGTGAGCATAAGTCTAAAAACTAATTTAAGAAATGCGAAGAAAAAATTTGGCACGCCAAACAAAACTTAGCAGCCGCATAATCCCAATACGCGCTGAGGGGTCAATCAACATTCAATGTTGGACTGATAATGATTGCTTATTTAATATGCATTAAAAGGAAAAGGATAGAAAAAATAAGCACACAAAATAAGTAAGTCGAAGGGCTTGTATGTATATACGGAGGCACGGCCTAAAGGAGCGTGTGAGAAGAAGTCAAGTATCATAAGTTAAAAAGTGAGATGAATTGTGGCGCTTTTGTAGCTGTCAAGTCAAATCAACATCAGCAAATGACTGAAATCCCTGGAATTCCTTATTGCAAATGAGAAATGATAAGTTGAAGGCGGCTACAAAGGGCGGCTGAAGTCAAAGAATTTTTAAATAAACATGCAATGCCAATCCAATCTCTGGCAGCCACTCAAGCTAATGTAGGTTAACGTTAACCCAAATCTCTTAAATATTTGAGCCGTTTAACACCTAATAAAGGAAACATCAATCCACGGCGCTAGGACTTAGGACAAGTGAAAGTGAAGTGGTTGGCTACGTTTTACTTCAAGTTGCGTTAGCAAAAAGGTAAACGAAAACTCAAAAGGTTACGATATAACAGCCAAACACACACACAGATACATATGTATATACGTTTTGCATGAACTCATTTGGTTATTGAAATCAAAGTACATGAAATATATTTGCCGCGCTGAGTTTGACACCACTTAGAAATTTCATTTTTGGGCTTTTGAAAAATTCCAATCGCTGTGCCGCGCGCAGTCAACTATTTCGTAGAGTTCTTGCGCAATGTTCGCAAATTGTAACACAACTCTTCCATGCAATTAAATGTGTAAGATGCTTTGTGTGGCAAGTGAAAGAGTGGGAAAGAGAAAAATTTGCTGGCACGCGCCTGAAGCTATACAATGTTTTTTTTTTATTTTCTTTATTTCATTTTAACAAAAATACAAACGACTATGCCTCTAAATTGGCGTGCATGTATTTGTTACTTAGCAATTTGAACTTGAAATTACATTTGCGCCACCGGAAGGTAACCACTGGGAAAACATCACATACATATATGCAAATAAGCACAAACGCAAGTGGGCAAATAAAGCCACTCATTGAAAATAACCCTTTCGGCTGTGCGGCGTTCGTTTCGCCGCTTCGCTTTTTCCCTAATGCAAGTGTTGCGTTTGAACTTTTACTGCGTAGATTTTACCCAAACACTTTTACTTCATCTACATATCTCCAACATAATTCTGTTCATCATATTATGCCAGTGGCAGCAGTGACACGTGCCAGAATCGCTGCTCGTCAAACTGGGAGACGCCAAATGAGCTGAAATACCCCGCTAAAGTTAACTCACTCACTGTCGGTTTGTCAGGCAGCGAGCAGTTGGCAAATTAAAATCCATTCTATGCCGCCCGTGGTATCTGTTCGTACAGTGAAGGGTTGTAAAAGTGGTTATTAAAATTTTTGTTGCAAACGCACACACATTTTTACATGCCACATGCATACCCAGTTACACTGTTTGCTCGCGCATTGATAATAAAATATTTTGTTTATAATTTCACTTATACCATGAAAACGTAGAGAACCTTGTATTCGGCTATAGCTTTGTTTGTACGCATTATTTTGCTATAATTAAAAAACAACAATAACAGGCCGTGTACTTTTGAAAAACAACATAACCACCCCTCACTTCGATTTGCATGCAAAATGCAGTCAGTTCTTTTTTATTTCATTTTTTTTGCGTGAAATACAAGCGAAAAGGGGTTAAGTGGCATTGAAGGGTGGTTTTATGTGATTTTAATTTCTTTTTTCAAGCGTTATGTGTATATTAAGCGCTTACTTGTACTTTATGATTTATTTCGAAATTGATTTTTTTGTGCTACATTAAGAAATAAAAGTTAATGAAATGAGAAAGCTAATGGCACGACAACGTTCGATAGAAATATTGTAAAGTGCAGAAAAGTACAATGAGCGATGCGAGCTAGGAAAGTTTATGAATTTATTCCTACATTATCCAGTAAATAGAAACTTGGAGGCGTGAAATTTCTCTCTTTGAAAAGCAGAAGTCATAAGCAATATTTGGCATGCTAAAATGCCGAATTCGAAAAGGCTTACTGTCGTTGCTGTGGGTTTCTTATTATTGGCTTACAGGCAACTACTTGACCTAGCGCCTTTCGCCACAAATACATGTTCTGAATTTAAGCCAAATTGAACTGCAAGTAGGGATTTTAAAGATCTTTGGACTGCAGCGCAACAAAGCGGTTTATTTTATAGAATAGAATATTTATATTTAAATGGGGAATACATGCTCTGAACTTCGACTAAATAGAACTGCAAGTTTTTGTAGGTTTTTAGAAATATAACGACCCAAACGCCACTTTTAGGATTGTTTCATCTTTTCACAATAGACATTGTCGTTTAAGTTCTTTATGTATAAATATAGTACTAGCCTGTTAGAAGAACTATAAAGTAAGGATTATGTGTGTGTACATACATATGTAGAACACGATAGTATTCTCTGAGTTTACGGACTCTTATATAGTGTTTTTATAAACTCGGAGGTTTTGAGTAATGATACTAAATCCTTCAGCTAAGAAATGGCGCAACCTTGCAAATTTTTAATATATGAATGTTGGCATAAATACATATGATGATAAAATACTTCTTTGCTTCTCCCTTGGACAGTGCCCACGATGGCAATATAGCCGCTTTGCCTAAATACGGAAATTAAGTAGATAAATAACGTAATGTTTTCAACATTTATTTCATCATATAATCATGATTTTCTCATAGGATGTTCACACGTAATGTAAACAAGTTATTTTCAGAAGATTTTTTCAATATAAAGCATGACCGTCAAGACAGCATTCCTTTTAACTAACTGGTATTTTTAAGGTGTTTTACTTTAAGGTAATCTGGTGCTCAAAAGACCCCTAGAGCTTCATAGTAAAAGCTTCGCTCTATGCTCACCATGAGGTAACACTTTTTATAAATATTTTAGTTTTTCTCCACTTTGATTTTTTTCTTATTATTGTTCTTATTCCTCTTCCTAAACTAGTGGCGACAAATCATCGTTTTTTTGCAAAAAGTGATTATCATGATTGGTTCGTTATAAAGTTAAACATTTTTGCAGGGCCAAAAATGTACTTTCAACCTGTTTTCACAGAATATCACGAATGAGCCATAAACAACTCGGTTTCGTTGTAGTGTGGACTTGGTGTAAGACTTTCAAAATGTATCATTGCTAATTTATTAGTGAGTTGGTTTTAGCTTGCATATTTCAAGTTTCGGTAAATATCTGAGCTTATCATATCTGCTTGGTATTTCATTTGCCAACCTCGGATAAAATTGTAATTTTCAACATGTTTTAAGAGCGATTTATGTGACATACTGATAACGCAAGTTGCTGGCGTCTTTTAGTCATAATTGTTGCAATGCAACCAGCGGTAGTTTTTGTATGCCTGTTTCCACTTAAGAAAAACACTCACATAATGTCTAATAATGATCTATAAATGCACTCAGTTATGGTATTGCGGTAAAAGTTCTGGTACTCGTAAATATCGAACTAAAAAGGCTTGATATCCAAAATATCGCTACTTTCCCAAAAATTAATTAAATTGAGTTAAAATTTCTTATAAAACGTTACCTAGAAGTTTTTTTGTGGAATGTATTTGCATAAGTACTAATATGAGTTAGAAGGTTAGACTTTTGAAAAAATTGTACCTGTATTATATTTTATTTTACAAATTTGGCGCTACTGTGACCCCAATATGGTACAAAAGAAATGCCCCACAAAAATCATTGGCCATTCGGAGGATAAGTTCGATCATACATGCAGCTGTATAGTGTAATTGCCAAACATGAGTAAAGCTTACAGCACAAAACACATCTCATCTGAAATTTGTAGGCGATTAGCCTGATGAAGACCTTGAATTCCTTTATGCTACTATCATTCCGCCTGATTGTCCCACACAAATATTTTTCTGTAAAAATATTCTTTACAAATTTAATATGCTGCTAAAAAAATCGTTCCAAAAGTATCAAACAAAAAATATTGCACCGTGCCAGTAATTAATTTTCGGTACTCTTTCTGACATTTCAAAGACAATAACTTAAATGATTGCAACTGTCATCATTCGACATAAAAGGTATTATTTTAATATTTCCAGAATATAACGCGCAAAATTGGAACAGCTTTGGAGCCTTAGCCCTCAATAAAAATAAACCTGCTGAATTCTACGACGTTGTTAATTAAGGATTTCTTGGCGGTTTTCGATTCCATTTTTCAAAAAACCTTAAAACCATGTAATTCTGCTTATAAGCATAGCTTAAATACTTTAAGCGATATGGTTTATAGAAGCATTTCAAATTTTTTATCTAACTTGTCAAACACTTGATGTTTTTAGCTAGCCAACCAATAAACAGTCGGAAACTATTAAACGCAAAGTATAATTACCTAGCATGTTTTCCCTGATTCTTATATCAAACATCTAATAAATATGACACACAAACGCAACTAAATCGAAAAAAAAATTATCCTAGTATAAACTCAAAATAAGTATCACATGTGCCACTAGATTGATATGACAATTCAAATCGAACAACCCTTCAATTGGGAATAAAGAATACTGAATAAAGGATAACAGGAAAGGCATCACGTGTTGTCGTTTTAGAGAGCCACCTACATAACCAAAAAAAATACTAACGCACTTGCACGCACAAATATTATTAGAATAATTGCAATGTTGCGCTAGTAGTAGCGACATTTCACTTGTGTCACATTTACGCAACCACTAAGGTTTTGTTAAAGCAAAAAATTAAAAATCCTTGTTTTCCATAGAACCCCCCGAATTGTGAACTAATATCAGGGGTTGTTGGGTAATTGGGTGCACGACCTTCTTCTTCCTCACAACTGTCAATTCCAGCCAGAAGTAAAACATGTTATTATATTTAGCCCCACCATAACAAAGGAACAAAATAATTATAGGTTTGAACAAAATTTACATAATGATTTCCGGTACAATAGGAACAGCGAAACCTAGTTAGTTTGAGAAAGGAGTCAAGCAATTACATTAAAAAATCTAATTTTATTGACAGGGTTCAAAAATATTTCAAAAGTTCTTGAAAGCCGTTTAAAGTACAGTTTGTGCTCTGTATCCTAATAAATTGAGCGAAATCTCAAACTGATTTCTAAACAAACGTCGGCAGATTCGACATACCCTGTAGTGCGATATGGTATTTTCTTCCTAGATTTTAAGCTCTAGCTTTCATTAAGCTCATGGAGCGTGGAGTTTTGCAGCTTTTATATTGAGTATACCAGAGTTGGGGTCTTTAAATTGTTAATTCATAAAATGGTTGAAAATAAAAACACATCATTTAGATCTTTTTTTATTTGCAACAAATGAACCTTGATATTTCTCTAAAAGAGCACATTGTTCAGATCACAAACTAAGAGTAAAGCACGTCCGAGTTTTTCTTATATGCTCCCCAAGGTTAAGGGGGTCACAATAGGTGTATGTATCACGTATAGAAAAACTTGACGGATTACAGCTTTTATCCCTAAGAAAATTTTGTTCCTTATAAAAAGATGAACATTTCATATCTACACTTTAACCCACCATTGTCTTTCTATCCATCATTTTTTCAAGTTTTTTTATCAAAATCATAATAAAGTTGTTACTAATATTTTAATTTGCGTTGATAATTTTTGGGAAAGTTCAAATAAAATGATCAAAAAAATTGTGAAAGGAAAGTTACTGGCGGTAGATAGGAAATGCTTCACTTTTTATAAGGAACAAAATGACCCCAGCTATCAAAGCTGCAAGTCTTCATGTTTTTGGTATTTGTCAGACAAACGTCCCCACAAATGCACAAAAATATTTATATGCATATACGCGCATACATATTTACGTTAAAGATTATTCGAGAATGTTAGAATACAAGAGTGTGCCTTCAGAGGACCGCTAGCTCTCGCTTTGTCGAATTGACAGCATCCACCCATTTGCTGACTAAATAAAAATAACTTGTTTTTATTTTATACAAACTATGCTAACAAAACTTTCAATCATTCTGTCGTTTGCCATTTTGATTCTGCCGCGCCTCTTTCTCCTTTTTTTTAGAAATCCTTATGTGATATCTCACTGTTTAGCTTTTATTATGTCACTATCTTTTGCTCTCAGTGCGAAACGCGCCATCTTGTTCTCAATCGCTCTTGAAGAATATTACTCTTCACGCAAGTGTCCGGCATATTTTTAAAGATACTTACATAATTCATTCAATTTTTAAACGAAAGTCTCCTTTTTCTTTTTTATTTGTCTTAAAATGAAATTTTACAAATTCAAAATTCATATACATACATACACATGTCTGTATGTACATACCCTGTGGGAAATGAAATTAATTTTAATGTAATTTAAAAATACTTTTTATTCAACGACAACTAATTGATATTCTCTACAATAAACCGATTTATTTAATATGGCGATTTCAAAAGAAGAAGTCAATAACCATATCTTGTATATGTTTTCAATAATTTATTCGTAGTTTAAATTCAATAAATTAAAGAGACATTCATTTGTATTAATTTAGTTTAAAAGTAATTCACAAAAAATTAATTTTAAAATATGTTTTAGCATGCGACTGACTTATTTTATCCGACAGAGTTCGTATAAATTTGAACTTGCTACTGACAGAAGGGTTAAATGCAATGACAAAACTGTTCTCAAATAAACGCATCGAATGAAAATTTGTCATATATTGTTTCACTTTGCTTTACACACTTTGCAAATCACTATGATGTATCGGTTATTTATTATGAGATCACAGGTGGCTGCCAAACAGCGACAGATTTCGTTTGAGGAATATTTAAAGTAGAAGACGACGAGACGCATACAAAGGATACAGAAACAAGCAAACCTGCTAGTAACAGCAAAGGCTAAGTACCAAAACACCATTCAAAAATATCTACAAACACGTATATGTATCTACATATGTACATACATATATGAGCATACGCTTGCATTTATTATAGCTTTGTTGTCGATTGACGTTGACATTTAATTCTCAGCATTTTCAATTTGAATTTTAAATTGAAATACAAATGAAATTCTGCTTCATTTTCCTAGAAAAGTGAGTGTGTTTCAAATTGTGCCAGTACATACAATTTTGGATGGCATGATTACCTTGCGGTGGCAGTAACAAACCCAAAACAACAAAGCAACAACAAAAATCGCTTTAGCTGATGTAAAATATGTTTATTATTTTGCTCAAAGCAACCAATTTTTTTCATTTCATTTAAGTTCTTTTGAAATTGTTGCACAGCTTTCAAATAGATTTAGTTTTGACAGTAAAGAAATTATTAATGATCTTATTTGAACAAAAAATTACACTGAAGATGGCGCAATGTCGAAAACGGCTTGTCTCCAAACCGAACTTGACCATTGGTGACGGAAAATCGGTCCAATAACCATCAACTTTTCACCCTGTCGGAAAAGTCAGATGTTCAAAAAGGGCAATCTAACAGTTGCGATTTATATAAACCATGATTCAGTTATTTTCATCTTAGCTTAGAAAAAACTCTAATGAACAGCAACAATATGCAAATTTAATATTTTATTCAAAGACAACAACAAAAAATGTTTGTTCTACAAATTTTTATTTTACTCCAATTTGCTACGCAGTGCCTTGCTAAGGGGACCGATTTAGTCCAGAAGGATTCTCGCTCCTGCGTAAACTTTTGATTATTCCATCATGTGTATATATTATATGTAATATAAACATAGTATTAATCTTTGCAAACTTCAAAAAGAAGTAGTGAAATTTTTAAATTAGGTATGAGGTAGTACCTGCAAACTGCCGCGGTATTTATACTATAAACTTCGTCGTAGACTAAAGCAACTACTACTCTATCTGGTACCATCTGCAAAGTAACAGTACCCCATCGCAAACACAAAAAATTCCAGTACCCCACTGCAAATACATTCAGCGAAATACTGTTTAAAAATTCAGCTTGTATGGGAGGTGATACGCCCACTTAATGTCTCGAAATAATTTTTAGCCTATAACCATACTCTTGAAGTCGGCAATATGTTAGGCAAATTGCGAACATACATACATACACTAGCCAGAAAAAGATTCCATTTATATTACCTAAAATTTTGTAAAACTTAAATATCATCACTGATTAATTTGTTTGATGCGATTCATTAGTAGTGGCATTATTTTTATATATACCACTAAATTGTTTTAGCACTTTAGCAAAGCCACGAAAGATGTAAATATTTTTCATAAAAAACAATATAATTAATTAGAAAAAATCTCCGCTCAAGAATAAAAACAAAATAGAATTGAGAAATGAAATAAATTTTAAAAGCTCTTAGGATGTCAACGATGTTTCAGGGCCTCCCCCAGTCTATTTGGGATGGATTGAACCAGCTTCCTAGTATCTTCGGACAATATGATAATAACCTGGTTCCAAATCACCTTGAAAGTTCGGATGCGGCTAAATTCTTGCTAAACAGACTTTTTTTGATCCATTTGGGTGATGTATTTAAAAAGAATATTTACGTACATATTTCGTATTTTTTTGTGTGGTGTAAAGAAAAATTTAGTTTTGTATAATAACATAATGCGACTATTAATGAATTGCATCAAACAAATAGAGCTATTTTGATTTTGTTTAATTTTTTGTTTAAGTTTTATAAAACTTAGGGTATGTTAGCGGATAGTTCTGCTGGCTAGTCGAAATAAATTATATTTTATATATCGCAAAAGGAAGAGTGCCTTTCATATAGACTTTTGCTTACAATTTATGTATCGAAGGTTTCGATTATGGGTACGAATACGAGCACAAATACCATCAATGATAATACTAAAATAATTATGAGTATGGATATCTACAACTAGAAATATAAGTGGTATAGTAATACGTGCATAGATGTGTACGAATATGAATAGAAAATTTTATATAAATAATTACGAATACGCATACGATTGCAAGTATAAATGTCATCCCGATTACGCATACGAGTATCAATATGAATCCGAATGAAAATACAAAAACGAATACATATACGAGTAAGATTACGGATTTGAATTTAAAAAAAGTGAATAAGAATGCAAATGCGAATTCGAATCCGAATAAGAATATCAGTTCAATTATAATAGGAATATAGACTCGAATATCAGTATGACTTCGGAAACGAATACACATACCATACGAGTACTAAAACGAATATATGTAAATACGAATCGGGAGCCGATTCCGAAGAAAAATATGTATTTTTGAATATGAATACAAATCTGAATATGAATAGGAATGCTTGTCAAATACTCGAACTATTGCACACCTAAGGTGCATACATGCATGATAGGGAGACAAAAACATGCCAAACCGTTTACATCTGTAAACCCTATTTGAAAGAAACCACTCGTGCTCGTCCACCAATTAAGTAAGCCGTGGTAGCAGAGTGTGGTGCGTGTGCGGGCTAAAAAAAATATATGAAAGTTTTCTAATATCAGTCGGCCTTCCTCAGCCAATAGCGAACTTCAAAAATCATCAGAAGTTCAAAGTCGACGTACCACAGTTTATCCATTAATTCGCTGTACAACATCAAGACACACATTACAAGTTGTAGGAATAGTTCGGCCAAACTATATGGCCTTATTATTATTATTTTATAATATTATATATATCGTAGTTTTCCACAGGCTCATCCGTATTTGGCATCTGATTAGTTCAAGGCATGAACAAATACTCATGAACACTTTCACTTTAATGCCCTTCATTACGAATGTGAAAACTATTTTCTACACTTCAGCGCATTTTCTGCATTAAATCGTTTTCTCATAAATTCGTCTGCAAGTGAAGCATACAAGCAAATGAATTGTATTAGCTAAAGAACGCTTCAAGCACCATTCATACATATGCTTTAAAATATCAAAAAGCGTCTACAATTATGCTATGCACATTCAATGCAGCTCACTAGAAATAAACAAATATGCACATATTTACAAGTAACATTTGCAGCTTCAAGCGCTGGAAAAATGAATTCGCTTGAATGAATATCCATACACTTGTTAAGCACAGCACGTCTTTTAATTGATATTGTGAAAGGAATCAAACAATAAGGAATTGAAATTTTGCCGCAGCACAAGTGTGGAGCAATACAAATTAAACACTGAAATACGTATTGCATGATATATTTTTTTTAAACAACTATACCAACAAATATGCTAAAGATACAGCAAATAGCCAAGCAAACGCGAACACTTTATCGGTCACAAAAATTTGTATGTATCTGGTGCAATGGCCATTCGCTTGTTTCCATTTAGTAGCACATTTGTTTTAGCCTCAGCTGCCAACTGCCAAACATCAATGTAATTGTAATTTTACTTGTAAATATATACACTTGTAGAACTGTACAAAACTGCGAGTCTGTGTTGATGGCATTTGATGTCTACTAGCATAGCATTGGCAATGCTATTCTCCATGCTATTCTCCACACTTTGCATTCCACTTCCTCTACTCTACACGTGCTGCATTGTTGCTGTTGTTGTTCTTGTTGCCATCGATGTTGTCGATGCTTCATTTAATATTAACTTGCAATCATTTATAGCGCACAGCAAGTGAACAAGTAACAACAGAACAGAAGCGACGAAAATGAATTGAAATGAAAATGTGAAAAGCGTTGAAGTGATGATGATGATGATGAAGGTGATGATGATCATGATCACGACCACTGGTGGAGCAGAAGGGTATGAGCTAAGGGATGATGTTGAAACAGAAGAGTATAGCATTTGGTGTTGGTAAATGTTAACGTTGGCCCGGTATTTTGAGGCGACGATGAATCGATTGTATGCACGAATGCATTCGTACAAACACAGCTGCGAACGCTTGTGCGCCAAAACATATGCAACGTATTTAATTCAACTCTCATTCGTGACGCTGAGCATTTATTACATGTGTTTGTTTGTAAGTAATGCCTCGTATGTACATAATTACCACGAAATGCAATATATGCATACATACAGATGTGCACTTTCAATTGGAAAATCGTGCCTGCTGTGCTACTTCGTCTACGTACCGTTCAATGGCAATGCATCTCGAACATGCCTCCATAGTTGTCACGGCACTTCTACTGACGTTCGAGAGTACGGAAAATTATATTTAGCAGTCAGCCAGCCTAGTGCCTTAGCGCCGTAAAGTATGCACACTTATTCGATTAATTGAGTATTAAATTGTGTGGAGCTGCGCGAAAGGCACATGTTGACAGCGTGCCTCATTTGCAGCATGTAAATTATTTATTTAAAAAAGAAAGCAGCGAAATTTAGAGTGTCACTTACGTAACATACGTAGAGGTGAAGCAATTAAGAAATTAATTTTGAAATCGGAAAATCATGAATAGGCTGAGAATTCTTATTCGGTTTTATGTTAAAAAATAAGCCTTAAAAATATGGATCTTCATAACTATAATTAAATTTATACACTTTTCTTATAGATATGACAATACATGCTTTTATACTTATTTTCTTAGCACCAAAATGCAAAAAAGAAAAACTACTACAGTCTAGTTATGAATGGATTCTATGCAAAGGGAAAACGCCTTAAAATATATACTATCGTAACTATAAGAAAATCGTATAAATTTGTACACACTTTGCTTATAGTAGAATCTATAAAAGTGCTTTGGGTTTTCCGAAGTCGGGTTATGCTGATATAAATTAATTGGCAGAAAAGTATTCAAATAATTCAAATCACCAGCAGAGAATTTGCGTAACCATATAATATGTCCTGAACAAAACTAAATCTTGTGCGATGGAAATGTAAAAATTTCGAATGAATTTTCCACTCTTTCTTTTTTTTTGTTTAGTACCCCAGCTGTTCACTAATGGTTGATTAATGGTTGATTCTATTAGTCTTCCTGATATTCACTTTACTCAAAAGCAAAAAAAAAAAAAAAAACTCATCACGAAGTTCTTGTATTTTTAATTTAATTTTTATGTGACATGAATTACTTTATGTGTGGAACCTTTCAGATCTCAGCCGCTTCCGAGACTTGCTATTTTCAACTCAGTAAGTGGGGTTGGAGTCTATTTATAAAAGTTTAAAAAAAAACACTAGGTGGGGCTGGATTCGAGTTACTCAGAAAATCTATAATTATGATCCGGCTTTGATGAAATTATTTAGATTTGATGAGAAATATGTTTACGAAACATATTTACGCTAGATGGCACTAGAGTGGCTACAGTAATAAAATATATATTCTTCATCTGTTCTTGAAGAAATTAAAACCGTGGGCTGTAGGTGTGATGAAAAATATTCTTAGGAAAAATGGACTCTCTAGATGACACCACCTACTTTCAAGATCCCCTGCAAGTATCTGGAAAAGCAGTAATCTAAGCAGTGTTAATTTATTCTTAGCGAACGCGAGCATAGAACACTGGTCTGCAAGAACCCACATCGCCAACGTGTGATGTCTTCGGCAGCGAAATTTATTTGATGAGAAATCCTGAAGACAGATGCATTCTTCAATTCTAAAGCAATTAGAAATTCAAAGATTTTAAAATTTCAATTGCAGCATTGTTAATACTCTCACCCCACAAACAAAAAAGCTACCTAGTATTTTATAAGCGGAAATTGGGGTTGACTCAGAGAGTATAGAAATTGAACTACATGGAAGGAACTTTTAGCTTTAAAGAGAAAAGCTAATATATTTTTTTACAAAATAATATATGTATCTGGATTTGGCTACAGAGTTTTCTATTTAAAATTGCTTCACCTTCTTACTAATCTACTTACCTATTTGTTTACCGATTGACACCAAAAATAATTCATAGTAATTCTATTATAAAATTTTATTTTCATTCTAGGATTCTAAAGAGAATATGCAAATAGAAGTTGAAGGAATCTCACTGTCGCCCACAGACACACACACACACACACACACACACACTAGATGTAATGTAATACTTACTACTTCCAATAACTGCTTGAAGTCTTTCAAGTCTCAGGCTATCGAAATATTTGAATTATTTCAATATTTACCGAAAGGAATTTGCTGCATGCATTTTCTTCATTTACCCCTACCATGCAGCATTTCCGCACAGTTTTTGAGAATACTTTTTTTGCATACACTCCCGCCACTTTAAATATTTTTGCATTTAATTTTTCTATATCTACAAATTTTTCTATCAATTTCTGCTCTCACTCACATCATCCAACGTTTATCGCATACCTATTTGTTTGTGATGAATTTGCATGTACTTGGGTTAAGCAGAAAAATCGATAAGACCTGCTGGCATCCGTTGATTTAAATATACGGCGCGTATGTCGGAGTGTAAACGAATTTCGTTTCCTTCACTTCCACTTACGCTGAAATTGAAATAACTTGATAGACTAAAGGTTGAAGCTTGAAGCAACTCATATCAAAATCCGCAAGCTATTCAGTATGCGCGAAAGGCAGCTATATATCTGAAACCGACTGTGTGCGTGTGTGTGTGACAGCTTTGGTATTATCACTAATGGAAATTTCTTGAATAAAGAACCTATGCAAATAACAGCATCCGTAGTAACTTGAGAGACGGAGAGATGGAATTCACATAGCTATATATATTTGTAACAATTTTGATTGAAATTTGTGCTGTCAAAAAGGTACAATGTTACAATGTAGTAGAAGTTTGCAACAAACCATAGTATACTTTGCGGCGCGCAGCCTAGGTATGCTCACTCAGGCTTAGCCTCATACTCACTCCCTCTCTCTCCTTTCACATTCTTTGTGCGTAGGTGTCAGCTCTCAGATTGTGTGATAGATTGTGCGGCGTAAGCAAGTTGACAGCTGATTTGCTATATTCTTGTTATTATTTTTATTACTGTTACGCATTCGATGCACATACGTAGATACTTCCATTTCCACACTAGAACTTGTGTCTGTACTTTAACCAAAATCTGCTGCGTAACTTGTTGAAATTGTACTTATGCCTTCATGACTTTGATATTTTTGCTAAGCTTATACGGCATTAATCGATTGATTTCATGAATAGGTGAATGGTGAATGACAATCTGCCTGTGTAGGTACCCCATGCTAAATTGAATAAAATGTGTGTGCTTAGAATGAGTTTTATACGGACGTACCTATATACGCAGGCTATAATCCAGTATGTGGCTGATTTTCATTTTCTTCTGTTGTTTTTGGTCTCCATTCGAGTATTTCAACTGTTCGAGTGACAGCTTGAAGTGCTTTCGTTTTCAGTCTTGACAGCTTTGTGATTTTTTTTTCAATATCTAGAGGTACGAGTATAATTAGAAAGTGGGGATAGAAAATTTGCTAAATATAACAGTAAAATAAATCAACATTTTTGGTAGATTTTAGAAAGAATATTTTCAACCCCGCCTTTCAAATAGTTGGGATTAATAGAAACACCCGTTGGATGTCTTCAAATTTTCCCAAATCATTTACAAATCTTCCGTCGATTCGGGAGATGATCTGTCAAGATTTACTAGTGCACTATCATTCTATAGAACCTATACTTTTGTAGACATTGACCAAAGAGCGCCTACAGCTTGCCAGAAGGGGAGCACTGCTATAGATATCCCTTATTTTTTTCCGAGGAACGCGATATTTTTTCCTAAGATAGTTAGTACAATTATATCCGCCCTAGAAGGGGTCTACCTACATATGCTTATTTCTTCGGCTATATGAATAAACTATGTTAAACAAGGACAGAGTTGTCATTCAGTAGTCGTTAAATTTGCATACCGTTAATAGACATTTGTTTGGAACTTTTAAGCCTGTCGTTCAAAAGGACATGCCAATCGAGTTAAGGTCCAAATATGTGAAGTTAAAAAATTATTCGTGAATTAACAGCCCTGTTCTTAGGCAATCGCAAAACTCACCTCATCTCTTTTATGATAACTAGGTGCCTAAAACTATGCTGAACTATGAAAAATACATAGATAGCGTTGCTTTCATATGAGTATTCATATAATGGATATTATGTGTAATTTCTGGGCCACCCCCATTTAATTAGTTTCAGAGGTCCTGCAGATATATTTTTCTTGGGTTTTAAATATTTTTCCTACAGCTTTTTATATAAGTTGATGGTAATCCATCGTTTATGTTAATTTTCGTTCATAGAAAAAAATTATCAGTTATCAATGTTTTCTATTTCCATTGTCCCCTTTAACTTTTGTCAGCGGGCTGCATAAGAGAAACCTTCTGTATTCTAATATGTTTTGCAGCTTTTTTCCTAAACATCACCCAAATGCCATTTTACGGGACTATTAGCCCACTCAGTGTTATCAAGGCCCCTATGCTTTGGAACTCTTCATAACGTTTCCTTCTCAAAAATTTAAAATTTGTTAAAACGGGGTAGTGCAGTTATCTATACACTATGATATATTAGCTTTAATGCCTTTTTCAGGGTTGGTGTCTCTCTTTCAGCTTGACTTTCAGATATAATTGTGGTTTTTGTACCATAAAGTTTTCCCCAAATACATTCCAAGGATGCGTTAATTTGGGTGCAGTTATTAACAGATTATGTTAAAAACGGGTGTAAATGCTTATATGCCTTTAACAGTATACCCATCATATCACTAGAGTCCGTTTGATATACTCTCACTGTTGGAAATATAGCTTTTTAGACTCCACTTAAGAAACTTCGTTGAGATCTAAAAGCCACCAAAAGATCCTTTGATCAGTTTCCGAGTTAAAATCTACAGCCCTTAAACATAGTTTAAGCTGAGTTGAATTCCCCTATAGGAAGCTCGCTTTCACCGCCATAGCAAAACTGCTTCAGAAAAAAGTAGTCAGCGCTGTAACCTTTATTTTCCACATGGGACTATGTGTGCTTTTACTCAGCTTTACTTTCATTTACTACACGCAATATTTTTCCACATGATCTAGCTTAGAACATTAATTAGCCGCACATAAAGTGGATAAAACCAAAATGCGTAACAAACCAAAAACGGCACTCAATATGCATACACGAATCAGTTTCGGATATGCCTAGTTACTAATAAACATTTGTGTTCTAATTACTAAATGTCCTGTATATTTGACTATACAAATATTTGTATGTACCTACATTACCCACTATTAATACTTGCGTGTGGGTTTCTGACATTTTACTTACGTTACATACAAATAAAGTTAATTGCAGATACTCCACTCCATTGTACTGCACGAATGCATTTCAAAAAAGGAAAAATTAACTATCGAACATAAAATAACCCCTCGAAACAAAAACAGGATTACATATATAGAAAAGTAGTAGCACATATGTTCATATCTTTGTAGCTGATTGGCGTGCGAGTAGAAATACAATTTACCTTTACAAATATAAAAATAAGCAATAAAGTGGATAGCAAGTATTTTAAGTATGGCTGTCCAGCGAGATGGAGGACAATCGTGCAAGCAATCGTGCCGATGTGGCTTAATAAAACATTTATATTCGTATTGATTTGTGGTTTAAGGTTTGGGGTAAACCGAAAGATATTTGAAAGCCTGAAAGTTTGCTTAATTATGGAAAAGGCTTACGAACTGCACGCCAGGTTTTCGTATTAATGCGCTGAAATCACAGTTGCCAAACTTTTTCGGTGAATAGGAAATATGTTCAGACTTGCAGACAAATGTTGCAATAAATATATTAAACAAAATATTACTTCAATTGTATGTCATATAAGTAATACTTTATATCTTCCATTACAATGAAATATACATATATGAAATAAATTTTGTTTGTATGTTAAAAAGAAGAACAGTGAAGCCCATATCTACGTTTACCAAACTGTTCAGGGCAACGAGCTGCTCTGTTCCTCAGTTATTGAGAAAGCTAACTTAAATTGGGTAGACATATCTGTGTACGTATTTTGGCAATGTATAACTCATCGAAACCAACAACGTCGGACCACATAGTTGCCTTAAAACTAAGTTTTCAGAAATGAAGCTATGCGTAAAAACTCGTGAAACTAAAGCAGATAAGAACATAAAGCTAAGGTTTTTTATTTAAACTCATTCATTAAGGTATTTGTTTATATGGCATAAACAGCCTACAGAGAAGATTACCAAGAACGATGATCTATAAGATAAAACTCCCAAAGTGGTTGCTCTGAAATGAGATTGTCTTCCTTAATTTTATTGCTTTTTAATATAACAAGAAAAATTTATTATTTTTGTGTCTGATATTAAAGTGTCCTGTGAAAAGTATAAACGGCGCTCTGTTTAATTTTTCCGTTTACTTTACTTCATATATAGCTAAATATCTGGTAGAGGAAAAATCGCATTTTTAATTTACTGTATACGCCCTCTTCTTTCACGCTAGCGGGATAACTAAATAGTATAAATTATTTTATGACAGGAGACCGAAAAAGGGCTACCAATCTTTATAAGGAAAATATTTTTGATTATGATTTCTTTCTCATAGCATTCACAAACATACCGTTTGTTGAGAGTATGTGCACTGAAGGAGCTCAAAAATCAATAACAGCACCTCATAAAACTGTAATTGGCCCAAAACAAATTGTAGTAAAAAATAATAAATCGTAGCGTTTTCATGAAGCTTTATGTTAATTTTTATAAAACTTTAATTTGTAATGTAACAAATTCATATAAAGAAAAATTTCAAACTTGTACTAAATTTATAATTGTGAAAAATAGCTTGATAGTAACATAGTAATGTGCAAGTCTTTGTTTTGTTTGCAGATTTTGAATTTATCCATTTTAACCAAGCCGATTAATTTTTGAACATTTTTTTAAATTTCGCTTTTACACACTTTTTTCCATGTACATAATTTAAAAACACTTACAGAAATCAACCGGCTCGATAAAAAAATCATCAGTTCAAAATCCAACGACATGTGTTGGTTATAAATCCCTTTATGAATTCAATGGCTGAAATAAAAAAAGCGTGGTAAAAGTAAATTAAGGTGTACTGCGGTAGTAAATTTTAAAATTTATGATTTATCGTGGCAGTTTCATTACGATCGTAGCAAAGTGCCTACTCTAGTGCCGACCATTGAAACAATCTATTTGTTATTCCCTTCCTCTTGCTATAAATTGTCAGTGAGAATCTCTGTTATATATTTTGCATTCCGTTTTTATTCTGTTTTATTATTTTTTCATGTGTGACTTGTGATATTCGCTGTAATTACATGGAAAATTTTGGAATTATATTATGTCTTTAACTATATGATAATCGGGACAATATTTCCGGAAATATGTGGAGATTATTTTGCTTTGAGATTTTAATAAGAAGCTTTTCTTATAACAAATTATTTACCGATAAAATTTAGAACAGTGTACCTAAGAAACAGAAATTAATTTGTGTTTTTTGTTACTCAAATTGGTAATTTCTACTATTATAATAAACAGGACGAATGAAGTTAAATACGAAATATATCATATTCTTTGGTTGTATTAAGCAAAGTCATTTATCAAACATTTTGACAGCGTAAAATAATTAGACAGTAAGGTGTGGGAAGAATATAAAAATTGGCGCATTAGAAAAACACAACACAATCATTAAAATCTAAATTATTTATTTGAAAACTGCGTTTAAAAAATTTAAAGAAACTTATTTATAAAAAGTAACTGAAAAGGGTTATTGATATTTTGATTTTGTTTAAAATGCAAAAAATAACACAAGATAAATCCTTCTTCCTATTTTTGGACACATTCTACCCTATCCGAACTTCTTTATGCCGTCATATATGTATATGACTTTTTCGTTTTGGGTAAACTTACAACACACAACTTATTCAGAGAAATCGAATCGAAGCATTAGAACTTTATGAGTATTAATAGAACGCGGAATAACAACAAAGTAAGGAATTGCACACGGCTCAATTATGCAAAATATTATTAGACTTTAGAGTCTAAGAGTTATTTTTAGGCAAAATAGGGCTAATTTTGTTAAAAATTTGCAAATTGAAAACAAAATATCCAAAAATTCAAAAAAAAAAGTTCATTGATAATGGAAAAGAAATCTCTTATTTTATTTTATTATTTCATTTTGTCTGAGAAAAAGGTCCATGTTAATATATTCCAAATATAATAATTGTAAATGTAAATGTAAACAGTTTCTTCGCCAACTATCAAATAACTTTCTTCAAGTGATTTCAGATAACTGCACTCTGAAGATTTTTTGAATGGAGTTTAGATTTGTATGTATCAATTTCATGTTTAGAATTTTGGGGAAATTTATTTTAAAAAATATTTTCATTTCCAAGATAAATCTTCATTTCTGGCTACACTGATTGGGACTCCTCCAATGTTTACTGGGTGATGAGCATATGTACATATGTAAATATGTGCTCTCCTATACTCTGTTTTGTTGTTTCCATTTACTTCACAATTTTTTCACCACATTTGGGTCACTAAATACGCTCGTACAAAAGCAATTTGCGGTTGGCTTAGTTGAGTGCTCTTGGGCATCTATTTCACAATTTTACAATGGTGTGTAAAGAGAAAAAAAAATTCAAAACAACAGCAATACTGTTATTCGCACAAACTCCAACAGCTGACCAACCACAATACGTAAATAGCTCACAAATGCATGTAAATTTTCGGTTATTTTGGTATTTGTGTCTTTGTTGTGGTTTTTGCTACGCATTTGCGTACAAGCGTGAAAGCGCAAAAAATGGGAACAATTTGAAGCAAAAAACAACCAAAAAAAAATGTGAAGCTTGTTGGTGAAAAGGCGTGAAAAAGTGTGTAACCAAAAATCAGCATGCACACAACACGCAGCGGCTGACCACAGCAAGGATGTAGGAAAGTAGAGTAAGCGAATGCGAGTGAGTGAATGTGAGCGATATAATGAGTGAAAGAGAAATAGAGAGAGAGGACATGAAGGCATTTGAAATATTTCAGTATACGTAGAGTGTTTTTAGGATGATACTCGTGAAATGAAATATGTATAACTTTTGTTGTCACTGTTACAAACAATCATTTAGTTATTAATTATATGCAAAAAATGTAAAGATATACTTATTTTATAACTGTAAAAAAAATAATAATTGTTTAATTTAATTTTTTTTTTCTTTCTAAATTACCTTATTTTTTTTCTGTGCCATTTCCCATGCTTCTCCTCTAAACCTAAATAGTAATGCCACAGTGGACACTAACCACAGGATAAAATATGTACATACATTCACAATTGCACGCGCTTGTTAATTAACTTTACAAACCACCAACAAATTATAGTATTTTCATGCCTTGCGTTGCGGTTGGAATTTAGGTTTTTTTTTTGCTCACAACACCCCAACTAATTTACCCGACATTGCACAACAATTTTGTAGGAGTAACTAAAACGAGGAAGATAGTTTATGAAGGACCCCTAAACGCACATTAAGTGTTAATTTTTTAATAGCTGCGAAATTAACATAATTATATAGCATTAATTATGTACACGGTTATATGTATGTATGTATTTTATGTAGATATATTTTGGTCGTCTACTAAGCAAGGCAGCTGGTCAAAGCCAGTCAAACGTTGACACAGTATTGCTCATAGCGATTTGTTCTGCCGAAATATTAACTAATTTTAGGTAACAAAGGTGCGATATTTTTCGGCAGCTCATGTAGATAAATTAATTACATAATTCATATATTAGCAATTAACTAAATGTTTGGGCAATTTGACGCTAGCCGTAAGGTTTGAGAAAAATACTATATGGTTTTAGGCGCTTGAAACTGATCAAAGACGAGAAGTTTTAAATAATTGGAGTGATTTTTAAAGGTACATAAACAATTAAGAAATGTGCAAGTGTATGCTTCATTGTTTTCAAATTAAAAATCGTATAAAATGACCTTTAAGTCAAGTTTAAGTTATATATTTTATTTTTGACGGTGAAGCGCAAAAAAAAAATTATACATAACCAGTCAAGTCGAATCAATAAAGACAAAACCAAAGGTTAAAAAAAAGTAGACTGTTCTGCTTTGGCTCAAGTAATAGCATCCTACATACTCTCTCTTTAGAGAGATATCGTTGGAGTAGCAGCATAAATTTGTTGGGATATCGCTTATATGAAAGTCCAGTAAGGAATATAAATTAAGATCGTTTTTGTTTTTGGTCAAACGGCATACTATACATATCGTTCCTGTTTTGAGAAGGGCATATAACAGATCAATAATTTTAGCTATGAGCGACATATTAAGAGATAAATATTTGAACTTCTTTAAATTCTATTCCGATTTTTTTTTTTAATTAAGAGAACCTGATTATTACTTCCCATGGAGATCGGCGACATCTGTGAGCCATTAGTCAATATGGTTAGTATCTGCGCTAAATTTATATTTACCCAAAGCCATCTATAATTCGATACTAGAAATAAAATAATACAATTATTTACCAACATATGATAATGCTCATTTATTTTGCAATATGATTACTGAAAATGGTTTTGTATCAAAAATAAGTAATTCCACATATTTTAATAAAATTTACTTACTTTGAATATATCAACCTATACTTCCCATATGTTAAACGATTCACTTAAGCGGAGGTACTCAATGGTAAAAATAATCTAGATACATTTCTCCTCAATTAGGTGCATTTTTGAAAAAGAATGTTTTCTCACAATTCGTGAGCTAAACGAAACGTTCAATTAAAATATGTATTTCGGATACGATGTAATAAACTTTTAATTAAACATATAGTGAAAGCTCCCACATAGATTTCATCGCCGCCTTCCAAGCAAGGTTTTGTAGGATCTCCACCAAGTAGGTCTATGAAAGCATCATCCTACTTTTATTTGAAGCGAGCTCAACAAAAGTACAATAGTTTGTCTGTGAAGTTGCATTAAATTTTCTCCAGTTTCCTCTGCTCAAAAAGATCCCATATACATAGTTCTTTGTATAACATAAGTTGATATTAGTATTATTTTTACACACGCTATTCGGAATGGCATGATGCTTGTATAGTAACTAAGTGATTTATTCGCGTTAACGTCTTACATTATCCACTTATTCTCTTGCTAGTTCAGATTTTTAAGTCAATATTCGAAGTGTTGCACTCCTTTTCCCTGGTTACCTTTCACTGTAGATCGATCATTTTATAAACAACGACTTTTTAGTATTTCACCTAACAGGCCAAAACTAAATTTTATTCTGACCTCAGATTTATAAAACGGTTATGACAAATTTAAAATTATTCAGTTTATTTAAGATAACAAAATAACTGAATAAGATCCTTAGATCCAAAGAAATAGTGAAGGCATAGAAACAATTACATTATTGTCTGCCGTAGCTCTCTGCTAAAAATTAGTTTTAAAATGCATGCAGCTACTTTTTCTTTAACAAGCAAATGGCGGCGTTGTTTTTGTTTCTGACTAAAAAATGATAACGGTTTGAAACTAGACAATAAGTAGTTTCAAAGGGAAAGTTGAACGAATGTTGCAAAATAGGTTCACAGCTGTTACTCGAAGTGCCTTATTCATAAGAATGCTCAAAACTGTACCGTAAAAAATTTGGTTTTATTTAAAATTATACTGAACTAGATTTCCAATTTTTCTAGAATTTTTTAAGTTTAAGCTTATCCGCTCCACTCTGAGAGCGCTTAAATCACAAAAAAAACGGTGTTTTGGTTAGCACATTCTCGCATTTCTAATAACTCACTATACTTATAGTAAATTTTCGTGTACTCTCTTATTCGCTCATTATATTCATGTAACTACATATGTATTTTGTCTGGTTAGAATATTACTTTCTGATCTAAATTTCTTAGCTATAATTACATCAACCGCTTGCAGCAAAACTGTACTACTAAGCAACGTAACACAAACATTTCTGATTTGTCTTCCACACACATCTCAACGGTTGCTTTCACATTTGCTCCTTACGCGCTTGACTCAGCATTTCCTTTTGCTTTTGTATGGCAAAACATTTCATTTTACTTTCATTAGAATTTCATTAAAATTTCTAATTAATTTCTTTCCTTTTTTGTATATTTCATACAGACTTTCGGATATGCACTTATTATGAACACATACACGCACATGTGCATATGCACTAGTGTAGCTTCATATTACGCTGCCACGAGCAGAACGACAAGCCATGTTAGGCGCGCGCCGCATAAAATGCTTTTTGCGGCTGCTGGCTGCTGTGGTTACCGAATGCTTTGATTTTTTTTTTTTTTTTTTTGTATGATGGCGGGCGACAGGTTGGGAGTGGGAAGAAGTACAAATTTTAGCTCACTTGATGAATGGAAATGCACCAGCGTTGGTGTGAGAATACGCGGGCTGTTTTGCCTGGCAGTTTTTGGATACACATCTGTACATATCAACTGCCACCAGGCAACATAATTAGCGTAGAACAATAATTGAAGTGCATAGCAATAGGAATACATACACAAATTGTTGCCTGCGAATACCTAAAAGGTACTAAAATGAATTATACAAGTGTAAACTCTCGAAATTTTCAAAATTTGACTGCTTTCCCATTTCACGGCAGCTAAAACAAAAACCAATTTAGCATTTGAATTGTATTCGGCGTGGCACTTTTAATTTTGGTGTACTCATTTCTGTTATTCTGATATGGAAATGTAATTGTGTACTGCTACTACGAAATGGAGCTTTCAGTTTTATGTGGTACAGTGATTTTCATGGCACAACGTGTAATAGCGCCTAAATACATGCTACACTTTTTTAATAAAGACCGTGAAATCCGAAGTACAATAAAATTGTAATTGGGGAACAAGTCCCTCAGAAGCTATGTATGTACATAATTAGCCATGTGAATGTACTTACAAATAATACCATATTTCTAAATATGTGTGTGTGTTGTAATAACAGAAAATTTAACGTTTTGCAACAGTGGCCGCAGCTAATAATTCGGTTACGTCTAGCATATATTATAATTTTATTTTTCTAATTACCCCACGTTTACATTCACTGTTAACTCAGGTGTTTCATTTAACTGGCTTCTACTCATTAAGGTTTTACAATTTTTATTCATTTTATTTTCAAATGCACTTAACTGGTTTCTGAACACTGAAAAATCCATGCATTGAAACTAAAAGTTCAGAGTACAAATTTAATTAAGGAAAGTTAATGAAAATACATAAGTAAATACTTACATACGCTGGAATACAAAAAAAAATTATATGGAAATTTAAGTTTACACATTAAAACGACATTCAATTAAGCTAGGGCTTCTGCTGAGTTTAGTTCAGTAGAAGCATTTGAAAAAACTATAATTAACGTTAGATTAAATATTGCAGACATATTAAAATTAGAAAATATTTTCATAAGCTACCTTTTGCGAAATATAAATTTTAATCTTAATCAAATTAGCTTTCAAAAATTTCTGTTTCCCAATTTTAACGACCATTCTAGCGATACCAGCGAAATTCAAGCAAAACACCAATCTATTGAGGCGCTAGAGTCTTTAAATATTTCGCAAAAATATTATTCGTTACATTATACATTGAGCTGATGAATATGTTATGTAACTAAAATGTAAGTATCACACAGTTTCGTATACTGATTAACCATAGGAATGTGTAAAAAGGATGAAATTTGAATCTTCCTTAAATATAACTCAGACTTTAAATCAATCATATATATTTAATTTAAGTTAAGGTGCCTTTAGTTAAATAGAAACATTTGGAAAAAAACTACAATTAAGAAAATTCTAAACTGCGCATGTGAATTACAAATTAAAAATTGGAGTTTCTTCATAAGCTTCTTGCTGCATATTCGAAATGTTAATACTAGTATACAGCATTCCAGGGATACCAGTATATACTGTTTATAAAAAAGTAATAATCAACATGGGAAGCGAATCCGATCCCTAAAAACCCACGGACATGACTGAGAGACTAGCCACCAGACTTTTGAATCATCCATTTTAAATCGAATAAAAATAGTTTTTTGATAAATTAGATACATTAAAATTATTTTTTAAATACAATTGGCTTTAGACCCACAGCAACATTCAAAGGCTATAATAATTTCCATTTCTCTTACTTTAACAATCGTGTTATTGTCTAGCAAATTAATTTTGCATCCAATAATATTAAAACGACGTCACATTAAATTTCGAGTTACACTAAAATACTAAAATAAACCCCAATTTTCTAAATAAAAAAACATCTGGCATTTTATACAGTATAACAAAAATTTCTGAAATTTATGTTTTTAGAATATAGTTAAAACCAATGAAAAAATGAGCCCAATTTAATTGAAAATATAGACCCCGAATATGTGATTGCAAGGAAGTAATTTAACATGTGGATATATTTATATTATATTTATAAATTTCATGGTACCCCAGCAGGAGCAAAGAGCAAAAATAGAAACATTAATCAACTTTTGTTTATCGATCAAGGTTTTGATTTCGGTCATTTTACCTACTGAATATAACCGCCTCGTTGATTATTTATTTTTCTAGACTTTTTTGATATGCAAACGCCAGGTATATTCCAAGAAAAAATACACTGTGAAGAGTTATTATTTTTTAATTTAATATGCTATTTTGCTTGTAGCCTCATTTTTATATTTATGTTGAGTGTTTGCTTTAATTAGACCTTGAGCGAGTTATAAACATAACCCGCGCAAAGTTGATTTTGGCAAACAATATTTTATAATAAGCTACATTTGGGAGAATCTCCTTCTATTTAAAAAATATGTTTGTCTTTGGCTTCTAAAGAATTTTTGTAAATTTTCTGATTATCCAAAGAACAGCTAGCAATTTATATTCAGTAGAACGAAAGCATTTGTTTGACTCGATAAGCGGACGAAACTGAGTAGAGCCAATTATTATTTTTTTTTTGCAGTATTGCCAACAAATATTTGTTAAAAATCGACAAACTGATAATAAATTCTCCATGTTCGCATAAAATATCTTTTTTCGATGGTTTTAATGTACAAATTTAATATTATAAATTTAAAACCTCTTTGTTATTATATATATTTTTAAATCGGGGAAATAGAAAAATTATTATTTAATTACCTTAAATAAGAACAGTTATTGCAACAATGGTAGGAATCGGAAAAAATAATTTTGAAGTTTTGGCGATCACTAGTCCCGTGGTATAGATTATTTATTCTCTTGTTTGTATTTTGATACAGCCACTTGCTTCAAAGCGTTTTTATTTGGTCTGCATGCATTCTTTTGACATTGAGTTGAAGTTTTAACTGGCAGTGTCTATCTTTAGTCAAATCAAAATAGTGTTGTATTGCTTCCCGCTAAATTTTGTATAATTTTTCTATATCAGTGGCGTCCGTGCTATGCATAGCTTTTTCCCTCAATAGTTCAAACAAACTGGGCATACGTTCTACCTAAATTGGTTTCCCCATTTCTAATGCAAGCGGAAAATATACACACATGAATTGTTTTGATCGATACTGTTCGATACACACAGATATCTGTATAAATATATAATTTTCACATCACTTGCGATCTGAACGACTTCACAAATTGTTTTCTTGTTATCGCCTGATGGTTGTTTTTGTCTTTTCTTTCACCATGCCACTTCAAATTGCTAGCTACTGCTAGTCCATATAAATAAACTTTCTAATTTTTTCCCCAATATTCTTTTGTTTTACCATTATTTTTTTCATTTTTGTTTTTGTTCTTTGTTGACTATGCGTCTGTCTGCTCGAATGCGTTCAGTGCACTTCAATGTAGTTTAGTTTGGTCTACCTTCGGGCTGGTCAGTTGCTACAATTGAAAGCATAAAGTATTTAATTTTATTTTGTCTCTCCATTTCATTCGCTCTACACTAGGACATGTTGCATGGTTTACTTACAAAATACTAACAGTTTTTTTTAAGTTCGTTTTTTTGAAACTTGGGTAAGTTTATTTATAGGTATGTGGCCGTGGATCTGGCAAATAAATTCCAAATCAGCGTCAATATGCTGTGATGAAGTGTACTACGGTGCAAGTTGCTTTGGGAGTTCCAGTTTATTTCTTGTTAAAAGCTCTGAGAGCGAAAAATGGTTTGCTGGTTTGTAGCTTTCTATGTCGCAGCGGGATGCACGGATGCGTCTATGGCAGTCAATTTGTGTGCCCCCAAGGGCGTTCACTTTTCAACTTGCTTAGGATTTTTTTTTTGTTGGCTATTGTTTGAGATTTTCTGCGTTTTTCAGTTGCTTGCCAGTGAAGCTTGAGTAAAAGTTGATGCCCGGAATTCAGAAATTCAATTTGATATGAATTAAAAACCAAAAACGTATTTAAATCAAATACACAATAATCATTAGTTTGATATACATTTGTTTAAATGAAATAATAACGTTTGGCTCTCATTTATCACTTGCTCATTTTTTCTATCTATTAAGCTATTATCTATTAAGTATCTTACTAAGCTTCAAAATTCAATGCCCTTAATTAGTTTCCATTTGCCTAATGTATTTGCATGCCGTTTTCCTTAATGAACTCAGTGCAATTGGAATCAAAAGTATTCACATTAAAAAATTACAACTCATTTATTAAAACAGTTCTGCAGCACTTAACTAAGCTAAGTCATCCCGCTAATTTCACCACATTTCCCTCTAATTGCCCTACATTGTCATTTACCTGTACCCTCGTAGCCTACTTCAAGGCGTCCAACCAATCAACGCCATCCTTTCAAATTTCCAAGTTATTACTTGACTGCCACGTGGGCAATTTATTTAAATAGCGCCACCATTAATTAGTCTGCTTCCGATTTATTTAATGCTCCGAATATGAACAATAGCGCATTAAATCGGTAAATGACAGACACAATAACTATAACTGTAAATAAATATCCACACACAAATGCGGCATAGCTGTGAGTGTGAGTATACGACACAACTTAATAGACTTTATTATTGACAGCATAATTTCGATTAGCAATATTTGCTTTCATTTGAATTAGTTAGACAATTAAATGCGGGATTTTCGCATAATATTATCAGGCTGTTAGAGCGCACAAACGCAAATTAATTAGGATTAGTTTAAGAGTTAGCTGAAGAAATATTTCGATGCAGTGAAGGAGTGGGGAGTAGCTCACTTTAGAATATTAAATTATGTCAATATATAATATATACTATATACCCGATACTGGGTTGCAGAAGGCAAAGATTGCTAGTTCATATATTTTGGTTGTGATTATCTTGCTAGTATATGGGTTCCATTGTTTCCAAACGTTTGACCAGAATTTATGTAGTCATAAAATTAGCGCACCAAGATATTTTCAGCTTATCACCTTTGCTTAGTTGTAAAGCAAATTAGGCTCGAGATCGTTAAAATTTTGTATAGAATTGTGTAAAAAATGGAAAAATTTTAAATAATAATTTTTCTCTAACCATAAACCGCTATGATAAATTGGAGATAAAAGCACTAAGCATTGTTTGCTTTTAGAACTGTCAAAAATTAAGAGGAATATACTAAAATGGGTAAATGTTCTATTTGGGATGGCTTTGTTGGCTCCGAAAATATGAATTGTGTTCATTGCTTTAAATACACCATGCAGAATATAACACAGTTTGTACTATTTAATTTGAAGGCGAGAATACAAACTTGTTGAGTCTAAATATCTTCTAAAGTTGAGTGGATTACATAACGCAATCGTTAATACTTCATTCCGCTCCTAGTAAAGAGCCCAAAACTCTGAGTGGTACTTTTACATTTTTTTATTTTTCTCAAGCTACTTAACAATCCTCTGAAGGGGCAAACTTCTTATATCCAATAAATCATATATAGCTCTCAAATCTCCCTACATATTTTATAGGAAGTGACGGATAAGAAACTAAATAGAAATGTTTATTGTATTTAGTTCATTTAAAAAAAAAACGCACGCACGCAGAAAAAAACCAATATTTTTAGTCCGTCGGGTATTTGAGACCCTTTTTAACCAATGATGTTGACTGGCGTGACTGTCTCAATAAAAAAGAAAACAGGGATTTTTTGTGGTTCTTGTGGTTGATCCTCTTGGAGTCACCAGAAGTAAGCTAATTGTGCTCAATATATATTTTTAGACTTTCACGAAGAGAATCAATGAAGAGATGCCAGTTTTCTGGCCTCTACAATTATCACTTATATAAATTGATAATCCCTTTAATAACGTACCAATATTCGTCATTATTCTGTCACGGAAACCAGTTTATTATATTCGTCCCTGTTTCTGTAAAACGTAACTGCAGATTGACTATGACCGCAATGATTTTGCAAAAGATTTTGATAGAGTTTTATACTCTTTGCTAATTTATAAATTGTCTTGCATGGCCTTTCGTTCTCTAAGTAATTAAGATTAAATACTATTTATATAAAAGAAATTAGTAGTAACGATTGCCGAAATTTCGGCTGAACGTTCTTTTGCCTCCTGTTAATGTTTGGTTTGTTTATAAATGGTTGAAGTATCTGGTTTAGATTTGCTAAATTTTTGCTCTACGATGATGGTTTAAAAGTATATGCGATAATGAACCCGACGACACGTTTAAACTTCAAAATTATATCGACAGCTTACATCTGTAGTGCGTTAATTCTTGGATTAGTTTAAAAACCAAAAAGTACCTTAAAGTCACGAACCTGAAATCTGTTATTATCTTGCCGACGTCTTATAATATTTCTCAATGTTTTCGGATATTTTTTTCTTTTAATAGACTAATATTCATTTGATTTCGAAATCTTACTCAGTATTATTGTTTGCGTGGTGAAATGGTTTAAAATTTTCTGTTTTTCGGGTTTTCTGCGTTTCACTTTGGAATGCGTTAGTTTCATATGGTGGGCCAGTCATCAAAATAACATAAGCAGCATTGAACAAGTCCAGAAAGATTTTCTTAAATATGTTTTGCGTTCGCTGAATTTTGATGAGTCGATATAAACTTCATTCGGCTTTAATTAACCTCAAACCGTTGTAAACAAGAATATCAGTTCCCTCGTTCTGTTTTGCTTTTAATATCATCTGTGGAGACACTGGGCGGCTCATTTCTATTGAAAATAATTAATTTCAATACACTACAGCATAGTTTTTGTAGTTCAACACCTTTTTATGGAGTTACATATTGTAGAATTCCCTTGCTCGGCCCTTGGCTAAATTTACTTCAAACTTTTTAGTATTCAAAATACAATATTCTCGGTTTTTATAATTTTAGCAATTGCTTGCCTTATTCGATAAATGAACTGTAAGAAATTTTTAAATAAGTATACATATGTACATATATGCGTAACAGTGCTTCATTACCGAATAAGCCCTAAATTTAATTTAATGATATAGTACCAAATTTAATGAAATTGAAAAAAACTCTAGAGAGTTAATTACACCACTCTAGTAGTTTCGTTTTAAATGGAATAAGCCAATTATTCTGAACATATTTTACACTGTAATCCCCACTCTAGTCAGCGGAGTATTCCTATAATGGTACTTATGTTTATCTTTGCATTTTCTTTTTATATATTTTGTCTGTCATAAGAATTTGCGGTACGGTCTGTTACGCAATATTTTTCTAATTAACAATATAATCACCAATATTTATTTTTATTTACTATACTGCACTTTTCTACTTCTAGATTTTTAAATTTAAATTAATTTATGATTCAAAGATATTCAAAATAACGACTAATAGGAAATTGAATTGAATTGAAATTGAAACTCCCCAAAATGAGGTGATCCAATATATTCCCAATATATAACACTATCTGCCCATTTTCATATATCGATAATTATATATTTTTCTAAATGTAAACAACTTCAAATAGCGCTCCAACCCAGCTGTGCACAACAAATTAAAAATCTGATTACTTCAACATCAATGCACTCATTTTAGGACTCAATTGAGTACAATATGTTAAATATTTTCAAATGAATCGCACTCCAATGTAGTATAAATAATAACCTCATCGCAAGTGCGTTTATATGCGATTATATTTGTGAATAGCTATATGTAGATATAAATAGACACTGCAAAACAAATTCACTTGGAAAATTTGCAATTTGCAATTAGGCTATAGCCAGACGGCTACATAAATCGCCATCGACCCAACTCCCATGTAGAATTCCACTCCCACTCCACAGATCTCTATAAACTAAAGCTTGAAAAACGAACTCAAGCAGCACGTTTGCTATACCCCAGTATTTCCCCAAATTTAAGTCCATTAGTCAAGTTTTTCTCTGTCTCTCAGCTGTGGTGCCGCTGCGTAGCGGTAATTAAAAAGCTTGTAGTAAAATGTTCACAAGCCAGCCATTAGGAATTACAAATTCCCGGCGCTTACCGTGCGCGAGTGTACGCTTGACTGTACGCTTGGGTGTGTGAGTGAGTGCGTGAATGCCTAAACTGGTGCTGCACGCAAATACTCACTCGTAGCGTAAGTATAGTAAATTTGTAATTTTGTGTACAAATGTATTTTACGTGCAACAACAACTGTAGCCGATGTCAATATGTATGTGCGTTGGATATACGCGCAGCGCACTTATTTGTAATTCAATTATGTTAATGATTGCAAAACATTTGCCGTATTTACATTAATGCATAATGAATGGACACAACGCGCAAGCATAGACGAAGTATACCGGTGATGCGCCTAAAATTATACTACACGAACAAATTGGATAGACCTCGAATTATGCATGCTGCACAAGAGGGCACCCAGTGTGAAGTGAAAAGCGAAATAAACCCAAAAAACTTGGCACCAAATGTATTAAAGCTTCAACGCCTAGATGTAGGCAATAATAAAAAATTAGCAATTCAGGCGTCGGCCAAATCTTTTAAAATGGCGCACATCGACTCCCACGCAGCCAGCTCCGCATGTACTGATTAAAATTTTATTGAAAATGGAGCTTAGTATGAGTTTGGTTTTTGCTACTTTTCCTGCTGTCGATTTTTATCACTTACACGCCGACACGAGCGACGTGTTTCAGCAATTAAATGCGCTTAAATAAAAAAAAAGAAATATGAGTGCGTCATTTCCATATAGTCTGCACCTACTTCGCCCTTCCACTCTTCACACGTGCTCTCAGCTCCTCATCCATCCATTCAATGTTTAAATTCATGCCACAGGATCCTTAATTTTGCACACTTTCAGTGCCTATTTTCCCCAACTCAGCACTTTAACTCTTACCGTCGCCTTTCCTATCTTCATTGCGCTCCTCATCAGCGCTTTGCCCACTTCCGCTTCGTTGCATTGTTGCCGCATTTCACTTGTTTCAAGTACGCATAAATGAGCCGTGGCACAAAGCTCAGTTGGATAAATTAAGTGGTCGATGAACTGAATCCTTGTTGAGTGCTGTACAAGCCGCTAAAACAACAACACTCACTTGTATATGTTTGCTATTGTTGCTGCTGTCAGCAGCTTTGTTGACTATTTTGCTGATGTCTGTGTCACCCTGCCCCCTGCCTACAACCACACTTTTCCGTGGGTCATCCGAGAGCCAAATGCTTTAAAATAGCTTACAATATTGCTGCTATTAGTTTTGTTGTTGTTTTGGCATTATATAACACTGCTATCAACATTTAAGCATCAAGTACATTATTGACGATGATGATGCCGCAAAATTAAAACCGAATGTTTAACCAAAAATGTGAATTTAGCCTTTGCTAGCGCTCAGCTCGACGGTTGGTTAGTTGGTTTCGAGTTTTGGATGGGGATTGGGGAGGTTTTTTTTAGATGCGCTGTCTGGCTGGTTGGCTGGTTAGTTTGGTTTTACCCACTATGGTTAGGGGTATATAAAACTTCTTCGATTGAATAGCTTCACTGTTGGTTGGCTGGCCAGCTAACTGGTTGGTTTCTCTTAAACCGAGTGCAGTTTTTATAAAACTTGCTTTAAGTGAAGTACATAAGCAGAGAAATTTCACTTTTCGTGATTTTGTTTATATCAATAATCAATTATGAAATCCATTTTCATTGGCATAGTATGAATGTCGAAAATAACTTATAAATATTATTTTTTAATCTTTCTACTTTTTAAATCTTCAAACTCCACTTTCATTTTCTCTACTCAAGTATATGTGGCGTTTTCGAGGAATTTTTTCTCGATTATAACTCTTTTAAGGTATGCTGATACTTTTTGTCTCCTGCAGCTGCGGGAATGCTATACATCCGGGCTAAAATTAGTTCTAGCGCCGAATTTTTTGATACACCGTATGCTAGATCTGACGATAAGACTAGTAGTGCAATCGTAGTTTTACACAATTCGACTTCCCTGTTTCGGCTCGTTTGAGTTCTCATCGATGTGTAATATTTCAGAAAAGAGTTGGAGTGTGGTCACACAATCAATCGTAGCAGCATACTTCTAACTTGTTATAGGTTTGGAAAAATTTTACTTTGCGATTAACTGTGAACCAAAACTGATCCTCCATTTTTATCGCCTAATTGTAACTGCACCTTAGCCTTTATTGAAGAACTATATATATTTTTTGGAAACTCTTATTCAAGCCTTTAATCGAACATCGATAGTTAAATAATTTACATTATATCAGACAGCCACATTTCAATCAGTAATTGTCTTTTTGAATTACAGGCTGTTCTGTAATATTCGCGAGATCACTCCGTCGATCATTCCGCAATATTCATTCGTAGATCTCTGTTGATTATTCAAAACCTTATAAATTATCATCCATTTACCTAAATTAGTTAGTCCCCTTGTGAACTATATTTTGACTTGCAAATCCATTATATTTGATTAGAACCTCTCTTTAATTTAAACGAACTGACAAAACTACATACACTTTGTTTTTGCCACAAAAAATGTTATGATAATAATTATAAAAATTTGCCTATTGCTATTTTGCATTCACTCTCCTTAAGCACCTAAAATTATGCAATCAATTTAAATTGCACTACCTTTTTACTCTATTCGAGGTAAATACTTACTTACTTACGTCAATGGACTGTGACTAACCAATCTGTAAGCGTGAAAATTGTCTGTCTAACCCACTCACTGTTTTGGCAGCCGTCCAAATGTCTCTCTGCTCCGCCACCAATTTACCTATTTTATCCTTAATCTGTATATAGCTCTATATATATGTGTGGGTGTGTGTGTGTGTGTGTGCTTACCATTGTTTCTCTACGCTGCTGTGTATGTGTGCAATGAAAGTGGTAAATCGTAATCACCTGCCAATCGTCCTTTAATAAATTATTCAACTAAATCACCACTTAAATGCCAGTGAACAACAGCAATAACAACGAATGCAATTCAATGACCAAATCACCCATCAGCCGACGAGGTCAGCCAACCATCGGAAAACTACTTACTACTCTCCGCTACTTAGTACATAGCTATGTATTTTATATACAAATCCAATTGGATTCAAGCCACCAACAATCAATGACTAAACGTTAAGCATGATTGAGAATTGTCGGAAGGATAGAGAAGAAGTAAGTAGGTAGAAGTAAATGAAACAAACAGAGAAAAGAAATAATCAGTAAATGGCATTGCACCTGGAAATGCAGCGGATGGGCAGGAGGAGAAAGACAGCGAAACGCTTTGCACCAAAGTACGAGTACAGCTCTTTCCGCTTATCTGTCTAACTACATAAATATGTCTGTCTTTTCGAATAACCATTTTTTAAGCCACAGCATTGATCCACTTGATCCAATGACTTCAGTGTGCTGCGTTCACCCAGAAGGCTCATCACCTGCCTTACAGGTTACTTTTGTTTTTGTTATTGCTTTTATTTTTGCACTTGACCGTTTGCTTACCCATTTCAATTGCTTGCGGTGATTGTACTCCTCTTTCGTTTTCTACATTATTTTCATTTTAGCTTCGGTTTTAATTTTTTTTCAATTCGTTTTAACTTTACCGGTGATTTGTTGAGGATTTTGCGCCTGATTGTTGTAAAATATAGTAGACTGTAGACAACAACAAAAAGGGTTTCGGACAAAACAAAATCTACTCATTTGTGCTAGTGCAATAAAATTAACGACAAGTCTGCGAGTGACTTGCAATGATAGGCAGATAGTAGAAGGCGAAAATAAATGTGTAAAAGCAAGCGCAGGATACTTTTGATAGAATTAATGCAATTTTATTGCTACGATAAACTTCATTATTTTATTACATTGAACGTAGTAGTATATCTATTTGTATATGTTTATGTATTTGTTGTTAACAATACAATCTTAGTTAAACAAGAGCATTTTTATTAAGATACATATATGTGCATACCAAGCAATATAAATTAAGCGCAAATTGGCAAAAAATATAAATAAAATAAAAACTTAATTATTTCATCTCTTTTGGAAAAAAATCCTTATATAGGGTTTGTTTTCTCAACATTAATAAAAAAAAGTCCTCCGCGCAAGTTCATTTTTCCTAAAGTCTGGAAAAAGTACTTCAAACTAAGGAAATGTGTTTCCTCAAACTGAGGCAAATCGTTTACACATTTTAAAGCATTCCTAGCGCCATGGAATGTATTGGCTGAGTATAAGCTTACATACTTTATAGATATATACATATGTAATAAATAAGTCCAATTTCGCCTGAGATGCATAATATAAGGCCGTCCATAAAAACCCTCTTCGCCAACGTTTTCCTTCTGCCACTTCTTTTGACTTTTATGCCTAATTGTATGCAGCAAGAAATATCAAAAAATTTGCTTATTACGCGAGAAGGTGGCTCGAGCACGAGATACATGATAAGACGAATAAAAATATATGTTACAAGCTAAGCAATGAGTATTTATAATACAAGTCCAATTATTAGAAAACGATAGTTAAAAATACAAGCTCAATAATATGTATAGGTGAGGCATTAGCGGTAGAATTGGAGATTTGAGTGGTTTAAGATATCTACATATATAAACATGCTTGCTTGTCCGTGCTTCTTGATTTTTCTGGTTTTTCTGACATGCTAATATTGGTACCACCTACAGCTCTTCCCATTTTTATACATACTATGTTAAAGCTTAAGTTAAACTCTCTATGAACTACATAAAATAATGAAAATCCAACTTAGTTTGTCACAGGAATATGTAGTAAGCATTGCCAAATGTTTATTTCTGTTATGTGCGGCTAATAGAAATTTGTTTGTAGAAAACTGTTTGGCCTTCATGTCAACACTTGTTCATTTCTAGTTAGATCTATGCAAGCCGTCATGCATTTCAGAACATAGCTATTTAATTTCAATTCGAGTTATTTTGCGGTTGCATTGATGTGGTTAACCAAAAGTGTTTTAAAAGGAATTTCAATGAATTTGTTTATTTTCAAAATCAATTAAAAAAAGTGTTTACTAAATTGAATTTTCTACTTCATTTTCATTGCAGATGAACCGTGCTTTACAGCTCAAGCCAGCTGAAAGTGAAAGTCGAAGCGGTAAGTTGGAAAATAAATGTAAAAGTAATTTAATTTAATACACATAAATATAATTTACAATTTTTGTACTTATGTATGCTGTTAAAAATCATAGTCTTCATCCTGGCCAGCAGATGCCAAATACTTACAGTCAAAGCTGAAGCCGAGAGTAACAGTGCAAAATGTGTGTCTAATTTGCAAAATCATACAATAATTACGAAGTAGAGATCTATGAGGCAAGTTCCGTTGTTTGTACAAAATCAAATCTTACCATCAAAAACTTTGATAAATAACCGGAGAATATTTTTTATTATGTTGCGCTACTTGAAATTTGTGTCTCAGCGAAAAGTTGTAATAAACACGCAAACACTTTTGCGCGATAAAATGTTACGACTTTAGATGTGGCTAATTGAGGCCGGCGAGCCTCGCGATGGTCATCCAAATGAATTCTAGAAAGCATCGACGTAGTGCAGTTAATGTCAGGCATGTGCATTCCAAATAGCGCAGAAAACAAAAATTTGTCCATGGACAGATCGTTTCTTCCATGATGGAGTATTCTTCTTCTTTAATCAACATTTATCTTTAACCGCCTAGGCGATTTTGGTCATTTCGAATAAAGCACGCCAGTCGTTGCCTTATTTTGCTAACTGGCGAAAACTGGAGACGCCAAATAAAGACAATTTTTTTCCCTATCCACATAAAAATCGCAAATATGGATCGACTTATAAAAAAAGCAAGAGATTGAAAAGGCATAGTTTTTTAACATAATACCAATACACACTGTGTGAGAATATATTATTTTGATTAAATTTCGAGCGGTTATAATAAGGCCAAAATATAAAAATTAAAGAATTTGGGAAAAATCGGAAAAAATAAATATGCGACCCTGTTCCAAGGAAATTTAATTAATTGGACTCAAAGTTGCGATTCGTTGACAGTGAAAATTGACTACCTCGAAATTCACCTATCGAATTTTTTTGGCAAAAAATCTGCAAGTAATATCCCACATAAAATTTTTTCTTATTATGTTTTCTTGTTTTTTTTTTAACACAACGTCTTGTTTTGCTTATTACCTCTAATGTCAGTTCTAAATCTCTGCTGCAGTTTGTTTGTTTTTTTTTTGCTTCAGAATATGCGTAGAATATATAAAGATACATATAACTAAATATATGCAAAGATATCCCTCCATGACTACGGTCATAATATAAGTGAACAAACAACACTTTTCATAAATTAATTTTATCCAACCCAGGAAAATTTTTTAATTAAAAAGAAAAATCTTTCTTCTGAAAAGATTTCCAGTACTCATTTTATTTATATTTATTATATTAAAATTGAATATACTAGAAAGTTACATATTAGAAAGTTTGAAACTGATATAAAAATGTGTGAAATTTTTCGACATTTTCATTTCCATGATATTTCCCATAAAAAGCGCCAAAAAAAAATTCTAAAACCAGAGCTGGTTTTCTCAATTCTCTAGAACCAATGTTGTTAACAGTTCCGTTGTAATTTTAATTTGGGAAATCGATCTGACATCGCTGCGTTCGTTTTGAACGCTTCCAAAACAAGTTTTTCGTGAATGAAAGCTTTCAGCACTTACCGATTTGTAGATTTCTTCACTATTGGAAATTCACTACTTAATTCTCCTATCTATTTTACGCCTTTACGTATTAATGCAAAAAAAAAAAACAAATTGCCTTTTAAGTAGGGTTGCAAAATTAAAACCATTCTTTAGTTTGTTTCTGAAATATTCTTCGCATTCTTTCGATTCCAAAAATTTCTTCAGAAGTATTTCACTACTCTTCCCAAAGTAATAAAAGCTGTTTTACCCATTTGGCACAAAAGTTAAAATTCACTCAGCACTCCTTGTCCTACTCCTTTTCGTGCCTCCTCTCCTTTAATAGCCTTTGACACGTTTATTGCCTTTGTCACTTTGACTTGAAGCAACGCTATGCATTCCAATTCAATTTAAATCGCTGACAGTGATGTCAAACAATTATAACCAACAAGCTAGCAATAGTATGCAAACTAAAAGGACTAACAGAAATAAAATTGAATAAGAAATGAATAAAAAATATGTAAGAAATTCTACTAGCCGCACCACAAAAAGCAATAAATAGCTAAAAGAAAGAGCTGCAGTAACTTTGCCACACAAACAAACAAGTGCACACACTTACATATATATATATATACCTACATACAATGAACCACAAGCCAAAAGCTAAAACTTTAAGTATTGTATAACAAAAAGAACATTCGAGCAAAGTCAAGCAAGTAATATGCAACGCGCTACGAATGCTTTGAGGCAAGGCAAACTAACCGCAAGCTAGTAGGGGAAGAGAGAATGATAGCATACATATGACCTTTAAACTTTGCTAGAGGACGATGTCAAAGTATTAATCGTTTCATTGCACTCGTAGGAAGAAGAGATACAAATTTATATTCGCGGGGGTGAGGAATAGGAAAACTGCAAAATAAATGGTAGACGGAGAAGGAGTGGTGCTGGCCAAAGAGCATATTTTACATATAAGTATTTTGCAACTGAGCTGCCAGGCAGGCAAGCATTTCTTAACTTGAGTTTTACTTTCTACTTATTTCTTGCTATCTAACAGCCTCCTAGCTATCTGTTTCTTGGGCAATTCGTGTGTTTGTTTGTTTGTTTGTTTCATAGATTTCTTTACTCGACTGCTGCCTGGGCAACAGTTTAAACTTTTCACTAATCCGACAACGGAAATTGGTCGGGAATTACTGCTGCATTCTTGAGCCAATTGCATTGCTCTGCGATCTGCGGTTGAATGGCAGCTGTTCATCTTCACTTCTTCGCTCCTTATATAATATTTAATCTGCCCTCCCTTCATCTATATCCACCACCAAACTATGCACTGTTAGCTTGCTGACATTACTCCTAATCCACATCAACTCTCAACTAGCCAAAAACAAGCAAACAACAGTTTGAACATTGCCAGCTCGGGAAGATAGTGAATGTCGGGCGGACTCTTCAATACACAACTAAAGCATCAAAGTTTTACTACATAAAACTTGTCTTATCGCTTGCACCAAAGCACCAGTGAGCGCTTGAAAACAAACAAATATTCCAACAGCCACTGTTACAAGCAAACAAACAACCATATATGAAAAACATCCAATGTTACTCATACGTCATGACGCACAATAACCTTCTCTCTGTATGTACGTACGTATGTATCTTCAGTTCGTTGCCTTGGTGACGATGATGACAATTATTTTTTTTTGCGGTTTCGAATCAAACTTTCAACTAGCTCTGCCTTAAGTGTTCAACATGTTAGTGTCTGCCAGTTGGCGACTCAAATCGGTAAACGTTAAAGATGCCGACAAATTTTAGAAGGACAGTGAAACACATCGGTTTTGTGTAGGAGCAGTAAAGAATCGGAGTTGTGTACGTAAATGCAATTATTTGCGACAAGTTTAATTGCTTGCGGTGAGCAAAGATTCTTTTCACAACTTGCGATTATTCTACAGACAAAACACACATACGCGTTCTGATCTCTGTATATACTAAAAATACATATATAGACAGATATTTTGTATGTAGATAAATACGTAAATGTAAACAGGAACGAGTTGCTAATTGATTGGTCACCTTATACGTGCAGGTATTCTCTAAAGGGCACTAAAGCATAAATGATACAAATAATTTATGTACTAAAATAGGAAAATTGGAACTTTGATATTTTTTATATTAAAACTATAGAACCAGTTTTAAATATTTTAAAAAGAAAGCAATATATTATATGACATTGGTATCTAGTTTGAATAGAATGTATTTTTTATTCACGATAAATAAAAGAAAAAAAAGCATTTTTATTAATAACCTGTAGTTATACGGCACTCTCAAAGATGTCATTGGAAAAATCCATGGGATTCATATAAAATCCGTCCGTTGTATTGAAAAATAATATGTAAAATCGAAATGATCAAAAATGATTCGGTATTTTCAGCCGCTTTAGACTTGCAAATCAAGATGTTCGTTAAATTAAATGAGCAAGAAAATGACATATCCAGAAGCTTTCTAAAACTCAAAAACTTTACAACTTTATGAAAATTTGATGAATTCTTATAAATTTTTTATCTAGTTCGAATTTGGTCAATACATAAATATGTTGTTATATTACGAATGAAAGTTTCATACAAAATTAACGAAATAAAACCATCATTAAAAACGTTGCGAATTTCAGGCACTTTATTTATTTTACTACGATTTTTCTGGGCTTTTGTTACGCAATTGGTTTCACAATCAGCGACATTCTGCCGAAATTGAGAATAATTCCTATGCAAGCCCACAAAAACGGTAAGCTACCGATCCCTAAGGATACACACGAGTATACATGTTTGGGTATAGGTTTGACCGCCACTGTTTTCCGCCTTATTCCCATGCAAATAACACGACTCATCACATGACAATGGTTTTAAACCTATAACCTCTACTAAGTTATTTCCGGGGTATATTACATTTTTTTTGTAGCACTGGATAATTTTTGGGCATAAAATTTAATCTCAACTGGTAGAAACTCTCCTGTCTCAAAAACAAATTAGGATTTTCTAAAAATCTAGACCAAGACCAGTAATAAATTTTCCATTTTTTATTTAAAGAAAGCGATAATCCATGCTACTAATGAATAATATTACTGGGTAAATCAATGCATATCTCAAACTTCTTTTCGGCCTTCATTAACTCCATCAGGAGATTTTTATATATTTTGAGTAGATGAAGATGAGCTATTTCATTATTGCTTCCAATATCATATCAGACAACCACTCAGTCTCCCAATGGCTTAAATATTGACATATTTTGCGTCTTAAGAAAGATGTATCTATTTATATAAGGAGCTTGACAAGCGCCTAAAGATACGTTGACTTAACCCGAAAATATTAATACCATGTTCGGATTGACAACGAAAAAAAGTTTTGGGGATTGTGGGCTTAAAGGTGTTCACACCGACTCGAAGTGTTTTCGTTCAGATTTCAAACAGCCTTTGTTTACATTTCTATTCCAAGACGTAAAATGTTTGCTGTTCCATGCCACGGCCAGGATTTGGACACGGGATGCACCTAATGATGCGCACAACCTTTACACGCTCGGCCACGGCGGTCGCCGTATGTTATGAATTGATTTGTGGAGCGGATTAAATTTCATGTTATGTAATTTGTTAACTGACAATAATTTTAGACATTACCAAATATACCTCCCACTTTGGTAAATATATCGGTAAAGCTAATGCAGTTTTCAAGTTGTTTTCAGCGGAAACTGTACATCCGTTTGACAAATTTTGCATGGACGAAAACACAAGTTTTTTGGCAAAAACCAGTTGTTATAGCCACAAAAACATGTTTTTGATATCAGTCCCAACATATTCTAAGCAACAAGTATAGACCAAATAAAACTAAATTAACCTCGAGACGAGTATATATATACTATATGGTACATACGTTCGAGCAGTTTGTACAAATTTAAGTGGCACTCGAAAAGTTGCGTACTTGTAAATTTAACCTTCATATGCTCAACTTCTGAACTTTTGAAAGTGACATGAACGATAGCGTACAAGTAAATTTTGACAAAATATCATCTACTCAATCGCTTCACCTCGCCAGAGGATTATATTTCAGCAGCTGAATATAACATTCCCAGCAACTAAATGCTTTTAAGGACTCAGTATCCCAATTTTTAATGACTTTTCGTTCATCTCCTTCATTCGCTCTTGCTCTTTCGGCTTACAACAATTTCACTTTGAACTCTGTCCTCACATTTCCACCTCAATTACATGAATACCGAATAGAGTAAAAGCGGAGAAAACAGGACATTGAGCATGAAAGGCTGCCGCAATCAGAGCAATGCGTGTGTGTGGGTATGTGTGTAACTGCATACGAGTATATAGTTACAAAAATGCAATCTGTCGTTCGTTCACTACCTGCCCGCCGCTACTTACCTACTCACCTGCTGGAAAGAGATTCTCAGTCCAATCACTTTTCTTCCTTCTCCTCCTGCTCCTTCTCCTCACTCCTCTATTCCTTCCCCTGTTCCTCCTTCAGCGCATGCTGAGTGTAAACTTGAGTATCTTTTGAAATATAATAACGAACTTACGGATTCAATTTACGTGACATCATTACAAACGTAAGACAAGAACAAATTACGCGCACAACTACGCGACAGACAACGCAAAAAAACAAAAACAAACACAAAAAAAAACAATTGAAGAACGCATAAGGCTTGGAGACAAGTAACTATGCCGCAAGATTTTGTAGCACGTCATGCGACAGTGATCCAAAGAGGTGGGTAGGAAAAGTAGGTAGCAAGCATCAAACAGATACCACTTTCAATTGTGCAGCATTAAGTGAGGTGGAATTAAATAAATACGTACGTATGTACGTGAAGTGAAGCGTGGGTGGAAGAAGTGGATGGGTGGATTGTGTCGCAGGAAATTTTCTACAATATAAGGTTAATGATGATACATATGTTGTCGTATGTGACACATTTAACCAACATTCGAAAACCGCTCTTCTCTTACCAACGTGTATTTGTGTGCGAGGGTATGCGACGGTTTTATTCTGCGTTTGAGACAGTGCATTCATTTGTGTTTTGAGTCATAGCATGTCAAGTAAATCAAAAAATAAAAAAAATGTGATGAAGCGAATTCACACACACACATTTATATACATACGTACATTTGTATTTATATAGAGAAAAGCAGCAAAGGCAGTGAGAAATGCCAAATGATAAATAGGCGAAGAAAAAAATGATTATGCATGGGAGCGTTGATATGTGTAAAGATATTGGTGTGCGACGCTGCAAATAAAATAAAATGATAATAAATGATTATGGTGTGGTAGCAAAGTAAAGCGAGTGGAGTGAGAAGAGGTATGGGATTGCAAATGCAGTATGTATTGCAGAGGAAGTAGTTTTTTGTTTTTGTTTTTTTTTTGTAGTTGACGACGCTTCTTCGATTGCAAGAAGTCGTGAGCCACGAACGAATTTAAAAAACGATTGTCAATATGCATCTTTGAAGATTCTTTTAAAAATTACAAATACTTAAAAATCATCTAAAATTCTTCTATGGGAGGCATATGTTAAAGGTATTGATAGTCGAAAAACAACTCAGCCAAATTTTAATTGGTTTATTGGTTAAGTTTTGGCTAATGTTGACAAGCATCATGGTTTCATTCCTTTGGGAAATGGTCTTTAAAATACCTTACAAATTTCATCTCTTATAATATCGTGCCGAATGAATGTTATCAATTTAAAACTGCTTATTATTTCTTTTAGCCCCACAGATAAATCGATTACAATTTATTTATGTTAATTTATATGGCATGCAAACATTGAGCTTGCTCATTTAAGAGGTTTCGAATTTTCTTGGGTGTATATTACGTTGCGTCAAATTATTCTCAACGTAAACTACGCAACGTTTTTTCGAGTTATTTTCAATGGCTTGGAATTTTTTAAAATAAAAAATCCTATAATGTAGCCTGAATTGAAAAGTGAATAAAGTCATACTTAAAAAGAAGTTTCACGAACGACGGTTTTAACGAATTTTTATCCTATCTGACCTAGACCGATTAAAAACTATTGGCAAAGATATGTATGTACGAAGCTTTCCTTTATGATTTAAAAAAAATTATTATTTCCAGCAAGTATCCGGCTTTGTTACGATTCAACAAGTTCTGTGTAATAAATTGTATGTATGTGTTAACTGAATCAATTTGTTTTAAAATAATTGTTTATACGTATGTGCACTAGGGTGTCTTGGCAAAAACGTTTGCACTAGAATTAAAAAATATTCAACGGAACTCAATAATACAATTTGCGAAAACAATTGTGACGTAAATGAGTTTATTTTCATGGAATATGATGTACTATAAATCTAAAACGGCTACGTTTTTTTAATTATTATTAACAGTTTTTAATACTATTAACAATTATTTCGAAGTTTTGAGCTTAAATTATTTTATGAGACGAAGCGACTTCATGGAAAAAATTTAAAAAAACTCGTTTTATCAATAAAAACCCCGGAAATTGAAATAGTTTTGAATCAAACCAGCTCACCTTACTCTTAATATTATTGCAAAATATTATGGTTAGTATCTTAAAATACAACAAATTTTATAACTCCAATGGAAAAACAGTGCTCTGGTTTTTGTACCTAAATAAATTGAAAGTAGAATGTTTCATAATAAAAATATTTTCTTAAATCGGTTCAGTACTTTAAGAATGAAATCCTTATAAACATTCACGATATACATATATATTTAATTTTAATAATAAAAGTATTTACAGTTGAAGACCGTAAGATATGTACTTTGAATTTTCGAGTCACAATTGTATTTTGGAAACTAGGAAAAGGGAGAATCTTAGAGTTAGATAGAAATTATATATTCAACTTTGATTCATTTTAAATATTTTTATATTCCCTTTAAATAGTTTTAACATCAACATCTTCGCACAACGACAACACATTTTTATTAAAATTTTTCGCTTATGAAAATTTTGCCTAAAGGGTTTCGAGAAATGAATGCAGCCAGCTCCTAAATAGAGGGTACATATTTCTAACCCATTTAATTTTTAAGACCATGCGTAAGAAAAACTACACAAACGCACTCTAAGCCAACTATGTATGTATATGTGTATGCATGTACATATGTATGTGTGTATGGGTGTGTTTGTGTGTGTCAGCTAGTAAGCAGTTTAAGTTAAAATTGATGAACTTGCAACATTTTTCACCTTTCAACACAAATGTCAGACGTAATAAATTCATAATGCACGAACGTAAGCAAAAGCTTTGGTAAGCGCTCGCACACAAAACTACAACAACAAAATCATATGTTTGTACAAGCTAGAACAATTCATATATGCTTGCGCAGCAGACACAGCACAGGAAGTAAGATTTATATTATTTTATTTCATTTTTAGAAGCTTTTGTCTTTACTACAGCAGAGCAGCAACACTACCCGCACACAAACAATATCATACAATTTTATGTATGTAAAGCATTTCCTTACATATCTACTACAATCACAGACATTTACGCACACTCGTTCCTACACACTTATATATATAAAAAAAATTTCACATCACTGCTACCGCTGATAGTGCTGAATGCAATTACCTACATACATACATACATATGAACATTTCGCAATATTGTTTTTGTTATTGTTTTCATGTCTCTTTTTTCCTGATGCATTACTTCTCCTATTATTATTACTTTTGTTCTCCTACATACATACATAGATATGTATGTACACTCTGTTGTCGGTAGCTATTGTTTTTCTCCAGTAAATAAATTGTGACTATTTGTGGCAAGTCAAAAATAAATTATGATTTGCGGTAGCTGCCTTAGTCGGTTGGCTGCCGTTCGGTGAAGCAAGCTTGCCGGGCAGCGTTGGCTGGTAGGTAGTTGTTGGTTAAGTGAGTTGTAATGCTGCCGCTGCCACTGTTGCTGGTTACAAGCTGCGCTGCTGCTCAGTAGCTGCGTTGGTAAGGCATGAAATTGAATGATTGCTGTTGCAATTGTGGTTGGGAAATTAAATGCCAAGTAAATGCCTTTTCAGGGAAATGTGGGCATATATAATATAAGTATACTCATTCATACATCTTTATATAGTATACTATATATGAATTTGTGCGTAGCCTGCAGTGAAAACATAAATTTTTGATTTTCAACTGCAATGGCTTTAACTTTAAGACTAAAAAGAGAAATTATAATACTCATTTAAATTTTAAAGATTGGGGATTGCTAGGATTATATTTATTTCTAGAAAGTGACAACTTTTGTTAATAAAAATTCAACAATTGGAAAAATTATTTTGCGTTAAAGAACACCAAAATTCATTTGACGTTAGTCAAGCTCTGAAGCTATTGCAAAGGAAATGTTAATTTTAAAAAATATATACATAAATATGTATGTATGTATGTACATGGAAGTGCCTCATCAAATAACAAATTTATTTTGTTCTTAGACTTCCGCAAAAATGTATCAGAAAATAATTTAAAACAATTTAATATTTATTTGAAAATACCTCCAAGGCTGAAGGTTTCCATATACAAAAAAAAAAAAAATCACCTGAGATGATAAAACGATTTAAACCTAAAAAGTATCATGTAATGAGTTTTCTGATGCTGTTTTCTAATTGGTCACGCTCAAGTATATATATATACATATGTATAAGCCTTTCAAAAAGTTTAATTCTTGTGCAAAAAAAATTGTATGTACAGAGATTAGTATAAATAGTTTATTATTGTAATAAAAAGTGAGAACTTTAATTTTTTATAAAATAATGTTTGATATGTAGTTATTCAATTTTGTTTCGTGAAAATTTTTAGGATAAATATAAATCACGAAATTCGGAGAAACGTTTTAATTATACTACAGTAAAATGTAAATTCAAGAAGTTAACCATCGCTCACGAGAAATATCGAAGCAATTTTCTGTGCGCGCAAAACAAATTCGACAAACACAAATTTCAATTTCTCCTTCCCAAATACACTACAGTTTTCACAAGAAAAGTAAATGCAATAGCAGAAGCCTTGCGTAGCAAACCCAAAACGCTTATCAGCTGTTGATGTCATATCCAATAGAATTGACAATAATTATTACGCAAAAATTATCAGGAATATCCTCATAGAGTACTATCCGAGACCCACCTTCATTTGGAAACCCAGACAAGTACAAATACCTGGAAATGAATTTGCAGATCAAGCAGGATGCAATCACGATAATATTAAGTTTAAAAAAAAATCACCAGTACACACAGACCACATCAGAAATGTATTAATAATAAAACAATAATACGCTGCCTAAAATCATCTGGACTTCATTTTAAAACTTAGTTATTTGAAAGTTATTACAAATAGTAAAACAAAAACCTTCTTTATTGACATAATTAACTTCAAGTAAATTGCCAGTTGATGGTCTATGACTGAATGTGTTGCTATTGCTGTAGTTTCGTTAGCATTTAGTTTTAATAAAAGGTTAACTAATGAGATTTATAAAAATAACGCGTTTGGCTTAGAAAATGTAGAGGAGTAAATTAGTGAATTCTTTGTATTCAAATTTAAAATGGCAATTTTATAAGAAATAATGGGGAAATTATATAAAATGTCAACCCCGTCAAAAGAAAAAACAAATAGAAAAAAATATTGGTTCTAGTGTTAGCATGTGAAAGTAAGAAATACAAAATATAGCAACCAAAGTGGTATTAGCGGTTGAAAATTCTAATCATATAACATTTTGGATGACCATTTTCAATTCAGAAAACTTTTCAGAATGATTTAAACTTACTCAGAGAAGAGAATTTTTTATTATTTGGAATACCAATAAATTCAAAATAAAAATATACAGAAAAAACCAGATCTTTCAATACATTTCTTGAGTCATTAGATGTACGTACATTTGTACACATATACATACTTTACAAAAGATAACCTGTACATTTTTGTCAAACTCGAAAACCTATACGAATGCCTCTGCTTACGAAATATAGAGCGTACAAACGAAAAAAAGTTCGATTAAGTTTAAAACTAAGACGCATTTTTTTGTTGTATTGAAAAATACAGATGTTTTAATTAGGTATGGAACGAAATATATGTACATATGTTAAGCGGCCAAATCCGATATAGAGGAGTAAATTTTCCCGGCTTTGGTTTTGAAGTTGACTTAAGTTAATGTGTTAAAGTGAAGTGAAACCCGGACAAAATTATTTTGATACCAACTAAGTAGCAAGTGTATTGTAAATCTTGCAATACAAAACTTTTTTCCAGAGCATTCCTATCATATTTTCAAATACTAGAATCATTTTACAAATCTGAACGAGACGTCGCGGCCTGTAGTCTGAAATAATCTGGAATGTTGTACACTGGCAGTGAAGGGTTGAAAGATCTCTACCACGTTGTAATTCCGAAACCAGGCGTTCGCTTTTATAATCAATATGTTTTGCTTTATTCGCCGACTGCAGCCCAAAAGTATTCAAACTAATCAATCATGTTTTTCCGCTTACGTTTTTAAAGTATATTTATGTATCTTTCGTCGATTTCTTTTAGATCCTTGTCTGAAAAACGTTATGTTAACTAACAAAGAGTAATCAGTACACTGAAGTCAAGTATGTATTCACAATCACCCTCTTTTCTATTTACAATATCTATTAAGCTCGAAAAAAGTTTCAGCATAACATCTCCACTCCCCAGCTACCAAACCAACATATCTGTTCCACACACTTGCGATTAAATTTAAGAACACATTTGGTTGACCTCCATGCCCCAATAGTACATATTAAATCAAATTCACTTCAAACGCCCGCTCATTTATCATGCTTATAAATATTCATTTTCGCAGAATGCCTACATAAATATGCATGATATATTTGAAGACATAGCCACCACAGAAGCTACTTCTACTAAAAATGCCTACTAAGGATTTGATATTCATACGAGTATGAGCAAAATGCGAAATGCTTACCAAGCACTATACAAAGTAAAGCAAAATCCTTAGTAGTATATTTTAAAAACAACAATATATGTATGTAGCTGCTTAAGTATGCCAACACACAGAACAACAGCAACAAAGAGCGAAATTGTGAAAACAAAAATAAAAGTAAATAACAAATTATCCAAAGGCAGACAACTCAAAGGCTATGCTGATTGTGGAAGATTAAAAATCAACTGCCGCAGAGTGAAGAAATTCCAATGCATGTACAAAGTTTACCTGTGATGATAAATTATATTAAATTAAGGAAAATACATACATATAACGAAAATGAACGTGGTTGCTGCAGAAAATGAGGAAATACACGAAAAGTGAAGGTACATTTGCGACTGAAGCAGCCTCCAATGTTACCGTAATTGCAAAGACTGAATATATGTATGTATATATTTAGGAGGGAAGATGCTGCCGCCGTGATTGAGGTTGCGACAGAGGTGCGCGCCTTAATGGGGGCCAAAAAGTTCATTAACGCACATAAAAAGTAAATAAATAAAGTTAAAAATAAATAACCTACTACAGCAAGGATACGCTCACATATATAGATTCATATATATTATATATGTATGTATATAATTACCGCCACATCTACAACTCATATGTAGAATGAAATTGCTGCAACATTAAATTTTGCCATGGCATATAGTAGGTACTTACATACATATATAATATGTATTTAGGCTTATACGCGCATATGCGTTTATTTTTACCGTGATTATATCTGTGCGTGCTTTAAATACAGGCATGTAGCTTGACGAGTGAATACAGCATATAAAGTTTGTAAGAGATTGAATATTTATGTGCATATATCGTGCGCGTAATTTTAATGAAAAGCTGTTGCGCTTCGAATGCGTGGATGAAATTAAAGTAGAAAATTAACCAGTAAACGTTTTGCACATCTTTATAGCAATTTAGATCATTCTGTAGGAGAAAGTGTGATATTTTAAAAATTTTGAATAACTCGATAGACCTAAAGTTAATTAAAAAACTTACGGAAATAAAAATTTACTAACCAAATATATACCACAAACAATAACCATCTAATTCGAGTTAAGACAAAATCCTCATCTTGACAACTGGGCTATTTAAAAAGTTATGGACAAATATATTTTGGTTTCCCCATAAGGCTACCATTATAACCCAAATATGTGCAATTATTTTTCTCAAATACAGATTTCTCTACTTATACGGCAATTATCCGCGATCACAGATATTATAAAAATCAACCGCAGGAGTACATATTTTAGAAAATATCAGCAAAATGTTTAACACTCTTTATCTCAATGGCAGCTAAATAAAACCAAATTTTTGAATTTTTGCCGAATTTAGCTATTATTTCAAATATCTTTATACCCCATAAATACTTTTACATTTAGAAAAGGAATTATGCTAAATGCTAATCAATTAGTACCAGTTTTATTTTACAGTTTCAAGACAATTAAAGGATTAGAAAAACAGCTAACATCGTACACTAAAGTGAGTCCGTTAAAAATTTAGTCACATTAAAATAATATAAAATAAGTAAGGAGGAGTAGGTTTCTTGTTAACTGGAGGTAACACCAAAAGGATTACTTATCTGTAATAGAAACGATGAAGCCTAAACCCCTGCTAACAAGGATGTTTAAAAATTTTAAAATGCACAAGTTCTTTACCTTTTTTTTTGCTGCTGCATAAGTTTGAAAAGAGTGAACTGAGTACTGTTGATAAGTTCTTAAAAGTTAATATGAATTTCCTTATTAAACCAAAAGGATGGTTTTTGTACACATACGGGTCTATATTGCCCGTTAACGAACATCTTGTTACCAGTAACTTTTATTACCGATAGTTGTAACCACTTCTAGTGACCGCAATTCTGCCGCAAATGGAAACGCTATCAACGGTTGGTCGTATAGATATGCCAAATATTTCCAACTTCACGGGGCACTATTGCCACTTTTACGTACAATTCACGCAAAATCAACTGTAAATAAGATTGAACTTATATCATTAAGACTTTATTATTTTTTTGTTGCATGCCCATGTTATACTATATGTGTGAAACATGCGCTCCTAACTTCGAAAAGGAAATGAACATATATTTTGTAGCTATTGACACGTTGTTACCACCCAATATGATTATAACAAAATTTGTCTGTAATAAGTGTGCATTGATTATAAAAAGGGTGTAAAAGTTGTCAGAGCCTTTTCTTTATCAGTAACGACAGTTTTGTTACCGGTGCAAAATAGACTTGATAAAATAAAATTGCAAATAATATAGACGTTTTGCTTCTTAATAGTGGTAAGGTATTTTCAATTATACTGAATAAGCATGAAGCATATGCTAAAATTAACAAACAATATATTTGTGTTACCTTCACTACTTAAAAACTAAATAAACACCGAATTGCGCTGAATAAAAAAAATTTACTTTGCGTCTTACAACTCAACAATTGATCGCTGAATTATGCTGCATAAGCGCGCGACACATACTTAAAATATTAAAAAAAGAATATATTACTTTTTGTTTGGCCTTTTAGGTATTTATAAAAATGTTACAACTTGACTCGGCATACTTTAATCCATTAGGTAGCGCATGACTCGAGGATATCAGATCAGAAAATCTATATTTGTGTTCAGGTTTTGATAGTATTTGAACAAAGATATATAACATACATATAAAGGATGCGAATGGAAGTGATTTAAGAGAACGAACATGACGGCATGTGTTCAACCGAAAACTGGATTTAACACAACAGTCTTCAAATAAAAATATTGTTGATATTTTACATATCTAAAAAGAAACCTATAGGAAAATTTAAAAAAAAATTACTAACTGTTGCACCCAGTAGCTAAAAGAACTAAAATCTCCTTGTGTTTATATTTATGTATATCCTAATTTGTATTTTTACAGATTAAGTTTTCCACAGAAAGTGTTAATTTGGCATATATCCTCGTTTTTCTTAACGTAAATCCAAGTTGCAGCTATCTAATTTGCCAACCTCCATCATTGTCGTTTGTATCTATGAAAATAAATTACACTTAATAATTTACCAGCCAAGCGGCCGCCGTAGCCGAGTGTGTATCGTCTACGGATTCATTCGGTAGATCTGGGGTTTAAATCCTGGTCGGGGCAAGTAACATCAAAAGTTTTTTTTAATAACAAGCGCCTCTCGGCAAGCCTCCGAGTGTACAGCCATCACACCGCAGGTCCTTCGTTAGAACAGTAAGACGCCCACCACAAATTGTAGGAGAAGTTCGGCTAAACATCAGAATATGATGTAAGCGCCAAAATATTATATTATTTTTGTAAATTTACTAGCATGATGAATGAACTTGTGCGGAACACTCGAACTAATAGCACGAATGTCTCCTAACTGCCTCAATTATTGTACAACTTTCTAAGTATACATATGTATATATGAATATGCTTGTATCTATCTTCTTATATATACTCGTATGAACTCTCATATGTTGACAAGAAAAAATAGCCACGCTTATTTCCAATCTAATTTGACGCGTCTGCCTCGCTTATCAGTGTGAAATAAAGCAAACACGCTGGTCCCTAAAGTAAGCCACAAATTCTAGGCTTACCGCCCTTTTACTTCTCGCCAGTGCAGTTCGAGATAAACACAGAGCCACACCTAAAGCATTCAGCAATAATCGGTCTCAGCGAAAGCAGCAATCAAGGAAAACAAACCACATACACATACATACCATAACTTCAATTCTAACGACACTCATAGGCACATTAATTTTACTCAATCGTTATATAAACACTTTCTTTCAGTATTTCCGATGTTCGTCACTGAACTTCTAGCATTTGTTGGTAGTTTTAGTTCGATTTTCTGTTTTCCTTTCATTTATTTCTTACTGGTATTCGGCCAGATTATTACACACATTCATCAAATTGAAAAGCAATGAACTAAGTATGGAAGTAAAAACAAATAAATAGCCGACAAAGTAAAAGTGACTGTGGGTTTGTTGGCTAGCTGGCAAGTGAAAGAATTGTAATAAAAATAATGATGGTAAACTTTTCTCATTTTATGCTATTTTTTTTGCTGATGTCAATATAGTTTGCTTTTGCTTATTAATTTTTGCATGCTAATATCCGCAAGATGGAACAAAATTTAATTTATTACGTACTACTATTGCTTCCTCAAATGATTTATTGCATGCTTTATGGAGTTGATATTCAATTCAGCAGTAGAATTTTGGAATTACATTCCATTTCACTAAAAACTTATTTCACAACTGTTCACTTTTAGAGCTAGGCATGGTGATCTACTAAAATCTAATAAATATGAAATTATTTATTTATTTGAAAAATAAACAGAAGACGCTATATATTCATAAAATTGTATTATCTTCATTATAATCTAAGACAAGAGGACCGTTTTGTTATTGGAATTTAGTCCAGTTGCTTTTGGATATCATCGAGCCTTACCGCTTATAAAATTTTGTAAGTTGTTTTAATGTGATTGGGTCTTATTTTCCTTAACATTCACAAGAATCCTGTGATCGCTTTCATTGAAACCGTATTTCAATATTATTACTCTAAATTGGTCCATCGATAACCATCTAACTTCTTTTAAGTTGGGTGTTTGTCCATCGATAGATTTTTTTCTATTATATTGGCCAAGTTTTTCTGGGGACTTCCTTGGAAAATTTGTTTGTTGGACATAGTTCATGATTTGAAAGTATATGTCAGAGTTGTAAATATTATGGTGGTTTTTCATTTTCCTCCCAATAGCACCGAAGTCGTGGTTACTATTCATGTACCTAAACATATACTCCATAAAGGTGGAAACGTGTGCTCGATTATTTGGAATCTTTGTTGTAGTGTTAAAATAACCTATCTAAGCAATCAAATTTTATTCGCCCCTCATTTCAATGTTCAATACATAATTATAAAACAAAAATCGCTTCTCCGCTTCTTACCAACGCTGTTAAATTTCATTTGCCATACAAATTTAATTAAATCAATATATTAAGCCCACTTCCATTCCGTACGGTTCTCCATATCAAAATTGTTGATTAACATTTTTATAGTTTTAGTTAAGTTTTTGATATACATATTTTAGTTTGACATACATAATTTAAAAGTTTATCTTATTCAGTTTACCGGTGGCTACCTTCTTTCAGAATATATTAAAGGCTAAGCTTTTGTTGTCTTGCCACGTCGCAATATTTCGCTGATTACTTTAATTTAAGCTTTTAAAAAGGTGCCAACTTCCTTTTGAAACTGCTTACATGAAAACCCATATAATAAACTATATACATATGTGGTATATCTTATCCAAACCTATCTAGTCATATAGCAATATGTGGTTTAAAGCCACGTGTTGAGCTGCAATTGAATTGAACTTAAAAATTAAATTTGCGTCAACAGCACCACCTGTTGAGAATTTTTCGGTTCTTAATTTTTTTTCTTAACTTACGCGTAGCAATTATTCCGCAGGAGGAAGTGTCCAATTTAGTCCAGTCGTTTTCAAGTTTTAATATTTCAACAAAGCAAAATCCATTTATAGATAATCAAATATGTTTAAATTACGTGTGGGCAGTGGTCTTATCCATTTGAGTGTTAGGAAAAAGGAAATGGAAATTCTTTGAAATCTCAGTTATACTTTTTAACATATAAGCTTCAAATTTTTTTATTCATCTACATGCTAAATTTTCTTAACATAACTAACACACTACTGGTCTTATTCATCCCTTTTGCTTTATGCTCAAATAAATCGAGTTCGCGTATTTCGCTTCCCTTTAATTTCCTCCTATTTCCTACCAAATTTCACACCAACTGCTTAGCTATAAAGAAAATTGTTTAGCATTTTTACTTCCGCGCGCATCATTTTTTAAATCAATTTATCCTTGTTAAGTAGAATTGCACACTTTCAGGAAAACTTATTGACTTTGCTTATTTTTAGACAGCAAACATCAGCAATTTTTTTTTGCTTACACATTTTTATTAATTTTCAACAATATCTATCGCTTGATTGTATAAAAAAGTTTATATGTTCTATTTTGGATACTTGTACGATATTTTATGATGATTGCTCATGATGATTGCTCAAACTAAATTATCGTTTAATTTGACTTGTTGTTAGGAAACTGTAGTTCATATATGATATAAACTTCTATCCTAAAGGTAGACTTTAAGCGCACTGCATGTGGCTCCTATATTTGTTAGTCTACGCACATTTACCTATATTTTTTAGTACATCAGTGAACCAAGTAAATAGAGGTAAACGGACTATGTGACATTCTACTCTGACAGTCAGTAATTTAGCACAACTTGAACAATATGAGTAAAGTCTGTCTTTCCAACTCAATATTTTTTTCATATGCCTTATAAGTCAATTCATTTGGTTTTTCATATAAGTTATATGGAAAAAAGCTATTCAGCTGAACTGTAGCAATTTCATTTGCCCGGTATATCGACATACGCTCTCAGAATGGTGATTGGGTTCCGCTGATTAGGGTATTTGTGGTTGCTTCAATACATATTTCTATGTAATGACTTCAATTCAATCGCAAGTAAAACTATGCTACGCCGTCAGCCCGCGAAAAGAAAACTTATTGGACTTTCCTAATACTCCCTCTTTTACTCCTTCTTTGCTTATAATAATAATAATAATAATAATTTGTTACATCATAGCTTGATATTTGGCCAAATTTTTCCTACAATTTTGAGAGACCGCCGACTTCGAATTGCAGGTGTATTTTGTGAAGGCAACCGCTGCAATTTTCGATCTTACTTGGCCCAGCCAGGATTGGAGCCCAGATCACATAGAATGCATCGCGCACACACTACACACTCGGCTATAGCGACCTTCTTTCCTTACAGCTGCTTCTATTTAGCTGCATTCCTTATCATATTCTTTCTGACTTTCATATCAGCTAATCAACACACTTTGTCTCCCATTCTGATATGCTTGCTGATTTCCATGGCACTTGTGTGTGTTGACCCTTATTCTCTTCTCTTCGTGCCTCGTAATTTTGTACTTTATATGTATTTATGATAAGGAATATAAGTCACCTGAAATTACAATCAACTTATGCCCTATTCTACATAATTCGTTTTGACGTTCGCATAAATATGAAAGAGCATCAATAAAAAAGGTCGCCTTAAAATATCCTTTCATATAATCGTACATTGATGATGACAAACATATCTTTAGGTCGATTGATCTTAATCTTTAAGAAATTGTATGATGAATTAAATTGAACATTTATGGAATTGAATTTATGTTTATTTGTTTTTTTAGCTTTTTTCTAACAATGCGACGTACTATTCGGAAACTGTGGTATTTAAACCCCCATTAGTTTTCATAAATTAATGTGTAATATTTATGAAGTTGAATGTAACCTAATTGCCTTAAACTGTACTGCGTTCTTCGTGATGAACATGAGTTGTTTCTTCGACTCAATCTGCTGTGTTCGAGCTGGCAATATTATGCTGGTAGTGGTTGAATTGCTTCAAATTGCGCAGAATGCAACCAATAACCTCGCTGTTCCGAAATGTACTATTTTTAAAAATGGCTATGTGATTTAACCACCTCATGTGTGCTAAAAGTTTGCTTAATTCAATTCTATTAAATTTAAATAATCGAATCCTGGGTTTGAAATTTTCGATAGAAAATTTGCATAACAGCTGTCTCTTCACGTAAGTCTGCGTCCAATCAACAACATGCTCTCTGTTAAACTGCGCCGTATATGAGTCTATAACAAGTAGATTGCGGATTTTTATGAATTTTCATACTAAACAAAAACAAGCCTAAAATTATGTTCCATCATAATATAACACAAATAGATAAATTTACTTTGCTTGCAGTTATGATGGTGCATAATTTTGGGCTTAATTTTTAACTCAAAAATTCATAAACATCCGCAATCTAATAATAAGCTTAAATAAAGTAAGTATATAAATGTATTTAAATTATAAGTATAACTAGAATTGCTCTGCTCGTCACATCAAGAAATCCGCCATCATTTTGGTCTCCACATTGACGCATCAACTTTTCGTTTTAGCCATACTGTTATCCTTTTTAAAACTAAAAATGCCTTTTTAAATCCGCTCTTCGTTGTTTGGGTTCTTTCTTTGCCAGCCCGCAGCTGACTTCATTTTTAAATCTCACCCAATCAAGGAAAACTTTTAATTTTTAGCTGGCGCTGTAAGGTTTTTGTAGTTCTTCTATTTACTTCTTTCCTTCCCACTCCTAGCCAAATAAAATTTCGTTCTTCTCATCATTTTCCCTGTAGTCGTGTCTTAGGGTTTTCTGTTTTTTTTTTTTTTTTTTTTGTTAAAAAGAAGTTTTTCATTCATTCGCACTAATCCCACTCAAATTAAAACCAATAATGCCGCGCGCCGACTTTTTCATCTCGACTTTTGTACGCACATTTCTTTGCGTATCTTTCAGCCTAAATGCGAAGTAAGCATTTTGCGTGAGTCGCACAAAAATTCTTTAATCAGCTTAAGCTCACACGTATTGATTGGCAGAAATTGTTGCGTGCTTGTATTGGGGAGGGTTAGAGGTGGCTGCATTTATTTTGAAAGATTTTCTCCCAAACAAACAAAAAAAAAAATAACTAAGAAAACAAACAAAAAGTCGACTAAGTACGTGAGGATATTGTAGGTCTCAGTGTGATTGTGGCAATTCTGCACAGCACAGCCTATTGATACAAAGTTCAAAGCGTTCGTTAAGCCGAACAGTTTAATGGTCGGCTGATGTCCAAGCTGGAAAACGGAGTAGGAGATATGTAGCTGGCAAATTTTGTATACCGAGAAGAATTCAATATGAGCGACACGCAGTGAAAGAATTTTTATTTGCCTTCGCGCCTGTTATTTTGATCGCTCATCTCCTGTAGCGTAGCTTTCGAAGCTATTTATTATTGTTCTGGCCTCGGAAGAAAACGAGAAAAAAACTAACAGCAATATTCGCAAATTTGAAATAAAATCGATAGCAGAACTCAAAGGAACGTCACTGATGAACAAAAAGCCCTTTAGCAAATATTACTGTATATACAATTGTTTGATATTTCTATTGATGTTCGCGTCGAAGCGTATTGATGGGAAGACAAATGAAGCTTTATTCAGTGCGAATGTCTATAGCCACCTTGGCATGTTGGATTCTCGCTTGCACACAATAATGTTTTATCATACTTTGTTCTCCAACTAATTTAAGTTTGCACTATACTATATAGAAATTTACATACATACCATAACGATTTGCCCAACGGCCAATCTAACTACTAAACATATATATAGAAAAATATAAAATTACAAATTTACAGATTCCATTTAATAATAAAAACCGACTGGCGGTATATGTTGAACTTGCTCAAATCGTTACAGCGGCCATATAGAAAGTTTACTAAGCTAGCTAAGTAAGTTATATTTTCCGAATATATTGATCGGCCACCTATAAAGTGATTATTATAAACTGATTCAAAAGCTATGGTATAGATTTCAGAATCCATGCTAGGCATTCACAAAGAAACCCAGCAAAAGTGATTCAAATTGTGGGAAAGGATAAAAATCAAAAATCCACCTGCTGAGGTGGAGAGTTTGGAAAGTGATACGAAATGCAGTGGACAGTCAGATCTAAATCTATCAAATGCTTTTGGGAAAAAGATTTTGATATCAAACTTTGTGTTCAACATCAAAAGTCTAATCGAACTTTGAGCAGTTGAAAAGTCGAATAGTCGAATTTTAGGAAATAAACTATAAAAAAGAGTTCAGTGAATAAACCGAGTTGGGTTTATTTACGAGAAAAACTATGTGACATTTCTAAGGTAACTTTCAAACTAAAAGCTGCATTACCGAAAGAATACAATTTGGGACCAGTGGTTCTGATATAGACTGTTTCATGGTTTCTCATAGAAAACTACTATTTTTTTTTTCTTTGCTATAAATTACAAACTACAAGCTACTTTTTAATAATTTCAAAATCTTTAAAAAAGAGTGGTGTTAAAAAAGAAGTAGAGCTAGAATCTGCATCTGATTTCTTCCTACTTTTTCACACTCCAGCTACTTTTATTTCTCCCTCTACATACGCACATATATTTTCCGTTCTCCATGTATATTTTGTTCAATATAATTTTCTTTGCATAGCAGAATCTTTTCTATTTTAGGTCACACTTCCTCTCCCCTTGCACTGTCACATCATATCAGCACCACTTTGTTACGCTGTCAGTTCAACATTTGGCTACGAACGCTCTTTCGCCCCAAAAGAATCGGCTGTCACTCACTCCACCAACTGGCCGCTTGTCGGCTTTTCCGTCCGCCTGAAGCCTGATTGCTAGGCATGAATGAAGCCTGTCAATTGCCTGAATACCTTGCTTTACTAGCCGAAAAATTGCTTGAAGTTTTTCGTGCAAATCAAATAAGGAGGGAAAAAGCATACACACACATACATACAAAGATCTACTGAAGGCGCGCAATTTTGAAAGCAAAGTTTATTGCTTCTGCGCCTAAAAGCCTACTTCAAGTTGTGATTTGTTATTGTTTGTTCTATTGTTGGGCGCGTTAAGTTGCTGAAACTGTTAGCTGTTGGCCATAGTATATATGTACAGTTAGTGGAATACCCTCATTCAGCTAGCGATGTAGGAATATATTTGATGGGTGGTACATAGTAAATTTATGTACAGTGAGTGAGTGCGCCTGAAGGACAGCAAAGCATTCTTGGCATTTCCCCGCAGACCGACAACGTCAGTCAAGTATCAGTATCCTTAGTGCGGAAACGGAAACGCACATTTTTTCACTTCCTACTTGATGTACGCTCGTTTGTTCCGTTTACTTGCACAAGCGTAAAGATACACAATTCTTTTTTTTTTGTTCTTTTCCATCAGCAAAAATTTATTTTTGTTTTTCTTTCGGCGTTCTTGTTACATGTTGTTTGAGTTTTTGATGTTACAGAAAAATATCATCATTAACGTTTAAATTGTTGTTTACGGTGCAAAATTTGTGTGTGCCTGTTGACAAGCAAGTTTTTCCAGTTTAATTTATTGCTTTTGCACTTCATGATTTGCCCACTTCTTTGCGTTTCGAGAACTTCATTTTTTATATAAATAAATATGTGTTCTCTGCGCTGAGCTATGCGTTCAACTTCCGCAACACGGAAATTATAATTACCTTAGAGCGTAATAATTTCAAATTTATTTGCTTTCGTTTGCTAATGGAAGAATTTTTATGGCTGTTACTTTAACTTAAACTCTATAAATCTTTACTTGTGTAACCCATTTTCATTTTGTAGAAAGCAATAAATGTCTTTTCAACTCAGATTGATTGTACTAGTAATATAATTCAATTTGTTTTCTCCCCATACCATTCGCTTTGGAGATGATAGACCTTTTGTAAGAATTTGTAAGTAATATCAATGAAGCCAGCTGTGCGGCAAATGACTGAGATCGACGGTCAGATCTAAGTACTTTCAAGCAATGAATACATATATAATGGATATCTCTTTTCATCACAAAAATGAAATCAAAAGTTAACGTTGAATAAGCGTCCCGCCACCGCAGCTCGGCTAATACTTTGCAGCTAAGAATTCTTACTATTGAATTGGCGGCTTTTTGTGTATAGTAGATGCACATAAATAAAATTGTCATCCTTTCATTTGGTTCATGTATTTCACCAGTCAGCCACGCATTTACCCTCCTCCTTCTCTCTCGCTCTCGTCATCTATCTTTCCCTTCAAATTCACTCGCTGCTTCGCCGTTTGTTGTCATTCTTTCATAAAAGGCTCTAACTCGACGTTATGGCGAATAGTTGGTTTTGGTAAGAGTATTGAAACTTTATCGCATTACGGAAATTATTAAGAAAATCATACCCAAGTGATACATACTTTATTGCACTCCTTCCTTATACACATCGGACAATAGATAACCGCAACACTGCATTTGAAGGTAGTGGAAGTGTGCGGTAGGCAAAGCGTCTTCTATTTATTTTCTAACATTTATAAGTGGATTTAAACGACAATGGTGAAGCATTCAGGTTTCTAAGGAAATATACAGCTTTAATTTGATTTGTCGTTGCATTTGTAAATGTGAGCCTAAAAATGTGCTATAGCTTTTATTAAATCAAAAAGTACATTAACGGTGCAGTTTTTGCGAGCAAAATTTTGAAATGACAGGAACAAGAAAGCCATTGCGGTATTTGCAAAGTTGAAAATGTTATTTATAAATATGTCGTTTTTTTACTTTTTCCCTTTAAGTACTCAATGAGCAGTATGCTACTAAAAAAATACATAAACTTAAATGCCACGTATCTTGAAAAGAACTCCTAAGGTTATGAAAGATGACTTTACAGGAAACGCAGACATTTTGTGATGGTAATTAGAAAAACATTTGCTACGCGCCAAATAAATGACAACCCATAAACCAATTACGAGGAAGAAGAACGACTATACAAGGATCACTGTCCTTAACAAAAGTTGAGATGTTAGTTAGTTTTGAATTTGTCACCTCAGCTCAAATTTTATTTAATAGAGAGCCTAAGAGTATGCACCATTATAAGTTTTAAAATATATTGGTTGATTGGTTGATTTAAGTGGATCGTAATCCTGGTGACAAACAATTGGCAAATTAGCCATTTTGATTCCACAAAACTCAGCATACTAAATCTATCCGGCGACTGTAATGAATTTCTGTATTTTATGTAAAAAGGAATAGTTTGCCGAGTGTCATTAGCCTCATCATAGCGAAAGCGGGATACTCATATACCTCGCCAGTTCATCCGCTGTTTCATTACCGTAAATTCCCCTATGCTCCGGGGTCCATATTAGCGTAATCTCAAACGTGTCAGAAATCGAAGCCATCTCTCGGCTACACTCAGCCACTAGTTGTGATCTGACCGCGGTGTCTACCTGAATAGCCGCTCGGCTATCTGAGAAGACATTTACCTGCAATCTTGCATTTTGTTTTAAAAGTATATTATTTGGCATACTTTTATACTGTGAAATTTTCCATGATACCATATTATTCCCCTTTTAACTACTGCATCTAAAACTAGGATCACTAGTTAAGCGGGAATGGGCGGCTAATAGATAAAACATAATCAGCATTTATTTGTTCCGATTTTGTTAAAGTGAAAATGACGGGCAGCTGTTAAATTCCAAGTCTGTGAGTTAAGTGGTCTGAACAGCAAACTCAATTACACGATTTAAATCTTAATGGAATCGATTTATACATATGCGTGCATGGATAAAGTTTCAAATTATTGAATGAATAGCTTTAGCACCTAAAAGTATAGCCCCTTTCATTAATAGTACTTTTAAAATGTTTAATACTGACTTTATACTTCAACATTTGTAATTTTATGTTTCATGGCTGTAACAATTTTCTATATCATCTATTAAAAATACGACAAATGTATTTTTGTTGGTACAGCAAGTGTAAAAACTTTAAACTTTAATCGCAACAAATTTAAAAAACTTTTGCTTTTAAAACCATTAAAATTATGTAAAAAATAAAAAAAGTACGCTTTATCTTTGAGGTGGGGAGTTAAGTAAAAACAAGTAAAAACAGCGCTGTCTTCGGCTATGCCGAAGGCTTCATACCTTTCATGAATGGAAGAATAGTAAAAAACGTGTTATTGTATTACAATTTCGTATTACCTATAGTTAAAAGCGAAAATTTCCTTCAAATCAATAAAAATAATTCTAGTAAAGGCATTGTTATAAATTATTTAATGCTTTTCCTTATGTAATTAAAAAAAACTATGTTTTAAGAAGGGAATGGTTTTTGAATATTTTTAATATCGTATCGACGCTTGATATTCAACATTTAAAAAATACAAATAATTAAGTATTAATATGTAAGACCTACATATGTCGGTCTTTGAAAACAGTTATCAGATCCGTAAATAGTTCCCAAACGTTTAACGCTATGATTCATGTGATATTGCGCTGAGCTTATTACTTTTCGCAATAAATATTTGTCCTGAATTTATCTTGCCGATTTACACTGTGAACTCCGATCTTGATGAATACTAATATATAGCTAATAATGGTTGATGTTTGTGCAAAATTTCAAGCCTTTAGCTATTTAAATGGAGGAGTTATGGTGCAAAATGCAATATCTGAACAATCGGTTGTATGGGAGCTATATGTTATATTTCTCCGATCTTCATGATTTTCAATACTGATACGTAGCTAATAATGGCTGATATTTCTGCAAAATTTCAAGCCTTTAGCTGCTTAAATGGAGGAGTTATGGCGCAAAATTCAATATCTGAATAATCGGTTGTATTATATGTTATAGTCACCCGATCTGGCCGATTCCGACAAATGTTTAATCATTTGTACAACGACACCTGCTCACCAAATTTCATCAAAATAGCTCTAAAATTGAGGGACTAGTTTGCGTTCAAACAGACGGACAGACGGACAGACGGACAGACGGACAGACAGACGGACATGGCTAAATCGACTCAGCTCATCGTCCTGATCATTTAGGTATACTTTTTGATGGGTATATCTCTTCTCCTTCTGGCACTTACAAACATCGGACCAAACTTAATATACCATTTCATTCTCATGAAAGGTATAAAGAGGAAAACATGGTTTTAAAGTTACATATATCTCTTTATTTATAATGACATATTTAAAATTGCTAACATTTCTCAAGTTTTTTAATCTAAGTCTTGCCGGCATAGTTTCAGGCATGCACAGAAATATAACTATAGAGATAAGATGAAATAGTGGTGGGCAAGAATAGGAGAGTTAATTAATATCAGAGACACAAGCAAACGATAGATGTAATACTGGAAAAAAAGGTCGGAGTCTTAGGACGATTTTTGTGTTTGGCATAAGACTTTCATAAAAATTAATTTCATAACAACTTAAAAAAAATTATGCATAATTATAAAATTTCACTGGCAAATATAATATTTAGTATTGAAATCGATTAATTTTTTTGTATCCTCCCATACAAACACCCCTCCCGTTTTTGTATTGTATGCCCCAAAGTATACAGTTTGCTATTTTATTATCTATTTATATTTACTCACCGTTTATCATTTCTCGTTTTTCACCTACGTTATGTTTGCTAAAATAATACGATAGAACAATTTTTCTAATGGCAACATGATACTTTTGTAAAACTAACAATCAAACAAAAGGTGATACCTGGTACGCTAGTGTGTATGTAGGTGTGAGTCACTAAAGCGGAGATATACACATTTTTATATTACTGGCATTTATGTCATTCGGCTAATAGATAAAGCGAGCGACGCATACTCAAAGTTGAAGACCTTGAAGCGCGTGCCCATTACGGTTGTACGTAGGTACAGCTCCCGTGAAAGGACACACGCCAGCCCTCTTAGCCATTATGTGCGGACACTATGCACATAAAATGAAAATAATAAAAAAAAAACAGCTTAAGCAAACAATCGAACAAATATGAACCGTTCGAAGCAAACAGAGCGAATATTTGTAATTACTCGACAAACAAAGAGGAATAGCGGATGGGGGCTAACAGTAGAGATAGAAGATAGTAATAAAATGCAGACATTGTTGGCGACGGTGAGGTGGACTTACAGCTATAAAATGTTTAGAAATTAGTCACATGACTGGCACTTCGCAGATATTGAAAAGGTGCTGGACACTTGGGTAAAGAAATTACCGCTGCAGGGTGGAGTTTGGCGCCTGAAAGCAGACCACCTCCGTTGGTCGATTTAATTTTCTAATGCCTCAATGCGCCCCAAGTTGTCATAATTATTTTTTATTGCCCGCGCACTCAGTATTGTCATAGCGCATTTTATTTTAGTTTATTTGCTTGTTTGTCATTTCAGCTACAATGCATACTTGTCAACGTTGTGTACGCGTCGTCGTCGTCGTCGTCTGTCCACATGGCAATTGAATTAATTGTAATTTATAATTGTATGCACTGCCACTCAAAATCATGACAATTGTAATTCTCGCAGGTGACAAAACACGACGACCACCTACACTTATGCAGGCTCACACACATACATATGTATGTCCGAATGTCAGCCTCGGCTTCTTCAATTTAAAAACTAGACACATACACCGGCAACACACACCACACTCCCAAGTGTCCTCCTGCCAGTGGGGCGTTCGCGCGCATTCATCCGTTTTCGTTCGCATTAGCGATAATTTTCATTTGGTGTGAGTGTGCACGCCAACTTTATCAACAGATAAGATCAGCAGCAGCAACGCCAACAACAATAACGGGGACTATGTGCATATATAGTAAACAGTACGTCCAAAACAATTACAATTAAACAAACAAAGATGATGAAATATATTTTATTTGTTTTTGCTTTTTTTTTTATTTAGCACTCTTGTGCGTGCGATTTTAATCTTAATTACATTGCTATTCCTGTTGTATTATTGAAAATTGTTATTATTAATGTCCTTGCGGTTGGTCGCCACACAAGTTCGTCGGCTATAAGCCATTATTTTGCTTGATTGAATTTTATGCGCTGATGACTCAATTATAGTGATTTTATTATAAACGAATATCTACTATAAATGTGCGCCGGTATGTGTAGTTAACAAATATATTTCGTTGTGTGTGTGTTTAAATGCGATAAAAGCTTGCAGAATGTTTAATTAATCACAAATATTTCGGGCAAACATAATGTTTTTGGGTCCAATGGAAATTCAAATTCTACACTCTAAAATTTTAAAAGCAACACTTTTACAACTGGAACCGAAGTTCTTTTTATCGTAACAAAACCCGATAATGCTAGAAAATCGATCATTCGGTTACGAGCTGCATCAATTCGATGCGTCAAAGGTAGAACATTTTCCTCTCAGAGAAGCTTAGAGCATACACTGAAAATTTGTTTCCACTCAGAGCAATGAAGTTTCGATTGCCGGCACCTAGGGTAACGTTTTGTTAACTGTTATATTTAACTGTGGTAAATGTGTAGCCTCGTTTATTGTTCGAAAACTCACGCAAACCCCATTTCAAGTCGCATCACGCTAACAATTCTTTAAAAGCATTCAGCTTTACCAAAGTGTGTTTCCTTTTCGTTCATTCTGTCAGCTTTAGTCAAAGATCAATAGAGATCAGTCCAACGCCTTCGTCTTGGCATTTAAGCCTTTTCAAACTCCTTTCATCCCATACAGATATGTATTTATAATGCATCTTTCTCTTAGCTTTTACTGCAATGACTTTTCGACATTATGTCGTCTGACAACCATGTTGTAGTATTTCAAACTTGTGTTTAATTTAGTTTAATTCCAACTGTAAAACAGATAGAAACCTGCACCACATTAACTGAGATCATATGCGCCATTAGCTAGTAAATATTTTCCATAAGTCGTGTTTTCGCTGAGTTTATACTTAACCAATGCCATCTGTCATTCAATAGTAGCAATAATATCATATAATTATTTACCAACGAATGCAAGAATATTTCTTTTACCCAAAAAAACTTAAATTTTCCAAGCTGCAAGAGCTCTCCAAATTATCAAAAGTGTATCCAAACTAAGCCAATTGTGATGCAGAAAATGTAATGACAACCTTCGTAAAATAATATCTACACCGACTAAGGTTTTGCCTTTAAAAAACTTACTTTGTTACTTCACGCTCAGTAGGCGTTTTTGGTATGCTCTCAAATTGCAATTACAGCAATTTTAGCATGGTATCCATACGGAAGCTTAAGACGTATTATACACTAAAATATGTAGATAATTCACGTTAATGCTGCTGATGATAATTTTATTCAAGCCAACCATTAAAATTTCTAAATAGCCCCTAAATTTTTAATTTCTAAAAAAAAAAAACTCCACTTCTTCAAGTAATCGATAAAAAGGTTTGGCATTGGCAAAAAATAAAAATAAATTTTCATTGTCTTTGTGATGGTACAGAAATGCGACGATAACCAAATTGTTTGCCACCGCCATCTTAGTTCAGCTCATTTATTTTGATAATTTACACAAAATCGATAATAATGACGTTGAAGGTGACATGAAGCCACAAACATTAAATGAAATGTTTAAAGCCAAAGATACGAGTATAGAAAACGAAAGAGAAAATAAAGTAAATAAAAGTAATATTGACAAAGTTGTGGATAAAAGCGACTTGATGTCGAAAAGTTGGCGTTAACGGAAAGACAAGGCCGGCGTCGCGTGGATGAGGCCAAGTAATAAAAAGAAAGCTAAGCGTAATAAAGCGAAAATTTATGAATAAAGTCAAGAAGCAGAGAACAGTAATAAAAAAATGGTTGGGGTGGGTTTTGTTGTTTTATTTTTTTAATGGTACTAAAGAAAAAAGAAAAAATATAGCACAAGCAGCGTCTTAAAAGATATTATCAAGCTAAGCGAAAAAAGTAAGTATGTTAGGATATTGTTAGAAAAAACAAGAAACCAAACTACTTTTACTTTACACCTACGTTTGGGTTTTTAACGCTCAGCTTGACGTTGGAAATGAAAAAAATGAAGAATATACATTAAAAAACAGCAAAGCGAACTATTAAATTTTCTTTCGTTCACACGGCAGTCGGTTCTACGATACCGGAACGACACGGATTTATATCCGGCCAAGGACTGTCACTTCAGCAGCATTCCCAAAAATTTTATGAGGAATGTTTTATGCTGTTACAACAAAAACATAAATTTTTCTTAAATGTTCATTTATTTATAACTACTAGTTTTATAAATAAATAACAATAAACCTAAGTAAACTGTGTCGTAGCCGACTGTTTAGAGTGTGCGCGCTTCATGCGGGGGTTCCTGGGTTCAAATCGTGGCCGGGGCAAAATAATATAGAAAAATATATAGAAATTTTTTTTCAAAGCGACCGCCCTTCGGCAGGCAATAGCGAATCTCCGAGAGCATTTCTGCCATGAAAAATCTCAATTTGTGATACAACATCAAAACGCACACCACAAATTGTAGAAGAAGTTCGGTCAAACATCTAGCTATATGGTGAATGTACCAAAGTTCTTTAGCGACAGCGATTTTTTACTAACAAAGTCACCACGTCATGACGCTTGAATAAATATACCGAGGTAGCGACATATCAATGAGTATACAGTTACTACTATTATTTTTAATAGTTTCTGCTACTATTTTTACTAGTGCAAAAACTATTACCACTTCTGTTTTTATTAATTTCTACTACTATTTTGACTTATGGTACTGCTTATTACTACTACTACTTTTACTAATCCTAATACTATTTTTACTAATTTCTACCACCGTTTTCCCTCATCCTGAAATCAAAGAAACTAAAATATGTCTTATAAAACTATCCCCCAAGTTTTACCTATGAACATATTTTGTAAAGCTTTTAAGCCCAAAATGTAATGTTATTTACGTTTGAAGAAAATACTTACTTTTTCTCAGTAAATTATTAACGCATAACCCACACAAGGCACATATAGTAAAATCTGAATGTATTGGATCCCTCAAGCTCGTTTTGGGGGAATACAAAATTTAATCGTATTCGTATTTTGATTTTGCTCAATTTCCGCCATAAAAATATGTCTAAAAAATAAATTTAATCACACCTAAAAATATATTTTCCCTCCGTTATATTTTCCCTGCTGTGAAACGAAATTTTTTTGGTTATAAAACCTATGAAAAATGAAAATTTGATGGAAATGAAGTGCATACCTTAGAAATGCTGAGGAAAAAATTACACTCATACCAGTGGAACAATTTACAATCTATTGTACAACTTAAGGCAAAGGTTCGTACTCGCCTTACTACTCATTGAAGTTATGTTTTTAACTTTTTAATCTTTCCTCTCAGCAATACAGAGAAGAACTCAATTTTAGAACAAAACAAATCAAAATTAATGTGTTTTAAGTATTACATGCATTTTTAAGTGTTAAATATGACTTGAAGAAGAACGAAATCTGTTGCCTGGATTTCGCAACTACAAATTATATCGCTGAAACCATGAACATCTCTAATATATATATATATATATATATATATATATATATATATACATATATCCAAATTCATCTTATCATGAAAATATACCACGTGATATATTCTATAGAAATTATTCCTATGTTAAAAAATAAACATTGGTACAAACTAACACGTACCTTAAAAATAAAATGCATTGCCAATGTAAACATGCAAATACCTAAAAAAGTTTGTTCTGGAATTAAAAATAAAATGTGTGAATTGCTGATTTACAATCTGACCTTTTGTTTCAAAAAACTCTGAAAGAAAACTATTACATTGTCAGTTAGCGGCAACAAAAAACAAAAGAATTCCATCATAAAATAAATGAAAATTGTGTGCAAGTTGCAAATTACGAAACTTTTCCACTAAACCTCAAAACTTCCGTTAAATCCTCTACAACAATGTAGGCAAAATTCTGTGCTCATATTTTGCGTTTAAAGTATATGTATACGAGTAAGAGGTTTAATGTTAAAGAAAATTATAAAAGTATTCACAAAATTTCTAAAATATTTTTTTTCATTCAATTTTTAAGTCATTCGTTAAATGAGGTGTGTCATTATATTTTGTAGTGACTTAAAATACCATAAAAATTATCTAAATTGCGCACACTCATAGTGTGAATTCATTAAAATAATTTATTCTTAAATTATCTGCTTTGTTGCTCAACAAATTTGGAAGCTATTTCCGTGGAGTTAGCACTGTTTCCATTATTAGCAGTGTCCGATCAAAAAAATTGTAAAGTAACTATATATATTTTTTTTTAAAGTGTCATCTGGGTGTCGGCAAGATTTGAAGAAGACCGAAACAGGCGACGTTAGCAATCAAAACTACCATGGCCCGTTTCGTCTCATAACCGCATTTAATTTTTTATTTGATAATCCACGGCATATCCATTCCACACTTAATCTACATATTTATGTATAAAACTTTTATTGCTGCAGTTCGTTAAGCCCACATAACAAGATTGGCTGGTATTAGACACCAAAACAGTTAAAACAGTGCCTAAGTCAAAACTGATAATAAACTACAATGATTCAGCAGACATGATTTCCGAAGAACTAAAAATTATATAATTTTTACTTAAAGCTACAAATGGGTAATATATAAGTAATGTCTGGACTTTTGGAGCATAGTTCTTTCGTGAAGATGACCAGGTATTACCATATTTTATGAATAATAGAGTTTTCCTATTATTTTCTTTACATGCATGTGATACCTAAGTCGCATGTAAAGAGTAGCTCAGCGAACAGTTTGACGGGTTACTCATTCAAAAATTTCGTATTACAGTGCCCTTTACTTCACCTTATTTTCTTCTTTTATAACCGCCATTTTTCAATCTCCCGTTCTCTCTCTCTCTCATCCAGCTTATGCTGTCAAAATCGCATAATTTCTCGCATAAAAATCATTTCTCTATGCGCTTATAAAATCAACATTCTTATCAGTAACTCTGCTGGCCTTCGCCGTAGTCACTTTGCTTCCTTGCTACCACCGTCACCAACAGTGAAAGGTATGCATTTGTGTTTATGAATTTAAAAACATTTTTAATGGGATCATGCAGTGTGGCACACAGACGTGGTCCTTGGTGATGGGTGATGGTTGCTACCAAGAAGCGCTCACTACGACTGCCTTCCAAGCAACATGCCACAGTAAAACAGTAACTTTAACATTTTACAGAATCTTTTGTGGCATCGACTGTCAGCCAGTTATGCCACAGCCGCATTTACTTTCCAGCTCATTAATTCGTTAGCAGCGTTTACTTTTCTTTTCTTTGTGCTTATGAAACGCGCTATAAATGCTCGTGCAATGGAAGGAAGGGTTGCGTTGAGGCAGAGGTGTGAGAGGGAACACGCAAGTAATTTGTTGCATATACGCAGCTCCTTGCTACAACGATTTTCACTTTCCTTTGTAGTGCATTGTAACTTTCTTTATTTTATTTATCCTCTTTTTATTTATTTTTTATTATTTTATTGCACTTGCTTGCCGGTCAGCCAATGGTTTTTAATACTTTGCGCCTAAATGTGTACTTTTACTTGCATATTTTATGGTCATTGATGCGAAAGTGGTAGTGCTGGAAGGATGGCTATAAGAGACTGTTTGTATAAGGAAAAGTGAGGCATACATATTACATATATAAATTTTCATTCACCGCCGCAAAAGCAAATGCAATTTTAATAAGATTTTTATGAGTTTCTGCCTACCGAACATTAAAGACGTAAGTTCTTTCGTAATTCGCGTCGGTTTCAGTGTGTTGGTTATGCAGATCAGTGGAGTTTTTCTTACTTTATAGTAAAAGAGGCTATTTTATTGCTATGTGTATAATAAATATTACGAAGATATTTATTTTTTAAACCTCTAGAAATAGATTAATAAGATGTGTGATTCAAATAGAATTAGTAATAACTTTTAGCTTCATTGATTGGTTGCGGAGTAATTTCAAGTCGAGATGAAAAGCCTAAGCCCATATAGTAAACCTCTAAATCTTCTAGCATTTTCAGGTCGCAGTTTTTGTATGCCATATTAAGATTGACACATCTTGGGTATTTTTTGGAAAAGTAAAGAAACGATTACATTTTATATCTGACTGAAATAAGTAATTTAGATACATAGAAACGATTTTGTAAAATAATTTAACCCATCTTGTCTCTCCCAAACGGGACGTTTTGCCCCTTATTTTTTAAAAGCCTGAATAAGATGAATTTAGTAGGTTGCTATAAGATTGAAATAATCCAGAGAATTCCTTGCCGGTAAACTTCACTAGGGGTTTTGTCAGACAAAATGTAAAAGCCTGCAGAAACAAATGTGGGTAATTTATCTCTTTTTATATTGGAATTTAAAAAGGTGAATAGGTATATTTTTGATTAGATTTGATCCCGAACATTTTTTAACGTATACCTTTCTTAATAAGCGAACAAATTTTGAAAATTTGTATGTTTAAAATTAAGAAAAACTCTTGTGAAAATATTCTGAATAGAAAATAGTTTTGAATTCATTAAGCTGTATTTTATAAAATTTCGAAAATAATGAACATTTTTCTTCGACTCTATTACAAAAATAGTGAACTAATTTATTCTATAAAAAACTCCCTCACAGTTGGACTTAACATGACTTTGAAAATTTGCAAAACTAATAAATCAAAAATAAAATTTAAACTATCCAAAGTTTGATTCGTGCGTATGTTAAGAAAACTATAAAGACATTTTTAACTTAAAAAACTTATCTACAAATTTCTAAAGATTTACTTTCTTAATTTGAAAGCAATAACAACTTTCATAAGAAATGTGTTTTACGCAAAAGATTATTGAAAAGTTTAAATTTAATAACTACTTATTATCTTAAAAATATTTACAAACTCAAGAAACCTAATACCTATATTTAAAATTTTAAATGAGTGAATACATAACTGGGGCTTGTTTTCGCAATTTTGGAGTGAAATGTAAGTGTATTGAAAAAATTTTAAGGGCTGACTACTTCCAATAGAAATGAACTTAGGGTAAGCACCAAATTCAGAACTATATGGCCCAACAAAGGTCATCTACGAAACAATTCTAAATTTTTTTATAAAAACTATCACATTTAAAAATTCGTTTATCAATCAAGAGTAAAAATATTAATCTTCTTAAAAATAGTTTGTTAACAGAATTTAACAATCAATACAAAAATTAATAAAAAGAATTTTTTAATTTATTAAAATACATGGCATGTACACGGGGAAATTAAATTTTTGGATGGAACTTAAATTTCGATATTATTTTTCATTTTAAATTAATTTAAATAGTTTTATGTCTTCAATAATGATAGACCTATTCATCAAATTGTAATGTGTAATACTTTTAGCACAATTATCTGATTCCTTTTTAAACACTTTTTCGAACAGTACTTCTCTAATTTTGGAAGGATTTTTATGCATAACTTGTTTATATCTTTTAAAGCTAAATCAGATATTAAAAAAGAGTATAACCACTCATTCCAAATTTAATTTCGACTTACTCACTTTTGGGTAATTTAGAAAAACCTTTTCCTTATTTGATTAAGAAAAGTAGTGCATTATATTTTTTCATTTTTTCCCTAATAACTGAAATAAGTATTGAATCCTTAAAGTGCTTGAAGGCAAACATTAAAACTTTCTTCATTGAGGCGCCTTTGAGCCATCTTAAAATCTTGAAATTTAAAATTTCTCCAGCTAACCACAGTGCATTATGGCCGGCCAGCGTAGAAGTCAAACAATTTGTGCATCAATCTGCAACAGCAAATAACCGAACAAACAAAAATTCTTTACTGCGGCTGTCAACTGCAGTTCACTCAGTCAGTGCACTTGAAGTACATAGAGTAGGCGACAGAAACAACAAAGCAACAAGCAAATAAAAACACAACCAGCTAAAACGCAATCTATAAGGAAAAACGCCTGAAAGCAGACTACAAATTTAACGCTGCCCAACAGCGTGAACCACACAATGAAACGATAGCACCAGCCATGGTATGAGTAAATCCGTAGAAGCTACCAAAATTCTCAGCATAATAACATAACAAGTAACACAAAAGCCAAACAGAGACGAGACATGATTGATGATTTGGCCCAACGAAAAAAAAAAAAATGATAACAAGCACACATATCTACACTCAAAAAGAGAAACCAAGTTATGGGCGCTAAGCATGACTAGGAGAGCATTACAAGTCGAAGCGAGTGAAGTCAAAGCGAGCAGCAGAGTGGCTTGTGTAGATTTTTGTGAAAAAAAAAAGAAATGGAAGGCAAAAATGTGCTCAATCTTGGCTTCGCATTTTAACCATTTTGCAGCTTTGTTTAGGATCAAATTTTAGCTTGGCATAAGCGAAGAGAAAGCGGCAGTGTTGCTAAGTCGTCTGGGTACAATAATGTCCGGCTACGCCTTTGCTTGCTGATGTTGTTGGATGCATTGAACTTTGCACAGCTTGACAGCTTAAGCCCGGCGCTGGCTATCTGCGCTGCGCTGGAATGTAGAGATAAGCAGCAATTGTGAAATGGGAGGAAGGAAGACAAGAGTTGAGTACTCATAGGAGCAGTGTGCATTTAAAGCTTAAACTTCAAGCAAAAGTCAAATGGCTAAACAAGGAAAGAAGGAAGAGAAGAGAATATAGGAAAACATTTTGGTATACACTCGAATGCTGCATGGCATGAACAGGTCTTGGATTACATGCAAAAAACATAAGCCTAAAAATATGTAGCCTCATTACTATGACGAAAGTGAAAACAAATGCATTAATTGTTCTTAGAGTTTTGATAGTACACATTTGAAGGCATCTGTTTTTTGCATAAAAATCCGAGCACTAGACCAGAATTTGCACAAAATTTGTGAAGAGCGAGAAAAATATTTCAAAATTTTAAAATACGTAAGTATTTTGGCCGTTCATTTGAATAACCATAGTGACATCACAAAACCTCACAAATACCGTCCATCGAAAGCCTGCAAGTAAGCTGAGTCGGCTTTTAGGCGCTCACACCAAACCGCATAGCTACATATGTACATTGTATGAGTCGAACAAAAGCAGCGGTAATATTTCTAGTCTAGCATGTAAATAACACACTTATATACACACACACACATGCTTACACTTTCTTACTTATACATATTTGCATTGTTTGCACAGAGGCTTTGGAATAGCAGCAGCTTAGTTAGCCATCGAGTGTTGTTATTTTTGACTATTGTTTGTTGAAGCGCAAAAATAAAGCCTACACCATCTCTACCACCCGTCTGCATAACATTGAGCCACATTTTCTTTTCGCAGAATTTCTGCTACTGAAATGCGCCCCACAATATGCAACACATGCAGTCATGCAACAATGGTCAGTTATGCTGGTCGCATGCTAGGCGTATCCAAACAAAGGCGACTTTCGTGAGTAGCGACACACTGAAGAGACAGCACAGGAGGCCTTAATAGGGACGAGGCAAATCATTCAGGTCTGTGTGAGTGTAGGCGTGGAGGGGTTGGAGCAGCGCACCGGTCACTCAAAGTTATCAGCAGCAGCCGTATTTGCAAGTCCATACTTTTCAAGCCAAACAATAACAATACCAAAGTTGAGCGATGGAAGGTAAAATCACGCTGGCGACGCTGTAAAATTTAGAGCACATGAGTAGTGTAAACAATAATCACAAAAACAAAAACACAAAAAATATTGAAAGCACAAAAAGGGCAAACCGACAATAATGCATTGTTTACAAACCTATGCACATTGGGGTTTTTACAGCTGCTTTAGATTTAGCATAGTGTTGGCTGTGCTGTGGAGGCGTTGTTGCTCTGCGTTTCTTTCTCATATCAGTAAACATATTTGCTTAGCCACATATGCCGACCAGAGTGCATAGCAGTTCGAAAAAATAACAACAACAACTATCGGGCGTGACTGTGAAAAAACAATAAATACAGTAGGTTCTTCTTTCGGTGTGTTTACCATACACACATTTGGCATATCACTTAGGTTTGCTTGTCCTTTGACTGTGAACAATGTGTGCCGATAATATAGGTGCGCATACATTCAATACGAAGTCCTTAGTGCGGTGCTTTATGAAAAAAAAACATCATAATAACGAAAGAATCGATCAGTGTTCAGATCACACTCTAGCTATAAAATCCGCATTTTTCAAAAAACTGCAACCTCTTCAAAACTTCATCTGATTTCTTTTCACAATTTATTGTTTAATTAGGTTAAGCTCTTGAAAACTATTTATATAAGAGTTTTTTGATACCAGAAATTTATTTATGAATTTTGTTTTTCATTAGCTCTGCGCTGAAGACCAACTAAATTGAATTTCTTTAACTTCTTTCAAATAAATACTCAAACTAGAGCTTTTCATTAAGAAAAAAACAACCCTGTTTGCAAAGAGTGGAAACGAATTTTAAAAACTACTCCTAATTGTGGTGTGACCCTTTTTTCCTTAGAGAACCGTTAGGCGGCCTGTTCTAGCAAAGATCAAAGATATAATTGAAGGAGTACAGCGGCTAGCCTCCATTCATGAAAAGGGGAATTTGCCATTCACTACAAACTTTGCTCTACTTTTCTCAACCAAATTGAATGGGCAACACCAGGCAAGCTGCAACGGAACTGCGTTAAGTGAAAGTCACTCCTGTAGATACCTTATGCTTGGTTTTCACTCCACTGACATCATTTAAAGTCAAACTTGACATAACAAAAACCAAACATTAGATTTTGTCAATCTTTAATTCTGGCTACAATCTCGGAGGGGCTGGGGCTACGGAACTGCACCAAAACCCCACTCCATTTTCATAATTGCTATTTGGCTTAGAAACTCAATAAAGACTCTGTGACATGTCACGATCTATTCCGAGAGCCAAGCTGCCATCAAATCGATAAAGTCTAATAATATTTCCTCCTGGCTATCAATTGTGAAACCATAAAAAAACTGCATCAGAAATGGTCCGGCACATCGCCAGAAATTGGGGCAAAAAGGAGTAGGCGAGCACGTGGACCGAATTACCTATGGCTCAAAAGACAGGCAACCAAATATCTCCATGCAACCCAACACACATTTAGGTTTGAAAACAATTAAAAAACGAGTTAAACTGTTACGTATTTATTTCTTTAATTCTTTTTAAGTTTAGTTATAAACTCTAATATGGATTATAAATTGATACATTCAAAATTTTAATACGGATTATAATTTGATGCAAGTTGTAAGTTATTTATAAGCAACCAATTTTTCTTTTGGTACTTTTATTATAGAAAATAAATTTGATATATTCCAATTTTCTAATGATTGAAGAATCCTTAGAGAACAACAATGGAATTTTAACGTAAAACCAACAACATTAAAGGCTGTGTCTTTCATTGAAAATGAAGACATCGGGTAGACCACAGAATTTTTTTGTCCGATTGCAAAGCAAATCTGGTTCCAATGTACATATATCAGATGGACTAAGTCGTAAGTAAATATCGATTGCTACTCTAAGGCTGTTCGCGTTACACTGTAAGACTATGGATATCCTGCTTAATCGTTTTTGCCACATCTGCCGAATATTTGGCAGCTCTACACTTCAGTGGCATTACCTTGGGTCAAATAACCTACGCAATTGTGGAGTGGTACCCTACTCAAACTAAACTAACTTAGCCTAATTGAGGTCAACCATCTGTATTGTAACTACAACTCTATTTTCAAGCCTAACGCTTTTCCATGCCTCTTTAATAAACAATATCTCAAATAACAATAGACATTTTACGATAGTAGAAGCTGGCACTTTTTAGAGAGCATGCAAACTTTCCATATGAAGATTCCGTTGAATTTTTTTATATTTGTAAAACTTTTAAATTTAATCTGTTTTATGATCTGACGTGATTATTTTGAAAAAAAATTCCTTTTTTTTTTTTTTTGTTTATATTGTTGCGAAATATTTAGGTTGATGACTTAAAAATATTAAATTTCGAAATTCCGATGAAGAAACAGTACCATTTTATTTGTGTAGGGTATCACACCCAACGAAATGTCACGCGTACAAATCATCTAATATCCACTGCATAATTGCTGTGCCTAAAACTGAGACTCCGCCATCAAATAAGTATAATTTGGGGCTCTATTCATTATTAATTTTGCTATTGGCAAACAAATCATCCCTATTATGCTATAAATTAGAATACCACCGAAACATGAGAAAAGTTAATAAGGTCAGTAAATGGGTATCGATTTCTTAATACCACGGCGCACCCACATACATTTAATGGGTCTTATATAGCAGTTCTCATTTCAAAAATAAGCAAAGAATACACCCATTTCCCTCGTATTTAATTATATCCCCTTTTTGTTAATTAACTACTGCCTTAGCTTTGAAAGTCTTAATTGCCTGCAAATCTCACAAGAGACCACACCGGCACTCCGCACAAAATGAACGGCAAAGTTCAAAAATCTCTTGAATGCACTTAAACTGCAGTTAAAATAAGGACATCTCTGTGTTTCCCCACACAAAAATCCACCTGTGTATGCGAATGCTCGAAAGCTTGAATGACATTCATGGCTTATCATAATATTATAAAATCTAATTTTGTCACTAACGAGACAAGCACAAGGGACGACCGCATACAAATACACCGTTTTTACATTCCTTAGCTAGAGCAGTCACTTGAGGCGCAGAATAAAAAGCGCAGCATCAGTTTATTTACCTGCCATGAATTGTACACGACGGTGTAGCGCCATGAAGTATGCTTGGGAAAAGCATTAAAATACGCAAAAGTACTGTTAAGCAGCAACTTCAATGGCTAAACAACAACTGTCTTGCATTGTGAGAGTTTGTATGAAGGACATAACAGTACCATATCAAGCGCATAGACAGTACACAACACAGATAAACGAAACGACCAACTAAACCGGCAGCAAACGGTTAGAGTATACCGACAGTCATTTACAACAGTTATGAGTGCAAATGTGGACTTTTTATAGCTTTATGTACTTAACAGGGTTTATATTCAATACTAGGCACATATACATAACAAGCAGTTCGTTGTGCATGTGTGTGTAACTGTGTGCCTTCCTTGCAATGAATGCAATTTTCAACTTTTTCCTTACCACTTATGCAATTATGCCTTTATGCTTTTGCTGGCTTTGATTGCTGACGACTGTCTATCTTAGCTATTCACTTTTTCTACATCTCACAACACATATGTATGTATTGAGCGTTCACTTTTAAAGCGAGTTATTGTAGTCAGCGCTACCCATTCCCTTGCCCAGCAAATAAATGAGCATGGAATGTAGCGCAAAACAAAGATAAACAAAACACAAAGTCGTAATAAAAATTCTGCCACAAATGTAGGGAGCAAAAAAAAAAGAAATGCACAACAAACCAAAAAGCGCCGCATGTTAGCGTTGCAACACTACTTTGGTATGCGTTCAGGGGCAGGCTGGTTGCAACATTGCGCTGACGACCAGCTGAGGCAGCAGGAAGGATGCCAGGAAATGCTCACTTCACAGCGAGTGATGCGCTGTAGCGGCGAAGTAGCCCGGAGCTAGCAAAAAAAAAAATTGAAAAAAAGTAAGTGATATGTGTGGCTGTCAGTTTTTTATGTCTAGTTGTTTTTGCTTGTTCGACGTAATTATAATTGAAGTGCAAAGTTGCAATAATGAGCATGTTACCAGACAACAAACGCAAGAGAAGACCACAAATGGCAAGAGGAGAGTGGGAAATGGAGATAGTTAGCAATGGAAAAAGCCAATGATAACGACTGCTGGTCACAAATGGCAAAAATAAAAAGTAAGCAAAGAAAATACAGGCAATACAAGGTTGAGGTGCATAAAGGAGAATATATTAAATTACATAAACATTTTAGTAGACGAATAATCAGGCTGACTACGCGTCAGAAAGCAAGACGAATTATTAAGCAGACAAGAGAAAGTCAGCTGGAAATTCAACTGGAGTAAACGTGAAATATATTGGTATGGAGAATCAAAAAGTTGTATATATTACGAGCAAATATAAACACAAAACCTAGTTGTTCATTCTTCACCTACTCTCCGCTTTTTTACTTTATAGCGTATTCGCTCTCTTTCCCTTTCGTATCCAAAACTTTTATTCCATCTGCTTCTTTATTTCGAGGTATTTGAACTACAGATATATAAAAATTCAAATAGTTGTCTCAATATGAAGGTACGCAGTAAAATTGGCATAGTAGTTATTATTATAATAGAGGAATGAGTAAGATTTTAATTTTATGCTTTATTGTTTGCCATATATCGACTAATGAGCTGCAAATAAGAAATAGAGCTTTTGCTAATCGACTAGTCGACTAAAAAGAGGCGACTGCACCAAATCAACCAGCCGTTTCCTTTCGACTTTTTCGACTATCCACCTTTAAACAAGTTTCGATTTTCGACTTGTTGTTTTCTTTAAATATATATTAGTATTTTATAGGTGTTTGAATGTTTGCGCTAATTGCCAAATCTCGTTTTGAACTATAATAAATTTCTTCTTCTCTATCGCTATTGGAATAATTTCGATTAGTCGAGTATCAGACTAGTCGATGGTGAGCGGTTAGTCGAAAATTAGTTGCTAATCGACTAGTCGAACAGTCAGATAGTAAGGTGAAAACATCCTGGTTTACAGTTAAGCATTCAAGCCTTTTAGGCCTGACTTTTATATATATTTTCCATCGGTAACATTTACTTAAAAGTATGCTTCTGCCTTCTTGCCTCTTTTGATTTAGTTTTATGCGTATTTGTATTAATTTTGAACAAAGCTTTACGCAATCGGGGCAAAAGTGCAAACTGTAAGCAAATTACAGCAAAATAAGGAAAAATCGTCCTAGGTTATTTTATTTTTATTTAAACATTATACTGAAATAAATAATAATTAAGAAATTAAACAAGTCATTTGAATAATACAAATTTCTATTCTTTTATTTTTAGGTAAGTGTGTTTATCAAATGGTTATATCTGAAGTTGCCTTAATGCTGTAAGTATTATGTTTATTTCACGAAAATTCAAAATATGGTATTAGCGTCAATTAAATTCGATAACAATCAAGGGCGAGCCCCAAGTAGCTATAAATTTCCCTAGCCTTTTCATATTTTTTTACTGACGCTGTCGTTTTTTCCATACATTCCATTTTTATAAGGTCAATTCCGATTCCATATATGGATCTCACACATGGTATACACACATACATACCTACATATATATAGACTGGGTATTCATAATTCATTGTTACTTAGGAAGAGGAAATAAACTGCGGTACCGCTGATTTCATTCATGCGAATAGCCGAATCAAAGCCCCACAATACTTAGCTGAAACAAAATCATTAAATAGCTAGTCCCAAAATCATCTTTTATAAGCTAAACCTAAGTAGATTTCAAAACAAACATACACTCATATATAAATAGATAACAGTCGAATAAGAATCGGCAAACTGGTAAAAAAGCAAATAGCAAATAATATATTATTTTAGTTTAACACCCTTTAAAATTGGATTCAAAACATGCATTAGAAACGAGCTACAGCTTTTGGATAATATCATTGTATGGTATGCAAACGCTATGACCGTAAAAGTTATAGCCGCATTTCTGAGTACGCTCATTGCAAATGTTCACATAAAATCAATTCTGAAAGTATTTAACTAACAATCTTCATCTCAATCTGTTAATTTCAAAAGTTTGTCTAATACCGGTAGCTAAAGGCACCTCCGAAAAAGTTCTGTGTTAACTGCATAATAAGAGAAATTATCTAGTTGATAATCTTACTTGACGAGCAACAAACCATATGACAAAATCTACCTTTCTGTCCTAATTATGGTACGGTGCAGTTTGGAGGAGAATGAAGAATAATTCTTCTTTTTAAAATCACAATGCTATTTCGATTTTTTTGGACTATCATTAAATGTTTTATTGCTATTGTTGCCGAAATCGACATCATTCATGAAAGCTAAGCCGTTTTTCGTGTACAGTTATGCGTTGACTTTAATATTCAATATTTTATCCGTACGTAATAGAGTGCTTCTATTTTTACATTTTTACACATGCTAACCAGAGCACAAATGTGGTATTGAACAAAACAGGAACGTATCCTAACTTAATTTGTTTGAGTACACCAGGAATATATGAGAAAACGATAGTGAAGCGAAAAACTAGAAGTCAGCAAGTTTAAGGGGGAAATATTCAGACAAAAAAAATTATTTGTAAAGTAACAATTTATTTCCCTTATATAGGGCAGCGCTGCTAGTACGGTTCACTCTGTTCACTCAAAAGAATATAATACGCCGTAATAAAAAACACAAATTCACATAAAGCGAATACACTTTCCATTTTCACACATACTCGTACAAGTATATTAACTTTTCTGCATTACAAGTTGCATTAAAGTTATACTCATTCCAGCAGCTCAATGACTCTGTCAACGAATGTCAAATAGAAGTCAAACCACTTAATACAAATTGAGCGACTCAACTGACTGACTCGCGCTACGTCTACATCCAAGTGTTTGTATGTGCATATGTATATACTTTAATATTTAAATACCCAGTGGAAAAAAGAAATAGTAAAACGCAATTAGAGAAAGCCGCCTCTAAAAAGGAGAGAACATTATTATCTGCAAATTTTCCATAATTAGTTTTCATATAAAACAGGCTCAATGGCAAGACCCACTTTTCACTTATAGAAAGACTTATTTTGTATATGTAATTAAAATTATTTGCTTAGAGAAGACTTTAACAAGTTGTCTTCTGGGTATTTTGCACACCTATCAGCAAGATGTGATACTCTTTCATGTTTTAGTATAATACGCTTTGGCTATAAGGTGAAGAAGACAATAAAACAAAGCAAATTTTTTGTCGGTAAAACTTCTAAAAAGAAAACTTAACTATAGCATAGCGGAATTGAAGTGCATTTCAATATAAGGCGAACATTCAAGATAATAGCGCGTGTTGGAAAAAATTGTTTTTTTTTACATCACTTCACTCATCTTCCTCTGCATCGATGTAGTTATTGTCACAGCTGCTGCCATTGCCACGTTTGTGCGCTGTCGTACCGTTATTACCGTTATACGCCACGGCACTTTTGCACCGCCTGTGACGTACATTAAAATGTCATTTCATCGCGCTTTTTCGTTTACTATTCTGCCATAATAACACAGTACTGCCTGCAAAAGATATTATACAAAATAAGCGAAACTACCGCATTACCACCACAAAATTGTACGAGTACATATGAACTTAATATGATTATGATGTGATATATAAGTATGAACATACAAACATTATTTTTTATCTGCGCGAGTTTAATTAAATTTTGATATTACTAGAATTTTTCATAAGTTTCTGTTGCTGCGTAGAACATTTATGGAATGCTAGGGACGTAGAATGTTTATTCCGATTACAGCTAAGAGTTTTGAGCGATGAAGCAGCAGACTTTTAGGCGCCCAACAGCATATTGTAGTTTAATCGTAAACACTGTTTGCATTTAGTTTATAGCATTCGAATGTTGGACTCTTACAGAAGTGTCCTGGATTAAAATGAGTATTTGCAACCAACGTGTGTGTGCACATCAATGTAAACAAGTTTATAAATAAGTGGTATATGTAAACATATGCGCGCTATGTAATGTAAATAGTAAATATACATGACGCATAAAAGTTTCTTGTATTTTAAAAGAGCATAAAAAATCTAATAAAAGTGGTTGAAAATATAACCCTACACAGGCATTTTATTTTTCAGTCGAGGTTTTTGTTGCATAAAATGATGCTTGCGATATATAAAATACATATGTATGTGTGCATTTCTTTTTTATGTTGGCGTTTTTTTTAATAACCTTTTCAAAATGTCATAAAAGTTGCAGAAATATGACAAGAGTGCAAAAAAAAATATCATTATCAACGCTAATGTGGATGACGCTGCATAGCAAGTACACTTCGATAAATAATCTGTTGTTTAGGGGAAAAGCAACGCGAAACTTCTTGGTGGGATGTTTAAATATTCTACAAAAATATTTCGCGTAAAATTTTACTGTAGTTAACCATTTGTCGGGCCGAAGCCTATATTTTATCCACTTTTTTCACACTCTTAAAAGCTGCTTAGAGGCCGGGACACTGGAAATTGAGTAGAATATAAAATAAGTACTTCAGCTAATTTTTACAAACCCATGAAAGGCTTTACTCTCGGTAAATACTAATGAAGCCTAATTTCTTTTGGGGCTATCACCCCTATTATAATGAATCAGTTTTAAAACTTCTTCAGGGACAAATCAACCAAACCAAGACAATTTCGAATGTCAAATGATTCAGATCGCTTTCGTCTTAAGTCTGAAATTTTTTTTCATAAGTAATCTTTATTTATTTCACTATATTTAAGTAAGTCGCCCACTCCTCGAATACCCCCCACATATAATCCCTTCAAGCGCATGCTCCACACCGCGGCATATCTGAAATTACATATCGCGCGTCATTGTCAACATTCTCTGCTGTCATCATCAATGCGCTTGTCTGGAGCAAAACTGAAATGTCACGCTTAATCTAAAGATATACTTTAAGTACATATGTCTGCTTGTATACACATATTTACTGAAATGGGAAAGCTGCATAGCCACTGCATATGGCTTCGCATAGTAACCACCAGGCGCACTAAATGTAACTAAGATGCTATACGAGCAACCACGAATACTGGTGGCCGACCAAGAGATTCTCATAATTTTTCAATGACGCTACATGTCCATCACGCAAGAATATCATCACGGCCCTTATCATCTCTCGTTTCCTCATGCGATGTTAGTTGTATATGCGGGTATATAGAGGCCATATATAAAGCGGCATTAAAAATGCCATTAAATGTACAAGCAGCGTTTTATAAAGGACACCACTGACATTTAATGCCTCCACTTCTATCATAAAAACAACACAACAACTGCGTAGGAACATCGTCAGCGATATCAAATTTTTGATATCTCCTTTCGCTGGCGCTAGCAGTTTGCCGACTTTGCACAAGGATATTAGCTGCGGTCGTGTGACTAATTTTGTCCACACAAATAAACACCAACACACACATATGTATATGTTTGCATGTGTACTGTATTTTAATTATTGTACTTTATACAACTTCCGCGCAAATGCTGCTATAGTAAAAAATTTTTACTAGCAGACAATGTGATGGCGTAATTAAAGTGATAAAAGAGCAGCAAAGAGATGCAGAGATTTAATTCAAAGGCCTGCTGGAAAGGGAGAAGATTTTGCAAACTCGAAGAACATGAGTAGTTTGATATTTGCTGTTATATCGCCGGCAGCTACAAAATCCTGGGTAATATGAGTGCTTAACACCAGACGGTGGGCTATAAAATAAAATTTTGCACATCTACGAATGTCATTTTGTTAAAGAATATATATTTTTATTTTTGTAGAGGTATCTGCTATACAATATTGTTTACGAATCGAAAATGTTTATGTGCCAGATACATATATTGCTCCAACCGATGTTTTTCTGAATCCAACTTTCAGAAGGCAGGCAAGTCCAAAAAATGAATTATGTACCATATTTTCATAATTTCATTTTAGCCATCTCTGTGGCAGATCATTAGATACAATAACCAATTTCTCGATGTAACTTTATTGTTAAGGGCGGGGTTGAGTAGGGTCCAGAATTCCTCTTGAATTCTGGAAACGGGGATCATAAAAGGGGGGCCGATCCTTTAAGACAGATAATTTACCTGTACTTTTCCAATTCCACTGTGTGCATGCACACAGATAAAAAATAATAACAGAAATTCTGTTTTATATTTAAGACCGCCGTTTATTTGCTGTAAAGAAACCTGGATTTTTGTATATACAATAGAGGAGTGTCACTCACCTGAGATGTCGCTGTGTTGAAATCAAAGAGTAAGAGTGTTTCACTGGTTTCCAGTCGCTTTTATAGCACTACTATCTGGCAACGGGTTCAGCTAACAGGACTCATGCAAAAGCAAATCAAGTAACGAGTCCTGTCAGCGAGTAGCTTACAGCGACATCTCCTTGTGACAGCTTTCCATTGTGAATGTTTGCAGACCTTAACGCACTTCATCATATTCTGGAATTTATGAACACAAAATATCTCGATTTTTAGCAAAGTAAACCTAATACTACTTATGTAGGTACAAGTTGACGTTTCCAATCAGCTAAATGACACTTTATTGGTTAAATGGAAAAAAGTAGTTCGCAAATGAGTTAAAGTGGATGCAAATTATTGTTGCAAATTTAATCAGTTCAACCATTTAACACATTTTCAGAACAGCTCAGCAAGTCTCGCATCCTTTGTGCAGCATACTTTTTGGCCCTCCCTCTTCAAATGTGTAAATAAAAATGAGGTAGTATAGGGGGAACCTATCAAAATTAAATGTCATAGATCGCTATGTTAAAAGTATATCAAAAGAACGTAGATTACTCTAACAGTAGATCTCGTCCAATTTCACCGTACCAAAACGAATTTCAATTTCGCCGCCTGACATTAGAACCTTATGTGAATCAATTAGTTTATGGTGTGATGAAATTGGTAGAAAATTCTTGGCACAGGAAAGGAAACACCCTGCAACTTCTTTGTATTCTACATTCTTTGGGTATACCTATAGAAAACAAGAAAGTTGTATCACTCGTACCGTTCATGTCCAAGAAAATGTTGTCTTATTTACAATACCAGAACGAATTTCAATTTTGCTGCCTGATATTTGGATCTGATTTGATTCAATTGGTTTCTGGAGTGGTGAAATAAACAAAATTTATTGCCACAGCAAACCAAACGCCGTGCAACTTCTTGAAAATTTACGTTCTTATATTACCTTTTCGCATTTTCTGAGTTGGCTAACTTTGTATTTTTGTAGGCACATTTATTTTTTATTAAGCAACTTTTGGAAATGAAAATTCAACATAGGTACTTTTCATTTACTGGTTAGCTATGTTAGCTTATTTTAGCAAATTTGATCAAATCAAATTCTAATATCAATCAGAAAAGGTCCAATTCGGTTTCCTATAATTAACCAAACTAAAATGGCCTGTTAGAGGCATGGTGAAAAGAAAACTGGTACCGCCAACACTATTTTTAAAAGTTGAACAGAATCAGCTGAGTTTTCTACGTAAGAGCTTTTTTTGCAACAGCCATTATCTTAACCATGTGTTATTATTTAATCTCTCCACCGATAACTAAGGTTTTACAGCACAGGCAATCAGGCAATTTTTCGTTATTTCCAAAGCTCTATTCGTACGCAATCACAGTTTCCTCACCTCGCTATTGTCACAACTACTTCGCAAAAAAAAACTTCTTCACAAAATGCTCTTAAGTAATGCACACAAAAAATGTAAATGTGCTATAATATATTTTTAATTACATAAATTTTTGATTGATCTCTAGTCATTGCATTACAAATAGCGGTATTCTAACACTGCTTATTTTTTAAGTGACACATCTATAAGCAGTAAACTGATAGACGCTAATAATAATTTTAATGATTTATCTCTTACATCATATAGCTCGCTGATTGACCGAACTTCTCGTACGATTTGCGAAGTGGGTCTTGATGTTGTAACACAAATTGAGGAACGTAGAGTTTTTCGCCGACTTCAAATGGCAGATGATTATTATAAGAAGTTGTTTCATGACAAAAATGAACTCGAATGTTTCCAATTGTCTGCCATGGGGCGGCGGCTATTTGAAAGAAAATAATTGTATAGTTTTCGACATTATTTCAACCGGTCAAGATTCGTTTTGTTAAAATACCCCAGCAAAAAAAGGACACAGACATACTTCGAGAGAAATGGTTAGTGGCTTTTTGATTTTGCATATATTTCTCAAGAAAGATATCGTTGTTGTTGGCCTTTCCCTCATCGTCCACTAGTCTTAACTTATCCAAAGCATATCTAGTGTCATCTGGGCTCGAGGATGTGAGAATACGAGCTACTTACTAATTGATGATGTTAGGCTTAGGCGTCAGAATAAATATCTAACACTTACATTAGTGAAAAGTTCGGAACAACCAAAGGCTATCCGTGAAAGTCCACTCCTTTGTATTAAGTATAGCAAATATAACAAAAATAATTGTCCGCTACTTCAATAATACCTTCTTGAATATTCCACCCCTCTCATTGCATACAACAATAAACTTTCACTGCGTACCCGCAGGCGCAAGCAATGCATAATTTTTCTTTCTTCCCGACAAATGTAATTATGCGCATATTTTCCACACAATTTCAATGCATTAAAACGATTTTTTAATGAAATTTATTATATCACTTACACTTCCTTCGCATTCAAACAAAAAAACCGAGCAGAAACCACTTTCAGTAGCAGCTGCATTGATATATTTCAGAATAATATTGTGCAACAGCTTCATTGTATTGCTAGTTATGTTTTGTTTTACTTTTTTTTGCCCTCAAATATCTACTAACAAAGCGACGCAAAACTTTCACAATGAATGCACAGGCAAATGAATGAATGAATGAATGCACGACGAAGGTGCCAGCTAACGACAATGGTGAAATGTGTGAAAAAATTCGTTGCAACAGACAGAACTCGCACATATGTACACACATACTTTCATACTCCCGTACAAGAAAAAGTATTCTCATGCAATTTTTTTTAGCGAGAAAAGGACATCCGTTTTGAATTTGCATACAGTGCTGCGCCTTTTGTGTGTGCAACTTCAAAAGTGTGTGGCATAAGTCTGAGTGGGAGAGTTGTTGCAACACACAACAAAGTACCGACAGTGGCACACAAAAGCCAACCAAAGTTACTTACGGATGTGCATTATCACTTGCTTGCTTCCTTGCCAGGCCTCGGCTTATGAGCATGTGGGTGGCTTGCGTAGGATAAACACTGCGTTATCCATTGATGGTAAGATTCTTTTTCGCCATTAGGCAATGTGTGAAATATTCAGAGGCGTGCTTATGAGGCTTTTTTTCGCTTTCAAAGTCGTTTCCATGTACATTTTCTATGTTTGCACATGCTGTTGCATATTTATAGGCTGTCACACATGTTTACATACTCGAGTTGTGCATTTTGTGAAATGCTTTATTCCATTCCCTTAAGAGCGACAAGGAATTGTTTGCATTGTTCAGCGTGCAAATATGAACTGAAGAAAATGAGGAAGAGAAAAATTAAAGCAATGAGCTTAGATACAGTTTTTAAGTTCTACACTATCAAGGCTTTAATGTCTAATAGAATATATTTTAATATTTAGATGGACTAAAAGACGACAAGAAGTTCTTACGAAGCGCCGTTAAAAGCAATACAAAAATATTTTTTCTTGAAGAGAGAGAGCTTCTCTGTAACTACCGTACTGTCGGGGCCTTTACAAGAACTTTCTAAAAAGCCACCACACTCACTAAGGTTGGCTTGAGCAAACGAATTACAAGAGGGTAAAACGAGGTATCACCGATCATCAAATAGACAGTCAGACAGACAGTGCATTCGCATTTTGGCTCCCACCATAGAGGAAGATCTTTTCTACGTTTAAAGCACCTGGTGAAGAAGGACTTGGCTTTTCTTGGAGTCTCAATTGGTGCCAGTTAGCAAATCGAAGCAACGCCTGACGTGCTATGTTGAAATCGGTCAAAATCGTCTCTCTCATTCAATTCAACATCTGTTGCAGCTTCTGCTAATGATTTATAAAATGTTACCGGCTCCTTACGGAAATTATACGCACGTGTAATTGCCTTTGATCTTAAATTTGGATATGAGCGATTAAAATCTCCACCACCCGTGAAACTAATAGAGTCAAGAATTCGCTTTGTTGCTTCCTAACTTCAGCTAATATGGGCAGAACGGATTGGCCTCATCAAATTGCGTCTTTATGGAGCACCAATTTCGCAAATTTGGCAAAAGAAAATACAAAAGACCTGCAGAGTGCTTAAAAATATGCCAAGAAGCGACTAAAGAAAAAAATGGTAATCTTTTTATGATTTATGATTTTTATCTTATACTAGCGGACCCGACAGACTTCGTCCTGTCAAAAAGATTTGTAATGGGCAGTTTTTTGTTCCTACCTATGTTATAGTCGGGCCAAAAAATTCTCCTGAACATACCGTCACCCTGGTTATAGGGCGTTGGTTTTATTTTCATTGTAGTGCTTTGTGATATACGATGTTTTTTGTTTGATTACCTGGCGCATAGACAAACAAATCTGATGGTTTTCCAACACGGGAACAGGCAACATACAATTGACCATGTGAGAAACATGGGTTTTCCAGATTAATACCACAAACACTTAATGAATTTTCCGAGTTTTCCACTAAGAATTTTCTATTTTTCCTTTCCAAATGCATTCCAGAAAAATTGCACACCAAACTCCCTATAAAAAATCCGTTTTAAATTTTTCCAATTTTCGGACTTTTCCGGAAGGTTTTCCAAAATTTTTCTTCCACAAAACCTTTTTTCTGGTAACTACAAAAATTCAACAGAATCGGCACATATAGAAAATACATTTTTAAATTTTCCGGCCTTTCCGGAGGGGTTTTCCAAAATTTTCGTCCGTTAGGACCGTCTCCTGGTAACTACATATGAGTAACTGGAAAAAAAATTCAACGAAATCGGGCCAGCCGTTCTGAAGTTATGCGCTTACCAACACATTTTGCGATTCATTTTTATATAATAGATAAAAAAAAAGCTCGCGTCACGGTCTTTGCAGTTGAACTCCTCCGAAATGGGTCGACCGATTTTTATGACAGTGTGCATGTATATTCGGTTGGTATGAGAATAGATCGTAAATTATACTTCATGTTTATTAAACTGTTTCCAACTGTTTGAAAAGTCAAATTTAATTAAATTAAACACAAGATATAGGAAAAAAATATGTTAAAATATGCATGCCGAGGAAGTTTTCTCGGGAAAAATGGCTCATAGCTACTTTTTAATTGGGTTGTTACCTGTTTTGAAAGTAGAATTTCTTTACATGACACATATTACATATTCAAATGGTGCTGTCAAACAAATCGTTCTTGCGAGGAGAAGGCACATATCTATATTTTGAAAAGGTTTGCTACCTGTTTGAAAACTTGCAAAGTTTGAAAAGTTCAAGTTTAATTTCATTAAACGCAAATATTAAAATATTGAAGTCGAACGGTTCATATCGGCAAGAAGCAGCTATAGTATATATTTTTACCAGGGTTGTCACCTGTTTGAAAAGCCGAATTTAATTGAAATAATATCAATCTTATATTAATAACATGTCGATGTCAAACGGTTCGTTTCGCTGAGGACAAGGTTTAAAACAGTTCTCAGATTGCCATCATATTTAAAATAAAATTCAATAAAATAACACACAACAATGTAAAATATTCAAATATGAGTGTCAAACTTTTTGAACACGCTGCATACCTATAGTTTTGAGCGGGCTGCCACCTGTTTAATATGGCACAAACTGAAATGCCGGAGTTTTCTAGTGTAAATATATTTATTCATTTCAAGAATATTTTTCTTTTACTTCTTACCTCAAATGAATACTGTTAAATATGTAACATCTATATTTATACGCAGCCCGAAATATCGCCCTGCCTCTATTGTGACAGTTACTGTGCCCAAAACTATGCCGCGAATAATTGTATTGTGATAACTTAACGGAACGAAATTTTTTACAGCATAGTTTTTGGGTGGATTTTTGTGGTTGAGATAGAATAAAATAGAATTTGCGGCTTGCTTTCACCTTAATGTAGCCAATCTATTCTCATATTATTACAATAAATTTCGCCAAATTTAGAAATTACCGCGCCAATGACAAAACTCACTGCATGACAATTGGCTAACTTTCTGCGCCTACAACTATGTGACTTAAGTGATTTTAGGTCTTCTAATAATAATCTGTCATTGTAGTTGTTATATCCAAATGAGACGTTAGCTATGCTTATACTCTGCGTTACAGTTTTAGACGCAGTAGCTATGGAAAATGGCGGATGTAAAATCATTTTATTGTCACCTGTAAATTTTTAAATACAAGTAGTGCCTCAAACTCGGCAATAAGAAACGGTGCTTATGCTTACTTCTCAGAAAGAGGGGGCTTAACTTTTAAATACAGAATATGACTGCTAGTTTCAAAGTGATACTCCATAAAAAAACTTATGTATATTATTTACTTCTAATCATATCTACTTATTTCTTTTATGCTAAATGTCAATTAGCGAAATACTGTGGAAGTCTATTTGTTTATGTGAGATTTTTTCTACTCAAGAAGAGTTTACACTTACTATGAAGATACTCATTGCTTGACTTATTTTTCCTTGAATCTAAAGCCCAACTAAAAACTTTTTTTATAGAAAATGTAGGTTCTTTAATTATAATCCATGAAATTCTATAAAGCATATCTTTCCAATCATAATTGTTCCTACTATGTATAATATGTTTTGAATCTTAGAGAAAATTATAGTTATACTGAAATAAATACTCATTCAACTTCACGCGATTTATTTTTCTCACTTCAACATTCTCAATAAAGTATTGCAATGTATTTCATTTCGAATTCAACCCTCTGTTACTTAAATATCACTTAATTCAACTTTTGCGGTTCATTAATTTCGCTTTAAAATCAGTAAGAACAAACGAGAAAGCGTGATCAACCAGCGTGCCCTAAAACTCCCACTACCACATCCACAATCTGAAGCGCCAGCACTGTGACACAAGCTCAGTAAACCGCATTGTTAGTGCTTTAGTTTTTGCGCCTTAAAATATGCAACAGAATTCAAATTAACTTTCATCGTCATGTGTTGTGTGTGTTTATTTGTAAAGTGCACAGACCGCACACAATCAAATATAATTTGCATAAATGCGATAAAGAAGACATACGGACGGAGAGCAGCGCCCGAACAGAAGGGTGAAGTAGCGTATATATAAATTAGAGAAGACAATTGTTTTAGGCGTGAGGAATGGCTCTGCTGTTCGTGGCAGGCAACTGATGAGCGTCGAAAAACCACTCAGTCTGTAAGTCAGACGCAACGAGAAAAAATATTTCATATCTTTTTTTGTTAGCGCGTAATGAAAGCAATGAAATCTCACAAAATCCAAAGACAATAAGCAATAAAATAGGGCGACACCAAAAACTACGTTACAAATAGACGTAAACCTTAATTTGTTCACATACGTATCCAATCGGCGCATATGTAATGGCTTTGAAAAAAATCTAGCTCTAAACTCGAATCACAATTCAACTACAAGCATACATAAATACATACACACAAATATTTGCAAGGCTTGTGTGTGGCTTGACAGACACAAAACCTACTGTCGTCTGCTTGTACCTAGACTAATGTTGTCTGTTCTATTTGTTTTTGTTGCAAAGAAGTCGAAATTAATAAGTCACTGCCATGTTCGTTGGCTGCGGCGTGGAAATGGAGTAACACCGCGCGAAGCCAGCGATAGTGACAAAAACAAACTAATGACCAGTGGACGCAAAGCGTAGCCAAACACACACCCACACACGAACACTATATTTGTGTAACTGTGAACAAATATAAATATGTAAGTCGGCTTTATGCATATGTAAATATGCAAATATATCTGTGGGTTTGCAAAGACACCAGCATATTTGATGGACGAGCTGGACATTGAGCAGACATCAGCTGTATGAATTGGTGAATTAGCTGCCCAGAAGGAAAGCGGAAGTGAAATAAACTTCTGTTATAGTAGCTACTTCTTTCAAATCAACATTTGATTTTCCACTTCGGACCGAAATGGATTGCCGGAGATTCAAGCTCCGTATTCCCCTAACAATATTCAGTTTTAAAATTTGTGTATTTCAATAACATGCCTTTTATCATTGCTGTACTATATAAGCTGTTTATCAAAGTACTCAGGGTTGGCAAGTTTCGGGAGAGGTATCGTTCTTAATCTTTTCGCTTTCTCCTTTTCGTTGCCATCAGCCATCAACTAGACCTACGGAATTGGAGGCCGCAGCGAATCTGCCCTATGACACCCTATTGTCATCCTTTCAAAGCGTACAGTTACTAGTTTCACTTTGAAGTAAAGTGGGATTCCTTGGGTAATTAAAACTACATCTTGTAATATGATTTTTCAAAAGGGCAAAAAGTTCACGTCATCGTTGTGAGTACATGGTCGCTCTAACTGACTACAACAAATTTTTAACTATAACAGGAGTCTTCTTCGTAACAAATCTCGATAAGGGATTCTGGGAAGATACAAATATTGGAAATACACTGCATTTCTGAGTCCATTCCTAGCAAACTCTACTTCAGCAGGAAGTTTCAATTCAAAATTCCTTGCCGAGACGTTTGGGGAAGTGGGTTTCCAAGCCTTGATTTCCATCAGGATGATTAACTCCAAAGGTAAGAAAGGCACATTTTTAACTATCTCTTCAGACAGCCAAATGGCTATTGGAGGATTGAGTGCCACGTCATCTGGGTAACTAGTTACGCTGGGATCGAAAGTAATGAAATCGCTGGCAGTCTGCCCAGAAATGGTTCGGAAAGGGGCCTAATAAACCATTGAACCATTTTTCTGTCTTTGCTAGTCAACCTTCAAACGATTAATTACTAAGAGGGCAGACTCAGTGGTAAGTAAATACTGGGGAACTGTTGGGTCCCATGCAGACCGCAACTTTCGGCAATTCCTTCAGTAGAATGGGCATTTCATCGCTTGACTGATCTGATATCAGACTACTGGCCAGATAGCCAACGGGTCACAATCTCCTGCGTTTTAACTTGCACCAGATGGGTCTGTCACACAGAATGACGGTTATAATTTGAGGATAATGAGATATCGGATCATTCCTTCTGTACACGCCTGGCTTTGTGCATACAAAGATTGCAGAACTTCAACCCGTGAATGGTCGATCCCCACAGTGTTAAGTATTTGCCTAGAAATCAGAGTAAGAAGCCATACAAAACTTTTCAGAACGCAGTTTCCGTTCGTTGCTTTTTTACCCTAGTATTTGACATCTGTCAATCTAATACCCTGGCTATCGCTATTCTCATTAGTCTTTGATCATTCCTTGAACTCGAAATTCTCCTACTTGACCTTAATAATAATATTTTTTTTTAAATTCTTCTGCGCCTTACTTTTTTTCCTCTCTTAGAGTAGTAATAGTTATAAAAAATTAATTTCGCTTTGGCGAATTGTAGCATAAATTTGTCAGAAAAAGAGTTTCTGTAGAAGTATTTCCCGGTTTGCCGTCCGGAGACCGCCTCAGAGGATGATGGGTATTGCCTTGCTGGAGCCATATCAGTATCAATTTTTTGGCTGAAATTTAACGGAGCTATCGGTTTTCTTCGTAATGTCCAATGATCTGTTTTCATATTCAATATATATTCAATATATATACTTATCACCTCCTTTGTCGTTCCCTCTTCTGACTAACAATTCTAGGGAGTCTGCGTTCACAACTATTTTTTCGATAGGTGCTCCACACCGACTTAAACAAATCTACAAAATTTGTCTCACTAGGTGTGGTATATTTATTCCTGCCACAATATCGTATATATTTGTGGATGAGAATTTGTGTATTCGACTTTATTTAAATAATGCATAGTGGTCGTACAGCAAAAAGAACAAAGTCAGCAAAATTGTCCACCAGCAACGACAACCCAAAAACAACAAGAGAATTAATATATGTAGACCAATGACAGATAGAAGCATAACAACGGTGGCGAGCGTACAAATGTAAATTTTTGATTGCTTAAATTTTCAACAACAGGCAATGACCCAAGCGCGACATAGCAAGGGACAATTCGACCTAATGCACACAAACAGACGACAGACAGCGAACGACCAAAAGCGCAGAACAATTACGTTTTGATTGAGTTGTGGTAAGCAAAAAAAAAAAAAAAAGAAAACATAAAATAATACAAAACACAGTCAAGTAAAATGAGCGGTAGTGTTATAGTATAGAACTGATGAGTATCAAAGCGACGAAACAGGTCAACAAACTGAACAAAAAAGCAAACAGTGCCAAATTAAAGCAAAAGCAAACAACAAATGAGCGTTGGTCGTAGATTTTGTTTATTTTGCAGAATTTTGTTTATTTATAACAGTTTATTAGAAGTATTGCGCATTTGTTGTTGTTGGTAATTATGACTAAGAGCGTGGGTATATGCTATGTGTGTGTGTGAGAGTTAACAAATTTGTTTGAAAAAAAATTTTATTGCATAATTTCAAGCGCACACAGCAAATAAATCGCCTATCATTATTGTGGCGACAACTAGCCGCTTAGGTTTCACATTCTTTTTTCATAGCTATGATTGTATAGTGAGCTGGCGGAATTTGCAACATCTAATTGCAATTAACTGAATTATTGCATCGATTTTGTGTGTAACTACAGTGAAAATTTATGCACATATTAAAAACCATAAATTTAAACGGTGATTTATTATAATTTAATGCACACAACCCTATATTCACACACACACACTGACGCACGCACAATTGCCACCACATATCGCATATGTTTCTCGCCTAACACGCCTAAGTGTATGCAATGCAACAGCTCGAGCATGAACGCATTTTGTTGCCTCGTTGACTGCTTCCTACTTACCCGTTCGCTCGCTTCGATGGTGGCTTGCCTTCGCTTTTGTTTGGCAAAAATCAATTAAAATTTCATCAAATAATTAACAAAAGCACCTCACCGAGCGCTGCCAGCAGCATGCAATATTTAATAGGGCATCACGCACGCACCATTGAAGGCTGTTGACGCTACACACACACACACACAGGCGTTGGGTCCTGGTGGCTGGCGGCTGGCGGAGAGCGTTGAAACAATAGCGCGTCTGGGTATAGCACTGGCAGTGGCAGAATTTCTCTCCCAATTGTTTGGTGCTTAAGGGGCCACCAGCGTAATTCGAGGTAGAGAGAAAGAGCGAGAGAGAGTGAGTGAGGGTGCATATTTCTGCGTATGTGTAGTGCATGCGAGCAAGTGTGTGTGAGGTGAAGTGTGAGTGTAGCGCAGAGAATAAACTAAATTCATTTTAGTTGCCGGCAAGAACAATCAGCACATATGCACAATTACAACAAAAACAACACAAATTCAACACAAATAGCTAGCTCGCAATGGCAAAAACAACAAAACGAAAGTACTTGCACATGCAAGAAGGTGTAATTTTGATGGATTGCTTGGCGGAAACTTTCAAGTTAACACACAAAATGAGTCAACACAACAACAATGCACCCCCACACGCACACACACTTGCATATGCAACAGAAGTTTGTTGCACTTATGTAGGTCCATGCCGCTCGTCATGTTTTAGTTGTTGTTTTACTATTCATTGTTCTATGCTAAGCATATTAAGTTTCACAGCTCCGCTGAATGCATCATTTCCGTATGGTTGCCACAACTTATACAAACATACGCACACACACACACACACACATGAGCACGCAATTATTTGCACTCACACATGTACGAAAAACTTTTAAATTGCTTATGCAATTAAATCGCTTGGTTGGCGCTTTTGCTTGTGACTGTGTGTGTGTGTGTGTGTGTATTTCTGTACTTCTCGTCAAGCAGCTGCCTACATTCAGGCTGACTGCCTCTTGTACACTTACGTAATTGCAGAGGTGTTCGCGAGGGCATTGTTGAAGGCGGTAATATATTCAAAAACAAATTATCGACATCCCCAGCTTAAAACAAACAACTTTCTAAGACGAATTTAATGGCTCAGCAGGCATTCAGTATGGTGAAAAAATTGAATTAAACGTAGTGCAGAAAATAATAGATTCGGCACTGGTTTTCAAAAAGGAAAGTCTTAATATGTTTCATGGTCCCAAAATTTAATACAAGCCTTTATGTACATACACAAAAAACAAATAAAAAGGCATTACTTTGGAATGCAAAATAGCATGCCTAATTTGTCTTTCGAACCATTTTGGGTTCAATTCAGGACTATTTTGACCAATTTCTGACCTATTTCGGGGCCAGTTCCTAACTGCTGTGGAATACTTTCGTTCCCACCCAAGTTTTAAACAGCCGTCTTTTTGTGGATTTGAGACATCCACTCATTTGTTGACGAAATAAAAGTATTTTGATTTCATTTTACTCAACTAATGCCAATAAAACTTTCATCACTTTTTTTTGCAATTGGAATTTATTTAAGGCATTTTGTAAGGACCCGGCTGGCTTAAAAGACTCGCGATTTATGTCAAAAGAATATTTAAGAATTTTAAGAACCTATCTTGACATAATATTTTCACACATGCCGGATAATTTTCCAAAACTACCTAAACAATAGCATCGATATGCTCCTAAAATTTTTGCAATGACCACAGCGACCACACAAATCAGAAAAAATAGGTTTGCAAATTATTAAGATATACAAAAGTTTAAAATTGATTCCAAAATATGCATACCTTTTGCGGATTTTTTGGGGCATGGCTTCAAGCGCAATAATTATCACAATATTGACATGATGAATAGCCTACGGATGTTTATGCATTTTTATGCTAAAAACCAGCCTAAAAATATATACCATTATTATCAAAGAAATATGTACATATATATATAGAATAACCAAAGTATAAGTGCACATTTTCAGGCTTATTCTCTAGTTTAAAAATGCACAAACAATGTGCAAGTAAGGAAATCTACATATATGTATAAGATAATATTCCTGCATATTTTGTCAGTATATGAATTTTCATCAGCATAGATCTAGGTACAGTAATTATTACAATAGAGACGAGATAATTTTTGTTATTGGATAAAAATAGGATTATAAGCATATTTTGTAGTTACTATGGGTTTCTAAATTTCTCCATCCAAAAAATATATACCCGTCACATAAGAACTAAGCTTATAAACATTTTCCAAAGCATTTATTTTCTTGGTCATAACTTTTACTTATTATGCCAATTTGAGCGTTTGACTTGAAAACAATAAAATATATGGCAATGCCAGTCTAAAAATGGATGCTGTATATAACAATATCAAATGATATGCAGCATAAACTAATTTCGGTAGGCAAAGTTGAGCAAGTAGTAATTTTCCGCCCTATTCCGATGCCATAGCTACTGCGCCTAAAAGTATGGCGCAAAATATAAATAAATTATATAGGACTTTCTTAAATACTCGCTAGATTATTAGAAGGAAAATGACGGTTATCACCATTAGAGAACTTAAAACAGATTTTGCTTTATCATAGTTTTAAGCACAGTAATTAAAATAATTATCATACCATGGGTTTTCTCGTTGAAGTGGGAAATGGACGAAACCTTATATTGATATTCAGCTAATATTTCAACAGCTTCGCCCCAAAGCATCCTATCTCTTTTGTGACTTTAAGCTTTAATGAAATTCCACAAAGTTCTCGGATCAAATGCCGAGAAAGTGACTCATCCTTAAATTTAGAGTCACTCAATTGATACAAAATATAAAAACACTCTCCAACGCAGAAATATTGGACCCAAAATTGTCAAACGTTGCCTGCCAAATGCTTTTAAATAATTTTGCTCCTGCCCTCCAGCCAGCAGGTAATTTATAGCTGTCCAAAAACGAACAATAGATATACAAACTTTTGACATGAAAGACCAACTCAGCTCCCAGAGCGAAGCTTTGAGTTTTACTAGGGAAGCTTTACAGGCGACAGCGTTCTGCCTAAGCTCGTTCAGACAACCAGACAGAGAAACAAAATTATAATAAATACTAAAACATAACTTACTGCTGGTGATTTTCAAACAGTAACTACAAATACCATGTATATCTGAAAGCAAGTAAAACCAAATCGCAGTTCGCTTCTCGCCCAGGTTAACGTATTTTTATCCCTTTTTTTGCAATACCTTTAGTACCAAGAATAAGAGTAATGATTGTTCTCGAACAGTTGAATGATATGCAGGCTTACGACTCTCTTTTATGGGTACTGAAAAATGACAAATGACAGTCAATCATGCCATGACCAGTACGAGCAGTAACCAAAAGCGACAGCGGTGTAACGGCTGGCCGCCAATTGCGGTCAAATTGAAACAACGAAATTACTATAAAAAAAAAAATCAAGAGCCCTTACACAGGAAACGACTGTTTTGTATAGATAATAAAATGTTGGCACTAAGCTAAAAGGTGAGAAATTCTTACTCTAGAAAGGCATTATGGTTCCAAGTGTGTGTGCGTGCCTATATGTATGTGTGTGTGTGTAAAGAAAAAACTGTCAGAAATATGAAGTCAAATAAATTATGAAATCGCGCAAGGGTGACTAATGGTTGAAGTGGTGCTAAGTGGAGAGAGAGACATATTTAGCGTTAAGGGGGGAGTGAGTGGAGTGCTAGTTCATTGCCTTTTAAGCAATTTCACAAATTTAAGTAGGACTGACGCTAAATTAATTACGATGCTCGACGCTTTGATAAGCTACAATCACGCAATATATTATTCACATTTTTTTTTTCATATGTCGTCTTGATTTATAAAATTCCGATTGTAAGGTTTAATTTTCATATAACTATGTAGGTTAATGCATACATAATTAAAGAAAATAATTAACATGGCAATGAATAGCTGATTACATAAATACTTCCAAAGTACTCCTGCTTAATTTATGGTTAGTTGGATGGGTAAGAGCAAGCTTTTTGACATCCAGAAAATGATAATTCTTATTTAGTGAACGCGGAAGTTTGTTGAATTGCTATGAGTTTTTGTAGAGATCAGCAAATATTTTAGGCTTTTTTAGGCGCGTTAAACCTGACAACTGTCACAATAACTGATGAATTTTGACAGTTAGTTTGCATAAAGGGATTAATTTGGAGCTGTACTGCAAATATTGATGTATCTACAAAGAGCATAGATTTTGAAATGCCGAGACGAGATTTTGGCTTTCAAAAATTTCGTTAAAAAAAGTGTTATCTCATTAAACTTATGTGGCTAGATCCACCTCATTTGACTTTAACTATTTAAAGATGAGGCATACATCCTCAAAAATAATTCACAGATTGCAAAATTAGGAAATAAATAATATATCTGATAGTAAAAATTATAGCCAGGTATAGTGGTAGCATATTTTTAACAAAAATCAACCCCAAATTGATCAAATCTGAGATAAATTTTAGTAGCTAGCTAAAGCGGAGCAGAAATAAGTAGATTTACTTGCTACCAGATTAAGTCTTAAAATTCACAAAATCGAAATAATTCCTGTCGTAGATCAGCATGTGTGCTATCTGAATGCTACCAGAATCGATCTTCAAAATTTGTTTATTCCATTAACCATTATTAGTTGCGTTTGGTTTGGTTTGGAGATAAACCGGATTCGGCGTTATGCCATCTTCAAAATAAAAAATACCAGTGACAAGTGATGACAGAAAATGTGATGTAGCAATATACATCACCCTGTCGGAAAACCAGAAGAAAAAGAAAAAATATTAAAAAAAAATGATTGCTCAACTTAAAAAAAAATATATGCACATTGAGGTATCTCAAGAAAAAAGTTGAGGTACCGGAATTATAAAATAAATTATGTTTTATGACTTCCAATACAATTTTGAAAAATATTTAGATTATCGTAAGCAAGTTTGATTTCAAAATATTTTCCAAAATGGGATTTTAATAAAAACTATAATTTCGTTTAAATTTTATTTCATTGAAACCATAAACCATTTTATGATCTGAAGTAATTTCTTGAAAAAATCTCTACTTTAAAACTTTAAATTTTATAGGGGTTATGTAGCTTAAAGCCATACTTATTTATGAGGTAAAAATTGGAAGGATATCGCTTTAGCCAATTATATCGAGATATGCATATGTGTCTTACTATATCAAATAAAATGACTAAAAATGGACTTGATAGAAAGTCACAGAGTCGAAATATTTATACAAATTATTTTAGCTACCCGATTTGTTTGAAATTCATATATTTATATTGGTTAAGTCAAACGAAATATGTTGGTAATAAATTTAACCGATAGATGGCGCTGCATTCAATCATTGCTAAAAATATTATCTGGAGTTTAAATATTTCGAGTTCCGGCAGATTCTCTCTTCTTGTCTAGTTCTAGGCCCAACTCTTATCATATTTTAATGCGTTTTCTTCATTCGAATAACTTCTATCCTCTACACACCTTTTTAAAACCGACCAACCCTAATTTAATAACTTTTTTTTCGCTTACCCGCTAACTTTTTCTCTTCCTAATGCCAGTTCCAGCTCTTCATCGAACAATTTTCCTTTCACCGTCAAACCATTTTTCGCTCATCGCTATTACATATTGCTAGCCTTGCTTTAGCTAAGTCGCAAAACTTTCGATTATGTTATGCAAATTACGCACGCACTTTTCAAATTTATATGCTTCGCAGCTACTCTCCAGCCATGCCGGAAAACACTTTTCTACACAATGTTGTACATACTCTTCCTGCCTTTCCGCAACCATCGCAGTCTTCTAATATAGATGCCCCTTCTTATTTTTTTTTGCATTCTCACTAACAAGCTTTCAACAACTTTTTCGGCTAAATCTGCTTTTTTTGTTTATTTTTTTTTTGTATTGTGTAAATGTACACGCTAAAATTTCGACTATTATTGTTGTTGTTGTTGTTGGTACTTCTTATCACTTCTTGCGCCTTACTTTATACTTAGTTTAATAGAGTTTAAATCTGCTCACAAAGCGAGTATGTGCTGGGTATGGAAACGGTTAGGGAGGATGCACCCAAAAGTTTTGTAAAGTAAAAAGTAGAATCTCAAAGTTAGTTATACTGGCTTAAAAGGGGATATATACGTGCCTGATTATGGTTTAGAAGTCAGTTGTTTGAGCGATTTGGTGGGGAGGAAAGCCAAGTTGAGTGAGTGGCGTGAAAAATTGATTTAAATAGAAAGTGACGAAAGGTGTGTAGCTGGCTGTGAATTTAAAAGTACTGATTTACTTAAAATGAATTTGGTGCACAAAACACAGCGATTCCCTAATGTTGCATTTAAATAATCTTTGTTTTTAAGTTCCTCCCCTTTTTTAAAGCCAAACAAAGCGCATTTTCCCCTCCTTTGAATTTTTGACACAATATACTTAATCTCAGACATTAATTGCATACTTTTAAGTAGCAATAAAAGTTCAGCGATTATTGAACAACTTTATTAATATTTTCTTATTCGACCAAAAACTTACACCAAAAATATTTTACACAGTATTCAAAATAATAAAACAGCTACAAAAGTCGAATAAAAATTTCAAAACTACTACCACTGTTCATAATATTCTTTGAGATACAATTGTTTTGCAACAATGTGCGACGAAACTATTCCTTTGTAACTGAAGTTGCCTTGTTAATGCATTATGAAGTTTCGTGAGTAAAAAATGATAACAACAAAATAAAACTACAATGCTATGAAATTTAAAAAGAAGCAGGCTGTGTCAGAGACACGGCCATTAAGTTTAACGTAGAATACGCCATCCGATAAGACAGAAAACATATGTAACAATAAATGATAAATAATACAAGCAAATGAATTTCTTTATTTGATAGTTACTTTGGATGATATACATAAGCTTATGATAGGAAAAATAGGATAAAAATGTTTTTAAATTATCAATTAAATTTCTCGCAAAAACGAAATCAATAGCTGTTATCAATAGTAAAGATAAATGATAAATAACATACGCGAATCAATTTTATTATTTTTTTTGCAGTGCTTGGCAGCATTTTCTCTTCTTTTACTCTACTTTAACTTGCCCGCCTAAAATTATGCAATACAAAGAAAGGGCTGCACGAGTACATTTAAATCGCCCAACAGCAAACACTCAACCAAACACCACACACATATTTGTGTGCATGTGTTTATACAATTTTCATTTGAGAAATTTAAATATTAGGAAGATATCAACCAACATGAAATGTATGTCAAACGAAAGCATTTGACTACAAAAAAAAAAAAAAAAAATTAATCGAGCCGTTTCCTTATAATTAAAGAAATAGAGATTACAACAATAAAAACCTGACATTGGTGCCCATACCGTAAGGTAAGACGTATTCTACGCCAATAATATCGCCGTTTTTGTATAAGCTAGTTGATACCCGTGACCTCGACTGCGTCGCTTACTTCGTTTCCATATATGTATTTACTTATACGTAGATGATTTTGTAAAGCTAAAAATGCAACTTCGATAAATTTGAATTCAATACCTCGTCAGTCACAGTAAAGATGAAGTCGGCTCTAAAGTTAATAGTAGGAGTAATTTTTGCTTACATTAGTTTCAATAGGATATCTGCCAAGTATTGCTGCAACTAACTTAAAGTTAACGGCATTGTTTTTAACTGCACAAAGCTTATTAGATTTCATCTAAGTCTATCCATATATGTGGAGCTTTTAATTAATATTTTTCATATTTTTTTTTAATATAGTTTACAGACTTATCTATGTTTTCAATTTATCGAATTCGGCAATTCTAATAGCATCTGCCGCAGACTTTTCTAATATCGGACCAAAAATATGAATTTTCTTTTCCAACGCCATCCAGCGGATCCGTTGGTCGTAAAAGAACTAGTCGTCACACCCCCATTTGCCTTTTGCAATGTCATTAAAATCGGGCAAAAAAAAAAATATTTGCTGAATAACTCTCCCCTAGCGCCACCTAGCGCATCCATTTTTTATAAAGGTACTTTTTATTACACCAGCACCAGCTTTGTAATATCGTCAATATCAGGCCATGTCCGTTCCTCGGGCACAGTGAATATACTGTCAAAATTAAGTTAAAATCCGTTCATAAGTTTTTAAGCCAAGTTGTGTCAAAGAAAACGAATACGCTTTTAAACACATACCTAGAATATTTTGCATTTGCAAACTGTGAAAAAAATACAGCGCATTACACGTTATCCCAAAACTAAAGGAAAAGTTTTTTTCTAACAGCGGTCGCCCCTCAGCAGGCGATGGCAAACCTCCGAATGTATTTCTGCCTTGAAAAAAATTCTCACAAAAAAAACATTCGCTGTTCGGAGTCGGCGTAAAACTGTTGATCCAACATCAAGACTCATACCACAAATTGTAGGAGAAGTTCGGCTAAAATCGCTTAAGCGGTTATAGCGCGAATTAAGTAAGTAAGTAAGTAATTTAATTCAAACTCAAATTTCAATTAAAGTTCATATTACAGAAAATCACATAAATCCAAGCTACAAACTTTATGCAAATTGAAATTGCTCATATCAATTTCAGAATTTTTGGCAAATTAAAAAAAAAAAAGTTAACAAATTTTCATAGAAATTTTAGAATTTTCATAAAATAAAATTTTTTTCCAAACAAATTAGGTAACCCACTTAGTTAGCGTTTATTGCATATTTAATTTAAATTTTAGTTCAAACAATCCGCAAACTAAAATAAAGAACTTCAAAAAATTTCTCCAAAATATCTGCATTTTCAGCACACTAGAATTGTAACTAATAAAAAAGTACGTATAAAAGTTTATGCTGTATGTTTAATTTAAATTTTAGTTGCAAAAATGTTTCTAGTTAAAAGAAAAGTACAAATTTTCTTTGAAATTTAAAAATTTACAGTGAACCAGGGTTTCGAACGAAGGTACACCTAGAGTTATTTATTTATTTAATTTTAATTTTAGTTTCAAACTCTCTGCAAACTAAAACACAAACTATCAATTAAAAAAAGCAAATTCAGAAAATCCAAAATTTTACCTGATAAAAAAGTTCGTCTACGAATATGATCCCTACATTCACTGACAAAACACTTTAAACGAAATTAGCAGAAATTCAAAAAAACAAGATTCATTAAAGTGCTGAATTTTTAATCACATAATTTTAGGGTACGCACTTTCATAGTCTGTTTAATTTGGGGATAATAATGATGTAAGCTTGAAGTGCCTCAAGATATGATTGAATTTTGATAATTTTTTGAGCATTTTCTTGCACATAAGAAGACTCAAACATTCGTTATTCGTTCGCAAAACTAATTATTGAACGGTCTTGAAATTTGCGTAGAAAGAAATTATCTCAAAACCCTGATTTAATTTTTATTTTCATATTTTCGCCTATTCCACATACAACCATAAAATGTGAACTAAAATTCAATTAGCTGAGTAAAAAACCTGAATACCCGGAAGGTGTGCTAAATGTCGGCCGAGTTCGCTGCTAGAATAAAATTTATTTGCTTTCATCCAAGTAATGAGTTGTTTTTTTTTTTTTTTGTATATATTTGAATTCAACTTTGGTCTTATGTTGAAGGCAGGCATATTTCACCATAAAAAATTACTACCGTCAAAGGGAAATTTCTATTATACCTTGGCTGTAGGTATTTTCGTTATTTGATTTTGAAATCAGTTATACTTCTTCTTAAGTATTCTACTTTATAGTTTGCAAACTTCCGTATCGAGCTAGTTTTGAAGAATGCAAATATTGAAAAATAAATACAAATACAGTTATACTACTCTTTTAACGAAAGTTGTTTTATTTACATATGTCAATAGACTTCGGAATAATCCGTCATTTTACAAATTACACTCTAGGATGCATTCCTGACTGAATTAAGTTAGTCAAGAGGGCTATAGAGTGTTGCAACTAATTTAGAACTTATCTTCCCAAGTATTGTGTGGACCTACCAAACATATATATCGAACTGCAACCCTTTTTAAAAATTGCTTATTTCTATCAAAAAACAGCCAACAACCTTTCCCACTTGTGATTGATGCCTGCCGGCGTTACGTGCTTGACGTCTTTTGTTTACACAAATGTTTTTCACACCAACAATACACCAAAAAGCATAAAAAAATATCTCATAAGTTTCGATATTGTTCACTAAATGGCAATTTCTGATTCACTATAGTAAACTTTCAAGCTACACTGCGCAGTAAGTTGATTCTGCATGTATATATGTGTCTTGTAAAGTAAATATATGCAGTCCAACATGCTACACGCAAGTCAAATTAATTTTTAAAAACCTGTTTACTTGGGAAACTTCAAAAATTTAATTTTGTGCTTTCTCCAATTTCCCGCCATTCTTCTTTTTTAATGCTGCATTTTCAATTTTGTTTAACATTGTACCTAATGTAGCTTGATTTAAGGCATATAACTCACTGTCGATTAGAAACAATTGGGGAATATACTTAAAGGCACTGAAAGAGTTTTCGAATAAAATTAGTAGAAATATTCAGAATTCTTTCTGAAGCGCTCCAAAAAATACGGCGAAAGTAAGCGGGTGAAAAGTACAAGTTTTACAATTTAAAAACAGAGTCTATAATTTAACTGATTTCATATAAATGTATTTGTCAGAATACAACCACCGATTACACAACCAAGAAGAATATAAATGTTGGAATAAAATAAATTTATAAAATTTAGTAATCATCAAACGTTACGGCAGGCAAACGTACATCAGTAATCTACGTTCTTTGAAACGAACACTTTCGGCTATTCCCGACAAAAACGTATTCTCCAGCCACAGCTTCGGGATTGGCTTACATAATACACAACTACGCTACAGGGCCTAAAAATGTGCAAGCTATATAAATCACCAGTAACCACTATCAATAACTGTGAATAGTAGAATTCCTACAAGAGCAAGAAAAATTTCCCTTCAAAATGAGGCCGAAAATATTTTCAAAGTACTCCCAAAAGTATTCATGTATTTGTCCCATGAATATTGATCACCTATTTAATTCACCGCACGAACGTATGCAAACTTTTGTTATACATGTAAATAGATTTTTGAAGAAATTTGCGCAAAAGCCACAAAAACTGGCAATGCATAAAAGGTTGGTGTTTTCTGTTAATAAAACTTGCATTATTGTGAAAACCTGAGCTTTTTAGCTCTTTCTCTTTTTGAATAGCCAAGCGTCTTTTAAAAAGTTTTTTTCTGTTCAACACTTCATTGGATTTAACCGCTCATTGCTCTCCAACGACCAACACTCCTAAAACACCCCACCACCTCACTACTCCACTGAGCTGCAGTCACTGCTAAAGGCTTGACAGTTTTTTTTTTCTTTGCACTAAGATTCCAAGTACCCACTTCGAGCTTTTCTTCATGTAAATGTGGCACTTAGGCGCTGCAGCAGGCAAATACACTTAAGCCAAGCCGGCAGCGAAGGTGTGGGCAACTGCCTTGCGGTGGCTTCTGAGAGCCCCTTTCGAAACGATTTAAACTTTTATGCATGTGACAAACACGCACACACACACACACACAAACACATGCATACCAAAGCAAACTCGTCCATATTCAGAGCCCATTAAGCGCTGATGAAGTGGCTGCGAAAGTGGTTAGCAAAAAAAAAATAAAATAAACGAGGAAGTTTTTGTTACTACACCTCCTGCCTGCCAACGCCTGATTGCTGAAATTGTAAAGTCGCAGAGTCGAAGAGTTCTTAATGGCAGTTCGAGTATATTTATTTTCATTTTTCATTTCCTTTTCCCAACACTTTCATGCCATTTTTCCAGCCATTACCAGCAAGCCTGCCGCAAACTTTGCACACTGAATGAAGCGCACCCATTCTCTTTAGAAAGAAATAGTGCAAAAAAAAACCAAAAAAAAAAAAAATCGCTCACCATTTGCATGCAAAGTCATCGTTTTTACGTTTGACTTGATTTGAATGCATTCATTTAGGCGTAGTGTGACAAACGCACATGGAGATAAGGGAAAATGCGAGCGCACACACACACACACACACACACTTATATAAGCATACGAGTGCCTGGCTGTCAACCCGAAGCGTCATTGCAGTCAAGTGCCACTCAAGGCAAAGCAGTCTATAGCCTGATATATGCACTGTTGTACGCTCACACACACACACACATACACACACATATATGCACAAACACTCTTCAGTGCTTTCGTTCGTTCGACACTTTTTCTCTGTCGCGTTTGTTGCCATTGTCGTAGCTACAGATTGATTGAGTACTTTTCGCTGTGGCGGCCATCAATTCCTACTACCCCGCACACTCTACCCTTAGTACAAATGTACCGTTTCGATGCTTTCGTTATGGGAAGCTCTAACATTCACTGACGCCGCTCTCAAATCGATTTTTAGGCGCTGGAATACAGAAAGCAGCAACTGAAAAAATGTATTTTACAATTTAAAGTAGGCATAAAAAATTGTTGTCAATTTCGTGTTATGCTGGATTGCTGATTTTAGTTTCGTTTACTAAGTGCTCTAACTCATTTGGTCGCTTTTAAAGGGTCAGTATCACTATCTGGCGCCTGCTGTTATGCTACGTTTGGTGGCGGCCGTGCAGGTAAATTGAAAACTGTCATTTGCTACACCTTCGCAACTGCTTGCGACAGCATCTCGCATCCTCGCAGAAGTGCAAAAAAGTCATTGAGCTTAAGAAAGTCGACCAAATCTAAAGCGAGGTAAGAGCCAAAAGTCGTTTGGGCTACCAAAAAAAAAAAATATTACAAAATTAAGGGAGTGGAAAGAAGTTGCTGAGCGTTGCGACTCAACCACCACACACGTTTTCAATTTCTACTAACTGCTCTCATTATACTAATAAATGTCTTTACTTGGCAGCAGCGCCAACTTGGCTATAGGCAAGTTGCCAAAAATTTAGGTAAGCTCTTGCCTGCGCAATCGAAAAAAATTGTGCACAGAAAAAGAAAGAAGATATGAGCAAACATAAAAATAAAAAAATATTCGGTATTACTTGAAGAATATTTTTTCTACTTTTACTTCCAACTTGTTTGGTGGAGACAGTAAGGAGCCATTGTGGAAATAAATTTGTAAGAGGAGTTGGATAATTCATTACCTAGGTAGAAAAACTTAGGGTTTCGATGTCAGTATATGATATGTATTTTTAAATCAACTACGGCAATATATTTCTTCTCTGTGAAAAAAACTGTCAGCTGTACGAAAGTTTGGGCAAAAAGTTGGTAAGAGTGGCATGCTAGTGGACAACAATCACGGTCCACGTCGTCGTTTGATACGCGCTAACGAGAATAGAGCTGCCATTGTCGAGAGAGTGCAACTCCATCCTAGAGCATCGACTCACTATAGGTCTCAAGAACTAATACTACACGCACTAATCTGATGAGAATTCACATTACTCGTTACAATATCAAATTTACGCGGCAATTGGTAATCCGTTCCATTAACGATGCTCAATATGGACTTTAGAACAGCTCGAAATAGACAAAGATTTTCATCGAAAAATCATATTTTAAGACGAAATGCATTTTCATCTTGGCATCGAAAGTTCCAAACGTGATTGCTGAGAAGCCAATGCATTATGAAAGAGTGACAGCTTGGCGCAATTCGGAGGTTAAGTTTTCTTTGAAAAGTCCGCAGGAATTGTATTTCGCGCATAAAGAGGCATATCATAAAGGACTGCTTGTAGTCGAAAATTGTAGACATGGACTTGTGGAATTGTGGCAGCCCATGTTTGTTTGTTCGAATATAGAGTAAGATATTTTTAAGATCGAACCAGAAACTGCCGCCAAGGCCTTGGGAAACTGGAATGCGCTACTGCGAAGTCAGCCGAACCAGCTACATGTATGAAGTCCTGTTCCATAAATAATGGAAATATTTGCTTTCTATAATAAACTAAAAACATACCGAAAAAGACAAATTTTAGTTCATTATTTCTAATTTTGTAAAATAAGTCACCTTATTGGCTACGCTTTACAAATGACTTTCGTTAGTAAATAGGGCGCATCCGGCGAAGGGCACAAAGTCGATAACCCTTTCCTTCGAATATGAGACAACTAAATTATAAAAATACGGGATTTTAAATTGAATGGCCGCTAGTTGTCTTTATTAAAAAGGCTCTGGTTTTTTTTATATCAGGGAATAATTTTGGTGACTTCTGATCGACAAAAAACTGTTACAAAATTTAGGATAACTAAGCAAATCGAAGGTAGCTTGATAAAATTCAAAGCTATCTTATATTCTAAAAAGTTATTTTAACTTTTTGTGGAAGGTCTTAGTAAGGTCTGTTGAAAAACGCCATTGATAACTTTCGTTAGATAAGTACATATATATGGTTTGCCATAACTTGATACTCAAAGTTAGATATCAAAGTTCACACATATTTTGTTTCCCCATTTGCAACCGCTTTTGAAATAAGCTCATTCCCCGTCATGAGTATCCTCTCGCCTACAAAATTGCCTTCAATTTAATTGCGATCTGAAAACTAATTTATTTTTCGTTCCAATAAAGCAAAAATTCAGACGCTCTAATTTGGTTTTAATAAGCTTGCCATTATTCTATATATTGACGTCTTGTATTTCACTTTGCTTCTTAGATTAAATAAATTTTTTATTTGTAACAAGGATTTTCATTGAATGTTAAATCGACACTATCCTATGAGTAAAAAAATTAGGCAGATATTTGTTATATCTATCCCAATACTCAGTTTTGCTCTATTTTAACGCATCTGTATATTCGAAGATCGGTAATATTATTCTTGCCGTTTTGAGTATTCCCATTCGCTACCTAATGAGTTACCCGCATTAACACATTATGTAGGAAAATAAATCAAGTTGCCTATTATGCTCAGAAATCCAGCATATTCAAGGTGTAAAAATTCAGCAAAACTTTAAACCAAATAACTAAAAAATTTAGTAATTCAACGTGGGGCTATCTTTATACCAAAGGAGTGAATAGTAGACAACTTAAGCAGCCTCCGATTTCACTTAATTTGCTAAATTGCAAGAGGTCTTCATAAGTAATCTTTAGAATTTCATACTCAACTCGTCTCTGTCAACATACTTAAACCGAAAATATATTTGCTTACTTCTACAAGTAACTCGACGTGCAACTAGATTCCACCTAGACGTTTGTTGTGCCGCCAAAGCACAACCCAACACGAAGATGCTCTGGTAAATGGTTGGTGACGCTATTTTGGCGACTGCAGACACGTAAGACCAAACATATCTACACATGCAGTTGTTTATCTATGTACGGACATGTAAGAAAGCAAGGGAAAAGAGCTACTAGTAGATCAAAAGACAAATAAACAAACAGCTTGAAAGTCAGAAACAGACAAAACAAGCCCTGGCTTTTGCTGGCACAGTTGGACTGAGTGCGGCAGTGGAGGAAATCTATCCTGTGCAACATCTAAGCAACTACTTATTCTACTTATTTAGGCAATGTGCCAAAATAAGTGCGAGTAATTTGCACGCGTTGCACATGCTCCAAGTCGGCTGGGCGTCAGCGCGTGTTAGCAGCGACAGTAGTGACAGCAGAAAAAACAAGCGTCGGTATGTCAACAACATGCCAATAGTCGTATGTGAAGCGTGCACTTAGGCGAAGTTGCAAGGATAAGACTAAATATGTTGAATTTGCACTCAAAGACGTGAATTTTTGAAATTTTTTGGTACTTTTTATATTTAAGAAGAAAAATTAATAAATTAAATTGACTCCTTAAAGATGAACCTTAGATACTAAGAAGTTTTTCTGAACTCGAGATCTTTTTAGTACAACACAATTCCTGATAACTATATACAGGTGGTATAAATTTATTTAAATTCAATTCGGCTAAACGTCACACACTATAAGGAGAAAATTGCTCTGCTCATAAGTTTTCTTCTAAACTAGTTATAGCGCCTGTTGTACAGGCAATGCCGCAAATGACCTATTGCGGTCTCTCTACGTAGTTACAAAACATACTCGTACGAGACAGATGACCATTATAGATTGAAGTTCGGTCAAATTTTGAATATCTTTAAAAACAGCGATAATTCCACAAGACAAACCAAATTGTGTCACTTTTAATGAACCGTTTCTTATATGTTTCTCGTGTTTTAAGAAGCAATACAGGATTGGATTTTTCATAGCGCGTTTATTGAAAGGGCGGAACATTTTAAGAAAATAAGTTTATGTAGACGTTTTTTTAATAGCGATCCTGTTGAATTGGAATGCCTTCGGCCAAGGATATGTATAAAGTAGCTCTCAGCATTTACAAAACTGAGGTCAAGAATGTCAAGATTAACTTATCGATGCACATTTTCCATGGAATCCAGAACCGATGGGAACCTAGTTTTCGAGTCATCCTATTGTAGCTTTCTTCCTTCGGATTTGCTGGAGGAGCGTCGCCTAGTGAAGGCGAGCAACTATTTTCACTATTTCCAACTATTTCCAGCAGCAAAAGGCTATGGAATTGGGGGTCCCAACCGATATTCATTATTCGATTTATCCACCGCTTGCTTGTCGTCAGAAAAGTCATTGCGCAGTGGGCCAGTGTGTCTGCATTTTCTAGCCTTATTATGGGACTTCTACTAAAAAGACTGTAAGTTATTTCGTACGCGTATGAGCTTGGAGGTGGAGTGTACATCCAAGAACTATGAAGCGACAAGTTAGGCTGCCAGATCACTGCAGAGTATTTCACACGTTGGCAGCTCGATCAAGAATGCGACCGATTGGCCGATCAATAACGATGCGAATAAACCACGAAAAAACTTTATGTGCACTATTCAATGAGAATCCATGAGTTGAACCTCAATATCAGCACTAAATATTACTGCATCATCTGCTTCATTACAGGCAGGCAGCGGTTTTCATATTATATGTAAATGGGAAGCTTCCATTCCGTTTTTTTTTAAATCTACTGTAGTATCACAATTAACCCTAGACGCCGTAGCTAACTTACTCAACCTAAGAATTTTATGTTGACTTATAATTTGCTTTATAGGAGCACATGCAAATTCAAAACCTTAGTGCTAGTTTATTTCAGCTTCTCATTTTTGATTTATGCAAATTTCGCATGAAAATTTCATTTGTACTTCCAATGCTATATCTTGAAGTTATTGATATCATAATGATGTGCTAATATTTATTGTGGGTTCCTGCGATTTCCTATAGTATTTAGTAGCAATTCAAAACCTGAAACGAAAAACGACAAAACTCTAACGCCGGTTTTCCTTTAAAACTACCTTGACAACGGATGACGGAATTGGTTCATCGCTAGGCATATCGTTGTCATTGTGATTACTATATCGACATAATCGTAGGCAGTTATATCGGAATCCTAGTCTTATTTTCGTTTACCTTGCCTCCTCTCTTTTTACTCGTGTATTTGTCGTTTCATTCAGCGATAAATTTATCTGTAATTTTTACAAATTTTTCACATATATTTCAAAAAGCTACATAGCCTTCCGTTCAAACTTAAGGGCACTCAGGCTTATTGGGCTTACTGATGTATTAATTTTGACATCATTGTGAACACCTGCCATATAAAGAAGTACGCAATTTACATGACAAATGAATTAATGTGATTATTAAAACCACTCCAAATGCAGCTCACAATTTTGTAAGTACATAATGCGACATTTAATTGAATGATTTTTTCAAAAGAGGGTACACTCCAAAAATTCCTTTAATTAAAGTCACTAACCTAACAAAAAATGTTTACCTCCAAAAAGTTTCCAAGAATGCCAAACGAAAGATAGAAAAAAGTGGCAAGAAAATTTACTTAGCAGCGCTTCGATAATATTTGGCTATTGTCTGTGTTTGCGTTGGTGTCATAAGTCGCACCGCAGTCTGCACTTCTCCATCTCTCGCCAGCAACGGGCTTTTAACCACTCTGCACACGAGAGGATAGCCTTTCAACTGATAAATAAAAGAGGAACATAAAATGGGAAAAGTTGTACAGAAAAAAACATTTTAGAACTCGAAAAAAATATATGTAAATAAATGAAAGTAAATGAAAAGAAGTTCGCACATTCGACGCTTTCGACACCTTTTGCTAACAAATTGCTCTCCCTGCTATAAACGAAAAATTAGTGAAGAAAGCTAAGCATGGCTGAACTGAACTACCGACAGACGAACAGCCCGGCAGCCCAGCAGGCAGACAAACTTTTAGGCAACCGACAGGCAGTACTAAGCTAAATGCAAAACATTTTATATAAATTTTCAGCAATTTAGTTGTATGTGAACGAAAGTTAACTAAGCGAAGGGAGCGTGGCACAGAAGAATTTGTTTTGTCTATTCTTCTGTCAGTCAATGACTGAATGTGCACAGAGTATGTAAGTGCAAATAGCAGGCCCTGACTTGCTTCAATCTACCGATTTTGGTTGCGCTTTGCATTCGTTTTATTTCCCTAACTCAGCCGTTCACCCTCGATCTGCTGTGTTGTGTGTGGCAAGTTGTAATTTGACCCAAAGCAAATGTAAATAAATGGTTGCGGTTTACATGTGGGTGGGTAGGCGGTCCGTCGGTTGGTCGGTCGGTCGGTTATTCGTTCACTTCATATTTACTTGCTATACCTTCTAGCTGCTTTATGGTATAGTATATGCTGAGTTGCTTGCCATGACTTTTGCCTTGCGGATTGAGTTGGTTTGCTTGACTGTGGTTTTGCACTGCAAATGTTTGCGTCCTGTTGTTCAAAGCGAATTCGCATACACTAACTAACTAACCGACACACACATGTACGAATGCACTCAATGTGCATATGTGTATATGAGTGCGTGTATGTATATGTTTGGATGTTTGCGAACGCACACGATTTACTTTATAAAACGCTATATGAAAAAGTCAAAAAGTTCTGTGGCGTTCACTGGCTTAGTGTGCCTTGGAAAGCTTTCGCTAATCCTTTTGCAACTACTGGGGAATTGCCGAAAGTACACTGATACAGAGATAGGGAAAATTAGCGGAAACCATAGCGTTGGTGAGATAAAATTATATTTTTTTAATTAAAAACAAAAGAAAGTGTAGCTAATTACGAAAAGATATTTTCTTCTGCAAGAGCGTTATTAAAGAACACACGTATTGGGTTGTGGTTTTTTTTTGTTGAAGTGACTAGCTACATTTTACTAGATCAGCTTACACAGGCACGTTTCCTTCAAACCCATCTCCATATGCCGGGCATGCATTTGACATATCAGGGTCGAGTCTGGATAAGTAGGAGTTGAGTCTTGTATCATATCCAGGCCGTAACCAAAGTAGCACGAGACTCTCGAAGCTGCTGAAATTCTTCGTCTGCAATAAGTGCTGGTTTGATTCCAATAACAGCATTCACAGGGCGTTAAGAGTTCGTGAAAATGGCGATTGTTTCAAACTTAATGCTATTCAGTACCTTTCTGTATACCGTCGGATAATGTGATTGACTGGTGTATGACTGGATCTCGTCCGTGAGTTCACGGAAATTCCCTCTGGCATACCAGAATGCAAGTTCCTATTTTGATACCCCGCGCGATGGCATCTAATGAGGACCGACTTGCTGAGCAAGTTGTTATGGTCCTTCACAAGGAGTATCCAAGCCTTCTGGAAAACTTTTGCCTTAGGCGACATCAGAAGACATCCTATTACAGTCCGAAGTGTGGCGGACTGACAGGGCGGTACTGTTGACTACTGCGTACTGCTAGTCCAGGCATTTAAATTGATGTAGCGTAGTTTAAATCTGATCGACCAATTGGTTGTACCTACCAACGTCGATTATTTTTTGCCCCAAGTGCTGCCGACGAGCTATTTCAGGATCTTGTTGATGCGCATTTGGTGGCAAGAGTTGATGCTACTGTGTTGATCAACGAAAAAAGCATATGTAACGAGTTATACAGTCCTATGTTTCTATGTCCTCAGGCTTTTCCTATCGGCTCTCCTGTTGTAAAAAGAACTGATTATATCAGTCGCCTTCTGAAATAATATCTTTTTGGCGAAAGTGATATTTTTTTAAACAGGATCAGTTTTTTATTTAAGCCGAAAAACTGTGTTTTCAAAAGACCCCCACACCACGAAGATCAAGATAATACTTCCTTACCAGTGATTGTTCTTATATGACGTTTTGCTTGAAAACTCCTAGCTATTTCCTTCATAAAGACCATAAGTATCGTTTCTCTATTAGATATATGTATCTACTTACCTTCTTTGTAATCTATGTTCTTTGATTTAAGAATTATTTGCTTATTCTTGATTTAAGAGATTACTAGTATTTTCGTCGTCTTCGTTTTCTGCTTAATCTGTTTGGTTAGATTATATTCGATGTGATGTAGCACGTGGGGGAATGCGCAATCTGGTATGTCTATAATTATTGTAGTTGGTCTGCAATTATCTTCTTATTCTTCTTATTTGCCACGCTTTGGCTTTTGCTTGCATTTACTTTTTCATTTTTGTACTTGTTTTTCTTTCCTTCACTTTCAATTTATCACTTCTATATATTTTTCTCTATCCTTCTTTGAAATTTTTATTATCTTAAAATATATATGTACATATATCTATCTCTTTCTATTTGCGTTTTTGTTCCCATTTACTTTTCTTTCTCCCGCTTCTTCATTTTCTTCCAGTCCCCGCAAAATAAAAGGCAAAATAAACGGCTAAGCCAAATTTGTATAAGACTGAACATATAAATTAGCTATTCAAATCAGAGACCCTAACGTTTATAATTTTTACACATTTGATCGTTTTTATTTTTATTTTAATATATAACATTGAAAAATAATTTATTTTTTAGGTACTAGGTATTTTGTTCATGCTTTTGTATATTAATTATTATATCTTCATCATCAGATGAATTTGAGTAAATGATAGAAGTGTTCATAATTTAAACGAGATCTTTTTCAATTGAGAAATCATTTCTTTAAGCCATATCTAATACCTAAAATTGTATTCAACATTTGAGCACCAATTCTATTTCTGTATTTGGTTTTGACAAGGATCATAGCCCTCTGTCCAAAATTCCACAGTAGATTGTAGATTTCTCTGCTGCCATAAATGTAATTATTTCCACTGCGAAATGCCATATATGTACTCCATTAGTATGGAATTTATTCGTTTAAGAAAAGGCTAAAATAAAAGCTAGATGATAAAAGGAAATAACAAATGTTAGATCTAGCTCACACAATCAAAAAAAAATAAAATATTTCTGCAAGAACGAATAACGACTTGCTTGATTCACAGTTTGACAGCAACTGATCTCATGATACTTCTGCGATTGCAATGATATGTGAAATAAACATATACCCAAAGAGTGTTCATCTATAGCTTTGCTGAAAGTATTGGTTTATGCTTCAGCTAAGTCATTAATATCACTGCGCTTGGGGCCATAAACAATGAGAAAGCGCTTAACATAAACGCGGACTGTGGAATTGCAAAAAAAAGCTAGCTTGCCATTAGAAATTACAACGAAAATTTGTTCGTTATTCCACTGTATTATCTCACATCAGTCAAGGCTTCGGTTTACAGCTTGCCTCGCTCAATTTCTCAAAGAGAGTTAAATCTTTTTTGTTCTTATATTAAAATCAATTTCCAGCGATCATTTAGTAAAAAACTGAAATGCTCTAATATAACCTTTGCTATCGAAAAACTTTAAATCCTTTTTACCGCAAAATCATTTAACTCCACCCTACCGCTGTTCGCACTCAACCCACTTAGCTTCCCAACTCCGCAATAACTTAACTATTTGTACATGAGCGGATTACGTTTGACGTAATTCAGCAGCAATACACTACTGGCCGATGACGAACCGAGGGTGAGGTTGTAAAAGCATGAAGCTTAAAAAACACTGTAGCTCCATTAAGTGTAACAACACTGCAGCGCCAACAAAGCAAAGCTGGCTGTAAAGGAATTGGTGCGAAGCAAGCGAAAAGTGTTAGTGAAGAAGTGAAGAGCAGAGAGTGGAGAGTAAGAAAGACAAAAAGAAGCATAGGTAATGAACGTGTTAGAAATGACCATGGGACCTTTGGCTAAAGCTCTATGCTGCTGCTAAATTTATTTACTTCTTTTTATATGCACGTTTGTGTGTACGTGTGTGTGTGTATTTGTGTACAAAGCCAGCACAAAGGCATTTAAAAGCAGCATAAAATGGTTAAAATAAACTGAAGCACAAAATCCGCAGCTAAAAACACAGAAAATTGAGAAAAGCAAAAACAAAAACCCCAACCCAGCATCGTGTGAAAATGATTTCAACTGCATGCATGCACGGCTCTGGCCGGTGGGTAAATTAAAATTAAAATGTTAAAATTTTCACTAGCACATAAAAGCAAAAGCAGAATAAGAAGAAGAAAAATGAAGCAAGCGAGGAACGTTCAACATTTAACGGAGTCATACTAGCCAACACACACATACACACACATGCGCACAAGTAAACACACACCTTCGCAGCTTGCTTTGACTTAGATAACACTGAGTAGCTTTTTATGCACTTCTAGTGCGAAAAATGCAAAGTAAAATAGTTTTTAATTAAAAAAAACAGAAAAAAGAAAGCTACACGAACACACACTCTTACATTCATAAGTACATACATACATGGTATGTATTAAGAGGCAAAGGAGTACATAAAAGCAGCTTTTGTTGAATTTAATTAAGCTTTGTTGCTTTGCTTTGACTTGGCTGATGCTGATGCCGTTGATGTTGCTATTGGTGGTACTGCTGATGCGGTGAGTCCGGCGAGTAGTCTGCGTATCGGCACCTAGGATGCATAAAATTGCTGCCTACCTTATGGCGCTAGCACGCGTATAATGAAAGAATAGTTGAAGCTTGTATTTGAAAATGCCAAGCTTTAGCATTCAGTTCATGCGTAAAACAAATGCATTTTGGCAGAAAATGCAACAATGAAAATGTTTACATTTTTATATGTGTAGAAAAATATACGATGCCGGGGCAAGTAATAGAAGAGGCGAACATGCGAACTCGGTGCATGTACGTTTTGTGAGTAAAATTGAAATTGTTCATTTATGGTAATATGTATTTGAAATTCCGTAAAAACCTACATACACTCAGTGGAAATTTTAAAATTGTGAGCTTTTTCTAAAATAACATAGTAGTACAGTGAAAATTAAAGCTTAAAATATGCAATATGTAAGAAGTTAGTAAAATATTTATGTAAATGTTAGCATACGCAAGTAGGCTGAGAAAACTACTCATATAAAACGTACTTACAATGAATTCTTTCTAAATTCTTACTATTTTCCATAAAGTGAAAGCTTGTGTCTCGTATAATTGAAACTTTATCTTATATTTATTTTAAAATTTGTATTATACATTATTTTCCAAACCTTTTACTGAATATATTTTATCCCTTTTTATTTCAGGTAAGTGTCACCGAGTTATTTAACAAAAAATGTGTAAGCTTAAATTTAACGTAAGTACGGATTTCAATTGTGAATGGCTGCCGTTGTATAATTTTTGGTAATTTAACTGTGACTCGTAGCACTAGATGGTGTATCGCTATAAAAAAGTTATTTTGTGTCTTATAAGTAAAAAGAAAAAAAATTGATTATTTTGGAAAATGAAAGTTTAAGGAAACAATTATAAAACAATAATGACTTCAAATTTTTGTTTTCAAATTCTTAAAATGTTAAAGAAAAGTGCAATAAATAAATCGATAATAAGGGCTAGAAAAAATCACAGTTGTAATGTGTAAGAACTCACATATTTATCATGGGAGTCAAATGCATTATCGTTTCATTTCGAACCCCTCTCAAATTGTATGACTTTTACTCGTGAAATTTTTTCTATCTCGCTCCCAAATAACTCATTTTCGACTTGTGAGCTATGGAAAGTATTTGCTACATATTCAACACAATATCCGAATAAAAGCTTCATTTCTTTGGCACTTTATCTCCTGGCAACCAAGTTTGATGGTTTCGAATATCGATGCAATGTAAGAATTGCTGCATACCCAATACAAGTGGTCAATGAAATAAATTTAGTCCCTAATGCTCGTTTGGCCGTCGCTTTGCAAAGTGGAACTAAAATTCACTATACTGCAATATACGGCTAACCAAAGTACCTAGAAAACAACAAAGTTGCATCACTTTCAAGTTCTTCTACAAAAAAACTGAAGAAACATCTCAATCACGTCTCTTATTACGCTAAAAATAGAGCCGATTTCTAACTCAACTATACGTCCGCTACGGTCTGAAGTCTAAATATTGTACTGTGGTTTCCACTATATGAATTTCAAACATAAAGAGTAAATTCTATCTTGGAATAAGAATATCATAGATCCTAGCTCCACCTTAACGTAAAGAGAGAACAAAGGAACTTATGATTACCTAAGAAGAGGTGCCGGTAATAGCTTTAAATGAGGTCATGGTCATGAGCATAAAAGCTTGGTCTCACGTGAACTAAAATATATGCCATATACAAGTACTTAAAAAGCGGTTCACTTCCAGTTTCACAACTTCAGTTTCAAAAACTGGCCATCAGTTTCTATGTTCAGATGAGTGACTCATTTAATGAATACTCTCAAAGCTCTACAGATTTAACGAGGTATAAATGGATAGTATTGAATATTGTTTTTTCTTATAATTAAAAGTCGGGTATATTTTTGTTGATTAAATTGTGTTACATATTAATAGCAGGGAGCGTACACAGAAGAGCAGCAGATGTACGACTAAACGAAGAACATCACTTATAGTAAACACAACCTCACAAGTCAGACGCTTTATTTCGTTAAGTCTCATTATGTCAATTCCATATACACGAAGCACAAACGTATTTAGAGTTGCCCAGTAAATTCCACACTCGACTCTTTTTATAATACTTTTAATATTTAAAAAAACAAAAGCATGCGTTTGAAAAAAATAGGGATTGTAACTAAAACCCCAATCATAACTACTAATCTCTGCATCAGACAAATTTTGTAATCATTACATCGAATATCGTAAATTTGGTTTAAATTGTAGTTCAATCCCTTTTTACTTTCAATATTTTTAACAATAATTTTTTTCGTACATAGCATATCTAATTTATCCAATCAAATCATAACCACTAATATCTGTATCAGACAAATTTTGTAACCATTACTTCGAATATCGTAAATTTGGTTTAAATAGTAGTTCAATCCCTTTTTACTTTCAATATTTTTAGAAATAATTTTTTTCATCCATAACATATCTAATTTATCACCTTTATAAATGTTACTATTGTCAAGTGGTTGGTCAGATATAGTCCCAATCGGTTGTGTAGAATAAGATATTCAGTAAGTTTATGACTAAACTACTAGCTAATACTCGCTTGTTTCGTTATGCGCCTTACTAGTGATATTTTGTGTCGAAAGAATTTCTCTCTACGCGGCCGATATATGTATGTTCTCATTATGATTAAAATCGATGCAAAATTGCAACCCATATACTATATCAGACGTCAAATCCTTTTGTTTCCACAAAGTCAAGATATTTTTAAAAATGTCTCGACTCTTGCGATATCTACCGCTGTCTGTGCACAAAATTTCATTCAACTCCATTCAGTAGTTTTTACGTGATAATCCCACAAACATCCAAACAGGCAAACTATTGCATTTATAACATTAATAAAACAATATATATATATATATATATTTATTTTAATAAATAACTGTTTAATATGTGATCCCGAGTATTTAGTTCCCCTTTTAGACGTATACAGAATGGACTTCCATGCCTTTGATTTTTAATTGTGATATAAAGGGCATAATATGATTTTTTTGTATAAAAATTAAACGAATAGATCTCTGGTATTGTCTATACTCGTATAATTTATAAATATGTATAACTCATTGAAAACTACATCTCACGCAACAATACATTTAAGATGGCACAACATCGAAACCGGTTGGTATTCAAACCGGACTTTACAAGGGATGCCGGAAAAAATTACAGGATACAATAACTAATTTCTTTTATTTATTTACATTTCCAACAGACTATGTGTGTAAAATCAAGTTTCAGTACTGTTCAAAAATAGGTGGTGAATCCTTAAAGCCTGCATCGTTATATTGTGATTTATGGCCTATTCTTAAATTATGAGCAAATTACCATAATTTTAAAATCGGTGAATAAACAAAAATTAATTGAGGTATTTTATCATAAATCCGCTCTAAATTGTATCGATAATAATCGAAAAATGTGTTCTTCCATAACCAAACAAAATTTCACATTTTTTCCTTTGATCGGAGATCTAAGCAACCCTGTGAATACAGAGGTAACAATAAAAAGTAGGAATGCCAAGTGTATGCGCACTTGGTTTATACGAAGTAATTTGGATGGAAATACATTATTTACGTTGTTGGGTGTCCGGCATATAAGGAATGCTATCGTGAGAACCCTCATTGCAGAGACATATGTTTTTTAATATAATTTTATAGGAGGAAACTGAGATATTAGCTAGAGAAGCTGCGGCAAAATACACATTGTACCCGAATTTATTCATATCTCACATAGCAACTTGAGAATGGCTATACGCTTTCTCACGGGCCACTGCAGACTGCGGAGCAATCTGCTCAAACTTGGTGTCGCGTCGCTGTTGTGACTCTGCTTCGAAGTCAACAAATTTAACAGTTTCCGAGTCCCATGCCATCTCAAGAAGGCGAAAGAAATGCCTAGACTCTCCCAGCTTTGAGACGTAATATGTATAGTCGCTACCACCAACCATCAACTGTAATAAATAATATTTTAAAAGCTTTATAAAATGACTTTTTTCATAATAATTTTCGAGGATTTTTTTGAAATTATGAACGGATAAAAAGATAATTTTCACAGAAATAACTATAAAAGTTGTTTACTACATTACCAACGCTGAGAGCCACCAATTGTGAAATCATTACAGCGAAATTAGCAAAGTGTTGGCCACCACCATTTCACTATCCCCTGAACCCGCTATATACGAGTATTCGTATAATACATCCAAGCATTTTTAAATGCATTTTTTGTTTATTAGAAAAGAGAAGATACTATTCAATGCTTTGACATACTGAGACGCAAACAGCAACCCATAAAACTGTTTTCCACAATTTCAAGGTCACTCACGAAACCATTTTGTTTGACTAAGTAAATATCAGAAAATTGAGAAAATTTTAAATTGCTCATTCATAAAACTGGGTAAACAAAGTTTTCATAAATTTCCGCAGCGTTAATGAGACTTTTGGCAAAGTCGTTGCATGCTAAACATTCGTTATGTTTAAAGTCTTAGTGGCAGCCAACTCCTTCTAGAAATACTCGCGAAATTCTTTACTCACACAACACCCACGCCAGTGTACAAAACATGACATTTAAAGTATTCAATTTTCGAAGGAACGTGCTGCACTTTCAGTGAACTACTTTACCAGCATGCATCGGTTGCGCTTGTTTTTTACGATTTTATTTTTTCTTTTAATAGCTCATGTTAGCAGCTCAGCTCCGCTTGTGAATTCCGTTCTAATTTTCGTGTTCATTTTTTATTCGCCTTGTTGTCTTGGCTATTTTCTTTGAATTCCTGAACGTGTGGAATTGGTGTGGAGCCCATTGAAGCGCTACTAATGCACGCACACATTCACCTATATTAAAGTTTGCATATGAAATTACATGCACGCATGTGGGTGCTTTTATAGGGACAGCGGGAATGCCAACGCTAAAAACATCAAAAAAAAAAACATTTGAGTTTCAACAACAAAAAATAAAACATAACATCAACTCAGTATAAAAGTTAGAAAAGTGGTTGGTTGCGCTGTCGTGGAAGAGGAATGTATGGTAAATTTCAACTTAAATGTGACGAAATTAGGTCAATGAAACCATAAAAAAAGAGGACAGAAAACAATAAAGTCGTGGGAGTTAAGTTGCTGCTATTGGCAAATAAGAAAATGAAGGGCAGAAAGAGAAGAATAGAGCTGGAATAGTTGCATACCGTATGGAAAATGTTAGTAGAGACTAGATGGTATGAATATAAAACATCATGGCAGCAAGACCGGTGAGAAAGCTGCAGGCATGTCTTGTATAGGCTGACCACATACATATATTCGAATTTGAAGATACGTAGCTACAGCTTAATTTAGAAGATTTTCAAATAAAATTCGATCCTAAAAATTTGGAACTCACCTAAACGTCTATTTTATTTTGGTTGTGATCCTAGACCAAAGGTTTTAAGCAAGTGCAAAGTTTTACTCGCTGACATGGAAACTAAATATAAAATTTTTAACAAATAATTTGAATTTTAAATCAACAATCCAAGAAGTGTGAAGTATAAGTGACTATTTTATTTAAGTTTCGCTTTTACCCGCATGCTTGATGTCTATTAAAAACAGATTTAAAGAAAATCGCGAGATTGCACTGAGCTTTCGTCAAGCTTTCGACAATTTGAAAAAAACTTTCAATTTACCTTAAACATGAAAATGTTTTTCAATTATCTAGGAAATATTTTGTAATGCAGTAGTGGTCCACGGTAAGTTGAAGTCATCCGTAAAATCGTTCTTACAGTGGAGAATCTAAAATTGTTCAACGGTTAGAATTTTTTTTTGCTGCAATTAGACCCAAGTATTTGAATGTCAATAAGCGTAGGGAGGTGTCATAAACTTAATTTATACTATAATAAAGCTGCAGAAAAGTAGTATCTGTAGATTGAAAATATCCTCAAAAACTGATCGAATCTATATATAAAAGTGGACCCTGGTTTGTTCGGATGCTTAAAACTTAGAAACCGGTATGGATTTCAAGGGAATAGACTCAAAATATTAATCAAATTAAATTTTTAAACCAATAGTGTTGGTGCCACTTTTTTCGAATCTTGATATATTTTAATTAATAAAGTAATTGAAATTCAACACAATGGGTATCGCAATAAAAAGTATAAATAATATGTTTGTTTTGTGCTTGGACTCAAAAGAAAAAGATTTTAAATATTAATTTAAATTATTCTCTACGAATTCATTTACGACCAAATTTTTCACCATTAAAACTGCAAGAAAAAAGTTTGAGGTTTGTCCAACTAGGTGAGAAATTCAATACAAATTATTTAATAATGTAAGTCAAATAATGACATCACACATATGTATACAGATTTACAAACACTTTTTGAAAGCAGTTTATAAAAGAGCTGCCACCTTGCCAATTTACATTAAATTTTTCCAGTGTAAGCTAATGCAAGTATAAACAGATAGATTAACTAGTTACCAAAAAGTTCGACAATGTTTTCTTAAAGACACATTTTTAAATACAATCAATAAAAAATATGCATTTCTAACAATAAATGGGGTTTCACAAAACCCGAATGGTATGCGGCGCGGACCAAAAAAAAAGTTAATAAAATAAAAGTTAAAAAATTATGTGAAACTGCATATTTCCTTCTCTATTACATTCAAATACACCTATATAATACCTATGCATGCGAAACCGCGGATCGGAATGTTCTTTAAGCTCATATTTTGCAATAGCTTTTTCTAAAATTTTACAGCTCAAAACGCATTCATCAATAAAATAGAAAGCGAAAAAATATTACTGTAGTTAAAATGCAGGCAAGCTGGCAGTTTGCGGAACGAGAGCGGAAAATAGCATTAAGTAATTGATTGCATCTCAGGGGACTCTTAATTAAAGTGAAGATATTGTTTTCGTATGTGCGCGTTTGTGTCTTCCTGCGAATATTGATGTACAAATGAAGCAACTAGACACAGAAATAGCAAAAACTTAAAAGAACTTGGAATTAAAAAGGCGATATTCTTATGTTTATGGCGTTTCGTAAAAAAATATAGATATGAAGATACTAGGGGCGCAGGGATGCGCAAATCAAATTGCAAGAGAGCACCCAAATCGACTAAACAGAATTTATTTTTCAAACTTTATTTTTTTAAAGTATTCTCGAGTAAAGCGTCTCTGAAATTTCCAATAAGGGCACATTATTTTTTACTGAAAATTATTACCAGATATTGTGTGGCTAGAAAAAACCTTATCGGTATCTTGGGCTCTCGAATATTTAACGGGAGGAATGCGCATAAAGAATACCGAAAGTATTCAAAGGTGGCAAGGAGTTATCTTTGAGCAAGGACTGTCACCTTAGCAATTTCAATCAAAAAATTATGGGGAATGATTTAATTTATTGCAGTAGCAACAACACTACATCTGCAAGGTCACAGGGATCCATATATTTAAGTACGTATAATTATATTATTCAAGTAAGTTTTAAATACGCTGGGCTGGAAATGGTTGCAGTTTTCTACATACGTCTCATAAAATTATTTCCTCAATCATATTTATTTTAAACCCATTCCAAAATGAATATAATTCTCTATACATCAACAAATACACCTAAGCTTTCAATTTTTGTCGTTCCAACGACGCTTCCTGCCCACCGAGTCTATTGATGTTTTGAAACTAGGTGTTTAATGTAATTTCTGTCTGCTATGTAAGCCGACTACGCTTTTTGTAAACTAAAATCTCTTTCACTCTGTTGAATCTGGAAGCGATGATAAAAAAACCTTTTACTATAGGCTTACCATCCACATAGAAGGTAGCAGTGGGGAAATCAGTACCACCTCCAATATTCACTAAAGTTATCGCCTTATCATTAGAGGAATGATTTTACTATAATTTTTTCAATTAAAGAGGTAGTGAAATGAAACAGCTGCTTACACAGAAATGCATTCTATAAGGAACGGAAGCGTTAGCAGCTTCATTGGTATGCCTGTGCATGTGGGTTTGTTTAAGTATGTATATATGCATATATATACATATATGCGTGTTAGTACATATGTGTGTGTTATTGTATGTAGCGCGAGCGCACCAATAACAGCGCAAAAATTTTCAAATAGCTTTTATAGCGCAACAGTCATAAATTTCTATATGGGTTTTATGGGCTGCAAATATGTGTGTGTGTGTGTGTGTGTATAAAATAGCACTAAAGCTAAAAGGAAGTTCCATATAAGTTTAACTAAAGTGCGGGTGAAAACCCAAACAAATACATAAAACCGAAACAAAACGGCAAATATAATAATAACAAAACCAAAAGGAGCAACAACAACCACCAGCGCAATTTAATAATACTAACAACAAGAGCAATAACTTTTAGCAAAGCTAGCACACACACACGCATAGCTTGTTACATACAAGCATAGGTTAAGAACAAAAGCGCTTAATAGCTTAGAACTTAGTGCGAGTGAGAGTACAACTCCGTTGGGGGTCGTTTAGGTGGGCGCTATTTATATGTATGGATATGTAAGTATACATATGTATATTTTATATCTAGATGAATGGGTGAGACCATCTTCATGTTCGCTGGTCGAGCTGTGAATGCGCGAATGTACTATTTGTCCGTAGCTGTCAGTGCTCTGAATATATATCGCAGTATGTGCGTGATGGTATGTGAATTTAAATATGTGTGTGTGTGTATGCGCACTCTCTCGACCGCAAACACAACATTGCGGCGCCTTTTCGCGCAAAATAACCATAATTTCTACTTGCTGACTGATTCTTTTTATTTAACAAAAACAAAAACAAAAACTACAACAATAGCAATACACAGCAGCATAGCAAGCGCACTACACCCAATTCCAGACACACAACCGACATTTACCACCAGCCGCTTGATGGCATTTAAATTAAAAGTAAATGTACGCGCGGCCGCCAGCCGCCAGCCGCTAGCTGTATGTGGGGCTTATGAGTAATATGGACTCTTTTCGGCTGCTGTACCTCTGCCTATGCTTCACTCTCTGCGTGGCGAGAGTAAATGAATTTCCGTTTCACGTTTTGTGTTTTCTTTTTTGTTTTGTTTAATTTTTAATTTATTTAGTTATTTGAGTGCATACCTTTCTACGTTAATATGCATGTGTGTGTGTGTGTGGGTGTGCAACTGTGTTTTATGACAACTAATTGCTTTGCAAAGGCATACACACACACGCTTACAAACCTTCTCACATACCTCCTCAAATTGGTGGCGTAAAATTATAAAATTGCTTTTCTGCGGTCAAGTATATGGAGTTGTAGCATTTCACTCAGATTTATCCTTTTGCCTTTGGTTCACTAGACGTTGCGAAAGTGTGAGCACCCAGTAAATATATTTGTACTTTATGTGCGCGTTATAGCGAAAATAAATGTGTTAATGCGGTTTTCTTGTAATAAATGCGATCCCGAAAGATTAAGTGGCCGACCATTCTTAGTTATATGCAATGGCAAATTAAATCTTAAGCGACAGGAAATGGTTAGCACGTGATTGCATAAATATGTCAAGCAATAAAGTTTGACTCAAAAAAATATTACTTTCCATGTAATCAATTATTGGCGCAGGTAGCCTACACAGTTTAACAAAATCTGTAAAAGAAAATGATCAGTCCAGATTTCCTGGGTACAAACTCAAAGTACACATACAGTATATGAGAGTGTCAAATTTGTAATGGAATTTTCGAACTCTGCTATTATAGCTCAGTTTTTACATTTCCTAAATTATTCGAATCGAATGTTGTAAATAATTTATTTATTGTTATTTATTGATAAAAAAATAAACAACAGTACTTATTTGACAAATACGAATCGGTGTTATGGCAAAATGTATGATTTCTAGCCATATCTTTTGGCTGTTCTGTGTAAATATGTCGAAAATTAAGCTCGCGCAAACTTATACAGCGCTATTTTGAATAGAAACTCTCGGGGAATTTGTTTCCTTTTCTCGTTGCTTAATACGGGGAAGAGGAACAAATTCTCTGGAAGTTTTTATTTTCATTTGGCTTGGTATTTTTCCCAGTCATCATATTGGAAACACTAGATATATCTTTTGGAAAAACCTGAATCAAAAATATTTATATAGAAAACGTTTTATATGCAATACACAATGCCGAAAAATAAAAAATAGGGTTTTCCAATATGTGTCGCTTATACCGCGCTTTTCGATAAATCACTGAAGTAAATGAATTGCTCCTGCTTCTATTGAATTATTTTTATTTAATTATGACAAAGAAGAATGTTCAATTTACTTACATATACGTATAAAGGGGCTTTTTATTTAAGTACATAATTAAAAATAAAAATTATATTCATTTACCTACACTCAGAAACAACATTCCTTGGCGCTAGGAAAATATAATTTATTATTAAGACAAAATTTCCGTCAAATGGTTCCAAAGGCATGTTTGCCTTTAAATTAATAAAAAAATGTCCCTAGTTTGAGGCAAACACATCTCAATATGCAGACGGATTTTATTTTATTAATGTTGAAGAAATTCACAGTTTTGTTTTACCTGCCTTGAGAAAATGAAAGTTTCCTCAGTTTGAAGAAATCCTCCAAAAAGCAATAAACCAATTGAATTTTTGTTTTATTTATATATTTTCCGACTTACATTTAATTTTTATTGTTTGGTATGCACATAAATAGGGTTTAATATATTTTGTTTAATTAAGTTCGTACTGTATACAATGTGCATATAAAAAGGAAGATTGCCATTATATTTTCAATTCTCAAATTTTTGTTTTTTTTTAATTTTTTTTTTTAATACAACGCTGTAACACTTGTTTTGGCTTAAAAGCTCTGGCAAAATTCAAAACTAATACTAAGTAAACTTACTTTCTTAAATTAATGATACAATGTTTTCAGCACGAGCCTGATCTAGGAGAAAAGTTCTCACATCGAGGTAAAAAGCAGTAACCTGAAATGTGGAAATTGATTTCGTGTTTTAAGGAAATACTTTTTTCTGAGCGTAAAAATGGACTTATTTCAACTCGTTTGAAAAGCTTAAGAAATTTAATTGAATTGCTTGCCATTGTCCGTTTTATAAATGGTGGGAAATGCTCCCAAACAGTTTCCGATTTTAATTTAGAGCCTTTTTGGAGAATGACCGCATTTGAAACTCTGATGAATATAGATCCATATTGATATTAACAGCTTTCATACATACGACGTCTTTCCTAACTAACCTTTAGTGAATATTTTTTTAAGTATCATTTTCTCATTTCTTTTGTAATATTCTTTCTCACCATTTCTCTATCGCTTTCATTTCTTTCCCATACTACTTTCGATTCGATTAGCGCCAATTCTTTGTCAAAAGCAATAAAACTAAGCAATAACTTTTTATCTGTTTGACGTTTTTTATGAGGTTACTATACAGATTCTTAGTAATTTTTTGTTATCAGAAGGGTAACCGTGAGCACTGAGTTTGTGGTCATTCGGCATATGTACAATCGTTTAACAACGGGAGAAACAATTTTGTTGTTAAATTAGTGACACCCAAAATTCTGACAGATATGGTGAGAATTTTTTCAATGCATGTGTATATGAAGATATCAATGGCGATTTACATTCCATATGACAAAACTTCGTAAGAACTACAACAACAAGTTTTCTATTTAATATTCATAAAATTTGGTAGCACGACTACCTCTAAAATAAAATATTGTAGTAACTGGGTGCACTTTAAAGGCCACAAAAAATATTTAAGTACTTACCAAAGATATAAACACAAAATTGAATGCAAATCAAAAACTTGTTCATAAAAAAAGCTCGCATAAATTAGCAGAGCACTCGGTGGCCTTTAAAAGCGAAAACAAATTCAAAATTTAAATCTGTAACAAATTATGTTCAAATCCGCTCAAAATTAGACAAAAAAAAAAATATACATCTTCAAAAAAAATATTAAAACACCTAACAGCCCAGAAATTTGAAACTCAGCGAAATCCAAAAACACACAATAACAATAACAAATGCATAAACTATGAAAGTCCCTTAATAAGGCAATCGTGAGGGTGAAGTAAACAAGCGAACGTTTAATGAATTATAAATGCGTAAAGTTCGACGCGCAGTCCGTTGTTAGCTTATTTATATAGTAAATTTGATTGTGAGCCAAATGAAAACGCGGCGCATCAAAACAAGTATACTAATGCAAATTCAAGCAGAGGATGCAGGAAAACATCATCTAAAGCTGTGTTTACTCACAGAGATTTACACAGAAACTCTCAAACTAACTGTATCAGACCCAAATTGCTCCCTCCACTGGCCATAACAAAAAAGTCACGAAAGCAGATTCAGCAGCAACAGCGCGTTTAAACTACCAAGATACGGAGTACATCCCCCACACTTTATTTCTGTGCTAAGCGCAAGCGGCAAACTTCCTTATAACTCTGACACCACAAATTGTAACATAAAATTAGGCTCTACAGACAATAAAGTAAACATTTGCATTCTACCCAAGAAAGTTTATGACTTGAAAAATTTTCTCTATCACATAGAGGAAATGAAAGCAGCGTAATAGCGACAGTTTAGGTATAACAACATCAAATAAAATCAACCTCCAAACGTGCGAGAGGCCTACATACAGAGTGCGTTGTTATTACTGTGTGTATGTCGAAATTCCAAGAAAGTTGATAAAGGAGCAAAAAAGTAAAAGCAACCCCAACATTTGCGCTGCAATTAAAATATGAAAATCAAATCGCTACAAAGAGGTCCGAAGCTTCTTAAGTCCCCCTCTCCTTTTGGTTAGATTAAAGATGGTCGACTGTACAGAGGTGAACACGAAAATAACTTGACTTGAATTCGACTAGATAAAGGCTAGCGGGTGGGTGGCTAATATTACGCTATCGCGTGCATTATTAAAAAACATAAATCATTTAGTTAAAGCGTCGCGTAGCTTGAGCGCCAACCAATAGAGTGGGTAGCAAATAGATGAAAAAGCAGCAAAATAAAAGGAAATATATCTCCGTTGGTAGATTAACAGAATGACAGCAAATTTGTAACTAGGTTTAACTAATCATAACAAAGCCATAATTTGTTATAGCTCTTAGGTGTTCACTAGAAATGGAAACCATTGTTGGAGGGAGATTAAAAAAAGAATTAATGATATGAGTTTATCGACGAACATAATTTGAAAAATCAGACCTCTGAGCCCACTACGAAGATTTGAAAACAATAACAAAACTTAACATAGTTGATTGTATAAGTAAATAAAAAATTTCTTACGAATTGGCATAAATATATTTCCCAGTAATTAATATCGAAAAGTCAGCGAGTTGAAAAATTTTTCTGAGAGTATTGCAAAAGTTATATCGAATTTTTTATAGCCTACTTGATAGAATAAACGTCGAAGTCCACAGAAAAAAAGCAAGTATGCCCCCTCGAAATATGCAACATTTATTCATTCCTTCTTTATTAACATTAACGTTGAAAGTTAACAGAGCTGATAGTTGTTTCTAAGAAGACCCCTTGTGATATTTCTTGGTCAATAATTCTGCGGAACATTCTAATACTCCATTGACTTAAAAAAATTGTTTGAAGGTTTCTTGCAATAATGGTCAAAGCGATACTTTACGGTCGCAGCCAATTCGTTAAAATTTCATTTATGATGTCACTTGTTTTAGAACAATCGATCGAGAAAATTTACATTTACCGACTTATTATTCCTAGTTTTCTAAATGGAATGCTGTTCAGAATTTCAGAAGTGATTAAATTCTCGAATATCTCGATGTTTTTTGAACGACACACATGCTGATCTTTTTGGCAATGAAGAACGCAAACTTCATGTATCGACTCTTGTCGAGCTATTTTATTTTATTTAAATGATTAACTTGAATAGCGGGTTGTATTGTTACTATTGAGCAAAATGGCGAGGAAACTACATATATGTACAAATCGAATGTTATATTTAAATCACTGACTTCCCTTTTATTGTCTTACAAAAATAAAAGTTTTTCAAAATTATAGATAGTATATAAAAGCGATATTTAAGCAGTAGAGACGCATCAAAAACATTATTTTCACCGTGCCACACAATGCAAAAATAGTAAATATATTTATTCCTGGTTGACTTACTGACACTAAGAAAAGTATATATATAATATATGAAAAGTACATATACTTCTAAAAACGAAATTATACACAATTTATAAGAAATAGTAAAACATGGATGCCACGTCATTCGTTTTGCTATGCGAAATCTTGCATACATATTTTTACACAAAGGTATAAAATATTTAAATATGAATGTTGAAATGTTTGTACAAGGTGCACACCTACATTTTTGAGAAAGGTGCAATGTCTTTTATATGGTTAAAACCAAAATTAATTTTCTGATTACAAATAAAAAGGGCAACCGTGGACTAGACGTTGTAAATTAAATGTTTGCCTTTATCCTAATACGTACAACTCAAAATTTTAAAATCCACTAATTTTTTTCTAAAATTTCATTTAAACTAAGGCAGTGAATTTAAAAAATATTTATATATGTCCTTATTAAATTCAGAAATTCAAAACTACTTATATATTCACTATTGCAATTCGCCTGCAAACGAAAGGTTAAACACGATACACTCGAACAACTAATTTGTATAGCAAAACTTTTAACCACCATGTAACCACATGCACACAAATAACTACATAGAACTATTTGCAACTAGTACTCGTGTATAGCACTTTACATGCGCTCTGCGCCCTTTCTTGCACTTTTTGCTCATTATACAACACTTTGGTACTTTTGCGGCCACTGGCACACAAAACAACTCAATGTTATTCAGCGCAACGCAAAGCAATCACGTAATTATAATCATTTTGCTACTTTAATTATAAACGCACACTTACATTCACATACACATAGAAAGACTCGAATGGATTACTATGTAACGTATAGGAGGAGCGACAAAGTACTCGCAGTAAACCAGCTGTTCTGCAAACGTTAAACTCTCACTACCCACCTACACTCAAACCACACACAAACTCACTAGTGCGCATCTCCACTCCCCACCACGCTCATTATTCAACTTGTTTATTCATCTGTCTCCTCGCTGATCTGCCTCTTCACTCCTTCATTCTTCTGCCCACACTTGTTTGGCGCTAACCTTTCCCTATCACTTAACATTTTCTGCTCTCCCTCATTTAGCGAGCAACTACATAAAATTTATATTCGTGCAAGTAGTCAATGGCGTATGAATCCCACTTGGGGGCAATTTCCTAATAATTTTCGCGTTGCAATGAAAAGTTTAGTTAGTTGCAGGAGGAGCCCTAATTTGTCAAATGAACAAAAGTTGCATACATATTTTTACTACATACATCTATGGTTTAACTAAAAAAAAAAAATTATAGCTATATTTTCAACTTCGGAGACACTTTTAGAAGCTACGGAAAAATTTAAAATTTGGGCTATTAAAAATGGAACTTGGAACACTAGGCGGTATTACCTCCGCGACTGCTCTCATTTCAACCGCTTCATTTTAGTGAGCCCGTCCCATCTTATAGTGCCCGCTGTCTGCTCATAGATTTGAAATCCCTTGCGAATAGGAGAACCATTCAGGCTTTAGTGTTCATCTATGATGTCATTAATGGTTTAATTGACTGCCCTACACTTCTTGAGCAGATTGGCTTCAATGTACCTAATAGGATGCTCCGCCACTACTATCCTTTTCATGTTACCGTATTGAAATCTAACTACTTTAATTTTGCCCCTATTACTCGAGCACTTAGTGAGCTAAATAAAATCTATAGTAGCCTGGATCTCGATTTTGCTATGTTAAGATCTCTGTTTGTGTCTAAGATTCGTTCTTTCTATGTATAATAAAACACATATACATGTATTAGTCAGTAGGTTAATTATCATTAAGTCTACACTTCTAGTCGGTAAGATTTTTTGTAATCATAGACTTAAAATAATAAAGAAAGAAAGTTAAAGAAATATATTTTGGGTAAGCTAAATTACTAAGTAATATAGTAAATAAAGTTTTAATTTTTAATGTAATTTTATAATCGTTCCAGCGGCGGGGAATGCTTAGATTACCTGTTTCTTAGGTAATTTTCTTATGTTCCATCTTAGCGAAAGATATACTTTTCGAACTGGTCTTTAATCAGTTGGCTGGGATAAATACGAAGCTCCTTTTACTATTTCCGAAAAATTCATATCGTCAAAGTGGAGCCATTTAAAAATTAACTCCTGCTAAAAGACATATTATTAAGAGCGCAAAAATTTAATATTCGTTCAAAAAATTTGTTGGCAAATTTGAATTCTGAGTTGATTAAAAAAATGATATCTTTATATCCACGATTTTCTCATGTAAATATTTTGAAAAAAAATTAAATAATAGTTTTGTAATAAAATACAAATTTCTGTTGGACCTCATGAACTGATTAGATTCATAAGAAGCGTTGCAAAAAAATCTTATAAAAATATGACCTTATATTTGGTATACAATGACAGAAATAAAGTGTAGCATTTGTCTTCATGTAACTGTAGAAACCAGATGAAGCCAAGTCCTTCTACACCTGGGATTTCATAACGCTCTTCCCCTGCCACCACTTCCACGTTGAATACATTCAGTGCTATGTCGCTATGAAGCTCACACAGCTCATTATATTTTCCAACATAAGGTTAAAGAAGTTCCACGTTAGAGAGTCACCTTGTCTACAACTCGCCAGATCTAAAGCCACATAGATAAGGTCGAAGCAGTGTAACAACGGTGGGCTTTTAGTTTCACATAATTCAAAATTCATTCAACGGAACCTTATAAACAATGTTATGATGGCTGATTTTGCGGTAGTTGCCGCATATTAGAGAATCTAACTTTTTAAGGATTGATCAGAGTACACGTGCGTTCGTCAAACCATATTCTGAAATCGGGATGTTGCATGCACCTTACCAACTCTTTGCCACCATGCTTGTATATGTCAGCTGGTAACCCATCAGCTCCAGCGACTTTGCTGTTCCGTAGGCGCGTTATGGCTACTCGAGCTTCGTTGGGGTCGGATGACAGGATGTCGATAACCTCACCAGCAACTCGGACCATTTAGCGGAGAGCATAAACGTAATTTAGGCCTGGTGTTAAAATGAGGTAGAAAACCCCATACGTCGTCGGGACCACTCCAATGCTCTTATTGATAAGTACTATTACTTCAGAAATAGTTGAAATTTTGCTACATTTGTACTTTTAAAATATTTGTATAAATATATTTAGTTGGAAAGTATTCTTTTTTTCTAAACGCAAAAGTGTCGCAGCTAATAAAACTCTCCCCTGCAGCAAAACAGTGTAGCATGCTGTGGAAGCTGTGTTAAGAAAATAGCCATTTCATCCCAAATATGGCAGATGTGTTTTTAAACTATAATTTTTTATCATAGCATAATATTCTTAATTTATTTTCCTTCTTACTTGATTTGGTTGTTGGCTCTAACTGCGAAATATTGAATTTGATAATATCCGTATTTTCGTAGTTATGAATTCGTAGCTTCGCTCCTCAAAATAAAAAAAATATGCTGTAATGCATTCGTAACTCTCCACTAACGTGAGATAACCAAAATCAGAATATTCGAAGTTCTCAGTTAGGTGTTTTGCTAGATATAAATAAACAAATAGTATTTGAAATAAAAAAAAAATGTTTAAAATCTGTTGGAAATTTGTAAGGAAGATTTTTTTTTATAAATTCAAATGTAATGGATTCTACTGCACTTTTGTTTTATGAAGAATAGATGATTCAGCTAAAAATTTTCATGAATATGTAAACGAGAATATTACATTACAATGCTAAGCCATTTAGATACATTGATCAAATGTAATGTCTAATGGTTTAAATAATTAAAGATTTGTGTAAAATTGCCGCCCCGCTCAAAAAATGGATTGAAACGCGTTTTAAGTGTTAAGAGGGAAGAGCTTGGACTAAAGAAATATTGTTAATATGCACTAATAAACTTTTTTCTAAGAGCAATTTAAGTTACATATATTTTTAATAGTTTTTGCGTAGTCCATGGTATAGCGGTGATAAGCTGGTGTAACCAACTTAATACATTCACCTTAGTTCTCTTAGATTTAAATTTAAAACATATTCTTTATTTGAGCTAGGCAATTTTTTCTGCCAAGCCGCCTATGTCACTCCGCGTACAGTCACATAACCTACGATCGCTGTGAATCTTTCTTTCTTTCATTCTGCTTTTTCTTAGCGCATTTTTTAATTTCCCTTTTAATATATTATTTTTCTGACTCACACCGCATAGGGATTTCAAAACCCTCAGTATAATAAAACTCCGAAAATCCTCACCCCCTGAAAACTGTTTCACAAGAGATAGCCACCACCCGCTAGTCAATCATCATAAATCACGTTTTTCACAAAAAAAAACGAAAAATTAAAGTCGAATAAAAACTCCAAAACATTTTATCTACTTTGCCTATTATGCCAGAAATCGGTTTGACCTCCAACCAGAACCATTCAATACAAAAAAGCCATAACAAATCTAATGCATATCTACGTACGTTCAGTACGATTGGTAGTGGCTGAGAAGGATGGCAGAGCTATCAAGTGCGACTGCTAAAGATGCTATACATATGTATGTACATAAATGGAGAAGGGGCGGGGAGCTGGTCCTACTGTTGCTAATGATCACCATTTCAAGCCATTTGCGTGCCACAATGATGTATGGCGATTTAAAGGTCATATGGGGCGAGCATAAATTGCACACATTTAAACACACACACATATATGGATATGTTTGTATATGTCACTGCATGCACGTACTTGCCATTAAGTCACGTTAACGCACCATTAACTCACAAAACTTCAAGATACAAAAGAAGCAGTATAAAGAATTTGAATGCTAAGGGAGGCAAATACGGATATGAAGAGTTACAACGAAAGATATATAGTAGATTATATTATTGTACTACATAATGGCTGATGTTGTAAAATTGTGAAGCTAAAAAGAGTTGCACAACTACTTAAAAGTATCAAAACGAACTCAGATTTGAAGTCAAGAATGTAAAGCCTGAAAAGAAATACAAAAAAGAGCTTTAATGTATTAAATGTAAGTGCTGTGAAGCAACACTGAACAACTTTGCTGTAGTTGTTTTTTTTTTTGACAGCTTTTTATATTTCTACTTTAAAGTTGTGTTGCAACCAGCTACATCTGTCTATACCGTTTATATATCTATTTCAATTTCTTCCCCCTTTAAAATTTTGCTCTTAATATATCCGCTGCCACGTGCTTTTTAAAAAATCTTAAATTTCTATATTTATATGCAACGCACATAAGTCACACCAGGCCGTACGAATGTCAACGCACGGCCCTAACGCCAAAAAGTAGACAACTACTGCGCGGCGTATTTTTTGATATTCGTTCGCATGGGAAGTCTCATTTTAAGATGTACACATTGAATTGACTTTTCCTGGTTACTTGAGTATGTATGTGGGTTTGCGTTGCTTCGACTTTACACATTCTTTATAAACATCCAATTTTTTTTCCAGCATTTCACTTACAGCTACCCTCATCAAAAGTTCAAACCAATTTCTACACCTCGCTGCCACAGGCAGTCGGGCACTAAAATGTAGAACAGCGGTCCTTTTTTTAATTTTTATACTAAGCTGTGACAATATGTCAACGTGTTACTTATTGTGCAGCTTAGTAGAGTATTCGCACATACAATTACATGCGGATTTAGAGAGAAGTAGGTTAGAGTGTGCGTGTGTGCGTGTTTGTAGGCTTGTTTATTCCTGTTTGACTTCTAGCTACACTTTTGTATTTTTTTTTTGCAATAACCCAGTATTTTTGCTTTCTTATTCTGGCTTTTTTAACTTTTCACTTCCTCATACTTAAATTTTTTTGGTACGGCAATTTTGATAAGGGTTCTATCACACTCTTTCAAATATAAAGTGGGAGTGTGGTGGCATTAAATATGTATGTTATATATATTTAAAAGTGGTACTGTAGAATTACAAACCATGACTAACATCATGTACTTTGAATTATTCGTATAACCTTAACACATACCTACATATTTATAGATCCACTCATGTACGTGTTTGATGCGTTGTTTTATCTTTTCTCCTACTTTTTTTAAGTTTCTAAGAGCTTTTCAATTCCATTATTTTCAGTTTATAATTCTTTTTTCATCTAAATTGAAAAAGTGACTTTTGCTTTTGTATGTCCTTTTCGTCCTTTGGTCCTTTCTGCTACACTGCATTGTCGTACTTAACATATGTTACGCAATTGAATGAGTACTTATATATAGCAGAACAGTACAACAGGGTTGCAAATTTAATCTGAAAAGGGAATTTTTATGGCCGAGTAATTCAGTTGAACTTGAAGACTAATTAACTTAATTTCGTCAAACTGATTTGTGGAATATATGTTACTAGTAACTCATAAGAAGTTTTCGAAATGTTTATTCACTTCCAGTAAGTACAACGGATTGAGTTCAACTCGCGACTAAATTGAAACTAGCGTATGGTTATATCAAATTTTCAGGTTTTTTGTTAGTGTAATGGGGTTAGCCCACAATCTGAAAATCACATTATTTCTACTACGGTACTTGCTGTGCCAAAAACTATGCTCTAAAGTCTTAATTATAAAGACTGACAAACATTCTTAGCAGAGGAAATATATTTTTTAGTTAATCCTCATTCGTTTGCTTGTAATATGAAAATATGAGAATAATTTCCTGCACAATTTTCGATTTTCCTTTGCAGTTTTCTTTCTTATAAAGAGATAACAAAAATTGTTAGAAAATGTAGCAACAGCCCTTCCTTATACGAAGAAACTCGAATTCTCAGTTAGGTCTTAACTTACAATGCGGTGCGTATACCAAATAGAGAAAGGCGTTGCTTATTTATTAGAGGACTCCAGGTGTCTCAAACGTTTCAAAAGAATTGACCAACTAGGGAACTTTAAATCTCTCATAGTTTGTAAAAAATATTTTTTGATATTACTAAGATATCTAGTTACCTGATCTCTTTGTAAGAACCCTTAACGGATTGAAAGCGAGCTCTTACCAAGAGACTGTTTTATCTTTAACCAATGAAAATAAAATATGGTCAAAACTATTACTAAAATTATTATTATTTTTATTCACTCAAAGCAGTCTCCGAAAGCTTTTACCTATTTTGGTTAATAATTTTTTTTTAATATAAGTCTGTGTTACCTTTGTTTAGTTCGCCGACTGTGAACCGATTTTCGATAAAAACTTTACAGATTTCTATGCTTTCGTTTACAAAGTTTTTCTCATTAAGATATGATTGCTTAAACTATGATTTTATTAACTTTTTCTATATCAAAGAAAATAAATTTACACGTATTATGGCAAAGAAAGAAAGTTGGTAAGATATAAATTTGTTGAATAATTAACAGATTATAATTATTTCATTTTGCATTATTATAATTATAGTTAATTATGCCAGTTATAAAAATGGCTGTGGGATATATTTCTACCAACATTATTAAGTTACATTAGTTATTAAATTTCTTTCAACTACCATTACTTAGGCTCAAAATTTCAAAAATATGTCGTTGGAATTATAGGATATATGTTAATATAGTTTAAAGTGTGGTAAATTAATGAAACGGCTTTGAAAAGCTTTACCTTTTCAACAGTCTAATATATGTATATACGTATATTATGCAAGCTTTCACATATTGCTAAATTAGCTTTCACTAATTTTTTCTTTCTTTAGAAGAGTTCAGTGTTAACACAACCTCCTTGAGTTTTTAAAAATTTTATCGTAAACTCCACACTGCTCATGATGTCTCTTTGGCAAGAAGTAATCAACTTGGCTTTTTAATTTTAAATATATACTTACAATTTTCAAACAAGTTTCGCGTTTAAAGCTTACGTCCGAAATTTTACTTTTTTGAAGCTTTCACTCAAAGGCTTTTCTTGCAACCTGACAACTTCTTTAAAATATCAGAGAATCTCGTATTATTTTGAAGCATCAACTTCGCGTTGGTTAACTTTTATTTGTGTGAAATTTACTATGCCTATTCTAATTTCTTTGCATTAGCATTTTCAAAATTTTAAAGTAGTTTTTCAATAAAACCTGTTAATTTTGCTTGCGACAAGCTTTTCGTTATTGAATAAATCGAACTAAATACGAGCTTATATTTACTTTGCGAGAGCTTTTCCTACAACGATTCCAAATTAAGGAAATTTGCCTAAAACTCCGAATATTTTAAAAGAAACATATTTTGCTAGTCTATCATTTAAGAATTAACTTTTATATAAATATCAATAGATGCACAATTTACAAAAATGTTTTTCAGTTGCATTCCTAAAGTTCGAAAAACTATAATTCGAAATATACACGTGGCATTTGGAAATTAATCAAAGTGTCTCTGATTTTTATCACAGGAAGTTAGAAAAAATGATTCGAGCTGGCAAAAATTTTAAAAGTAAATTTTGCATGAAGTTCTTTGATTTATATCTATAATTCAAAAACAATTTCAGCCACAAAATCAGGTAAAGATTTTTATGAACACAACACCACAATTTTTTTGGTTCAGTTTACCATAATTTCAAAAATTTAGTTTTATTGGTTTGCTAAAAGCTTTCACCGAGCTTTCATTATCAATTCACTTACAAGTTGTTATAATAATGTATATAAAATTTGAACATCAACATCCAGCCTTTTCTTTAAGGAAGTTTGTGCAAAATACGCAGTTTCTATTATTTCCCTTCACAGAAAGAGCTAAGCATAGAAATTTTCTTTTCTGCTCCATTTAGCGCAAGGGTAAAGTTTTTCCTGCCATAAACAACTGGCACTGCCAAAGCAAAAGAAAAACTAATTACATCAAGAATGCTTCACATCAAAGCTAATTGACATTTAATTATATATTTACAGGTATGTGCCGTATGTATTTGGGTGGAGGAATAGGTATTTATTTGGCGTTGAGTACACTTGAGAGTGTACATGTTTTTGATGGCTTGTGATTTGCTATTGGGAAGCAGGTGACATGTGTTTGCGATGCTAAGGGTGACAGCAAAAAATGGTGGTGCAAATACACTGTCAGAAATGGTGATTCACTTACAGGAAAAGAAGAGAGAAGCTTCTAAAGTTACTTTTCTTTTAAAGGTAGACTATTGCTAAATAAATATCCTTTTGCAGGGACTGAAACAAATGTTATAAAACGAATCACTTTCGGCTTTTGGTAATATGTATTTGTAACTTTTTGTTCGTGGTGTAATTTATTGGATACTTCCACAGTTTCTTATCCATTTACTTGACCTCAATTGGCAGTGACAATTTCCTTGCTAAAACAACACTTATTTTCTTTTTCTTTCATGCAATTTGGGGCATGTTATTGGCAACGGCAGACAAACATCGTCAATAGCTTTTTTACTTTATTTGCACTACTTTATTTTTGCCACTTCTCGCTTTGCACTTATTATCTCATTTAACTTTACTAATTTTAGTTTTGTTTGCGTGTACGCTGTCACCTGCAGTGGCTTGTCGTCATCGACAGGCAAAAAAAACAACAAATAAATTAGAGATTTGGGTCAATCACGTCTTTGCGGTGGTCTCTAGAATTTATTTGATTAAATAAACATCTCGCTTAGTTAGTGCATTGAATTAAGCTTAATATGCAACAAATATTTGCAAAACTTACCAGCAATATTCACCAATTTGTTTATGACTGCTGTAGTTACCACCTCTGCCAGTGCTCTGCCACTCCAACCTACTCTATCACAGCCGAAGCAGAAATGAGAATAAAACAAAGAAAAAATATTTTTCATTTGCTTAATGAATTCAATTATTTATTTATTTATTTATCTTTCTGATACTTCCAACTGGCGTATGCTGCGCTCCGTTTTGACTCTGTCGTGAATTGGAAGGTGTTCGAAAGCTCCGACGCCTTTGCTCCTGCTCTTCTAACGACGCAACGAACGAAAGAAAAAAAAACATTTTTCTATCACTCGGGCCGACACCCCCTATTGGCAGATTTTGTTGTTGTACAGCTATTAATTTTAGTTGTTGCTGAGTTGTCTTGGTCATCTACTTGTAATTTGTTTATATCAATTCAACTAAGAGTACTGCTTTCTAGCAATGCCGTTATATTCATTACGTTTGTAGCATTCCGTCAATTGCTCGGTGAATCTGTCAATAGAACTCACCTGTCGGAGCAGCAAATATTATACAGAAGCCTCCAACCTCTTTTCTACTACTAAGACCATTTCAAATCTTGCATTTTGGGTTAACGGTTTAAGTCAGTCGGCAACGCATCCATCGAAGGCAACAAAATGGAAATTTAATTAGTCAAAAAGGCTATACTTTGGCTTTCAGTGGAGTGGACGAATGAATAAATGAACGAACGAACGAATGAAGGTTGATGTAAATGAATTAATGGACGAACAAGCAGCACGAGTACTAAATAATTACTTGTAAGCAATTCGAGCAGTAAAAGCGTACCAGCCGGGCAGCGCGGACAGTCCTCCTAATAACTATGTAGGTTGGGGTTTGGCGGTAGAGTAGGTGTGAGTTAAACCAATACCGCCTACCACTAGTTTATTACTGCATTTAATTGCAAGTATAGTTAAGCAAAAGCGCTGCAGGAAAATGGCATAACATGAATATTTTCTAGTTGATAATTAAAGTTGGTTGCCAAGTTGTTTTCAATTAAATTAAATTAAATTGCAGCAAAATAGTTTTACCAAGTTTTCTGCCGCCCTTCGACTGCAAGCCAACGCAGAGATATAATATTTCAGTAATCGGAGAATTTTTTCTGTCGTTGGCACATGATTGATTTAATTAAATAATTTTAAATCAAATACAAATCTTAATTAATAGCAAAAATGTTTGATATATTTTTTCTAGTTAGCAAAAGCTGGTCGCACAAAAACCAACGCCCTTGTACTCGTATTGCAAGCATTAATTTTCCATTATGAAATATTTGTTGATATTTATTCATTCACGTAAAGGCAGCAACTAACTAATTAAATCAACTGTTGCATAACCAACGGGCGCTGGAATTAAATTACGTTTTGTAATTATATATTATTGTAGGAGTTTGTACATTTATCGAAGCGTGCACGTTAAATAATGGTGTTAATTTATTATTTGAGCAGTGATTGGTTGGCTGCACTATTTTTTTACGTTTTAATCAAAATTGTACAATTAATATGTAGGTATATTATTTGTCAAAAAATTCAAACATTAGGCCCATAATTTGGTACGTTATATTCCCTTGTATCCGTTCGTGGAATCGAGCAACTTAAGCAATTTATTTGAAAACCCCACACACAGAAATTTTTGTCGTCAGAAAACAGAATGCTGTCAGTCACATAATAAATTAAAAAATAGTTTCCAAATCATCTACCAAAGTCGTTGTGGGCGTCTCCAAAAATATGCGCGAGTCTGAATATGTGCAGAGAACCACTCCGTTTCTTCATTCTTTTTTAAGGAAGAACCCTCTAATCTTCAACTTGCAATAAGCGAGCCGCAAATGTTGTCTCTTCCTGACTGGTGAAAGAAATGCGGAGGTACCCCTCCTCGTTACTTGGTATGGTACATCGTCTAAATACCCACACCAGAAGAAAATCGAACGGCTCCACTATCGCGTTGAGTGTTCTGTGGCAGTTTGCTATTGTTTCCGAATTGTTTGTGACGGAGTCAAGCGCTTTCAGGGCAGCTGGACTGTCAGAGTGAATTTATATTTTACTTGTTGTAAGGAGAGCAGAATTACGTATTCGCCAAGGTTGTTCAGCGTAAATTCGGAGCCATGACTCTAAATTAAATATTGCTATGTGTCACTCTTTGGTAAAGGTTAACATTGCCGCACGGTATCTGTTGTACTCGGCTATTGATTGTTTCTAAAGATAGCAGTATGCTGATTTACTTCCTTTAATATGTTGCAGCGTTAGAGCGGCATTAGCAGCTTACTATTATGCCCTATTATGCCTATTTGTGGACTTACTCTCTTTTGGTGAATCGCCTTCCTGCAGCTGTATAGGGCAGCTCTTCTCAAAACAAACTTGGAAAACAAAGATCGAGCAACACCTAAAGATATAAAGAAGTCTTGAATAGCCTATTATACAAGCAAATGGATTTTCAGCAAAACCTGGAAATTGAAACCAAGGCTTATACTCAGGATGTAAACGGTAGTTATAAGATCAATACCAAATTACGGTGGAGTAGTACGGTGGCACCACTTGGCTTGGGCAGGTATCATAGGATCCATTAAGTCCTGCCAACAACGCACTTAATATGATTCCGAATCAACTGTCCATAAAGCGCTACAATCGCGAAAAGGGAATAGGAGGATCCTTGGCCAGCTTTTAAAAACAGAGATAAAACTGAATAAGTGCATTCTTTGCGTGGTTTTAGGGAAGGCTCTCATATGAAACTTTCCTTTAGATGAGACTGTAATGGGACAGATAAGCTAAGAGGGGCATCTACAGCAACGGGAACAAAACGGGAATGCGCGCTACAGGAGAAGCTAGACGTCTATCTCTCATTACGTCTACCTAACTTTGATAGTATCTTCCAAGCGGAAAAGCTAGGCATTAACAGATCCCATGGGGTGGATACTTAAAGTAAATAGCCAGTGGTACAAAAATTATAGATATACTCCGATCGTCAAACAGCACTCCTAGCACTAACATTGCCAGTTACAAATTCCAAGATTATTAGAGACTGTAAGTGGGTATTAATCTTGGCTGTCAAGTCAATAGACATCTCTCTCGTCTGAGTGCCCAACCATAGGTACAACATATTCGGCAACGAGAGAGCTGACGAATTGTCCTGAGCAGGAGTCTCTTTTGACTTCGAACTTCAGAAAGTGTCTTGAACAAGACGATGTTTGATGGGATTGTACGATGGGTCTCCATGCGGTCAAGCTCAATATAGTATCTGACCATTTCTGTCGCAGCTGTATGGAGGATGAGGAGGTGGATTCATCTTTTCATTTTCTGCTCAGCTGCCCTGCCTTTACGAGAGTGAGGTTTAAGTGCCTAGGCTCGTACTTCTTTAGTACTCCAGAGGAGCTTTTTGAGGTGGAGATTGGTGATTTGCGTGACTTCATTCGGGGTACTCAACGTTAATCATGGTTAATCATTTATGGTTTTCAGATTTACGTTACCATTTATATAACAGGTGGTATCACAATGGACTCCTCTACTATGTCTGTGGGTTAATACTGCGGGAACTACCACATTAACCTAACCTAAACTGATACTCTTAATAAAGATTTACGGATTTCTTAAAAGGAGTGGCTCTTTGTAATAGTAAATTTTCACAATATTCCTGCGGCAACCAGTTTTTCTGTAGTAGTATGAGAAATACTTTCGCCAAAACAAATGCGGATTATGTAATGAAGTTACGTTTTATGTTACCAGCTATTGAACTGCTTAATCAGAAAAACACATAGAAATTTTAAATTCGATTCTATATAAATACAGCTTGCACTTTTTAATTTTAAAGTGCCACTGAAAAATAATCAAAAATATATTACAAGTTTATTTAAATGATGGTCTTCGTTTACCAAAAACTTAATTGAAATATATGACAAAAACAGTTAATAAATGTTAATTTCTTCTATATCAGTTGCCTAGTGAAACGAGCATACTGAAAAGTCATAAGGATGCCAATCAATGAAAATTGGTATTTGAACGTAACGCTCCCACACATTTACGAATGGCGCTCAATGCATAGGGGATTGGTGGTGAAATAAACAAAAAATATTGTTTGAGGCAAAAAATTGCAAAAAACAACAATAAATACTTAAATTCCTAAAGTACAACTAAAATGATTGATGAGTAGCTACATTTTTTTCAATTTCCCATCATTTTTCTTATTTTAATTATTTTGGTCTATCGACATTATTTCTCTCGTTGTTGCCAACAATTCTTGGTAACACTTCACACTCACTGCCTATACGCGAGCGTTGAAATATTGAATAGCGAGCCAAATTAAAATATGAATTGCCAAAGCGGCAGAATGAAATATATTGAATAGATGAAAAAACTAAGAGCAAATAAAAATGGATAATAGAAAAATGGAATGTCGAAAAAAGTGCTAAGCCATGCCAAGCCGCGTGGCGATGATAAATCAAAGCCTTTTCACTGGTCGTACATACAAAAGAGGCGAGAAAAAAATGCCATTGAATGGAAGAAGTGTCGAAACAAAAATAAATAATCAAAATCTCACGCGCGCCATAGCAAATGTTCAATGCTATATTTATTTATATGTATGTGTGTTTGTATTGTATGTAGATCGTCGAGTGGCGTGTTGCATACATTGAGTGCTCTGGTTGCTACAGCACAGTCAAATCGAGCGTTGAATAGCCAGCAGCAGGGATGTGGGCGCTGTAGGCAAGCGCTGCTGCGAAAGAGGTGGCTGGTCACACTTGGAATGGAGCATGAAATACTTGTTGTAAATTACATGCTACATTCATATTTTGTATTTGTTGTTGGATGGAAATAAATTGCAAATCACTTTGGCAACAAGCAAATGACAACAACAACTACACTAAAAACCATAAAATAAAGATGAAAAATCAACAGCATTTGAAAACTGCTCGAATACATGTTTGTGTATGTGTGTGTGTGCAAGTTGTAGCCTATCAGGAGGCGCGCATGTAAAAAAATATGTTTTCATGCTCTTGTGAAAGTATGGGTTTAACAGTTATTGGGATTTTTTGTTGTTTTACTTTCTATTCGCTGCTATTATATTTAAAGTGGAGTGTGGAAATTGTATAGATAACGACAGAATGCACAGCTGCTCACTGCAGCTTTGGCGGTTTATGTGTGTGTGTGTGTGTGAGATTTCATGAATATGGGTATATGTATGTGTTTGGGATCTGCTGGCATTTTTATGTATTTTTATTTCAATAGAAGAACGAATTTTTTTCCAACATATGATTTGCATGTTTTTCGACTTTTAATTGCATAACGTAACCTTTTTGCGGGCGCGTGGGGAGAGAGGCACTTATTCGTATTCGCTGAAAACATAAAATGCACGTTCAGCTTAGATTATGATGGAGATAAATAAATACGTATGTATGTATGTATATTTAAATATTTATTTTAATGCTAAAACAGTTTTTAGCTTTTAGCGCAAATAAATAGGCACTTTATTTGATTTCAGTTTGGGATAATAATTACTTTTGCGAGTATTTTTTCACAGTTGGGTAACGGTGATTTGAATTGCTACTTTTGCCATATGTTATTTCAAACTAATGAATAGCTATCAAAGTAAATGTTCTGTTTAAAAATAATAAATAAAGTAAACCTTGCAATATATCATAGCTTTCAGGTCTTCGAAAATAGAAAATTGAATACTTTGAGCTTGTTTTCGCTCGTATTTGTAAACAACAAATTCTCTGAAATAAACACCACAATTCGTTTTTTCGAAGCTTGAAGCTATTTTTAATCGCGGAACAATCAAAATTATAAGTTATTTTTAATAGCGATCGATGAAACTTCTTCTCCCAAAGCTCATTTGCAGTTTAGAGTCGTAAACTTTAGGTACCTAAATTGGAGTCTCAACATCAAGACGCACACCATAAATTGAAAAAGAATTTCGGACCAATATCAAGCTGTTATGTAAGCGCCAAGATATAATTATTATTATTCACTACAAAGCTTTGACCCTAAGTGAGTACAGCTTTTTTTTTTTTTTGTATACCTTGTGTTTTCACTTTTTATCTTAGTAAAGCAAACGGGCTCAAAGATCGAGGAGATTTTGTGGGTAAGAAGGGCACAAAGTTTTTAAAGCTTGTAAATTAATAACTAAGAACCTAAAAGGTTTAAAATCGCTCTATAGTATAGGAAAAATATTTTCAGAATTTTTTACAAGCACTTCATATCATCGAAATAAGTGTAATACTTTCACCACAAATCTTTGATGTTAAGCTAACAAAGGGTTTTTTGTTTCACTTCGAGCTTTCCCTTCTTAACTGGTGTTAAGCAAAAACATTTTTCTACAGAATTCGTGGCATACTTTAAAATAGTTCACTATATAGCCTTAGCATAAAACAAGAAAAAATTCCCACTTTTAAGATCAATGACAGCACTGATTTTAACCTATGAAAGCTTCTGCGGAAAGCTCCATGATATATCGACCAAAATTCTCATCACAACTGTAAGCTTGGCTCATATTCACCAATAGCGTTGTTTGTTTGCTTTTTTTTATCAAAGAATTCCCATCCATTTGTCTGAGTTTCAAATGCACTTTTTCAATTTAACATCCCTTACAATCTCTAATAACTTCCGACATAATTTAGATTTTAGGTAATAAATGTATGGTTTTTTAAAGCTTTTCTGAAAGCTTCTTTACAGAATTTCGGAATACGAATGCAGCGTCCGTATTTCGCGCAAAGCGTTCGTCATTTGAATTTTAGCATACGCATTTAATTTTTAAAAGCTTTTGCTTCTCAGACGCTTTGTTGATATATTAATAAAGTTTCTCTTTTAAGAATTCAGTGATGACGGCGCATACTTACCTTCGTGAAATCTCAAACATTTTTTTACGTGTTTCAAAATTTTACCAATAAAAAACTTTATAGCTGTTAGAGCACTTCCGACACTCTTCGACTTAATTTCAAAAATTTATTTCACAGCGAACATGAAATTATGGCTACAAATATCATAAGTTTTTACGATCAGCACGTAAAAAGCTCGAAGGCAACGGAAATGGTTAGAAGTTATTGTTCAATTTTTCTCTATATTTCTTTTATTTTGATAGTACATTCATTTGTGACCTTATACGCAAACATTCTAAGTGCTAATATTCCGGTTATTATGCAAATTAAAATGTAAAAACCAGTTGTTTTAGTGCCACTTAAGAGGGGCGAATGCGCCTATTTGTAGTTAAAAACAACGAGGTATGGTAAGGGAAGTAGAGTGGATAAAAAGCACAAACGAATGTAGTTTTGAGTCAAGTTATTGCTAATTTACCACCATATAGGGCGCTCGTGGGACATCGGTTTTTGGAAACTTCAAACTTCAAAGTACTGCCGATTAAGAAATACACATTCAGAAAACACAAAAGCAAATAAATACCTGCCACAATTTGAGAAAGTATTCGCCTAGATGGTAGTGTAGGGGGTTATACTCGTAAATCAAAATGCATGTGTATATTTCCTTTAAAATATTTGTTTATATGAGCACATAAATACATTTCCATACATACATATACATAAACATACATATAACCAATCAAAAATCCAATTAAAATTGAGGAAAATTCGATTTGCATGTAAAATACACCGATCGAACAAAACAATAATACAGGCAGATATAACAGCAAATAAGTGTGGAAAAAGCAAAGAAAAAATATGTAAAAGCAAAAAATTTACAATATAGTACATGGTAACGAAGTACGAGCAATACCCATAGCATAAAAAGCCTTAACAAAACTGAAAGCCCAAAAGCATTTTATAGACTGGGAAAAATTGCAGTTGATATCTGAAATGGAAGTGTGGAAAGGGAAGCAGAGTGAAGCTTTACACGAGGCAATGTGGTATATTTTTATATTTATATCGATTTGCTTTCGCTCATAGATAGTCAACAGGCAAAGAGCGTATTGAAGTAAATTTTGCAGGTAAATAATGTTTTGAATATTTTTCATCTATTTTTTTGCAAAACATATACATATACATATCGGCTAGTGGTTGGAGGGTTTGGCTATGAGTACTCAGTACTGGCAGTTGTTTGATCTCTACGTGGTTTTGGGCAACATAGCCGCTGCTGCTCCGGCTTCCTGCACGTGTCCACTGTTGCGTAGCAATTTCAATGAATTGTATTTGTTTCACAATTTATATGTATGTAGGTATGTATGTATGTGTGTTTGTGTATTTGTGTGTGTAGTTGTGCAGTTACAATATCATTTCTTGATTTTGTTATGAGTTGATTTTATAGAGAAAACGCAAAATTGCCTACTCTAATAATGAAACCTGCTGGTACCTCGTAGATTGCCATGGTTATGTTTATTAAGCCAAGAGCTGATTGTTGTCGAGCAAATCAAAGCCATATTCTTCAGCAAATATACGATGTTAAGTTAGATATATTCCTTTGGGCATATAAGTTATACAAAAAAAAAGGAATTTATTTCATGAAATTTCTTAGAAGTGAAATTTAATTCCAAACACTCGTACACCATAGTTGGCTTGGTGAATTGTGTAGAGGGTAAAAAAATATGACACAAACTTGTATAGGAAGTAGTATGTAGAGCTGGCATTTAGAAGCTTCAAGAGTTATTTTTAGCAACAAGAGGAAGGGGGCATTGGTAAGGTTAAATTGCGAGGGCGAGTGAGGAGAATATTAACTCTGGGGAAAGCATATGCGACGCCAAGAATTTCCAAATTTTCAATTGTTACTTGTTTCCGAACTTTTATTACACGATTCCTCATGCAATTTTTATTTGAAATTTTCTCTTTTATAAGGATTTTAAAATTTATTTTTCAACCAATTCAAAAACCTTTTGATTTCATTCATAATAAAATAGTAGCAAGGAGACATGCCAAAAAAAAACTTAAAAGTTACCTTTGTTTTAAAAACTATGGATAATAATTTAATTTTTTCATCTATATAAAATTATTTTATATTTTTCAAATACAAAATTTGTGTTTTTCTATTCCTGTCTATTGTTTCCTTCAAACTCAAACTCTTAAATTTTTGTGTGACTATTTCCATGCATTTATTAAAATAAAGTGAAAGAAACACATTTTAATGATAAACCTTAAAGAAAATTTAAAACTAAAACAGCCAAATTTCTTTTATCGCTTTTTACCAATATCTTCTTTTTCAAGTTTCAAATTCCTTAAATTTTTAGTTAAGCTTCATAAAAACTTCCTCATTAGAAAAAAGGCAGTCAAAAATTAGCTACGAAAATGTGCCAGAAATAAAAAGAAATTTCCTAAGGAAGAAACTTATTAGTTCCATATACAATTAGATTTATTTTATTAATTTTGTTCAAAATTGATAGCTTTATTAAATGCATTATTCTTTTTAATTCAATTCAAAAAGTTGTACACTTTAAGTTCAGTTACAAAAAAAAAACTTAAAAAAGGCGGTATGCATTTTTTTGCTATCATACAAATATATTTTTGTAAGTACCTACCTTGTTGGAAAACCATGCCAGTTTCATCAAAAAACATACATAGAAACCAATTCTTTTAGAACTAAGTTTAAACTAATTTAATATAAATGCAGTTTGGTGTTATTTATTCTCATTTGCCGTGCCGGTTTCCAACTCTTAAAAAGTCGAATTTAATTGAATTATACACAAGTTACTTGGAATATGAAAATATTATTTTCAAACTGTTCGATTCACGGAGGAGAAGGCTTATAGCATATAGGCTTACCACCTGACATACCATTTGATTTGATAGTAGAAAGTTTATAAGTATATTTTGGAGAAGTCAAATTTCATTGAGTTAGACAAGGATTTAAAATATTCAATTATAAATATCAAACTGTATCGCCGAGGAAAACGTGCATACATATATTTTTCAGAGGGTTGCCGCCGGTTTTATGTGACAGACTCTGATATGCTTTTTTGGATACACGTGCAAAGGGCAATTAATAAATAAATTTAGGTAGCATAAATGTCTGATGGGTTTATCTATTTTATATTCTTCAAATATACATAAATATAAAATCTCAAGTTTTTATGAACATGGCAACTCGTGCCGGCTTGACTTCAAAGTTTTGCTTTAGGAAATTTATGACAACTATTTACCATTATGTGTAGATGCTTTCATATACAACAGATATTTTATTTTAGAGTCCATTTTGCAATCACAATAGAGCTATGCTGCTGCACAAATCGTAACACAAGTTGTTTCTGCTCTCTATCATCGGTGATGATCCCGTCAACGGACTTATGTCTTTTTATTTCCATAAAGAAATAGTTCTTTGCAAAAAGTGTTCGTCAATCTTCATTACCTTCAATAAGTTTTTACAGTTTTTCGAAACAAAATCAAAAAACTTTCTAAATGATTAATTATATAAAAAATATTAATAGTGAACCCTACCCTACAAAGAGTTCAATAGTTCTGATCAGTTTAGATGGAACATATCCATTTCCAACGCTGTACGATTTTTCACATCCTTAATTGAAAACCATTATCAACTTCACTTGATCGTCAATGTCATCGGTTTTTTTGCATACCTTAACAAAACTTATTACAATAAATAATGATATGTTCAATGATAGCAATACTGCTTCCCTTTTGCGCTAAATCTTGATCTTATCTCACAAACGATTCTTTTAGGTTAAGCGGACTGCTATAATAGAAAATTCTTTTAGTTTAGTCTTATAAAATTCCATGAGCTCTTAAATTTTATTTTAATTTCTTCGCCAAACTCTCTAATGGCGGAACATACAAAAGTTGTTCCTTGTATTTATAGATAATAACAATCTGTAGTTGTTCTTTCTTCATGGCTCTCACGCCCAGTCCAAGACCAATTCGCCATCCCACTGAACATTCAAAATTTCACGGATAATCTTTTAGAAAAAAAATCCAGTTCCCACCTTTCGATGATGTGTACGATTAGTAGCAATTTAAAAATCACAGAATTCCATTGCTTTTATTGTGGCCTGAAGAATGTAAAGAGAGCCTCGTATAAAAAAATCGGAATTTAATATGGTTCAAATACTTTTAATTTTTTATTAAACATTATAAAAGCTTAGATTTTCAGAGGACTTTGCCTGTACCAACTGTCCAAATAACTAAATTTTAGTTAAATATAGGGCATGTCGAGAGAGAAGATGTATTGTTGTACTCTAATTTGGGTTAAGTCCCTTCTAATCCCAAGAGCATATTCCTTAGGCTTTACGCTTTGCCCACCCCAAATGCGACGCGAGCACAAAACCGAGTCATTGTTGGTGTTTGTGTGTGGGTTGGTGGGGCGCGCTTCCTTCCACAAATCGCAACACATGCAATTTTGAGCTAATAATAGTCGCATGGTTTGCCTTGCGGACAAAGAATGCAGAGAGTGGTTGTGAAATTTCGCTACTAAATATCCTCAAACAATGCCACAGTCAATTCGCGCGCATGCCAGATTCTGTTGGTATCGAAGTAGCAGCATTTTAGCCTTAAAGCATATTTGTCTTCCGCTACACAACAGTGGTAGCTAGTTGCTTTGTATTCACTTGCATTTGTATGTGTGGGTGTGAATGTGGGTGAATGTGGATGTGACTGAAAAGCTCTTGCATCTAAGTAATGTGCGACCGTGAGCATTTAGTGCATGCGACTGCCATTATGCTAAGCACCTCTACGGTGTATTTGTGTGATGTTCTTGCTGTTGTTGCAAAGCCACTATCGGCAAGAGATTGCGCTTCCCACAAGCTGCCGCAAGTGCCAATGCACACATACACGCACACATGTTGTACATTCATATGGTATAATACACTAACTAGACAATTCATTATGGCTTGCCATGCTCGCTCAGCAGCCGCAGCAGCTCTTCATAATTACTTTTCACCTTAGGCCAGTTTGTGGTATGTTGGTGTTTGTGGGTGTTTGTGTGTGTGTGTGTGGCTACCGTAACTATTTGCTGCTGTTGCACCTTTTCAAATAGCAGCTCTTAATTATACTATGTTTATGTGTGGGAGTGTACGTATGTGTGTCACAACGAGTGGTTGTCATTTTCACGCGCTCTCACAACCTACGAACGACCCGTAAGCCTTTGCACGTACTTGTGTAGTGTGTGTTGAAGACCAAAAATAGTTGTTGCAAATTTGCAGACAAAGCATTTCAAGTGAGTTTATGGTACAGCCTGTGTTTGAATCTAGACCCCAGGTAAGTATGTGCATTAAGGTGCATTACGGCAAACAATTTCCATTATTTGCAAGCAGCTCAGGAAATTTGGTATATCATATAAAAAAAGTGTTTTTTGTGAAAATTGTTTTTTTTAATTTTCAGTTACTTCAATAATTTTGAAATTTAATTTCTTTGATGGCAATGTATTTGTTAGCCATTTAAATGATACCGTAGAAAAATGCTTGATTCATGGTTGGAGAGTTTAATTTTTAATGAAATTAATTTTAAAACATTCGCGTAAAACCTCAAAACTTTAAAGCATATATTAGTTGTCATATTTTAATTACTTAGAGTCATTTATTGAAAATGGTAGCCGATTACATTGTGCTACATATTAAAGCGCTTAATAAACGAGCTACTGAAATTAAAATAAATCCCATAGTTTTAAAGATAAATCCAACCCGGCAACTCATGTTGACTTCTTTGTCAGAAATACCTCTATAAAAAAATTTAAGAAATTAAAAAAAGTAATCAAAACTACTGAGAGAATAAGCATAAAAAATGCTTTTAATACAGAATGAAATAAAACTTATTAGAAAATTTTAATTTTTAATATAAAAAAACAACATCAAATCATTTTCCTAATTTGCAAGACATCAATAGGGCGTTAAGGCGTTTACAACAAAATGAAAAATTTCAAACACAGTTTTTATTATTTTAAAACACATATTTTAACATATTTTAAATTAAAGCTTAATTTTTAGGCATCGCAGCAAAGTATCTCGCAGAAATAAATAAACGAACATTTATTTCTTGAAAACCGAATAGTGGTTTAAGAGTCATTGCTTGACTACATTTGGGTACGACAGAATAGTTCCTGGGAGCTGGATACTGAGCAAACAAAATATAAAAAAAAATAAAATTTCTAAACTTTGTAGTAAATTTCTAAGATTTCAAAATTTTATGGTAGATAGATATAATCTGATAAAAAGGAATTTACAATTTGTTGAAGAAATAAAGTAAACCCGAAAAAATATTTCTTAAAATTCAATGTTTCTAAATGGTTCAGCGTTTAAAATTGGAATAAACCAGTTTTCAGAGTGCAAAGAAATAACTTTTGAACGCCTTAAAAAATAGTTCAGAAACGCTAAGATATAGTATCTATCAAAAATATATTAAAGTGTCTGACGAACTAAAGCCAACATTTAATTATAAAATGTCAGTTCTTAACTATGAAATGGAATAATTAAAAAAAAAATTGATATATTAATAACACATAACAAAAAATTTTATTTATTTATTTTAAGTAATAAATTACACCGCAGAATATATTTTTAAGGTTCAACAATTTAATTTAAAATATTCCAGTTTTTGAAATTTCAAAATTTTCAGAACTCAAAGAATCAAATTTTGCATACCTTAAGTTAAAAACTGAGAAATATTAACAAATAATATATATCAAAAATATAATTAATATTTTTAAGGAGTAAATTAAAACAAAAAATAGCATAACCAAAATAAATAAATTTCGTATACCTAAGTTAAGGAAATTAATTATTTTTAAAGATTAAAATATATCAGCAAAAACCAAAGCAATTTTTCTAAAATTTGTGCTCTAAAATTGCTGCTCAAACATATGAGACTTTTATTTAACAATCTGCAACGTTTGATAATTATGAAAAATTTTTGTTTATAAACGTAAGAGTAAAAAATTCAAAATGATGTTAATACTTTCTAAAACTTATAATAAAAAGCATGCTTGAAAAGCTAAAATTTTAGTTTCGAATAAATGCACAAAATTAGATTTTTTTAAAACGAAACAAAAAAATATATATTTATTATTTTTTATAGAAAAACAAACATCTTTAAAGCGTCTGAAATCATATTGACAGTTTAAATAATTTCAGATTAAATATAAAAATAATAAAAAGCACACCCAAATTAAAAATACTAACATAAGTAACATAACTGAAGATAATTTTCATTATTATTGCTATTTCTTTCAAAGTTGAAGTAAAAAAAAATCGATGGAGAACTGGCTGAATCATTCAAAATGTACTGTACCCGAAATTTCAAGTAGAATTGCAAGAAAATTGCAGTTTTTGATATGGATATTTCGTATTTTTCTTCTTTTGAACGAGTGTCATATGTGGTCATTTTAGAAAAATTGTTCCCTACACGAATGTTTTACCGCCATAAATCATTGCTGAGCAAAATTTTTCATTGGATCTCGAAAACAAACAAATACTTATGATTTGCATGAAAAAATGTAGCTGGTGCTTTTGAGGGGCCAATGAAGAGCACCTTAATGTATTAATGTACAATTCATGTGTCTGCCTCAAAAACACTGAAGTTTCTATACAAAGCAGCACGGGGGCTGGCAGCGGGAATGGATTTGTGGGCCAGCAACAGCTTAAGGCTAACTCTCTATAATAACCCTGTGCTATGTGACTATATTTCATAAGCTTCATTAAACAGTTGCATCACACACACACACACACACACACATAATATGTCACCAAGTGTGTATGTATGAAAATTTAGTAAATTTGATATGAACCGAACTTTGTTGCCAACTACCTACTGCTCTTCTCTTATTTCAAATACTTTGCTTTCTACCTGAAGCGCACCAGCGGCTCGTACTTTACTCCTCATTAACAAATGTCTTATTTGCTCTTCTTCTTCACGTGCATGCTTAGCAATAACGTGAACTCCTTCCCTTCCCTTTCACTCATCTACCAACTTCCGTTTTATAGCGTATTAAATGTATTTAGCATAAGGATTTGTCATTCACACTAGCGGTGCTCCTACAAGCTAACTAAAGCTTTCACAGCATAAAGCTTACTAAACATAATTAAATGTACACTGCAGCTGCTGCTGCCACTGCTGACACAAGCAGAGCGCAAGCAGCATATAATCGCAGGCAACCAAGTGTAATAACACTCATACGCCCTGGTATGCGACCATCCACACCTTACTCACATATGTAGATATTTATGTACATACAACGGTAAGCTGTGGAGCAAGTTTAGGCGGCTGCTTTGGCAAGCTGATATCCGGTGTTGCTGTCACGAATTACATGCACTTTTGAATTTTCACTCACCAGTTTGTGCGCTCAAGTTAATGAAATTTTTAACCACTGCGTTGAAAATGTGGATGAAGTTGTTATGTTCACAAATATTTATGTAAGCCACAAGTATTTGTCTCAAATAACCTATCAAATTAATAGGGATGCATGGATAGTTGAGCGAAATGTAGCAATAAACCTTCAGAAACCAGAAGCACTAAATAGTTGAGAGCAGGGAGGAAAAATGATCTGCTCCATTTTCGATAATTGTTGGACTTCCAACCAAACAAAACTGCGAGAGGAAGTTTACTGATGCCTTTCGGAGCCAATTTGACTCTTAAGGTAATGCTCTAAGTAAAGCGAACTGGAAAGCTACAGAGCTCGAAAAGCCTTTGTTGGATTCCAAACAATAGGGATATCTTATCTTTCAATAAGATTCAGTGAGATTCAGATTTACAGAATAAACCTTAAGGTGTTGAATAAAAACATAACTCTACTTTTCACTATACCCTCTACTATATCCTCTACTCTTAACAAGCATAGAAATCTGTACCATCATTACTGAAAACTGACCATTAGAACGCTTAAATCAACTTTTTGGAGCATATTACCTTTTTTAGGGAAATAATTAAGAATCTATCGCATTCCGAGTTTTCGATAAATCTGTGAAAAAACAATATCCAAATCAGTCGTAGTACGAACGTAGCATATATTTTGAATCGGCCGTAGAAATTCGCACTTAGCGATGCAATTTTCGTAGAATCTCTGAAACCCGATGTACGATGGATTCGGGCAGTGAGTTTTGTTTTTTCACGTCGCGCTTGTCAAACAAAAGCCAGACTCGAACTGTTAATTTCGATATTAATTTCCCAAAGTTTCTTTCAATGAAGTTTTAAAACTAGCTGGTTACTAAATTGTGGTAAATAGTAGTAAAAGTTTGAGCGATTTCTTACTTAAACGAATTAAAGTATTTTTTTTTTTTGTAGTTTATTTGCCTTAGGAATGCTAGGATACTAATTGAGGAAAAACGGGATTGTAATTTTTGAGCCGTGGCAAGGCGATTAGCTGGGTAGTTAAAAACTCTGCTGCGCCAGATCTGTCAGAGCTTCCCACTTCTCAACGTCACGGGATGGCTCCTGCTGTCTCCTAATATTTAACCATGGGATGCCCAATGTTCGGAAGTTATACCCAAAAATAACTTGAAAAATATGCCCATTTTGGCATGAAACCGATTCTAACAGTTGCAAAATCTACATATAAGAAAGTAAACGGGTTGGGTACTGAATTGGCATATTTTTAGTTCAATGCAGATCAGGTTTTAGAATTGCGATTCCTAAAGCTGTGTTGGGAAACTTTGAGAAAAAGTCTACCTATGTTGGGTAAAATTCATAAAAATCCCAAAACCTAAACGTCGTGAAAAAATTTGGATGCCATTTTCAGAATCAGCGGCCCAAAATCTATTTAAAATGTGATATAATATTTATTAAATGTATACCAACATTTTAGCCGTTGCAGCGTACAAGGAACAGATTTTTTTCAACTGAAAAAGCCAATGTAGCAAAAATTTTAACTGGTCGATTTTATTAGCGTAAAGAGCAACAAAATATATTTAGAACGGTGTCCATAGTTTTATACGCCAATATGGAGTTTTGTGGCAATAACTGCAAAACGACATCGAAAACAGGAAGTTTGGACATATCTCGAAAACATTTTTTTTAATATTTGTAAACAAGCTTAGTAGAAAGTTTCTACTATGGTGCTATTTCTACCGATATTTCTTAATGTGTAGAGTCTCTGAACGGTAAAAAACATCCTGTCACATGCCTCTGATCCCGCGTAACTAACAAAAAAAAAAAAATTATACAAGTAAAATACATAAACGCAGCACTGGCTACGAGGCCTTCAGCCGCCTTGTAATTAGAGCTAGGTAAAGAGTCTATGTGCTATGGGTTAGTTAAGGTGTAAGTAACTTAGATATATTTAAACAAATCATTGGGTTTTAATAATTTGTATACAATCATAATGTTTTCCTCGGATGGTTCGCTTACTAAATATTACTTGTGCAGAGCAAGCCAAAAGAGACAGCTACTGAGTGTCAGCAGAGCTAATGATATAAAATGACAAGGCAGGATAAGAAATGAGATCAGTTCCACTAGACGAAGTGTCAAAGAAGTCTATTTACTCTGAAATGCAGAGCTAGTGGCTTTCATGCAATGCACTAAAATATAGCACGCCCGAAAGTTGTGCCTTCAGAAATTTATTTTATACATAGCCTGAGAATTGCCTAATTGTGCATAAAATATGTGGTAATTAAACAGCTAAGGTTAACATATATAATTTTGCGTGGTGCTAGGTAAAAACTTATTTATTCAGCTATTAGGCGCATGCAAATGTGATAGGACGCAGCTCGTTTAAATAGCCCATAAATGGGAAGTGAGTGAAATGAAATAGGTAGCACTTTCTAGTAAATATAATTGCACAACACATTATTGGAATTACATGTACTATACATATATGCAGAGTGCGCATAAAAGAGCTTCTACACATCTGGCTTGTAAGGCTTTAAAATTATTAATTTACACTGCCAGCTATCTCTACACAATAGCAGCTGCAAACTTAAGAGCACTTCTATTAAATATGTAATACTTACTGTAAATATCAAAATAATTCATACAATGAGCACACAAGTACATAGTTGGTATTGAAGTTAGAATGTACACTGCAAAAAAATAAGCCAAGAACCCCACTGTTAATCCCGTAATTTTTTCTTCGACATGCTATATTATCTCCCGATTGAGTGAAGGTTTCTTTAAAATGAATTAAAATTAAATCTGTTCTCTGCAAAAGTAGTAAATTTTTTTTAAACGCCATTTCGTTTATATTTTTCCTCTTTTGGTAGCAATCCAAATATTTTTTTTAGTGTATATTACGTTGTTGCATACTTACACACTCATTGTCGGCCCACATTAGTTTGAAGATGATTTTGGTTAGAATTAAATGCAGCCTGGTTAATACATATTTTGAAATTGGAATTTCAATACAAACTTAAATACAATCTGGGGAAAATCAGAGTTTATTGTGCATTAGTGGAAATGTATACCTGAGCATGTGCTGCTCGATATCAGCAAACATTTTGTGGTCTAACCAAAAATCTTACAATCAAATGCTTTGTGCCTAATATCAGTGCACACTCGTATACTATATTATATAGTATATAGTCGTATATATACATACATATATACATAAATACTACAGTATAATACTAAATAATATTCCTAAATACGAGTATTGTAATGCTACCTATTGTTATCGTTAACAATGATGCACTTCATTTTGTTGTTACCGCCGACTGCATTCTGTGTACTATTGTTATGACTAGCTGATGCGGTATAGTTTCGGCATTTACCATTACTCTACTCTCACTTCAACTTTCCATACCTACAATTTCCGTGAATGCCAGTATGTACATATGTTAATTCAAGTATATCCGAATATGCACGTATGGTACTTTATGCTTATGCCCGCATTTGCTGCATTTTAATATGGCTGCCATGTTGGCTTCGCTTCTTGCATGCACTGCGCCCTCTTGAATTAGTCACTCGTAAATGCTTTAAATAATTTGAATTTATAAGTTATAGTCGCTAATTAGGGGAATTTAAGGTTTCAGTTATGAGCCCTAATACGATAAAGGATACAAGTTGTAGTTATGGTGGTTTGTGAAGTTTTGTTTTTTGTTTCATAATACAATTATTGTTGGCTTCGTGAAGCTAATGCAAATTAATATCAAGATTTAATGCAAATTCAGCTTTTAAAAAAAATATTTCGTCTTGCCTCTGATCAGTGACGCACACAGAAAAATATTTTGAAGGGAGTTTTTCGCTTATTTAGTTTTAAAAAAAGTGCACTAATTCTATGATAGTACTACAGTTTCAAGATTTTGGTAGTGAGTTGAGTCCCAAATCGTTATATCAGCTTTTGCTTAACTCTCTTAAATTTTACACAATTGTGTGTACATTTATTCACGGCGCTTTGCGATTTTGGAATGAACACTCAAAGTTAGTAGTACACAGATCTTGTAAGAATAAATGAACTTACAGAAAAAGCGTAAATATATGGTAGCTTCCATCTTGGCTTAGCCATCATTATTGAATTAATGACTGGATTCTCTCTTCTGAACCAATAAACCGATTCGTTGCTGCACCTTCATACTGTTCGTCTTTGGAAGAAAAAGAGCCTGAGGCGTAGATGAATAGAGTCCTATTTATGTAAATAAAATTGTCTTGTTTTTCAGATTCCTTGTGTCTTCATTCACACCTATTATTCTTTTAACTGAGCGGCAAAGCCCTTAACACACGTCATAGCATCGTCGATTATAAGTTCAGTTGAAAGGTAGATAAGATATAATGGGTTTGTTAGAATTTTCTACCACCGATGAACTATCGTGATTTAGTAACAGAGAGCCTCGGATTATCTTAAATCCAGCGCGTAGAGTTTGAGCAATTAAACAAATACATTGCATCCACTTTGCAGCACGATGACCCTGTGAAAACAGCGGTTAGCCTGGAAATGTTCAATCGATATATTTTATTAATACCTGATGATATTTTGCCATTGATAGAACGCCACAGGTTTCTGCATAGCCAGCATGATTTCTCCCACTATTTGTTACCCTAATATAGCGAAACTCCCGATGAAACTCAGCAGCGCAAAAATATTTAACGCTTCTACGATGTCTAGGGCGGCGACGTTCCGAGCTAGTTATTCGAATTTCTGATGACCGTTTTTGTTACGGTGACCCAGCATCCATATCAGGGTGACGCACGAACTAAGCTCTTAAAAATCAGCAATGTTAAAGATCTAAAATTACGATTTAAGTGTTTTGCTTCTCCTATAAAAAAAGTTGATTCTCAGTTCGCCCCTTTGTATATTTCTTATACACATATACATATATGTATATATATATATACAAATTCAAAGTACACATAATTGTTTACCCAACTATGACATTCTCAATCGAATTTATTTTCAAAACAGAGTTATTTTTGTTACTATCTAACGAACGACATTTGAGGAATCCCTCCCCGAGGAATAGCAATCATATTAGAAACGATGCAATTATTAAAAATATACATAGCTACATTCATATAAGAAACTATTTCTCAATTAAAATTACGCAAAAACCTTTCAAAGCAGGATCAAAGAAGAACTCCTTCAGACTGCCCTGCCGCTTACCTCAATAGTGATATGTGTGAATGTGTAGTTGTAGTTAGTTAATGTATACGTGTAGTCACATCCCTGTGGGAAATGAAATTGATTTTAAAACAATTTAAAATTAAATTTTTTCCATGACAACTAATTGCCAATCAATATAACAAACTTATTTATTTGGCATGGCGATGTTATAGGAAGCAGTATTATATTATCCTATCTTGCATATGTTTAAAACGTAATTTACTTGCAATTTAAATTCAACCACTTAAAAATTTATTCCTTTCAGATTAACACGGCAAATGAGAGTTTAAAAACGAAACTACATTTGCATTAAATTAATTCAAAAGTATTTTTTAAATATGGTTTTTCATCCACCTGACTTATTTCTTTCCGACAGGGAAGCCACTTGCCAGCCAAACAAATAGAGCCAATCAAATAAACTTTTCGTGTGGTATTTTTGAACTTTTGCGCCTAAAGCTAGGCAACTTTATATAGCTACTTGCGAAATTGCCACAGAGCAAGGTTATTGAAAGTAAATGAATGAATGAGCAGAATGTATGTATATTGTAAGCAGTGTTGCCGTTTACAGCTATTTGGTAGCTAGATTTAGGCAAAGCCTTCTCTTTTTTCCTACCAAAATTTATTTTCTCTACCCGCTTGTTAGTCGCTTGTCAAAAATTGAAATTAATAAGTTTTTCATTGGTTAGTTCTTTAAATTTTCACAGTCGAGTCTGGATACAACGAACTAATTGATGCGAGGGGTGCTCGTTATATGCAAGTTGTTCGCTATATCGAGGCTGACTTTTAGTGAAAAATTTTTTTTTGTTTTTATGGTGGCCTTAAGCCAGTGAAACGCGAGGATATTCTCCTTTTATTCAGGTGTTTCTTTGCAGAATGAATTTTTGATGCGACACAACCTCTGCAATGGTAGCCTTTTGTTTCTTTATATCACAAAGTGTGGATTTAGCAATACCATTTTATTTATTCGTCCTCCAAATTTTTAAACTACTTCACCGTTTTCCCTTAGCGATAATGCTTTCGAATGTTTTTACGCGTAACTTGTGTATTTTTAATTAAATTTGACTTTTCAAACAGGTGGCAACTTCTTTTAAATTTTGCATTGCACCGAAGTGAACAATGGGATAGTCATATTTTAATTTGATATGAACTGCGACTTTTCGATATCTTTTGATATCTTTACTGGTGTGCTTTATTCATTTTGTTTAAAAGACCTTTTTATAATTTCTTCCGAAATGTTTCCGATTTTTTAGATACGTAGCAACCTTAATTTAATACAGGGTGTATAGTTCTTCCAAAGTACTTTCCTTTAATACCCGTTCTGTTATATTGTATATGGAAATATTTTACTTAAATAGCTTATTTTGCAATTTTTCCCAAAGATACTCTACTCTAATGAAACAGCTTTCCCTTTAAAATTTTCCACTCAAAAATTTTAGCAGCAACACTGATTTGAAGTTAAAACAATTGAGGCAGTTGAAGCAGAAAGAGGGTTCTAGATATTCAAACTCCTCAGTATAGCTATACATTTGTGGCTGTGAAGTGTGAGTGTGAGCTGAGAAGTTGTGAACGCTTTTTCTACGAAATGTAAATTTTTAAGTTATTTTACTCATCGAAAAGGACAGAACAAGTTATAGATATTGATATTACATTATTTCAAACTTTAACAAAAAACATATAAAGCCATTTTTATACATATTTATTAATTCGTATATATTTAAACTCAAACAATCTTTTCGCTCACCGTTGTGGCAGCGCACACAGGTAAATAAATTGGTTTCGTAACCACAAAACCGAACGAGCACAATTCAATGCATACCAAAAGGCGCTGAAAGCGAAAGGCGGGTAAACATAGCACAAACACGCACGTACACCCCATTTTGAGTATTCTCAGCTATATGTTTGAGCATATAAAACTCACTCACTTATTCGCATACTTACTGTACACTCACTCACATACATCACATCAATTCAATTCAATTCGACGTCAGCCTTGATAGCGAAATAAATTTTTCAACTACGCAAACACTTCCCTTCATCGCCACACACTCCCTTACTTTTCACATGCTTCCCCGCCAATATTACTAGGCTTCTATTTGCTAGGCCACCTTAGTCGACACTAAATGCCAGCATATGTTGCACAATTGAAGCTGAAACAAAATTGCCGTAACAACAAAGACGCTTGAGGGTATGAAAAACGGTGATGGAAAGGTGAAAATATATAAAAGAGTGAGAATTTAATATGGCGCTAGGTGACGATATAAGAATGACGGAGAGTGAAAAGTGGCATTGGTTGCCAATAGATGGCAATAGATGGCGATGAGTGGCAAGAATTTTACAATGAAAATGAAAAGCTGGAAACTGGAGCCAGAGAGGGAAATGACAAGTGAGGGAGCAGATATGCAAGAAAGCGCAGCGTGCTATGGAGAGTGATGGATTAAGAAATGTAGCAGAAAACAAGGTGAAAATATTGGCAACGTGCTTGGGGCTATGAACACCCGATCACGTTGAAATAATATTACTTTAGCTGCAAGCTAGCAGAGGTAGCAAACACCCAGTGAAGCGGAGTTCAGTGCGCTCATTCAATGGTGGAGGAGTCAAGTTTCTGTGTTGGCCAATTTTGTTTGCCTCAATTTTAGCTGATTTGTTTCTATTTTTCGATATATATATATATATATATAAGCAATATATAACTTAGTATTGCATATTTGTATCGGTATGAGTAACACTATAAAACAGCGTTTTGTAATCTTGCGCCACATCGTTCAATATCGGCAGTGCAGCATAAAACCGTACAGCGTTACGTAGCAAAACGTGACTAGCAGACGTGGTGTTGCAAAATGTCTTATATTATTTTAACCACCTCTCACTGTTGTAGACATATTATTCTGCAAAAATATTTATTTGAAAACCAGCAATTTCAACTTGACTGTGGTATTCTGAAAGTGGTTTCGCTAAATATGCTTCATTACAAAATATACGTTTTAAAATATGGCACAAGTTTTCGCTGAGTGTCACTTAAAAAAAATATTTAGTACTTAGTCATTTTAAACACTTCTTAAGCTTGTTATCAAACGCATTTTTGAATGCTGAGAAATTTTCAATAAACTATTTACAGTTCAAACTAGAAAAAACAAAAGATTCTCTCATTTCCATTGGCATATCGCTTTGTGCTTAATGAAAGAAACTGATCTCTCGTTCCTAATTTTAAAAGTTTCATAGATGTAAATCCGTAAGAAATTCAGAAATAAGCTAAAGTAAGTATAATTTGTTTATCATATTTGTTTTTTAAAACGAAAAAAAATATTTGAAACAAAATTACTCAACCTCTTTATTACCATGAAGATTTGCTTCCAGCTCAAAACCAGAAATGCATTTGGTGTATACAAATTTTTTTTATTAGAAACCTCATGATTTTTTAACAACGTGTATGGGCCCCTTTTTTGCTATTTACAAATCAGGAAACAACATAGATTATGATAACGAAAATAACTAAAAATACAATAAGCTGTCTTCTAAAATCCATCTATATAATTTTTATAAATATACTACTAATGCCCGTGTATTAGCTCGCATTCCGTTCGATTTACCGTTATTATTTCGAATGTACCAGAAAGGAAATTGAATAACTTCACCAAATGTTATAACTTTCAATTCATTTTTAGTATTGGCTTTGAATTTATTTATATTTAAAAAAACATCGACCCCTACTTCAGAATTGCCGAATACGGTTGGTTGCTAAAACTTTTGTCATTGGCAACTCCGTAATATGCCGTTCGGGTTAGGAAAACTTAATTAATTGTTAAAAATGCACAACATATTGAAACGATATTGACATTTAAAAGGCCTTCAAGGTAATTTCAAAATAAAGCTATAAGTATAAGTATAAGACCCTTAATTCAATATTTGATTTAACTTATAATTTAAATTGATTTTGCGACACCTTCCAAAACCATTTTTGAAATTAATACTCTTAAGGTTTTTTGTATGGTGTAAGCTATTTTTGTGCCAAATTTTGGGCTATTCCTTTCAGATGTTTGGCCCTGAAAATATTTTTTTTTTACTTTCCTTTTTGAAATCATAAAATTTGCAAAGAGTTGCAAAGTGTAATTTGCTTTTAAAGTAGGAGAGATCCGGGTGTACATATATATTGAAATATTATCCATGGTCTTGGGGCTGATCAGCGGCCACATAACTATCGGTAACCATGCGGCTGACTAATCCCCTACAACGGTAGAGAAGGTGCAGAGACAAGGTGGAACCGGAAACTTTAAAGCATGTACTGAGTTCTAATGAAATATCATGTTTAAAATCACTTTTCCCAAATGAAAAAAAAAAATTTAAAATTTTAAAATTTTCACTATTCATATCTTAAACTGTTTTTTGAGACCCGACTTCTTCTAAATCTTTAAAAATTGAACAAGTTTTTCTGCAAAACTTATATTATTACATCCCTTACGATAAACTTTTTTCAAGATACCCCTTATAATATCCTTAAAACATCGCCTTAAGCCAAAGTAAAAGTGTATACATATATCTTATACTTTATAAATAATAAAGCATAGTATTCGATGTAATGGCAGAAAATAATTTTGTATGGATTCGGTTTTAGGATTGTAGAACTTAGTGTAAAAAAAGCTTAGCAAAAACTAATGACTATTCACTTTGTATTCATATTAATTTTTTTGTTTTAATTTTGATTGTTTGTTTTTTTACAATTAATAAAAAAATAGTTTCATAAATTCATTAAAACTCCCACTATCGTCATTTAAAATTAAATATTTCAGATGTAAAACCCTTAACTGAAATGTATTATTTCAAATATCATTTCAAAAGTTTTATTTAATGAAAATAAAATATTTTCTATGAAATGAAGGTTAAGATTCCAAAAATGTTTTCCTACTTTATGATTTCAAATACTCAAGATATCGCGATTGCATGTAACTACCCGCCTTATTCTAGTACAATATTTTGAAATATTAACTGAATAGTGGAAATAAATATACTAATATATAATAATTAGTAATTTAATTCGCCCACCCCTTTACCTAGCTCCTTCCATTCTTACAGTATCTTCCATAATACTTTTTTATTGAGATTAAAAAAAGTGCAATCATTTCACGCTATTCTGAATTTTAATTTAATTTCTGTGGCTTACACTAAAGCGTCCCTTTGCGCGGGTGTATTAGTGTTGGTGAACTACTGAAAAATAAAACCAGCAGACAACGCTTCATACTTACCACTAGTCAATTTAGCTAGCTAACAGCACATTCACATTACTCATTCTCATGAGGAGACTTTAGAAGGCGTCTGGTATGTTTCTTTGAGCTAAATGCATACACACATATGCAAAAACATATCGAAATATGTGAACGTGTGCTGTGTGAGGGGTAGCATATCTCGCTCTTTTGTGTTTTACTGCACCTATACCTGTTTGCGTTGGTGTGTGTGTGAGCATTCTGCAATTAATTGAACTTTAGTGCTGTGGCGCTCCAACACCCACCAATTCCACGCGTCACGCCCTTCAACAAGCAACAACAACATCATCAAGCAAGGCAGTACTTTAACTGCCATCGGGAACAGAATTGCTATAGTAGGAAACCAGCAGCAGCAATTGCGGTGTTGCCACGTCTCAGTTATTGACATGTCTCGCCTGCTATTACTTGCATTAGTTAGTTGTTGTTGCTGTAATGTATGGCATTCGTTCGCCTTTAGCTCAATTGTACATACATGGAAGCATATGTGCCTGTTGGTTTAGTTCTGCTACTCCCTCCTTCGTCGCTGCGGTTAGCGAAGTCATCAGTTGTGGCACATTGTAGTTGCTGTCTGTTGCCACAATTGTTACTTGCAACAGCCACATCAACGCCTTCACCACACACAGCCGGCACACAATCGAAACGTAGAATTGTGCAAGCTGGTGCATTTGTGATGTGGCGATGAAAAGAGAAAAGAGAAAAGGAAGAAAAAATAGATGTATGTTATTTCATGTTTTATAGAAATTTTGCTATGGATTTTTCTGTTCATCATTGTATTTCTTTGTTTTGTTTTTAATTTGGCTACAGCTGTGGTAGTGTGTGGAAAAAATAAAAATAAAAGCGAATAGAAAGAAACTAGCATCACGGCGCTTACATTGGCTTTGTTAGCTTAGCGGCGGTTTTGTTATTTCGTGGCGGAAAGAATACTATAACAACAAAACCACCACAATACTGAATGAAACCATAAAGAAATTGGCTGTTCGTCTGGCTTTGTTTTATTAATTTCGATTACCGCTAACGAATCACAACCAACTTCTCTTGCTTCTCACTCTGCCAGCGATTGTGAAATGATGAAGTAGAAAACTTCGAATTGTTTGCATTTTTGTTTAATCCAAAATATTTACCAAAAAGCTAATTATACCTAGTAAGTTTTTCTACGCCAACAAAATATGTTTCTTTAATTGCAAATAGCAAAGAAAAAATGTCTTTGAAGTCAACGCCTAATCTAATTCGCAGTGGAATGTTAAGGCAATGAATTTTTGCTCAAACAACAAGCACAAAGGTAATTGCATTGGAATTTCATAGGTGAATGGACTTTAATGCCTTCAAAGCGGTGGTCTGGTATGTAAGAGAATCGGGAATGTTGGTTGAGTGTGGGTTTGTGTGTGCAAGTAACGGAATAATCGATTAATCAAATAAGCTTTTCAAATGTGATAAAAAATTTGAAGCAAAATAGAAAGTGGCTTAGGAAATATTTAGTTACATTAACTTATTGTTAGTTCGTTGAACTTTGGTTCTCTCTTAAATACGCTATTCAAATTGATTCTCAAATTTTCATACAAATTACACTAGTTTACCAATTTTGGCACGCTGAACACGAAAATGAGTTTCATTTATTTTTCCAAAGAATCGCTTTTGGGACATAGGCAAAAGTTTTGTTTCCGTAATCTCTTTGAAGTTATTGCTAAAACATCCAGAATAGCAAATAAACCTAACCTTTTATGACTATCATATTAAAGGTATCTTAAATTCTTTATGCTGATATATCGTTGTACTTTTCGAGTTACTGGCATCTAAATGCCAAAAATAAAGTCATTTTCAAGCCTTTTCACTTCATAAAGCGAGATAAAAACGTTAACGTAAGATGGTGCAACGCAATTCCTGTACCCAGATTGCGCCTTCTGAGCTAAGAGCAATTGAAAGTGGCGTTATAAAAGGTATATAATTTATAAGAGAGCGAAGAAAAAATTCTAAAGAAAACAGGAAGAAGCGGTCATATGACAGAACATTTATGTTAAAATTGTTTGTGAAAAAAAGACTCTGGTTAAAACAAAAATAACTTCGTTTTGTCAGCAAATAGGTGGATACTATCTAATTGACAAATGTAGTGATATCGGTTCACTGAAGGCTTAATCTGTTATCTAGTTATTGACGATTTGTACACGATGGTATTGAGTTTGGCCTTCTTCTTGTCCTAGCAGTAAGACTTAGTTTCGGCTCCCATGGCTTCTTGATATCTCCCTTCGCAAAAAGAAGATGTATTATTCTGCAATTCTTCCTTTGTAAAACTGCCGACATAAAGTGGAAATGGTGAAAGTAATTTATACTATATGTATATTCCTCTTATTTCCACATACCAAATACCACTTTTATTTCGGGTTTGAAGCCACTTTCATCAGTACGTAGATACTCTCTCTGTACGTTTTTAAGTATGTTTGAATTTAAGTTTACGGTAAAACTTAAAATTGAACATTGCTTATATTGACAGAAACAACCCCAAACAACTTATTCGATAGCAAATGTGATATCTTTTCGGTTCTCTTGCATGAAATCTCAACTCCAAAGAATATTACTATATCTAAAACTATGTTGCTTGAGAACTAAAAAAAATGTTTTTGAATAACTTTTTGAGCATACATTTATACAGAGTAATTATCACTTTAGAGATCAGATGATTTCTGTAATTTCACAGCAATTGGGGCGAGACATTTTCGTCTCCAAAAACTGTTAAGCAAATAACAAGTGCGATTAATATAATGCAATATTAAAGCCAAAAGATGAGTTGTGAAATCGACCAACTATAAAAGAAGGTAAAATCCAATCCAATCCAATTGCTGATGCAGGTCATTAATGTTTCTGCGACAAAAAAGTTTTAATAAAATCAAGAAATTTCTCCCTCCTTGCAGCAGTTTCGAAATGTAATTTTTAAATTCCAGTTGTAAATTTGCAGATACCTCTTAATTAGTCATCAATAATGTATATCCCTAAATAACTCATATTATTAATAAGACTTACTTTTATTATATATTTATAATAATTATATTTAATAAGATTTTAATAATAAAAAGTAATTTATACAAATCATTGTGCTTTAAACGCTTAACCCTTTTAGCTTCAAATTCCAATTACTCATACTTATGTATATTAATGTTGTATTGTTTGAGTTTCAATCATATATTTTAAATTTATTTTTAATAAATTTTTTTATTAAAAAATAATAATAATTTTTGTGAAATCGAAAAAAAAAATTTTGGTGCAAGAAACACTGCCTAATTTTTATAGAATTAAAACCCTTTATTTTTCATTTACGTAACATCCGTTCTTAAATCATATTATAAATTTTAAGAAGTTTCATTATTTTTTGTTTAAGTTCATTGTTATTGAATGTTGTTGTTATTTGATGTTGTACGTAAAAAAAATTAAAAGCAAGTAGCAAAAATTAAAACATTAATTATTCGGATTTTATAACAAAGTGGAAACGTAGTTACTAAAAACAACAAAAATTAAATTTGTTTAACTCACTCGTTTTATATAAATATTTACTTTTCTCTACTCAAACGTGATCATATAAAGTTTCAAAATGAGTATTCCTTCTTTGTAAATAATTTTTTTCCATTTCTAAAGCAAAAACGAATCCAAAAATTCTAAAACCAGTTTCTCTGCAACAAAAACAAAAATATATTTAAAAAAAATTTTACAATTAATGTTTTGTGTATTTCCACAATTTAAAAAAATCTGTAAAATCAGTTCAGTAACTCGTTACTATTTTAAACGCTACTTATTATACATTTATTGTTTTAATCGTTAAACGTAAATGTGTTTTCGTTCACATTACTCGTTAGTCGTTAGTAAACGTGTTGCAATTTCTGTCGTTCAAATGTTTATTAAAACAAACATTTCAGTTTTACATTTAAATTTGAAACAACATCAACAACAATAATATTTGAAACTTATTTTTTCTTCTTCTTCTTTTTTCTTCTTTTCTTTCTTGTATTCGAACCAAAAAAAAAACGCAATTACCAAAATTTTCACATACAGCTTTTGAAATAGGCAACCGCTACAACGCTAACATTAAGGATGATCAAATTAACAACAACAACAATGAAATCAGCATTGCCGTATCAGCTAAATGCGCCTGCGCAACAGTGGCCTATTAAATTCAACAATACAGTAGCGCGCAAACGAACGTCAAGTAGTACTGGTGAATTTTATAGTACTTGTGTAGAAAAAGTGCTATAAAAATACAACTTAAAATATTTCAAAATTTTGTGGTCAAGTGCAAGCGAGTAACACTACCTGCTAGTTGATTACATTAAACTTAAAAATTTACAAAAAAAACATCAAGAAACGTATTACTAATATGTACAAGAACAAAATTTTCCGAAATCAAATAAAAGTCCAAAAAAATAAGTACATGACAAAAAAATAAATAAAGAACAACTGCATAGTTAAAAGTATAGTAAAAAAATTGCTAACTTGTAGTTTTAAAAGTAAAATTAGTCAATTTGCTGTGCCAACGTTTACCCGCAAAATCGAAATATTTATTAGCATACGCGCTTATTCGAATAATTAATTATACATTTGTGTGTAAATAAAAATATTATAAAATAGTGATTTTAAATTCGAATAAATACTAATGCCAACTGCAACCGCTTAGCTTTCCCAACTCTTCACTAGTGATCAAAAGTTTCAATTATAACAAGCACATTTTAGCTCTAGAAATAAGCAGAAATCAGTAGTTTTAAAAACGTGCCTAAAGTAGCAAATTTAAAAGTTAAATTTGGGAACTAATTGAAATTTGAAAATCGAAAATTTAAATTTTATCGATTAAATATTTGAAAATAAAAATGTCAAATTAAGAAATTCAAAAAAAAAAAATTTAACTGAACAAATTTAAAGTCAGTATCTACCGTTCAAAAATATATAGCCATTCTTTCGCATAAATTTTTTGTTCGCAAATGCTAGTGATAAATGTAAAACTATTTACCTTGCCACTTTTAACAATAAATTTTAACCTTAAAAATTAAAAAAAATAATAATAACTGCTAGTTTTTAGCGAGCTTAAACCAACGTATATTGAAAATTTAAAACTTGCTTATAATTAATTAAAATATTTGTATGGCATTAAAATCAAACTATTCGCAAAACTATCACGAATGTAAGGTACAGGGATTTAAAATTAATAAACTAGGATAAAAGTTAAATATATAAAATTTAAAATAAAAAATTAATAAAACTAATACAACAACTATTACAATATTCAACTTTAAAATATAAATGATAAAAGTTTTAACATCTGCACATATTTTAAGAAAATAAATTAATTTCTTATAATTAATTTTTTAAATAATAAAACATTTGAGAAGTCCAACAACTGGAGACTTAAGAGCGCGGTTACCAAGGTTTCTATTCATTAAAAAGTAAGCTGATTACATTTGAAATTATATGTATGTATGTATGTATAGTTATTTGTGAATATGTGTACTGAAAAATGCTTTCAGTTTTATAAGTTAAAAAGTTTTTCCACACAGCTAGCTTCTAACAATAGCACAAAAAATTACAGCGAAGATGGTGCAATGTCAAACCAGGGTTACTTCCCAACCAAATTTGACTAGGGATAAACCAGGGATAACCGTTATACTAGAAAACTTACCTTGTCGGAAATTGTCGCAAATGACGTAACTACTCGGCAAATCGACTTGATTTGGCAATATTCTGCCAAACAGAGAAGTAACTTGAAAATTGCGCCACGGAGAAGATTAAGACATAATCCATATTTAATTTATTTGTGAGACCCTGTCTAGCGGCTCTGTTTAAGAAAGCAACTAGTACACTGCAGTGAGAACGAACTCAATCAAAGTACAATATGTACATGTAAGTTCGCAGCATTAAATGAGCTGAATGCTTGTGCTCTCTACGCCTTGCTCGGTGAAAATGTCAAAATTTGTTGTTTTGTCTTCATTCTCACTTTCCATTTACGTTTCAATTAGAATGCACAATGATTCACGTTTTCTTTTATTTTTTGTTTGACATTCTATCCGTTCGTTTATGGTTGTATTTCTCAGTTTCTTTGAGATTCACGTTACTCAAACGACAAAAAACCTTATATCAATTGTGAATCTCAAAAACCGGTGTGGACAGTAAAGTATACAAGTCAAGCTCGACTTCTCAAATTTCGAAAAATTATTAACCTGATCACCTCATAGCAAACTCAGATGCTTTCCCATAAATACGGACCTTTTCAATTATGCTCTTATATCAGTCATTGCAGACAGCTCTGAGAAATTCCATTACTAATGTAATTTGAATATTTATATTTAAAAAAAAAACTGCGCCAAATAAATTCAGCCTTATATACCGCCCTATTCGCACGTCAATGACAAGTCGCACCTCATGATTATTGTCATAACTACTGCGCCTAAAGTTAAGCCGCAAAAACTAACCGTGTGACCAGTTATTATTACCTACTAGATGGTCATACTAAACGTTAGAAAATATTTGTATTCTGTGGCATACTTTTAGTAGCACTAGTTAAAGCAATGATTATACGAAGAGGTTCTGGCTTTGGCGCCAAAGTCGCTAACATTTCCGAGTAGAGCAATACAACTAGTTTGAAGCTACTCAAAAGAGATTTATGTATATCTTTTTTATTTTCTACCAAAAAACACACACATACATGCATGTGGATTTTAGTATACGTTTCCGCCAACTGAAGATAAATTTTCGATTATGATCATGTTGAATAATTCGTGATTTTTAAAAAGTCGCCAATTAAATTCAATTAAATGATACATTTCAGCATAAAAATTAAATTTTCCGACCTAAAAAAATATATATTCCGAATATAAACCAAATCTGGCATTCAATACATTTTTATTTTAATAGCTCAGTTCCAAACAGGAAGGTAAATAACGTAAAAATAAAAAGACCCCAACCGACATTTTGTCGAAATAGTTGTTTTTGTTCGTTTTATGCTCATACTTTACTTTAGTTAAAATAAGAATTTTAAAAGTGTTACTTATTTTTACATTCAAATTACAACAATTTATGCGACGAAAATGTAATGTGTTTTTCTTTTATTTCAGGTAAGTTTCTTCCATCTAATGTGGCAATCCTTTACGACAGTAAGTAGTATATATGTATACATATTCTTAAACTACTCCGTGTGATTTTTTTCACAGACATAAGTAAAATTTCATGTGCAATTCAATCAGATACCAAACATATTGCACACTTTTGTGTATTTTTCAGTCAAGTTAACTTAGACATATTAAATACTGTGAATGTATCTTTTCTGACAAGGCATACAGTTTTATGCTCTTTAGGCTTCATACTAACCCAATTTATGGTGTTTGCTAGTCTTGTCTGGTTCTTAAAATATTTTACTTCCACATCTAAAAACTGCATCCCACGTGGTTCTTCGGCTGATGAGATGTAGCTCAGTCTTTAGAAAACATAGATGCCGCATGATAGCATAACATGGAGAAAGCTCGATAAATCGTTCAAGATACTACATTTTAAGCATTTCAGAATTAAAAAAAAAATGTACTCGATCCAGAGACGACAGATATATAGATTTATTTCCTTACTTTAAGCACCATAAACGTCGCTTACAGGTAAAAGAAAAACCCTTATAAAACCTTATTAAAAACACAAATATTCGCTAAATAACAGAGTGACTCTGATTCATAGAAATTTGCGAAATATGCAGTCAAATAATAAACAGATTCTTAAACTTCCTAGTATTTTTCAAATACATGTTTTGAATTCATGAGTATGTACATAAGTGCATAAGTAAATGTTTCTACTGCTGCATGCCTATAAAAACGGACCAGTAGACGTGAACAGAACAGAATGAAAACTGCCACTGCAAATGGCATAGCATCAAAACCGGGATGTATTAAAAAAAAAAAAAATTTACAAGGGATGGTGGTCTTAAGTTTAGAAAGAAAAAAAAAACTTTGCTTAGCGCTTTTTCATATTAAGGTAACGATTTCTTACTTGTGCACATCCGAAGGCGTTAAAATCCTCGCAATGTGGATTTTAAAAAAATATGTACCTCAAACTGTGTTGGCTAGTGAGCAGTCATTCAACTCCAATATACCAGAACTGCATGTTCATGTCTCACTAAATTCAATTTTCTTAAATTCACAACTTCCACTCATATACTGAAACTTCTCCCACTAACAAAGAAAGATCATACAAAATACAAAGAAAAATCACCTGCTGTCATGCAATACAGTTAATTTGATCCCTGACGCGTCAGAGCTCACATTTTTACTTGACGTCCTATTGGCTGCTTATTTCTTAAAGAAGATTTATGCACACCCTCTTTTCTACGCACACGCAAACGTGAAATGCTCATTTTCACTGAGCTTTTCTTTACAATTGCCTTTTTATTGCATTTTTATAAACGTCATTGTCAGTTTTATGGTCATAGCAGAGACAACAAGAAAACCTTCAAAAAGCATAAAAATATATTGTGAAAATTTTTTATACACCTGCTCAGTGCTGGCCAAACAACTTAACGAGATGATGAGACGGAGGGGAGGAAGCAAAAGAGAGCAAGCATTTTTGAGCATAAAAGCGCATTATTTGCAATAAAAGTTGACTGTCACTGAGGCTTTGGTAATCCGTTGGGTCATAAAATCTGCAACCACCACATAATATCTGCACAGATAAATAACAGTGTTGCAGTTTACCATCTTAAGTTAAGTTTTGTAGAGCTACCGGTTTAGTGGCGAATTTTGTGAACGCCATTGACAAAAAATAATGTCACGAACAACATTTAGATCTCATTCCAGCCGCCTTTAATATAACCGCATTCTTTTTCCAAAAGCTACATCAGATTATTGGTACAAAGGGTAATATTGATATTGCGTAGACTGAAGAACTACTATATATATAAATAAGTATACATATATATATATATATATATATATAGATAGAAAGGTATATATATGTAAACTAAGGTGCAATAGAAATAATAACCCCGATTTCCCAGAATGACCTCAGCTTTCGTGGTGAACACTAAAATGTTCTTGTTATGCGAATCGCCAACATTTTGCGATTGACTATGGATAAATTGAAGTAGCTCAGTCTCGGTGAACAATGCCTGATTGTACAAAAAAATATGCTCCGATGTCTCATCATTCTCAAGACTTATCCGCCAAGATGCAGCCGAAGCGAGTGAAAGCGCATGAGATGTAGCACAATAATTCCCCAATAGGTATTCCACTTTGACAGTACTCACTCAATGATTAATGTTTTGTAAAATGTGCAGCTAAGGGTAAAAAATATATTAGGTCCCAATAAGTCGGTTTCCAAGTCTATCCTGATCGGCCCATAGGCAATCAAGGTACAGGATACAGCATTTTCCTTCGTTCCTTCAATACCTGCATCTCAGTTGAAGGACTCCTTTATACTCCTATTTCTACAAAGCTGTACCTTAAAAATTCCCCACAAAAATAAGCTCTCGCTTTTCGCCGAACACTTCCTTTGAGCAACCAAATGCCTAATTGTCTAAATTACTGCCTGTCAGACTGCCTAATTTGCGCACAATGCTAATAAACTAATTTTACTCTCGCTTGCATCCCAAGGACTCCATCAAAATGCCTATTGTGACTTGTATTTGCCTACAACTCACAGGAGCTGAAATTAGAAAGCAACAGCCACACACACACACACATACATATCTTTAACACTTCCCTTTCATTTTGTTAAGAGTCTAACAAATATGCTCAGAGCGAGAAAATATACCCAAAGGATTTGGTACGCATTTACGTACATAGATAAACGCGTATGCTGTTAGTGCGCCTTGAAGTATGCCAAGCGGTGGTCAGGTTGAAAGCAGGCAGCCAGGCAAAATCGGTCTATGTAGCAAGCAACCAAGGAACGCTGAAGGCAGAAATTTTATAAGTCGACGAGGTGTATGAACTCGGTAATATTTATATACACTATATCCCTGCATTTTAAAAGTAATTGCCGCCATGGATGCCACTCCAACTCGCTGAGGTGGTGAAATATCACAACTCATATATTTTATTTCGCATTTGACGCAAAAGAGGCATTTACTTTAGCAAATAATTTCAACTGTCATTCAGCGCGTGACTTAAGTAGCTGGCAAAAGCAACAATCTTGCAGTGACTGTGAGTGTTCAAGTGTGGTTGGTGTGTGGGTGTGTGGGTTTACGCAAGTTTGTCGCTATGGTGGCAACCAACTTTTTGACAATTGTCTTTCAAAGCAATTGTTTTCAAAGGCCCTATGGGGCGCGATAAATGAAAAGCAGTTCATTTATCGTACAAAAGAGTTGAACGGAGTTAAGCAAACTGCGTTTTACTGTTCCGTTTGGAACGTGACTGATTGGCAGTTGGGGGGGTGGGGGCTAGCCTTCGCCAAGACAGGCATCCTGGTTGAGTGGTGAGCAGTGGTATGGACAACAAACAAAGCATGCGGATTGGCATTCAGCTAATAAACGCCTAAATGGCTGAAAAGGGTTAAAATAAATGTCTGAGTAATTCCTTCATTTTCTAACCTGCTACTCCCGACGACTTGCCGCAAGTGTTGCTGCATTGCTTGAGGATAATTGTAAACAAAGTCAAGTCAACTATTTCGTTTGTTAAAAAGAATTTACAGCATTTTAAGCAATGTGCACCGAATTTATTGAATGAACAGGCGAAATGATAGTTTAGGAAGTGTTTTTCTGTGAATAAAATATATACAAAGTAGGCATATTTTCATTCTTGATTGCAAATATACTACCTTTCTATTATTTGCAAATATTTAATCCTACTTGAAATTTGCTTTGAATTTGTCTTTGACTTCTTCAAGCTTTTTACCCACATTGCCTATTCGTTTTTGTGGTTGCCACGAACTTGCTTTTCATTAAATTATTGAAATTACTATATACATATCTTCAAAGCACACTTACGCAAAGTTTACGATATTATAAGAACAAAGAAGTCACAACGAAAAATTCTGCAAAGCAACAAAATTCCAAATTGACTTCTATGACTTGCTTTTGTGCAAACTTATACACAGATTATATGAGTGAGAGTTTGTGTGTTGGTGCGTTGGTGTGCATGCCTTCAACCGCAAGCTTTTAACCACATTTCAATTAATCAACCACAAATTTCTGAAACATGCGTGCATGTTATTAAAATTTCATTTATGTCGCAAGCAGGCTCTACAAATTAATATATTGAATGAGTATACTATACACACACACACACACACACATACATGCACATTTGCAATGGTTCATGCACACTTATGCAATTGCACGTACACCACAAACACTTCAAATATGTAAGTATGTGCATTGTTTTACATTTGGTTGAGTGTTTTCTGCTTCGGCTGCTACTTCTTCTTCTTTGCTTTTCAATCACTGTTGCGGTAGACAATTGGCCTAGCTGCTGATAGCATTGCAGAATGTAATTGACGAAGAATGTATTATGTAAGTGTATAGGTAAATAAATGCATACATTTATGCACACATTCATTCAAACTCGTAAGCGTCTTGAGCAGGAGTGGCAAAGGGGGCAATGCCACCTTTCAGTTATCGGTGAGTGAAAGTAGGCAGCGCCATAACTGATTTCGTGGAAAGTTCAGAAAGAACCCAATGATGTCTTCCCTGGAAATCCACTGTCATGCTATTCGACTAACATAATATTATTATACTCTGGAAAACGGCGTTTTATCGACTCGCCTGGGGTAGTCTGTCGATTCAGTACCCAAAATCGAATCCATGCGAAAGTTAATAATACCAAATTATTTGACTGGTATTACGAAAATAACAATCCTCAACTTATTTTTTTACGTGTTTGTTTATTTATTTATAAGTTGCAGCACAACAGCCATTAGCTGTTTTCCACATTTAAACTTACAGAATAAGGTTAAATCTTATAGCGTTTTTTCTTCTCGACATAAATGTCACCTCATTCTAGGGCAACATTACGAAAATTTTACCATGCACCCTAGGAAAAATGTTTCATTTTTTTATATGAGAAATGAACAAAAATATTCCGCTCTATCAATTTCGTTTGCATCACTAAGTTAATTGATCGAACGCAATAAAATTGCCAAAATTGAGACTTTTGAGTAAAACTATAGTAAAATAAAAACTACACAATTAAAATCAGCTTCACAACTCTCATCCTGATGTTTGGTAGGGAGTAGAAAATTCCGCACTTTTTTGTCGGAGCAGAGTGCAACATTTTGAGAAAACAAAAAACCGCAGAGAATGTGCTGAGAAGAGAACACGAAAGTTTGCCATCCCACGGCACGGGGGCAGAATAAATGCAACATTATTTCGAGAAAAGTAAACGCTATTATATTGCAAATCCAAATATAGACAGTATATAAATCAGAAGACAGAACGATGAAGTAGGTATATGCGTATTTCATTAGGCAGACAATTTTTAGGACTCGCATTAAAACGCCCAGTGCTTTTTATAAAGCCGAAAACTGTAGACAAAGAATTGCCGCTCTGATGTTAAAGCTTTTTTATTCGAGTATATCAGCCGTTTAGTTAACCAGGTATAGTCTAATCTATGTTCCTTTGTAACTGGAATTTTGTGCCACATTACGAGATACTAGGGTATCTTAAACTTTCACGATCGCACTCTAGATGTGATTGTATTAGGTTGGAGTACTGTCGAACCACATGCTAAGGATTTTGGCGAACTCAATGTTGCAAGTAACGTAGCGTATTGTAGGCCTATTATCCTACTTTGTCATATCTGGATGATTTTATTATATAACTACATATGCATTGCAGTTTGATTTGGTATAAAATCGGTCGATTTTTATACATCAGCTTTTCTATAATTTTTAGAGCTACTTACTCCGATGAGGTATCAATAAAACTATAATACTAACAAGAAATTAACCTTCCGGAACACTTAAATGTTATGTAGTTCTCATGTAGTTTTTGCCTAAAATCATTCGCGATATTCAGCAGTGCTCTGAGATAACCACGATTAGTCCTGAACACAAACAGGTATTTGCTTACTGAAGAAAAACTAATTTATTTATATTTCTACCACCTTCAATATAAGTATTAGGATTAGGCTGATAGCTATTCTCGGCAAATGGCTTTCGTATTGCAATTAGTTTGGCCTTTTTCTAATAGCCAGAAAACTCCAACTTGGTTAGGATTGCATTCAGCATGTCGGTTAAACTTGAACAAGATATTGGCATAATACAACGTCAGATTTATGGTAACTACGACTACATCACAATTGGCAACAGAAAGCCAAATTTAATTTTTGCTTTGCAATTCTGCATCTGTGTTATTCTTTTCCGGTGTGAAGAAAGCATTAACAATTGAAATTGTTTAAAACCAAAATATTGCAATACCAATTGTTTTTGCATAATTTGCGTTCACTTTTCATAAAAAAGAAAGTCTAACCGCATTACTTAAACAGTGTAAAAAACCTCCTTTCCATTATCTAATGTAGCTTATATGAAAATAATTGTTCAACTAAATCGGGCTTAAAACTTCAATTGTCAATAACCGTAGCAGAAACTAGTTTTTTCACGATATATTTATAATTCGCCATAAACATAATATTATTTTCGTAAATCCGTGATGCAGCGGATGATGGCTTTACTCACTTATCACAGTTTTCGCTCCATCATAGTCAATTATTACGGACAACAAAAGAAAAATTAAAACTCTTCTGACTTCTTACTTTTTATTTTTTAAATCTAATATTTTACATATGATAAAAACAAAAACTATCGGTAACATAAATTAAAACCAATATCTTATATATGCTAAAAACAAATATCGGTAACCCATAATTCCAAAAGCCAGAGTCAATAAAGCCTCTGAAAAGTTTTGTTTTTGACTAGATGGAATGAAATGTATTAGATGAATTAAAACCAAATATAACTTTTATATTTAAAAGTTTATATAATTGGTAAGGTTTATAAGTCTTTACTGTTCTAATCTATATTCAATTTGTTTGATAAATCTGTATCAGAAAATTTCTATTTAAAAACTACTTAGATAAATACGTTTTACGGAAATATTTTATTTGAATAGAAGTTTTTGTACAGAATCTATAACTGTTGGCAACCCCTACGATAGTTCCCCTGAGACCGGCTGACTCTATTTGTAAATAAACTTCATTAATCAATTCAAAGCAAAACCAAGGAAATTGAAAAGGATTTATAATGTAAATTTCTTTATATGGCAAAGTTACTTGCGGTTTTGAATGCGCAATAACTTGCTTTTCTGCCTCAGCACACAATTTTTTAAGAAACATAAATAATTGACAACAACTATTCAAACCGATTATTGACTCGGAAAGAAAATGATTCGAAAACGTTTCGATATCTGTCCTAACTCAGTCGAAAGGAGGAACACCCCCACAAAAACGAGTCGGAATTTCATCAAATTTACCTTTCAAACCGAATCGAAATATAGAAAAGGCCTGTTTATCAAGAAAAAAAGTTACTAATGAGTGCATGCGCCTCAAATTATGGTTGTAATTATGGTAGACTAGCTATATACGCCCTTATTAATCAATCTACTAGCTAAAATGAATTTTGTGCCAGTAACTCACTTTTCCTGAAGGCCAATACGCAAGCAATCAAATTTAATAGGAGATATAACTGCGTACAATAACAGCTACAAAATAGTAAAATAAAGTAAATCACTAATAAAAATAACAATTAAAAACAATAGCAATTAGCAGTAAAAACAAACAATTAGAAATTATGCATAAATATGTGCACACACCCACACTACCACACTCACACACACACCACCACACATGTAAATAATCAAGGCCTTCATGAAAGTTTGAAAAGTTTGGTTAAATGACGTACTTAGAGTAGTGCATTGCACTAAAATTTACTGCCGAAATTAATCGACCGCTTGTGACAGCCGTTCGCGCACACACATACATACATATCCATCTACTCACCAATACAAAAAGAGGAATTTTATAAACACATTTAGTATGCACTCGGTTTATTGCTATCAATTTTCAATTTATCTCTCTTCCTTCAACTGAATGTGTTGCACTTACTAATTATCTATTTGTCGGTTTTTCTATGTTTATGTTTGGGGCATTTATTTTGTTTTCAATGTCGAAATCTGTTTTTCTAGTTACGAATAAATGTGTGTTGTCATGTGTTGTTGAAAGTTATTTAGTTTTGTGACTATATTTGTGTGGAAAATCAATTAAGCTAATGTCAGTGCTTGTCATTATAATAATAAGTGAAAATATTTCAATTTTTGACGGTACAGTTATGAAGGCGAGCGAATATTAATAACAATATACAGGCATTTGCAGGATACTTGCAATGACATTTATGCAAATTTTTAGTATAAAATCAATTAATGAAAATCGTTGGCAGTGGAGGGGAAGAAAGATTAGTATTGCATTTCAAAAATGTATTTGCACTTTTGATGCATATCGAGCTTTAACTTACATAAGAGACAGCAAAGCGAGATACATACATATATAGAAATATAGAGAGCGAGAGCGAGTATGCTTGAAAAAATCATTTTAGAAGTGAGCAAAGTTGCTACACAACATATCTGTGTTCATATGAAAAAGTAACTTATGTTGAATATGAAATTTTGGAGATATAGGTAATTGTGGTTAGTTAAAAAACTAGCTCAATCCAGTAGAAAAATTTTAGCTGACAGCTTTGTTTTAATGTTACTTAAAGCGAAAAAATTATTTAAAATCTCTTTTATATTAAGCATTTTGTGCTCAAGCGCTATTTGAAAACTGAGTTTTGCAATTTATTAAACTTAAGCGATTATATCGAAATAAATACTGTAAGTTGAGCAGCGTTAAAGACACACAAATTGTTTTTTCCTTCAAGTATATACTTCTTTTAAACGGGGGGCATGTTGAAACCTAATGTCAATTTAAAGTGTACAATTAAATTATGATTAAAAGATCAGAGAAGAAAGTAAAAATGTTTATTTTTTTTCTAATATGTAACCTAAAAAGTAAACTCTGATAACTTCTCTGCCAAATATAGTTTAGCCTTAATATAAAGAACGCTGTCTATACACTATCTCATTTCTCTCATAAGTCAGCCTAAGCTACCGGTACAGTTTTTGTGTAAAAGGGTGGGTTGAACCTCATTGGCATAATCTAGTTAAAAAACAAAAAAAATATACCACATGTAAAAACACAGTTTTAAAATAATTTGAACATGCTAACGATTTCTTTATGAATTGCAAACAATATTTTGCAACATTCAGGTTATCACAAAAGAGTAAGAGTTTAAGAAACTTAAAAATGCGGAATAAAGTCCATATCTTGGAAAAAAATGCTTTAAAGGTGACATTACAAATCAAGACGCCAGTATGTAGTTGTAAAAATGTATTTTCTTAATATTTGAAATGATTTAGTCCCAGTTAATAAACTATTTGTCTAAAATTCATACCTATGTATTGTATCAGAAATCGAAAATAACCTTATCCACTTATTTTCATTGTGTTTGCCAATGATACGAACACAAAATCACTCTGTACGATCTCTTTGTGTTTTCTGTTGTGGGTTATTTATTAACAGCAAAAAATTTATCTTAGGCAAAGACACATTGGCAGTGATTTTTATTTTTAAGTGGCCTCGTCTGAGGGGTAACGCATTATAAATTGGTTCCACATTTTCTCGAAATCTCTCCCTATCCAAATGGACAAATGATTTGCCATCTATTGTGACTATTTTTAATATTGAAAAAATAAAGTCCCCTACGTTCACTCCGCAAGAAATCTTAATTTGTTAGGTTTTTTTCACTTCACATTTTGCTGCGCATTCTTAAAACTTTCACAGTGCACAATACAGTGAACAGTGATCACAAATAACAATTATTGTGCAAATTTCCACTCAAAAAATCGTGCGGCATGAGAAAAGCTACATGTACAAGGATTAGAGCAACATACTACTTGAAACGAAGACTACCTTCAATGGCACAGACTTCCATTTTCTGTTATTTCTTGAGTTTTATTTTTTGCTCAGAAAGTAGCCGTTATCTTTTGAGTTTTAGTTATTGCCCGGAAAATAAAACTTAGTTTTTGGGGGTTTTTCAAAATCAAAATAACATTTTTTGCCCTTTCAACCCATTTTATTTTCTAAGAGAAAAATTTAACTCAGGAAATACCGATTATTTCTTAAGCAATAAATAAAGTACCAAAAAAAGCTATTAAAAAGTACTTTTTTTTAATAAAATATATAACCGTTACGGTCTCTGATTTAAAAAAAAAATTGAAACTTTTTAAAGAGTGAACAAATTAACACTAACCTTTTTCACAAAAATATTAAGCTCAATATCGAAGGACCCTGAAACTCTGACACTCAAGGTTTAGGTCATACCACACCATGCAGTCTTGCTTATATATGCATATATACTAAATATTACATGCATACTATTCTATACTTTTCTTATCTCATTTACAACATATTTAAATTTGTTTTCATTTCGCTTTCGAGTCCCATTCCCCCTACCAAAAACCAATTTACATGTCAATACTGCCTTCCTGTTCGCTGCTGCACAAAACTATATACTCACTAAATACTATACGTAAATATCATAGAAAAACCATTACAATTTTTTACCTGTACACATAAATAGGACCCAAAGCAGAAATAATAAAATGATTTGGCTCAAAAGTCAACCGACGTTAACGGAGATGAGCGCCAGCATTTAAAATATAATTACAAAACTGGCATTCTCTTCAAACGTATTTTTTCAAATTATGCACTTTTTGCATTATTTTATTTTTTCGTTTTTTGAAACTGCCATTCCTTAATGATAAAAAACTTCAGCAAAAAGAAAGTCAGAAATAACGTCAGACAATTAGCAACTGTCTGCTGTTAACTCATTTTTCGACAACAACAGAAAAAACGCTTGCGGCCAATTCAGTGCTGGTGTGTTGGTTCTGCAAAAAAATTCAGGCTATGCAAGTGACTTGAAAGAACAAAGTTATAAACAAATGGAAAATTGCAACAACCAACAGCGATACAGACACAAATACTAAAGTGAAAAAATAACAAATTGGTATAGCAAACTAACATATATGTATGTATGTATGAGTGAGCCGCATACCACTAGGCACTTGAGCGCACCTGGCAATTTGATGTGGTAAGCAATTTTTGAACTTTTTTTTGCACATGTGAATGATTTTAGTAGTATTTTTTTCGCTTTCTTAAATTATTATTATTTTTTTTAATGTAGTGCCAAAGTTGAAAATGCAAAAGTTGCCTTTTAAGCGTTTAACAAAATAATTTTTATTAGCAAGAAAAAACGTGAAAAATATTTTCATTCCCCTGCACAAACGGCCTGATTCAACAGCCACTATGACAAGCTAATGACTGCCTTTGCTGGGCTTATATGCCGGTCAGGCATACGACCATAGCGGCAATTTCAAGTCGCGCAATAAATGAAAAAAACTTAAAAAAGAAAATGCAAACCTAAATACTCCAACATTTGCAGCTACAAACCTACTATGTGCATTAGAAGCATGACAGGTCATAAACGGCCAGGCAGCATTCAATATTCAACTGCCAGCCAACCAGCCATCTGCCAGCAGCCACCATTAAAATAGTCAAAGTCATTTTGCAGCCAGTAAAAACCAAAACGATTTTCAACACTTTCTCCAGTTTCAACCTTTCGATTACGTGTGTATGTATGTTTGAATGGTATCCTTTAGTCAGTTCAACATTAAGCAATCAGTCCATGTCCTCTGCACTTTCTGCACTGCCGCTACACGGCGACTATTTGCCAGCTGGCGCGTCTCATGTGGCACTAAAAGAGCCACTTAACTTGTCTATATGAGCCTAATGGGCTTTATTAGTTCACTTTTTTCCTGTTACAGCTTCCTTGTTTCCTTTGCTGAAAGCGAAAGAGTGTAATATAAAATATTTACAAAATCATGAAGGGAAAATTAAGATATTACATACAAACTGTTATAAATATCCAGGTAATGACTATTGCGCTCTGAAACAGGCACTCACAAAGTATTTGTGCAGGAAAATTAGTCTGTAAAAGCAGTGAACGAATATATGGAACTCGTGCACATCTAAAGCTCCTCAAGGGTTGCATTGTGTAGGCCATTCTAAGCCACGATTTCTGAACGGTTTCTGATATTAATAGCTGAAGTCACACATCGTTGTAATTATGTGAGCAAAGAGGTAAGAGTCAAGCCTTTCAGGAATTTCGGCAGCACAGTCCTTATATTCTGAATCTCTCCTCTGTCAAAAGATTCATGAGCAAGCATAAAAAGTGTATATAAAAATTAATTGATGCCTAGCATATTCGATATAAAAAATGTTTCCCTTGAAACTAAAGACGTTGTAACTATTAGAAATTATTAGATATTTCCAGAATACCAGAATTATAGCACGTCTATCCATATCCAAGGCGCATTCATATCAGGTGTTAAGCGTATGACACAAAAAAACTGCACTAACAAATAAAACGCACAACGACAACAAGAACTACAACAAACCCATACTTAACCATACAAAATATGAATGAGGATTTGCAGATATGCCCAAAAATATGTGTCCCCTGTGCATGAAAATTACCTGTTTTACGCGAGTTCGGAGCTGAAGGTTGTTATAAGAAATCTTTTCTTTCCACGTTGCATATTTTTAGGTACCCGATACAAAATTAGATGACAGAATGTTACTTTTAGTGAGATATACGCCTAGACTATACTTATGTATACATAGTTGAATTATAGAAGACGCAGAGGAGATAGCGTGCCGAATGCCTGTTTCATTCGCAAAGTTTAATTGTACCTGCTTTCTACATTTCACCATTTGCGAATTGTACTATTTTCTCGAGCGTGACATACATTTAAATTGGCTAATAACCTTTAAGCATTCACCTATGAAACAGAAGAGGACTGTGGTTCACCATATTTGTAATACAAATGGCCCTAAGGCCCCCATACCCCTATGCTAAGTATTTCAAAACGAGCAGTTTCTAAAGCCGTTCAAGCTGCTCAGAGTCATTGCAAAATTATGTGTGTGTGTGTGTATGTGTGTATCGTGAGAAAATGTGTCAAGATTGGCAATTAAGCGCAAACAGGTGGAATTCACAATCAAATAACCAATTTCCAGTGGAAGCACCCCCATATGGTTAGTTATAATAATAAATACTTAAATAAAATGCAACGGCCTTGTGGTTTGCTGCAAGCATTTACAACTTTTTCCATATATATCACACAACTTTTTATATTCTTTTTAGTTTTTTTGATTGCATTTAATTTTACTCCTCCCAGCCAGTCGGTCAAGCAACCAGCAATACTTCACACAATTACTCCTTGGTGCGCCATCTGTTGGCAATGAAGACATTGGCAACAAGTTTTGCGCCGCCACATAAGTATAAATATAGTCCTGCATGATACCCTCTGGTCTACTTCGGGTTGCAGTTAAATTGTTAGAACAATTTACACACATCCATATACTGCGTATAGATGTACGTTGAATTTTCATTTTGGGCGTACTCGCTTTGCAGCTGGCCAAGACAAGTGATAAGTGCTTTGGCAATTATTAGCTTAACTATGGCAATATGTCCTTCAACAGTTTGTACATGCAATCCCACACTTGTATGCATTTCTGAGTATTAGCTGAATATGTCTGTATTTATGTAGACAATCAGCTAGTTTAATGTTAAAAGTTTGATAATATTAAGTATCAGCAACAGCAGCGATGGTGAGCACTAAAACGGAGTTCATACACTTACTACAAAGTTGGCTAGCATGCTGGCGAAAGAGTTGACTGGGAGTTGGAGCTGAGTAGTTTATAACAATTGCTGGCAGCGCTATTTTTGGTTTTATTTCCTTATACTTTTGTTACTTTTCTTTTGAGTATTTTCCATGTTGCGCCTGCAGCATTATCTGTGGAATTTTAAACTAAAAGTGTGAGCTCATACATACAAACATATGTATATTACATGTATATACATATATTACATATGAAGATATATGTATACACACACACATAAGCGGTTCAATTTGACGCTCATTATGGTTAACGATAGCTTTCAAAAATATAACTAAGAAGCAAAAAGAAACTAGAAATTGCGACAGATTCGTAGCTTCTGGGTAAAGTCGTTGATACCAAGTATACAGATGAATGTAAGTATGTATACATATAAGGGTGTTTCACCAAAACTAGAATTATAAAATTTATTATATTCTAAGTCCTCCACCAAAAAATATTTCCGAAAACTTTTAAAACTTACGTGAGCTGGGCCGATTTGAAAATACCTCCAAAAATTTAGTTGTTTATAAATAAGATTAATATTAAAAAAGAATCATCTTAATGATAAAACAGTTTGAGCTTAAAAGTTTTGCAAAAAAGTATTTAGACATTCGCAAATCAAAATAACCAATAAAAGCGGTGATGCTGTTCTTGGCCCTTTTCGAAACAATTGCATAGCTCAGCCAAACCCGATTTAGAAATATACGGTATCATTAGAAAAGTTGTTTTCCGCCCTTTCTGTGCAAAATGTCAGCACATCTAAATTCGAAAAAATAGAAGACTTTATAAGTATATGTTTACAGTCACCTGAGGTGATTTTTTGAAAATTATTTTTAGAAACTAATTTTATTAATAAAAACCTATATTTTGGTGATGTCTTACAATTGATCCATCTTACGTAAATCTTAGTATTTTTTAAGAGTGCTTTAGTGGAAGTCTTGAAATATAATAGATTTTTTTTATATGGGAAGTCATGCACTCGAATATATATACATAGATACTGCACATACCCATTATAACAACATTTCATCTAAAAGTTTTCAAATTCACTTCCATAAATACTTACAACCATGGTGCATAACTATAACCGGGATTTGGTTTTAGTAGTGTACCATCTTTTCTGAGCCGTAGAAACATTACTTTAGGGACATTGAAGCCTAAGAAAAATTCAAATGAAGAACACACAAAATCAAGGAAATATAGTACTAGCAAATACCGCATGGATCATTTGAATTATCAATAATAACTATTTTGCACAGTTGTATCGTCATTGCGTCTTTTATTTAATATAATTCGAAGCCTAAGTCCTCCTAGAATCTTTACCACAGACCGTAGATTACAAAGAAGTTGAATCAGTGAAATTATCCTGGGGTAAGAAATGTTAGCTTACTTCAGCACACCACAAACCAATTGCATTAATCAGATTCTAATATCAATCAGTGAATGCCAAATTTGATCTGGTATGGTGAAATAAGCTAAAATATTATATTGGCATATAATATATGCTCTTTGTATTTACGTCAACACCTGAAACGTAATTTTTTCAGTCGGGAAAAATTTTAATTTAGATGTATCTGACGGTTTCAAACCACCTTTATTTTCCCATGTTTGGTGGGCCAGTGATGGTTGTAAGAACGTTGCCTGCATATTTTAAGTTGTAGATTGCGTTTCTTATAATACGTCAGTACAAACAAGCAGAGAAACGAAGAAATTCTTTGAGTCCCACAACCTCAACAGCTTGAAATGGCCACCATGATTACAAGAACAAACTCACGTAGAAAACATTCTGGGAATTATTGTTCGCCAAATTTACCCAAAAAGAAGTAATATTGAACCGTCTAGAATAAAGACAGATATACTTTGGCAATAAATTTTCAATAGATGGAAGGAACTGCTGTGGTTTTTCTTTTGAATATTTAAATGGATCTTTAGATTTTATTAATTTACATTCAGCAAAGGGACGACCCCCATCATTATTTGCAATGTTGAGCTACTATAAGAAGTTTTCGAAAACCATAGCACATTCACATATACCCGTGACTTCAGAAACTATCAGTAGAAAGCAGTCGGGAACGGTTAAATCCGGTGATCTTACCAACTTGCAATATCAAACCGGCTTGGAGGAGTATAGCTTTACTTGGTTACTTTATACAAATCAAATTATGTTTAGAATACGATATTATAAATTAATTAGTATTTGACGTCATTTGCTGAAGTTTTCCTATTTTTAAACAGCGTCTCTTTATCAAAGTTCAACAAATAGCAACAAGGACTTCCCAATTCAAACATTGAATCGTATTTAGCGTACCTCAGAAATATATACCAACCCGATTTTCAACGATAGCACTGTCGAACAACCCCAGAAATTATAAAATGTTTGCAATGCGTCTATGCCAAATAAAAAAATAATATCTTCAGTCAAGCTTTTTTATCTTAAAACAGACGAGATTCTCGCCTTCTAGGGACTGATTTGATCATCGTTGGCTCCCGTTTATAATCAAAAAAGTGAAAGATTCTCTTAGTTTTCTCTGAAATATTTACGGAAGACCAAGACCGTTAGAAGAAAAACTCCACTACCATTAATTAATTATTGTTTGCATAATAATAATTCTTCGGCTCCGCAATTCCAACATAATTTTTATGATCTTTTATATATTGTATTTCAGAAAATAGTTTGACTATCATTAATTCCAATCTATCAACAAAACTACTCTTAATTTTTAATTTTTATATTTTAATCAGCAAGCCCCTGACTCCTCTGAAATAAATGAAGAATATTACAGTTGTTTGTTTGTTTTATTTAAGAAAATACTTACTTCAGCCAAACCGAAAAACCTTCATGAAATGGGCAAGTTTCTACGAAAGCTATTACTCTGTGAATTATGCTATCATATTCAATGTACACACAGATATATTATAAATTCAAAAAACGTTATAATGAAGAGTACCCCAAAATTGTTTCCATACTAAAAATTTGTTCTGGTATAACACTCATGTAATAATACAAAATCTTTCTATATATTTTATGTACGTTCTTATGTATCTCCTCTACATTTTTAATCTTCTCTCTAACAAATTTCTACAGAATTCCTTACATTTTTCTCATTCCCAACTCCAGCAGCGGCTTTGTTGCTCGGCAACATTGATTTTGATTACAATTCATTCGATTACAATGCCTGTATGCACTTTTGTGCAACAATAACTTTTATCCTTACAAATATGTATTTCATTATTTGTGTACGTTGAGCAGCTCATTTTCTTAACCGCAGGCTATTTGATTGGGATTTATTGAATAAAACCTCTTTGGTAAATAAGAATTCGATTTAGTGCAGAAATGATATTAAATAAAAAAAAGAAACATGTAAAATTGTCTAAAAGTTTTTTTTTCATTGATACTGTTTAAAATTTGTGTCGTTAGGAACAAGTATAAGAAGTATGTGTGCATTTGCAGTGTCCTGCTGCAGTTTTTTTTAAAGGAGACTAGAGCACACACATTGAATTTCAAAATATATAAGAGCATTTATTTATAAAGATTCTAGTCATATCAAATATTTACTTTTTCAATGAAGTTTTCGTGAATCTTATATTTTTTCGGTAAATGGATGTCTATCTAACCAACAATTCATAAAGATTCCGACCTCGGCGATCTGTCAAACCATGCCATTTTTAATTAAGTACTCACTAGAGATTTTTTCGTTATATTTTTGTCAAGAATGCAATGATTTTTTATCGAATATAATTTTCTATTTTATTGCGTTAAAGCAACCCGCCGAATATAAATTTGCATTCCATTTCTTTAAAATAAATACCTAACAATAATTTTAACAAATTTTACACACATAAATTTGTCATAACTTTCATTACAAATTTAGCAGCAAATCAAACTAATCAACGTTCGGTGCATTGCGTTATCAGGTACAATTTTCTATATTCAATAATTTATAAATATTTGTGACTTTCAAGTAGTGGTTATTTTCTTTGAAAATTTACTTTAAAATTGCTAGAAATATAAAAAAAAATAATTAAATTGATGCCATTTTTAAGACATTTACGTAAATGTATTTTGTATTGTATTTTTCGTATAATTGTGCATAACTATGTATGTGTGGTCGTATGTTTTATTAAGTATATAAATTTCTAAATATTTTAATAATTTTAGATTATTGAAATTTTAGCAAAAAAAAAAATACCAAATATAAACCAAATGGGGAATTCAAAATTTAACTGAATTTACTGATTTTATAATAGGTTGATTCAAAGATTTTTCTGAAAAAGTTGCTTTCAATGATAAAATTTTAAAAGCAGACTCTTATGAGAAATTAAAATGAGATTAAAACCTTTCTAACTTAAATTAAATTATTCAAATGTTAGAAAGCTTTCTTTAAATTTTAAATTGAAATATTTTTACAACATAAAATTATTAGGGTAAAATCAAATGTACCTAAACTGCTTTTTAGTAAAAAACCCCAATCAAAAAACCCTTTTCAACTAAAATTCTGTATTTGATCCACTTTAACAAAACTAGTTTTTTTTGTATATTGCTATAAATTATTGACTGCATTTAACAGCTTTGTTCGCGGTATTTATCCAAGCGAAGACTAAAGAAATTTCGAAAATAAATTTAAAAAAGTTTTATGATTTAGGACATTATTACATTAAGCTCTAATCACTTCCTATATTTTAGGAGGAATGCTTGCCAAAATAGTTTATGAAAATCTTAGAACTCAAAATTGAGAAAATTTCAAAGTTCTGCAACTAAAACCATTACGTTGAATCTTGAATCAATCTACCAAAAATCAAGAAAATTCAAAATTATTGTTAAAAAAAAAACACACACATTAGCGACAAAATGAGGGTTTTTATGGCAGGCACAAAACAAATTTTTAGGCAAACATGTATTCAAAATTTTACTAAAGTTACAATTTTGTCTTTTCTTCTTTTTCTTCCTTTTTTTTGCTCTACCAACTCAACCTCAACTGCAAAAACAAACAAAAAACAAAAACAAAAACTAAAATCACAAACGAATTCTGTAAAACTGAAATTGGCGCAATTTCCATACAAAAATATTTTTCCTCCAACCAAAAATTAAAATAATTTAAAAAAAATTCTACTTGCGTGCGCTCGGCACATGCAAATTTCCACAATTTCCTCTCTACTAACAAATCAAAATTATTTTGCATTCTACTACTTTCTGCTGAAACTGTATATACTTTTTTTTGTTTTTTCGTTTAAACATTTTTTTCATGATTCGAAAATACAAAAATTCGCTCGCTCACGCGCGCGTTTCCCACGTTCTGACTGGTTTTGTTATCCTTTCGTTTTAAATTTATTCTTATTCTTTTTGAAACATTAAACCATAAAACTCGCTGAAAATTCATTTTATTAATTCAAAATCTTAAACTGGAATAATGTTTTTTGTATAAAATAAAAATATTTGCTGCGTATATAAAAAATGGCAAATATTTTTGGTAAATTAAAAATAAAAAATGCAAAAATGATGCAAATACTGTTTTAACTAAATGTTGTATCGTTTGTTTTTCTTTCTATTATAAATAAAACCAAATTTTAAATATTCAAAATACATATTTAAATGTTGTAATATTCTGTACTTTGGCGCCCGTTTCAATGTGCATTCGTTACGTTCGTTATATCGTTGCATTCGTTACCATTTTATATACATAAATATAATTTTGTCTTAACCTATTTGTCTACTAATAAATGGGAAAATTTATTTATTAAACAATTTTTTTTTCGTTTGATAATAAAATCTACCCCTTCATTCCTTTCTGCCATATACCCCTTTTGGTGTTTTTGTTTTTTTTTCCGGTGTGTGTTTTCTTATTTGATTTTCTCGTGATGCGCGATTTGACTTTTGTATTTGCTACTATTTTGTGATACGTGTTTGTCTTTAAACTACATATGCTACTATTTTTTGTTGATTCCACTAAACCAACTTCAATTACTTTTCGACCCGTTCCTTTGAAAATTCCCAAATTTATTTAATCTACATTATTTTGCTATTTTTAAATATATTTGAATCCTTATATTCATAATTTGTATTTTTCCCTTTTTTCTTTTTTGTTTTTTTCTCTACTCCCAACACCAAATCTATATCAAAAACTATCCACAAACCGCTCGCTCCCCTTGCCCTCATCCATAAATCCATCCCACCTCTCCTCGTATATTTGTGCCTTTTTTGTATGGACTGCTACTTACCTGCGAATCGCGGCTATCGGTTAATACATTTAGAGCATTTAGATCGCAAACTTTTCGTTGGTATGCTAAGCAAACAACAAACCGAAGAGGATGTTAGACAAATCTTCAGCCCTTTTGGCAGCATAGAAGAGTGCACAATTCTGCGCGGTCCGGAAGGCGCTAGCAAAGGTGAGTACAAAATTATTATTGTTATTATTTTATTATTATCCTTGCGAATTTGTTCTGGATGTATGTGATTTTTTCAATTTAATAATTAAAATCTTAAATAAGCTAAGTAAGTATGAAAATATTTTTTTTAATTTTATGGTTTTATTTGAGTATCAAACAGGATGTTAGCTAACATTAATGTGACTGTCTAAGGAAGATAAATACATATAACCGTTATGTTACGCTAACCAACAATATTACAAAATTGTTGCCTAATACGAACGAATTGAAATAATTACGAAATGGCGCCTCCTAGACCAACTTTGGCAAAAAGAATGGTAGTGCATATGGTCTGATTTTTTTTAAGGGGTGTTAAATGTGTAACACCTTTGTAGAAAAGGCAACTGATTTAACAAAAATATCGTTTACAAAACGATTTGAAAAACAAAATTCTGTTTCAGGCTCAGACTATAAAAAAGCTTAACGAAGAATTATTTTGTAGTATTTTTTAACCTTCTAACTCCTACTGTAATTGAAGGTCATTTAAATAGGCTGCTAGAGGATTCAAATATTCCACGGAAATTACAAGCAGCCAATTTGGGGGGTTGCCGAAGATGAAAAACTCGTCCTCATTAAGATACGGGCGAAACAAAGGTTCATTCAAGTTGCATCTTTTTTTCCATTGCGTTATAAAACAACAAATAGTTACTTCCAATCATTAGCACATTCTCGAAAATTTTGGATGTAGCTAACAACAGAGATATTGGGCTGTAAGATGTGTCATCATTAACAGATGTGCCGTCATCATTTATGAATAATGATTATTTCTGTCAATTTCCACATATTGGGCATTACTCAAGCTGAGTGCACTGTTTATTTGGTGCATAGTATTTCTAATACAGTTTTTGGGAAAATTATGCCAGTGTGCCCCTGTTATTAAACCGAGCTTCATTTATTTGTCTAATTTTGCCAAATTCCTGCGATCATACCCATCTACTTTTTCTGTCATATAATGCCCACCATTTAGCGGAGTTATTTTTTTAAGTCCAAATAACGTCACTAATTTCGCCTGTAAGATTTTCCAAATTAGTGTTGAATTTGTAATTTTTGAAGTAATTAGTTGTTGCTTTTTATTGAGAATTTACATATATTTTGTAATTCAATCATAAACCTTTTAGTTCCCATCATTTTCGCAATTTACGCGAGTTGGCAATCAAGTTCTAAATATAGCAAGGATAACTATTTTCCTTTATAACTTTGCGTTTAGATAGGTTGCGTATATTTCTAGACCACAATTTGACAGTGAAAGTACTTTGCGCTTATTGGTGGTGTTCTCATACACAATTTTTATTGATTATCTTTTCCTACAGAATCAGAATTGATAATATAGAATCGTCTGAGTAAAGGCCTAAATTACATTCTTTGTGCAGAACAATTACTGGTATTTTGAGAAGAGTGAAGAAGTCTGAAAGATCCAGTGGAAACTGTGCTGCATCCAGCCGCTTGTATCGACTTGAGCAACTCTGGGACCTTTGTTGTAATTAAGCGTTGAGAGCCCCAATGATTATGCTTAGTACTAAATTATCCACCCAATATATATCTTCCGCTATATCTCTCAGCAATTTCAGTAATTTTTTTGTACGCGATGAAATGCCCACACAAAAAATTTTCTCTGGCATGTTTGATCGCATGATATCAAATTGATAGGTCTCATGGCTGATCACAAATGCACGTAGTCTCAAAAAAGAGTTTAATCAGCCTTGTGGCATAGTCGATTGCGTGGATCTCACTAAAATACCGCAAAAAAAAGCCCCAGCCCCGTATTAAACAAAAAATTTTATTTATTTTGAATTGCTTAAAATATTGGCATTTTTTCGTCAACTCCCGATAATTTCTTCCGATTGTTTAAAGGTTACTTCAAAACGAAAAAAAAACATACATAAATAAAACACTTTTCTCCAAAGATAGTAAATATTTCTTTATTCTCAATTCATTCCCATTTTTCGTTCCAATAATTTTTGTTTTTCTTCAGTACAAACAATTGTTTTTTGTATGGCTTCTGCTTTGAGATAATTAAAGTTATATATCTTATAGCTATCAGATTTTTGTCCCTAGTGGAACGTCAGCAATCATAGTCTCGAACTAACGCTCTGAAAAATTGAAACTTTCATGCTTCCAACTACTCACTTTAAACATTATTTATAAGTAATAAAAAAAAAATACCTCCATTTTATTGCGTACTGCTTTTTTGAAAAAGTTCACAATCACCGCTCAGTGCAGACATCATTGAAATCATGCCATAGTTAATATCTACGATGCCACGGTTGTTGCACTACACACCAACAACAATGTAGCCATAATCGCTAATAGTTATCGTAATAGCAATATGACTCCCACCGCCAGCCAGCCAGCCAGCCAGCCAGCTATTGATAATAATGATGTTGCCATTGATATGCAATGCTGGACGTCCGTCTACCAACAGCAGCGCCAAACAACTCAGCAAAGGGCAGCTGGTGCATTGAACCAAATAATAATCGCAAACATAACAATAACAAATGCATTTATTCGTACATATGTATGCATATTTGTGTATTGTGAAGTAATCAATGTAAACATCAACCAGCACGCACACACACACACACACACGTGATTTCACTCTGCATTTGTAAAAATCAAGTAAACAGTTCAATTAAAGTGTTACGCGCATACCAGCCAAAGCTTGGCTATTAAATGCAACGCTGGGTGCTGTTAGTTGGTCGAAGAGCTGCCGAATGTCTGCAGGGCTGAGCGGTGCGCATAGTTGTTTGACTTTTTGGTAAGTGCTGTTTGCAGTGTGGCATCGATAAGCGTGCAAAACACACACACCCACTCGCTATTATACAAGCATCACGCACACACACACTCACACATGCACGAGCAAACTTATACACTTGCATAAAATTTTATTTAATGTTATGCTGATGTTAAATATTTAAATGTGCTCTCTCTGTGTGTGTGCGTGTGGGTGTGCGTGTGTGTGTGTGTAGGGATTTGTCAGTTATTTCAAATGCTTGTAGTCTGCTTTTGGGAGCAACTGCAAATGTGCATGCAAAGCAATAACATTTTATTTTATTATGTCAAAGTTTTAAAATTATTCCATTTTATTCAGTTTTTCTTGCTGCGCCCCCGACTCCGACTCCGACTACGCCTGCTCCAACTCCCACGCACTATTCGTTGTTTACTCTACGTTTGCATTTCTTTTGTTATGCGCCATTCGCTGTGATTATTTTAAGTTGTATTCCAACTTTGGTAATTTTTGTATTTTATATGCACAATATTCTGAATACAAATTTTGTTTTTATTTTTCGAGTACGAAAAACTCACTTTTATCTTTTTCTATTCAGTATTTAATATGTATTTTTTTTGTGTTTGTTTATTGTCATTGTTCGTTTTTATTTTGCTCTGTTTTCAGTTTGTTTGTGCCGCTTAACATTGCATATGATAATAGCTATTGTATTTCCCATTTGACTTCTATTATCTTTTTTGCAACTTTGTTGTTACATTTGCTTTTGTTTCTGCTGCTTTGTTTCTACCTCATTTTTATTCATTTTCCTTCAAATGTTTACTTTGTTTTCGTGTTTTCGTTTGCAGGCAATACAAAAAAGTAATTCTCAAAATTAAATTGGCATATTAACTGCTCTTTGGGCATTATGCATTGTTTACATTTGTTTTTTTTTACTCACAAAATGTTGCAGAACATTTTTAATTTAATTCAGCGTAGAGCTATTTTTTTATAATCAATGAAAAGTTACATTGTTTTAGCCTTCGGAATTATAGTGAAAATATACATTTGTAGCACTTGTAATTTTGACGCCACAAGCCTAGAAAACCACTCTGTGCTTTCCTCCTTTTCAACAGTAATGGTTTTGGTAATTTCGCTTTTCTCTTTTAAAATGAAATGACTTTAGGTTTTGATAACAAGTAAGCCATTCTGTAACATTTTTGTGCTATTGACTTTCAATGTAACTTCCAACAAACCGACAATAGAATAGGTCTCGCCCTTTCACGCTACATGCTGTGGCAAAAGAGGTGACCAAAAATGTTCAATCATCTATACTGAAAAAAGAAATCCTTATTATAAAAGCAATAAGATTTTTAAAACAAAACTTTGCGATATGATTTTGGCACATTAGTCATCACAATAGTTATGATATAATTTTTGTGATAGAGCAAAAATAGGGAGGTAAATTATTTACGTTTTGCTCAATACAAATGTTTATAATTTTTATCAAAATCGATACATGATAAATGAGAAATAAATAATATAACATATATTAATAATATATTAATGACTGGTAAAAACACAGCATATTCCGTAAATTGGTCGTTACTAACCACGTCATCTCTGTATATTTTTTTGCTTGAAACCCAATTTTCTCTTCCGAAATTACGTGATCAGGAAAATGTGCACTAATGTGGTCCAGAGATTTTGGAACACGTTCCCTCTAGTTTAAATGCTAATCTATATAAAATGTTTTCTTAGTTTATCAAAATATCGATACAAGTATTTTCAAACACGTTTTTCTTAACAAGTGTTTCGTGGTGGTGAAATTTCAAATAATTGTGCTCTTTCGCAACTTCGATTATTCTGGAATCTCATGACTTCTTGCAAGTACCGACTCAAATCATCTTTTGTTAAAGATGTGCAACGGAGCTCACTTGTTTATTTACTAAACATATCTGGCTTAATATTACGGACAAAACAACCAAAGCTCTTATTCAACGTGACTGTCCGTCATCTGTGCACTGGTCGGTAATATTACTGTAACGTGCGCGCTTCATTCAGACTGTCACGGGTTCCAATCCCGGGCCAAGTAACATCAAAAATTATAGAAATTATAAAAAAAAACAGAGTCGACGTAAAACTATAGGACCCTGAGTTTGTGGTACAACATCAAAACGCACACAACAAATTGTAGGCTGAAATTTGGCCAAAAACACATATTATCATTGGATGGTTCTGTTTTGCTGTGCAATTAAGGGGTGCAACATGAGAGCTCGCCCAAGTAGTATCACAAATGACTTAACTGACCTAAGCGCTCATCCAATGCCAAACTAGGCACAGTGGCAAAACACGTAAAAGAAATGAAGAAATGGAGATTAGAAATGAATTACATCACTCTCACCGTTTCTCTAACAATAGATCTCGTCCACTTCACCATACCAGAACTTATTTCACATTTGCTAATTGATATTGGAATCTGATTTCTGGTGTGGTGAAATTGGATGAAAAACCTTGTCACAGGGAACGAAATGCCATATAACTTCTTTGTAATCTACATTATTTGCCAAAGTGCTTTAACTATAAGCATTTAGTACAACCCGATTGAATTTTATTTTATTCCATTCCATTATATTTTTTTCGTGCTTGCTTATTACATTATATTCGATCTGAACTCATTTTAATTAATATCATTCATTGGCATTTCGAAATCATTTTCCTTTGTTCCATTTCTTTCTATTCTATTTTATTTCATTGTATACTATTTTCTTTCTGTGTCACTGTTTTCCACTTCATTTCATTTTATACCATTCAATCCCGTTTTCTTTCATTTCGTTTTCCTTCTTTGCTCTCTTCATATTCAAATAGTTTTGGTAACGTTCCTAACCATTTTATTCCATTTCATGCCATTTCATTTCATTCATTCATTTCACAATTCTACTTATTACCTTTTAGAGAGTATTAAAATTCCTTTTACGACTTTAACAACTCTAACCAGTGTATCATTTAAGCGCCTTTATTTATTGGTTAGCAGAAAAAAACAAACGCAGTCTTATAGTAACCATTCAACCCTCATCACACACCATTGCCACAGGCCTGAATGGTTACGAACCACATGTGTTTCCAAGCACTCGAAACCCATAAAAGCATGAAAGGGAATCTTTCTTTATGGTTACGTTGCTCTACCTTTTCGCGCAATGAGTGTAGACAGTCCGTCATTTAAGCGCCTCATGCGGACTTGCAGTTATCAACCTACTCAACCAGCTACGAGTACACCTCATCTACAGTGCTGTCTATCATTCTGCACTTCATTCATTCATAGAAATCAAATTTGCATAATTTAACATGCTGGTTGACTTGCTGGGCTGACTTTGCTTTCGGTTGCTTGCATTGCGGTTTTGCGACTGACTTTATCAAATCAAATGGTGACGATGGCAGCAGACAGGCAGGCAGGCAGGCAGGCAGTCAAACAGGCAGCAGGCACCACATCAAATTCAATGCCATTGGCTGCCATCGAAGCTGTCACTACATTTTTTATTATGAGAAAGAAACATATGAGCATTTGCTTTTGCATGTTTGAGTTTGTTGAGTTTGTTTATTGTGTATTTGAGTGTCGGCGGAACATTTGAAATTTGCATAAATTTACGACGCGTGGCGCTTTTTATGAGACGAATGCGCGGATTGTTGGCGATAGTAGAATAATGAAAGAATTTCCACCCAGTAGGAAATGCACTAACACATACACAAACAAATGTTGCATGCCATGCATTCTTCAGCTTTCAGCACCCATTCTCTGTCTTCGTCATTCGCGAAGCGATGTATTTATTTCTTCAATATTTTTTTCTTATTCTTTCTAACACACCAACACACTTCGTTGAAATGCTCGTAATAAAATTGCAGCACCAAATTAACATTGATGGATTTTGTCACTTCCAACATGTTGCAAACGCATTTTGAAGGCGCTCTAATGAAGACTGATGTATGTTGCCAGTGTCAGTAAGAAACATAAGAATACATTTTCGCCCCACTAGCGCCTGTATGTATGCTATGTTAACGCAATACATTTATTCCTTTTTTTATGTTTATTCGCATTTTGTACAATTGGCAGTCGCAATAGCGAAATCAACTGTCAGCTAACTGACATTGGCGCCACTTTTTTTTTGCTTCAATTGCTCGACTATTCATTCGACTATTCGGCTGCTGGTAACAGCTGCTTATCATCATCGCCTGCTTGCTGATGCTGTCAAATATATCTGTGGGCGCCTTTGATGTATTGCAAATAATGGCATTAGCAAAAAACGCATCTGTAAACTTATGGAAATTGCGTGGTGAAATTTGCAATTATTTGGTATTTGTCAATAATACTGACAATCACTGGATGACTATCGGCTTGACGTACTGTCAGTTCGAGTGTGTCAGGATGTGTGTGATGAGAAAAAAAATGCAATAGTTTTTATTTGTGCTTTTGCGGAAATAAAAATTGATGATGTATTAGTGGATGGCAATGAACTGATTGTGAGTGAGTTGTTGACAGTTGGCGGCCTTCTGGCGATAATTTTAGTAGGTGATGAGTGCATTAGTATCTGTGAAGAGGAAGCTATCCATGAAATTTAATTTAATTTAGAAAATTTCCTTCGGACTGTCAGACAGCAGATATTAAGAATAAATGAAACAAAGTGATGGGGATAATAATGAATGATTGTTAAAATAAAAACACATTCCAAAATATATAAAACTAAAAGTTTAGATATTGAAGCATCTTCATATGAACATAAATTCCTTCAAGAAAGACTTGATAAATTGTTTTTTTTTCTATAGGCTTTTCTAAAGAAATTAAAGGAAACTAACATTATATTAATAATTTCAAATTTTTCGCAAATTGAAAACGTTTTAATTGAAAGAAGCTTCCGAATTATAAAAGCAAATATATATTTATATATATTTATATATACTTATATGTAAGTGTATTCGAACCCAAAAATTGTACATATCTTACAGTTTAAAAATATATATCCCGGCAAACGTTGATACTTTGAAAAAAAAATATTTTAATCAAAAGAAATGATTTTAAACCATCACTCCGAAAAGTATTTTCTGGTTTTTCTTTATATTTTGCTAACATATATTATGCACTAAATTATATCCGAAGTAACTGTCTCGTTACCATGAAACTCCATAAAGTAGTTTTGGATACTAGGGAGGTCAAACAGACAAATATATTTTATTACATTCTAATTCGGTTATTATTTTAAAAAGTTTTTCAATTTGCAGGAACGACTTCTCTACGGCTTTGTTATAATATAGATTTATAGCACATTTTTGAGTATGGAGTTTTATAGCTCATTCAATTTCAGAATAAATAATTATAAGTTTTAAGTGCCTTTTTTGTTTTTTTCCTATCAGTGTAGTGTACATATATGGAAAACAATCCGCAATGATAAGCAAAACGTAAGAAAAATAAACGCTCGTAATCTGCGCACCAAAAAATTTGCTTGAAATTCTGATTAAAAAGTTTGAAATTTTGATGATACCTTTTTTGTTTTTTGTATTTTTTGGTAATTTGCACGAGGTTTAAAACTTTAATTTACATGCTTTTTTTTGTAGAATGAACTATATTTTTATAAAAAAGGAACGAATTAAAATCTTAGTTTTAATTTGTCAAAATCATTATATTAGCCTCTTAATATAAAAGGGAAGGCTACAAAACGCCCAAAAATAAAATCCCCACGCACAGAATTCCCATTAAAAAGTCCCCACAACAAAATTTTCAAAATAATGATCAACAAAATCAAAATCCTCAAAACTAGAATTCTACAACAAATGTTTTAATCAATGCTTCAAATTCCACTTAACTTGACCTTCGTGTGTGTAAACAATTTACTTTGTATTACTTTTCCGCCAACTTTTATCTTTGGGTGTTGTCCAGTCCGACCTTATCGGTTTTTTATGTTAAAGTTTTTGATCGGTTTTATTAGTTCGAAATTACTCGTACTAGTTGTCGGTTTTGCTATCGATAGTTAAACGATCATTCAAATCGATATCGGCTTACATTCCCGACAAATCCCAATTTCGAGTTGGATTCTGCGGCATGTCCGATTATTGTTATTGTCCGTCAAATTTAGTTGGAAAATGTTAGAAAATTTTTGAATAGGGAGCCCATCTTGAACTATTTTTGAGCTAGAGAAATTTGCTACAGGGTATATATTTAGATCAGCATGTATCTGTGGATGAGTGTAGCGTATGTGTGCTTTGATTTACTCACCAAAAATGCGTTAATAAATATGTATGTGTGGTTATTTTTCCGGTAACTAAAGAAACTCGAAATTATGTGTTTTTCTAAATACTATATCCCCGCGTTTTTTGTAAAATGCGTTTAGGTTACTTTTGGGGATTTTGAGTTTAAGGATTTCAGGCTTAATCCAATATAAAACGCTATTGGAGAAAGTTAGCTTGTTTTTTGTTACTTACTTTGTAGTGTTAAGCTTTCATTTTCGAGGGAAATTTTAACATAAAAGTTAAATGAAAACTTCGACCGAAATTTGTGAAGTGTGCATTTTTGTGTATATTTGTGAGAATTTTTTTTACCAGTTTCGAGATAGCGCAGCGGTCATCTTTGTTAACTACTCATGACAGTAAGTATGATAGTCAAAGGGTAAGTTGAGGATAAAACAAATGCCAGTATATACGCCTTCAAAGAATATATTCAACTAGAATGGTCCAAACTACTTGCAAAATTTCATTCGATTATTATACAAATGCTTTCCATAGTCAACACTAAAGATGGTACCATCGGCCCAAGTGAGTAAATAAAAATGTCTTGGTTATTTTCACATATTTTGGTCTTTCAGATCCATAAAAAATAATTTCACGACACGGACTGTTGAATTCGTAACTCCTGATCTGCCGAGCCCAGTAATTTATTTACCTTCATTTTCTTTGATGTCATTTTGAATGCATTAAAACCCCTTCAGCTGAGGGTATTTATAACACCAAGCTTACTTCATCACACTTTGTATCGCGAAGTACTATATTATTCGATTAGAATATTCATACCGTGCAAGAAGAGCAAACGAACGGCTGTCGCGCATGCAGGCCATTCCACGCCGCGGAAAGGAGTAATCAAGCAAATGTGGAAGAAATGAAGGAAAGCTTACATTATCATCGCAAATCGATGGAACCACACATACATATATATTCTATATACACACACACACGCACATATGAAAATGCAAACCTTGCATTAAAAAACGAAACAGGCGTACGCTCAATCAACAAAATTGTCTGTTGACGCCAATGGCACTTGCAATACACATTCACAAATTTGCACAAACACACAAACAAATGTACATATCAGCTTATAAATTGCTTACATGTTGAATGTTGAACTGACAGTTTTGTCAGGAGAATAAAAATGACATGTTGCTTCAATAATGCTTGCAACACGCCGCCACAAGCAAAAAAATACCCTTGGGATTGGGGTTTGCATGCCACAGACCAGCAGCCAGCAGTGGCGCCTTTACACACTTTGGCATAGGCAGGCCATGGCTTTGGCTGCGACTTGCCATATTGGCAACAGTTAACGGTTCGCAGTGGTTACCGGTGGTAGTGGTGGTGGTAATGTGTATTGTTATTATTGTTGGTTTTACCAGCGACTGTTGCTTACTGACTAACTGCATGTGTGTGGGGCGACTCCAGTCGGTGGCTTTGCAATTTGCATAAGTAGCATTCCTACAATGCAGCCGCATTTCTAGCAGCTGTACTTGTCTATGCCTCGTAAGCGCGTTAGCTACCACACCAGCTCGCTGACTGAATGGCTGAATGACTGGCTGAGTGACTGACTGACAGTAATCATAAGTGAAGTGCATTTGACTTGAATAGCAACGGTGTTGTTGGGTGCGGCTTTCCACTTTACTCAAGCTACACATGTTCTCTTACAGCAAACTGTAATCATAGGCATGTACTAAGTTTTGTTAATGTGTGTGTGTGTGCGCGCGCTTGGGCGCCTTGAAGACTGCTAGGGGTTTTGTTTCGATGCAACATAGGCAGCAAAATTGCCGGTTTCGCCTGTCAGTCAGCCTGCTTAGCTCAAGCGCTTGACAAGTGCTTGTGACGGCCTTCATACATACACACACACACATGTATATATATGATTACACTTGTTATGCACTAAAGACGTTGGCTGCCTGTCAACAGCTGCTGAGCAGTGAAGTGCCCAAGCAAATTAGCACAAACACTTGAGGGCGTCATTAGAAGTGTCGAAAGGGATAATATATAAAAAAAATGCAAGGGCTAAAGAATGTCAAAATGCATTATTTTTAAAATGTTCAACCTGCCTTTAATTTAGTAGTTAGTTACTCGTAGACATTATAGAAACTCTATTTTTAAAAAAGTTGCAGAGATTAGCAACATTAACAGTTGTGTCAACTAGTAAAATGACGGTTTTCCGTTGCGCAAACCAAACTGATTATCCCAACTCAGGTGTCAGATGGCATTAAATATTTCCTTAGGTTCTACTTTAGTGTTTTAAATAGTTCGAACCTGTAATTTTTGCTCCAATTGCCTAGAACAAAAGAGAAAATAAATATGTATATACACCAGACAATACCACGTTAGCCAACTCTATTTGGGAAACTTGCTTTGAGTTGATTTTATTGTCATGCTAATTTCGATTCTAGCTACGCGCTTAAAGTAACAAAAATTGATAAGCATATTGATCCAGGTGTTTTATTTTATAAAAAATTAAATTAAATATAATATGGTCGAAATCGAGGAAATAAATCAAGGCCAGTAGCTCACTTTAACATAATCATTGTCACAAATATCTACCGCATGCTACTGCAGAAATTTATAATAAACAAAAATGGTACAAAAAATTCGAACACCGATTTTTAAGGCAAACCAAACCAAAGCCTAGCCGGAAATATCCACAATTTTTAAAAATAAATAATCAATGACTTTCTAAAAACTCTAGATTTTTATTAATATACATTAGTTTAAATCACATACATTTCAGTTCATAACAAAAGCAAGCATATTTTTTTTAACAACAATAAGAGAAACTTATATTTTTGGTGCTTGAGGCTTCATAATTTGAATGTCAATCGGCATTTCCGCCTATCGGTATAAAGCTGACTTGCAGCTTTAAACAATTGCTAACTGGCACACTTTTTTCAACAGAAATATTCAGTATTAAAAATTGTCACAATTTCTTGGCAGCAGCTCCCTCTTATTTATTAAATAATTTCATTCATTGTTATTACAAAATTCAAAGAAAAACATATTCAGAAAAACTATGCAATTTTCAAATTAATAAAAATTGACAAACGTTCAGGAAAACTCACCTTTCTTTTAGATTTAGCCGAACTTGGGTTGGTGAACACGGTAGAAGCCGAAGTCAAAGTTCGATCGTTTTCTACAAATAATCTGTATGGCTGTATTATAAAACAATGGAGTTATTTGCAAACCTTTGATAGAGAATACGTCCTACGCTTCGGCATAGATATCATTCTAAGGATTTTGTAGTTGTAACATTTATTCTTTCAATTTATTTATTTCGCATGTATACCTTTCATTTTCGGAATCTAAATTCTCAATTAGAAATGTTATTGTATACAAGTTTAATAAAAAGTTTCTAAAAATTAAGCGTTTTATGAATTTTTAGTTATTTTTTGGTATGCTCAGAAATATATAGACATAGATGGGTTTTCATAAAAAAGTCATTTGAAACCCCTATTTTCCATAGCAGCATGTGAAATTATAAGTAGCACAGGGAAAAAAATACGTTTGTGCATTTGCCCATTTCACTATTTTGTTGCATGCAATATTGTTAAAATCCGTAACATACATTTCGGCTCTCACCAAAAAGCAATCCATATCATTCGCTTCACCTTTTCATGAATAATGTTAAATTCATATACGAGTATAGCTTCCGTATTGTAACTGAATTCATTTATTCAACTCATCTGTTTCATGAAATGATTTTGCGAAATGCCAAACGCATAAACATAGAGAAAATTCATGCACCATATGTTGGTATATAATTGTATTTTATTTTATTATTGCTTTTGAATGATAGATGTCGCTGGTCAAATATATCGATGGTTAGCGAAGCGAATATTTCGTTTGTAGTGCTTCAGTTTTTAATTTGAGTGCATTCTTCGGTACTACATTGTACACCTTTATGCTTAGCAGCTATGTATTTTTTAATTTTTTGTTTATCGATCACTCACACAAAAGCTTGGTAAGACAAAATTGTACCTCGCCTTTGCGGTTGCCAATCAATGGATGTTATTTTAACGCTTGCCGTTTATGGTCAACATCCATATTCAAATAGCTGCTCAAATTTCGGAAACTGTCAACAGCACTCCGGCACTTCATACATCACTCGAGGATTATCGTCCTTAGCATTATCTTCGAATTTGTTAATGGGAGTTATCACATTCAGTGATAGCTACGATTACAAGAAAACCCATTCTCAGTACCATTCAAAGTACCGCTCTAAAAATAACGGGTACCCAAAAATATCGAATTTTAAAGACACGATATCCAAAATATCGATAATAAACAAAAAAAGAAGTACAGTCACAATTGTTTATAATCTGATTTTTAGTTAGAAAATTTTTGCACAAGTTCCAATTAAATCGTTACGTTTGCATGTCAGAAAATAGATTTCCAGAAAAAAACCATAGATTTTCAGAAAAACCAAATCAAAACTTTTATCAAATTTTACTTAATTGTCACAAGATACAGGGTATCCTTAAAATCGTGAGCTTTATATGAGTATAGCAAAAAAATGGGATACATAAGCAAAATATCCTTTTTATGATATTTCATTCATTATCATCTCTATATGTATGTCTTCTTGCGTCACTCATAACTCGGTTTTCAATTCTTAAAAATAATCCATCGTACATTATTCTTAATTCATCATTCACGATTGTTCATACACCCTCAGCGATCGACGACGAAAATTACCTTTGACTACGCAACTCATCAACTTGTTTCACAAATTTCATACTTAAAGCACAACTAGTGATAAAACCACTTTCATAGTTATTACTGGGGGTAAACGAAAAAATAATAAGAAATTGATTGCCTCTTTCGATTTGACCCGTTGACTTCCTTTGTTATTTCCGTCAGCTTGCCATGATGAGTACCACCACAAGTCAATGCCTAGTAGAGAACGCTCACTATGCAACGTGTAGCAGATGGAGTGTGGCAAAAGCCAGCAGAGCATGAAGCCAGTGGAATGACATGCATACACACATAGGTGCATATATATATATATATGTGAGTGCATGTATGTAACTTGCTTGGGTAGGCCTGCATTTTAATTAAACCAACGTTGAAGGACATTCACAGAAACGGACGACAGCAAAACATGCGAGACGCAAAATTGAACGGCAAATAACCACAAACGGCAACAAGTCGAAGCGAGAGATTGGCAATTTGAAAGGAGGAGATGATGATTGGTGGTGGCTAAGTGTAGAGTTTGAGATGGCGTATAGGAGTACGGTAGGTTAATGTTGCTCTACACTGCTGACATAGACAATTTTCTGTCTTCAATGAAGGCACCCAGCAACAGCAACAATAGGAACTGGACAGCAATGTAGTTAAGAACCAGAAATGAGCTATTGAAGATAGTAATGAACGGGTTTGCTGTCGATTCGAGAATGAACGAGGAAGAACGGGTGCTGAAGCAACGCTGTAGTTATGCTAAGCTCAGTTATGGTTATTCTCAGCAGTATAGCAGCAGCTCAACTGTCAGCAACAGCAAATGCCATTCAAATCTCATTACAGGCATGGCGAAATTAAAATTTGGTGCGAGGAGGGAGGAGCCGGCATATCAGTGTGTGGCGCATCTAGTTATGATGAGATTGTGTGTGTCTCGAAACAAGCCTAGCCTATTTATGCATAAAAGCATGCATTTCCTGCCATAGGATTTTACGTTATGCTTGCCCGCCACTCCGTCGGTCCAGCAATTAAACTTTCCTGCTTGCCTTGCCTACCTTATTACGCAAAATATGCGGTTATGTCAAAACCAAAATGTTAATGACGTCATTTCACGTTTTAATCCCGCCGCCAATAGCAACATAACAAAAGAACAACAATGCATTGGACAACGAGGGGCAACGACGAGCAGCAAGAGCAGCGAGTCGACTGTCAAAGTGCAGCAACAAATTCATAGCGCGCTATATTTTTGGTTTTTGTTTGTGTGTGTTGGTGGGTGTGTGCTGTGTATTTTTGTGTGATACGTATGTGTATGTGTGTGGAGATTGACACAAACAAGCGCCCTGCTGTTGCCTTAATAACAATTCACACAATTGGATTTCATATTGAAGCGCGCAGCACAAAATTATGGAGCATAAATGCAAGCTTTGATATACACACGTAAACACACATATACACTAGGGTGCGTCAATGACCACACAAAACAAACCGTGCTGATTTGCCATCGGTATCATAACACTAATTATATTTTACGATCTTCTCCAAAATATTTCAGAAATATAGAAAAATTTACGTCAGCTACTCTGAAAATGCCTTCGAAAATAGAGTTTTTTTATAAATAAAGATAATGTTCTTTTCAAAAAATTTTTCAAATGATAAAATAGTTTTTCAGATGATAAAATAGTTTAAGCTTAAAAGTTCTGCCAAAAAAAATAATGAAATAAAAAATTTCAAAGGAATCATAACAATGAGATTCCCGATGAAGTTTTTGTTCTTGTTTGCAATATTGGCTTGAGAAATGCTTGCATAACTCAACTACAACTTCACTGATTTATTATATTTTAAGATGGTTCACCAAAATATTTTGAAAATTTGTAAAAATTTACGTAAGCTAGACCGAATTGAAAACACCTTAGAAAATAGAATTTTTTTACAAATAAAATAGTTTTTTCATAGTTTTTCAAAACAATCTGCTCGGATGATAAAATATGTCAAGCTTTAAAGTTCCTTATACAAATATTAGAAAACAAAACTGAACGGAATCATAACAGTCAGGTTCTTGATAATATTTTTATCCTTTTTCCGGAAGACTGCATTGAGAAAAGCTTAAAAAACTCAGCAAACACTTGACCGATTTTTTATATTTAAAGATCTTTACCACAATATTTCGGAAATATGTAAAAATTGGCATGAACTGGCCCGAATAAAAAATACCTTTAAAAATAGAGTTTTTATAAACAAAAACTTTATTTTAAATATTTTTTTCAAAACAATCATCTTAGTTGAAAAAACTGTTCAAGCTTAAAAATATTTAAAAAAAAAACTGCAAAGGAATCGTAACAATGAGATTTCGAATGGTGTTTCTATCCTTTTTTGGAATACTGGCTTGAGAGAAGCTTGAATAACTCATGTTGAGCGATTTAGACTTATGTATAAGGTATGATCAGTAAGGTATTTCCTCACTGTTATTATTTCTTTGCTACCAAAAATATTCACATGCCATTTTTTTACGCAAATATTATAAATATTATTCCGATGGAATTTTTAAAAATTTTTTTATGCATGCCTTCTAAGCTTCTTTTTTCGACGTATTTTTAGAAACTAGTTTTTTATAAAAAATCTCCATTTTTGGAGGTATTTCGAAATCTTAAAACATAATACATTTTATAAGCTCGTGGTTAAATCGGAATATTTATTTATGAGACACCTTAATATGCATGTATATATATGTATGTATGTATACAAATTTACATTCTCATAAAAGCGACTGAATGTAAAATACCACTCTGGCTAATGGCTGGCTGGCTGACTAGCTTTTGGTGGCTGTTGTTGGCTGTTGGCAGGAGACAGCATGAAAACGCATAAAACCCATAGCTGTATGACCCATCTGACGCTGTCAACATGCAAATTTTCTCCCACACACACACGCACACACACACCGGTTAGTTTACATACACCAGTATGCATTTACTCATCGCACATACGCTTTTTCGCCCGCAATATTGCACTGCCTTCAAAATCGCGCGCACACATCACATGCGTTTCGTTTGTAGGATATTACGTTGCATACTTCAGGGCGCTTCAGCTTCAGTGGCGGCTTAATGCCATAGCAACAACATTGCCAACACGATGACAGCGACGGCTGCTATGGCAACTATTATGCTTTCACATGCATACATTTTTAAATGTATGTATGTGTGTCCGTCCAGCGACTGATATTGTTGATATTGATGGCGCTGTTGCTTTCATTAATGTATGTATGTATTATATGCTGCTTTGTTATTGCCTTTTCTCCATTCATACATACATACATACACACGTAGTATGGGTGAGGAGTGGCTTTCGTCCTTTCATAGCCACATGGATGTCGTTACACTGCAGCTGCGTCATCCAAGCCAAAAATTGATTTTAATTATTGTCAAATAATTTATATATTCACGCTGAGCGGTTGAACCAACGATGATACAGCATTTGGATTCAACGTGCTTGGCAATTCATTGAAGCCCCTGCACTTTTTACTATCCTCGATGTTACATGCTATAAACTTATTTTTTTTTTGCAAGCCTTGCAAATTTAATCAGCTATTTAATTTTGCAGTATTTCGCATTATTATAACTAAATTTTTGAGCTCACTATGTAGCCAGGGCCAACTTCGACCGTGTTATGACATTTCCACTGAATTCTGTCAGTTATCTAGCAACGTATTATGCAACAGCTTTTGATTGCCTCTGTATAAGGTAATGTGAGCAGCTGTGATTGTGTTTGTGTTATTCGTTGCAATTGGAATTTTCATTGATTGCGCAAATTGTCACAAACATTCCACGACCTGCAGATGCCCTTACTCAGATTTCTTCAAGGTATTTTGTCCTGCCTCTGTTTGGTGGGGGTATACGCAAACCATATTAGTATTGCATGCACATTCCATTTGATATTTGAATAAAGCCGAAAAATTATTGCTCAAATATGCGTTGCTCATTTGAATTTCAAACCTTCTGACTTGCGCTCTTTATTTACCCAATCACAAAAATCGTCTGGTCTGTGACTTAAAATGTGTCCCAAGGATTTTGCATTTCAATATTGGAAACTGCAAAACAAAATTAAATGAGTCTAAGTGGAATTGGTGTAAGTTGTTTTTTTTTTAATGCAGAAATACTTTGGAATGTTATAGGAGCATTTCCCCATCAAGGAGAAATTTTTGAAAAAAATATCACTTAGGTTTTTATCGCAGCTTAGGCTTGATATTTTCAAAATTGTAAATTTTTTTCAGCTTAGTTTTAACAAAGGGATTAGATAATTTTTGTGATTGCTTTAGTTAGGATTTTTCTGCAAAAAATATACCTAAAAATAAGTTCATCATATATAGGCTTCTGTTTTGCATAAAAGTCTAGATGTGGAGATTTGAATATTAGAGAAATCGAAACACTGTCTACTTACTTATTTAAAAATACGAACTCAAAACAGTAAAATTTACGCAACTTAAGCCTTCCTTAAGCTTCTAGTGGGTCCACTAGGTGGCGCTGAAATAAAAAACCGTATTTGGGCCCAACTTAGTTAGCATACATACATACATACGCCTTAGAATAAAAACATTGTGCGAAATTATTTTATGACGAATTCCTGCTTCGGCACCGAATCTTTTTTTGCACCGGAGCAGAGATCCAAAACAATAATTATTTAATGGTTGAATTTTGAAACAAGGCATCGTAAAAATAATAAGAGGCTTATGATACTAGAAAGTAAATAAAGGTATACATAGAATCAGTGACGCCAAATTAGTAAACATCATTTATCGTAAGTAATTCATCGGTCCAAAATTGAAATTTTGTCAGGTAGTGCTATGAGAGAGAAAAATTTTTATGAAGTCTTGAAATAAGGAAATATTTCGGGACTATTTTGGGCTTTGTTCGAGACTGCCTGCTTGGCGGTTTATCCGATTGCTGCACCCAGTCTCTGAAACTTTCAGTAACTCATACAGGGACCTTTTTAGTGTAACATAGGCTACTTTTTATTTCGAAATATTCTCCGAAAGACAGTGCTGGCATCATATCGATTCATATCATAGAGATTCATATCTCCGCCAAATAATAAACTCGCTAGTTGAAGCTGGAGTCCAAATGTTATGAAAAATCGTAATTAGTGTTCGATTTAACTTATATTCAAAATAGTTATAGATTCAATTCATTTCACCGGTGTTCATAAAAATAATAGCAAAATGGTCAGAAGTTTTGACAATTTTCTATTTATTATTTTATTTTAGTTGTCGATATATATAAAAATGTATCCATTTTCTTTGTTAAAAGTTGGCTCAAAAACCAATGAATAATTTTCTTAGACCCGTGGCACGAAGATGACGTATATTTTAATCCGCTAGGTGACGCATTGGTCGAGCTATTCATAAAATCGGTGTTTGTGGCACGATATTGATGATCTTATGGTGCTGGTGTAATAAAACTAATTTTATGAAAAGTAAATGCGATAGGTGGCGCTATAGGCGAGATTTTCCGAAAATCTGTAATTAAGATCCGATTTCGATGCAATTAAAAACGTATAAAGGTGTTGCGACGAAAAATATTTTTATGAAAAATCAGTCCCCTAAGTGGGGCTAGAATCGAATTAACCAAAGAATTTATTTATGATCCAAAATTTATATAGAGAGGTATGATCCGATTTTAATGAAATTAGGAACTGATAACCCGCTTTATTAGAAAATACGTATCTTTGGTTCCATATTGATGATAGCAGTTAAAAACAATACAAATATTTAAAAAATCTTTTGTAAATATATGAAAATATAGTAGGTAACGCCGACGAAGTAAAAAGTATATTTAATAGAAGTTTCATCATTGAACACCAATTACGCAAGGAACATATATAGCATACAAATTTTGATCTATGCCAACTTCAACGCACTATAAGCCACAAAGAACCAAGACTACAATTTGTGTTCCGATATCAGTAGGGATTTTTACAATACTTAACCTTTAAATACAATGTAATATATGATTATGACAGCTGATAACTGGTATATATTTAACAGAAAGTAAAGTTAACAACAATTTTAAAATACTCTAATTGTAATTAACAATTCTGTAATAAGACTTTTTAATTTTTCTTTCCAAAGAGAACCATTCGTTAAGCCTCATATCGCCCTAATACTTTGAAGAATCAGCCACAATCATTGTGGTAATTCGATTGTTTAAATTTTATCACTATCTTTCCCTTTATTTTCCTTCCGTACATAAATCTTTATTTTTGCTGACAACGGACCATGTACATCTAATTTGTAAATCATAAAAATATTTAAGCCTTCTAATAACAATTTTTATCTATAAGGAAACTGTTGTTTTACTTTTCTAACCGGTTCCCCCCAACTCATAGGTATATTTTGATATACACTCAACTAATAACAATAACTTATTCGCCCCAACTTTCGTAATAAATAATTAAAAGGCATACTTCAAATTGTTCTTGTTGATAGCACAAATCAAATAACTCGCTCTTTGTAATTAAATATTTATTACAGGCATAACTGACATTTTCAAATGCATTCAACGTGGCACGATTACTGGCAGCGAAGGAGTTAAACGCATCCTCTCCTATTCATCAACGTGGTTTTACTAAAGGCTGACTTGCCACAAGCTGTAACTGTGGCGTGTGGCCATAGCAACGTTATTTCATAGTTATTGTATGCGAATAATTGCTAATAACTTTTTTACAGTACCCAAGTAGCATAGATGGGAGTAAATATATCACATATTTGTTTTCACTCATCTATTTATCGCTTTCAGTGTAGGACACCAACTTCCTCCTTCACCGTACATATTGTCATTTGGTTTGACAACAGCTATGCTATTTAAGGCTTTATGAGTTGTGAGAGTTTTAAGTGGCAGCTGTGAGTAGTTTATTGTTAGTTGTGAATTGTTTCAGTGACGTTGATGCTGCTTCGCTTTTTGCCACCCTCTCATTTGCTTCCGGGTTACCAGTATATCTACAAATTTCTTACTTTATTTTTCTTACATCTATTTTTCTAATTGTCCTTTGTTGTGGTTGTTTTATGCGTCAGAATATTGTTGAAATTTTACGTTCAGGTATTGTTTACATGTCGTATGCATTTAAAACTCAACATACAACCTGAGTCACCCAGCTCCAGAGCATTCCAACTATGTGCACTCTACCACCCACTCAACTCATTTCAAACTCCACTTAAACAATACAGCCAACACACACACACACACACACATTAGCCAAACATACATACATTTTACAAAATATGACAAAATTCCGTTTGAAATGTTTATGCGAAAAGTTTGCGCATACTATATGCTCGAAACAGGAGTGAGTCAGTTAAAGGAGGAAACGCAACCCTGCTCTAGAATGTTTTTTTGTTATTTTCCCTTATTCGAAACATTTACTACGCTGCATCATTTTTAGCGTACAGACAAAATGTGTCAGTCTGATTTTGATATCATGAGGCAAAGTTTTTAAGTGTTCTCTCATTCCACTCAAAGTTCACTCTCATTTCTTGCATACTTCAATTTCCACTCATTCACATACTCAACACACATTTAATTGGTAGTAAAATTGAAATCGCCTATTTCTACTACTACAAGTGCGTACAATCGTTTGCTAAGTACTAAAGTACTTTAGAAATTTATGTACAACAAAATCATGTTTTGTTGGAATTTTAATTTTTGTACGCCAATAAAAGTTCATAACACAACCCTTTGGCGCAATTAAATTTTCAAATTAGATGATAGCATTTAGCGAATGTTGTGTTCTAGATGTAGCATTACATTCTACGCATTTTAAAATTTTTGATTTCATTAAGCAGTTTATTATCGGGAAAGAGGAAATTTTTGAAAATAATAGCTAAAATTTATTACAGCAATTAAGAGAATTTGATTTGCTATTTTATGTAATTTCAGAATTGCTGCAGTAATATAGTTAGAGATATAACATTTTTATGAAAGAAAGTTGTTCAGTTTTACCTATTGGTTTTTAGTTTTTGGGCATACCAAAAGGTACAGTCATTTTTGCAGAGAATGAGGTATTTATGTAGGGAATAAAATATTACTAGGTACTGATCGCTCTTCGGCGAAAGAGATGAAAACCCCTAAAATGTTCTATAGGCAGTGTCAACTTGCTCACCTCTCAGTTTTTTCTTTTCTTCCTTGTTAAGCTTCAAGATTTTTAAATATCAAAAGCCGTAATTTCTGAACACTTTCTGCAATTACTTTTCAAAGTACGGCGGAAATAAAACTACTTTTTGAAAGTGAGTATTATCTGTTGACAAGCAAAACTTAAATAAACATTTTGTTTAATTCCCGGTGTTCTAAGCGGGTGTAAAAGTTAGAATGAGAAAAAGTTGTTATCAAACAAAATGACTTCAATAAAAATGAATGGCACATTTTAAATGATTTTTTGTTAATACTCACTATAATTAAAAATGAAACTTTACAGTTAGCACTTTTCATTTACAAATCGGAGGTCAGAGTGTAGTTGACCAGAATTTAATTGAATCGAACTTTATAGAAAAAGAAATGTTGTCAACGCAAATATTCCTATGTAAGTGTTAGCAATTGGTAAAACAAAAAGCCTTCCCGAAATAATCAACAATCCATTACCAAAATTTCAACTAAATCGAATTAGAGGTATAAAATTTCATTAACGACACTTGCCACACTTTCTGATGTAGCAGCCGAAAATGGAAAGTACTTTCGGAAACCGCTTTTTTGCAGTCACACGTTTAAAGTTTTACTTTCTGAAGTGATTCCGTTCTGAAAGTATTTGCACTTAGGCTGCTAATCTCTGAATTCCGCATAGTCACCAGACCAGCGCCGCATAGGAGAGTATGAGTCAGACTAGAGCTGTGTAAACTGTTGTGACATTAGAAGTGACTAAAATGTTTAGGTTTGTCTTAGAACATATTATTTGATCGTTCTAATTTTCCAATAACATTTTCAATTGAAACTTATGAAAACATTAATTGGAATTCGTGCAATATCTTTTTAATGAAGCACTGAAAGCTGACTACTCGGGTTTACAATTATTTTCGTTTTAATTTAAATTCTTGCAAAAACTGCTACAAATATTTCTTCCTCACTTAAATAGCGCAAGAAACGCAGCAAAAAATTATTCGAAAGCAATAACTTTTGCACTCCCATAATTGTTTCCTGTTTAACTTTACCAGCGCCGCCACAGAGGCGCAAACACATACTCAAATATTCGCACACATACATATGCATATAAACATGCAAACAAAAAAATGCAGACAAGGCGAGAGTTTCCGTTTGCGACAGTTAATTTGCCGTCAGACGCAAGTTTCCACATGCTGGCAGTAAATTTTCAAGTTTATTTAATACATATAAAAACAACAAAACAATTGACACTGGCACAGCAAGAAAGGAGAGGGAAAACAACACGGCAACACCGGCTAAAGGCAACAATGCAGCAAATGCATTGAAATCCTAGAGAAAAAATATTAAAGCATACTTATAGGCGACAACGAGGTAAATGAATGCACCATGGCTAAGAGAGAGAGAGAGAGAGAGAGAGTCAAGAGTAAAGGAGTAGGAGATACGCGTAAAAGATACTAAAGAAGAAGAATGTTAATGAGTGTGTACATGAGTTCTCATGTGCGCCTGTGTGCGTGCATGCGTAGTCAGATCAATGTGCAGCAGTGCATGTGTACTTAAATTAAAAGGCAGTCGCTTTGTTCATTAAATTTTTTATTCGCGTACATTTCTTTCTTTTTTTTGTTGAGTATTTATGTGAACTTAAGTACTGCACCAGCTGACTGACGGCAAGTGAGATGCAAAGGGAAAACACTGACTGATTTAATTTGGCAAGTTTTTCAGTTGTAATTAAATTTATGCACTGTCCCATATGTATAAAAAAAAATAAGCGTTGCACTCATACACCTGTATGTATGTACATTAGAATGGCTCCACAAAAAAAAAAAGCGGCTTTCCAATGGAATCATCAGATATATTGGCCTGTAGCCATAGTCGTAAAATAAACCACCTTTTAATTAAAATCAAACTTTAACTTCAGAAAAAATTTTAAGTTTTCGTATGAATGGTGGACCTGTTAGAACCAGCTTTTAGCTAAAATTAGACTGAATAGTCACTCACTTGAAATAAAAATATTTGCTAAGCACTAAGAAGAAATAACAGTATTTGTGTCAGCTGATTTATAAATAAATTCGAACGACCAAAAGTATGCAAGCAATATAAAATGAAACTCAAATTTAACACCTGCTTTTAAAATTTACAACCTTAAAACCCAGTTGTAGAGAAAAAGCGTATTTTTAGTTGAGTTTAGTTGGCCTTTGTTTAAAAATACACTTTTCTCGTTAAAACCTGCTCTTAATTTATTGATGAGTATTTGCTAGTATGTTTTAAGACTCTTACCAAAATATTTCGAAAAATCGTAACGTTTACGGAAGATGAACCCAATAATGAAACTTTTTATGAATAAAAATAGTTTTTCCTTTTAACTAGATCAAGTTTTGGATGAGCCATGCAAGTTTTACTGAAACGGATTCTCAAAAGAAGGTCAAGCACAGAACACACAATTATTTTATTATCTGAGGAGATTTTCTTTTATATACTTTGAAACCTATTTTTTTTTAACTCAGCATCGATGCAGGCCACGTAAATCTTAATATTTTTCCGAAATATTTTTGTTGATGTCTTAAAACAGAATTAATTTTATACGTCCGATGGAAAACGGTTACCAATTTTTTTGTAATGCGGGTAGATGCAGGCTAATGCACATAAATAGATAAGAATATATCATTTCGTCTCGCTTGTTTGCGTTCAACTCCACAGCAAGCATTTTATAATATATTTGCCGTTGAAAATTCACGTCGCGCTGGCATGAAATTGAAAACCAAGAAAAATTGCATTTCAAAAGTAAATGAGCAATGAAGGCGCAAATATTACGCTCGGCTGGCGAGTTTACGACACTGAAGCTGAAGCCAGCTGACAATGGCTGTTATTAAAGGAGCAGCGAAGTAGCTTAAACGCACTCTAAGTGTGAGCGAAAAATATTGCAATAAAACGAAAAATAATTGCCAGTGGCACAGCACACATGCTTGGATATGTATATAGACGTATATAGGCATATCTGCATCTGTGAAGTTGTGAAATTAAAGGCACTTTTTTCGTACTTTTTATTGGTTGAAAATTACACCAAATAGCGCTGCATTTACGTCTAGCAATAAATACCCACATGCACACACACACACATAGCGAATTACACGCTGTGCATATATTTTCACTCCGCTCACCGCTTTGTTTTAACTGACTTTTGCGCGCTCATTGTCATCAACAGCGCATAATTGTTAATGACGCATAATAATAAATTATTTACAGTTGGCAACATGTTGCCAACCACCAATCGTGCCACGAGCCGTCAACCAGCCAGCCATCTGAAGTTTTATCCCTGCCAACATTGAATGCTATTGAAAGTTCACATTATTGACTATGACCAAAAAAAAACACATAGTAATTAATAATAATTCAATGCAATTCAATTCAATTAAATTCGAAAGAAAAGTACAACAAAAAGCTATAAGGCTGTAGTGGTGTTAAAGTAGTAATGCTTCAAGTGGTAAGTGTGCGTATTTTATTGACGTACTGGCCAACAACTGCGGCTTACCGCTGCGCTTACATAATAAGTTCCTTCAACTCTTTTGGTCACACCATATCCTCTTTTACCAATCGACCACACATTGGTGGAATAGGGGGTGTGCGCTGTGCACATCGAATGTAATTAAAGTAATTGCTTGCTGCTGCACAATTGCTGGCTCAGCTGTCGTTGGCGCCAATAATGGCTATTTTTCATATTTTAAAAATTTCTTTTTTTTGTGTGATTATTTTATAGAGAAAATGCTTTTAATGTGAGAATAATAATCAGGTTTCAATCAACTTGAAGTCTAATTCTAAAATCGGTGGAGCACACAAGTAGCCCAACTTTCATTTGCCTTTGCGAAAATGCTCGCCCTGTGTCAGAGTTTGCACTCTTGTATTTAGAGAGGCAATTCAACCACGATGTATTTACCCGATACGTCTCTACGATCAGAGCCAAACTATTTGTATGTATAGTGCATTTGGTGGCCAGATCCATTAGAAAACCTCTGTATACCAAGTATACACAGAGCGAAAATACCTCCTAAAATGCGCTATAAATCAGAATACAATTTCCCAGATTTTTTATTATGACTGGGTATATCTTTTCAATAAAATCAGGAAGAAAATCTGTAAAACTAAGATGAAAACTTTTCTATGTAATTAAAAAGGTTACCCGTAGAATTAAGATGAAAACTTTTTCAATAAAATCTAGTAGATGGCCTGTAAAATTAAGATGAAAACCTCTTCAATATAATTAAGAAGGGAGACTTAGTTTTCATTAGAATGCCCTCTTAATTTTAATAAGCCGAAGACCTTATCAATTTAATTATTAATTTAAAATTATTCCTACGTAAATTTTTTGTACGTAGATTATTTTCTGAAAATAAATACCACACTGTTTTTATAGACTGTTTATTATTTAATGACAAGTTTAATTATTTATATATTATTATTACAGATTCTACATATTTTCTTATGACATTAGATTAATTATTGTGAAGTTAATATAACAATTGGTGTGACCAAATTATTCATAGTATAGGGTATCATTTCTTGAAGTTTATTACATGGCCAGATTTTGTACAACTGGTATTTTTAATATTAATGCATATAAAAGACATTGAGAGAAAAATATAGCATTACACTCGAATAAATATATTTATTTTTAAAACATTATTCATTGAAAACTTCAGAAACAATAATCCAAAGAACAATATCAATAATGTTAAACTAAAAACAATATAAGGTTTAAATAGATTATTCACAATGTACATACATATGTATGTATATTAAGATGTTAAAAGCAAAATGTTAATTAAAACGGGCTTTTTTTTATAAATAGTAAACAGTTTTCCGTACTAATAAATTCAATATGATTCTAATAAAAATGACAGGATCACCATATTAATTTTCTTCATATGATTTTTAGCATAAAAACGAGGAGGTTTCTTCTTACAGTTGCATAGTTTTGAGCATAATTTCAAAAATTAATAAACAGCCGTTTTCCTTTTCAATAAATTTGAGATGAAATTTAATATTAAGAAGAAGACTAAATCCCTCTCGCACTCCTTGGCCATCAAGATTTTAACTTTTATTTTGACAACTACAATGGTATGCTTGAAAATTGGCGGTTACACTTGAACTTCAGATTCTTATGATGAATGATCATATAAATGTGAATGTGACTCTTGTTTTTCTTCAGCATATAGCCGAGAGAAAAGAAGAAAACCGGAGTCATATTCACATTTAGGAAGAATAAGCTTATACTGATAAGGAAGACGATAACTTTAGAAGCGAAAACTATAGCTGGAACGCTAACGATAAAGAACCAAGAGAAGATAGATATAACAAGAAGAGATCGATATTTATAGTTAAGTTATTAAGTAACAAATATCGAAACCGATTGCAAGCGATGATAAAGATAAATGTAGCAATATCGATAACTATTCTTATAACGATAGCGATAAATATGTCGAGTGTATTGATAACTTTAGTGACGGCCATAAAACCAGTTTTACTCATCACAACACTAAGCGAATATGATACCGATGACTGCTTATAGTGGTCCGATATCGATGCCGATACTCACGAAATTTACGACAGCGTTTTAAGTGACAATTTGGAAAAAACAATGCCAACTTTAACGATAACGATATAGTTGAAAATAGGAATATCGATTACTACTGATAATGAAAACGATTGAACAATTTTAGATATAATAAGTTAGTTTACTTAGCTCCCTTGTTTCTATCCTTTTTAGATAGAGGATTCCAAGTAAATTTGGAAGAATGTATTTTCTATTACATTTGAAATACATCTCATAACTTCAGTGAAATTCTTCTTAATATCTATCCTTTCCGTCCAGGTGGGCACATAGATCTTACTACTGCTTGCAACCTGATGCAGTTTCTGGCAATCACTTTGGCTACCTTCCAGCTTAATGCGAATTGCTTCGAATCCCTATTTGCCGGAAGCCTTCCTCTGCCAATTCGCGGGTTCCATTCTATCAACTTGCATTACGGCTGCCAGCTCTACATGTCAAGGGGCTCCATGTAAGATTTTCTGAGCAACTTTTCATTTGAGACTGTTTTAGGCTAAACAATTTTTTAGTACTATACTAAGACATTGGTTTACGAACATTTCCAATTAAAGCAATAATTTTTAAGCTGCAATTCTCAAATGCCACTCGGGCTTTACTTGTTCGGCGATCAACGGCTGTGACTGCGTGGCAATTTCTCACACTCTCAAAAATTCGGACGGAGGCTGTCACGCCACCACAAACCTGCGCTAGTCTTTTTAAAGGACCCCGAAATGTGATGGCCTCGAAAGAAAATCATCGACCACTTTGGATCAACTTCTTTACTTAATCCGGCAAAGTTCATCATAAAATTTCACCCGAAAATGAGATAAAGACAAGTCTAAAGGGGTATCCGTACTTACTGAAACAAAAATTTCAAAACGCTGCTTGACCTTCTAGCTTTGGTATCAGTTGCTGAAAAATTTACCATAATGGCAATCAATTTCACCTAGAATTTCGCAATGCGTACGATCTGTCCTTCAGCAACCTCACAACATTAAACCTTAGCCATGCGATTCATGCCTCTATGTTACTTCAGCAAAAACGAAACTTAAGTCATAAAAGCGAAAAGTGTCAAAAACACCGGGGCAGTAAAGCAATCAACACGTCTGCGTATACCAAAATAAATAAAAAAACACACACGCATACACATACGAACTAACGGACGGTCATATACGTATATGCATGAATACTAAAGCACTTTTAGCAATTACCGCCACTTTGCAACTCCACAATAAAAGTGGCATATATGTATGTACACATATGCCATAAATATCTATATATGCGTGCGTGTACACGCAATTCCCATTACATGCGACATCTTAATCTCATTTCTTTTTTGTTTCGTTTTCGTGCTAGTACGCTCCACATGTGTCGCCGCCATTGCTTTGAATGATATTTTCCCCAACAGCTAAACTACAAAAATTGCCAACACAAAACTTTGTACATATATGTATACATACATACTTACGTATTTAGGTAGGTATTGGATTCAACTACGCGCTGCAAGTCGCCACTACTTTCATTTTGCGCAACTAACCAAACGCAAGTGTGCTTTATTAACACATATTTTGCGGCGCAAAAATTTGGATTTTTACTGGTGGGGGTTTCGATCACATATCCTGCTGGGAATTGCAATATTTGGCAGTGTTATCCGGACGGTGTGGAGAGAGAAAAAGTCATTGGTTAGTCAATATTTGATTCTGTGTGCTTTTTGTGTAGCTTTTATGTGTTTTTGTTTTTCACGCGCAGCCACCGACGCCTGTGTCTGAGTGCTGCATAAACCACAGGCGCTGAATGCGGTTATGTTATTGATGATATTGAAATGATACAGCTGTTGTGGTTCCATTTGGAATAACTACCCAAGCATGTTAGGTTAGGGCTATCATAAGAATCAAAGGATATGATTTTTTTAGAAACGGCTCAAATCAATGATCTTACTTGTAGCAAGTTAGGGATTCGGCTTCAAATTACAATATAAAAAAAATAAAAAATAAAAAATATAAAATGAGGGTTTAATCCTGAGGTATGCAGCTTAATCAACTTTTAGCTTTTGCAATCGATTCAGATTTCCTTCTGTTTCTTTTTAAAATCGAATTCGTTCGAAATATTCACTCAAAAATTGTCTTCCGTTCAGAGTCAACGGAAAACTGTAAGCGTCTCCAATCCTTTTCAATATAATTATTATATCAACAACAATTTTTGAGCTAAAGGCAACAAAAGTTATTTTATAGTAATAATAATGATAATAATTTGGCGTTTAAATCATAGATTGGTGTTTGACGAACTTCTCCTACAATTTGTAGTGTGCGTTTTGTTGTTGTAACATAAATTGTTATTTTGCTTATTTCCTTCATTTTGTTTTCTCACTTGAGTTCTCTTCAATGGCGTATGGTTCAATTTCACAAGAATTTCTGAACCAATTTGGTGACAATTCCTGAACTGTAATTCAGTTACCTTTGTTCTAATTGCATTTACTTAGAGTTGTCGCTGCTCTTGCTTCTCTGGTTATTTTTAGCTCCATGTTTTCGTTCAAGTTGTGTTACGTTTAAGACCGAAATCGTTTTTTTTGTGAGTTTACTGACTTCATTTCGGAATCGTTATTTGATCTTACTTGATTTTTTCGAACTTCTATTTCCAGCTGGAAGCAACGAGGCAATTCTGATTATTATTGTGATTCAAATTGGTTGAACTTCCTTGATATTTGAGGGCAATCTTAGCAGTTTTTATTATGGAAATTCCTGCAATCCCTACACCTTAACTTACCCTACAGTGCCCCAGTGTTTCGTTTTTAATTCTAGCGGTGATGCTGATTTCTTCCTCATTTTATCTCCATTCCAAACAAAGCTCGGTTTAAATTGTGATTTCCAGTTACTAATTTAATTTCATACAACTGTACATTAGCTTTGCTAATTTTTCATTCAAGGCTTGCTAACGAAATAAAAAGCGTGTGCCTTGAGACGTACAATAGGAAAATAAAGAAGATGCAATATGAAACCGTTGGCTATGGAAATCTTGAGTAGGTAAAATTTGTCTGTACAACGCAAAATGCATTTTTATTTATCGATCTTTAGTGCTCAAATCATGATAAATATTGCGCCTGAAACTATGCCGGAAATAAAGTTTTTCTTTTTTGCAATTCTCATGCGCTTAATACTTACACATATACATATTTATCACAATAAGAGTAGAGCTATTATAGACATTTTATGTGAATATGATTGGAATCAAAGCACTTCTCTTGCGTTTGCAGAAATCAATGCATTTTCATATGCTAGCAATGAAAAATTAGATGGAAATTGTATTGGTGGAAAAATTTTTGGCAGAGGATACGAAATGGCATGCAAATTCTTTGTAGTCTACGTTCTTTGGTTTGAGGTACTCCATATTGCAATTAGTCATCCTATCTGATCGGATGGTACATGTCTTAACTAATGCGCTTAAAACCATGCGGAAAAATTCGTTTAAGTATCATAATGATGATAACTGATTCTATATCCTACTAAGTACATGAAAGCAACGTAAACTACGAAATAGTTTAATTTCCTGTGTAATAACTTTAGGCTATGGTTACATTGGTGCGTTGAATCTTGTCATTTGCGATGGAGCACGGCAGAAGAAATGAAAGTTTTCGTCGTAAAAGTGACCTGATTTCTAGATGAGTCTTTAAAGAGCGTATATTTTTTATGCTGATGACCTGACCAAACTTACCAGCATGACAGTTTTCAGGTTCACAGCGCCTAAGACTATGTCGCAGAATATAAGGTTGTTGTCAGGTACTCGTAGGATAGAGCAACTACAGCGACTGTTTCTTCGCATTCGTGATATGAACTTCGATTATCTCTTGAATGATTTTATTATAAAAAAAGTCACATAGCGTCTCTCTTAGTTAACAAGTGAAAATTACTTTAAAGAAATCAGAATTATAAACTTCTAATAAAGATATTGAAGCAATTATTATATGACTCTTTCATTCAAAATTTCAATTTCAATTTACAAATTTTTAGAAATTTGGGAACCTCAACAAATTCTGGCCCAGTGCCTCACAATTCTAAATCTGGTCGTGCATAGCATACATAAACATATATATATTTATATACATATATCTTAAGTATAATCTCTTCAGTATATTCATTAAAAGGCATTGCCATAATCTCTGTACTCGCATACCACATACCATTAAGTTGCGTCAAGAAATGTCGAAAACTTTTGCTAAATTTAATTAACTCACTTGAGCGCACCCCTTCTCAGTTGCTACGTTATGAACATTACTTACTTTGTTGTTGTCGCTTTTTAATGCTGCTGCCTACCGCTGATGATGAACGAAAATTATTGCAACCTTGAAGGCATACACACAATTTTTGCTAATCCACACCACCGCTTTTCGGGTATTTTTTTTTTTTTTTTTTGGTTACATATTTGGTTTTATACTTACAGATGACCTTCTCGAAAACTTTTTATTTACTTGATTGCATATAGAAAATCTGGAACAGAAAGTTGTTCACATACATATGTATTTATTTATATCTACTATGTACTTGAATTAGAAACTGTGTGCGTATGTGTCTTCTTAGTTATATCCTTTCTATTTTTCGCCAAATTATTTTTCCAAATTATATTAATAAAAGATTAGCCAAGTTCTGAGACAGTTCATGACCCTTATCTTCATCACATTCGTGCCATCGGGACATTGGCTGTTGGCTAGGCAGCCATAAAGTATGCTATTTTACTTGAGTGGGTCTCATTGCTTCGCTTTTCCTCCATGCTTTTAGCGTTATATTTATGTGTATGTGAAGCACAAAAAAGGATTATTGCAAAATTAATGTAATATATTGAGAATTTTTCTATGGCTGAGATAAAGAAAACTAAGCAGCTCCAGAAATTATTGCACGACTGCTAACTGCCACATTGTGGGTGATATCAACTAAGTGAATGGTTATTTTTTGTATGTATATATTTGTATTTAGTAAATTTATGTAAGTGTTTATGTTTATGTGAGCTTATAATTTCATTAAGCGCATCGATATCACAAATTCAATTAGGCGAAAATGAAAGTGAAACTGACATTTTTGAGCTTCACTTGGAAAACTAATTGGTATTAATGAGCGGACAAAGGAAACAAAGTGGAAGGGCGTAAAATTGAAAAAGCAAAGGAATGAAAGAGATTTCAATGAAAAAGGATAACCGAATTACTTCTGTCAATTTTACTTAAATGAAAAAGGTTGACTAAATTTAATAAAATGACTAGGCCGCTAATTGAAGTGAACGTTTTTGATAAGGGTTCTAGGATTTCTTAAAATGCTTCTTTCACAGCTAATCGAAAAGATGTATTTTATTTATAAATGTTTATTTACCAACGCTAGTGTCTTTAATTTTATTTCATTTCTGCATGCCTACGCAACTCCGCAAAATTGCTATACACATTTTGCTCTGTCGCCCACTCAGCGCGCCCGAAAGTATGCTATGTCACATGATGCTTATTGTAGTACTTCTTCGCGTTGCTGTTGTGCGCAATTTTCTAGCTCATTGCAATTTAAAACGTGCTCTAAATTAATTTATACCCTCGCCTGCTTAGACACTTCAAATTAAAGCAGCTGCAACAACCTCCGCCGTTATGTGTCTTAACATAGCGAACTTTGTTGTTGCTGCTGTTTTTAAGTATAACAAGAACTTGCCCATTCCTTCTTTATTCCACCATTCCGCATTCCCAAAAGCAACAGCTATAAAATATTTAATGAAAATGTGAAGAGTTTCCGCTTTCAACGTAACGTACAATAAATACACAACATTCTAGGTAGTAGGCGTAGTGGCATATAATACAAAAACAACAGCACTAGCTCGACACCGTTTAAGGCAACACAACGCAATCAAAAAGCTGCATAATAACGCGCAGGCAAGCAGCTAAAATAACATTATTGTTAGCTTCCAAACACCCCAAAAGTAGATTATGTTTTGGCTGCTTACTTGGCGTTAGTTGCCTTCTGCCCTACCCACCCTAGCCTGCTGTTTATATAATTTTTTGCTTGCTTCCTTCTTGACTTTCTTTTGTAAACTGAGCGTTGCTTAAGACAATGTTAAAACATAATCTGCAGATTTCAACAAGGCGCAGATCAGAAGCCAAAGCGAACACATCTACCACCACTACTCAACTACTCATCTAGAAATACAGTGTAGGATTTTTGCCTTGCTAACAACAGCAGTAGCAGCTATTTTGTAATTGTAATGGCGACACAACTTCCCTAATACATCTACTTTCTTATACACGAAATCTAATAAAAGCATAAAAGCATACTTCAGGGCGTCTTTATGCATCATGTTAACACTTTAACGAGATTTTATTATTATCGCCGCTACCGGCCCGCCCGACTCAATGGCTGGTCGGTCACATAGCCTTCGTTGACAGCTAAGCATAACACAAAAGCGCTGAAATAAGTGAAAAATATAACAAAACAATAACAACAAAATGGCGACAAAATGTAGCAGCACAGCAGGCATCAGTAGATGGTTGGCGTAGAGTGGTTGGTTTGCGTTTTATTCTTTTCCATAAGCAATAGGCAGCACTTGCTCTGATTATTTTCTTTTTTCTTGTACTTTTCCACATACTTTTCAGGCGCACAATCTAAATAATATACATTTTTCTTTCCAAGCGGAAGGCGTAAAATAATAAGGAAACCGGATATTGTTGAAAATTAGAGCGTCAAGTGAAAGGGGTTGATTATTTAGGTTTTATAATGTGTCCTTTTTGTTTGATGAATGTATTTTGCGAAAGGTGCTTTCAGAGGTGAGAGTCATGTTAAGGCAAATTAATGTATATCAAATTCGCGGGTACACGAGGAGCAATACACAGTAGTTTTTGCGCGAATACTGAATCTTATTTTACGTAGAGAAATCTTCATCTAACTCCTTTTTACTTTGGGTATAGTAAAAGAATTCTTGCGGTAGTTATCTTAGGCATTGAAATTCACTTTTCGTTTAAAATAAATTGGAAAATAATAGCGTAATAATGTTTATTTAAACCATAACTTCCTAATAAGGCCCTAAGATTAGTTATTTATACGGAACAACTTTTGACGGTATTCTTCTTTCATTCTTAGCAGTATGATTGACTTACAGCCATTAAACTCTTCAGCTGTCTCACTGTGTTGGCAGAAGTTAGCTCTTACGATACTAAAACTGTAGAAAAATCTTATAGAACAATTTTTTTAAATGCCTGGGCGAGGGTAATGGAAGAAATGTAATAGAATATATCTGAACTATTTCTAGAATTTCTGTCTGTCTACTTGCACTCACTTATGTCCGAAACTAGTAAATGAATTTTCTGGAGGCGCTTTAACTGGCGAGAGTTTCAACTTAACTTTCATCCGGACTTTATTTCCCCGAATGAATCCGATCCATATGGATCAAATTCACCCAGTTTATTTCAGCGATTTTTGTCTTGTTTTTAAGAGGTAAATCGTTGCAATAAGAAAATGCTAAACATTTTTTATTGTTTTTTATTCTTTGAGTAGTTTCTTCAGAAAAAGATGGTTTGATCAATATTGCTAAAAACCGAGAAAAACGGAAAAAATTAAAAGAAAAGTTATGAAAAAACGCATTGCAATTCCACACAAATGACGTCTGTGATTAAGAATACTCTGCCTATTGCTGTTTTTATTAAGTTTTCATATAAAACAGCGACCTCTTTTCTTTGTAACTGGTGCTTGTGTCAAAAGAATAGAAGCTGGCTGTGCAATCGATGCTGATGGTTCTGGTTCTTCTGGTGAATCTCCAAAATCAGCTACTGGCCAACGATTAACCTTTCTTTTGCTACGATAAGTACCAACAGGCTTGACCAAAATATCAACGCCGGCTTAAGTTTTGTTATCACCCAAATCAATTCCGGTTTCTCGATCGTCAAAACGAAGGAAGCGATTGATTTTTTATACATGTTATCTGACGTTGTTGTAGAAATATTTGTTCGGCCATATTTATCATTCCACATTTTTTTGATCGATTCACCATTGGAGCGATAAACAACAGCTAGCAAAAACACACCTTAATATGACAATATTAATATTATCTGATTCATCCTTATACAGACGTACTCCATGTAAATCCGTCATACCCAATACAGATTCGAATAACTCGATGATCAACCAAAATTATGGCAATGAATCAATAATCTGTGACCAAAGCTGCTGGCCCTAATATGTGAAAAGATGTGAAAAAAAAATATTTAATACACAAAACTCAATTACCAAAAGAAATTTACTTGGCTGCAAATCCAGAGTTCGATAGACAACTGAACGAGCAATGGGCAATTGGTCTTTCGTATATTCAATTATTTTGTCTTTCGATAAGTGTAAAATATGTGGTCGCGAAAAAACTACTTCTGCAAAGTCTTGAGACAAATATTCGAAGTCGGAATCATCACCATCGTCAAAATTACTTTCAACTTCATTTTCGTCTGACAAATAATCTTCATCATTGTAAGTATCAAATGGATCTAACTTTTAGTTGGATATTAGTCGAAAAGTAAGAAACCCTCTACCGAAGAGAAGACACCAATATGGCAGGAATGCTAACAGTAAACCCCCTACGGACGCATTAACCGGAAAGAAAAATACACTGGACACTCATGTGCGAATTAAGTACTTTTTAATACCACATTAGGCGGCGTTGATTTCAAACGGTTTGTCCTCCAAACCAAAGCCTCGGGTCAAGTGCATTAAATTTTTACCGAATTATAATCAATTAAAGCAAATCCCGCAAAGCATTCCTAGCCAAACAATTTTATTTTACCATGTCCTACGCTCCATTCAAAAAAGAGTTGCCTTAAGTTGAATTAGTATTTTAATCGTGTAATAGATTCCCGAAGAAATTTTACATATATACAACTTTCTTATTATTTAATTCAAAAATCAAAACCAATTCAAAGTCTGTTTAAAAATGGTATTAATGGGTTCTTGGAGGTAAAAGTTTATTTATAAATAAGTATTTTTTGTCGATAGTTTTTAAGAACTCCGTTTTAAATACCATATTTTCATAAGTGGAAATAAATTGCGGTTATTTTCTATAAAAAGTTTGCTTGTACAGTATTATCTTCCGAAAATAAGCTGAAATAGAGAGCGCTCCCAAAACTTTATTAAGGATGACGAATTTTCTTTTTAAACTTGACCACATTCTATATTGTTTTATTAATTTTTTAAACTAAAATCAAGAATCAATATTTGATGTTTCCTTCAGTATAAACTTAAATTAAACTAAATATAAAATGTTTAACTATTTAAAATGTATTGAAATATTTATCTGAAAATATTAACAAAACCTGAGTTTTTATTCGCACTAATCAAATTATATGATTCTTTATTTTTAGGTAAGTAATTTTGGAGCATATATCTATCGTGTGACGACAGCAAGTTCTTGTGATCTATGTTGCTGTAAGTTGTTTTCTCTTTACAATTCCGTTTTATTTTCTAATATCGATTTAATTATTTAGCTGTATGGAAAAGTAATTTATGTCGAATATAAAAGCTCGGAGATATAGCCAATTTTCTTTAATCTTTATTTTAACTTGTTCTAGTCAAATATATTTGGTTACAAGCAAAGTGTGAAATCTGCTTCATATGAACCGTTTTGAAGTAAACTTCTTTAGCGGCAGTGATTATTTACATCGCAAAACGAAAGTACCGTCAGAATGACTTTACTAACATTCTACTACTACTATATTTACTACTTTCTACAACTCTTTTTATTAATTATTGTCCACTGTTTTACTAGTTTCAACCTCTTCTTTTACTAATTTTTTCTACTATTTTACTAATGCTACTACTAATTACTGGCACTATGTTTAGTAATAGTGGCATTTTTTAATTACTTCGACTACTTTTATTAATTTCGACTACTACAGAGAAGTTTCACTTTTGGCTCGCCCACTTAGGTGCACACGTGTTTTTTTTTCTTACCAAAGCGCTTTTTCGAAACTAAACTTTGCCTTTTACAGAACCATAACTTAACTTGGGCGATTACATATGAAATGGAAACTTTAAATTGGGCAGCGTTAGGTAAACATAAGTTTTTTATTCAAATAGATGAGTATTTCATGTTGCGCGCTTAAGTCAATTAAAGTTATTTAGTTCAATGATAATTATAAGATCCGAATCTGATATATGTGGGCATAAGCTATTTTGTCCAGTGCAATTTTTTTTTTAAATACTAAAGCTAAAACGTAAACCATAATAATTTCTTTTAAATATGGTTTTTTTTCACAGTGAACTAAATATATTTGTACTTCCCGTGAGCTATGACTTTATTTATTTAAACATAAATAATTCGACCAATATTCTTGAGTTTTCTCGATGCTATGAAAATATTTAACTTTTTAAGACAGCTCTTTTGTTATTTCATATATGCAGTATTTTTTCTGCATCGTCGTTCATTAAACGACCTGCAATCATAGAATTCGAAAAACATAGAAAAGAAAGTATTTCATCCTTGTTTCGTGTACATACATACATACATATTTACGTACACATATGAAGTTATTCAAAATAAATCTCATTTTGGCAAATGCGCAAAATAATTTTACGTGTATAGGCTTTTGTTGTCAAAATTTATTCAATTAACTCACAGGGACATGCCCACGTTACAAATGTTGTTTGAATAAGCTCAAGGCAACTACATACATACATACATATTGAGTATAGACACCGAGTAAGGACAAACAAAAATGCTATTACTTCGTATGGTCAAATGTCATCATATCAAATTCAAGTAAACCCGCATAGGAATTTTCCTGACAGTTTATTTAATAAACAAAGCAAAGGAAAAAATCACAAGAGAATAAATTTGGAAAGTAAAGGTATGGTAAAGTCACAAGTGGAAAATAGCTCAAATGAATGGAGAATAAAAAGTAATTGACAAGTGTATGAATTTTTGTATTTGAAAATGTGGTTGTGTATGTTTTGTGTTTGACTTGTACGAGCATGTGCATAGTACATATTTTTTTAGTAAGTATATTTAATACTTGTATATACATGTAATTTCTCCACAACGTTCTTCAAAAATAGCTTAAGTTAAAAAGTGATAATTTCTCAGAACATCCACAAAATTACTGGCCAACTATGTTTTGGATGTTCTGCGAAAAGATTTTTTTTACTTATTTAGGTTGTGTTCAATATATTGTGTAACTATTTAAGCTAGTTAACAATTTTTGTGTTTGAACTTTACATAAAAACTATTGGTTTGAAATTAGCCAGAAGCTAAATACAGCTAAACTGATAAATTCAAAGATAATGTACTTTTGAAGTGTGTATGACATATGTATATGCTTCTGAGCTCGATGTAAACTGCCAAGTACACGTCCACAAGGGTCATATAAAAATGTAAATTAATTCAATTTGTGTAGAGCAAAAGAAAAATATTTTTTAAGATCACTGAGGCTGAAAAACAATATGTCTACTTTTGAGTATTACATATACATAAATGTCTGTATATATGTGCACATGTGGTTCTGCTATATTTTTCTGCATATATTTGTATTTACATATATATGTATGTATGTGCGTATGGATTCCGCTATATGTCGGTATCAAGGCAAACAGCACAAAAATAAGAGGCAAGCATTTGTTTATATGATCTCCCTTACTTATAAAAATTTGTATATGTATGTACATACACGCGTTTGTATTTGCACGTTACGTAAATCACATCTGAGCCATGTCGACCAGACTTGAGTTAGGCACGTATTATTCATTTTTATTGCAATATTTTCTTCTTGACTGAAATTAGTTCAGTGCTTGTTCTGGCTTTGCTACTGAGCCTAAATAAAAGGCCCAATAATGTCAGTTTTCAGGTAAATATATCAAAGCCAAGAATAAAATATACACAGCTACGTTATACACAAATAAGTGGGCTTCTAAAAATGGAAATAAATTAGTAAGCGGGTCATTAAACGAATTTTTATTCTTTAAATCGACTTGTGATTTATTGTAGAATATGTATACAAAAATTTGGTTGCAAGCTTTGAAAACTTTGAAGGTTGTTTTCTCTAAATTTTCTAATAACACACTCAAACACTTGTCTACCAATCTCTGATTATTAGAAACCATCAAAACTAGCCATCAGGCGTCACATCGAAATCACGCGAATGAAAAATATTTGAGTATATAGAGTCAATAGAAAACAAATGAACACAGCGAACAAATGAGATAGTTGAGCCCCAGCAACACTTCAGAAATCCTGGTTTTCCAAGATATCATCACCATTCCTAATGAATGCAAAATGTTTTTCTATAGACGAATTTCAACGACCTGTTTCAATAAACAGACCTGATGAAAAACTTTCTATCAGCCCATTTCACATATTTAAGATTTTCATTGCCCTACGTAGAACTAGCCAATACCCCGACTTAAAACATTCAAGTCCAGGCCTTTGTGTATATGTGCCCGTCTTTAAACCCGAACACACTGGTGCCAAGGGTATTATAACATTGTTCACATAAAGGTTTCTTGTGACAGCTTAAAGCAACCGAGATAGATAGAGGCTTACATATACTTATGTAAATACACAAGATGTACCAAAAGTGTTTAAAATAAAGAGATAAATCGAATAAGCCACGACTATTTCCCTATCTCTCCGTCCGCCCTTGGAAATTTTGAGATATCTCAAGGAAACATTGCCCATTTATGGCTGATATTGAAAATGGACGCAATTATGATGATGATAACTTCGCCCATATTATGGTTTTTTATGAAAACCAAGAATGCAATATTTCAGCAGCTGTATAGATAATTTTCTCAAATTTAATACATTCAGGCTGGAAAAAAGAAATACGTGGGTAAAATTTTTTTTGGAAAATGAGCGCACTTTAGAGCAAATAGATATATCCCCGTAACTACTAAACCAATCTCTACCAAAATTAATATAAACTGTACACTTTAACTCAGTGAGCACGACTTTGGCTTACGTGAATTGAATTCAAAAACCACTCGCACTTCTCATCTATACATATTATAAAACAAAGTCTAAAATTTTGGAAAGAGCTAATCTCGGGCACTACAGAACGGATTGGGATGCAACTTTTTTTAAATTAATGCTTGCAGTTAGCACTACAATGATAGCTACTTAAATTAAAAATTAGCCTATTCATTTCTGAAATATTTAAGTGTAAAGTATTTAAAAATTTTACACTAAGTACAGCATTGCTACAACCGAATCTAAAATCAGTGTCGTAGCGGGAAGATGTGTAGTTGTGTGAGTAGTAAATCAACAGCTCTTCGTTACTTCTTCGTTCGGCTATGCGCAGAGAGATGTGCTGTTGACTTCGTTGATAAACCGATGCAAGGCGAAATGATAACTTTGATCCACACTGTTAGATACTATGTTTGTTTTTCAGATGCTTTGTCATCATACAAGAAACTAGAAACTACAGCTGAATTTTTAAAAGTTTTTTAGTGTTTTGCTTACGGTGTTGCGCATTTTCTTCCATACAAAAATTAGTTTTGTTTATGTGTTTATGTATAAGAAATTACTTACTATTAGTAACTTTGGTTCTGAAATACATAGTTTGATTTTGCATTTACCTTAATTCCTAAATATACAAACTCATTAAAATAATAATTTTATGTTGCATACAATTGCAATTAAAACTTTTTATTGGACAAACATCAAAAAATTTCTTTGTATACAATACAAGGACGGAAAGATATTTTTCCTTGATGCTCCTGGCGACACGAGAAAAACATTTTTAATAAATTTACTTCCTTCTCTTGCGTTTTCTGGGATCGCAGCCACCCTTTTAGAAGGTGGAAGAACGGGGCATACTACATTTAAACTTCCTCTAAATATTTCAGACGATTGTGCCAGCGTATGCAACATGTCTAAGCAAAGTAATACTTCTAAGCTTATCCAGATGTGCTCACTGATAGTTTGGGATGAAGTCACAATGTCACATAAAGCGTCAGTTGAAACCCTAGATATTACCATGCGCGATTTAAGAAGTATGAACCCACCTATGGGGGGTTGTGCGGTATTATTTTCAGGAGATTTCCATCAAATTTTGCCAGTTATATCTAGAGAAACCAGGGCTGATGAGGTGAATGCGTCATTAAAACGATCATACCTTTGGTCCCATGTAATAAAATTAGCACTCAAGATTAATATGAGAGTGCTTAAAGCCTCAGAAGATAACAGGATATTTGCTGACATGTTACTGAAAGTTGGTAACGGTGAGCTTCCAACAGTTTGTGGGAAAATCTCCTTCAATAATGATATATGCGTATAACTATAATTTACAAAACTCAAAAATATTTGATATCTCGGTAAATATAAAAGTTAATTTCTTGAATTTGCATATACAGCACTGGACCGTAATGGATATACATGGAATCGATAAACTCTCCCCAATTTGGTAAACTCTTTGCTAATTACGCCGGTAAGCATAATTTCGAAATGTACAAAGTTCGCACAAAATAGCGCCACCTCTCATTTTACGGTAATTTACAAAATATCCAAGTAACTATGCGATATTTCGTTGAATCATTTAGTAAACCCCTTCAACTTTTACAGCAATAAGGAAGATCTCCTTACTGCTTCTAAATTTATTCCACATTTTGAATTTCAACTCTGATAACATAGTTTGTTAATTATAGTCATCGAAGAAGCCTCTAAAAAAATCTAAATACGCTCAAATTTGATACGAAGAATTAATTAGGTAAAACCCTAAATTATAGTAAATGGGATAAGTAATTTAGTGGCGTATTAATATATCTTTATTTTTATTTAAATAACTAAAGTTCGGTTAAGTTCTTGAAATTAACTGCATTTTAATATTTTTTAGGGATAATTCCGAATAAAGCGTGGGTCGGGTATTTAATTAAACTTAATTCTTTGTCTGTACGGATAGTAAACAAGTGAAATGAATTTGCATCTACGTGTTTGTCCAAACAGCTTGGTTGAGACTTTGAAAATACTACACATTGTTGGTGTTAATATATTTTTCAGAATCAGATCATACCAGTTTTGAGAGAAGCCGCTTAGATCTTCGTAATTTTAGAGCTATTGGTTGTACGCGGAAAACCCCCTTCGCAGTAGAAGGTCGACACCACCTTTGAGTTTAACCTGAACCTTCTCGTGATCCACAAGCATCATATGCGCTTTAATATTTCTTGAAATCTTTTATCGATGTTAAGCTCGAGACGTCTTGAAAACAATAGAATATCAAACTAATTTTAACTTCTGTAAAACTTGAAATGAAAGTGTTCAAGGTATTGGTTGATATACAATAATTTACTTACTCTTCAGTAACTTTAAACATTCCTTATATACAACCGCTTTTCCTCTTTACGCTAATGAAAAAAAAACTAAATTACTTTACAAATAGTACTACAGTTTTAAGGTTCTGGTAGGGGCTTATACTTCAAAATCTCCCCTTGGCTGCACCAATGATTGATCACTTTGAAAAGTGTGCTCGTCTCCTACTAGTATCAAAAATATACAACAGTGCTGAGTGGCCCAACATGTCGACTAAACAACATGCCTACTAACTAGCCAACTTAGGCTATACATCAACTGTCCTGGCCACCACCCTAATCACCCTTATCAAGTCATTTGTTCACGTTGGCTTTTGTCGAAAAATAAACTATAATATCAAATCGAAGAGCAATCAAGCAATATTCACCACAGTTCATAGCCAAATTGCCAGCCTACAATGCATAATAATGTGAAATGAATTGTCCAATACATCTAGATATCTACTTAGCTATACATATGTATGTGATATCATGTATGTGTGATGATTCACAAAAGCCCTTATTGTAGTACACGTGTACCTAGTGACCCTACCCGACACCTCACATACACAGTGAATAGCAGCAGAATTCTCGCTGTTGTGTCCTGTTAGTATTTGGCATGTCTTTTATTATCTCTTTGCTACACACACACACACTTGCATTCCTTTAAATTTATACAAAAACATACACAAATTTATACATTATATGTAAATTTATTATGTATTTGCTCGCCTATTTGAATGACAGATTTTTGCATAACATAATAACAACAATAATAATCATAATACCCCTCACGCATTTACACACATACATACGTACATAACAAACTATTGTGCGTTTGGCAAGCATGAGGGATCTTCTCACATATGCAAATGCAGATGTATACAAAAACAGCCTACATCGACGACTTATGGATGTGGGTCCATACACATAGCAACTCATATGCATAATAATAGCCGTGGTAACAAAAATATCTACAAAATATACTCTTGGGATATGAAATACGGGTTCAAGCACATAATCTAATATTTAAGAATCAGTGGCAGTAGCAGAGGATATTTATGTGTGGAATGTATTGTAGCTTTTTATTTTGCTTTTATTTTAATCAAAAATTATTGGTATTTCTTATGCAGACATACAAGTTTTAGTATTTCAAAAAAAAAGCTTTTGGCGTATCTAAATATGAATTAATGAGAAGAAATTATTACAGATAACTGGTTTATGATTTGCTTCAAGTCACGACCTTTATTTGTTTGCAATTGCGTCATAACATAATAGTTAGGTAAAATTTTTTAAATATTAAAACCATATTCTAACAATTTTAGCAAATTTTAAACTTAAAACGAATTATCTCAAAAATTTCGGTATGTTTGAAAATATAAATTATTCCCTGAAGTATAAGCAGCCGTTTTATTTCCGGATTAAAATATTTTGCAACAGCTGAATTTGATTTTGTTCAAAATTCTGAAATTCATATATTAGTTGCTAATGAAATTCGAATATTTCCCGAACGAGTTTGAATGAACTATAAGCTTTATTTGCCTTGATATATATTTTAATGGACTGTGAACCATTTTTATCTAAGGTTCGTATTTTGTCAAATAATGAATTTCGCATATTTTTAAACCACTTTTAAAGACCCACGCTTTAAATTGATATTCTTTAAGGCAAACATAATTAAAAATTTGCAACGGTTACATGTTATACAGCCGTCAATAAATTGTATTTTTAAGTTTTTTTTGTGGTATTTTTTGTGTAGGGTACGAGTTTTGCATTGTTTTGTAAGAGTTTATGAAGTATATAAATATATGTACATATATTTTAAAGAATTCAGTCAATGATAAGTATTTCATAACGCGATTTGATTCTATGGACGTAATATATGTGATAACTGTAATTTCCCAAAGTTTCTCGACTTTTCGGAGTAATGAAATGCTTTCGAAATAACAATTGCCGGTGACGTTTTGGTATATATATATATATCTATATATAGATTCAGTGATTTACATATGAATTCCGAAATTTTTCAACATTTTCGGAATGTTCTTAAATTTTCGGAATAAAAGTTTCCGGAAAGGTTTTTGTGCAATTATATACATTTCAATGTTTTATATTCTCACAGATATCCAATCGCCCCGGATAACATTTTTAGAGTAAACAAATAAAAAGTTTTAAAGTCGTACAAATTTATAGGAGCTTGCAATTGAATGAAGCCCCAGATTCTATATCTATAAGTATAAATGTAAATGATTTTTCGAAAGTGAGTTTTCTTCAGTTAAAAATTTCATACCCGCAGGAGCCCAAAGTTATAACATTTTCTAAAATACTGTGAATTAGTATTCTCAGACTTCTATATCTTTGGTGTTTGGTATAGAAATGATGACTTCACAAAAAAAATCTTCAAGATTTGTATCTAATATTCACAGACAAATATCTCGACTTTATGAAGAACTACAAGTGATCTGTTGAGGGTTCCTATCGCAAAGGCTATCAGTCATATATTTTTTATACACTTCATTTCAACCTAAAAATAAGAACCTAGGGAGTAGAGCTATTACTTTTGTACCTGACAACATTCTAGATATACATATAAGAAGTCAATTAAAAAAATATTTGGAGGTTTTTATAAACAAATTACATCGAAAATCTTTCGAATAACCGTAGCGAATTTCTTAAAAACGAAGCAAATTATTCGATATTTCTTACAGACATCGAAAAGGTAATTCTTTGCGAAAACGTATCAACTCAGTCATACGAACTGAAACAAATTGTTCGCTGGAAAAGTTTAAAATTATTATGTATCGTGTTAAATTTGAGTATTAGTTTAGGTAAACCGTCCAACAACTATCCGCAGTAGTAAGCACATACCCACACATGTAGATAGCTCCATTTGGCAACCAAATAATTTTCAGTTATAGAAGATTCACCACAAGAAATTCATGCGGTAAATAGTAGACGAAAAATTTCGAACATCTCAAATTCATAACAAAACCAATTAAAATGCAAAATGTAATGCCAGTGCTGTTGCTTGCAACCAAAATCTCAACGATAAATCGACTTAAACAAGCTGACTTGCATAAGCGCCTAAACGTATGCTAAGTCAAAAGTGCATTCATTATATAAGCGAATGAACGATGTGTGTGTATATAAGTTCATAAGACAGAAAGAATAAAGGTATTTTGAGTCGAAAATCTCTAAACAAAAACCACAAATTTTATGCAATACAATACGCTTGAGCTCAACTTAAGCTGCAACGTAGGAGTAGAAATAGTAGAAGAAGAAGGGAGAAAAAAAAACTAAAGAAAGTGAGTGAGCCAAGGAGAAATGTTGAAAAATCAAGACTGCTGGCAGCACACAACTCTACTTACACGCACTATTAAATTGTTGCGCTGTAAAATATGCAATGAAAAAAGAGAAAGAGCGTTGCTAGGCCAACTAAAATTTTATGCAATACAAAGTCGATAGTGAGACCCAATGGTGGTTGCCTTTAAATCTTTGCATACTCAATCAAAAATCATTTCTACTCAATATTCAATCAGTGCAACAATGCAAAAACATTTCGTTGCATGATGCAACCGAATGCAACAAACAAAATGAAAACAACGCACACAAGCACAACAAACGTAAGGGCAGCTGCATTTCAAAATATGCAACTGCATACAACGTAGATGATGTAACAATGTTGTTACGACAATAACAACAGCAATGCAAGCAACAACAACTGTTACTACAACACTCAAAATGTAATTAAAATTCGATATTCTTGTTTTCACAGAAGAGTTACAAGCGCTCACACACACACACACATACCCACACACACACATACACTTGGAGTCAAAGCCTTGTGCAATGCAACAAATAAACCAACTTAACGAAACATATCCCGACGACAGATGAATGCCTGTTTGTTTGGTTCAAAGCGCCATCGACAGACTGTCAGATAAACAACAACTCCCCGCCAACGTGCCGCGCTGCACATGAACGTGACTTTACTACCACCACCAGCACACGAACACCAACATTGGATAACACACTAGTCACGTGTCGATTGGCGTGTGTGTGCTTTGCGTGCGGATATGCCAAAGTTCTGGTGTTGCACAATTTAAATTTTTGGTCAGTTTTGCACGTAGTCGATATGCCAATATGCAGGTTGTTTTCTATGGTTGAGGCGGCGGTGCTGCTACATCCATACTCGTACTCTACATGCACAAGCAAACACAACATACAAACATACATACATACACATACATCCCCAGACACAAGCAGGCAAGCATACAAATGCATATTAATATTCACACTTGCACGCGTACATTGGTAAAAGAGTGCAGCGAATTTGCATTTGCATACTCGTACAGTTACATAAGTAAATGGAATATAATGCAATGTTTGTGTTTGTCTGCATAGTGTTGCATACTTTCGTGCGTTTGTGCCAATTTTATACTCTTGTGTAATGAAATAACATTGTGTTATGCATTACCATTGAGCTGGTTGTTGTTTGTTTGAATGCACAAGTTGAGTTATGTACATTTGTATTTAGTTTCTGCTGGATTTGTTCACATTTGCTTTTTTGCTCTTAACCAAATTTGCTGGGGTTGTTTTAAGCTAGGAATATTGAAAGTATTTAAATGTGAACTCATCAAAACTCGTATATTTTTTGCGTTTAATAGAAAATTCGAGCAAGTCAAATTCTTTATAAGTTAGCTCTTTCTGAATTTTAATTATATAAAGTGCAATTTATAAATGTTTCGCTGTGGAAAAAAATTTAAGCCCACAATTTTTTTCAGAATAACATTTTTCGGAGTGCAATTGATAACATCTTGCTATTTTTGGAGAAACAATACGATATAAATCTTCATTTGTTTCGTTGAATCAAAACATAACATAATATTTGAACAACACAATTTTTCATTTTCAATTCGTAAGGCGATTCCAAGCCAGGTGGTGTTGAGCGAACAACAACAAAAATTACACTAGCAAATTGTACGCACAATGACAGTGAGAATCGGTGAGTATTTTGACATTCTGTCCAGCAAGCGAATTTACTGAGCTGCTTTCTCAACACCACCTCATAAGAATTCGCCTAGAAGGAATTTATTCACGAAAAGTACTTTTAGTACTATTCATAAAACTGAGCAGTGGGGGTTTTTTTTAATATTAAATTTGAAGTGTTTATTGAAAAAATTGAAATAATCGTTTTTTATTCAATTTAGCCATATTTGCTTATGAATTCAGAGAAGCGATACAAAACTTGTTTTCGTTTGAGTTTGATATATTTGTGGTTATTGTTTGCCGTCTATAGGAAACTGTTGTGTTCGTCTGTTTCTGTGTTCAAAATGTATAATACAAACAGATGAATTATTCGGCGCTTCGGTGCCACACGTCGAAACTATTGTTTTCCTTGAGGAGAAAAATATGTATATTTGTGGTGTGTGATGAAATATCGAATTGTCTTCATAAACGTCTCCTGCAAAGTATTTCAGTGCGCTCTCTAGCAACAAATCTGTCTTAGTTGCAATAAAACAAATAAGAGACTTTTCTGCATATCCGAAAGGAGCTCGAATTATCAACTAGCCAACGCGGGGATTCCATTACAAATCACTTCTCGTAGTTATCTTACACCAATCCAATACTTATGGCAGCCAGAAGTCACGGTCCCGGGTTTACTTTCAAGCCAAAGTTAATGCCTAGCCCAATTGCAAGACATTTGATAGGAACTTCACGACGCCTTACTTCGCGTTAGCCCCTGTGGTTGTTGTTCTCTTGATTGCCATTTCGTTAAATGTTTACATGGGAATTTTGATTTGCTAAAAAGCTATCAATCGTGTTACGATATCAGGAAACTCTGGAAATTATTGTTAACCGTACTTGCATACTTGATTTTATTTTCTTGATAAGATCAAATAATGATAGCATTCTAATTATTTTTTTAATTATGTTTTATTTTTTTATAGTTGCTCCATATAATATAACGTATTTTGGGCAAAAGGACTTAATACTGCTAAAAATTACTGGATTTGTTTTCCACTTGTTTTATATAAGCTTATTTGACATATAGCAATAAACGCATTTTGTATGCTGCTATATGCTAAAAATATTTAGCATGGGTTTTTTCACATTAACACAATCAAAGGTCTATCCACTGTTATTATCCACTCACACGTACGTATTTCCTACTACAGTGAAAACACACCGCATAATTTTTTTATAACGGTAGATAATAAGAATTGTCAGTAATGAAGAATTTTTGCACAAGTACTCTGAAAACAGGTTATAATAAGCAAAATCCAGCAGACCAAAAATGTATTGCCCTGGGGCGATTTTAAAAACAGTTGCCGCTTAGGTTAGCAGTTATCCCATTGATTATGTTATTGAGTTGCTATTAACATTTTAATCGACTTCATTTTGACTATAACTGCAAGCCATATAATTTTAGTAATTACACATTTTCGTGATAAGATAGTTACGAAAAATTCTTCTAACGTGACTTTTTCAAATAAATATTGCCTTCAATTTTCGGAGCAAAGTTTTTAATCTAGGTAGGATTCTCAAAATTCTTATTAATGGTATGTGAGTATTGTGAAGCGAAAAATTTTGCAACTGAAATTCTCGCAGTATTCAGTTTAAGAAGTAGCATTTATATTACCAAGCAGTTCTGTAATGTTATATTCATATTTGGCAAGGGAGTGAAGCTTGTTTGGCTTTGTCTTTTCATTTGACGGAGTAACAACTGAGGAGCAGATACAATTTCCTAATTGCTGTATATGAAATTTAAGTTTGAGAAGACGTTTAGTTAAATGTCAGACTACTCTAAACATAATGTACTAAGCAAAAATTCTTCCGAAGTTCAAGATTTCCATAAAAATCTTCACATCTTACAAGAATAAGAATATCGCAAAATAAAAACATTGAAAATAATTAATCCGAAATTATAAAATCGGCCCAAAGCAGAGTCTTTGTTAAATTAAATTTTACAGATATCGAGAAATCCCTTAAATCCACATACGAATAGTAATAGTCAAACCGAAAATTCAAAATCTCACAAAAATTTTAACTACAGCAAATTCTTCATCAATAATAAGTTTTTAGATCCAAAATTACTTACGGCAAAACTAAGCTATGTTTGTTAAATTTAATGACAAAATTATACTGAAATAAGGATTCATAGAAACCACAAAATATTTACCCCAAAAATTTTAAACTTACTTAAAGGAAAATAGGTATTACCTACCCTCAGTAATATAATGGCTAATAATGCCCGCCTTCGACGCACAATGTCCTCCGTGAAATAATATACTTAAAAAATTCCATACTAATGCAACAAAAACTCAAATTCTATCATGCGAAAAGTCCCAAGAACAGAAAAAAATATCTAAACGTAAAAAAATAACTAATTTGGTATTCATAAAAAAAAATCAGGAAATTAATTTTGCACGTCTTTACCAAGACTAAATTCTACAAAGCCGTAACGCTTAAAAGAGTATTCTCTTAACTGCCTGGCAAATTCTTATGAAAAATTACGCAAGAACTTGCCACAAGTGACCGCAGGGCATCGCAGAAAAAAAACAGTAAAGTAACGAACATATTTTCTTGCTATTAAAACAACCGCAGCGGTGATGCAAAAGCACAGCACTGACTCTACCAGCGAAGCGAGCCACAAATTATGTTATTATTTTTGCAACTTTGTGCCGCTCAAATAGAGGGAAAGCAAGGTGGAGGAGTGAGTGAAATGATAGACAGGAAAGTAGACGGCACAGGACACATAGCGGCACTTAAATCGACTGCGCTTTTGTGGGCTTAATTGGCAACAGTTGCTTAAGCCAGTACGCAGACTCGCACACACACATACACAGACGGGCACATCAAAGTATAAAGCCACTGAAATTGCACCCAAAAGACGACAGGTAAGGTGAGGTAAGAAAATGTAGCTTGCAACAACTGAGACGCGTGCGTGGGTTTGTGTGTTGGAACTCTGATGGCAGGTTACATTGTCGCACTGCCACGGTGTCAGCCACTAACATGAGCACCTTGGGACACCTTGACGACGCAGCCGCAAATAAGAAGAAGATATGGAGCAAGTTGATGGTGCAGATGAAGATGAAGATGAAGCTGAAAATGAAAATGAAGCGGATGCCAACTTTAAGGCAACAAATGAAGACGACGCGAAGACAAAGACAGCAAGAGTGTTGCAACAAGCAGATGAACATGGCAGATTATATGCACAAGTAATAAGCGAATATGGGTGACCAAGACTGTGAGTAGATGATATGCCACAATGGGATAGAGAGATAACTATACCAATATCAACATACATAGTTTGGGGTTTACAAGAATATGTACAGTTGTACCTTGCTTTGTGGCAGCTTAATGATGCCGTCGTGTGGCGCTTAAATGCGCTTACATAGTGGCATGATGCAACAGGCGCCACAACCTTGGCAATTATGCTTAAGATATTGCATCTTCAGACTAAACTCCATAGATATGTCTGCCACAGCGCCAGTCGGAACACTACTCAACTAAGTAAGCTGTAAGCCATTGGGTATATGACGGCGCACCTTAAGACAGTCGCCACATCAGCTTTGATATTCTGCCACTCCGCCTTATATGCAGAGTGAGTATTTGTTATACTACTCGCACTTCTTGCTGGCCTTAGATAGAAAAAAAATGAAAACTCTTGCCACAAAGCATTAAAAATGAATAATGTGCGCTGCGAGGCAACTTGTAAGAGTACATATCTTGGTATGCGAGAACATGTCTGAGGTGACTGGGAGAGCTAGGAAGGGAAGCAAAGGTACACGAGGCTACTTATATACCACAGTGATGGAGCTTGCAGCAAAGAAGTTGATGAGCTACTTAGGAAATACAAGCGGTTGAAAACAATGTTTTTTCAATATGAAAAGAGAACTATATAGTTTCTCTGTTCTACATCTGGATAGACCTCGAATATAGAGCGAAATAAACTCATTAAACGAGGCTTTGATTGGCTCCACTTTTTCCCCCTAAAAACTTCTAGTGACCAGGAAACCGGAACAGTGCAAGATTAACAGCTTTTTAGACAGTATACCCCCGAGATTGTAGATCGAAAAAACTCTGTATGTATCATAAAGAGATTTGAGAGAAATTTTAAAAAATTTTTAATTTACTGGATTTAAAGCTTAGCCATATTGTTAAAGCGAGGTTAGCTCGCGTATTCAAAGGGCATTCTACTACTACATGGTTTAGCTCGTCACTTTTAAAAGACTTTTTCCAAAAAAGGAATATCCTTCGACAAATACAAAATATATTAATAAATGCAGTGATCACCTTTATTATTATTTTCTCTTTTTTTAATATAATTTTAAAAAAGGAGTCTGGTGGTGCGAAACATTTCGCCGGTATAAATTATCTTAACCAAAACAACACAGAGAGCTATTTTAGTGGATAGATAAGGATAGATAGGAATTCATCAAAGCAATAGATGATATTTTGATTTTCGTCAAATCCGAAATATACATACCTTAATCTCTAAGAATATTTTCCGAAAATATTTTAAATGAATCAATTGTTTGAAATTCCTAACTGCGCATTTATAACTTCTAAACCCATGCATATCTGCTCCTGCGTCAAAAAGTTTCTTTGGCAGCATTTCCGATCTCTGCGCTGGTTATCTTTGTCTCCTGCATTTATTCTGGAATTATTTAATACACCACCTGAGAATTTCCCACTAACTTTAATAAATCTCTGAAACATACAAGTTAGCATAGTTTGCGTGAGGTGCTCGCTAAGAGTTAATCACTCCTAAGTTTTTAGAAATTTTTAATCACCCGACGAATTAAAAAGGAATTTCGAACTTCATTTATCAAGTCTCAGAAGTTTTTCAACCACCTCTCTGCTTTCTCGTTTCCCCCAAAATAGCTCTGCCGCGGGATTTAGTAAACTTTGACGATATAATGTCGAGAAGATTAGAAGGGATAGTATGCCAATTTAATATACGACCAGTCCTTGATGCAACTAATTAGGTCGGATAGGGAATTCGCTCCTTATTTCATTATGCATTCAAATTTTATGCTGCCGCCAAAGTTTTAGTATTTTGCTATTCAGTTTGATTGCTTGAGGTTAACAAAAGCGAGTTTCCCTAAAATTATCGAGTGTAAAAACTAGTTGCGGTCTATAAAAATAAAACAGAGCACGTATGCACTTAGTGAACGAGTCTCCTCTATCTTCAGAAACTGAGAGCTTCTTGGTAAAAATATCACAACCAGTTGTCACACTTTGTATGCGTAAAATTATCCATGTACCGCGAAACTAATAAGGATTACGTTTAATTATAACATTTTCAAAACTTCAACTACCTGACTCTTCTAAAACTACTTGAACTTCTGGTTGGGACTCATTTACAGATCCTCAGTTAAAAAAGGCAAAATTTCCCTTTTTGCTTGTCAACCGCAAGACTTTCCTGCAAGGTAGCACACCGAAAACGTCTGATTGGAGCCAAGGATGCGCATGAATTACGTTGATTTTTTTTTTGGAAGTACTAAAACACTAGTTACCCGCATTACTTGCCACTAAGAAAGTACTTAAGCTTGGCTACTCTTTAGCAATTTGGCGGCTTTATGAGCCAACAAAACCGAATGCAGTTAAACCAAATGAGGCAAACAAAAAGTAAGCTATAGGCAAAGCGCGTTGCATGGTAAGCAAATGCTCGCAACACTTAAAGATAAAGCAAAAAAAAAAGCAAAGCAAATGTGCTGGTAACTTCTTACACTCCGCGTATACCCAGTGACCATAACGAAGGTCACAGTAGTCATCGTATTGCAAATAAAAGCACAGCGCCTTATTCATCCCACATTCTTGCTGGCTCACTGCAACAAGCTGTAGGTATAAAATTAATGCAATTAGCACTGAAATGCAAGTAACATTAAGTTAGTTATAAAATGTATGCAACAAAATACATAGCTACAAAATAACTACACGAAACGTGGAACTCAGCTCAGTTTCATAAGATTCTATGTGCATTGGTATGTATACTTTTGTTGGATACTGTGTATCGCGTAGTGAAGCGCAAAATGACAGCAATTACGCACTTTTACAACGCTAATGAATTTTATGTGGCAGTTCAGTTAAAAAGGTGCATTTGCGCAAGCAGTTAGTTAAGGAAAAACGTTATACGACCTAGGGTCATTAAAATAGTTTCCTACTACTTTAAAGTATTAAAGTGATTTGTATATGGCCGTGAACTTATAGCTGCTGCGTGTAATCTAATTTACTTAAATTGGTTTTCTCTAGTTTGTTGTGAAATTAAACAAGGAGATTTTCTGAATTTCAATGAAAGCTTTTGCTGCTGAAGTTATGCTTAACATTGCGGTTTCAACTTACATTAGACTAAAAAGCTTTAGTTTTGCTTACATCACTTACAATTACTAAACATGAGAGAACTCGTTTTTCAAAATAAATTGAATCAACTGAAGTAAGATGGAACAGTTGAGGTTTCACTTGAGCTTTTGTATTGTCGAATTTACACTTTCTGTTTGCGTATAGCTTTTACATACCTAAACTTTTAATTCACACTCCACAAGCTTTCCCAACAGCATTTTTGATGGAAAAATTTTTTACAAACTGGAATAGAGCTTAAAGCTATAATTTCGCAAACATTCATACGTCATTTTTTCCATGAATTACTCTGCAAAAATCTTAAAACTCTCCAAAGATTTTGTCCAAGTGCATATTGACAAAACAAAAATTAAAAAATACAAGCCTACATAGTAGTAATTTCCGCATGTTTATTCAATTAACTTAGGAACATTTAACCAAGAAGCTTTCATCATTGTAGAAGAATTTAACCTAAGTTTTTAAAGCTTTCATGTTTTTAAAATCAAACATTACCACTGAACATTAATTTTACTGAAATTGCGTACATAACAATAGTTTTATAATAAATAGCTGCAAGAAACGTACACTAAGCCTTTTCTAGGTTTTTTTTCTAAAAATTCCAAGTACCATAAATAACTTTAATTTCATGTACGTAAATGAAAGCTTGTCTCAGGATCTCTACAAATACATTTTCGGCGCTATAATAAACTTTTGAGTGTAAAATCGTTTTATCCCCTCTTACAATAAGCCATCTCTAATAATCGATTAACTTGAAATATTTATTATAAATATTTTAGATTTAGAAAAATTCCATTTAGATATTTTCAGCGGATATTCGCGTGCTATTGATTGTCCTCTCCATAGCAATTTGGGTTTCCGTAATCAAATATTTTTTTTAAATTAAACCTATAAATTATGTTGGAAATTTCAGCGGTAATATTTGCCTGCGCAATGCGGAGTTTTCGAAGAGCTCAATATAAGCATTTTTTAGTTTTTTCCTTTACTATCTTAAAATACATGTCTCCTCTTCAAGCTAAGAAAAATTTTGACAAAATTTGCTTAACAAAACCCGGATTGTCTTTCGTGATCATTTACGCACCAACCAACATCTTCAAATTAAAGCGGCATTTGTGTGCATTGAAGAATGTAGGGGTGGATTGGCATTTTGCTGCCTCAAAATCAATTTAACAGGATTTGAACAACTTCAAAGCGTATGCTTTGGGGCGGATAGTATAAGGAAAGGATGACTACGTGGTAAGAGAAGTTATTTAATACGTAACCGGATAAATTATGGAAGGAAGTAAAATTGTAGAAAAGTTGAAATTGTGTAGCCTTTTGGGCTTTTTCACATTTGATACTGGCAAGGAAAACCAACGCATTGTTTAAGCTCTGCAATCAAAAAATCAACTAACTACGCCCTTTTCTCTTGACTGCTTCACATTTCGTTTGGCTTTACCTTTTTAATCTCTGCAATACTTTTATTCCCTATGCCTTGGTGCCTTTTTTTTGGCAAAACGTAAGCCAACCATATATCCTACCAAAGAAGGAAAACCTTAAGGTAGCACGCCTTAAGCTATGCTAAGGCCAAACGCAGAGCACGCACTGCCGGCAGCGAGGAGGGTAATACAATTTCGCTGCAGGTAAAACAAAGGATACAGAACGAGGGATTTAAGTACATATTTATGGTGAAATTGAAAGAAAGATGTGAAAATAGGAGAGCTGAGCCCATAAGAAATATGTCAAATGAGGAGTAAACGCAGGCGACTTCTACATATACGACATCGCAAAAGGCTGACTTAGTTCAGCAGCCATGTATTTCTTTTCCAAAAACTTTTTTTCGGCTTTTGCTGATATATTGCGAAACAAAATCCTTGTTTAATTGTATTTTAAGCTTGTCACAGGGGCATTCTTTTTGGTGCAAGCTTTCTATGTGCGCATACCTGCGTTTTAAGCTTAATTTTATTTAATGGCATTATAGGTAATAGATTTGTGCCAAACAAAAAGTTACTGGAACTTAGGCACCGCACTTTGCTGTGCAGCAAACAAACAACTGTCACATTCTTTGCTGGCTCATACAAACCAAACGCGATGCCAGAAAAAGCAACAACTTCAACTGAACTCAGCGAATTTATTGCTTCATTTGTTTGGCGCATTTAATGCGGCTCAGGTTAATATGATTTACTATGTCAAAAAGTGTATTTTATGCTTAGATGCTGACTTGCCTTGCCACATCTTACTTAGTAATGTTTTATTTATAAAGTAGCTAAGTTAATAAATCTGCCGGCAATAAAAGTAGCTTTTGGTCAAAATGAAGTTTTCCAATTGAAACATAAAAGCCAGCAGTTGGTTAGCCTTGTCAGACTGTGAGTTCTTGTAATGATCAGTGGATTAAGTGGGATATTACTATTTAGATAAATTTATAAAAGTTGCTGGAAAAATACTTTTTACATAGTTAAACGTACTTAATTTTTTGTTTAGATATTTAGCAATAGAAGGTAGGGGAAGAACACTATAACTTTATGGTAACAGCAACAGGTTAGATTGAAGAAATGGATGTTTTACTCACAATATCTATATTTGCTTTAAAACTTATTTGTCAACTACAAAAAACATAAATAAAAAAGAAAACTAGCATAAAAAATGTATGAAATTAAGTAGCACCCAGATAAAGCAAAATTATGCAGTTGAATTCAATACGAGAACCCAAAGAAATTATCTGGATTATCTTTAGTCTTGAGTATTTTGCTGCCGCGAAATTCATTACAAGAGAACTGTTATAAACATATGATAGAAAAAGGTGTCAGGATGCAGTGAAAGTGGAAATTCTACGATTTGGAAAGTATTTGTTATAACAATGTGAAAATATACCTAATGATGAATTATTTCGGTCAATGGTATTGATACTTTCTTAAGTGAGCTTCCACCTACTAAGCTACTTGGTCGGATTGAGAAATGGCGCAGAAACAAATTTAAGCTGAACAGCCCAAAAGAAATCAAAACCTAAAAAAAAATATTGGTCGCCCATATCAACATAACCACAGTATGCGGAAGCCCAACAAGTCAAAAAATTATTTTTCGAAAAAACGAAGGTGCTTTACATATTAATGTAAACGTGTGTAGAACTCAATTCTGGATAATAAAAACTAAATAGTCCCACAAATACGTTTTAAGAAGAAGTGCCAATTTTCCATAATAGCTTGTTTTCTTGCAATTTGATGTCATATACATAACCGATGAAAATTCTCGTATTAGCATCACTGACTTTCAGAGTTTGACGACTACAGATTCTCAAACAAGAAGTATTTTTTATTTTGATTTACGAAGGGAAAGTAGGAGAGTAGAAAGTTCAGACTATTTGCATTTCCGTCAGAGCTATGCAATTTATGCAAGGCACGCTTTTGCAGATGGGCATCTTTCGACACAGTCCATTTTTCTATAGCTTAAATCATCTGATGTATCGGGGACTCCAACGTGCTTTCACTAATTGTCTTTACATAACAAAAAAACTGCTCGTATTGTCCCAAATGGAATATCGGAAGAGGCAAGTAACATCAAAAATTATAGAAGGTGACCCCTCGGAACGCAATGACAAACCCCTCAGCGCATTTATACCATGAAAAAGCCTCCCGCGAAAAACCATTTTTGCCATTCTGAGTACGAGTAAAACTGTAGAACCCGCAATTTTTTGCACAACACCAAGACGCGCTACGCTAATTGTATGAGAAGTTCGATCAAATACTAGGCTATATGACATAAACGCTAAATTATTATTATTATTGAGACGTTTATTTTCTTTCAGAAAATCAGTACATTTTTTCCACTACATTATTTTGTTCACTGAAAAATTTTTCACATGTTTCGTAAATGAATAAAACTGCGAAGCTAGATCAAATTTAACTTTATAAATAGGCGTGCAAGTTCTTAATAAAATTGTAAAAATATGCAAAGTAATTGTTGCAGGCAAAAGTAACATTAGCTCAAATATACGAAGCTTCCACAAGTATATGTAAATAACAACACTTTAATTGATTTAACTGTAATGACTTTTAAAAGAAAATAGAGAGATAGTTTTTATATCATTTTGTGCCTCGTACGCGTCTGAATTCTCTTAACGCCCTGAATTCTGAATTCTTCTAACGCACGCTTCGGTCAAATTCAACTTTAGCCACGGTTGCATTTTTTTGGTTACTAGATAGTTTAAGTTTAGTACATATTTAAGTTCAATACAGTTTTAATTTAAAATAAAGTAAGTAGAACGAAAATAATTTTAGTACAAAGGCCTAATGGTTTAATCAGTAAAAGTAACCTATTTTTTAATTGGCTCTAAGCATTTTCAATTAAATTTTCTATTCTATTTTTTTTAAGTATAGCAAGTCTGGGCAACATTTCAATAGTGAGCGAAAGTAACCATCAAAATTAAAATCAGTGTAACTACTGGGTTCTGACTGGCATACCTTGTATAGCCATTACGTAATTAGTGGCTTGTCACATCACCACAGTTTTGACATTTAACAAGTTATATATTTTTCTTCCAAACTAAGCCACATTTTTGGACTACATACATAAATGTATATATTAGATAGAATAAAGCAATTTCAAATACTTTATAGGAAATATTCGATTCCATTATTACCAATAAAATAAATACATTCAGTCGTAGTGTACATACCACTACTTATTTACCACCCTCATTACTCATTACCTTCTTTTGCTTTTACACCCAGTCTCAGAACTTTCGGATTCCTAGCAAAAAGGATTATTTTTTAAAATAAAAACATGGCAAACGACAGGCGCCCACTTGCGGCAAAGCATACGCGCATTGAAGCCCAGTTAGATGGGTTGGTGAAGTGCACAAAACCATACGACGCCTTGGTGATTAAAGAGGCGTTTCGCAGCAATGCAATAACCGTCAAGGCAGGCAGGCAGGCAGCCAGTCTCCTAGTGATTATAAAAGCATGCAGGTTTGGTTATGCGCTCGTACTATTTCTGCGGTTGCAACCACTTGACTCCAACAGACATGCTGCTGGTTGAGCGCCACCTTGGCGAGTTGAGTGGTGCAACCACAAAGTCAAATGCAGCAAAAACCACAACGCAAGACGTTCGGCACGCAAAACAAAGAAACAACGCATCGCACAACTTCTGCTAGAATGCATACAAAATTCACGCACACAAACACACATCCAGCACGCAATATGCCTGCGTAAACAAAAACAAAAGCCAACAAATTTCAATTTTACTCAAACGTGCACTGCCACACACAGCGGTTATTTACAGCGTTAGAAGTGTGGGAAATTTGTGCAGGGAGCGGAATATGCGAACCAGTGCTGGACGACTGGCAAATATTCGCAAAAACACGTGTGGTGAGTTGTGTAAATGAGTAGGAGTAGTGAAAACTTCAGTTCGAAGAAATATACGGGAATGTGTAGCAAATATGGTAGGTGCTACATTTGAGTGCTTTAATTGCATGCTTGCACTTATAGAAATTTCTCAACGCAGGTGCAATATGGCATGTTTATAGTAAGGCAGCAAGGCCTTATAAGGATATTAATTTTCTTCAAATTCTACACTTTCTTCTTACTCCTTTTGATCCACTTTTCACGTTTTTCTTATTACTTTTACACCTTGTTATTGCGGTTAGTTGTTGCTTTTTTATTCTACTTGCAATTCCTACTCCTGTTTGTTTATTCAGTTTGCTGTTGGCTTTTGTTGCTGACAGCTTGAGTTGCTACTTGTGGTTAGATGTGAATTGGAGCCTACAATTCTGCTGTTGTTGTTTTTGCTAAACTCACCAACGTTTGTGCACACTACCTCTGGGTGGTTGGTTTAGCAGCAGTGCAGCTAGTCACAACTGCAGTTGATGAAGTGGTTGACCACACACTTACAACTGATGTTTCAATGACTCACGCAAGCCTTGATATATTTGCGTGCACACCTACATACCTACGGACATTAAGACAAGCACAATAGACACCTCAGCTTTGCGTTTTTCAGGTATTTCCTCATACCAGTTAATATCGTTTTTTTATACTCGCAGATGACTGCCTTTTACTTTTTAAATTATTTAATCAACTGCGCGTTTTAGATTGGGCCACTCTCAACTGGATTGCGGCAGTATGTTTACCACTAGATTCCTCTATTCCAGATTCAATACAAAAATATGTTCGCTAATTTTTTACTTATTAACTCAGTCAAAATAGCAATAATTTTGACTACAAAACAAAAGTGCTGAAAACCGAATTAAAATAATATAATAGGCAACCAACTATCTACTCCACAAGATAAGCACAACTCCAGATTTTGAACATTGCTTAGATTAGATTGAAAATCGTCGATATTCAAGACTGTAATTGCTAAGAGCTTAAGATAGACAAACAATTCACTCAGATGGTTAATAGCAAAATGGCAATAAATGCACTGCATGATTCCAACGAAGAAATATGGCCGTATAATAAAGTATATCTAGAAACCATCAGCATGTTAAACAATTAGTTTGAGAATAACAAAGTGTCTTTAGAAACTACACAAAAAATACAGTAACGAAATGACGAGAGCAGGCATTGATTGTCAAATGGAGCCACATAATTCCTTGCACACGATATAATTTAAAGACGTCTGCGAAGTAAAGTCGGGTTGGGAACTCGAATTCATTCCGAAGCAGCAAAGGGGAGAGTACGCTGTTTGACTTAAAGGCTAGTAGCTCCTTTGCAACAAAAAGGAAACCTTATACGTAATAAATTAAGGAGACGAAATTACCTTACATATGTTTTGATAGGAAAAGTGTTAAGACTGCGTTAATATATAAATAAAAAATATGTTATATATAATGTAGGTCATTAAATTACCATAATGTGGCTTACTTAAATTTTCAAATTATATCTTTTGCACTTGGAAATATACATATTTGTTTCAAATTTAAGAAATATTCTTTATACAAAGAGGTTACTTAACTGGGAGGTTCGTAATTCCTATTTCGCACTATGTTATAAAATACAATACCAATAACGCAGCTAGAAAAGGGGCCGCACGAAACTTTCTTCCTCTCGATTCGCTAATGATGTATCCGCCTCGTTGTTTTAGCTTTCTTATGAAGACGATCTTATTTCAAAAAATCCTTTTTCGGCTTTAGTTCAAAAGCTTGCGATTCAAATTCGGTAAGTTGCAATTCAAAGTCAAAATTTCCATTTTAAATTCAGATGCTTGCAATTGAAATTCGTACGTCTTTGAATTTGAAGTAGAAATTCTGCATGTGAATAGTAATTTTCTAAGTTATAAATGAATACAACTTGCAACTTCCTGCAATAAAACTGAAAAATATGTAGTAAAAAACAGATTTATTTTTAAATATTTCACGAAAAAACCTAATTAAAAATACCAATATGGATTTAAATTATATTTTTATTGCGCGCTTGTATAAAAATAATAAAAAAATAAAAAAAATATATTCTTTTCATTAATTAATTTAAAAAAAATTACAAAAAACTTTTTCTGTAGGACCTCCAATGATGTCGTTGCTCAGGACAATCCCATATTAAGTTCCAGCAGTAGTCTGCCATCATGTGGTCGTCCCATCGACCTTGGTATCTTTCTTCCATTATTTTTATGTCCTGGTGGAACCGTTCATCTTGTTCCTCACTGTAATCGCCTAGGTGGTCCGGGAATTGGTCCAAATGGCTATGTAAATAATGTAATTTAATGCTCATTTTAGCTCCTAGTTTGCGAAAATTGAGAAGTTTTGTATAGTCTCGTCATTTATGATTTCACAAAAAATTTCTAACTACATTAACAAAGCTTAGCCAGGCTTCAGATTCAATTTGTGACATATGGTTTAAGAATTCAGTGTCTTTTAGAAGGGTACGAATTTGAGGACCCTTTTAATTTTTCCATACTGAGGACTGGAAATTTTTTGCACACATATTCGAAACAGTCACCTGTCTTATCAAGGGCTTTGATGAACTGTTTCATTAGCCCAAGCTTGATGTGAAGTGGTGGAAGAATGATTTTTTCTCGGCTTATCAGTTGGTCATGAACCACATTTGCTGTTCCTACCTCCATATTTTCTCTCACCGGCCAGTCCTTTCTAATCCAATGTTCATTACTTGCACGACTGTCCCAAAAACATATAAAACAGGGGTATTTAGTATGCCCACTCTGTTGGCCCATTTACAAGTTGCATTTACAAGTCACGTGGTCGATAACGTGCAGCGGCTGGCAGGGACTGTTAGAGTTTTCAGGTATTCAGGCGAAGTTGTCGAATTAATGTTTAGTTGTATTAACTTACCCGACTTAACCGGCTGCCCTTGCTCTCTTGCAAGGGAAATAAAATATTTAAACCAACGAACTACTTGTTTTAATAATTTATATAACAAAACTTATTGAGGAATAATTAAATTAATACAACTGGAACTGGGTCATATAATTTTGTTTCATTAATTTCTTAAGTTTCGTTTATCTCAAGAACTAGAGCCAATCCAAAAAAAAAGTAAAAACACATTTAGTATTTATTTAGTACGATTTGGTATATTTTTATAGTCGTCATTATCGTCAGAATTTCTTTGACAAAACTAGAAGAGCAGAGTACCAGCATGCTGAAATCTTAAATTTGCCTTGGCTTTGAATTTCTTTATTCTTAGCTTCAATTTTTTAATTCAAAGTGCAATTTTTTCATTTTTGCGACTTTCCAATACTTTGAAATTTGAACTCAATTTCGCAGAATCTTTGCTTCGTTACACTGGCAAATAGACGCTAAAATTTTTACGAGCGAAATACTCAAATTCACTAGCGCACAATAACGAAAAGGAGTGTTGTTGCAAGCAAAAAAAAAGAAAAAAAAAAGCGAAAAATATTTGCAATTTCATAACCAATTTACTTTCAATTCAATTCCGAAATGCAGTGACCACAACTAAGCGGAATGGGACTGTACCAAGTTGTAGGCGAACATACAAGCGGACTCACCACATGGAAAACCCAGTAAAATAAAAAATGAATTTCACTGGAAACAAGCAATTTGCCCGCCAGCGCAGTTCGTGTTCTTATACCGCTGTGCCGCTTTTATTTCCAACTCCCACTATTCTCCATACAATCACTCCTTTTTGGCATACAATTCTCAGACTACTAGTATTTTGCATTTTTCCTATGTCGAATAAAAAAGTAAAATACAATTTTCACTTGTTGTTCAGCGGTCGTCCATGGAGGCTGGACGTTGGTACAAGAAAAGGCAAAAAATAAAAATAGTCAAACAACGAAAAGATTTTTGTTGGACAACAAGCTGAGCAAGTCAGTGTACAAATGCAGTGAAGCTGTGACCTACAGGCTTTTTGGCAATAGCAAATAAAGCGATGGAAATACAACAGCTACAATAATAGCAAAAGCAATGGCTAACAGCAGGAGGTGGGGCAAAGGACAAGTGCTTGAACGCCGCGGTTGGTCATCAACTTTTTTGCGTGCACTGTCCGCGCGCTGTTCGCCGCTGGTAAAACACGCAACAACAGTGGAAATTACATTTTAACCTTTTGTGTAGTGAATGAAAAGCCGGCGGCCACCTGTCTATGTATGTGTGTTTGTTCTATACGTACGTACAAAGCTAACCGCTGAGCTGCAAATTTTGCATTTTAATTCATTTTTTTGTTTTGTGCTGCTTCTTCTCAAAAAATGGCTGCCCGCTGGTTTTGTAACTTTTTCATTTTAGTACAGTTGCCGCTTTATTCTTTACATACTTTTATTTCATATATTTTTTTAAACGATTTTTTTTTATTTGTACTCTCAGTACCTTACCTTATGTTGTTGCTGTTGTTGATAGGCCCGTAAATTGTGCCGCACAAGCATAGTCTGTTGCGCCGCAGGTCAAACTGGACAGCCGCCAAAAAGTGTAAAGCATTTTTTCCAATGGAACAAACAGTAAAATTAAAAAGGACGAACATAAAAATTCGAAATGAAATTAAATGCAAAACGATGCCGGGGAGCATCGTGAGGTAACAAATAAAATCTTTGCCGTTGACATTTTTATGATGAGCGACAAAGTGGTTGTAAAGTGGGGAAAAGAAAAAAAAAACAGATTTCCAAATGAAAACAGTACGTAGCTTGAACAAAGCAAATGAGAAATTATAATGGAAAATTGATTGCCGAAAACAAAATACTCAAAATATATTAAAGATTGGGAGGTGCTTGAGGAAAACTAAAGTTACTCGTTACTAGGAGCAAATATAAGATGAGGTAGTTTTCAGATAAGAACAAAGAAAAAACAGGTAGCTTTGACTGGTACATATCATAACTTGGCGGCCTATGCTACCGTTTGCAAAGAAATGGACAACCTTTGCCAGACCGATCCTCGTGATCCCCTTTTCTCAAATTTAAACGTGGGAGTTCTGAAGTTGGGACAAGTTGGAGGAGCACCTGAAATCCTGTTACTTAATTTCAGATATGGGGAAGCTATGCTCTACCGGTAGATCCTTGACTTAACCGACGAAGCCTGATGTTCGAGTGCAAGTCTCGGTCGGTAGCTACGCTTCGTCAGACCTGAAGATATTTTTATTAGGAAGTTCATTCTGCACTTTTCATTAGATAGAGCTAAGTGGAAGGTAACCAAAAAGCTGCGTAAATCCTACGACACTAGCGTGTTACATAACTTCACCTGCTGGACGTGAAGTAGATCAGCGAGATATATTTCACAGGGATCTTCAATTTTTCTATGATCACCGTCACTATTCCCGACATAAGCAAGATTGATAGGGTAATCCTTCTGCTGAAACCATGAAAGTCGACCGGCAAGAGCATGTTTCGTTTTCTCCTTGCTGCTGCCTTAGCCCGGCTAAACACTAGCACGTCTTCCATTGTAAGCCACACAACGCTACAGAATGCATGGATATATCAACTCTCCCACAAGGTAGCCAACGGTATGTTTTAGGGATGTAATACCGCTGTTAAGAAAGGATTCCACTGCGTGGCGCCCTCTTCCCACTATTTTTTAACTTTCATGTCTCCAGGCTTCCTCAATCGCCAAAGATCCTTAATCGATGTCACCGGCCGTAGTTCCAGAATTGGTTCATGTTCACTGGCGAGACGCCTGCCAAGTATGTCAGATGGTATCTGATTAAACTCAGAGACGAGTTCTGAGCGAACACGACACAACCGCTAGATCCGACAGCATACAGACAACTCGTAAACCGAATCCACCGATAGACACTCCAATATTAACAGATCGCTTCATAGAAATTTCAGCACACGAAGGCATAAAAGCCATCGAAAAAGCTGAATAATTGGGGAGAAAATTATAAAATAATTTCATTAAGTTCCATAAAGTGCTGTGTCATTAAGATCATCAGCCTTTCTTGGCGGATAGGCTTCATGCGCTGCTACCATTTGTTGGGTTCAAGTGTCGAAAGCAGGAACTTAATGTAATAAAACTAGCCTAAAATCACACTCAAAAGGGCTTGACGGATTTATATAAAGTGTAGCACATCAACTACTTATGCTATGGATTAAAATACCGGGCATTATTAAAGTTACAATCTATTTAAAAAACATTTTTAAAAAACAGAGTGTCCAACCGTAAGATTTAAGAAATATTATTTTTGGGTTTCTCCCTATTTAAAAAATTAAAAAATTATTAAATGATTAAGTTAAATATTATATTATGGGTGTTAACCAAAACTGAAGTCCCTTCATATCAAAAATATTTTAGGAGAGGATTTTCACCTGCTTAGCAAGGTTAATTTTGGAAGACTTACATAACAGTATTGTAAGTTAACAAAACGTTTTGTATATGAAAATGCTTTTGAAGAAGACTGGGATCTTTCTATTGAAATAAAGTGTATTGAAATTATATGTATTACAATGTTTTGAAATGAACAAAAGTTCAGAATGCTTAATTGCGAACCAAGGCGAATTTATAGAAGGTGATGGCATAAGAGCAGCTGATTTGGTTTTTTTTATTCACCTACATGTATTTTGTTTTTGCGTTTGCGTATGAGCTTTCAAAAGCCGTTAAAGCAAAAACAAAATGTATTTAAATTTTGACAACTCTTACGCAGAAACAAAAACAAAATACATAGGAATTTTGTAGTCGTATTTATAACACCACCTTGTATGGATTCGCCTTGATTGCGAACATATTTTTAAGAAGGTTGTCACTTATCTAAAAAATTTACAGTCAAAAAAATGTTTTAGACTAATGAATTATTACTATAGAGGTTTCCACCGATAGACGTTTATGAATAGTTAGTTAGAATGGCGACGAAAGAAATTCAGTTCCTTTGTTAGCTTGTTTTGAAAATTACCAACTGCTTGACAAATTAAATACAAATTAAGTCATAATGCATGTGCTAAGTTTTACGTCACATTTTTTGTGCATTCTTTGTTACAAATTACGCGACGATGGTCGATATTCACACAAAATGTTAGTTTCACTATTGTTGTGAGGTGCTCAGGTATTTGTTGCCCAAAAATGTTTACAAATAAATTTTTCTAAAGTCGATCCAGAACACAGCCATACACAAAAATCCAGTTTATTTATAAGCCAAAAATAGCAAGTGTGATAAGAAAAAAGGTAGTTTCACAATATATCTATCGTAAATCTTAATTCCTCACAACTTACCACGGCGTATGAGTAACATTTTTCCTGATGTTTCTTTAAAGGCTATAACAACTAATGACACTGGCGCTGTTTCACAAAGCACTACGTGGCATTTATACGCAGTAAAAATAACAACAATTACACAGCTCTGTCAAACCCAGCGATGGGCGGAGAGAAGTAGGAAGCCATATTTTTGCCTTTACTAAAGTCACTTAAATGTAATAAGTAAAATAAAATATAAACGTAGTGTAGCGAGAATAAATAGTACAAAACAAACTACACCCTCATGTGTAATTTCATGTAGTGTACTCAAAGCTGAGGGGTTGTAGGTTTATTAACTTTATTATCCACATAGATATTGTGTGCGTTAAACGTGCAACAAAAGAAACTCTTGAAAATTATACCCACTTTTCGCCTATATATTTACTTTAAGGTTGATCTAATTGATGGAGACATGGAGACACATTGTTAAGGGTTTATGTAAGCTAAAATAATGAGCTATTTTCTTTTTAAATGTTTCGTATGGATAGTGAAGAATAAAGATTTTTATAAATTTGGTATCGCAGGGCACTTATTTCATAGCAAACTTGCTGAATACAAATAATTGCGCTGTTTGTTTTTTATTAAAACGGGAACACCCTAATTTACTCTATTACTACTAAGACTACGAGTACATGAGATATATGAAGCATTTGTCTTGCTAGTCAGCCCACTAGCTGTGGTTGTGGCAAGCTTTCGTTATGCTGCTACACCTTTGGGAATGCAACTATATGTTGTATACATTTTTGTGTGAAGCAGTAGTACTTGACTGTAAATAAAATTAATGCGTACGTGTGTAGTTTTTCAAAAAACTTGTGCTGAAAAAATGCCCAAAAATCCCACAGCGTGCACACACACGCGCACACGTATAGAAGCAATGGAGTTTTGCTGAACACACACAGCAGCCGTCATTCACACACAAAACTGAGCAATATATATAGCCACTTTTGGGCAAAATTTGCTACTTGATTTAAGCACACACATTCATACACACAAACGATATTTATATCCATGTGTTTGGTGTACTGATTTTGATATAGCAATTTTCCGGTAAAAAAAAATCTCTCACTCACCTGCTCACTTTTCAATATTTTTTTTTTTTCAACTCACTTCTGACATAATATTTCCAGCTCTGCCTTCATGCAACTAACAACAGCAACGGTAGCAGCATAACTAACTGTTTGCTGTCAGTGGGCAAATTGAGTGGGGAGGGGGAGGAAACAGAAAAAATTTGCATATCACTTCATCTGCAAAAACTCAATTTTGCTGCAGTGACAGTTGGCATAGACATGCTTTTTCGTTTCAGTCGCTTACCCACTGCGCTCCCAGCTTTGAGCAAATATTGTACCAAGTATTTTTTGGCATACTGATTTGTGAGGAGCAAGCAAAAATTGTTGCATAACTAAATTCCAGTAGCGCCTAGGTAGTTGCAAAACTGTTGTGAGTTGTGGCAAATAAACGTGATGTGACATGATGATCATGATGCCGACTGTGTGATGGCTGCGAAATGGCAGGCACCAAGCAGCAAAGACCAGCATAGAGATAGGCGGACAGGCGGACAGGCAAGTAGTCAACCAGTGAAGCAAGCAGGAGAGTAGTCAGGTAGTACGGAGTTCAGCTTCCGCTTGACTGACTTAATAACAGATCTATATTGCCGGAAAGTTTTTATTGCTTCATGAGTTACCAATCTACGAAGGTGGGGAATATTTATATATACATACAGAAATATGCATGTATGTCTAAAAAGAAAGGTTTTAGAAAAAAAAAACAAAAATAGTGTTCAGTGGCTAGAGAGTTAATAGAGAGAGAGAGAAGAATATTTATTTGGAAATTCCAAATGCCCGCAGGTACTAAATAAACCAATGCACAAATATACCAATTACTTCGCAAGGCATGTGCGCATATAAACATACTTATCACACAGATTCAAATTTTATCTAACAAGTATATTAAAAAATATGGGTAAGGGTGTTTGATCTTTTCATACTTTTGATGAATATGAAATGAAATGAATTTTATAACTTTTGGGTCAGAATTATCAGGGCAGCGAGCAGATTCTGGTTTTGAGATATCTGACAGATTTTTTTCTATAATGTACTAGCTGATCCGATAGACGTTTCCCTGCCCAAAGTTTTAAACACTTTTTCTGTATTTATTTTTCAAGCTAGAGAAAGCTTTTGTAAACTTGTGTTTAGGAGAGAATAAAATGTTACGGAATTCAAAATGCTCCCCTATTACAAAATGTGGCATGGTCAGTTGTTGGCACATTCAAACGTCTTACGTATTCACCCAAAGGTGTATTATCAGTTTTGATTATAATTTTGTGATTATCGGGCGGTATCTTGTCTACTGCGGTTTTAAACAATTAAAACTATTTGATATGTTGATGAAAAAGAGGATGTGTGCTCAATTATGGGTTACTTCTTGTTGGGAGTCGCCCATGAAATAAATCTGTAGAAATTTATGGTTTGTGGTTCGGCGGTTTCAATAGGGAGCCTGTTCGGTGATATATTAGACCTTGGTCCTGTAGCGTATAATAATAATGGCGATAGGGGATACGTTGCTGAAGTGTCAATTGGTGGGAGCGATAATATTGTTCTAGTTACCTTAAAAGTATGCATGAAGTTATATTGAATTATATCTGTTGCACCAAAAGGACGTCATTTGAATTATTGTATTTAGTGCCAAGAAGTGTTTGAAGCCTATTCCTGTTCCTAGCTAATAAGCGCAACAGCGCTGGTGGAGGGGCCAAGGGTGAAAATTTAATTTTCCCAATAAAATACTCTTTACCGGCGCCAGCCGAGCCAAACAGTAACTGATATCCCTATCGCTGGTTATATATCACTGCGTTTACTGCATAACTATTCTCAAACTGTGATAATCAATCTTTGCTTTAAGCTGTCGAGGTACTTAAAAAATCATTGTTATAAGCTCTCTTAGTTCTCTGATAAAATCTGCAATATGTATGTTTGCTTCGAATATCGAACATAACACGCGGGAAGGATATTAAATAGATTCGCTTACGAGGCAAATAGCCCAACAAATATTATTTTTGGAAATATCTCGTTTTCATCACCGTCTTTCGAGTTAACTTTTTTAGTCAAAATACTTATTTGCCACAGACAATCAACACACATACTAAGAATTAACCAAATCGGTCCATAAACACGAAGTTTCGAAATCTCTCTACTCCAGCGCCAAATCGTTTAGCCCTTCCCACGTGATGCGACGTCAACGAATACCATTTAATATTTTTTATATGTATATGAGATTGTTCATTTGTCGAAACCGGCAAGATTAGAAGTAATATAGTTGCTATACAACTGATTATTCTGATATGTGGTTCCACTTTAAAGCTTTTATATTTAACTAGTTACAACCGGAAAATTCTGTCTGTTTGGTTATCAATCACACCTCTTACAATGACCATTACAATATGTTTCTTGGAGTATATCTTTTTATATTCAGTTTTAAATTAAATAAATCGTAAGATATGGAAGTCTGGGCTGGGCCGATGTCCGCACTTCTTTACTTTTTTTAACTTCTTTTTGAACGTTCTCTGCATATCAACCAGCCTGTGATCAAAATTCGTACGAGTCATTTGTTGACATTTGATGCCTACTTCTCCTACTCTTTTAGACTTTGATAAAATACTTAATTTCATACTTAAAAACAAACTTGCAGTGGTAGACGTATTTACACGGTTTTCCGGAGTCAAACCAAAAACAAGTTTTAATTATCTATAGCAAGCAATTATATTAAAAATTGAAAGAAGGTTTGCTTCAAACGAATTTACGTTAGGAGTTTTTATTGAAATAGCGCGATCCTTTAACAATGTCGTAAGGTCACTTCTTAAAGTGATAAGTTGATTTTATTCATCAATTCATTTCAACGCCCTAATTGGCATTCAGATTATTTAATTTTGGATATAGAACATCCGGTTCAGGAGTTGGAAAGCAGTGTTGAAAGTAGTACTTAAAAAATCTCTTTCAAAATATATATTGTATGTATGATATACATTTTGGCGCGATGAAAGTTGTCTAAAAAAAAAAACAATGCAAAAACACAACAAACAAAAATAACTTACAGGTTTCCTCCAAGAACTTCTTATTCGTTGAAATAAAAGCTGTCAAAAATCGACTAAGTTTCTTTATTTCAGAACAAAAAAGCTTCCCTTTTTATATTTTTAATAAATCATACCATAACTCTGCCTTTATTTAAAGGTTCTCACTTTTTTACATATAAGTAATATCTTGCTTTGCAGTTTACTAAACAATGGCCCTTCATTAAGATCCAAAAGCTTAAGATTCATTTACGTGAGATTAAGTCAAATAAACTCTTTTGTCACTTGTAACATATGTACATACATACTACTACATCTAGATGATATTCTAAAAACAAAGATAGCTCGAGTGCATGCCACAATTTAGGCGTATTAACAATTTCCATTCGAACATGAAGGTGAATGAATTTTGTTGAAAGCAACATTTGAAACAGTCGTAGACATGACAATTTCTAGCAATTTTTGGAAATTGTATGCACAGGATACATGCATGGGCTATATTTAACTAATACGCATACACTAAACAAGTACAATTCTTCATACGAAATCAAATAAACAGGGTGTAACGCTATGATCACAAAGTCTAATTTCTAAACTGAACTATTTCAATAAATCAAGTATACAGCAAAAACATGCTAGAAAAGTCATTTTGTTTTATATTTACATATTTTTCAATCTTTTTTTATATTTTCGAAAACGAAAAAAAATATAAGAATTTGTTTCCGCATAGTTTTAGGCCCATTAATTATTGCAAAACAGATGTGTTGATTTTGGTTATTGCGTAAAGCCCGGTATTCTGTTCCCAGATATGAAATTTTGTCGCTCCAATAATTTTTGAAGCGCGTAAAAGATGCCATAATTCATGGAAAATAATTTTATATAAATGTAATGTTTGATTGATTCGATCCGCCTAACACAGCAACAAATGTATAAACTCAATTGGGTTTCTCTATAAAGAGGGTTTATATTATTTAATATTGATTCTTATCACAATAATTTACTTAAATAATTTACCTATAAAGAGAAACGACATTTAAAGCTTATAATTTGCAATCTATTAATTTTCCTCAGCACAATGATTTGCCGCTTAACTTTCTGTATTTACTTCGTTTCTTTATTTCTAATCGTTTCTCTTCACAAGTGTCATCTTAACTGTTATACTATGTACATAATGCCCCGAACACACTACACTATCTACTTGGTGTGTTCGACTAGAGTTATATCTTAGAACGAAATACTAACTAGAAATTAAGTAAAAGTAGTTTACATCTCCCCCCTTGGGGAAGAGATTTGTAAAATCTCGTTTTTTTTTTTTTTTTTTTTTTTTTTTACCACTATCTTCTTATTATCTAACGATTTGTTTAGTGTATTCATGCTTTGGAATGGGAATAAGCATTGTGATATGAAAAAGGTTTGATTCTGATTTTTTATGACCGGTATTTACTTTATATCCTATATTGGGTCAGCCTAATTGAGACAACTGCCCGTACTTCTTTTGTCCTCTTGATTTGTTCTTTATGCATATTGCACAACAATCACAAATTTTCTTTATATTTTTTGTTAAACTTCTTGCTGTATAGAATGGTCTGATCTTATCCTGTGTTTGTTTTGTACCTATATGGCAATAATATTCATGCGTACTTTTTATTAATCTTATGCTAAATGGTTCAGACAGTACAATTTTGTCTTGTTTTCTGACTTTTTGGTAATATATATTGTTTTTGAAGTTGATGTGGTTTTTATGTCGTAATTCAACATTTTCTTCTTGATCTTTTTGTATGTCCTCTAGTGTAACTAAATTTACAACCTTTAATTCTTCGTCATTATTTGCATGTGACTCTAACACCGGATTTCTACTTAAGCAATCTGCTTCTAGGTTATATTTTCCTGGAGAATATCTGATCTCAAGATCATATTGTGACAGGTAGTATGTTAAATCTCCTAGTTCTTCATCTGTTCTAGCTCTTACATTCAGTTTTTCTAAGGGTTTATGGTCCGTGAAAACTATGAACTTTCTCCCTATTAGCCGATGTTGCCAGTATTTTACTGCCTCTTTTATTGCAAGGCATTCCAAGTAAATAGCTTTTTTCCTTTTTTGTACTTCGTTTAGTTTTTTGGAAAAATAGGCCACCGGCTTTTCTTCATTTAAAGCTTTTTTTTCTACATTTAAAGCTTATAATTTGCAATCTATTAATTTTCCTCAGCACAATGATTTGCCGCTTAACTTTCTGTATTTACTTCGTTTCTTTATTTCTAATCGTTTCTCTTCACAAGTGTCATCTTAACTGTTATACTATGTACATAATGCCCCGAACACACTACACCATCTACTTGGTGTGTTCGACTAGAGTTATATCTTAGAACGAAATACTAACTAGAAATTAAGTAAAAGTAGTTTACATAAATTTAAACAGCTCATTTCATGAGAAACGGGAATAGAGTCTCAAGCTTAAGAATTGGGCTATAATTTAGCAAGTAATTCGCTTCCTTTGAATCATAAAATATGACTTGGGAAATGAACTACCTGCACAAATAATTAATATTGCGTTACTAAAATATTATGAGTTTCTCATATTTGAATTGCTCAAATCGATATTTTTGTATAGCTCATACTAAATAGTGCACATTCAGTTAGTGGGACCGGATACTTTTTCTAAATATGAAATGTTGCTGATTCAAACAGCCTTGCTTAATTTGAAATAGCACTTACAAAATTGTGCAAATGTGTGTACCTATGTATTTTCTTCTTGAACTAAAAATTATAAAGTGGTTAAATTTCCATTCAAGTATGCAACACTTTACATATTGAAGAGGGCCTAAAATGTTTGAATTTATCTAGGGGCTTCTGTAGGTACAATACAAAAACTACCACCGAGCATAATTAACGTAAGGAAATAAGAAATTAATATTAGGAGAGTGACAAGGGTGCCTCGGCTACAAGAAAAACAATCACTTGCCATTATTAAGTAGTTTTCGGATCACTTAGATATTTCAAGTATTCTTTTGTGTTTGTGAGGTATGTCCATTTCATTATTTTACGAAAACTTTAATAAAACCGTGTTTGATCAAAAGAAAAATATTTGTGTTGTTTATTTAATTTATAATAATAATATTCTTCATTCATATTGTGGGTATTTTAATTATCAATAGGATCGAGCAACCAGGGTTACCATTTAAGTTTGCCGAAATTGTGTTACCATCCTAATCTAGTCTTAAGCTTTTCTGCTACTAAATTCCGTTATTCCAAAATAACTAAAGTTTTGCACTCAATGAATTGTTTAAACAAATTTACAATTCAGCGACAACTACCCTGTAGTCTCTTGGAAATTAGTTTCAAGCCAACAGGATACTTGTACACAAATACATATGTATATGTGTTTGTATTTGTTTTATATGTGCTTAAATTTGTAAAATAAAACACCAAAGAGAGCATAAATATCTCCTTAGATTTACAATTTTCACACAAAAAGCTTGTAAGCAATCCTAAAACAGGACACTCCTCCGTTTTGTGTTGCCCTTCTTTGCCGCCAACTCGCCTGTGTGTAATAAACATCAATTAAGAAAATTTCCCGAAACAAAAAAAAATGAACAGAAATGGCGTAACACAAATATAGAACATTGACACAAAAACCAGTCGTAGCAATACAAACAACCAAATAAACTACAAATTCAACAGCAACAATAACAGCGCCACATCACATTGACGCCACACAATTCTTGTGTTTGTTGTCACTACATTGCTTAGTATTTGTATTTGTATTTCAGTTGAGTGGTGCAGCAACAGCCGCCCTATCCGACGCTACGTAGTGTTCGCACTTAATGGGGCGCCCTAGGTCTACTCTTTATCTAATATATAAGCGTTTGTTAGAGTATGAGTATATAGTAAGTATGTGTGTGTGTGTGTGTGTGTGTAGATGCGCCTAAGCTTGTGTTTTTCGACTTTGGCTTGATATTGTCAATGTTTTGTAATACCACTATTTGTTGTTATTACGCCAACAACAAATATACAGATTTACTCTGTGCTTTCTGCTGTCTGTGACATGTTGTTAGTATAAAATTAACAACAACAACGACAACAACGACACTAACAATAATACATACAAACAAACAATACTAAAACGCATTGATTCAACCAACCCAATACTAACACTATGACTTTTCGTCCTGGCATCCCAAATAAATAACAACAGTATGTATGTTCACATATAACTAAGTAACTGTAAGCGTACACTTTAAACACGCTTCATGTATTTACAACTTTTAGTGTCCTTTCTGTTCCTCTGCCACTCTCTATTTGTTTGTCTGCGTTTGACTTTCGCCTATTTACCAGCTAGTGGTTTGCAGGGTTTTTTGGCAAAGGAAAACACCAACAAATGCGAATCCATTGTATTTAAGTTTGTATTCTATCGTTAGTCACATTTGCTTTCGCTCCACACTTTTCACTACACCAACTATTTACTATTTGCTATTTATTTGGTGTTTTTGGTCAATGTTTGCTTTGCTTTGTGTTGACAGGCCTCTTTAACAAATGACACCAACAGCATATTTTCGTAAATAGCTGGACTGGCCATTATCACAGTTATAGTCACAGTCACAGTTAGAGTTGTTAGAGCCACAGTCGAAGCAGCTCATTGATCAACATTATTGATAGTCAAATACTTTAGAGTTACACTTTTCAGAGCGGAAAGCATTAAATTTCAGTTTTTGGTATGTAGCAGGAATTTTTTATATAGAAATACGCATGAACATATTTTAACCCATATTTAGTACCAAGGAAAAGAAACCAATTTCAAATGTCTTATGACACTTAGTTCGGTAAGCTGTTAAGAATATATGAAAGTTTGAAATTTATTTGCTACAATATTTTCACTACTAAACTTGGTGCTAATGCGGTTGAGTTTGAACTAATTAACTTACAGTATCTGTACTTCTATACTAAATATATAAAATTGATTATATGGATAATGTTTGTATATATTTGGCTCACAGTACTAAACCGTTGTTAATGATTATTGTTTTTTTTTGCTAATGAAAAAATTGCGAAAACCGATACTTAGTTTTTTAACTTTTCGAAGTATATGTACATGGTATTGCTTTTCAAAATACTTCGCAATATTGTTTATGTGATTTATGTGAGATAGACCGATTAGAAATTACATAGCTTGGAATTATAAAACTCGTTATATACTAAAACATCATTCAAAGTACGTCGCAAAAATATTAAGGTTTAGGTGAGATAGACCGATTAGAAATAAATCCAATTTTTTTCTTTTATTGATGGAAATAGTTTTTTTCTAATGTAGTAAAAAAAATCATCTGAGATTATGTTGTACTTTACCATTTTTGGACGATTGGTGTTGACCGATTTAGGTTTATATTGTCTCATTAGTTCACCTGGTACAGTGGTCTACGAGAGCAAATAACTCACATTTTATAGGTCTCTAGATTTCTATTTTACTTATTACATATACCTTAAAGATATATGCAGATCTGGGAATTGTCTATCTTTTCCAAAAACGGAAGGCAATGACAAGAGGTGCAATTCATCACCAAACTTGTAGGCATTTTTTAATGACACATTTTTGCAAACAATCTCCTTATATTATTATTAATTGTATATTGAGTGTTTGTGTATCGAGTCCTGCGAAAGTCTAAAAAAAAGTATGATGAGGAGATGTGGTGATCTCCAAAATAGCAGCTGTAACTAATATCGCTTTAGGTGTACATAAAAACATAAAAAATGGCCTTAAGCTCAAAACAAATTAGTGTTAATAATAATTTTAAATGATTAAGTTCAAATTAACGCGAAAATCTGTTAAAATCTAAAGAAAGACTTAACATAACTATAAATGGTAAGACCACCTGAAATAAAACCAAAATGTGTGTCCTGGTGTCAAAAGTCGGCTTTTGGGATAGCAAAAGCGGCCTTAGAAAATCGAGCCTTTGTCGCGCTTAAATAAAAGTTAAATTTTCGAACGGGTTATCAAATGATATAATCCTGGTTATAGACAGAGTTGAAAGTAAAAGACTCTGAAACCATAAAACATGGCCAATATTGAATGATCGAAGATTTCGAAAAGTATTGTATTCAGATAGCTCCAAGAGTTGTCAGAGCGAAAGAGCCGATGTCTGTTTCTGCTAATATCCCAACATTGCTAAATGATTATGGAAGTTAACACACAAAGCGAAGTCTCCATTCGCGAAGTTCAGAGTCTGTTCGGAAAACCATCTTAACATTGGCAACTTTGTACCAGAATAGATAACAACCTTCTTAATAGATATCTGTAGGCAGATTGAGAAAGTCTATATACCCTGAATATGCTTACCAGTATTGGGGTCTTGAAGGGTTCCGTACACATATAAAATTTCAAATTCCGATAATATTATTTAACTCCTTAATTACCACCTCACTTGAGGTGTAAAGAAGCAGAAACATGATTTTGGCGGCTTGCCCGCGAGCATTGCCCACATTCGAAAATACAATTCTGCCAAGGGCAGGCTCTCTGAACTCTATACTAACTATCGTAGATGTTGTTTTAGTTTGTCGTCTTGGATATATTCAAAATTGAACTTAATAGACCAATATACGTATAATGTGAGTGGTTTAGGAAGCAATGCAAGTAAAAACAATAGTCTAACTTACTGTTAATAAATTACCAAGTTAGGGATAAATAACACTCTCGAAAAATTTGCTAAATATTTTTTTTTAAATTAAATCAAGTGACGAAACAGACAAATTCATCTACTGGGCTTCTACAAAATTAATACTTAAATACATACCACTGTCCGAATGTCTTATTTCCTCTTTACTTACATAGTACCGTAGTATAATATGTTTTTTATTTAATATACTAAAGTATATTGCTTTCAGAAGCACATGAGGTGTTCATGTTCTTGCTCTCTTTTTAAAAATCAAATATAATTACATTGATTATTTTATTTGTTTAATTGTAATATTATTATTTCTAAGTCAAATTCAAAATCAATCAAGCTAGGATATAGGGCAACAATTGTCAAGGTGTAAAAGACACTTAATCGACAACAACTTTTGCTACCCACACATGTAACACCAAGCTATAGAATGATTTTTAGTTTAATTACACTTCCCACACGAAAACAAAAACCAAGCCCCATATGAAGCTAAACAAATGAAATTTCTAATTAATGTAAATGCTGTCAAACAGTCGCTAAGCAAATTTATTATTGTATCAAATATACATATAGAGATATATCTAAAAGCGTACATAGATGAAATGTAAATGAATAACAGGCGCCATTTTACAGTACTCCCAATATATAAGCGAAAGGATTTTAATGGCATTTAATGTATGTAAATCGTTAAGTTATAAAGCTGGAAAATGTGATTGACAAGCTGATAAACTGAATGCATGAATAGGCAACCATACAACACAGCATTAAAATTGTAGTTAGAAGAGAAAATGTGTGTTTAATAAAAAACTGAACAGTGACAATGGCGAAGTAAATACATATAATGGTATATATTGGCGTACTGGCGGCGGAGGACAGTGAAAGCAAGCAATTATTTTAATTAATTGAAAATTTAAAAGAGTGACCGACCAGCAATCAGACACATAAGAGTGAATAGTGTCAGGCACTAGAATGTGTAAATTAATGAGGGGAGGGAGGTACATTAAATAAATAAATAGATGGTGCCTTCTCCATTGAGTGTGTTCGTTGTGTGGGCAAATGACTGGTTGCGTCTGAGTACAATGTAAGCCTTTTTTAAGAATTAAGTAAGCATGAATGCTTTTTGCCATTTGGGTGCTTTTGTAAATTAATACCTTTCTTAGAGTTTTCTTTTATATGCTAGGTTTTTATAAATTTTAAGAAAATTTTTCATTTTTGTGCAGCTGCTCGTTGCGTGATCTTTTTTCTTTTCACTCCATCCACGTTTTCTTTTATAAATGGCAAATTAATTACCTGATTAGAATGATGACTTGGCAGCAAACTACAAAGAAATTAGTAAGAAAATTATAAAAATAATGTTAGCAAAGTGAGAGTGTTGACAAGTCACATCTTCGAAGGTACATAAATTCGTAAATCAAGACATATAGTGGTTCAAACAACTGACCAAATGGTTTTTTTTTTGGAATATTTGCAATGCCTTTCATGATATTTTTTCCATCCGTGGAAATTTCCACAAAAAATTTTAAACCAACAGGCTTCCTAATTATTATGCTAAATTTGGATGGGCTATAAAACTGTATACCCGAAAGTTTTTAAAAATTTTAATTGGTATTTTGTTTTTTATTGAACAAGCTATATAAATAAAAATTTAAAAACACTTGCGGGAAAAATATAGCGGAAAATATAAAAAAAATAGTTTTTTATCACTTTTTACTTTTTCAAAGTAACTAAATACAAACTTCTACATTATCAGCGTCATTATGGTAATTAACTAAATAGGAGTTAAACTATGAGTATGAAGGCACAGTGAGTTATTCATCGAAAAAGCGAAAAGTATCATTAGCGGTGTAAAATAAAAGCGCATGATTTAAAGCAATCTTGGTTGTCAACTAAGAACGCCTGTGACTGCCTTTACTATTATGGATGTCTGTAAGTTAAATATTTAGCTGACTATTTTAAATATTTAATTACTTAAGCGAAGTTTGATGACCTAGACTAACTTCAGAGAGGACACTGCGCAAAAATGCAAAAATGATGATTACCAAAGCTGCCGTCAAAGAGAATATAATAACAATAACACATACATCCCTTTACTCACTTTGGAAAAGTAGTTATAATTAGAAAACCGCAAGCTGGCATATTAGTTGTAGATGGGGTTCCGTTCCTTAGCTCGATTGTAGACAATGGTATGGCGCGAGGTGAAACAAGTGAAGCTAAACTTAAGGCAAGACAGTCAACTATGGATAAGATGCTTACAAAAAGTGCATTCGTGATATGAAAAGAAAGCTAGGCGATGAATGAACTAGTCGCTTATGAAATAAATAAAAAATCGATTTTAGGGGACCCTTTTTTAAAGCTGAGTCTGAAATATGAAAATTTATAAAAAAAAGAGAAATTAAATATTTTCTACACAAATGAATTATTCAAAAATATGTTCGTAATTTACAAAATAGCTCAATTCGATTAACATTTGAAACAACTCGACTTTGGAAGTCTTTCAAAAAACAATTCGGTAATAATGTTTGAACAAAATTGTCATATATCAATTTGTTGGCTTGATTTGATTTAGATCAACTATAATTTTTGAGTTTAAGGTCAGTTTTTATATTTTTATTCAGGGACTATGACTGGTGAGACTATATACTGATATCCGAAAGAGCAGCTATAACAGTTATTGATTTAATTGCTATTGTTTATTTTAAATACTTTCCATTTAAAAATATTTTAAATAAATAAAAATCTATCAAAAGGTAATTTACATGCAAATTACATATTTTAACGGAATTTTCTATATACCGCATTTCTTGACTTTTCTTTTTTTCGCATTGAATATCTTAAAATTGATTTTAATCATGTCCATGTTTTCATTTTATCAAATTTTTTACATACATTAGAGCACAAATTTGAAAATAACGAAATAATACTAACGAGTATATGAATTTGTTTGTATAACGAGAAAAAGGACATAAAATGTAAAAAGCCATGATTTTGAGATTTTCTCAAACTTCAAATTTCCATTCTGAATTTTAAGCCCTGTTTTCATGTAACCAATATTTTTAAAAGAGTCATTAAACTTGAGAAACCTTTGAAAGAAAAATAAAAGCTCTAAAAAAAAGTTTAAAAATTGTAAACTACTGTTAAGGAGAGTCCTTTTTTCATATACCTTTAATACAAATAAATATCTTTGGTAAGCTGTCTTGAAGGTTGCAAGCCATTCGAACGTTGGCATATATTTTAAATTTAAAATGGATTTTTATAAGAGGAAACCATTGCAATTTTTTCGAAATATGTCTAGCTACTACGAACAAAAATTTAAAAATGATATTGCGCATTAACAAAAATTGGAAAACTCATTTCATTTCATCCAATTGTTTACATAAAAAACCTCGAATTATACAAAAGTTCCTTATCTCATAAAATAATAAACTACAACATTTTCCTAAGCATAAGAGAAATGGATATTACATTACGATGATTACTGATGGGACTTTTTTCCAGATGTTAGCTTTTCATTATTCTTTCCAATATTTTTAAATATTAAGTAGGAGGGGCCAATAAATTACCTAGTTTCCATCACACGGTCTTAATGCGCAGGTTACTCATCCGCCATGTGCAGCGATGCAAACAAATCCACTTTCAAAGAATCTTTTAATCAAGTATGCTAATGATGCGTAAGTGGAAGGCCAACTCAAATGGAACACCAACAAAACTAATTGCTAAAATTAGGGGAAAAGAAAAATACTGTTTTGTAACAGGAGTTCGTTCGCTCCGAGCTATCGACGGGCAAAAAATAAAAATCGCGTGACAAAGCAGTGAGATTTTCACGCATATTTTTCTTCAACCCACACCCACAGCGCGCACTCAATTACAAGGCATGCTCTTGATTTGCTGTAACGCTATCTGTTTGTTTGTATGCACACACACACACGCATTCACGAGAAAAGGTGGGCAGGTAAGGGGAAGTGTAGCGTTTGGCGTTGCAATGCCGCTAATTAAAGCTTTGTGGATGTGACAACGGGATGCAGTGCTGATGAGCGTCCTTCCGTGCATTGCAATCCATGGCAATTAAAGTGCACATTACCGAGAGCGACAAGTAGTATGGATGAACACAACAACAACAACAACACTGCAACAACTTGCGCACAAAAAACAAAAACAAATTTCATCATGGCTATTCAATGTCAGCAATTATGCAACAGCTACAAACGCTCTCTCAAACACACGAACGGACGGTCCCATTATATTAGCTACGTCACTCATCCGCACTAATGTGCGACAATGTTGTTGGCGATTGGTTGCAGGCAATCATGCAAAGCGAATCGAGTGGCCAAAAACACAACAGCCACACACATACCACACACACGCATACACACTTCGATAACTGTCAGCAAATGGGTTTTGTGGGGGTACTCTTGTTGCAATCTGTTCTTGCTGTTGCTGTAGCTGTAGCTGTTGCATTGGCAAAAGTTAATTTCTTGCAATCTGTAACGCGCTCAAACATGAAAATTAACTAAAAATTACTTCAGCGCATTGGAAATGCCCAAAGCAGTGTGCGCTCTATATGCGAGCGTTCCTAACTAATAACAACAACTTCAGCGTCGTCGCTGGCAATGGTAACCACCCACATGCGTTTAGGGAAAAATGCAATTTGAGTTGTGACATGCAATTTTAAGAGATTGAGGGTGGTTTGCATGGCGAGTGCAATAATATTACCGGCGGCGGAGGAGCGGAGCTCATTCTCGCTAACGATTACAAAATATTGGTAAGTGGTCCAGCGATAATCGTCTTGTACACGATGAAAAATTAGCGCCCGGAAATTTTGGTATGAAATTGAGTAAAAGTGAGAGAATTTGCCTTGCCAGCCACGGCTGGTGGCTTCGATTACTGCAAAAGAGTAGAAAAACTGGTGAATTTCGAAAATGTTCTGCTATAAAATATGTTACCTTTTTGAGCTTAAAAATCTTTGCAGGCGAATAATGTTGCCGACAAAAGTTCGCATCTACGAACAGAGTACAAAGCTTAAGAATTTGCGTTTTTGTTGTTTAAAGTCTGAGTTTCTTTGCTCAAAACCATGGTTATTGATATGAAACGAAGAGAAATACAAATTTTCTTTCCAAAAATTGTTTAACCAGTTTTTTCAGTATGCTTTTAGTCACAGCAGAAGAATAGAAACATAAATTAAATAGTTACAGCTCAATTATTTTGCAAGTGCAAAAATCATTTCATTTGTGATTTTTAATTAACCTGAAATTCTGTTGGAAAAAAAATTATGAAGAGATCATTTTAATATTTTTTTATCTTTTTCAGATTTTTAAAATAAATAATTTATTTTTTCATATTTGTAGACACTATTGAGGTGAGATGATTTTGATGGCCCAAGGCCTCGAAGTCAGTGCCACGAACCTTGTATTTATATAATAAGTATTTATTGTATAAATTTTTAAAATAAATAAATATATAATAAATTTTGCTAGAATCGGGGGCATTGTAGATTAAATATTTTAGTAGTAGTCTTAGCTTCGATGTGACCATAAATTTTGTTATTAAATACTTTTTTGAGCAACATAGAGAATGAAACTCATTTTTTTATGATTCTTCTTTAGAGCTGGATACTTACCTTTAAATTTATTACGAACTTAATATTAGCCTTTAACTGTGGGCCAGGTATCTCACATCTCTACCTACTTTTAAATTTCTAAAGATTAAAAATAAATAAAATGATAACATTTGTTGTCCTTATGGAACAAATGAATTATTCCAACATTATATTATTTAATTTCAGACCTATTTACCACTTTCATAACTTTTGATTCTCAATTTAAATAGGAATTGTTGTCCATATATTCTCGCAGTTTTAGGATTCGGTCACACAGACCATGTCCATGCTAGTGGAGTCGGAGTTTGCTGCTAAATTTTAGTTGTCTTCAAGGTATGAGTTTTAGAATGTTTGGTTTGTGGTTTGAATTTGATTTCACTTTTTGGATGAAGTTTGAGTATGAGTGCATGTTAATGGTTTCATTTGACTAAATTTTTATGCCGAGTTTCATTTTTAGTTATAGCGTAGTTTTGGTTTGAGAGCGATTTTGAAATTATTAGTTACTTGTCTTCAGGTTTGAGTTAGAAAATGAACGGTTGACGCTTGAGTTTGAGTACAAATTTTAATAGTGGGTAAATTTGAGCTTGAGCTTAGTTAAGCTTCAGCTTGAGTTATAGTTTTAAGCTTCAATTTCAATGTGATTTTTTCTTTCAGTTTAATTTATTTATGGTAGTAACTTTTAGTACTAAGTACTTGCCTAAGATATGTAAGCCTTGGGTTTTTTTAAGTAATATTAAGCTTAAGTTAAGTTTGCGTATAGCTATCTAATTGAAGGTTTAGCTTAAAATTTGGTAATGTATTGAGGGCAATTTTATGTTTGCATTTGAATTTCATAACGGTTTGCTCTTGGGCAGGGAACAAATGTTGCGTTGTTAATATGAGCTCAATTTTGGTTGAGTTATATTTAAATTTAATTATGGTTTGAGAGATTTTGATGATATGTTACACTTCAAGTGCAAGTGATGAATTTTAAGTCAACTTTCAGATTGATATTAATTTTTCGTTTAGTTTGAGTGTCATATTGAGAAAATATTTGAGTTCTGACACAATTTGACATTGAATATGTGAGCTTGGTCTTGGATTTTATTTTACGTCTTCGCTTCAATTCAAACTTACTTTGCACTTGAGAAAGAGAGATTTTACAGTTCTATTTTAAAATTCATATTCATAAACTTTCAACTCATCAATTTCTTGCACTACACTGTTATTCACGCCCTAGAGCTATCGCGTTATGCAGCTCGATGTTCAGATTCATTTCGACCCAATCTGGGCGCATGCTTAGTGCCATTACTATTGCCTACTGTTCTACTCATACCACTCCCACTTACAGTCACATTTGTTATATGAAAAATTGCTTGCAGCCAAGTTGAAATGAAATTGTCCAGCTCGCCTAGCTTCAACCCAAAGTTCTGCATCAATGAAAGCTCCTAGTTGAAGGCAAAGGGGGAGTGTGGACGTTGAGTACAAAATTGTGTCCATCTTTTACTGTAACCGCTGGTGATTTCGGTGACCGGCATGAACGCACACACACACGCACATTCACTCGCAAACCCACACTGACACTCATGCCTACACTCCACAAATGAAAATTGGCATAAATGGCCAAAGCAGCAGAGTGGCGGGAAAACTGAGTGACTGTAAGGCTGCATTAAGCTGCGCTCAGTCCATGTTTTCTATGCGCACAGCAAAAGTGCCAAGGGGTGAATTGGTAGGCAGTTACTGAATGTGTACAGCAGTAAGTATCGTATGAGATGGGTGTTTATTAGCGCATGTGTGTGTGTATGTTTGGTGCGCGCCAGCAGCATTTTAAAATCCAATTAAAAAATCCCTAGTGGGAATTTAAATCGTTGTTGCCACAGTGTCACAACTGTTTTGTGCTTATACCATGCCACATCTAGTTTTACCAGCCGTCCGATCGACTGACTGGCAGTTAGTTGGTGAAATGAATGTTCTGGCATAAGTCCTGGCTGTGATGTCCATTTGCAGCTTCCTGTGGGTTCGCGCTACAATTCTATGGTGCCGGTTTTGCACACTTCCCACTCAGACATATAGCACCAACTAAGCACTAGCACTGTGTACGCCTCCAAGTATGCAACGAAATGTGCGAGTCATGTTTTTCTATGCTTTGTTGCTGCTCAACTCTTCCTTCTCGCGCTATTTTTGCTATGGTCAAGCTAGTGCATGTACATTTTGTGTATGTTGTTGTTGTTATTGGATTTTTGTTCAAGCGCAAAACTTTTATCATCTGTCTGTGTGTTGAACAGTGGCACTACTTGTTAGCCACGTTTACGCTTATTTTCACCGTAAAATCGAATTCGTGTTAGAACCATTGCAATTCCTCGCTAGCCGACAATTCTGCGGCGTGATATGTGGTTTTACTTAGATCAGCATTAGAAATATGTGGGAGTGTATGTATATATAATATTCTGCTGTGCTGTTGGTTATGTGGGCCATGTGAACTTGTTAATCCCAACGCAACTGTTCATTACGTAGCCATTTTTAGTGGTCATACAGAATGTAGTTTGCGGAACGAGCAAAAGCGTGAATCTTCAGAGACTTAACAAAACAGGTTAGTAGTGTTTTTACAATGATTTATGTGCAGACTTTTAGGATTTTGGGTTTGGAGGTGAGATGAAGTTGGAAATTCTTGTGCAATCTCAACACTCATCTCATCACTGCGGTTTTTATGCTGCAAAAATTTGCTATGTTAAAATATCAATTCATAAATTTTTGGCGTTATACGTTTTAGCTCAGTAATTATGGCAAAAGTCCTGAGTTGAATGTTTAAAGATTACGGTCTTATGTTCACGTAATCACAAGAATCATTTCATTTCTATTCCGATAATAACTGTGCCTAACTTCGGCTCGGACCACTGCTTTGCCGCAGTTAAGATCTGCATGCCACATCCACCCTGCTCACACAAGCAACTTCTCTTCGCTTGGACCAGAAAGAGCACTCCACATCCTAACCTAATCGTGCCGTCGAGGTGGTTGGTTACTGCCGTGTCACCGCTGGCGAAGAGGCGGGAGAAGATGGAGAAACGAGAGAGAGAAATACATAGGTGTAAAAGCATCAATAATCAAACGGTTACAGAACAGACGTCCAGAAAACACTTGAGATCTGAAGGGAACACTTCTCAGATCTTTTGAATTGCACACTGGTGGCGTGTTTGATGAAGAGGAAAACTGGCCAATGCTTAGAGTCGATATCTACACCTTTCCACTCGGCTAGACGTTTAAAAACAACAAGGCTTCTGGAACCGAGGGTATACCGGCTTAGCTATATAAAGCAGGCATCGAAGAGTTGGTCAGCGATTGGTCTGGTAACTACATGCCCAAAGCGTCATGATATTCTCAAAATTAAAAACCAGTATTTGCGGCGTAGTTCTAGGTACATTAAGGAATGAAAGATATTTTGATTGGGAAAGTATAGCAAGGTAACAGTCATATTCTCACTCCAATGTCAAGGCTCACAGCATTTCTATTGACTTAACCATTACGCCTAAGGATATGCCATTAAATTCTTAATATTTATGACAGCTGTCATTGCATTTGATATGTCCTACTGAGTATATGACAATGGCGGAAAAAAATTATATTCTCCGTTATAGTTATAGGTGCAGTAGTAAAAACAATAGTCATGCGACGAGTGTTATCATTACCGCGGGAATATTGCAGGAAGTAACTTTTGTATATAACGAAAAAAATAAAAAAGCTTTGAATAACACTCCACTATATCTAATATAAACAATACCAATAAAGAACAGGCCATCATTTATTGCACGCCAGGCATTTCCTCAAAGTTTTTTGGAAACAAATTTCTCATATTTCAATATAAAAAAAAGTGCAACAATTTTATAATTAAAATTTCTATCTATTTACTCATCCATCATAATTTGTCTTGCCATTTTCCTTTTCATAAAACTTGAAAAGCCGTTAGCCTCTACACGGTTGTATTTAGTTTGTGCATGTTTGCGTGGTATATAGGCTGTATACTTTTAGGCACAAAAACTTGATGCATGTAACAAAACATATAGGCACTAACTCCGACGGCTAAAACCAGCAGTAATAGCAACAACAATAAATTTACAAAACTTTTCTTAAAGCAACGAACTCATTTTAAAAAAAACTTTTTGAACACAAATTTTTACTTAGCATTTGATAAATAAGAGAGCGGTAGCGAACTGTGCTTCATTAGAAAAAAGGAAGGCAAGTGGAATGAGAAATGTAAAATAATTTGGATGATGGATAACTTTGGGCAGATTAGAAAATCGCACATACAAACAAAAAGACAGCCCCAAGTTAAGGCTAACAGCATGTGTACTCAGCTGAATGATTAAAGGCAGTAAATTTTTGAGCTGACCGACGATTCTATCAAAAGCTTTAACTTAAAAAGGCATACATTTAAAATATAAACGTATAAAACGGCAGTACATAGCTCTGTCTAAGTACGACTACTTTTACCTCTGGGCATATTTTCCCCTTCCACTTCTGCTCGCAGTCGAGGTTTACACAAACGCTTACTTGTGCACAGCCAGGCGAAAAATATATCTTCCCTCCTACATTATTTTTCAATTTTAGGTAAACTTATTCCAAAATCTTCATTATTCTTTTTACTTTGATGCATAGGCTGTGTTAGCCTCTAGTGTTTTGAAATTAACTTATCATAATCCATCCTCATCGTTGATTGGGACAGTGAGTGTGGGCTAAATAAACGAAAAAAAGTAAGTAAAGCAAATAACTTAATAAAACAAATTTACCAACGAAACTCGCCCAATCAACTTATGGATGCATACATTTATGCACACACATACACACATACATATCTATATATGAGTACAAGGCTAATTAATAAATGATGCGGAGTAAAAGGTGCTCATATTTGTGTAGTGTATTAGATGGGATATGTGCCTGTACCTATGAACCATTAAGTAATCATTGTTCAAATCACCTCGTTTTAAAGGTCGTTGCAAATACTATCCCTTTTTGTGAGTCTTGCTTCTTAAAATTTTAAGAAAACATAGCTTTCTTTGGCTTACACAGACCCATTGAAATATGGCAAATATATTCATATTTTTGGCATAAAAACAATCTATTGTTTTATTCCGTAATTTAAATTTTAACTTGCTTCCCAAATCAAAATATTTCAATTAATAAAAGGAACATATACATTAATGGCATTCATTTTTTCCAGCGGCCTTTTGCAATTAACTGATTGAAAGTCACATTTGTTTCGTAAAATTTAGAGGAAACTTTAAGTGCATGTGATTTAAAAGTCTTAAGCGTGTATAAAGAATTATTATTCAAAATGAGTGCCATGTGCCCTAAGTATGTTATTAATCGAACCAATTTTGGTATGTCGTCTATAGAATCCATTATATCGTGCCCTAACAACAAAAAAAAAGTCAGCGATATTTTTTCATTTCTTTTTTGATTCTGAAATATAGCTTTATGTTCCAGAAACATTTTTTTATCAAAAAGAAATTGATATGTCTACAACCCAAATTTGGTGTTGATATCTTCATTTTTAGACTTTATTCCAAATTAGTAGACTTTTTCGTCAATATATAATTATATTTCAAAAACTGAAGTTACTTTCAGAACTAAAAAATAATAACAGTTGCGCAAACTTTAGAGTCAAACGTCTTGAAGTCATGAACTTTTAAATGAAGATAATATATAATATATCAGGCAAATATTTCAATTCTTTTAAAACATAATTTTGAGCATTTCACTTAAAAATCTTCGAAGAGATTTAGAGCCTCCTTTCACAAGACATATCGGATTGCAAACAAATTTCGCTTGTATTCTTAGATATTAGGTAACTTGAGCCGTGGCTTAGAGCTTACTGTTATATTCTACTGACAATATTTTCGATATCAAATCTTGCTCATTAGTTTTTTTTAAGGAATAGTTCTTACATCAACACAAACCATACAAATTAATGTTTTAAACTTTAATTTCAATTTAACAAACTAAAAACTTAGAATAAGAATTATCATAAATCTATTAATCTGACAGTTGTCAGTTTTACTGCGCCTAAAACTGTGCGGCAAACGATTTTCATTTCTGAAATGTCAACAATCGTTGCAGGTGTTATTTCCTACTAAGTACGGGCCATCGACATTATATAATGCTGCATAGCTTAAGGCGCAGTAAACCTGGGAACTGCCAGCTTAATAAGTTTTGTTCGGTCATCAGCATAGGGCGACAAATGAAAAATATATAAATTGGTATAGCTCCTTATGCTGAAGATCTGGCAAAACATATCAACCTAACAATCGTCTGGCTTACTGCGCTTAAAACTATGTGTCAACAATAAGTTGAAGCACTCTTATGATAACAACCTACGTAGTAGTTGTTCTGTCCTACAGAGTGCGCGACAAGGACAACGACAGCGACAACTGTCAGAATGATAAGTTTTTTCGGGTTTTCATAATAGCGTGGTGGTAAACCTTGTTTATATTTATAATGGCACATATTTTTAGGCTCATATTTTTGTATCCAAATCAGAACTGTATTAATGATACTTTCTGTAGTTATCAATACCGATTTGTATGCCTCTATATCAATGTCATTACCGATGACTCTCTCGAGATCGTAATCGATTTGATATTGCTATCGATATTTCTTTTGAAGCCGCCATTAAGAATACAAATTCGTAGTTACTTTTTTTAGGCTATAGTTCTTTGAGTGCCCCTCTTCCATGACTTATAGTGACACCCACACCATTTTCTACATAACGTCGTTTCCCTGATTATATCACACAATTTTAATTTTGACCCTGTGTGTATGCTAAAATAACTATGTTAATATTTCGTATGAGCATTGAGTTCACGTGCACAGCTTTGTCACTTAGGTGAGTAGAATGCAATGTTTTGTGGCAATTTCATGTCGGAAGTATTAAATTTCAATTAAGAGATATTTTTAATGGATGGACAATAGACACAAAAAAATAAAATATAAACATTTTAAAATAATTTATATATAAACACATAGCAGCATTAATTAAGAACGCAGCCATAAACGCGTAAAAATCAGTATGGTAGTGAGTGCTTGCATGTGTACATTAGGGTGCCACAATAAAAAAGTGACGATTTTCCCCGGAACTATAAAGTTTTATATTAAGATTTTCGCCAAAATACTTCGGAAAGCTATTAAGATTTAAGTGAGCTGGACCTATTGGGAGATACTTATAAAAATGGGGTTTTTATATATTTTTATATTATTTTTAAATATTTATTCACCAGAAAAAGTATCATTATTATAATTATGTTATAAAAATTGTTAGATATTTGTATGAAAAACTTTTAAGCAAACACTTTTTACGATTTGAAATGATTTTCAAAAAAAAAATTTATTTATCTTTATCAAAACAACTCAATTTTTGGAGGTATTTCCAAATCGGTTAATCTTAATATTTTTTTCGAAAAATTTTGATTGGTGTTGTAAAATGTTATCAATTTTATAAATTCTATAGAAAAACAGTAGCAAGTTTTTTTTATGGCGCGTGGTGCATCTTAATTTACATGTATTTATATGCTAAATGCAACAGCAAGTTGTAAGTGACAATTTATTGGCATAGACAGATATTTTTTGCTACATGTTTACTGAAAAAATTTCATGTATAAAAAAATACATACATATATACGTGTTTATATATATTTTATGTACAAAGGTTTATATTTATGTTGCAAAACTAATTTTTCTGATTTACTAAAAATTCGCTACTAGCAAACAACAGGCATCCACCACATATTTACAATGCACTCATACAAAGCGATATTTGCTCGCTGATTATTTCTCTTTATCTTTGTAGTGATGTATTGTGTTTTTGCTACACAAAATCGTAATTAATTTAATTAATTAAAATTTTATTTCTGCATTGTACGCGTGATGTTGAAAAGTTTATGAAAACTGTTCTTAACTTTTAAATTTAATTTTGTTTTTTTTTTCTGTTTTATGTCGATGTAGCACCATGATTTTTGATTTTTTTTAGTTTATCTCATGTAAGTACATACATACATATGTATGTATATTGTGTATATAGTATATTGTTGACCATGATGATGTTTAATGTTTAACAACTACACAATGCACTGTGTAATTTTTTGTTGATATTTGCCGCTGATATGCAAATAATTAATTTTTCACTTACAACATAAAACTTTTTTGAAAAAAGAAAATGTGCAAATATTTTGAAGGAAGATAGATATGATTTTAAAAAATATAATAGTTGATACCTGATTAAAAAAAAATAAAATCGCGTGAACTTAATTTTTAGTTGTCATGTGTGATTAAACTAAATTTTTTTAAATCACACTTCTCTACTTTTAGTAAGAATTCTATTATCTACCAAACGCAATCTGTCTTTCCAACATTTCCGGTTATGCTACTCATCGATAGCTCTGAGCAACCAAAATGAATCGAACCAAAAGCAAACTCGTCACCTACATACATCACCCTCTAAAAGCCACTAAATCCCCAACGACCGCGTTCCAACTGGCTTCCAATGGTGCAACACGTAGCTTGCCGAATACCTTTTCCCCGCATCTCCCTATTCCACACCCACACCCATCAACTGCACTGCTTACTTGCAAAACTGAACTTTGTGAAAAACCACAAGCGTTGAGTTGCAGGCAAAGAAGGCGCGACATGGAAATGTAACGGCGATGAGAAGGCGAGCAACGCTGAACCGCAGAACCGCACAAACGAACGCCTTCGCCAACAAATGCGCGGTTGCCTCTGTACAGCTGCTGCTGAGACGCTACTGCAATTGACTGCCAGGTAACCGCGCTTGGTTGTTGTAAGCAGTTATAGCGCCACAGCAGCGTCAACGTCATGCGGTTACCGACAAACGCATTGCCGTGGCAACAATGTCACTTCACCAACACTCAAGTGCACTCACACACACACATATATATACACCCCCATGTGCTCCAGCGCGCTGCAACATCATTAGCTGCAGCAACATTCAACCATCTTCTACTATGATTGCGGTTTCACATTGCCGCTGTGGTTGTAGAAATTTTTGTTGTTTCCACCGCCAAAGGTTTTATTGCTGTGGAAATTAAAATGGAAAAGCGTCAAAGCCAACTGCCAATTGCATGCTCTGTATGTGACGACTCATACACACACACACACACACACACACGCACAAACACACACATATGCGCAGCGGCCACAAAACGATGTGTGGCTGGTGTGCACAAATAACTGAGCGTTTGTAACACTCACACACACGCGCGCGCGCGCATAAGAGTATGTGCATGAGTGCGTGCGGTTATTAAAGCATTACGCGCACCAGCTATGTGAATTTTTTTTTATATGTAGGAATTTACATTTTTTCATTTACTTTTTTTTACTTTTGCGCTCGACAGCAAATTACAAAATAATTAGCGACAGATAGCAGTGAACATGGAGAGAACGGTGATTTTTAAATTCATTTCGCGATATGAGATTTTTAAATCGTTGCGAGCCACCACCAATAGTCGTCGTTAAAAAATGCACAGAAATTGAAGAGAAACTGAACTATGTAGTTTAAAATACATACTTTAATTACCCATGCTTCAGTAGTTTAAATATTTCGTCACGAGTGATTGAGCAACTTTAAAACCGGACATACACATACATATCTACACTCACTCATATTTAATAAAAAATAAAAAAAACAAATCTATATGAAAAATATTTAATTGCTTTAAAATTTTATTTACGCTCTGCGTTTATAAATTTCCTGCCAATTACAATAAATCTTTGTACCTCGAAATGCTAAACCTGTATGTATTTATATACATTAGGATGCATCATTTCCGATAGACAAAAAAAATGTGATTGGAATTACGAAATATATATTTTATTTTCAGGCTTCCATAAAAATATTTCGAAAAAATATTTATTAGAATTTACAGGAGTTAGGCTAATTTAAAAACATCGTCAACCAAATTCGAATTATCATAATTCCGTTAAACGCTTGTTTAAATATGAAGGACTTTTAAACTGAAATTTTTTTACAATCTGGAGTGATTGTTTTAAATATTTTAATGGAAATTCCTGCTATTTATACATGAAATGCTCCATTTTTTAACCGGTCGAGTTTGCCAAAATTTTTTCTCCAAACTATGTTAGCGAAAGTCTTAAAACTTAATAAATTTTAAAATTTCTATGGACAAACCACAACTTTTTTTTTTGGTGAGGTTCCCTAATATATGTAGGTATATAAGTATGTATGTGAATTTGTACATCCTCATACATATATAAAAAAATTCGCATTCTAATTTTCCCTTTTACCTCTTCTTCATTACAGGTTGTGCTTTCGTCAAATTTAGTTCGCAACAGGAGGCCCAGTCCGCCATATCCAATTTACACGGAAGTCAAACTATGCCGGTAAGTGAAAAATAATTAAATAATGATTAAATGATAATTAAAAGTTTTCTTAATGTTATGGTTTATCAAACTCAGTATTTTTAAGTACGAAATTCGTAAAAGAACTGCGAGGTATTTACCAAGCACCATCGGCGTTTTCATAATTAGTAGTGAAATATAGCAAGTGAACTTTAACCCGGAGTTTTCCACAACCATAAAATATTGTGATCAAATGTTTCGTTCAGTAAATGACCTGAGTTGACAACAAAATCAAAATAAATTAGGAATAAAAATTATAAAGTGTAAAAACAAATAATAAAATATAAAATAAAAAATATAAAATATAAAATATAAAATATAAGATATAAAATATAAAATATAAAATATAAAATATAAAATATAAAATATAAAATATAAAATATAAAATATAAAATATAAAATATAAAATATAAAATATAAAATATAAAATATAAAATATAAAATATAAAATATAAAATATAAAATATAAAATATAAAATATAAAATATAAAATATAAAATATAAAATATGAAATATAAAATATACCTAAAATATAAAATATAAAATATAAAATATAAAATATAAAATATAAAATATAAAATATAAAATATAAAATATAAAATATAAAATATAAAATATAAAATATAAAATATAAAATATAAAATATAAAATATAAAATATAAAATATAAAATATAACATATAAAATGTAAAATGTAAAATATAAAATATAAAATATAAAACAAAAAATATAAAATATATAATATAAAATATAAAATATAAAATATAAAATATAAAATATAAAATATAAAATATAAAATATAAAATATGAAATATAAAATATAAAATATAAAATATAAAATATAAAATATAAAATATAAAATATAAAATATAAAATATAAAATATAAAATATGAAATATAAAATATAAAATATAAAATATAAAATATAAAATATAAAATATAAAATATAAAATATAAAATATAAAATATAAAATATAAAATATAAAATATAAAATATAAAATATAAAATATAAAATATAAAATATAAAATATAAAATATAAAATATGAAATATAAAATATAAAATATAAAATATAAAATATAAAATATAAAATATAAAATATAAAATATAAAATATAAAATATAAAATATAAAATATAAAATATAAAATATAAAATATAAAATATAAAATATAAAATATAAAATATAAAATATAAAATATAAAATATAAAATATAAAATATGAAATATAAAATATGAAATATAAAATATAAAATATAAAATATAAAATATAAAATATAACATATAAAATGTAAAATGTAAAATATAAAACAAAAAATATAAAATATATAATATAAAATATAAAATATAAAATATAAAATATAAAATATAAAATATAAAATATAAAATATAAAATATAAAATATAAAATATAAAATATAAAATATAAAATATAAAATATAAAATATAAAATATAAAATATAAAATATAAAATATAAAATATAAAATATAAAATATAAAATATAAAATATAAAATATAAAATATAAAATATAAAATATAAAATATAAAATATAAAATATAAAATATAAAATATAAAATATAAAATATAAAATATAAAATATAAAATATAAAATATAAAATATAAAATATAAAATATAAAATATAAAATATAAAATATAAAATATGAAATATAAAATATAAAATATAAAATATAAAATATAAAATATAAAATATAAAATATAAAATATAAAATATAAAATATAAAATATAAAATATAAAATATAAAATATAAAATATAAAATATAAAATATGAAATATAAAATATAAAATATAAAATATAAAATATAAAATATAAAATATAAAATATAAAATATAAAATATAAAATATAAAATATAAAATATAAAATATAAAATATAAAATATAAAATATAAAATATAAAATATAAAATATAAAATATAAAATATAAAATATAAAATATAAAATATAAAATATAAAATATAAAATATAAAATATAAAATATAAAATATAAAATATAAAATATAAAATATAAAATATAAAATATAAAATATAAAATATAAAATATAAAATATAAAATATAAAATATAAAATATAAAATATAAAATATAAAATATAAAATATAAAATATAAAATATAAAATATAAAATATAAAATATAAAATATAAAATATAAAATATAAAATATAAAATATAAAATATAAAATATAAAATATAAAATATAAAATATAATATATAAAATATACAATATAAAATATAAAATACAAAATATAAAATATAAAATATAAAATATAAAATATAAAATATAAAATATAAAATATAAAATATAAAATATAAAATATAAAATATAAAATATAAAATATAAAATATAAAATATAAAATATAAAATATAAAATATAAAATATAAAATATAAAATATAAAATATAAAATATAAAATATAAAATATAAAATATAAAATATAAAATATAAAATATAAAATATAAAATATAAAATATAAAATATAAAATATAAAATATAAAATATAAAATATAAAATAATAAAACATTAAATATAAAATATAAAATATAAAATATAAAATATAAAATATAAAATATAAAATATAAAATATAAAATATAAAATATAAAATATAAAATATAAAATATAAAATATAAAATATAAAATATAAAATATTAAATATAAAATATAAAATATAAAATATAAAATAAAAAATATAAAATATAAAATATCAAATATAAAATATAAAATATAAAATATCAAATATAAAATATAAAATATAAAATATAAAATATAAAATATAAAATATAAAATATAAAATATAAAATATAAAATATAAAATATAAAATATAAAATATAAAATATAAAATATAAAATATAAAATATAAAATATAAAATATAAAATATAAAATATAAAATATAAAATATAAAATATAAAATATAAAATATAAAATATAAAATATAAAATATAAAATATAAAATATAAAATATAAAATATAAAATATAAAATATAAAATATAAAAAATGTAAAATTTAAAATGTAAAATATATTAAAAATATTACTATAATAATAATAATAATTTGGCGCTTATACCCAATAATTTTATATTTGATGTGTCTTGATGTCGGCACAAAATTGACGGGTCTACAGCATAGACCCAGTAGAAGAACAACAACAACACGCATATAACATCACCACATAACTACATGACAAGCAGCAGCAGAAGTAAATAACGCAACATGCACATTGGGTAGACGGCAGCGATTACTGTATGTAGAAATAACTGTATACATATGTAATAACATATGTATATATTTTGAATTTTAATGTATATATGTATACATGGTGAATTTTACACTTTAACATTGAAAATACCGTACTGCTCTGCTCATACGCATATGTAAAGAATAAATTTGTTTGTTTGTTGTTATTGCTACAAATAAATCGAATTATTGCAGTACAGTAGCGAGCAGAACTTAAGCAGAAATATTTCGAAAGAGAAAATAGCATCATGTATTTTCTTATGTGTTTGCTTGGATGCATGTCAGAGTGTAAGCGAAGAGCAAAGCGTATTCATGCTATAAATGAAGCGTGAAGCTACAAAGTATGTTGTGAACTGCTTTATAGCATGAATTCGCTTGAATTTTTGATATTCTTCTTGTTTTCTGTCATTTTAACAGCTGTTTCTCTCTTAAATTATTATGTGTTTATGGAAAGTGAAAAGTAGTTAACTAAATGACATTTATATTACATTAAATATATTAAGCAAACTAGCATACACTCTGACATGTGATAGCTTTGATTATAGCAAGAAATATTATCGCTTCAATCTTCGCTCCGCTTATAGCGTGTACTCTGTCGTCAACCTAATGGACGGAAAGCTACATTACAAGACAGACTTTTAGAACACTTCGGCCTGAATGTGAGCGATGGTCCAGAGTCGGATGATGATGTTGTAAGCCAGATAAGTGTGCGTCCGGCGCAAGTTGAAAGGTCTATGTTCACTCTTCGTGATATTGAGGATTCAATGGCATCCTTCAGTGGGTCAGGTCAACCAAGTTTCGAACAATGACTGGAGGGTTTTGAGAGCAACGCAGAAGCTGTCAAGTGGAACGAATTGCAGAAGTTTGTTTATGCGAAACAACTTTTGAAGGGTGCCGCAAAAATTTTTATTCATAGCCAAACTGGTATAAGCGCTTGGAACTCATTAAAGTTTTCTTTGCGTCGTCGAGAGTTTGAAGCCACCCTATCGTCCATAGAAGTACATTGTGCACTGCGAAACCGTCGAAATCACCCTGGTGAAGATCTTCGAGAATACTTGTATGTACTTATGGAAATCGGCAAGCCAATATGTTTAGATGATGCAAGCCTCATCGAATATTTCATCGACGGGATACAGGATTCCCGATCAAACAAGAGCAACCAGTATCAAGCGAAAACTGTCAACGAGTTGAAAGAACAAGTAAAGGTATACGAAAAGATCCGGAGCAAATCACAATCCACGAGCGGGAATTATGTAAAGCCGACGTCCTCACACCGAGATTTATATAATTCAACTGCGGGTAGAAAAGGGTGTTACAGTTGTGGCGATCAGTCTCACATCGCCAGGAATTGTCCGAGTAAGAGGCTAAACTGTTTTAAATGTGGCAAGGAGGGTCACAGAGCTAGTGAATGCGGAAACAAGGGGAAAGAGGTAAAGACGGAGAAGAGTTCAGCGAATATGATGGCGGTCAGACAGAGTAGTCTTATTTTCAAGGACATATTCTTCAGCAGGCCGAATAGAACAATTTCGGCACTCGTAGACACCGGTTCAGATTTGTGTTTAATACGTCATGATACTCTACTAATGCTGTAATTGGACGTTGAGTTGAGTAAGGAGAAGAGACGGTTGGTAGGCATCAGCAATAGTGCGATGATGACGATGGGTAGTTTCACGCTTCCCATGTGTATTGATGGAGTTTCACTTGACATTACTTTCCACATAGTACAGGAGCGAGATTTGAGTTATTCCTTGGTGATAGGCAACGACGTCCTCAAACAAGTTGACCTTATTGTAACGGAAGATGGAGCCGTGTTCAGGGAGAAGATGAGTGAGCTTAGCAGTGAAGCTGCACGTGACCGTAAGGCAGTGGCTGGTAATTGCGGGAGCGGGGGGCAGGTTGAACGGAGTGCAGGTGAAGGTGCAGTGGGGTGCAAGGCAAAGGCCGGTGATTGCGTAGGTGCACGCCCTGATGACTCGTTAGCAGAGGATTTGAATGCAGTATATGCGGCAATTAGAAATGCGGTGAAGAAGCTCAGGGAGAGAGAATCGGCTCAGGTTCCGTGTAAGCGTGATGAGACGCGAGAAGACGCAGATGGGAATACGAAGGCGCATGGCGAGGAGTCGCCACATGAGAGAACGACTCCAAGCAAGCAGAGCGTATGTGACCGAGTAGAGCAAGCGAAACATTGCGAGGGAAGGTCGTGCGGAAAGATAGTCGAGTTGCAAGCAGAATTTGGTAATCTATGTTTAATAGCGGAGGAGGAGTCAGACATCCAAGATGAAATTGAGGTTTCTTATTTGAGCAAGCCATTAGCGGATGAGGTACGGAGTTTGATAACAGCCTACAAACCGGCTAAGAACTCAGTATCACCAGTGGAGATGAAAATCCTCCGGACTGACGACGTACCAGTGTATGAACGACCAAGGAGAATGTCCTACGCAGATCGGCTAGTAGTAGATAGCCAGGTAGCAGCGTGGTTAAATGATGGGATCATACAACCTAGTAATTCCAATTACGCTTCACCAGTTGTTCTTGTGGCGAAGAAAGATAGAAGTAAACGCCTCTGTTGCGACTACCGACGTCTGAACGAGAAGGTTATTCGTGCTAATTTCCTATGCCCATGATCGACGATGTCATCGAACAGTTGTTGGGAGCTAACGTTTTCTCCACACTTGATCTTATGAACGGATTTTTCCATGTTCCGGTAGATGCAGAGTCAAGAAAATATACATCATTCGTAACGCATAGTGGGCAGTTCGAGTTTCTGTACGTTCCATTCGGCATATCGAATTCGCCGGCAGTTTTCTCGAGGTTTGTAGCTGCAGTTTTGAAGGATCTGGTACGCGATGGAACAGTCATGGTTTACATGGATGATTTGATTATTCCCTCCAAGGATGAAGCCGAAGGCATTCGGAAGCTGAAACGGGTGTTAGAAGTTGCAGAGGTAAACGAGTTGCAAGTAAAATGGAGCAAATGCCTATTTCTAAGGAAGACGGTGGAGTTTCTCGGATACGTCATCACAAAAAACACGATACGGCCCTCCGAAGCTAAGACTAGTGCGATTCGGAACTATCCAGTGTCAAGCGATAAGAAATCCTTGCAGCATTTCCTTGGCCTTACGTCATACTTCCGAAGATTCGTCGATAATTACGCCCTAATCGCAAAGCCTTTATCCGACCTACTCCGTAGAGCTGTCAACTTCATGTTACAAGATGAGCAACTAGCAGCGTTCCAACAATTAAAGGCAGCTCTTTCGAATCCTCCGGTGTTAAGATTGAATAACCCCAAAGCGGTAACGGAAGTGCATGCATATGCAAGCATGGCGGGCTATGGGGCAGTGCTACTGCAGAAGGATTCCGAGGATCAGGAGTTTCACCCAATCCAATTTATGAGCCGAAAGACGAAGCCGTCGGAAGAGAAATTACACTCCTATGAATTGGAGGTACTAGCCGTTGTTGAAGCATTGAGAAAATGGCGGGTATATCTGCTGGAAATACGATTTAAGATTGTAACGGACTGTAATGCTTTCACTATGACATTAAAGAAGAAACATGTTCCTCTCCGAGTCTCGCGTTGAGCAATGTTCTTACAAGATTTTGATTATGGGATTGAGCACCGAAGTGGATCGAAAATGCGACATGTCGATGCGTTGAGTAGGGTTTCGTGCCTAATGCTAGAGGATTCACTGAGTCACCGGTTGAAGCAAGCGCAGATTCAGGATGATTGGATACGAGCGGTCCGCAAGATCTTAGAGAAAGAAGCGTATGAAGACTACTTTGTGAAAAATGGCGTACTATACAAAGATCCTGTGAAAGAATTAGTCGTAGTCCCGTCACAAATGGAAGATGAGATTATCCGTATGGCGCATAAGCAAGGACACTTCTCCGTTAAGAAAACGCAAGAGGCTGTGGACAAACGCTTTTATATTCCTAATCCGAGTCCGAAGATAGCTAAAGCGGTGAGGAGTTGTGTGGAGTGTCTTGTCACAGACGCTAAAGCTGGGAGAAAGGAAGGATTCCTGAACACCATCCATAAGGAGGATAAGCCTTTAATCACGTATCACCTTGACCACGTCGGACCGATGGAAACTACCAAGAAAGCCTATAACTATATTTTGGTTGCTGTAGATGCTTTTTCCAAGTTTATTTGGTTATATCCTACGAAAGATACTGGAGCAAACGCCGTAGTTGATCGATTGAAAAAGCAAGCAGCCATGTTTGGTAATCCTAGGCGAGTGATCACGGACAGAGGAGCTGCTTTCCCATCTCATCTCTTCAAGGGTTATTGTGAAAGCGAGGCGATTGAACATTTATTGATTCCTACAGGCATACCGCGAGGAAACGGGCAGGTTGAAAGAATGCATCGAATTGTAATACCAATGATAGCGAAGTTGAGTCATGAAGCTCCAGGGAATTGGTACACGCATGTCAATCGTGTCCAGCAATACATTAATAGTAGTCCGCCCCGTAGTACCAAGGTCTCGCCTTTCAAGATATTGACTGGTGTGGAAATGCGCATTCCAGAAAATCCACAATTGCAGGAGATGCTTGAAGATGAGTGTCTGGACGAGTAGAACGCAGAAAGAGAAGAGATACGTCGACAAGCGCGAGAGAATATCGCCGTAATTCAACAAGAGAATCGTAAAACGTTCAAGAAACATCGACAAGTTGAGACTGGATACGCCATCGACGAGCTAGTAGCCATCAAGCGAACGCAGTATGGGTCAGGTATGAAGCTGAAAGCCAAGTATATGGGGCCCTACAAGATTGTTAAAATAATGAGACGGGGACGTTTTACTGTTGAGAAAGTCGGAGAGCACGAAGGCCCAAATCGCACCATCACCGCCGCTGAACACATGAAAAAATGGGATACATCATCCGAGGCCGAATGATGCCGCAGGATGGCCGAATGTGGGATTGGCATACGCAACTAACTTAATAGTAGGAACTAGGACTAATACTAACGATAATACAACCCTGACAAACATAGAATAGATCGCACTGAACACACCACGCCATACTTTGACAAGACTAACGAAGGACGATCATAATTTGTAAAACTGCCACCAAGCGAAGACGTTTTCCGCACGGTGTATTTAAACTCGTACTTTGTATGTACATATATATATAAGTGAACGTTGTGATTGAAAACTTTAATATTAAATGTAATAAAAACACCTGACTTTATTGTGTTTGATTTATGGATCCCACATCTATGTATATTGTAATATTTTGTTAAACACAAGAATTTGATATAACTTACATTTTTAAAAATGTGGCAACCGTTTCGCAACTTTTATCACATCTCTCTCATTTGACTTCCATATTGTATTATTTGTTTTAAAATATTAATTAATTTTATCTTGACTTTGACTTTGACCGACATTAAGAAGTAATGTTAGCTTTAAGTGATGAAACACGCCCCTGTATGTATAGGTAAAAGCAAAGTCTAAGACAAATGTAGCAAAAGGTTAATATAATCATTGAAGATTATAAGCCAAAAAAGTAGATCCAGGAAAAAATTGTTTACCTAATTTAATTTTTAACTCAAAGTTCACGCGGACATTTATATTGACAATCAGCTTTGGTATAACAAGCCGCTAAATATTTTTAAAACTCTATTTCACAACTTTACTAGGCTAAACTATTTTCGAGTGCGACGGAAACAATTATCATTCGCTCTACACTTCTTATTGACAAAGCTATTTTGACTTGCAAAATTAAAGCAAATAACGTTCTACATTGTAAGTACCTATTTTACGTAAGCAAAAGCGCGTACGAGTATTAACAAAAGTAGCAATGAAAATCTCTATTCCGAATTTAATTACAACTGTCATCAACACACCAGCGCCATTTTTATAAAAGTACATACATACAAGCATAACCTTTATTTCCACTGGGAGCGACTTTCAAGTAGTCGCAAACACACCAACACCCACACACACCCACACACGCAGAACAAAGTGGAATCCCCGCTGGAGCACTCCGGTTGAAGCATCCTTCAGGCAACTACTAACCAACTGAGTCCAACAAACAAATCGAATTCAATTTCGGCATAACAAACAGCAATTTTGAAATTTTTCAACAATTAAACGCTTTGCGCACAGAATCCGAGAGAGAGAGAACGCGCGCGCACCTTGCAACAACAGAAATATTTAGCACAAGAAAAAATGTCAAAATAAACAACGAAAATAAATTGAAAGCCAAATTACTTGTACATCTCATTATGAGCCATACAAAAAGCGTAGAAGTGTGAGAGAGAGAGAGTGAGAGAGGGGAGGAGAGGAGACGAAGAAAATTGCGTCAAGTAGAGTAATGAAGGCCGGATTTCCACCGCAACGCGCAATTCAATAAACGACCTGGGAAAAGTTACAATTTTTTTTCGCAGGCAGTACAATACTCGTAATAATAGCAATGACAACAACAACTATAACAACCACAGCAACCAACCACTATTTAGAATGCGAACGTAGAAATGCCTGTTAGCATAATGAGTGCCTTCGTTGGTTGGGTGGGTGGCGGTCGGGTAGCCATAGATTTATGCGCCAGTTCTTGGTATAAGTGGTGCTGGCGGCGAAAACGGGAATAGCAAACAAACAAATTAAATTGAAATTTTCAAAACAAAAATTACCGCTAGCAACAGCAACAACATGCCTCGTTGAGTCTATGACACTACAATACAAATGACAAACGTATTAACAACAACAACAGCAACGAGCGGAGGCTAGCAAACAACAGCAATTGACACAACAAAAGCGCACAAATTCTGTGGAAATGTGGTGCAATGAAAGTTGCTTGGTAATTTTTAATAGCTTTAACAACTTTCGCCTATGCAATGCTGATTTTTTGAAGCACTTACTTTTTTTTCTTCTTATTTGCTTTCTTTCGATTTTCACGAAACCGTCACCGTCACCGCTACCCTGTTTTCTTTTTTCTTTTTGAGAAGTTCATTAACGTGATGTAGTTGGGGTTTCCTATCGCTCTCTACTTTCAAGCATAAATACATACATATATACCTCATTTCTAGCACACATTTTTTTTCTTTTCTTGCGTCAATTTTTTCTACAAAAATTTCCATCAGCTGCCAAAATAAACGAAATTTGCATGACACTTGAGTTATTTTGCACGTAAATTGCTTCTTTTGATAACATCAAATCGACGAGGCATTCAAAACAGACAAATATATTTTGCGTCATTTTCAGATAACTGGTGGGAGGGAGTGTGTGTGTGTATGTGGGTATTTGTGGTGTAAGGCAAAAAATTTACTTATTTCGCGTATTACGAGAGAATGCGTTTTGTATTTTACTCTTACATGAATTATTTTAGTGTACACATATTAGAGTCCCACAAAAATTCACTTTAAATTTGTCTTTCCATAATCACTCGATGATTTTAAAACTAAACTTGGTTTGACTTTTTCATTTATTCCGATATCGAAAGGCACCAAAATTTGTCTTGAATTTATCTCACCTAAAAGCAAACATATTATTCTTCAAATTTCAACTAAAAAAAATCATACTCATTGTCACACGGATTAACCTGATTTGTTTTAATTTTTATTTGTATGAGTTATATTAAAAATCTTAAGTATAAATAGGTCTTATTTAAACTAAAGGCTAAATTTTGAGTGTTATATTTAGCTTAGCAAATATTAGTATCTATTTAGATTTAATAGATATTTTAAGAATTAAGTTGAGCTTACAAAAGAAAGAGTAATTTTTCGGTTATATTTTTTGCTTAAAAATTTACTTTCATTATTTAAAAATAGTAACAAAATCATTGGTGTTTTATCGCACTCTTTTTAAGAACTCTCGATATATATTTTACACATTATATTTTATTGAATTCTCGCGGACTAACAATTAACATTATTGGCAGAGATATAAGTGCGAATACCTATAATTATTTTATATTGGTCCAATCAGTTTCTTTAAAAATTTGCATAGACCCAGAAGCAAAAATTATACTTTCCAGATGCATTATTTGGACATTTCTAAGCTTGGGAGTATCCGTATTTTGCGATTTGCTCTCCCTATTAATCGCAGGACCGTAAGGAAAAAAGCCAAATAAAAGAAAGAAGAAATTTGTTTTAAAAAAAAATGTTTCTTTTTTTGTTGTATAGAGCGTGGCACCACCCATTTTTTCAAAACGATGCACAGGTTAATCTGATAAAATCTATAAATACGCCCCCTTTTCAAAATTTATATGTCTCCTATGCTGAGCTCGGAGACCACATGAACCTACTGTAAAAATTGCATAAAGATCGGTTGACTACTTTGTACGGCCATAAGAAACTCACATTCAGTTTTATATCTACTCGTAACCTAATGTGATACCCGCGACATCATCTACGTTGCTCATTATATTGCCATTAGATTTTATAAATAACGTGCTTCTAGTGCCATCTATCGCATTTATTTTCCATAAAAGTGTTTTTTATTGTACCAGCATCATACGTTTCTAATATCATTAATATTAGACAATAAATTCGAATTCTCTGAATCTTTTGACTCGTGGGCCACTTGACGGATTAAAATCGAGCCACATATTATAGCCTTTGTGTGGACACATAACTTTTTCATTGCTCAGCGAACTGCCAAAGTAATATTAGCAGTGTTTTGGGTACTTCAAGCGAACCCATTCCATCATTTTCAACTGGGATTATAGATGGTCTTTAGTTCTCGGCCCATACCCAAAAGCCTTTGTGCCTTGGTTTTCAGCACACCTAAAATGAAAATATTGACTGATATGGCTGGCGTATTTTGCCTTGGCTTCATGATAGTTCGCACTGGACATTCTCAAAGAAAACAAAAAAATCACTTTACCTTCTCTAGTCCATTTTGCCATTTTATAATTTGGGAATGGCGTCAAATCCAAACACGTAAAAATTTGACAGTTTTCATTTAATTGGCATAACTTGACGTCAAATTTGTTCTAATGGAAACCATGCACAAAATTATAGGGGCGTATTAATAGTCAAAATAAAGTGAAGTTTCAGCTTTTTGACATAACTTTTAATGGGTTATCAGGCTTAAATTAACTTTGTGTAAACTTAATTTTGACTATGAATAACCCCATAATTCGCATACATCGTTTGAAACTTTGAGTTTATTTTAAAACTATTTAAAAAAAAAAAACTGAGCTTTTATGCATTTTTGTAGTTTGTTTATATGTATAATTATAACTAACAACGTGCAAATGTTTTCAAATACACATTTTTTTAAATACATGAGAACTGTATTTTCAACGAACAGAAAAATTGGTAAGCTATGGAGTTATTTGGTAGTTTTACAAATAAAATTTGGTAGGAAAAAATGTTCGAGTGACAGATCCGATTGCAACCCACTTTCTACTTCTTAAACGCCTAAAACCATTCTCCAAATATTTCAAAGTTCATAATTTGCTATGAGGTATAACGGAGTTTATTTTTCTCAAAGAAAAAACCGGAAATAAACGGAAGAGACCCCATCATCAACAGTATCTTTCAACGCGGAGAAAAAGTTGAATGTAATCAAAAACATTCTAAAATAAGCAGCAGTGAAAAACCCCCGACTTCGAAACTGTTTCAAATACAAACAACAGCGTAAAAAGTAGATATCCCACTTAGTAGACCGAAGGCAAAACAAATTTGTGCAAACAAAAAAATGTGTGTGAAGAAATCAAAAGCAGAAAAGGCTATGAAGTGAAAAGAAACCATCGTGAAAAGTGCGTGGAGCATAGGGCGTGCAGGGAAGAGGAAGAATCAGTTGTGAGTATAAATGCCCAAAGCATTTCCGTTCGGGTAGCAAATAAACGAGATGAAAGAGTTGAAGGGACTCTACTACGCGTTAGAAAATACACGATTGCACCACAACAATAAAAATGAAGATTTACTGAAAAAATTGAAATGAAAAATAAATTGTTAGACAAAGTTGTAAGCAGCAGCAGCAGCAGCGAACGGAATCGAAGACAACCCTGAAAAATATAAGGCAAGTTTAAGATGAAGTGGAACTGAATACGCAAAGAAAAGAAAAAAACTGGGCTGTAGAAAGGTTAGAAAAAATAATGTAAGAATAAAAAGTTATGGAGGCTATATAAAAGTGTAAGCAAAATACTTTAAAAAACATTCAAACTTCTCACTGTGCCCATGGTGCAAAGCTAGCACCTAAAAATATGCCATCGAAGTATAAGTATACAACAAATTTATATTCACTTTTACGTCGTAACTTTCTCACATTCTACTCATTTGTAATGGAAAAGATTTCCTTTTCGATTTGCGAGCTAACTTTTCACTTTTCCAACTAACAACTTTCACGATGCCAACACTTGGCTGATACTCGTACTTCAATTCAAAACACTCGGAAAAAAATTTAGCAAACCTTTAGGCATTATTTAAATTACATGCACTTACAGCAAAGAGAAAAATATATGCACAAAGTTTCTGTACAACTCTTGTGTTGTCAAACCTCATTCCACACCACAACCCTTTCTGCAATCCTTTTTGACTGCCTCCACGCCGTTCAGCAAGACGTACGTACGCCTGTGTTTTGATAAAGAATTACATATACTTCCTTTCATTTGCTTATCAGCTTTTTAATTACTTAATTTGTATTTATGTGGCATTGTATGGTCGCCGCTTTCCATCGCATCCCACCCGATCATTCAGCGCAACAAAACTTTCACAAAATATTTGCACTCCCCACTTTCCCCATCAAAAAGTTACTCATTTATATGCTTACCCTCCACCTCCACCTCCACCTCCACCATCCACACTCTTTTTCTGCCGCGCACTGCATAATCAAGTACCTCAACATTCCTTCTGTACAGTTATTTTGAGTCCTTCGAATTAGGCAACGATGGCAACACGACAACGACGACAACATTTTTGTGTCGTTGATAAGCACCGCACGGCTCGGGGCACCTTTAGTGGTTACTCTATGTTGGTGCTCGAAATTTTTCTGTCAGGCTCTGTGATGCCAGTTGCTGATACGCTTCAACGGTTGAATGGTTTTTGTGTTAGCACCAAGCCGCTCGGTCACCCCACCGCCTACCCCTCCTTTTAGAACAGCACTGAGCACCATAACCCAACGTGCTTGTTCGCCCGAGTGCCTCGCTCCGAGGCATTTTTGTGTGGAGTGCAATGAACGTGTGAAAGTGACAAATGTTACTAATTAGAGCGTTGAATGAGAGCAAAGTCGTTTCGTTGAATGGCAACATGATTGGCATTAAACCCTACTGAGGGTAGTAAGTAGTGGTGCCGAAGTGAGGGGAGGGATTATGGGAGACATGTGAGCTGACATGTATTTAATTGTCGTTCGAGGTAATTAGAAAACTAAAGGAATTTAAGAAATTAAGCGAAGAGTGGCGTTAAAGTTTATTCTGGTATGCGAAATGGGATTTTATGTCGGCCTGAAGGTATACACAAATCAGCTAGCGTGTAGCAAAAATGTAAGTACAATTTTTTTTTTCGAAGCTCTTTGATGGTTAAATCATTGAGGTATGCAAAATCTATTTAATGTTCGTAGATATATCATCGTTAGGATGCTGAAAAATTCTTGATGCCAACAATTTCGATTTTCCTGAAACTATGCTACTCACCTGGAACTATGATGGAAAAACTCGGGCTTAAACCCTCCAATAAAGACAACTCTCATTATATGTAGTTGTTCGAAGTAGGTGACATCAACGAAATAATGTTTTCGTTACTCGTTACTTGTTAGTTAGAATCTAAAGCACATTAAGATATTCTATTGAATTGTAACTATGTAACCGTTATTTATACTTTATTCAAATGTAACTAGAGTTAGGATTATATGCCCTAACATACATAAGTCTGAAAATATGTGCCATCCTAACTATAGTAACCTGAATTCTTACTATATAATTTCATAATTTCCTTATGTATACGATGATGTATATTTGTTGGCCTATTTTTGCATAACTTCCGAACTCTATTAATAACAATAACAGCGACCTTCAGTTAACATTTTGCTATAAATACATTTCGCTGCAAAATATGCAATGAAGAATATAAAATTTGCTTAAAAAATAAAAGGTTATTGCTTGTACCCTCAAAGTTATAACTGCCACATTTTAGCCAGAAAATTCTTCCACTCCAGAAGAAATTCCCATTTTGCAGCCTCCACCATCGTCTATAATTATAAAAATAAATCAAAACAATATCTTCAACACGGCGAAAAGTAAAATAACATTTTTTATTATCTGACCTTAAAACAAGAAAAATGTAACCGCGACCAATGAAATGTATGCAATGAAAAATATTTAATTTGTTATAGCACAGAAGCAAACGCGACCGCGTAACAGCTCAACCAACCAAGCGCGCATTTAATTGTGAACAACAATTTATCTTGAATTTATTTACATTGCGCGCCTGTGTATGTGTGTGTATAAGTACACATGGTCCACCGCATACGTACAGCTGCCTAAAAGTATGCACATCAATTATTTTAGTAACTTTTGCATCTTAATTAAAAAACGCCAAATATATGTAGGTGGATGTGGCTGGGTGGCATAGCGGCACGTAGCGTGCCCGAAATCGCAAACAAGCATACATATAGAAAGGGCATGTAAGCAACAAAAAAGACTCTGCAGTCAAACAAAGCAACGGCCGTAGTGTAACAACAAAGATCAACACCCAAAAGTTGGTTTTATGCTGGACGCAAATAAATTCATTTGGAGCTTAAAAACGCGCAGCAGCAAACCTTTCAACGGCGGTATGTTTTTGTAGCATGCTCTTAGGCGCTTCAGCGCTTGGCTTGTTTGTACACCTAGCGAATTTTTTATATAGTGAATTTCTCATTTACATTTTTTTGTTTGCTCCAGTAATGCAAAAGCACAAAATGTTGAGTGAATACGAAATTAATGTTTACTGCAATAAAAAAAACACACACACAAACAAACTAAAGCAACTGGAGTAGAAATTAAAATATAAATAAAAACAATGGCGCATCTTCCTTATGTCGAGAGCAACCTGCTAGCCGATGAAAATTTTTATTTCTGCGGTTTTAACTATTACACTCTTCTACCTCTGCCTCCGTACGCCTCTCACCCACTGTCTTTGTTTAATCCTTGGTTCGGACGTGTTTTTGCATTTTCATTCACTAACTTGTTTACATATGACCAAAGGCGAACTCGACTGGCCGTTCAGCAGCATTAGCGTCGGCATCAACCACCCCCTTTTGTTCATACCACCACAGGCGATTTAGCGATGTAGCCCAACACTAAAAAAGCCCTAGAGAATTATAACATGTTGAGTGCTAACAGATTAACAGAGAATTTTATATAAAAATCTTCAAACAACCAACTGCCGCCTCATGCCACTAGCGTGCGCTTAAAAAATAGAAACAGCAATATATAAAAAAAAAACGCTCAATACGTAAATTCTCCAACTCACCTGCAACCACAGACAAAAACGTGTGGCTTAAGCCATACAAACACATTTAGCTAAGTGAAAATGGCTGTCCTACTATACAGAACGTTCTGCTTAGGAAAGTACTTGTATTGTAAATTACATGCACACGTACTTACATAAATATCCTCTATACATATTTATACCTACGCTCGCCTTTTACACAAAACAGTGCTAGTAAATTCCTTTTTAATGAGTGGCGTTGGCTTAGCATTTTACTTTTTTTGAAATTGGTCCGTCCGCTTAGTTGCCTTTCCGCACCAGCGCATTTGAGTTTAGACACTAGGCGACTGATTGGCGTGAAAAAATATTTTAAGCAGCTTAAGGTTGCTTTTTTCTTGTCATAAAGCGAATTAAAAGATCTAAAAGAAAATAGATATACAGATGTGTGTGTGTATGTGCATATGTTAAAAAAAATAGATTTTATTTATATTTACTACAAAAGAAAGTCGGTTCGGAGTTTTTTCGGAAAAATGAGGTTGTGGTTGATTTCAGAAAAGAAATGGAAATATATTCTCGTAACTATGTATTACAACAAATCATCGAGTTCCTGATGAATTCATTTTTAAATATTTTCAAAATTCACAAGCTCTTTTAGTAGCCTATTTTTTTATTGCGATTTTTCCAATGGAATTTTCCATTTCTTTAGGTTGGTGTACCCTATCGTAGAGATTTTAGCAACAAACAGCCATAGTCAACATTAAAAATATGGGATGTGTTTACCAATTTTAACTATTTTTCTTTTGTCTGTTTTTCATTTATTAATTTTGTAATAAATTGTCGTAACCCAAATTTCAAACTTTATACAAAATTTCCAAGCAATCATATTTTCATCCAACCTTAAAATTTCGTAATTACAATTCTCAATAAATTTTGAGTATCCAGCTTTATATCCTATGCAATTCCGGGGCATTAAAATGCAGCAATGTTGCACATTTTCTTCCATATTTAAAAAAGTTTCTACCATGAGTTGTATTAAATATTTTCACTGAATTAATGTAATATAATGATGTTAGAACTAAAAAAATGCTTATATATCGATCCCCTATTTGATCTAAACAAAAAGTTTTTGGTACACATATCTACAATTCTTTTAAATTCAATCATGTGAGTACTGTGTCAAGCGATCCGATCTAAAATCGAGGTCATAAGTATAAAAACCTCTTAGACCCTCTTCACACTTGTGATCAAATTTTCAGTTCTCTACTACGAATACTTCTAGAGATGTGCAGTATTAAAAAGTGATATTCTGTGGGAGATGCCGTGCTCCTTTTTCCAAAAAGTCCCATTTTTTGCCTTTGGTATAAAATTTATTTCATTTATCTCAATACCAAATTTCAGTACTTGCGAACCAATACTTTCAGCAATATGATGGAATGAAAAATTCAGTTTGATTAGGAGCTTCCATGTCTACTGTGGCAGGTTTGTCAAATAAATTTGATTGAAATCGTTCAAGCGGTTTAGTTCTCACCTGCTAACATGCATACATAGTATACATAATTTGTCTTTTAAATATGTATAAGATGAAAAAAAAAAGATTACAATAAGATACCGCTGAATTCTTGCCTTAAGAAAAATGTAGGAACGTAATTGGAAAAATAAAACTATGTTATTAGAACTCCTTAAGGAGAGCAGTTGCTACTTGAACATCCCTTCTTTTTGAAGTTCCCATTTCCTCAGTATTTAGCCTCGCTAGAAAACATTTTTGTTGATTAAAAAACGTTCATTGGATATGATCTAATCGAACCAGATTTCTTGAATCAGGCATTTATGTAAAAGATAAAACCGGCAAGCGTTAAATTGACATTAGAAACACGCGAATTTTTTTAGAAATACCATTACTTTCATATAATTTGCGGTCATGCGTTTCTTTCGGTGTGTCCCGGGTTCGAATCCTGGACACGGGGAAAGTATCACCAACAATTATAGAAAATTTGTTTCTAGTAGCGGTCGCCTGTCGGCAGCCAGGGGCAAACCCCCGAATGTATTTCTCTCACGAAAAAAATTCTCACACGAATCATTTGCCGCTCGAAGTTGGCGTAAAACTCTTCTAACATCAAGAAGCACACCGTAAATTGTACGAGCAGTTCCGCCAAACATTGAGCTATCTTGTGAGTGTCAAATTATTATTATTATATTATTATTATAATTGTTGGCTCACTAAATTAACTATGTTCAATGTAATCAATGTATATACCTTAAGCCACTCATTTAGACATGGATATAAAACCTGAAGTCCCAACGCGTATTTTCACTTTTTTTAGATTTCATGTGATTCACTCGGCTAGGAATGGGCATAAAAGAAAAAATCACGTACAAGGATGTAGAACCGCACGTTTGGAAAAAATTTTTTAGTTTCTATACAACGCAGCTAACAATTAAAGAAAAAAAAGTTGTGTAATTCCGTAGGATAGATTTCAAGTATATAGCCGACATACAAACAATAATAAATTGTGAGAGTGTATGTATGTACTGATAATGAAATACTTGCTTCATACTCTTTCGACACAATGCTTTATAAACTTCACAAATGCCGCACAACCATATTAAATATTAGCTTCAATGGTGATCATCATTCGCTAAGCGAGTTATTTTCAAAATCTTACCAGAGTGGCAGCAAAGTCTCATTGTAATTTCAAAATATTTTTTCTTTACATGATTCTGATATTTTAGTTAACCTTGTTTGCCTTTTCTAAAACAACATAGCTACACTATCGAAGTTTCTAAGTAGTGGAATTTACTATACCGCATTCTATCTCCTGAAAAAATAAGTTTCCCAATCTCTGGGCTAAAGATAATGCATATTTTTCAGATTTTCAGAGTAAACCACCTACCTATAATAACCTCTTGCTCAGTTTTAGACCCGGTGAGTACAGAAGATCATAACAGAGCTTGAATTATGAAAGCGAGACCTTAAATTCCAGCTCAGATCATCGAAATGGAGTTTGATTCCAGTTGGCACTGCAATAGATATCACCAACCGCACCGATCAGCAGTTCTTTCCCCTTTGAAAGAATATCACACACATAACCAGACGCTTGTTGTCATATCAAAGTATTCAATTTAAATTGTTTGGAAAAGATTTTAAATTCGATGAGAACAAGATTTCGATTTTACAAGCAAAATACTCACAGAACGGACCGACAAGTTTTATTGGTCACCGATATTCTTAGTGAACAAAATTTTGGAATACTTTTATTATAATAAAAAAAAAGAGAAATTACCAAGCAAGCCAGTGAGATAAGAACGGAGCATTTAGCGTATAGCGTTATATTCTATTCATTGGTGCTAGTAATTACGTCCGTTATTGGATTGCATCACGCCGCTCACGTCATGGTTGCTGCTAATTTTTTGAGCCAGTCCTATGCAGCATGAGCAAAAGGGAAAGACATTCGTACATATATGAACACACGGCCACAAACAATTCCACTTCTAGCGATTTGTAATTTTAAAGCCGGCAGGCAGAGATCATACACCCCCTCCGCATCACTTGCTGCTTTGGCTTTGCTACATGCTGCTAATTTCTTAGCGACCGTTTGCTACAGCCCGCCTGTTCGCTCATCTAACTAATTTATGCTTCAGTGCTGCTGTTGCCGAGATTCTATATTTTTTTTGTTGTTGCTGGTGCTGTTTTTGCACTTCCTACCTACCTACGACAGCTGCAATTTTTCACCTGGATAATTTTCCAAGATGAGCTACGAAAGAAACTCTGGCGTTTTCAAGCCCATGCAGCTCAGTTTCAGCCGCAGTTCAATTCCTCCTCTGTTTTCTATTTTGCTCTTCTGCGGCTTTAAAGTAGCGCGACTGTGCGAGTTTATACCGGTTTTAATTTTCCCGTGCCTTTTTTCGCCTATAAATTTTTTTCCTATACATATTTTAACTACACAAATTGCTCCACAGTGTTTTACTTGCTTTCATTTATTTGCTCCTCTACGGCGTTCGGCGTCATTACGCGAGAGCGAACGTAGAAAATTAAGCATTTTAATGGCAACACAGCCGCTACCGCGCCGTTACGCGCCCAGATATAGGCTACAAAAAACAGCTAAAAAAAAAGGATAGCTGAGAGAGTGTAGAATGCAGACGGAAGGAAGTTTCAAGTAACAGCAGGTAAACTTATGCAACACGAGTTGTTAGACTGCACAGGAAAAAAAAACTTATTCCTAACTGTTAAGCTATAATGAGAAAAGCGTCATTGCCGCGTGGGTTGTTGCGTCTGAAAACTTATAAAAAAAACGCAGTAGCAAGGTGCAAAGATGGGCAAAAAACGCAACGAATAAAGCATCGGCACTGAGCGTGCAACACTCGCAGGTAATTAGTGCTGCTGCAGCATCGCGTGCACGCCACTTTGCTCGCATTCAGCGCACTTTAGAGTTAGTGCAATGAAAAAACTAATAACAAGGGGTGAGCTGCATTAAAAGCCTGCCAACTCACTTTGCTGGCTTTGCCCTCAAGACCCGACATCGTTACGTAGGGCTGAAGCGGAGCGCGTATAGGGCATGCAACTTTGTTGGAGCAAAGTGAAGGAAAAAGCGCAAGTTTTATGAAATATCTAGCATTCCGCGGCAATTTTTTTTTGTTTTTTTTATGCTCCTCGCAATGAAGAGGTGTGGTACACAGGCTTTTCGTGGCAATACTTGACAGCCGGATGTATTTCTTTTACGGCTTCTATTATTGTTTTTTTTTTTCAATTTATGTAGCAAAAGGGCAATTGAGGCGCTTTAAAATTGTGTTGTTACTATTTTTTAACACCAGTGTTTTTTCTCTGTTTACAATTTTTATTTTTGCCGTCATACATTAGCGCTCGTTGCCTATATTTATGTGCTACGGTGAAATTAATTCTGCTTTTTTGTGATGGTAAAATCCAACTGTTTTAATTTTAGCATTCCCTTTGTATTATTAATTACACGCCTCCGACTATGCTATAAAAATATTAAAATGAGCAAATGTTGGTATTGGGGCTCTGGGAGAAGATTAAGTGCGCCCAAGATGCTTGGATTATTTGTGTGTTGAAGTTATGAACAAAAGAAAGATATGAAAATTAAGAGAAATTTTTCAAAAACTTAAAAGTAGAAATTTAGGTTTTAAGTAAAATTAGTTTTGATGCAAAGTTCAATCGTCAAAGTAGAGTGGAGCGCGTTTTGTGCAAAAACAGGCATGGATTGAAAGAAAGCTTTTGCGCCAATTAAACAAAAATCACTTCCAGTAAAAATGCGCTTTCACTTCAACAACTGGAATAAAAAGGAAAAAAGAGAATACTACTACTGTTTAATTTTTAAATCAGGCTTAGCTAAATTTTGTGTTTTCAACCGTTTATCTATAGTAGGTGTAAATTATAGAATTAGCGCCTAACTCCTTTAATTGTTTCACTGCAGTGTTAAGTAAACTGAATAAAAACTTCATTGTCAGAAACCGAAGATAGCTATGTAGTTTAAGCTATACACTGCGACTTAAAATATTGGTATATGTAGTTTGTCTTTATTTTTCCGAATACTCCAAATGCTTTTAGAAAATTCAATAAACTTTCCAGGTAGCGAGAGCCAAAGTGTATAATTATTCTCGATTTACATGCTCCCATCAGTAGTTGCATAAAGACAAATAATTTCAATTTGTAAAATCTATTCCGTTTGGAATTTCGGAACATGAATTATTTTTTGCACATCTCTATATATTTTTTAGTTTTAAATTTAATTAAATAAATTTCCATTTACTAATTGTTAGATTAATTGTAAATACTATATAAATATACCAATTTTATTAAATATTTTCTTACTTTATCAACACTTCGACATGATGTCTGTAAGAATTGTCAGTCGTATGACGTAACTAAATAAAACAAATTATAAAATGTTCCCATTTTAACAAAATATATAAATTTAATTAATTTTGGAAAATGCATTATACATTTCCTACTAGCTAAAAACGTTTATATACTAATATTTGTATTGATTGTATAAAGCTGTATTGATTGTGGCAAAATTTAAATACTCCACTTTCAAAGTATTAAGTAAAATTTAACAACTCTAAAGAACCAAAAATTAAGTTTGTTATAGTATGATTTGCATAAAGTAATAACTGTTCCCAATTTACAAAAATCTGTCAAGACTTCGGATGCTGTTCAAACTCATGGAAAGTATTCCCACAGAGATAAAATCATAAAACCATTACAATTCATTTTCATATTAGTCAAATGTTCGCCTCAATATTTGATCACGCTTTAAGTGAACTAAACTTCATTATAATTGTAAAATGAGTAATTTCAATTCACACAAGTGTTAAAGTTGATTTCATACCTAAGTAATTGTATATCCTTTAACAAATTTTCATGTTAATGAAGACGTTAAAATTTAACAAATTATATCCTTGCAACTTCGTCTGGCATACCAAATTAGGTTTTCACAGTATGCAGCGTGGTTTGTATGAAATAATAAAGATTCCCAATTTCTAAACATCTGTAGTAACAATTAACAAAAATCTTTCCGTACTTCGGTTTCTCTAAAACTCCACGAAGTAAGTTGTTTTCAGCGCATTAAGATATTTCGTGTTGCAAAAATTAACTGTTCACACTTACAGAAAAAGTATTCCTTTAACTTTGTCACAAAGTCATTAGATTTTATAAATAAAACGTTACTTTCATATCACCCAAAATTTTTCGTATAATATTTGAGTGCGCTGTATTTAAACTAAATTCAATTACAACTACATAATAACTAATATCAACTGTAAAATATCTGTTCCCACTTCGTTTATCTATTCGCAGTTGTGCAAAAAAAAATTCCTTCTTATTTTGTATGGAATAATCTTCATATTATGTAAGAAATATCATTTTCACATCGCTAAAAATGTCCACATCAACATTAGAATACCTCATATTTTAATTAAAATCCTTTTTTACCTCAATTTTTAAGTGCGCATATATAATTTGAAAACAAAAACTACCGCTGCTGTTGCTATTCCTTGTTATTAGCCTACAATCTTCAAGCAACATCAACTAATTCACGCACGCAGCAGGCAGTCAAATTTTGGCAACAGCTTGCCCGAAATTTTACCAAAGAAGATACAGCAGTTTTTGTACACTTATTTTCTATACACACACAAGATTTTCATTTTCTCCATTTTCTTATAAAGCACAAGTAAAGATGTTCGTCAACTTGCCACTCCAATTTGAATGATTCCCAACAACAACAGTTTAAATTGTGTTGGAAATTTTCAGTATAAAAAATATATGCACGTATCTTTAAAAACGTCCCAGCTGTGACAAGTAATCACCGCCAACGCTGTCAGCCAAATATATCTACACGTACACAATCACAGCCATAAATGCAATAAAATAAACAGAGCTTGCTTTTGTAAGTGTGTGTGTGTGTGTGTGTGAATAGCATAACAAGCGTAACACTAAACAACACCTGAAGTCAGTTTTGAAGAATAAAATAGAAATAAAATTTGAAGAGCTAATACTCTTACATACGACTACATTCCTGCGTACTCCCAATGTTATCTCCATCGTCATCTACATAGCCTCCGCAAACACCATTTTCTACAACATCAGTAGCTTTTCTAGTTTAATTTATGCTATTGTCTGTATTTGTTGACTTTTATTATTTTGCTTTTGTCTTTGCTGTTATTGTTGTTTATATTGTGGCACTGCAAGCTGTGGAGCGTACCCGGATTCGCGCCTTGTATACCCAAACCCATTCCAACACAAACACACACACTCATAGATTTGTCATCAACGAAATACTTGTGAAGTCTTCTACGCCATTCCAACAATATCTTCTTCACTTCTTCGCCGCTGTTCCCTCTGACCTAGAAATGGCAAAGAGATTCGCTTGTTTGTGTGTTGGTGTGACCGTTTTGGCACCAGGTGCACACAATAGCGCGTTGATGGTGTCGGTGATTGTATTTTGCTTTTCGGTAAATCTATGTCAGCACATCTAAGCGCACAAAATTGCTTGTATGTATGTATGTGTGTGAATGCATTTAAGGTGAGGTGTCCGGGAAAATCTCTATACTACTCTTTTGATTTTTATTTTTTCGCTATTATACAAACAGCTTTTGCTGTGATTTTTGTTTTGTTTTGGTTTTGGTTTTGCTTCCATTGATGTTTTATTCACACTTGTCGCCTGATTGTTGTCATTGCCATAAATGCAGCTTCCTCGTCTTTAGTTATAGTAATTGTAGCTTATTTTTTGTGCTTTTTGCTATTCCTCGCCTCTACTAATGGCGTATTCATGCCTACATTGATTTTCTCTCCTGGGAACAGTCCGATTTTATTGTGCGCATATAACTCACACATTTATGTTTAAACATAATTCATTAATACATATATTTGTTGTGGATATAATCCATAGCTCTATCTTTATGCGAAGTTGAGTTCGATTTATTCGAAATGTCGCTGGAGAAAACAAATTGCGCAGACTTTATGAACAGCTGTTTGATAATTGATGAAATACGTATGGGGAAAAAATCGGTAAAATGCAAGGATTTCCTTCAAATCATTTTGATAATTTGAAGAAGTTGCACTCAAACAATTTATAAATTGATAATCGGTATTTATATGAATAGTTGTATATTATTTATTTATTTACTATTTTCAATTTACCGAACTCTTCTCCATCCTTAATAAGCGATTTCTCGCCATTTATTATAGTTATAGGATCTATGTATGTACATGAACTGATTTTTAATACTGCTATTCAAAGAAAATCTGTTCCAATTCTATATATGAAATTGTTCCCATTATTTATTTTTTATGAGGTAAAGCTAAGCTGGTATGTAAAAGAAGTTAGTATATACATATTTAGAGTTTTCGGTATAAAAAATCTGTTATCACTTTCATAAAAATAATGGTTCCCAATTGTAAAAACTGTTCCCAAGTGTTGTAGTAAACATTTGTTCCTTTAAACCTGATCTCATTCATAAGGTTCATTGATGACTCTATTTGCGTATAGTTCATGGTTAAAGAATTATTTATTGTAATTTCGGCAGTACTATTCTCACTTAATTTTGCTTATTTCCTTGGCCAAAGTAAATGTGACTTCTTATATAAAAACAAGTGCTAATATTTCTACATAATAACAGTTTGGGGAAAAGTTTTCAAATAGGAACAATATAATATTTTGCATGATGATATTGCATATGGAAAATTTGATCCCATAGTTTCCGATAAATAATAACAAATGCATGCCGATTTCAAACCTGTTCACAAACTTTGGATTTGTCTTCTCACATTTTTACGACTAAGTTAAAGAAAAATTATGACAATAATGTCATAAACTTTAATATTTTTCGTATTCTTACTGCACACATCTCAAATTCAGCCACCCACCAAAAAATTGGTTATAATTTGAACTCTCCTTTTATGTTGGCGTGCACTGCTGTCAGATTGACATATTTTTGAACCGCACATGTGCCACTGACGCAGAACACTGTCGCGATCACACAAGCAAACAAAAACACTCCAAGAAAATGTGCTCCTCACTAAAGCCCAGCTCATATCAGTCGCTTTTCTGACGTTCAAATTGTTATTTGTTTCTACCTTTTTTGTTTTGCGCGCAATTGAGGCAAAAATAACAGCAACAGCACATTCTGAAATTAATTTGAAATTTAAATTTTCTCATACACTTCGCTGCTTCACTACTGCTACCACAATGCTCGTGTGCGCGAAGTATACTTTCAGGCGCCTGCCATCACATACCCAATTTCTTTTGTCATATGCTTGGGTAACTCAACATATGTTCGGCATTATTTTGGTTGCATAATGAAGTGAAGTGAAAAAATCTGTGTGCCATGCTGGGCGCAACCGTTAGCGGAATGCCATTTTAAGTGAAATACCCACACGCATGGGGATGGATGAACAGTTTAAAACGCAATTTTAGGCAATCCAGCGCATGGCACAGCATTCGAGGACGTGATTATGGTTGTGCTATAGGAAGGTCGGTAGCGCAATTGCCAGTGTTTATTTTTATTAAATTGTATGATCAGCGTTCAAGCAGAGATTTTTTGGAAGTAAGAAATTTTGTAGCGAACAAATTTAAAAAACAATACGGAAGAATAAATACACTAGTCTGAAGTTAGCTCTTGAAAATATGCTTAGATGACTTTGAAAAATTTGAAATAAACGAATGTGTAGCAGCAGTTAAACCTCATTCTTATGCTTACTTTCCAAACACTTTCTCCCATTGCATACTTTTAGTCTCTTCCCTGTCAAAATAATTCAAGCGTTCATTCACCCAACTTGGCGCACACTCATTGTCAGTGTTTTTCGCATGTAAGAAAATCGGTACGAGACTCAACCATCAATTTCAATTTTCCTCATGGTCTGATTTCAAATAAAATGCCATGTGCAATTTTCGTTTTCTAATCTTGAATCTGGTAAACTAATTTTCTTAATACCTTGACAGTGAAATTGGCACGAATTTTCAGTAAACATCAACACACGAATACATAGTCACAACACTGTACATACACCTAGCATCGCCAACTTTTTCCTGCTCCAGCAACGTCATCATCGCTCAATCAGACATAATAACAATGTATGTTGTCGGCTTTCAGGCGCACGAACCTGAACGCTGGTATGTGGGTTAGTGTGTGTAAAGGAAGTTGCAAAGAAAGTATAATAATAATAATGATGATTATACCAATGATATTCAGGCACCGAACGTCAATCTACCTGTGAAGTTAAAGGTGTTATACGTGACGGCGTCGATAATAATGCCGACGCCGATGTCGTTCATACTTTCCACACAGCTAACTAAGATGGTGTTGGTAGTGGTAATTATGTTCACTGCCATGGTGAAAGATATAAACGTTATGGTATGTAGTATACAATGTAAGTGGAATGAGGTAAAACCGAACCAGTTTGAGCGTGGTACTCTCCTACTCATCCAGGTACACAGAAAATCCTGAAATATATGCGCCTCAATGTATGCTCTAACAATTCAACCCAGCCTGATTGGAATTGCAGTCACGTATCGTGAGGAATTGGTTTTTGCTGGTTAAAGTAATTCATTCCGCTGTTTCAACAGCCAATCTGCCACTAACACTCCTCTGTTGCCAGGTTTAGGAGCATTCACATGTTCATCTTTGTAATATGCGACTATGTTGCTTACCTTTAGGCGCGCATACGTTCACATATCGAACTTTCTTCTAACAGAGGTATGTACGAATATGTATGTATGTATCTGACCTGAGGGTTCGACTTCAATTGCTCTTCCCAACCATAAAAATCAACACAAATCAGCATTTACTCAAGGAAATTAAAGTGATTTATGTGCTTGAGATTAGCTTAATAGCGCAGTAGCGGATGCGACGGTGAGCTTTGTGATTGCCAAACGAAAATATGCTTGAGAATGTGAAGCATGAAAATGTAGAAAACCTTTAATAACTGTTAAGCTAGACAGCCAATAATTACATTTCGAAAAGTTATGAAGATAAATAGGCTAGTAAATGTTTAGGCATCTTCATTTGAAATCAAATAAATTTGAATATTTAAGATGCAGAGATATAAGACCTAGTAGGAATACATACTATATTAATTCCAGCTAAGTTTAACCTGTGTGGTTCTCGTGGCTAGATAATCAGTTTAGACCAATTTTGATGGATTACCACATAAGCTGGTTCTCAGGGAGTTGACAGCTGATTAAAGGGTTAAATGCTAGGGAAATTAAAGATTGCAATATGGATAAGATTTAATAAAGTCTAATTTCCAAAATATTTTAAAAGAAAGTTGTCATCTGTTAAAATTACATTTAATAATTAATGAGTTAAACTCAGTTAATAAGTTAAACATAATTTTACAATATAGGTTAATTTCAAAAATATTTTTGAAGAGGGCTGCCACTTGTTTTTATTTATCAAACACATTTTTGGAAGAGGGATGCCACATTTTTAACAGGATTAATTTACCTTAATTAAAAAGCAAATTTCAATATATCAGTATTGCTGTTAAGCCAAAGCGTTTATATAAAAACATATCTCGTAATGTGACTGAAACTCTACTTTACAGGATAAAATGAACAGGGCAAGTCGAGCTCAAACTGTGTTCAAATTGACCCTTTAAATCTGTTCAATGGCATTTTACTGGTTAAATGGCAAAATCAGTTCAAAAACATTTAACACGTTTGAAAACAAGTTTAACATATCACTGTATCCCGCTGCATAAATTTTGATGCTCCGTCTCCAAATATGTAAATAAAACCGGCTGGTACAGGGCGACTTGTTAACTTAAACAAGAACTACCTGAACCATTTCTCCATTTAATTTGCTAAATTCAACGTACTATTTTCAAAAATATTTTATCGAGAGTTGTTTAAACTTTTTAATTTAATTAATTTTATGTGAGCCGATAAAAGTTTAGAAAGGTTTTGTCTTGAAACTTTGCTGAGGGATTGCAAACTATTTGAAAGTCAAATATCCCACATATGTTTACATTTACACCAAATTATTTTGAAAGCAGTTTATAAAAAGTTACCACCTTTCGGAAATTGAATATATTTTTTTCTTTTAATTGATATGCAACCAAAATTAAATACATGATTTTAGTAAAACACATTTTCGAATAGAATTGCGATTTAAAAAATACTACTAGGCATTCTATACTTACTATTACACACGTGAAAAAAATAAAAATAAAAAGAAATAAAATGTAAAATATGTTTGATTTTTTCCTCTATTAATGATTTCTAAATACTTTCATTTCTTCAACAAAATCATCCAGTTCCAAAATCTGCTTTTGCCTTATATTACTAATGAAAGGATCAGATGACTAGGATCATGAGCAAAACATCAGTTTTGGATGAAATACAATCGAGTTTTTTTTTTTTTTGATAACCTGAAACTATAAATTTTGTTATCCTTATACGTGCCCTGTCCCAGTGAGCATTTTTAATTAAAAAGTTCAAATTATACAACATTTAAAAAAAAAATTATGTTACTATTTGTGTGGCCTTCATCAGAAAATTGTATAGTTTGTTCAGCGATCAGCGACAGACGGGGAATTTTTTCACATAAATTTCAAGAAGATGCTCTCACAGACATTTGTCTTTGAAGATTTTAGATTTTTGAAATTCAATGGTCTAAAAATTGATTTTTTGCGACGTATATAGGCCTGGGCGTCACCTGAATATGCCCGTATGGAATATGTGCGACCCTCAAAGCTATAAAGTGTGTTACTAAGCATCTTCTTGAATAGTACTGGAAACTAATTATGAGACAGCTTGTCCTGTATTGATTATTGAAAAAGAAAATGGTTATACATTGGACCCGTTTCTTTGTAACCTATTGCAAAAGAACACTAGGTAGGATAACAAAATGCTTTTAAAGCAACAACACTAACTCGGAAAATTATGCGAGTTGAGCCAACTCGGTTAAATGATATCCGACCTGAGATGTAGTGATGGGAAGTGAAAAAACTCCGCTATTGTGAATTAGCCCTCAGAAAACACATGGGAAATTTAGATTTAAGGCCTAGCTCGATATTATTTGCATAGTATTTGTAAATATGTAATTACATAAACCTAAAAATTGTCGGAACAGCTATTTTCCGTTCTTAAATGGCACTAAACAAATCACAACTTTCATGAAAGAGGCTAACATGGTTGCTTTTTCAACTAAAGGAAATTTTATCCGAGTTCGAGCGTTTTTTTGCAGTTCGGTTACATTAAAACGGGCCGATTGTAATTATACATAAGCTGAGAATTTCGAAATAATTATTTGCAAATTTTTAACTATATGTTCCGCAAAAATGTTATACACCAAGTATTACTGACATTATATATTTTTTCTTTTCTTTCAGGTAAGCTTTCATATTCCGCTAATATATTACTTCCAAAACTAGTAAGTACAAATTGAAAAATTTCCATTTTCTTTTAAACATAATTTTCCTGCGCTTGGAATAACAAATTTTATACTTTTTAAGGAGAAAAATCTACCTTTCAAGATTTGTTCACTTTAAATCCTCGCTACGATGCAGCTTAATTTAGAAAACTAGTTCATATATTACAACTGAAAACTTACATCCCTGCCCACGTACATATCTTAATATTTACTTGTAGTTGGGGGGCCTACGTTGCATTCTTAGGACAGTTTCCGCTAGCACTAACTCAAAGTGAGTGTAAAGTTCATTTTAAACACAGACTTCGCGCACACATTTTTTACGACCAACACAACCATAAAACTAAAAGGACATACTACATCCACAAAATGCAAAAAAAAAGCTAAAAAATAAAAAAATCATAAAACTTTCGCGAAACTGCATTATAAATGACAGACGCATGGAAAATGCTGTAAAAGCGCATGTGAACGACTCAATTCGCACATTTCCTGAAGACAATTGCGCCCGCAATGCCCTGCATCGAACTTTACTGAGCTGTACTGAATGCTTATAAGTATGTGTGTATGTGTGTATGTGTGTCTGTGTGTGTGTGTGTCGCAGTCACATAAAAGGGCAGCGAAATGGCACGCATGTTAAAGTGGCAACGCATAAAAATCCAAGTGGAAAAGCGGAAATGTAAACGAAGTCCAACAACTTGCTGCAATAAGTTAAAATTCTTATTTTAAAAGAAAGCAAAAACAAAAAATGGAATTATCAAGATTTTAGTTGGTAGTGGACGTTTGTGGCACGTACAAAGGCAACAACACATAAATGCAGTGGCAAACTGCTAGTACGCGCCCAATGCTAACTTAAGGAAAATTCGAATTTTTGCTAAGTTTGACTGTGCTTTTACTATGCATACGCATTTGTGCGTGTATGTGTGTAGATGGTTCATTCGTGAAACTCATAAAAAAGTCATCGCAGTTAAAAGTGGAAAACTTCCGGTGCTGCAAAACAACTGAGTAATGCAATCGTTTGCAGTTGGGGGTGTTGTTAGTCGTAAAATTTCGAGTAGTGGGAGTTATTGCAATAGTTAGAGTAGTAGTAGTAGTAGTAGTTGTAGTAGTAGCTGATGAAAAGAGTAGTCACAGTCATTGGTGGTAAAGAAAGTATGCAGTATGCTCTTACGCAATGCGATAGCATTTATTGAAATCATTAAACTGGGTAGCACAAAAAACAAAACATATAAACCTGCAGCATCAGCAGCACTTTTGTCTCGAAAGCATGTTGATAAAAAATGTAGAAATATATTGAAGTAACTGAAGAACAAGCCATAAAAAGTCAACACGAATAGCAATGGTTGAAAGCTTCACACATGCACAGCAAATGCAACACTGTATTACCTTAAATTTAAGATTTGTAATCGCTTGCTTATTTTGTCAACGCAAGCGACAATGTTTTGACGAGAAATAAAGCACTTACGAAAAACTTTTATAAAATATTGTGACTGAAAGTCGTGACAAAAACGATGTAGTATAAAGACGCCTTTTCAAGAGATTAATAACTGAATATTAGAGAGATGCAAAAATTAGTGGCACTCTGAAAGTAAACTGTGAAAGGTGCAATTTGTTCTATTTCAATAACACATTTTCAACAAAAAATCCAGACAGAAGCGATTAGATAGAAAACCCGGAATTAGATCCATGGTCCACCGCTATTTTTGCGTATGTGTTAAATCTCCACAACAAGACTGATAAAGGGATTCACTTCAAATACCTCTCAATAAACATCCACATGCGAATTACCAATTATTGTATCATTTTCTTGTCCGAACTACCTGCTATTAGATAGGCCTTTCTTTCAGTAATAAGAGCCGCAATATATTTTCAGTCGTTTACTGTTTACTTTGACAGCCATTAAGCGATCGAATAACTACAGTGCGGAAGCACCTCCTTGAAGGTAGCTTTCGAATGTAGAAAGACTCTAAAGGAGTTAGCGCGAAAGTTATCGCTAACTTGGTTTGGGTATCAGAGCACAACACAATTCCTGGAAACTGCGAGGTCGATGAGCTTACACGAGAAGAAACCGGTCAGCCCACAGTTAGCATTGCGCATTTAGTTCTTGAATTGGCCAGCAGAAGATGGGCAGTGGAACCCGTCTGCTTAGTTAAGATTTGGTCAAGTATTATGGAGAGGATATTCAGAACTCTTCTTCTATTCGACCGCGCAATTATTAGCCAACTGGTCGGTATTATTACTGGACACAATGGAGGTATAGAGTGTAGAGTACCCCCTCTGCCACCGCTCCACTCAAAAGAAATACTTTGTTACGCTTTCTCCAAATAATTCTGTTAGTGTTTGACTGATCGCTCGACTCTGCAAATGACTGCTAACTCTTCAAGTAAACACGATGGTTTTACCACAGGAGAAACTAGAAGAAGGTAACAAGAGACCTTGATCTAGTGGCATCACAATGGGGCAACTGATCTTAGTGTGCTTGTTTGTCAGACTAGACATAATGGCAACTACCGTAACAGTAATAATCGTAACCGTAATAGCACCACTGTGCATACTTATAGTTGACTTGATTTACATAGAAACTTACATAGAAGCTTAGAAATTAAATTGCCAAATATGCCATATGAATTGCATTTCTACAAAAAAATCAATTTTGTTTCGCATATTTGGAGGAATTTCATTCAAAGTAGGTACATGGCAGCATGATTCTCCTTCGACCCTCTTATTACTCCCTCATGGCACTCTTTACACTTAGACTTGACATAAAAATCAAAATTCAACACACTTCCAAGTAAAGTTATGTTCGATTATGAGTTGGCTATGCACTAAACATAATTGGTATGTAACACTTCACAAGTCAAGTAAAATTAAGCGAAGTATGCAAAGATGTGCTATAAGCGATTATTTGGACCCCGGTTGGTACTTTTAATTTAAAGAATGATAACAGATTTAAGAAATTTATCATTAAATCACCTTAGTTACTGTCGCTTACTTAACTTGCCCTAAAATATATTAAAAAATAATACCAAATCGGCGGTAAAGTAGTGGCTCTGAGGCAAATTCTTCCAGTTTTTTTCTAAACTATAGACAAGTCAGCCATTTGCTTACAACTCGAACTCCTTTGCTGGCACATTCAAAATTTTATGCACCTACATAAGTATGTGATGTAAGTCTCATTTATTGAGTTGCAGCGTGCACTTTTGCACCAGCTAGCTTAGAAAAATTATTTGCAACTACTTAATATGTATGAGCAAGTTTTGAGCGATACGAGAAATTTAATTTAATTTCGCTTAAAAGTAAAATTAGTTGGCGTTCTACTTTTAGTATATTTGTGACATTTTCTCTTTGTAGTTTTCGCGATTTTAAACAAAACTCAGGTCAGAATATTTTGGCGGCAGAAAAATAATTTAATATTTAAATTTTATTGGTGAATTCCCCTTAGTGTTTTTCTAAATATTTCTGGAGCTTTAGATAATGTCTCAGCCGGCAGCATACGCTTGTGTCATCTATGTTATATATAAGGAGTAAATGGTTTTCATTAATTAGCTCGCTAATGAATCAGACATCAGGGATATATTCGTGCCCTACGGAGGTGGAACTAACTGAAAATGTTGAGAAAGACTGATATGGTGACTCTCAGCCAGAAATAAAAGCTCTGCCCTGGATTAGACCTAAACAACGGGGTACCCCTACAACTGAAGATTCCTTTTGGCCGTGCTGAGCCACAAACTTTCAAGAACGCTTAACATAGACGATAGGGCGCGAAAAGTCTCAGGGTGACTATATACATACGTAAAAAAGAATAGGTATTTACGACTATTGTTAGATAGTAATTTTTTACTGTGTTTTGGTGAAATATATCTTAAAGTATTGGCTGATCCGTATAACGGGAGCCATGTGCAGCACACCGACGGCAGCGCTACTGATCTGTTACCAAATAAGTTTCGGGAGGTGTCTGGGTGCTACGAAAGAGTTGTATTGGTGAAGGAATATGATAGAGAACACCACGCATATATAAATATACACGGGCGGCTCCAAAATGGAGCAAAGCGTAGGATCTGAACCACCGCAGTGTTTTTTATGCGGCAAATCTAGCCGTAAGGAGTGATAATGGAGGTCAACACTCGAAGTAGGCATATTAATTTTGTATTGTCAGCCAAGCGCTCATCAAACACCTTCAGTGATTGCAGAGTGGCAGTGTTGAGGTTAGTGGTGGCTTGGATCGTGCACCCATCCTGGGTTCCAGGCCACAAGAGCATTAAAGGCAAGCAAAAGCTGCTTATTTTGCAGCAAACTCACAAGCATTGTTGTGCCGCTCAATAGGTAGGACTCAAAGCTCCTAATTTGTATGCAATGAGGCACAGTGTCCTATCTTGTTTTTCATTAATACTTATGGTGATTATGGTAAGATTTCCAGACACCGGCAAGCTCAACCTACCCTTAATTTGTACTAAGTACTATGGACATAATTCGACGTTTTTTTTATGTGCGAAATTTCCTTTTTATTACACATTTTATAAACATTGAGTACTTTTGATACAAGCATTCATTTATAATTGCTTTTTCAAAGAATCGTGCTCTTTCTCATTTCATTTTTATTGATATTTTGCATAACATACTATTTCAAATTCAATTTCGTTCTCAACTATAGTCACAGAACTCTAAGAAATAAAAACATGAAAATATAACTATTAAATTTGAAATCCTAACTCACTTGACTTTAACATTTTTATTTTCATGCAGTTAAATTCTGATTTTCCACATAAGAATATTATATTTTAACTCAAATTTTTCCAAGATGGCTTACTGAACTACAGCTTCTTTGAAATATTTCATCATAACAAGGTTATTTTAGGCTTGACAGAGAATAAGTGATAAATCGAGTTACAGTCAAGTTCTGAAATGTTCGCAGATTCGTACAAATATTGTGTTCGGGAAAAGAAATTCACAACAACATTATTTCAATTGTAAACTCTTGAAGAAAATATGTTTTGACAATATTTTTTTGGGATTTCACTTACAAATTAAAGAACTTAAAGCTAGAGGGTGTTCAAATATTCATGATGTTCGCTAGATTTATTATTTCATTTCATATTTCAAAAAACAAAATTAGAAGTCACTGATTTCAGCTATCTTTTTGATTACACTATTAAATCTTTTTTAATTGTTCGTATTTAGTTGTAAACTGAACAGCTAATTTTATGAAGTAAACTTTGGAATATAAACATAAAGAGAACATTTGATAGCTTTAGAAGCTCAACAAATCGCCTCTTCTTTTAAATGGCTCTTAATTTTAATATATGTATGTACATATATTTACTTAAATTGAATTTTTAATCTTTAATCTCAATCCAACCTAATATATAAATTTAGTTAAAAAATTTGATCAATTTATTTTTTATATATTCAAACGATTTCAATTTAAATGTAACTTTACCTTCTTGCATTTCGTTATCGAAACTTAAATTCACACCTCACGTGCCAACGAATCACTTCCATTGCCATTTGCACATTCAACCAAGCGACTAATAAACATGAAACTAAGTGCCTATTTGCCGGCGTTTCACCTTTTTATTACGCCAGCAAAATCACAGACACCAAGCACACATTCTAAATGGTAAATAAGTAGAAAAATAAATAAAATAAAAGCAAAAAATAATAAATGTTTTAGCGCTACAGTATTTGCTTCTTCCTATACCATACACGCTCTACTCCGCCCTTGCTTCTTAGCCAGATTTCCAACACGATCGCACTATTTTAACGCCACTTTTTTTTTTTATATGTTTTTAGCACAAATAGTGTCTCGGCAAACAACTTGACTGCACTAAAAGTAAACTATGCGACTTTAGCCATTTAGCCTTAAACTATGCTACAAAAAATAAATGTGTCTTGTCTTAAAACCAAGTAAAGGAAAATTCTTTCTAAAAAATTATCTATGGCAAACCGTAAAAGTGCCAAAGAAAAAGTGGTTGTTGCAGTGGCATAGCTTTTAGTGGCTGCAACAGCATCCCATGTGTATTGTTGCAACTTTTTTTTTAGGTGTACGGCGGTGAAAATGCGCTGTAAACTTTAGCGTTGAAAAACAAAGCGCAACACACAAACACAAACATATAAAAAACTGTTATTGTCAATTTGCCGAACGCATTGGGTTTGTTGTTGTGCGCTAATGTGACATCTTGCCACACACACACACATTTTTAGCAACAACTTTTCCCCCCCATAGATATTCTGTTGGTTTTCAACCAAAAGACCCTGTAAAATGAAATCTTTGAAAGAACGCTAGTAGGAGCATACCTTAAGGCGTTGTGGCGCTATCGCAAACGTGCTGTTTATTTGGTTGTTTGTTTTCTTCGTATAAACAAACAGGCAGGAAAATACATGTGCGTGGAAAATATCAAATATTTGTGGGTATGCCTTTGTATAGCTGCTACGTGCTCTATCTCGTGGGGCTTTATGGAAAATTCGGTTGCACCGCTTTTAACTTGATATGCTCCAACGTGACGCGAGGTGCATATTGCACAATTTTCTGAATGCTGGTGTATACATCGATGTAAATGTAATGCTTAAAATTGCTTTCTCTCATCCAAAGTTAAATTCTATCTCCATTTTTTGGTATACAATTTTTATAAATTAAATACAATTGTATTAAGTACTTTTGTTAGACTAAGTCCATTGCTTGCACTAAACTTCGGCATTTAAAAAAAATCTAACCAAAAAACGAAAATGCCTAAACAAATGCAGCATAAAATCCCAATTATACAATACAAAATTTGTTTTTTCTGGAGAAATAGAAATCAACACTACATAATTTTGGCATATATTTAGTGGCATTCCAGAACATATTTAGCAGTATTTGCAAAGTAGCGTATACACTGCCTCAAACCATTAAGGAGATTGAAATTTTGATAAAAATTCGTTGAATTTTTTGAAGTTTTGTATAAAGTTTGAAATCTGATTTAAACCATGCGAATACTATCAAAAACTCATTGTGTGGTCAATCGTTTGCATTCACTTTATATTCTGTTGACCTTTATTCACGCTTTAATCATTGACTTAACCCTCCAATTTCTATTGATTAAAACGAATATTTCTGAACCGGTTCTTCTAAGATGTCACCAACAGAGAAATTCAATGAGATTGGTTAGCAGGAGTTGTGAGTTAGTCTTAAAAACTTTTACTGCGTACGCAAACTAATCAAATATTATAGCCCTGATTTACTTAAGCTCCTCCAGAGATAATCTTAGTAATATTGTGATATTTCCAAGCTAGTTCAATTAGCGCATATATTAATTAGAGCTCGTATTTTATGCAAAGGAATACGCCTTAAAATATGTAGCATTTTGAGTTTAGAAAATATACATTCAATAATGATTAAAGAAAGTTTCTTTTTCAAAATAGATTAGTCTGAAATGGCATTATTTTCATATATTAGCCGTATACTTATTCTAGCCATTTTTGACCATCCACTATCAATAATCAATTTTCTTTTTTAATCTTCAAAGCTGGATTGCGTGTAAAAAGAAAGAGTTCTCCTATCTCATAACGACTCACTGCATCGATTTCCAACCGGGTTCTTTTTTACTTCTTCATACATACATACATATGTGTCTATTCTCACTCCTATCTAAATTTCAATGCATTTTTTAGCAACAAATTTTTTACCACGTGTACTCAGCGCTTGGCTTAACACAATTTTCGCCATTGAAAGCAATCGTAAAAGTGAACTAACTTACACACACATGTACATATGTGACAAACTGTAAGAGCATTATGATCATATTCCCTAAACGGTGTCATATTTTCGTCAACTGAAATGGCGCTGATAGTACGTGAAAGTCCTTGAAATATCACTTTATATTTATTTCGCGAAAATTGTTTGTCTCTTTGTGTAAAAAGTGAGCATTTAAAAAGTTACCTTCCATGTTTGTGGTATCTTGGCTTGATATTGAGGAATATACTTTGTTTACAGCATTTAGCCAACTAAAAAAATGTAGCACAATTCTGTAATTCTCATTGTTCCCGAAATAGTAAAAAATTGGTATCAGTGATAGTGTTTCTCAGGTTTTTGAGTATATAAAGAAATTTAGGGAATAAGTGGAACATTCTATATACTAATTTACTTCATTAATAACAGAAGTGCCGACGAGTGTTTGCAAATAGCAAAGCTCGAATTAAACATAATTGGTGACTGCATAAGAAATTTTCGAAGCAAAATAGAGAAGTATACGATCATTTTCATAAAAACGTTCGAGGCCAATGAACTGCTCGGTAGGAAAATTCTTTAATGTTTCCTTTATTTCACCTGCAGTATAGTATCTTAGCCTCTATTTTAGCAACTCATGTATTTTGAATAGGAATTATGTGTGTGCATATATATAAACGCATCAAAGTATTATTTTAGGACTTGTGAACTAAAATTACAATGGGGCAATAATCGAAGTAGTTAAAGCTGCTAAGAACCTTTAAATTAAACTCGAATTCATGTTGTAGCGCCTTCAAAATATTTGCGAGATGGCCGGCTAAACAAGCAGGACTAAATACGATGAACGCGAAGGGGATCTAAAAAAAAAGAGTAGACTACTACTAACAAGCGTGCGCAAATCTGCAACTCACTATTAACAGTTTCCAGTGGTCAATTATCATATCAATTCTAAATTGCACGCGCTGATTTTTAATTCAACTCTAACCATCTACTTTCATTATCTAGCGCTGCTTCAGATACTATTCAAAAAGAGAAACTATTTATGTGACAGTACCTACTACTACAGCTTTGGGAAGGTGGAAAAAATTGATTAGCTCTTCCTCTGTACCTGTATTAGACGCCATACCTCGGCATTTATTATAGTTGTTAAATCGTTTGCTAGTCATCTGGCTCACTTCGACTAATAACGCATTCATGTTTATTTCAATAAGTCGATTATATGACGAGGCGTATGGTATAGGAGCCATCCTTTAGGAAAAACATATCTGCAGTTAATATTCTGTTCAATTGGGGCAATCATGGCTCTAAAGCGCTCGCCGTTGATGGTTACGTACGAAATAAGCATCAAATCACACCAAAATATAATTTTTTGGGACGTCAATTTAAATTAAAAGGCAATAAATAGTTGTTTCGTTTTGTATTATTCTGTATTATTATATGCACTATTTAACAAAATTAGATTGATATATCAACCAGCTCTTCATCATTTGAATGGCTTTTTCCCAAAAAGTAGGCGTTTACCTGAAAAGTACACAATATTTTACGTGTAGGACTAGAGTGCACAAATAGAGGCCGAGGGACTCATTGGATTTTTTTTTTAATATGTCTGTGCAGCATAACTAGAAATGGCACTACATACGGCCACAAAAGGCTTCCATTTTGTTTCGAGACCCAACTTTATTTCAGTATCTATGTAAATACCATTTTTCGAGTAGCAACATCATTCAATAACCACTTTTTATCTTGCTAACCTCCTTTTCTAAAGATCATCGTTTCTGATTTACTTATATTGACTTTTACTTACTTAAGTTTACTTACCATACCCGGACTTAGAATATCGTCCGCATATAAATTAAGACATACATTAATTTCGTCTACACGAAAACCTCCATAAAGAAAATCGTATAGGTCATAAGGTATAATCCAAAAAGTTTAACCCTGTATGGATTTCCAAATTATCGTAAAGCTTTTCAATAAATCTCAACGCTATTTGTCTGAAGTATAGTAGTTCATCCGCAACACATTCTGGACTTCATTAGGAACTTTATTATTTTTCGACCATGCACATAAACACTCATTTCATACGCTCATAAATACTTTCGCTAAACAATTTATAAAAGATATGGCCCAAATTCATATTCAATTTAAAAGTAGTATATTCCCTCCTTCAACTTCAAGTCTTAAAAATTAGAACGAATTGTACTTCCCTCTATCAGCACCCTTGTTCCGCTATTTCAACTGAGTCTTTCTTTTTTTTCAAATTATCATATATGTGTGTACTTAGATACTCAACTCCCACTCATAACTTTTTCGTTTGAAATTGTAACACTTTAACACCACCAACAAAACATTCCTCCACCACTCAACACTTTTCTCGACACTTTCAACGAAATGACATTCAATTGTCCGCGCAAGAAAACTTTTTTATCTTTCCACCATTCGACTTTTCCAGCACACACTCATACTCTCACACACTTTTCTTCGTGCAATACCCTTTGTTGCTATCTCCCTCTACACTACCTGCCACTCAGCAAACATTACCAATATTTCGGCATTCCCATTGCGCGCTGTCGTGTCATCGTTACGTGCCAATGATGACAATCACAAGAAACCAGCGCAAGCTGCTCGCTCCACTGGCACAGTGTCAATAGACTTACTGTGAGGATTCCCATCATCATTTTCGTTTACTCACTCATTGCACCCTACTTTTCGCAGCTTTGTACGCTTCCCTTTTGACGCGTTCCATCGATTTATTTGCGTTCGTTGGTTGTCAGCAGCGCTAGCAATTCACTCACCTCTTCCTCTTACATTTTTTCTTTTCGCTAATTTCTTTTACTTTTGTTAAAAATTTCTTCAAAGCATGCACGTTGTCCGAGTGGTGCGCAGGAGTGTTGGTTGGACGGCGTTTGGGAGGAATAAGAAAGTGGAAACCTTCAAATTCTTGGCATACCTTTAGGAGGCGCCGCGCGTTTTTCTTCGATTCCCATTTCATTACAAATAGAAACGAAAAAAACCAAACTTTTCTGTTTACGTAGCTGCTTTTCAACAAACAAGGTTTTCCTATATTTTTTTTTTTTGTTTTTTGCTTTTTTACAATCGCTGACTATTGTCGCTTACCAGCCGCTTTGTGTTTGCATTGTTTTTTTTCTGTCTTGTCCTATTTTTTGTATACACATTGTTGTATGTGCTGCCTGCCACCTCCGCCAGTCACCGCTCACAATGGTTTCCCCGACAATATTTTCACTTGTCTACAATTTCAATAAAATTTTATTAACGAATTCCGGTATGACATTTCAAATGTTTTCTTTGCCTTCATTTTTATTTGCTCAGGCACCATTTTTGAATCGATTTTATTATTTCGACAACAAAAACGAGTAAAGAAAATATATACCACCAATATTCGTGTTATGAAGCAATGCACGTAGCACACAGCTCGTAGCCAGTCAACCAGGCAGTTTCTACGTCTTGCGCAGCTGATCGGCTGGTGGCTTCAACCGCTGCATACTTTAAGGCGCTTTAAAAATTTTGCGTCAACACCAGCGAAGTAAGCAAGCGAATTTTTTGCTTATTTGTCGTTTGTTTTGTCAACTTGCTGAAAAGTTTAATGCTGAATTTGAACTCCTTTTCTTTTCTGCTTTTTTTTTTGTTTTGAGAAAAATAAATGGCGAGTGCTCGCAGTGCCACAAAATTCTTCTTATTCCTTAATGGCTCCATTTCCGCTTCACTGTCGCGCAGTCGTGCTTAGTTACTACAACAAAAACATTATTCTTTTTGCATCTTAGCTCTGCACTTGTTCTTAACTACTCGCTCCCCCACTCACTACTTCCCTATACTTCCTCTTTCTTTGCGCGGCCCAGAGTTGACATCGTTTTATGTCAATTTTATTATCTTCATCTTCATTTTTTGTATGTAGCAAAAATCTATAATTGTATTTATGTCAAATTCTTAAATAGATGTGCTTAGCGCACTGCCGTATATTGGGAAGGGAGAGTCAGCGAATAGCTATTGCCAAGTAAGCGCCCGAATTTGAGAAAGCAACTGCAATGATGATTTCAATTTTGGTAGCGTCGACGTTAGCGTCAGCGTCAGCGATAAAAATAATGACTTTGACGATAATGACTTACGGAAATGTTTGGGCATGTCATTATTGATACTTGAGGCAATAAGTGAGAAAGAGAAAGCTAGCTGTGCGAAAATAAAGTCGCGAGTCCAAGAAGCTCACTTTCCGTTGCACGAAATTTGAAGCGTCAAGAAGACAGCTAGTGGCACATTGGCAAACAAAAAGTTTATTGCATTGCTTTGAAATTTTTCTGAAGAATATTTTGCGCGCCTTCACGCGTAATTTAAAGTGAATTGAAATTGAGACCTTCCATGCAGTAAAAAAAAAATAAGTAAATAATAGTCATATATATAATAAGGGTAGCATTTTTCAATATAAAGAAAAAAAGGGACAATAAGCAAAGGAAGGAATTTGTCTTGAGTCACGTGACAAAAGGAAAATCAAGCAATATTAACGCGGCATGAATACACTTTGTCGAGCTAAAAAGTATGCAATGATTTATGTCCGTTGGAAAAAAATAAATTTGTCAAAATTAGCGCACTTGCAAACAAAAATAAAATTCAAAAGTACAAAGCTATGTCCCTAGTATATGAAGCGACTGATAAAGCAACGACAACGCTCACTTCCCAGCCATAAGCTGAATTTAAATTGCTTTCTACAACCCTGATTTTTCAGTAAACTGAGAGTTGGGGTTATCAAAAAATATTTGCAAACTCTCGTTATGAAGTGAAATTTCAGATGCTTTTACTTAATAGTCTCATTTTGATTTATGTGCGCCGCTCAGCTTATTGAGTTTGTATAAGTTTGCTGTTAGCACTAAGTGAGCATGAGATGCGTGAAATTTTGCCATAGTGGCGCCAATAAACACACAATCATTCGTGAGAGTGAATTTGGTTAATGTCATTTTGATAATTTACTAGCTACTTTATTAATGCGGCAATTACAATTGAAGGAAATGATGAAATAAAAAATTGATTGCTTTATTTTAGTTGGCAAATAAAATAACCGTGAAGTTATGCGGCGCCTTAAAGTATGTCCTTTACCATAACAAAACTGATTTACAGTCCCATGCTGATGACTTGACAAATTTTATCAACCTGACTGTTGTCATTCTTACTGCGCCTAAAATTATGCCACCAAATGATTTTCGAGCCACAAGCACAGTAAAAAATGTATAGACCTCTAATTCTACGTTTCGCGTTATATGGAAAAATACAAGCCGAAAATATGTACCATCTAACCCTTTATATGAAATAATGAAATTTTGGAATAAACTTTGTTTACAGTCATGATGGTGTAAATTTTTGAGCTTTTATTTTTGAATATAAGTCCGAACTATACTCATTTTACGTGAAACGGGAACAAAGCATAAATTTTTGGATATGAAAAATGTTCAACAAGAATTTCAACGCATCTTTCAAACGGCCGTTAGTTAGGAAAATTAAGTTAATATCTTTATTCGTCGCAGTCACAATAAGAGTCGAATTACTTTTCTTATAAATACTGCGTCAGAAACCATGCTAAATAAAATTGATTTTGTTGAAAATATGCCGAGATCCTGATAAACTTACCAACCTGACAGTTTTCAGAAAACTATTGCACAGAATATAACGTTATTGTCACGTACTCAGTAGAGCACTACAACGACAACGACTGCTGTCATCATTAGTTTTCGGCGCAGTAAACCTGACAACTGTCAGGTTGATGAGTTCTGTCAGGTCATCAGTACAGGAAGTGTATTAACCGCACTACGCCTATGATATGGCTAATCACATCATTGTCCTAGGTGCAGCCCTAGATCTATGACGCAGAATACAAATCGATTCGATTCGTCGTTTTCATGTACTCAGTAGGTAATAACAGCTTCAATGACAGTTGTCATCAATAAAGGGCTTGAACCAAGTTTTTGCGGCATACGCTTAGACGCGATTCCACTTTTCCAGGCTTTTTCCCAATACGGCTGCCAAGATTTTTTTACAGATCTTACTTTTCATCCCCAAATCTATGAGAAAATTGTGAATCAGGCTAAGCGCTGCTTCTTTTATTGCCACAATCTCAGCCTGAAAAAACCCTGCAGTAACCTCATACAAGAGCAACAAATACTTTTATAAATAAAATTTACAATTTTTTAATGGTCGACCTATATTGTAATCATCAATCAATCACTTCGCCAAATTTTACTTTTTTGATAATAAGGTGCCCTTCACCAATGCAAATAAATGTCCTTTTAATACTCTAATTTATTCGAAATTCCATTTCACAACCTTTGTTAATCGACCCACTGCGGTCATAAAAATTCAAAGGGTTCTAAAATATAAAACAAAACAAAAACATAGTTGCAACAAAATATATCCAAAATCACGAAAGTAAAAACTAATATTGCATTTCTCTAACGTCCGCTTCCTGCACGAACGTAGCCAGATCGCCTTTTTGTATCCCTTTTTTTCGTATCCTTCATTGCTTTCCTTCGAGCCAACAAAAACGTCGCTGCTGCCATTTGGCCTCTTGCAAAGTATTTGTGTAAATTTTCTGCAGATTATGCATTTTCACAATCACCACATGCTAACATGCAAATGTAGGTTCAAATTTAAATGCATATGTTTGTGCGAGCGCTTTTCGTAGATTTTCTTCGATGTGTTTGACCACACCAAACCATTGAGGACTAATATTAGTGCCCTGCTGTGACCATTTGTCTATTTGCCAACGCTAAGCCCACATGTGTGCTTCCATTTGATTGTGAATGTTGAATGTGAGCGCCAAATGTTCGCATATCCTTGCAGAAGGATGCACGCAGGCCAGCATGTGTTTGTGCACAAATAAAGTGATTAGCAAGTTTATTAGAGCATGAATGTGTTGGTGGACGACGATGGCGACGGTGGCGGCGAGTGGGTGGTGGTGAGTCATCAGCCAAGGCAAAATAAACTTCATGAGTAAGCAGTTGGCGTATAATGGTCTTGTCGTTTCTCGTTAAAATGTGAAAAGTTTTGCACAAATACTTTCATATCTAAAGTCTATATAAATATTTCGCACACAGATCGATGCGAGTGTATAAAATTATACTATCTATTGTTTTTTTTTTTTGCTTCTTCTGTCACTTTCTCGCCTCAACCAGGCGCTAGTAATTGAATAATAAATGCCTGTATGAATATTTGTGCAAGTTTCGTATCAGTTCTGCGTAATTTATTGGGCAACTTGAAAGAGTTGAGTGTTGAGGTTAGGTTCCAAGCATATTAGACGATTAGGCATTTTATGACTCATTTGTTACTTTACATTTGTTGTGTGTGGCACTTAAGTGAATTATTTTTGCAAACAATTTGAGGTTATAGACTTTGGAGTAGTTTTTCCATTGAACTGTTGCATAATTTTAGGAAAGTAAAATAATTGGGTTTGGGAAACTTTCAGTTTAGCGCGGTGGAGGATATGTTATGCCAGTATTAGGAGCGGAGGTGTTTCTAGTCTCTCACTGAATTAAATTGTAGGCTTACGAATATCTCGCACTAACCAACGAAAATATTTTTTTCTGGCCTAAGCAGTAGATATTCAGTCATATAGTAGAATCTTCGCTAGAAAGCAATCGGTTTACATTGGCTTCGCCATCAATAATATTGGCTAAGGGGCGATAGAGCAGTATCTCAACAGTCTCAGAATTGAATATTTCATATCAGAGGATTTCAACAGTTTTGGGAGTCATATCGAATCCTGAGTTAAACTGGACCTGAATACGAAACACCGGATTAAAATGTCCTTCTTGGATAAGAAATGGGGTCTGCGTTCGAAACTTATTGGCAGGGTAAACGGCCAGTTAAAATCTGTGGTTCGCTAGTCTGGTGGTAAGCAGTTGAGGTGAACAATATCATAACGAAATTAGCCAGGACACAGTGGTCGGCCTGGTCATATGACTCTAATATATCTAACTACCAAGGAGCCTATTCCTCAGAGTGTAATGCAACCATACTACAGTCTGTCCACTATCAGAAAGATCTCAAAAAGGACTATATATTCCAAAAAGGTATATTATCTGCAGCTCATCGTCGATCTGGAAATTCTACAAAAATCGGACTATATGTGCCGAAAAGTAAATTATCCAGAAATAGTACTACTTTTTCCTAACTTATCAGTGGATTAACCGCGGTACTCTATTCAGCGGGCGCTCGACTAGAGACGTCTTCCAGACCCTATTAGTATTTTTCCAATCGAAGGTATTAGCCATCTGGGGGACTGATAGAACGTTCCTGGGGTCCGAGCGCCCTAGGTGTAGCAGGGTACTTATCCCCCAATACTGGCGCAACTTGAAAAACTACAATCGTGCAGGGTATGTAGAAGCCTGTGGCCGCCCTTGCTATGTTTCCATGCTAATCTCGGTTTTTACAGGATGCCGGATGCTCATGCTGTCCGAACTGAATTGGAACGTAACGTATCTTATGCGATGAGAGGATTTCCTTTTTTTCTCTTCAATATTTAATCCTGGTTCGACGGCAGGTACACAGTACTAAAACTGTGCTCTGTAGTACTAATTGGTATAGTTATTAGCAATCAACATCCCGCGTCGATCAGTAAATATTGTAGAAATATCTGGACCACCTATTTTAATTGATTTTTTCTATATAGATGCAAATAAATTGAATTTTGAGAGAGAAAATAAGACTTGTCCAAATGTGCACAATATATGTATGTACCAAATATAAATTACCAAAAAGAAATACATATATTTGTTTTAATAATTTCGCCCTGTATCAGGTAGTTTTTGTTTACATTTTTGGAGACAGAGCGCCAAAAGTTATGTACCGGAATGCATACAGCAATATGCCGAACTGGTTTTCAAACTGCTTACATTTCCAACAACAATTTGCAGGTAATTTAACTTGTTTGCGAACTGATTTTGCCATTTAAACAATAAAATCCCATTTGACTGGTTTAAAGGGTCAATTTGAACACAGTAAAATTTGGAGTTTTTTTACATTTCTATTATTACTTCTGAAGGTATGTAAATGATGTAGAAAATATAACAGCTCGTATTTCTTTCTTTTTTTTTTAAAACATATGAAATGTTATAGCTTAGAAACTGAAATTTTAAATATACCCCTAAAAAGTATTCTACAATTACTTCACCTAAAATATGTTAGTGAAATCTACTACATTCAAATGAATGTTTGTTTTACTTTTCAACCCAAGCATTACAGATTTTATAAATTTATTGCTCCCCTAGGATTTTCTGCTACTGTCAACAACAGCATATGAAATTTGTTAATGTGTTTGCCTAAAAATTTGCAACCTTTTTTAAAGTTTTCATTATACTATAGCGAAATGACTGCTTTGAAACTACTTTTTCCTTTCCTGGGGCATAGTTAGCTTGAAAGATTTTAAATGTATGTAAATAGAAAGGTTCCCAAAAGTATGCAATTAAAGTTATGTAATTGAAAGCAATAAAAAAACCTGACGAAGTTTCGCTAGCGGCAATGCTTTTGCAAATAAATTTTCCTTTTGTGCATACTGATAAGATATAGTATTTGCTGACAATAATTTAAAAGTACGGTACATGCAAATTACATAGTTTATTCAATAACTCAGATCCATAAATACATTCGACATTAGGCAAATGTAAATTCGGAAACAAAGCTACAATAAATGATGCTCCGACAAAGCTTTCAAACAATTGGTCATTGCGGCTAAAGTTAGGCCAGCGACAGTTATATAATTTGATATGCCATTTCACTATCAACATCTTTCACATTCCGCCAACAATACATGAATGGCACTGCAGAGGCACAAAAATGAAAAACCGAAACATTAAAGGAAATTGTATTTCGGAGTAAATAAATATTTTCAACAGGCGTGGCTATAGGCGGTACTCATAGCGTGTTGATGGTAACGATGTAAATATGTTAGCTTCATATTCCTTGCAAACCAACTCTAATTACAGAACCAAAAAACCTACATATACTAACCTACTAATGGTGCTACGACAATTGTGCGGTCTGAAGGGCTCGACAAGCACCCCCTGATAAGTAAAGCAGACAAGAAGGTCAGGAAAAATTAGAAATTTAGATTACAAAATTTCTGTGCAGATGAGTTGATGTTATACGAATATAACAGGAAGATACCGCAATGTTTACCAAATACTTGTGTGTGAGATTAAAAATTTTGCTCGTATGAAATTCGCTTGAGGCAAATGCAGATAGCAAGCGTGAAAAGGAGATGAAGGTTATTTAGCGGAAGTTGAAGTTTGAGTTGCTTTTCACCATATCCTGCTATGATGTTTGCCCTGTTAAGTATTGCAAGATTTTTGTATGTTTGTGACAACACACTCACACATTCGCAATCGGGAAAATGAACATATAAATTCTAGTACCCCACTGCAGCCAACAACCAATTCATATAAACACATATAGCCGGCGGCATGCAACATCCGTAAAGTTGCATTTAACTTTATCTCACACACAAGCGTAGAAGATCACAAAAATACATACATATATCGGAGTAAATATATACGCACTTATACATAGATATATGCATATGTTTTAAGTACAAATGCCTTCCCTATATATGTATGCCACGATATTTTTGGGACGCCAACGTAAAATGATGTGCATGTAATGCATATAGAGTTTTTTCATATTAGCCACAAGTTTTCTAAATATTACTATACAGTGCGTATCATATCTATATAACAACGACTTATTGAGAAGTTTCCACACTTTGTTTGCTTCGTGGTAAATTTTAATTAATTTTTATATAAGAATATAGTTAATTCTAAAATCTTTCAAATTTGAGCAAATTTTTATAAATCAACAAAATTCATCGAAATTTCAAACAGTTTAACCAAATATTTAGAACATGTTTGAGTATGAATAATCTATAAAACTCAATTTTAATACAGCAAAACAGATGTTTGAAATAACTCCAAAATACCGCTGATTTATGATAATTTTTTCGCTGTCCGGTATGCGCATTTTTTCATTTTCAGACATTCATTAATTATGATACCATAGTCAGGGCAATAATGATGTGTTGTATTTTCCATACTATTAAGGGTATAACTTCTTCTTAAAATTTTTAATTCATACACAGTATTTTAGTTGAAATTAATGCTGAGCTTCTAAATAACACAAAGGTTTCATTCCTTTTTATGTTGCGAAAAATTTCCTAAAGCACTCTACAACTTAATGCAAAGTGCTCAAGAACTGAACTACAGAGAACGGGCTTGGTGTCAACTGAAGTTAAATGGATTTTGTGTAATTCGATTGTACAAGAGTCCAAAGTTCTCGATATTAGGAAACCCCATTCTGGCGATGGGTGGCTCTGCTAGGTGCTTAGGTGTTAAAATCGGTAAACTTATTTACTTACTTAATTGGCGATATTACCGCTTAAGCGATTTTGGTCGAACTTCCCCTACAATTTTTGGTGTGGGTCATGATGTTGTAACACAAATTGAGGGACCTTCAGTTTTACGCCGACTCCGAACGGCGAATTTTTTTGTTTTTTTTTGTGAGAAGTTTTTTCAAGGCAAAAATACATTCGAAGGTTTGCCATTGCCTGCCACTATTAGAAAAAACCTTTCTATAATTGCTGTTGTTACTTGCCCCGACCAGGATTTGAACTCGGGCCCACCGAATGATGTGCGCACTCTATACAGTCGGCTACGGCGGCCACCCAACTCGGCAAACTAAATGTATTAAAAGCCACAATCGCCCTCTACAGGTATAAAGGAGCGCTAATGCACTGGTACTGCACTACTTTACGATCTTCTGAATTGGTTGGTGGCACGAAAAAATAAAGCACTACGTCTTGCCTGCATTATCAGAGCCAACAGAAGCTTTAAATTTGTTTGGCTAACAATCTAGCAATAGAAATGATGTGGAGTTAACTGGATATTAGAAAAGCGATATGTAGCTCCAGCAAGAAGTATGAGATAATTATTCCAGACTGCCATAGTCGGAGACTAGAGGGGTTTTCGGTTTGATTTAGAACAACATTGGAGGAGGCGTTTGATTCGAGAAACTAGACATTACTAAATTGTTCGGCCTATTAGACCCATAATATTATTGTACCTTACATTGGTAGAAGATACACACTGCAATATCTTCATCTACTCTCCACATAAAAATGCATCCAAGACAGTAGCTGAATGTCGCAGAACTCTAAACGAGACTACAAATCGTTTTGGATCTGGCATGGCTACCTTTCGAAAGCAGGTACAGGTTGTAAACTTATTGGAACCTGCAGCAACACTAAACTCATGTCGTCCGAATTGGGATTGTAATGAGGATTCTCATAGGACACATAACTATAGGGAACCATGCGACTAGACCGAAGATTATTCACAACAATTCCTGTAGAAATTGCAGAGGCGAAGAGAAATCGGAAACTCTAAAACATCTACCTGTTCGAGTGGTCCGCAGTGTGACTTCACGCGGTGTTTAAATTATAAGGGGAGCAGGGTTCCAACGTACATAATCCGTACATAATCTGGAACCATTTTCACCTACCCTAACATACATATGTATATTGAGATATCAAGCTTGAAAAATAGATTTCTGATAAAGAGGTCGTATTTAATATTTATGCATATGCCACTTTGGCTATCATAATTTTAGATTATTTTCTAAATGCTTCAAGATTAAAAAAGTTTTTCAAAAATACTTTTCTATCCAATATTTAAGGCAATAATTATGCAGCAATATCAATAGCTTTAAAAAAAACTCTCTTTCCTCAACAATATTTATTTTTACTATTCTCACCCCATCTCATACGCTTCTTGGTGTTACTCACACACGCAACCGGAAGGATGTATCGAGCATTTTACAAAAACATTTTGGCGTATGTGTAAGTGCGCTCGTATTTGATAATGCCCTGCGTGTGCAAAGGCTATCGAAAACACGAGTAGTCGCACATATTGTATAGTTACATACATACATACGTACGAGTGGACTTGGTGTCCATAAACAGGGTCTTCCATAACTGCGCACTTTATTTTTGAAGATGCAAATGCACTTCTTTTTCAACTTTGCTGAATGTCGCACTTCTGTCGCGTTCTATAAACTTAAAGTTGGCCAGTCAAATCTTTGTTTGTGGTATGAAAGTGCAAAGAAAGCAACAGAATATCACTGAAATTAAAATACAAAATTGTGTGTCTTTTCTTAACCTGCACATTTGCTTTTTTACTGCTGTTATCATCCCCAAGTGTGAATTGTCATCTATGGAGTACGAAAGGATAAGTTTTACAACGAAAACAACTCCAAAAATTCGATTTCTCAGTTTTAAAAACAGTAAAAATATTATAATTTCTATTAAGAACCAAGAAAAATTTCAAGTATTATACAACAGCGCCAGCTAGTGTAGATTTTACAAAAGTACCATAATTTACTATTCGATTTCCTGAAAAAAAATTTATTTGATCAATTTTCGAATTTTTCTTCAAATTTGCCGACCAAATTTTAATACGTGTAATAAAAACCCAGATCTATAGCCAAAAAATCATTTCGGAATTTTGTTATGGGAGGTGCATACCTTCATTTACTTTTGGTTTTTATCAAATACGGAATTAGAAACATCTACCTTGGGTACAACTGAAAAATGTATAGTAATTTTTTGACTCCATATTGTATACAAAAATAAAATGCTTAATATTGGAACATCCTGTATAGTTCCAAATACAATTTTGCACACAATAGCCTTGCTCTGTCCGTGGATAAATATGAATATGAATGCTTACTCGATGAGTTTTATCGTAGATTTTTGATAATGGCCGCAAGGCATTAGGAAATTACTTAAATTAGGAATATATGATAAATGTATGTGTAGGTTTTTTTTTTTTGGATTTCCTCAACAGCTATCAATATCTGGCTAGCATTTGAGCTTAGCGCTTGAGGCATATCTTGCTTGTGATACACCAAATTGAGAGGAAACTTTCATTAAATCTATAAAAATATTTTGATTGCTTTTGCTGCCACATATTTTTTTTTTTTTGCACACAGCACATTTTGTCGAATGAAAGATATTGCAATATTATTTTGTTGCACAAGAATTCGATATGCTTAATTTTTATTCTTTCGGTGCTTCAACATTTACTCCAGGGCATACTCGTCTCAAAATTTATTGTAACTCTCAAAAAGGGCCTTTTTTATCACAAAAATATATTTTTTTAAAGCCGTAAGTGATGAGAGAAAAATTCTTGAAGTAATTTATACTAAATACAATTTTTGTTTATCCGATAAATTGTACTTGTAGAAAGTTTTCCACGTGAGCGATGTGTAAATTAAAAAAAAAAAATTACATGATCAGAATAATCCCTTGTGTGAGTCGATTTCATTACTTTGACTAACTTGTGGTAAAGAAAGCCCAAATTGCATCAACTATTACCTAGAGATAAGTTTCCTTATATAAACAGACTTTCTTGCCATTCGTAGCCAGTTGGTGGAGTCTAGATTCTGTACCCGCAGTTTTGTTGTTCGTTAGCCGTGTTATTGCTATCCGAGATTCATCCGGGTCATGTGACGGGATGTTGATGCCACCTTAACGGTTTGGTATTCGGGATCTTCAACTTCTCCGGAGACGCTTTCGCTGTAGCCATTTAGGAAATTGGAGAAATACTCCCTCTATATGTAGTTTAGGTATGTTTGGCTATGAGTCACCAGGTTCCCCGGTCTTAAAATCTTCTTTCCCTATCAACGCGTTTACTACATATGTACATATGTATGTATATTTATAAATATAAATTTTTATTATAAACATTTACGCTTATGATAAGAAATAATTTTCATCGCTAATTTCTGTTATGATATTTATAATAACTTTAATATTAACTCTCACTACGTTTTCTTAATTTGCATTAATAATGATATTGTTAAAAATATTAAGAAAGCTAAAGTCATCTATAACCAATACGAATACGATATCGATAAAAGTCGATGCTAAAGATTTCGATAACAAAAACACAACTCTACAAAGCTAAACCAATCTCTTACAGTCAAAGCTTTGTGACAAGGAAAGCGTTTTAATTTAAAAAAATAAGTGATAAAAGGATCGAGGTCATGTGAGAGCAATTAAAATGCGGAAGCTACAAAATCACTCACACTTACGCCATGCACTTCTAAAAAAAATCCAACAATTACCGCAGAAAGACAACAATCAAAACAAACACAAAACAATATAGGAAGCAAAAAAAATATCCACAACAATACCAAAACTCAACAGCAAATACGACAGTAATAGGAAAAATACCAAGCAGCCAACAGAAGAACAGAAGTTTTAAATCTTTTAATCCAAAATGAGCTGCCGGACTGAGCCACCAGAGGAGTTTAAGAGCTGGTGAATTGGAGTTAGAGAAGCAGCAGAAGAAGCTCTGCATTCAGCATCGGGATGTGGATGGCTGCAAGTAAGAATGTGTGAGTGTGTGTCAACTCTAAACCGCCCTTGTAAGTGCGCTTTCATATTTGCTTGAATTTTTGCTCTTTTCTTTGTACATACATACATTTCGGGCGCTTAGACAAAATAGTAGCGGTATTTTACTTAATCGACATGGGATTTAGGCAAAAGACACGCAAAAGCAAACGCGCTCCGCCACAATGTTGTCCTGTCCTGGGCTGTGGCAATCCTGTTGCGCCCGTGTTGCTGTCTGATGCTTGCCGTTTTATTTGTACCATTGTTGGTTTAATTCGCATTTGGATTTACTTTTGTAATGTTTACGTTGCTGCTTTTATTTTTGTTTGTTGGTTGGTTTGTTCGTGCGTCACGTGGGTACACATTTGTTAGTTTTAATGCCGCACAGTGGCAGGGCATGGATTGAAGTTAGCGATAGCAGCAAGCTGTGTTGTTTTTGTTTGAGTTGATGCAGTAAGTTAGATAGCGAAAGCTAGACACGCATATACGGCTATTAAATGAATGTATTTATATATTTCTCTGCTATCCACCACCTATCCACCACTGTTTGCCGCTTCCTCTTACGCATTCACTCATTTATTCAATTCAAATTGAGAATTATTGCCAAAGTAGCGCCGTTGACTTCGCAGGCAGCTACCCCACCAATGACCCCTCGCTGGCATTTAGAGCTGTGAGGCAAGTAAGGCAAGCATAGACATGCTGATAAGAATAAATAGCTAAAGCGGCACACAATTCACATTCCCACTCGCCGCTGTTGTGCCCAGCCATCTCCTGCTATCAGCGCTGAATTAAGCTTAAGCTTTGTTCGTGACGCACCATCGAAATAAATGCCTTGTACGTGCTCGAGTTGTTCAGCACATGCAACAAATACAGTTAGTTGAGTACCATGTAGATAGGCTACATTCTGTCGGTAGAGTATTGGCAAAGGAAAATCGAAAACAAAGCGCTTGCAGCATGCAAACAAAGCCACATAAAATTATTCCTGACAACGCGCATGCACTACAATTTCCGCTCACTCTGTTTGCTCGACTACTTATACAGTATTTGTTTTAATGTTTGCTTAATTTTTTTACTTTTTGCGCTGTTTTCCTGCTATTTTCGCTACGCGTTTGTGTGCGCGTGCCTGCGTCACTTCTAGGATTAACCGCTGATTGAAATTGTAAATGAAAATTTATAGCAATTTTTTCAACGCAACACATCACCGGACATTTGCGCTTCCGCCCTCACCGCCTGATCATTGTTTTATTGTTAGGTTTCGAGTAATTTTTTTTTTACTTTATTTTGCCTTTTTGCGCGCATGTGTCAGCTGTCAACACACGAAAAGACACACACACTGACACGCACACAATGGAGTTGACAGCGACCCGCAGGCGGTCTAGCGCGCGCGCATTAAAATTTAATTGAGTTAGTGACATTTTATTTTAGCGTAATTAAATTAAGCAGCTGGATTAGCGTTTGATTTTAATTTAGTTCGCATTTTGCGACATTTAGTGTGCGCGCGCGCGCTAATTTGTTGTTGTCGCTATGTTGTTCATTATGTTTTCATATAGATATTTTTTTTGTGCCTACCGAGTCGGCCGATTGGTGCACCTACCGCATTAAATGCGCTGCCAACAGTCGGATTAAGGCATTGAATTTACGAAACGCAGCGCCTAAATGTATGCCGTTAATTTGCACACAGCAGTGCATTAATGCGCAGGGTGTCATTAAAAATATAACGGATTTGCTGAAATATGTGCGATATTTTTTTATAGAACTCAACTACAGCAATTTTTATTTTTATTTTTTTACCCGCGTCGTAAAGTATGCAAGGTGGATTAATTTTAAATTATGTTAATTTTAGTACAAGTCAAAGTTAATTATAATTTATTTAGGTAAGCGCTGCCAGCAGCACAAAACACTGGTGAAAATTTACGTGAAGTTTAAAAAATGCTTGCACACTTAAAGGCGACATGTTTCGGTGAGGTCTAGTAGGTCAAAATATACTTACAGGAGTATTCCTCCGCCAATAATAAATCTTATCACATGACTACTGCGCCCAAAAATATGCGGCAAAGCTCTGTAAAGAATACACCTGTCAGTTTGGGTGATAATTTTAGGCGCAGTTGTTTTGACAATAGGCGGACGTGAAGCTAATTGTCAACTCCCGTAACAAACATACATATGTAACTTAATAAAATTTAAGTTTAAGCTTTGAGTACTAAAACCGCCTGTTAGGTGTGGGAAAATTCAGCACATTTGCACTGTGCTGGCGGCGAGCCCTTCTTTGTGAAACGGGTTCTGAATTAAGGGGGCTGCCATAGGCCAGGGAATAAGTAATACAATTTAGGATTTTTAGCACGATTATTAAAAGAGAGTTGTTTTAACGGCTTTTTACTCTCTATTTACTTGCATTATTCTGCATTGATAGCAATATCAAAGAACGTAAATTACATCTACGTAATCTACGTTCTTTGGTAACATAAATTAGTGGCGAATTGCAGAATTACCACTATATTATATATTAACTTAATGCTAATGTATTAATAATGTATATTTTCGTCTTGGTTTGTTGGCAAGGCCAACATAAGATAGCTTTTCCAGCGCTTCTGTGAAAGTTCTCCGCTGCTGGCCGCTCCTAGTCCGGCCTAGACTAGGTTATGGATAGGCACCGGTTCCGCTGTTGGCGCACTCGGCTCAAACCTAACGGGTACTGCCGACGGCTTCCATGGTTGTTAGGGAAGCACTACCCTATACACCCTCCAAATATCTGTAATAATTTTTAAATCTTCAAAAGAATAGCAAATCAGAGTGGAAGGGAAGGTGGCACAGATATTAGCCACAGATGGTTCCAAACTAATAGGAAGTGAAAGTAACGTTGTAATAAATTGGCAAAGGAAAACAGGTGGGTGTGCCGCTTACCTGCAGAAAAACACGGACTAAAGACACAGCTCACCGATGGGTTAAATGCTAGATAGCCCATAGCACGTACAACAAATTCTTCAATCAAAAAATCTTCGGTGATTGTTTCCACGCCAATGACAAGACTTATCGCATGGCAATCATCAGAACTACTGTGCCTACAATTATTACGCAAAACTTGGTTTAACTCTCCTATGATGATAGCCTAGAAAAATACCTGACAGTCGTCATGTTTACTTCGCCTACAGCTATTAGGCAAAAACAGGATTCAGCTCTCTAATGATTGGATAAAAATATAGAGCTAAGCGCGTTTGTAATGCAAGACGTTAGAGTTTACTTTGAGACTAATGAACAAGTTAATTAACCGACGCTCTTAGATTACATCAATTTACAGTGTAATCAATATTTCCCAGAAAAAATCATGTGATAACTTTAAAAGCAAAAATAAAATAAAAACAAAAGTGGAACCTCTAGCCTTTTATAGCTAAAAATTATATTAACATTAACTCTAATTACAAAAGTTTCCACTGCATACTTGTTATCTTCAATATTTCATTTTATAATGCAACATTTTGCAACTTCCTAAAATCATGCATCCCCTTACTTAAATCAACTCATATTCTTTATCATACTTGCGCATAGATTATGAAAAAAATCCTAAGTAAACTTTGAACCTATCACTAATTAATTACGCTCCTGTAAGTATGCCCTAACACTCGTTCGTGCTTTCTTAACTGCTATGAAAAACTCACCTAATCCCATGCGCTGCCAAATTTGCGAAATTACTTTATTAAAATATCCTGCAACCAGCGCTAGCAAGTTTCGCAAAGTTAGCATTTCATCAAATATTTGCATTTTACCAAAGCTTGTAATCCTTGTAATTTGCCATGCCACCTAAATGTATGCAACGCATGTACAAGTTGTATATTTTAATTAAAAATCTTTCATACAACAACGCTGATGGAGAGTGCACATCAAATGGCGTCCTTCAATTGCCTTACGCTGCTTGTTTATTCAATTTCCTTCCTTTTTTGAGCTTGTTCACTTAAATTTTGAACTCACAGTTTGATTTTGTTACAGTTTGAATCTTTCATTTTTCTTTTGTTTGGTAATTTTGTTAAATATCACGTTTCTTTTTTTATTCTTTTCACCCGTGCTCCGTTGACCCAAGTAAACAGTAATAATATATTAATAACAGCGCAATGCACGCTGGAACGCCCGAAAATAGACTATACGTACTTGCATACATCTCCTCGTACATAGCAGCAACATACTTACAGAACCCAATTTTATTGAGGCTGTCGGTCTTTTACCAAAGTATATTCTAAGGGATATTTACACTAATTCCTCTAATGTATAATTATCAAACATATGTATATATTTATGTGTAGAATACTGTTTGAAGGTTACACCAGCACACGCATTTATGTGTATTCTCTAGTTTTGGAAATTTTCAAAAATATGTATGTATGTATGTATATTCGCATGCCCACTTGCATGCCTGCCTGCTTGTCTGTATGCATTTGTTTGCTTTGGAAAATCTTTCACAATTGTTTAAGCTTTCGTACATTGAGGGATTTTCATTACTCTGCCATTAGAGTACACGTTGAGTATATGTGTGATTGTGTGTCTGTGCCATTTTTACCTATGTGCATAATAACTTTGCATAGCGCCCTTCGTTTATTCAGTTCATTGTTTGCATTTTCACATTTTGCCAAGGGCTGCAAAATGTAAAAGATTATTACAATATTAAGTAATTATAAATATTTGCACAATTATTATTGCATACATTTAGGCGGCGGTACGGGAAAATGCTTTTAATTTCAATAACAGTGACTGAGGTTCATTAAGCTTCCTTGTAGTCCATTTAAATTTAACTTTAGTAGCAACAACAATTTTAAATAACGTCTATTTTGTCTGTTAGAAGGGGAATCATTTGAAATCGCCTATGTATGGAAATTATTATTTCTGCTTTTAATTCTTTTTCGCTAGATAGATCTTACGGAAGATCAAGAATTTTATAAATTTTTATATGTACCCTTTTCCGAGCACGCAAATAACCATTTATGCAATTCAAAAAATCTGTTTCACGATCCTCGCTGTTATATACAAAAGCACCGTATATAAAAAAAAATTTACAGTCAAAGCTATTTGCATTAAGTTTTGATGAAAACGAAAAGTGGCCACAGGCGAAAAAGAAACTTCAATTTAGCAAAGAACAAGAACAGTATCAGGTTTAAACTTTGTGTTACAAATACATAGCAAACTTAAGAGAAATGCCACACGTAAACAAACCCAGTTGTAATACAATTTGAACATAAAAACATCGCTCTTACACATTCCGAAGAATATAATAAGTTTAACATACCTTTGGCGAGCTTTATTTTATTTTATGACACTTTTTGATTTTGGTTTACGTTTGTATCGTTTTCAGAACAATGCCAATCTATGGGTTAATGTTATGAAAGCACCAGAAAACAGTCTAACCTAATCGTAAAATGTGCATCTAATAAATTTTGTTAATATATTTTTAGTAAAATTTGTATTTTTAAATTATAGAATCGCAGAGGTTCTACCTAAAATCAGTGGTTGAGCCTACAAATATGCACCGTCACAACGATAAGCAAAGGGTATACCACCTTATATACTTTTCTAACAGTTATGATTGATGGTACCTACTTATTCTAAGGCTTATTTTATTTCACAAACCCCCCAAGTCTATGGATGTAAAAGGAAATTTATTTAAATCAAAGATCGCTATATTTTTATATTTTCAGAGAACGCGATGTGAGTTTTCAGAATCATGTTGGTTTTTAAGTTAGTCCATCCGCCTAATTGTATGCTTGTTTTATTTTTCGTATATGCAGATAACTATGAATTTTTACGCAGTATTCGTTCAAAATATTTACTAGCTTCTCATCATTTTTTCGATGCTAAGCCATTAAATTTCACATTTTATATGGACTTTGAGAGCTAATTTGAAGTGAAACTAGAACAGAATACCAAATTTCAACTGGGCTTTAAGAAAGCTTTCTCTTAATTTCTGCTCCTTTAGGCGAAAATTTACTAATAACCAAGTATTTAAGTTGCGTTCAATCTTGAATTTCCATTTATAGCTGTTAAAAGTAAACAAGGATGTTTTTAGGGTAATTTTGTACTGTTTTTTGACACTAACTTTTATATACATAGAATTTTTTTTTATACTTTATTTTGTATATATTTATATTCATTTGCCGGCGGGTATTCTGAATGAGCCAGATCCAAAGACCTGCTACTGGGGCGGCCAGAAATTACTAGTTTTCATTACAAAGCTTTCTATCTAATAATGTTGTGCAGTCATTTAGTAGCATTCTGTTAAAAGTAGCATTGTTCTGACAGTTTTTTATTTGAGTTGTTAGTTCGTTAAAATATTTTAGTCATTTATAGAATATATTTTTCTTGTCTACCTTTGTTGCATATGGTGGAAATCTGTAGATAAAATTTGAAAGAAGGAATATTTGTTGTTCAACGTTCAGGCAATACAACTCTGCGATTATTTCTTGTATGGGTGTATCATAATGCTTTTCTAATATATAAACGACAAGCGTCCTGCTGCTCACATATAGCCAAAGTGTTAATTCTACTGTTTTCAGCCAAAAGTTATGTATATAAAAGCGATGACAGTTTTGATATCTCTGAAACGTGTTATTTACCTCGATACAAAATAAATCACTTCATGCGACCAGCAGAGCTGTTTTTTATTTTTTTTTTTTGGTTTATCATTTTGATAATCTTACATGATATTTCCACGAGGCCGATTTTTGTTGAAGCTTTATTAATTGTGTATTCAATTTTATGAAAGTGTAAATGGCAAGTGACTTGTTTCATTTTTTAAAGCTAGAGTATTTGAATTATCCCCAGAACTCCTAAATTACACCTGAGTATATACTCAACCGAATTCTTGAAAGCAAAAAAATATAAAAAACCCTCTGTAATTTATAGAAGTAGTGTATCTAAAGTTGCAATAAAAAATTAGCTACAAAATGCCAAGTCATTTCCTCATATGCTGCTTCATTCAAAAGCTTTTTCATTTCATTTTTTGAACTCTTGAATGCTTATTCCTTATTTCTTAATTTACCTACCAGCTGTGTGTTTTCATTCTTTTAATCCATTCGCGTCGACATCAAGAAATAAGATACCCTGAAAGTATACACTGATGGCATTAAGGCAAATGCTACTTAAGCTCATAATTCTTCATGTACATACTTTATTAAACATAAATTTCACATCACAACTCGCACATGGTTACATAATTATGTTTGTATTTTATATGTGTACATTGTACAAAAGCACTTACGCATAAATACTTCAAACTTTAAGCCAAGTAATATTTACCACCTATTGGCATTAAATTGCCTTACCTTTCGACATGCAGGCCATTTACTATTTATTGCTTACTTGCAGGCGTGCACAACTTTTACTGAGCTTATTTATGGGAAAATGAATGAAGTGTTTGAGTTTACGTTTGCAAGCAAGATTCGCATAACTACATATGTACTTAGCTATATTTTTAATAGCATATACATAAATTAATATTCTTATGTAACAGCTTTGTCTATGTTTGTATTCTCTGGGTTAGTGTGCGTGCTATTGTGCAAATTTGTGCAGATATTTTAGTGTTTGTTGCGTATAAGTAAGTAAGTGTCCACCTGTACGGCTGTCATGCCTTTCGGCTGGCCTTTTACACCATTACTTAACATTTACATAAATTTTACTTACTTCACACTCACTCGCAATGCTCTGCCGCTCCCACCTCACCTAGTCCTGCTATGATCGCTACTCCTGCCGTATTGTGCTAATACTTCGTTACTTTGTATGCAATTTCTGTACAAATACTCCTCATTCATTTTGCACTTTCATTTATTACGTTTCACGCTTTCATCCTACTCTGTACGTACGTATCTGTGCTTTTTCGTATGTGTGCGTATGTTAGCACTAAGCCTATGCGAAATCTTTTAAAAACCCATCCATAAAGTATGCAATTAAATTTTCACTTAAATGATTATCACATAAATCCCCTGCAACATCGAGACAAAAACAAAAATACACAGACCTTTTGCTCCTGCTGTGAGGCGAAAGAAGTGATAAATACACATACATATGTACATATGTACATGTATATGTTTGTATGTGGTAAACAAAGGTGTTTGCATTTAAATTAAAAGAGCCATTTTTCTTATGAACCTACATTCACACCACTCGGCCAACCATATATTCATTCGTGCTAACGGCTTTTTCCTGCATTTCCTTGCCATCATAAAACCACACACACACAAACGCGCTCATACCCTTTCTTATACTTCGGCTTTACTACACCACCTTACGAGCAATTTTGCGCCTTCGCCTGGTTATTCTAGACCTCAGCGCATGCCTTGGCATAATAATAAAATCCTTTTTGTTCCGATTTCTACCAACAATGATTGCCAGCGCCTAAAAGCTGCCAGCACATGCCTTTCTACTTTTATTGTACTTTCTTTGGTTGTAGCATTTATGCCTCGACCGGTTCGGTTTCGACCACTAGCCATTAATCGTTTGCAAGGATATGCGAAGGCATGAAAATATGTCCAGGCGTTTATGTGAAAGTGGGCGTATGCCTTCAGAGTGAGTGTGATGCTTGTGCGCTGATATGTATTTGCTTATGTTAATTGCCATTGAATCCATTGCCATTAAGACACAGCATGCCCGATATGCGACCAGTTGCTTATTAAGCTCAGAGAGCAGGACTATTGCTAGGAGGTGAAAATGGTATAGCCCAGTAGAAAACGCAGGTCGTGTTGGGGGCAAGGATTAACGAAATAACGGAACTTCGAAATGTGTCCCCTGTAAAGATTTTATCCATAAAAAATCCTCAAGTACTTCGAAAAAAATCGCCGTTTGGATTATTTTCACTTATAACGTAGCAGAAGGCTGCTATTAGTCGGCAATAATGAGTAGTTCTCCTTATAAATTAAGCGTTAATGAGTAGGTAACGTTGAATGCCAAATCACCCAAAAATTGTCAATGTGGGACTTAAACTTGAACTAAACCCCTAACGACCCTAAAGTCCGCATTCTCTGGTACATCGATTCATGATTCATAGCTCGTTAGTTGTTTAAAATTTTCAAGTAATATCCTGCCGCTAAAAGTAGCATTTAGGGCAATCAAAAGATACGTGCTTGGCATCTTCGATCACCATTGATCCTCATCGATCGCAGTAAGTGTACACGCCACACACAAAATTGTAAAAGTATGCTTTAAATCACACATGCCCATTAATAAGTAGAATTAAGCATTGTTGTCTGCTGAGCCGTGTGTTGATTTCGGAGATTAGTCGCTGTGATGATGTCACCAATCGCGCTTTGAGTCCGCTTTCAGCCATGTGGGGTTGATCGCGATGGTTACACTCCCGTAATGATAAGACCCGCCGCTTCAGAAACTGTTCGAATAGCTGCCGTTATTTATCAGATTTTCCATAGATAAGTAGTGCATTCTCATATTGCGAAAGGAAAAGTTAGGTAGCATCATTTAAATAACTGGTTGCCTATTATATAACGGCCAGTTCTTCACCACCTCATATTTCGTATTTCCTACAAATGCAAAAACCTAAGATGAGCAATGGCTTGCAATTGTTGGAGCACAGTTTATCTTTATTTCTCCTCTATCTAAACCAACCAGTATTATTGATATGTCTCGTGAGACCTTTTGTGCTAATATCTGTTACTTGGCCTAGAGTTTTAAAAATGAGGTCTAGAATTATCAGAACTATAAAATTATTTCATCTCCTTTCACAACAACTAAAAAGAACGCCTAGTCACTTTTTATGCTTGAATGCAATATATGGGGTTTGCGCATCTTCCTGAAGAACAGACAAATTGTACTCTTACGCCATTTCTTTTCAGCTCAGTTGCAGTTTCATTTTATGCCTCTAGGGACTAAGATCTAAGTGAGCCTCAATAGGTTTTCTTTATCATCGTCTTCTAGTACACGATCGTTCAGTCTAGAAAAATTTTTCATATTTATTCTTCGTAGAGGAACGAATCTTAGGTTCTACATAGCGTCCATGGCTCAATTCGGAATTCGTTGTGTGCTGATCTGCTTCGCAAAATGAAGGAGTTTATAAAGATAGTAATACTATTATATCCTTCCTCTTGCACCAAGTTGAACCAGGATTCCATGTATCTCTAATCAAAGAGCAAACGGAAGGTTCAAAATTATATTTAACGTTTAAATTGATATCGCCTCGAGTAATATCTTCGAAATTTATGAAGCAGATTATGGTTAAGAACTATACCCGAATTGAGGGGCCTTTCAAATTATATACATAAAGCAGAATACATCTAACGATAAAAGATATTCGAAATACGGAAAGATTCCACCCTTTGTTAGTTAAAGTTGATCGTTTGTTATAAGACATAAATTGTACTTTCCATTAGTTGGAGTGCAAAGGAAAACATTTAATATGTTTGGAGTGTTTTTTACTATAATTAACTGAAGTTTTTCCCTATTCCCCAGCAAAAACAAAATTCGTTGTATGACCATTGTCTTAATTTCTTTGCCTGAAGTTATGCCGCAAATCTTGGTTTTAGTGTTCAAGAAGGGCAAATGTCATGTTTTTTTATATGCTTACTGAGTATTTGACAACGTTATAATATTTATATTCTGCATCATAGTTTAAAATGCAGTATCTATGACAATTGACATCCGATGCATTTTGTCATTGGCATTGATTTACGCTATCAAAAAACAAGGCAATTTTATCTTTACTGAAACAATTGCTGTGCCTAAAACTATACTGAAGATACAAATATATTTGGAAACTATGTACAAGAACATATTTGTACATTTTGTTAGTTCCTCAATATTTTAAATTTGAGTTTTTGCGGCATATTTTGGGCCACAGTAGTAAATAATGGATTGGATAGAAAAAGTGAGAATCCGCACTGAATTCCGATTCACCAATTAATTGTAGAATTATTCATAATATACGCTCTGTTACCTATAGGCATGCAGCAACTGTGCTTTAATTTCTGCGCGACATTCGTCTCTGATACAAAGCGGATATATATCGTATTATCGGAAGGAGAACAAACGCCTAAGCAACAACACAGCTGGAATTACCAATAACCATAAAGCCCTTTTGGCTAAATACATAACTTACCACCGCCTATCAAAGACACTCACATCGTTATGCGGAGGAAGACTGTTCGCTTCTCTAATGCCGCTTCTAGCCAACAACCCTAAGGCGGCTCTCAAAGGACATCACATTACATTATACACATACCGCAGCATATTACTTCCCTTCTACTTATTGCTAACACAGCTGCCATTTCATTTGGTTGACTAAGAGAATTTCATTATAATAAATTCCTACAGCAGTTCAAGCCCGGCTCGGCAACATAGCACACATACTAAGTACACTAGGCTGCAGGCGGACAAGGACATTTCGATATAAGCGACAACAGCTTGGCGGTGGGGTAGGTCTCGAGCAACAGTGTTCACATTAATGCTTCGTACGTGCCTTGGCATATTAGCAAACTTAATAATTTTTAATTGATACATTAAGTGTAAAGCAAATAGACTCGCAATTCACTGCGCACTCGGTCGCTTCAAGCGCGCTGGGTAATGGCTACGACTGTACGTAGTTGTGTGTGTGATCTCGCCTACGGCCGTTCCATTTGTTTGCATAGCATTTACGTAGATCTATAGCATACTTGCAGGCGTGCTGGCAATGCTTAAATTCTTTTACGCTTTTTGCTCTACATTTGTTCATCAACAATATTTGCAATATTTCTCCCTTGCATGCTACTTCCTTGATGTGTATTTTTTATTTTTATTGGGGGGCAATCAAATAACTTTCCATTTCATCATTCGCATTTTCAATTACACTTGCTCTATGATGTTGCATACTTGCAGGCATTAGTAGTTGTTCTTCGAGTCTCTAGTAATCATTTCGATTTGTATTTGGCGTTGAATTTATGCGCGTCAACGTGCGAACGTGCATCAAGTGCTTTTAAATAGGATTTCCACTTCAATTATGCGCGAACACTTTTTATTTATGGCAAACATTGAACGAACGAGTGAAAATACAGTAAATAAACACTCGTAGTTGAGCACTTGAAAGCGTTCACTCTAACTACTCAATCAGTGGAAAAGTGGAGCAACCACTCAGCCAAATTGAAATCAGTTGTGTTTACTTATAGCAGAGAATTAAAACGGAAAGCGACCTTCAGTTGGGAATTTAGAGTGTTAAAATTGCATATCTGAAAGTAGGCATTCAAAAAGGCGAGAGGCAAAGAGAAAAGGGACTAATTATGAGATGGTATGGAATGAATTTGAGGAGAATAATAACTCTCTTATGGTTCACAACTGGACTCCCAACTACATTTGACAAATTTTTTGAATTATATAAGTTAGTATAGACTTTGCTAATTTCTTTTCAGGGTACATAGTTTTAGGTTTGTTTTCTTGCATATAACACAATCACATAAAGGATCTCACCTCTATCGTAATTAGTACACTACTTACATGGAAAATACGTTTTGCGGCTGTTTTTGAAACACAATATTTGAAACATTTTAAGAGAGAAAAGTTCAGTTAACTTGTCAGCCATATCCATTGGAACGGTTCTTCGTCGTCCCTTGTGAAGTTTGAATTGGAGACAAACCGATTTCGACATTGTGCCATCTTCAGTTCCCATTTTTCGTTTTGACAACCACAACTCAGCACCACAATAAAGACATAATTTCAGAAGAAACTAAATTTTACGAAAGGCATAATTGAGAATGGAACGGAATGAAAAGGAACGAGGCGATATGAAAGGAAATAGAACATGAATTTATTATAATCAAAATCAAATAAAACAAAAGTTTTATCATATAAAAGGACGGTGTCATAATTTTTTGGAAAAAAATACTAAACACATTTTATGAGATGAAATGAAATAAATGAATGAAATGTAAGCGAACTGAAATGAAATAAATTTTAAAAGAAACTAACTGAAATAAAATTAAATGAAATGGAATTTATTTGAAATAAAGTGAAATAAATTGAAGTATAAGGTAAATTAAACTAAATTAAATTTAAATGAAGTAAAAAGAAACTTAATGAAGTAAACGAAGTAAAATAAATTAAAATTAAATTGAATAGAAGTAGAAGTAGATCGGAAATAAATGGAAATGAAACAAATAAAAGAAAATGAAATTATGTAGATTGAAATGAAATTCAATGGAAATAAAACAATTAAAAGGCAAAGCAATTGAAGGCAAATAAAATGAAAGTAACTGAAACGAAATTAAATTAAATTAAATTAAAATAAATGGAAATGAAGCCGAAATCAATTGGAAGTGAAAAAAAATTAAATGGATTCCAATAAACCCAACGAATATATCGCTAACCAACCATTTATTTTGAATCTGTACCAAGTACCCATTACCCCCGGGTAAAGTGATTGGAAAAAAATTATTGAAAAGCATGAATTTAATTCCACTAATACTTAAAAAAATCAGGTTTTTTTCTTATAAAACTTCATGGAAAATTGATGTATTTCAATTCGACATTCAATAATTAAGTACATCACACAAGTCGTACAGCTCAACTTCCAAATTCATTTATATTTTCAATGCTACAGGGCTCCTTCGTAAAATCCCTATTATTTTAATTATAATATCAAGGAGTCTCTGCAATTCCTAAATTTATCCAGCAATTACCAAATTCCAAACATTTTACTTTAAAAGCACTATCGCCATTTCCACTTCTGCACTACTAAAACTGTTCGTTATTTTTTGTTTTGTTTTTTATTTTTCGAATATTTGCACAACTTTTGTGCAATTTTTGTTCGTTTTTCCCCATCTTCTGCACACAACTTTCGTACACCTTTACTGTTTCTGTCTAACGCTTTGTTGGCATTCACTTGGGACACACCGTCACTGCTGCCACTGTCACCGCTTTGGCAAACAAACAAAAAAGCGCAACAGTTCACCATACTCTGAACAGAAAAAAAATAATAATAATGAGCGTACAACGCCTGTTGGCATGCAACAATTTTTTGCTCGGCGAACTGTGGTCGCACGCTGTTTGGTTGGGCAATGCAAACAAACTTTGTCGATGCTATAGTTACTCTGTTGCTATTCGCTGGCGTCCGTCCACTTGTTCGCTTGTTGCGCACCGCTGAATGTCCTTTTGATTTTGCGCAACCAACAGTAGAATAGAGTGGAAGCAGAAGGCTACAAGCAGAAAAAAATAAAATAAAATATAAAGCTAACAAAAACAATGGCAATGCAAACAGGCGTAACAGCAGTTCATTTCAATTTTGTCATTCGAGCATTACATTTGCGTCAACATTTATATTCATCCATACAAAAAGAATTAAGAAAGACATCTTCCTTTAGCATACTTTGCGGCGTTAAACGCCCAAAGACAACCGAATATGACGTCTCAGTATACAATGTAATAAAACAAAGCAACAAGCATTTCTATGGCATTTCTATGGCATCATCATTTCATTTGTTTAGTCACGTCGCCGGAATGTTTTAATTTGTTTTCCTCCTCAAACATTTAGACGTCCGGTTTCCTGTCACATCGTTCTTCTTGTGGAGGCATTCGCGCTGTGCTAAACATACGCCTTCATTTGATTGCTTACACTACGTTACACGCCTATATCAGCTCAGTTTTCCACCATTAAAGGCATTTCGAATGAGCAACAATTTACGCGTTTACGCCTATATGTATGCTTTCATAAAATGAATTTTTTATTGTTTGTTATGATGATTAATTGAAGCCACAATACGTTTACCCCCCTTCAACTAATGCACAGACAGCTGAATACATAGGTATGTATATGCTGTCCCAACTGTTCGGCTTTCTTGCACATCACCACATGTCCAGCTGTGCCCCTTTCACGTTGGCGTTTTCTTAATTTTTTGCGACAAAGTTATGCAACCGATGGTTTTATAAGAAAAATAAAGGTTTTTCCTCACTGAGGCTCAGACGAACGTGCGTGCCTTTGGCATGCGTGCCAGGCTTAAGCACAAAAAAAAATTTGAATATATTTTTGCGTATGGGCATTATGTGACAAATGAGGATATAAGCTCGTTTCCATAATTGATGGAGTACGGTTAGTTTTAGCTGAATTCAAAATGAAGAAAGTAATAGAGGATTAGGGTTGGCAAGCGAGAATTATAGCGACTTTAGTAGACTTCGGAAAATAGGCATTAAATATTGTTAATGCCATGACTCTTAAATGTTTTATGATCTTTAGTTTGTTGCGTTTTCATAGCGTTTGGTCGTAACGCAAATTAAATATTTATTTGTTAATTTCCAAGACAATTTTAAAAAAGTCTCTATATCTCTTAATTATGTTTATCTTTTAAAGATCTAAACATTCAGAACACAATGAATCTCTAAGTAAAATATTTATTGGAGAATTAGTTAAAAGTATAAGAGTCATGCCACAAAAACATGCAAGGTTTGCAATAAGCAGTTTTAGTTAAAATTATACGTCATAGCCAAAATATAAAATGTAAGATCCAACGATTCTGAAAATTTGCAGCACGCGTATTATCCGTCTGTAATTGACGATCAGGCAGGTGCTGGGAGCGCTAACCAACTGAAATAATTTTAGTCTCCGTGAATGTGCTTTGTTTTTTTATTTAATCTAGTTTGTTAAGCATAATCTTAAAACGTTTCGGTCGAGCAGTACTTGCGTCAATTGAACAGAAAGACTTACATATTCAAGAGTCTGGGTGGTCTGGGAGATTAGACGCGGACTGCCAATAAGTGGAATTGAAGCATAGTCTGCTGTTACATAGCTGTGTCTACTCTTAGCTGTATGCTCATTCCTAATTTTCTTCAATATGTAAATGGGAGCTGAGTCTCCTCAAGGAAAGAGGTTGACGGACCTGTAGACGAGCTCCCCGATTTCATGTGGCACTTTTCTATGCGGATCTATACTCATGTCCCCGATACGTGTGCTCTTCCATCGTATCGAAGCAAAAGTATCGGAGAGAAGTACTCGATATTTATTTGTATCGAACTTATTCCAAATCTTCAACAAATCTTGGTTAAAACGAGAACTGAGGTGAAAATATTCTCGTATTACTAAATGTGGTCAGAAAGTAAAAAATGTGAAATTCGGATTATTGAAAGATACTATCGCAAGAACTTTCGCTTATACATAAGTTAAAATTTAATGTTTCAACAAAATAAAATTATTCAAAATGGCAAAAATGGAGTTATCATTTGTATGCTTAACACAGCGTACATACATACATACTTATGTATGTGAAATATAGTGTGTGGTGTTAGGTATTAATCAATTAAGAAAAAGTTTAATTAAGATCAATCAAGATTTCAGAAATACCAGGAAATCCGCATAAGAAATGAGCTTATCTACGAATTTAATTGACAGACGCTTCCAACTACATTTTCGAAAATATAATATGTTACAAAGAATGAGAAATGTGTCGATTGTGATAAAGCGTTTCTCTTTAATCAGTACGGTTCGAATACAAAAACTGTTCAGTAGTGGAAAAAAGTATCGAGTTTAAACCCGAAGAAGACCACTACTCGGTTTTAGTATTCATCAATAGTATTCAGCAAATTTTATTATATAAAGAATGTAATATTGCAGTAGTAGTGGTGTTCACGCTATTCGTTCTCACTTTTTTCATAACTAAAAACTATATTTTTAATATGATCAAGTTTTGTGGCATATAAGTTTTATGTCCGCAAAATAATGGATATGTAAGTACATAGTGTTATTGTATTCACTTTAAAAAATTCTGCTAATAGACTAACTAGATCTTTATACTACTTATAATATATATGTACATATATTTAAGCCTTCCTTGTCTTCATTAGCGAAGTCTGATATGTAATATATGCATGTCTGCTCATTTATCCGTGATGACCTCTGAAATAATTAAATAGATTTTTGCGTGATTTGCACTGATTATTTTGTAGGCTGGTATCGAAATATTTTAAGGAGTCGGCTTCGTGGTCCGACTTGGGTAACTCAGAACAGGGATAATAAATAATGCTGCTAAAGGGGCTCACTAGGTTGCGCTTGGTTCGCGAATCCACACACTTTACACTTAGTGGCACCCACTGGTTTTTAAAATGGAATTGAATATTTCACATACAAATTTATTGCTTAGATAAAATTCAGACACTTATTTCGAAAACATACTTTATTATTCCGTTTAAACAAAAAAGTGCTACAAAACAGGCAGATGTTAAGGTATAGAGAGATTTTACACAAACCAAAAACATGAAAGCAAAGTTTTAATCCAGTCATCTTTTCGGGCGTCATAATAATATATCAAAAATTCTGTTCCGAATTGTTAAGAAATCGGAAAGAAAATTAGTTAGGGTTGATATGTATTATTTTTAGTTAGCTAAAATCTTTTAAGAAGTAGTCGGTAATACCTAACTCAGTATCTGCTTAGAAAACGCTATAACTGAGAAGACGTTTAATACAAAATTCCCGGCGAATAATCCTCTACCGACCTCCCAAATTAATTTATTTTAGACTTTCAATAAAGAGGGTTCACACGACCCGTGAGGGAGTTAATGGGTCAAAATATGATGCAATATTATTCCTTCAGAAAATTTGTTATATGTACCCTTACTAGATATTTCGCTTTGATATTAATATTAACCCTCTTTTCCAGACAGAACCAGAAAAATTTTTGGAGCTTTTATTGTGTTGTTGCAAAGTATTATTTGTGGCATTAACCCCCTACTCTAATTACTCTTATTAAAGTCTGAACCTCACAATTGTGATTGGTAGTGCGCCCAAAAGTTCGTCAAAATAATCTACAAATATTTTTTAAAAAATGTTTAAAACTTGTGTGCGTTTCTTACGCGAATTTCTTTAGCATGGTTTTTGACGCAAATTTTGATAGTTATTGTGAGAATCTTGAAACAAGGTCGGTTGGAAGCTTCAAAATTAAAAATAAACTTTTGTCACTATTGTCACTATTAACAACACAATCCACGTCAACAATAAAACTCTTCCCATGACAATTGTCTTAACTACTGCTCCTAAAACTATGGCACAAAGCCGTGATACTTTACATCTGTCATTTTTCTTGTTATGCCCGACTGAGTAACTGAAAACGAAGAACAAAAATTTGTCGTTGGCATCGGAATAGACCGTAAATTTATTTTTAATTAATAAATATTTTAATGTTGTCTTTTTAAGTTAGAGTGTGGCTCCCCGTGCGATACATGAGAGGGTGGAAAATTAAATTTGTTTGAAAAATAGATGCAATTTGAATACCTTATCTAATTAAACATCGTGACCTGAATATGTTTTCACTCAATTCAGTAATTAAATATTTTAATAAGCATGTATATTATTTATCTGTTAAATATGTGTATATTATTGCAAATGCTTTCTCCTAATTCCGTTTGTAAAATCTAACACATTTTCTTTTTATCCCTCTTTTTTTCTTACAGGTAAGTTTTCTTCTCAAATAATAACTAAGTCATCATCATCAAACGCTGTGAGTACAATACGAAGATGAAAACTAATTAAAACGCTGTAATAAAAGTGTACCGGTTTATTGTTACAAATTACATGATCAACCTAAAAGTATGCTTTAATAATTCATTTCATATACAAGTAATGCTACAAATAAAAATGGCACTCAAACCGATGTCCGACAACAAAGAGAGGTGTGAGAAATTTAATTGCCAGCAAGCAATCAAGTAAACTATTTTTCAATTATTTACAGTTACGAAAGAAATTTTCGTTTGTACCAATGTAAACAGCACTTTGCTGCAGTGTGTTAATGGATAGTAGTGGCTCAATATGTACAGCTAGATGACCCCACATCAATTACCTATAAACAGTATTTACTTTTAATGCATTCTCATCCAATGTCTTGGCCACACCTGCGCGACTCTCCTGCTTGCCGGTAGATTTTCGTTATTTAAGTTTACGCTCGAAGCGCTTTTTAAGCCACTTACACTTTCTCTGTCTCTCTCTGTATCTCCCTCCCGCTCGCTCCCTCAAATTGTTGCTTATTTTCTTCAGGCGTTTTCTGCAATTACTGAGACTACTTCAACGACCGACAAAACAAAATAAATTTCCACTTTCTACAGCGTTAAATAAGAAACACAGCACCTCGAGCTACCTACACGTCTGTGTATGTGTTTATCTTTAGATGTATGTATTTGTATGTACGTGTGAATGCACTTACGAGCTGCACACAATCGATCGATTGCCAATGCCGCAAGAGTACACACAAACACACTTTCATATGATACAGCCCATTTCTCTATCCTCTTTCCCGCCACTAACATTCCCACATACTATTTCTAGCTCAATTTCGTTTCATTTGAGTTCAGTCCACTTATTCAGTTATTTCATCATCTGCCTTTGAGTGAGACTTGCAAGTGAATCGGTGTTTGTGGCGGTGTGTTTTAGTTTATAGTTGCACCACTACTCGCAGCGCCCACTTTCGATAATTAATTGCAGACATCAGTTGCAACGGACATATGAATTGTTTGTTGTTGTTATTGCATTTCCTGCCACTGCCGGCACACACACACAAATGCAAACTTCGTGTGGAGTACTTTTGTGGAAATTGTTGTATAGTGACAAAGGAAATTGTAGAAAAGTGGTAATGGGTAGCAAACAACAGTTAGTGTACGCTATCAATTTGTCTTGAAGTATACTTTTAGAAGTAGTGTGTATTCAAGTGCACCAGCAGCAAGGCAACCAAGCGATCAAGGCAAAATATACGTATATTGTACTTAGTATATAAGAAACGAGAAAAACAATTTAACAATTATTTTGTAGAATTCATTCGCGTAGGCAAGTAGAAAACAAATCCTGTTTTTCTCAATGTGATATGCAGAAGAATAGTTCAAGGCAAACAAAGAGATGATAACAGAAGAAGAAGGCAGAAGCTTGTTGAAGACTATGAGAATGACCGAAATTTGCAGTAAACTCTAAAGGAAGCTAGTTTTTTTTTCGTAAACATATAGGCAAACGTCTATTCAGACCGACAAGTTGACAAACAACGCCAATGTTTTAGATAGATATTTATAGGAAAGAAAAAGTAAAACAGGAAAAGGTTTCGAAAGATAATTGATTGAGAATACTATGGGGTAACAAAATTAAAAAATACATTGAATGATTAGTTCATGGTTTCTCAATATATGTACATAAGTATTTTGCTATACAATTTAAATAACACAGGGCGACAAATTGACAAACATTCTCATAACTAAAACTACTTTTTATACATCAATCCAATCCCAAATTTTCCGCTGATTCTAAATATTTAGTAAAACGGCTTTCGAGTTATTTTAAAGTTCACTTTTTGAGCTTCAAAGGCAATGCTAAACAACCAAATTTTTATTTTCTTCACCTTGAGTAAATAAATTTTGAAGATTTTAAAAATTTTGTAGTCTCACTTTTTTTTAAAGCTCAATAAACTAATATTTATAAATATCTCGAAAACCACTTAACTTCCATAGTATGCAATAAACGAAAAATTATGTGGTTATTTTCGCCACGCAGTGTAAAATTACCCAATATACAAAAAAACTAATTAGGTATGCGCCTTCAGCGTTTACTCGAAGGTACCCGAGGTTCATTATAGTACAATATATCGAATTTTACCTATATCTATGTGTGTATATATTCAGCAAGCACCTCTATCAATAGGTGAATCCTGTCAAACTTTTTTATCGAGAGCATTCCAGCATATTTGTTAAGGTTCTCACTGAAGTACGTAGTCTTCCTAAGTTCTTCCTAGCCCTAAAATACTTTATACGATGTACCTTTCAAGCATCTATACAGCTGCTATAGAAATCTGTAGTTTGGAATCCACAACTGACTTCTATACGGCCGAAAGCAGAATGTTCCATTGTTATTCCTTTAATAGCCCTAGCATGGCTGGTGTTCTCCATTCACTGGGTCCACTGTCAAAGACGCCGAATGTAAATATAATAAATTTAAAAAAAAAACTAAATTTTTAATATACTTTTCAAAACTTAGCTTCCCTATTCCCTTATTACTGCGCCTAAAACTATGTGGCAAAAACTTTATAATATCTTGCTATTGATCGCAACTGTTTGTTATTGTGACCTACTAAATACGTGACAACGAGAAAATAATCTTAATATTCTGAGTTACAGTTTTAGGCGCAGTATTTCAGACATTAGTCGTGTGATGAGACTTGTCATTGGTATCAATAGGCAGTTAGTATTACTAAAATAACTTTGTTCTATAAGTTCGAAAACAATTTGTTTATAGTTATGATGGTATATATTTTCATTCTTGTTTTTTTGCATGAAATCTTAACTTTATACATGAGTAAACGAAATCAACTTTGATGTCAGGCCTTTGGCTCTACATTCAGATATGTAACGAAAAACCTTGCCACGCAAATCAGCAGTGGCAGCGAAAAAATATTTCTTTGATTCGCTTGAAACATTCATATTGGACTTTAGATTTAATTTCTGCTTTATAAAGCCCCTCATACATTCAAAAATTGATATTTGTCTCTCCTCCTCTCAGTGATGTATGCCTGAAAGTATGTGCAATCCAATCTCAACACAATCTCGAATGTTTAACTAATATATAACGCTTACAAACCTACTTCCACTTCTTGCCATGTACTAGTCAATATTTGTCTGAATTCTTTGTCTGTCTGTCTGGTGTGCCTTTGCCAACGAAAGTGCAATTACAAATGCAACTCAAGTGGCAGAGCGCCTTAAAGATAACCAGAGATCGCTTCCACTTAAACAGTTTCCGCGCAGAACAATTCCAAAACGGCAGTCGAAAATTGCAAGCATTGAAAGCAACAGTAACAGCAACTATAAAAAGCTAAAGCAAAAATAAAACGAGTCGTATTTATTGAAGACTAGTAGTAGTTATTGTTAGAAATAAAGTGAGGCAAGAGTAGCAGTAGCGTTGTTGCCGACAATTGCCAGTTGTTGCTTGCTGCAGCAAGGGCAATCGAAGACAACCAGCAACCGGCTACCGGCTGAAGGCAACACTGCAACTGAAATCCCATTAGTGTAGTGACAAAGAAAAATACAAATGCAAACACAAATAAATAGAAGACCGAAAATAGCAGCAAAACAACTAAGAAAGCTGAAATGAAAATTGTGCACGAAACAGCAATTGGCAGTTGGACTGCCTTTAACACACCCCACTTCCTTCCTTCCATGCACTTGCACAACAAATTCACACTCACTTCATGTATTGTTTTTGTGTGTGTGTGTTTGTTTTGCTTTTTTTCTATGTGCAAAATTTTCTAAGGCAGACAAGCAAACTAAATAACAATTGCTCTTCAGCAATTTTGTGAAAATTGCACGCCAACAAGCAAGCTGACTGGCAAGCAAACACAACAACCTCTCTCTCTCTATAGTGTACCGTACCGAAACAAACGACTCACCGTTCGCCGATAAACGAGAACCGGCGGTGATGGTAATGACAGCAAAACAAAAAACAATGAAAACAAAAAACAAAGAGTGAAATTGTAAACAGCGACGAAAAGATGCTCACGAAAATAAATAACAATTAATATTTTCGAAACTGGGCAAAACGAAATGTCAATCGAGGGATGTAAGGAGTCGGAGGAGGCGGGAAAAGGGTGTTTGTTGGCGGTAATGGTGGCAGTAAAATGTGCGAATGAATTGTTTTCATTTAAGTTGTTAAGTTAAAAGCTTTAACGTGTTGTGAATTAGTGAATTAATGTGTCAACTAAAATATAGGAGGTTAAAAAAAAGCACAGTACGCTTTTAGGTGTTATGTTCATTCATAAATTATTTAGTTAAATTAAAAGGCTAGAGGTCATTATTGACACTCAAAAGCTTTTATTGAGCATTATAACTTTTAAAGCGCATTTCAATAACAATTAAATGGATAAACTGTGGGCGACAAAAAAACTAATTTATATCACCAAAATGTTTGCAAGTCAAACGAAATAATACAGGATAATATGAGCAGATAACTTTGAAGAAGAAAGCAATGCAATTGAGTTCCAAAACCTAAAAATTATTTGGAAAATTTACTTCAATTTTTATTTAAGCGCATCCAGCAGGCAGCGCGAGAACTAGAATCGATTTATAACACAAATTATGTAAAACTAAACCTACGCTTTAAAAGACTATATGACTTATAGCATGAATCGCAAAATAAAATTGACTATAATCATGCTTTGTTCCTTAAAGGTGTGTGTCCCGCGCAAATAGCAAAACGTATCGCATGGCAATCGACAGAACTACTGCGCCTGAAACTATGCAGCAAAAATTATTATAATCCCTTAATTATGACAACTGTCATCGGAACTGTGTCGTATTAAGTACACGACAACGACGCAGCAATAATTATATATTACGCGCCATAGTTTTGGGCACACTAGCTATGGAAATAGTCATGCAATGAATTTCGTCACTAACGTCGGAATAGGTCAAAAGGTCGGTGAGAATATTCAAATTTCTCTTAAAGCCTAGCCGAATGTTCTAAAGATAATCTACATGCTATTTATTTGCATAAGGCGCCTTGAACTCAATGCAAAATACAATTACACAAAATACAAAGGCGGAGTTAAAAAATGTGTAATGGTATTAAATACCAAAATAACACTAAACGTCTTGGTTTAGCATCTTAAAATATGCAACGAAATATTTTCAGCCTGTTAAATAATAATTTGTCTTAGTTTAAATAACCACATTTTCTATTAAAATCCGGTGGTGCGCCTAAACGTAAACAGTGAAACATATTCTATAATTCGAGCACTATTTAATATTTAACTTGCCAAAGGGAATACGTTTGGAACAATTGTATGTAAGCATACAAACATAACCCTAATAACGGGGCACACTAATTACCGGTTTCGGACACTATATTTCTTCACACTATATTTATTCCAAGCAAGTTTTGTAGTAGTTTTAATAAAAACGAAATAGGTGATTCCCTTTTAATTATGTAAGGACACATTCATGCCACATTTGTCAAATAGATGGAAGTAAAGTTGATTGCATTGTGCACAATTCCTAATATCTATATACAGATTCAATATTGGCCAAACACAAGCTGTATAAATCAATAAAAACAAAGAAACAGTTAGTTTTAAAGCGATTCTCCTTTTAAATTTATATACACTTTGTGTCCCATTCCTCCTATAAGCAGACATTTCCATAACCGGACAAAACCACGGCGGTGTTGAATGTTCGGTTTTATCATTGTAATTAAGAGATAAAAAATGGCTGCATACTTCAAGGCCGGTTTCCCCCTTACTCTTACGCAATAAACACCTCTGTTTCATCACTATGGGGACGACTACTGTGCCTAAAGGTATGCTTAGAAAAACTTAGTATAACTTAGTATTATTTATAAACTATCTCAAGTTTTGTATGCATTTCTTCAGCGACAGTAATTAAGCCTTTGCGTCAAAGTTAAAGGGATGGTAATTGTCACTCTTGTGGTTACATAAGCATACTTCTAGTAGTGAGCAGATTTTTGTACCCGAAAGAAAGTAAAAAAATTGTTATTGATCAATCCAAAAGATGTAGTAAAGGAAACTTAAGTTTGTAGAGATCGTATTTTTATTCAAAGTGCTAAAATATTTACCATAAAGCGTATACAAATTTATTTATTTACTTGTATAATTTTTGGATTATTTTTTGGATAAGATCGGATTTGTAATAACAAGGGATAAAACAAGTCCTCTTGAGATTTTTTAGGAAAAATCTTGAAACTAGCACTAGCACAATAGGCAAGTTTTAAGATTTATTGTTTGTTATAAAATATGCAAACTTTAAGACCTATTGGAATATATACTCACATTTTCCCATTTTTTCCATTTCTTATATGACTTAAAAACTAAAATAATGAAATAAAGCAGCTCAGCAACGGGGAAATGATTATTACTATCTGCAATAAGATATTCGAATATACTAAAGTATGCGGATGATGTAAAACTTTTTAAATCATACGCTTCGATTGAAGAAAGAAATTTATTACAAATAGATATTAACAGCTTAGTTAAATTATATGCCACTTAACCTCAAAAAATGTAAATTTATGAGTTTTTCACGAAGAACTATTCAGCCAGCTTCTTACATAATAAATAACTATACTCTGGATCAAGTGTTTGACTTTGTTGACTTGGGAGTTACAATGGATTCCAAACTTAATTTCAATAGTCATGTTAATGCTGTAGCTAATAAGGCTAGAGCGATGTTTGCCTTTATAAAACGATGGTCAAAAGAATTCAAGGACCCATATGTAACAAAGGCTCTTTTTACAACTTTAGTAAGACCTATGCTAGAATACGGTTCGATAGTTTGGAACCCACGTTATCAAGTTCACATTGATCGGCTGGAATCAATTCAAAAACAGTTCTTACTTTTTGCCCTAAGAGACTTTAGATGGGATTCTCGGCTTAATCTTCCTCATTATACTGATCGTTTGAAGCTAATAAATCTTCCTACTCTTTCCAGCCGTAGAGAAATGCTAGGCATAATATTCATTACTAAACTACTCACAGGGTCTATCGCAAGCACATTTCTTATTGCCGAAGTTAAACTTAATGTTCCTTCTCGGATTTCAAGACACTTTAAACCTCTTTATTTAAAACAGTGTAAAACCAATTATGAATTAAATGAACCTTTCCGATGTTTATGTCAAGATTTCAACTGTCTTTCCAGCACTTTTGATATTTCGGACTCACTTTTCACCATAAAAAGAGCTGTACTGTCCTTTCTCAATAAACGATTAACGGCGGTATAATATATATTTGATTCCGCTGATGAAGTTTTTTTCTGTAGCTGAGCAGTTTTGGATCTCGACGCTTAACAAACTTTTTCCTTATAACAACTCGGCACAAAAAAAAAAAAAAACAAAAGATCCGTACGTCATGCGGACTGTGCCCCTCGTGTCGGTTGGGCGGGAAAGAGGGTAACCGTTGGGCTTATTATTATCTTAACTTGCTTTAGCTTCAAGCGCCATAACTGGCGAATGAAAGTTCGATATAACATAGGTATGTTTTGAGTGATGACGCTTTGAATAAAAGCGATTGAGAGCAGGCGTATAAACATAGTATATATTTGTTTGCGTCTAAAAATAAACTACTAACAATTACAGACCAAACTCAGCGCAACCTTCAATCCTTTCTCAACAATGCTACAAAGCGAAACCGTATTGATATTCCTGCGAATTCGGTTGAGAAACCTTACTAAATTTCCAATTAAATTACAAAATGGTAACTAAAAAGTAAACCAAAGAAAATTGAGAAGAAAAATCAAACAACAGCAATGGAACGAACAACAACCGCAACACAGTTGGACTAAGAAAACGAAAACGAAAACCAAACTACACTTTCAGCTGCTCAAATTTCGTTTCTCATATCCTGCGCACAGTGTAAAAAAAAATCAACTGAAGGAAATAAAAGGCGCGCAATAATGTTGAAGTTTTAACCTCCGGACTGAGTAAGGCAACCCAATGCCAGCCCAAGTGTGGCATCATAATCATTTTCATCAGCTGGATTATAATCAACGTGGCAGCGCCAGCAATAGCAATAGCAGCAGCATAGCTGGCATCAGTTTACCTAAATACGACGCTGGCTGCCTTCAGCGCATGGCTGCTCATGATTGCCTTCTCTCTCTGTCTCTCGCTGGTTACATGCCACAACAAACTTAAAAGTGTTAATTAAAAATTGTTTCACAGTTTTGCTGCGAAAATGAAATTGAAATCCTACCTCATACTTTTTTTCCGCTGCACCCTTTGAAGCGGCGACTTCCGCAACGAAGACAAAAAAAACAACAGAAGCAACAAAATAAGATACTACTTCGAAACCAAAAAACATGAAATAAGTGAAAAAAGCAAGTAGCTAAGCAAAGAAAACCCACATCCGTTTCCGGTTACTGCCATCTATAGCTGACTATAGTCATTCATTTCCTACTCTTGTTTTGTTTTCGTACTTTTTTTTGTGAACTACATCTTCGCTTTTATTACCCAAAGCTTGGTGTTTCTTGTACATCATGTCTGTCGCTTTTAATTCGTTTTATTTCTTCGCTATGTGCACCGCTCACTGCACTACCCACTCCGTCATTCGCTGCTCTTTTCTTTTTTTAATACCAGCGCCTCAAGTGTATTTATCTTGGAATTTCTAAGAAGCCTGCCTTTTAATATCCAACGCCATTGCACCTCGTCTCTATTCGCTCACTCTCGCCAGCTCCCTAACCCCAACACCTACAGATTTTCCTGTCAGTCCAGCGCACAGCTAAAGAAGCAATAAAAGACGTACGCTGCTGTTATCCTTGTTAGACAATTTGATTTCCTTTTGCTTAAACCCAAAAGCGCAATTTGTTACAAGCACACCAAAGGCAGAGTAATGAGAGTGTGTGTTTTGTTTTAATCTTTAACTGTATTTAGACATACATTCATATAAACATACATATGTATGTATAAGTATTTATATTTCCACATTTAATTTTTGTGTCAAGAAAACTCGTTTATTTGCTTGCATGGCTTCGCTAATGAATGCAGCATTTTTATATTTATAAACCTCTCAAAAGGACATCTAAGTTGAATGCTCGTCTGAGGGTTCTTCAATGAATGTGTGTTACTTTTTATGTCTCTATATAATTTTCAGCGTACACAAACATTAATTACTTAAGCAACTTTGTGTACATATGAATTAAATAATTGCGTGAATGTGTTTGCTTATATTAGTTTTTATTTCTAGCCTTTCTTGTCATATTGTCGACACTCTTAACAATATTACTTTGTTGTACTACTTTGTTTGAATTGTCAAAGTTTTGTTGCCACAGCCAGACATAATATTCGAGCTTAGTAAATGTGGCGCAAGGACTTCTTTAATGACAGTTGAAGGCAATGTTCAAAAGTTGCGGGCAGAGCTTTGCTATGTGACACTAAAGACCTAAAGATCGCATAGCATCGCAACCGGTTTGGAAAGGGATGGCGGGAACTCATTGCCAAGAACACCATCGTACACGTTTCTAAGAAATTATTTTTTACTCTTCCTGATATGTAACCCTTCTGCCTATGATTGTCGTCGATAAGTAGGATGAAGGTCTGCGCTAGCTCTATGTAGCCTACAACATCCGAGAGTTCCTTCTAATACTACCGTCTAGTAGTTTTAGAGGTTATCACTGACCACCTCTTTCAAGACGATTTGAGGATGTGCTATGTAATATTCACTTGCCATAGCCTGTCCTCGTCACTAAATTGAGCGAGTGAAAAATGAGAGTCATTCTTTTTCATAAGTCCACAAGCGCCGATTTTACTTGTTGCTAGGTCTGACACCATAGAAACGGCATCGGAGTTTAAACCGAATACTCCACTTCCAACTATCAAGAGCATTTGCACAAATATTAGGTATTCATACTTGATACTGAGATGCAGAAGAAAGCAGCCGAGGCTGTTTTGTAGTAGTGCAGGTAAATTTGTAGCATAGGCTTCATTCTCAAAGTCTACAATGTGCATTCCTAATGTTCGATCATCTTCACAAATAGCTATAACAGTGGTTTCTACATCTGCCTGCTCAAACTCCGAAGTCTGTATCTGCTTTTACGGAAGGCTTACCTAATAGCTGTAGAACCAAATGATATAAGTAGGTACTGCGAGTCGGAACCATAGGTCCGCTCGACGAGTTTCGCGATTTGTGGATCTCAAGTGTGATGGAGTAGAAACCGTTGTTTATTATTCCACCATAATCCGCGAGGGATGGGATGGCATTCTAGTTTACGACGAAGCCGACAAAACGCTACTTCTTCTTGACCTCCGCCAACGCAGACTATCGTCCAATCACTGGTGAGTAGCCCATCGTTGACAAGTTGGATGAGTTCCAAGATGTCCTTTGTCGGTTTGGATGATCACTAGGTCGACCATGGGTCACAGCTGCCATATCTCAGAGATAGCTTTTTTGTAAAGCATGCCCGAACTCCGAAGCTCGAGTTGGCCCTAAGCATACTGGCCTCCGCCCCCATCAATTGAGTTGCCCTCAAAAGGCTTAGACTTGTTGGTTTCTGAAGGGGAGAGCGCCCCTTGAGAGGTTTAGTCTTTCCTCCTGCTGGCGCTAATGCCAGTAAGAGGGTGAGAACGGTGTTATCGTCATTATTAACCGCGCATCTAGTTCGTTGGTCACCAACTTTCAGTGGCCAAAGGAGAGGTAAGGTGAAAAGAGGCTCTTACCGCAGTAAATCCATCGTTAACCCCGGAAGTAGACCGATATCCATGAGGCGCCGTTAGACTACAGCCAAATCCACTAACTGTACGATTGGACACACTCCAAGTCTGCATCCGTAGTGCCTAGTGAAGACAGAGTTACCACGTGAGTGGCACGATTCTTTATCACGCACTACAGCCTAAATGTAGGAGGGTTAAAACACATGAGAGAGCTCCGGTACTACATATGTTCAAATTATCATAGAAAAATTCTTTTCTAACAGCGGTCGCCACTCGGTACAACATGCAGACGCACACCACAAATTGTAGGCGAGCATTGGCCAAACATCGAGCTGTATAATGTAAGCGCTTAATTATTATTAAATACCATCATAACTGACAATTGTAGACCAGCTCTGAGTTTTAGTATCATGATTTCCAATTCATTAGTGGTTTGCTATTGTTTTTCGTACGTAGGCCTGCTAATTGGTTTATTCTAAATTAGGCTTCTTCCACTTATTTTCCATGACTGTGATGAATCTACACGTGTACTATACTTCTATTTTCAGCGTCAACCAATTAATATTCTAGTTATTTAATCAGTTATGTTCTAATTGAAAGCTTCGCTATAATTACCCCAGCTGAAGCATTTTTTTATGAAAATCATATTAATTTTTCTTTGCTTAGCTACCAACTGCTTCAGTAAACATAGATAATTGTTTGCATTTCAGCAAGTTGCCGGGCCCAAATGTATGCTTTGTTTTTTATCATTTCCAAAGAATAAACGTTAGCCTATATTGTCCTTTACATTACACGCGTCGCATATCCTGTAAACAAACAATTGCCTTTTTTACATTTCTTAGACAAATATAGACACTTTCCGGAGAGTAGCGTGGGCGCAACTTAATATGAGTACATTTTGGGTTTGCCAGCAAAAGCAATGGCTGTCTTCTGTTTTACAGTCGAGAGCCTTTATTTATATAATAACATTTGTGTTGATATGACGGTAAACATAAGTTAGCTCCTTCAAAAATACGAAGGCAGTCCTTCAGTTGCTTGCGGCGGAGTACTCGAGGCTTCTTCAGTATGAGTATCTACTACAGTAAAGGATTGCCCACAGCGTTGAAGTGCTTTATGATACCGACATACAAAACTCATACAGCTATTCTGCCTCTGACGTCTATACGTCGCTTTCAAAGAGCTTCTCACTACACTAGCCAACCCCTTTCCATTCCACGTGCAATCCTTTCCTGCCTATAGATTTCCTTCACCACTTCAAATGCTTTTCTTAATTTCGAAATATTTGCTACCTTCTGTTTATTTTCAGTCAAGATATATTCTGTTTCTTTTTTCTTTATCATTTGCGCCGTTTTTCTTGCTGTGCCCATTTTTCGAGCGCTTCCGCTTTTGTAGTTAATTTTTCTTCAGCACTTGAAAGGGATTTCATTTCAACGCCAACATCCAAATATACTTTGTACCCTTTTTATCTTTTATTATCCCTTTTGCTATTTTGTTTTACCACTTTGCAACCTTTTTGGTCGTCATTATTTTTTATGGTACTTATTTAATAAAATTGAAAGTTAAGTTTACTTTGCTTGTTACTGAAAACTAGAAAAATTAAAGGACTGAAAAAAAATTGCCGAATAACAATCCATGCACTCCTTTAAAAAGTGTAAATTGAATTTTTTACAGACGGCGTTCAGCATTTGCTTCGATACAAAAATAAATCTTTGCACATATTCAACAATTTTCAAGAAACTTTAATTAAAAGGTTTGAAAATTTAATTAATTTTTTTTTGAAATTTGATGAATTTTTGTGAAATGCGTCCTCTTGTGGTCTCTAAGCCGTACGGACGTGTGATAACAGTGCTACTCCTATAATTTTGTTTTGTTTTGCATGTTTAAACACCAACAATTAACCTTAAACGTAGTCGCGATAACTTTGAAGGTGCTTCTCATGCACTTGGTATTAATAAAATGCCGCGTTTGCATAATGATGCTAAGGCAAAATATGTTAATTATTACTTGACGCTTCAAACTATTGACGATGATGATGTCGAACCCACCATCGAAACTGTGGATAATAAAAAGGTCGTTGTTCCTCCGATCACTGTGTTAAAAACTAACGCTACTGTAATACATACGAAAATGAGTGTAATGGAAATAAAAGACTATTATATCTAATCAATATCAATCGGATATAAAATATTCTTAAAAAATGATACTGATTACATAAAAACATGTCACTATTTCAAAAAGTCCCGTAAGGAGTTCTTCTCTCACAATACTAAACATAACAGGCCTTTCAAAGCTGATCTCTCTGGAATAGAGAGTGCTACAAGTGATGAAGTCAAAAGCGCTCTTCTCGTGCTCGGTTTACAATACAGTTATATGGGCATGGACAATCGCATTGCAATATTATAACATAATGTGCGTTTTGCGCTAGTTCACATTCCACTTCGAACTACCCTGACTGTAAAGGCGCTCACGCATCGTTTGATATTTCTTGCCCTTGCAGAACTACCTATGCGTCTCTCGTCAATCGTAGGGAGAAACCAAACAATAAACTAAGAAACAATAAGCCTGTATTTGATAACTGTGAGCGTAATTTCCCTCTTCTTGCTAATACTGTTGCACACACACAAAAGCCTGTCTTTAATTCGAACTGGTCGAATTTATTTAAAAATAATAATAGCTATAATTACAAAAATAAAATTAAGTATACTAGTAATAATAATAGCTCAAATGCTAACAATCTTTTCTCGCTTGACGAAATTAATTCATTAATAAATGACTGCTAGCTAGATGTAACAATAAGAAACATCAATTTAATGTTATAACTGAATTAACTAAAAAATACTTTTATAATCATGATTAATACAAAACTTAAAATTGTAACTTGGAATTCACGTGCTATTCAGCATAAAGCTAATGAATTTTTTTTCTTCTTAAGCAATCAAATCTCATTACAGAAACATGGTTAAATACTAATATCAGATTTGCTCATCGAAATTTTGTTGTACATAGAGGGGACAATCAATCAATATTGGCAAAGGAGGTGGCGTTGCTATTGTAATTGACAAGCTCATTAAGCATACAAAAATTCTTTCTGTGTCTGCGCACGTTATTGAAAATGTTGGTATTGAGATTGAGCTTGCTGACAGTAATCGGATTCAGATCTTTGCAGTTTATTTTCCTGGTAACTCTGCCAAATGTTTTATACAAAGTTGCAGTTATAACTCTTACACTCACTTAAAGCAAATGTTTAAATCAGATTTTCTGAAATTCTCTAGACTTCCAGGTCATGCTATATTTGGTGGTGATCTCAACTGTCGTCATCGTTCCTGGGGTTGTGCCCGTGCTAACTGTTGGGATAACTTGCTATATGAAAGTTTCAATCATTCCCGTATTAAAGTACTTGCTCCGTCTGAGTCCTCTTTTATCCCACGAAATGCTAAACAACAGCCCACTGTACTCGATCTCTTCTTTACTAATTTGCCAAACATTACAATTCATCCATCTTCCCTACATTTTCTCTCTTCAGACCATCTTCCCGTACTCCTCACTGTTAATGCTGATACTGCTTGTAAAACGTTAACTTATTACGATTTTTCTCAAGCAAATTGGCGGCTTTACCGTAAATTTCTTTCTTCTATTTCCTACCCTACAATAGTTGATATTCATTCCGTTACAACGCCTAATGTGGACTACATGCTAAATTCTCTTAATGCCATTGTACATGAGGCTGTTGATAAAGCAGTACCAAGAAAGCGTGTCAAGCCTGGCTCACCCTCGCTCCCTCCTCATATCATTGATGCCATAAAAACTAGGAACGGGCATATAAGGCAATGGCAACGAACCAGATTATTGTTTCATAAATATTGTCTAAAAAATCTGAACAAATTCATTTCTGATCAGCTGTATGTTTTTCGTAATAAGCTCTGGAATGATAAACTTTCTTCGTTGGATCCTGCGCCAAAGCCTTTCTGGAAAATTGCTAAGCTTTTGAAAAGTAAACAGCAACCGATACCCAGGCTTCTTCATAATGGTACCTCATATTCCAACAATTCGTATAAAGTTGAACTACTAAGAAACACATTCATAACTAAGTTTTCTTTAACTAGTTCCCTCTCTGACGCAAATACTATTAGTAGCGTATATAAAACTATATCGGATGCATATGCATCTACCCCAACTATCAACCCACCTATGTTAAATGCAGATGACGTGGCACACTTAATAAAATCTCTTAAAACTTCTAAAAGTACTGGTCCTGACAAAAATTTCAAATGAATGTCTAAAATTTTTTCCTAGAAAAACCATCTCGTTTCTTAATTATGTCTTAAATTGCTGTCTTCGACTTGGCTACTTTCCAAATTGATGGAAAGTTGCAATAGTCATTGCTCTGCTCAAACCTGGTAAACCTATTAACAGCCCAGACAGTTATCAACCCATTAGTTTACTTAACGCTTTTTCAAAAATATTTGAAAAAAAATGGTTAGAATAAAAAACTTTGTAAAGAAATCATTCACAGAGTATAAGTCTGTTGGCATGATTTTACTAGATGTTCAGGCTGCATTTGACACGGTGTGGCACGATGGCTTGATTTATAAACTCGTGCAAATTAATTTACCACTTTATCTCATAAAAATAATCCATAGTCTTCTAACTGATCGCACAATGTTCATATCCATTCATGGTATTAACTCTTGCAATAGTTCTATTCCTGCAGGTGTTCCCCAAGGTTCTGTCCTTGGCCCTATTTTATTTAACATATTCACTTTTGATATTCCCACACCCCAACACTACCATATCTGACTCTTCGCTGATGACACTTCTGTTTTCACTTCCAGCCCCTGCCCTACTGAGATTGAGACTAACCTAATAAATGCTGTTCTTAAATTAGTCAAATATGGTCTGTTGGTTACTAGGAAAGGGCTTAAATAAAAATATGTCCGGATTTTTAAATTATTATTAGACTTCTTCCCAAAAGGTTCAAAAAATAAAAAATAATCCAGGAAGAATTTTGTCCAGGTGTTCCTGGGACCAGAGGAATATTGATGACTTTCTTTTACAACAAAAGTTATAGAAAAGCTTTTTCCAGCAGCGTCTGCTCCTCGCTGGTAATTCCAAACCTCCAAGTGGAAATACACTTGATGAAAAACTTTTTTTAAAAAACTTCTCACAAAAGCCTTTTGCCATTTGGAGTCGGCGTAAAATTGTAGAAGAAGATCGGCAAAACATCGCGCTACATAATATTATTATATTAAGTTACTAAACCAATCAACTTAATATTTTAAACATTTTCTTCTCACATATTTGGACTTTATTATAAAAGCAAATATTTAAAATAACTCAGACACTACGCATAAATGACTCGAAACAGATACTCGTGAAACCCCACTGGAAAAATTAACAAAAAAGCATTTATGTGAAACCAAATTCGATGACACTCTACACATACTCCTCCACATATGCACAGGGGGGAGAGCTGGGGACAGCTGTGACATGCCGGCGAGGAATTAAAATGTTTTTCATGTAGACTGTAACCAACTGCAAGTTGCATGTGATGTGGCCAAAAAAAACAAAAAAACTTTCCCTTGGTCAACCACAAAAATAATGTTGTCCGAATTGTCGAGAATGACCCGCATAAATAAGAAAAGAAGGAAAAAAAAGCGCAAAATTAAAATTTTAATTGAAGGCAAGCTAGATATACTAAAAAAACACGAAGCTTAAAAATACAGACCTTGTGTTTAGCAACAGTAAGCATTTGCTAAAAAAAAAGCCGATCACTCTTTGCCTTTTTTTTTTTGTCATGCACACATATGAGCGCTTATGTCCAAGCAAACGTTTAGATATGCAAGCTATGGTTTTTTGCTTTTGTATTTTACTAGGTTTTGAGAAAAAAATTATGTGCGGTTGAGCGGCAAGCTGGTTCAGTTGTGCTCGACTGTTGCATGCGAGGCAGCCCCAATGAATGTGTTGACAGTTTGAAAGTTGGAAAGTAGAAACTGTTGAAAATTGTGAAAAAAAAATGTTGGGTTACAGTTGATAACTATAAATTAGTGCTGGCATTAAGGAAGCGATTCATGGGCAAGAAGATGGAAACAAAAAACGTCGTATATAAACTGAAAACTCGTATCATAGGTTGGGTTGGATTGTGCCAAGAATTTAAGGACTTTTACATGTATGTTCTGTGAAATTAAATTTTATTTCCTTTAGAGGCTTCCAGCCATTTAAAAATTTGTCATATTTCAGATCATTCAAATTATATAGAAAGATCATGTAACTAGTTTTAGTAAATTGTCGCTTAAATAGCTTTTGGAGCAATTATTGTAGCATAAAATCTGAAGTAATTGCTATCAAACTATGATTCGCCATGTAGGCAACTGCTAACTACAAATATTATGCATACCACAATTCTTTACAAATTTACGATCATTCGGCTTCATTTATTTAATTTCAGTTTTTTTTTATAAAAATACTGTTCATTCTATAATAAAAACTGTTTAAATAAAAGATTCAAACTTTGTTAAAGTCGGGAAAAACTAACAAATTTTACTCAAGCTTTCAAACATTTTAAACAGAGTATTTAGGAAATTTGGGTATGCAGTTTTATAGCACGATTTTAGTCGAGGAAGATATGCAACAGCTTACGTGCGCCTTACGTAGCGTGTATGCCCAGAATGCAGTATCCGGCGAATGGGAGCTTTGGGTCGCTTTACTTCAAGCTTTGACCAAACTTGTCTCGTAATCCAACAGGTGGCCTCGCTGAGTATTGTCTTTGAACTGTGGCTGCAAGAGGTTAGAGGCATGCCCGAGACTACAGCAGAATTTACAACAGATAATTCCGTCCCCTTCCCAAATCATGCGCCTTGCACTTACCGGGAATGTAACTACGCCCAGTGACCAATTCATTGGCGCTGTAATGGTCCAGTAAGCAAAGCAGAGGTCCAGGGCAAGTTCATTGGAGTGAGTCTCGCAGCTCACCCCCTCTTTAAGTTTGAAACCATCTTTAGAGATAGCCGTCGACCCTGAGTATAGGTTTATGGCACCTTTCTACTTATTCCTTTCTGGGAATCTTATGGAAAATTTCTTGTCCAGGCAGAGTAGGGAAAAAGTGTAGTCTAGTTAGATGGCATGGTCGTATCTTATCTCTTTCCACGGTTGTATTGTGTTAAACCTGTCAGGTTACTTTGAAAGTTGGCGATATTAGAGGGAGCTACCTTTTCTATCTCCATGGTAAGAGTTCATATTGCTCGTAGACAAGTACCGTGGCTTATTACCCAAGTAGTCTATATGAGCTCAATAATAATTCCATAGAACTCCCTATCTAAATGGACTAATCGACTAGAATTGAAAACTAACCAATTCGAAATTTCGTCGGTCATTTGACAGTCAAAATCTCTACATATACGGACCAAAGTCAAGATCGATTAACGCAACATAGAGTACGATAGTAGCTGTAAATTCTTAATATCGCATCGATTTAAACTAAAATGTAGAATGCGATAGTAAATCAAATATGAAAGAGCAATAAACAAAAAGTTTCACAGAGAGCGTGAGCACACCGGCAGTGGTAAATAATAAATTAAAACCCCCTCCAAAACACTCCAAACAAATCGATCTAAAAGGTGCCATCAAAACGCGCTGCGGCTGCATGCAACAAGCAACTGTTGCTGCTACAACCACGACAGTGTCCACAACATTGGCCGCACATAATTGGCAGACGTACAAAAAATTTTGCCTGACCGAATTTTGTGGACAAAAGTGACATTGTATTAAGCGAAAAGTAGAAGAGTGTGTAACCTAAGTAAAAAATTCATTAATTAATAATTTGAACGAATGACTATCTTTTGGGAAAGCAACTATGGACAACAAATTGAAAAAAAATATTTATTGCTATTGTTATTAATTATTATACCTCTTATTTAAATTATAGAGAGTTCTCATATCATAAACTTGCATAGCTCATATTAAGTCAATCAGTTGTTTTGTCAAATCCCAAAAGCATTTTAAATGAATTTCAGTCAGTTGTGTAGCAGACCAACCGATTTAAAGGCTTGAAAAAACACGATTATTTAAACCTAAACTTTAAATTTGCAAACGCACTCATACCCTTAACCAAAAAATGTGTCTTGCCACACAGGAAAAAAATACAAATAAAACATTAACCAAATTAAAATCGAGATAATACATGCAAAACACAAAAGCACAAAAAATATTCGTAAATTGAAAATTTTCGTCGCACACATATACCACACCTGTGACTGCCATCCCACTGACAACCCAATGCCAATGATATGCATAAAAAATTTAACGCCTCAACATATGCAATACCTAACAAGCAGTATTGCAAAAATTAAAAAAAAAAAAAAAAATACAGCAAAAGAGAAACGCTCGCTCGCCAGCGCAGGCAATTGGCAGTAAATTTTCAACCATCTAGCCTCTCCACGTTTCAACGTTCAGCGAGCAAAACATTTGACATGTGTCACCCCCAAATTCACAATAAACCAAAGGTGTAGGTTGCGCAACACTTTCGAAATATTTGTTTGTGTATGTGTGTGTGCCCAAATGTGTCGCAGTCACATTACTTGTAGCGTCACAATTTGCTAGCGCTTTGTCGCAGCATTTTGGAATTTTTGATTTATGGCCAATGGAGAGAATGTGCGCGCGACACTTTCTTGCTGCAACAAAAAATGCTAATATTTCTTCCAGCTGCAACAAAAAATGCTAATATTGTGTGCACAAGAAGCGAAAATATACTCTTACCATTTTCGTCATTTACAATTTCACATACCTTCTATATTTCCCTCATCCATTTTCCCTACTCTTATTACTTTCCTCATTTCAGCCAACTGATTTTTTATTTATTAGCAAAAAAACAGCACTCGAGATTCCGCATTTGCCTTACAGGTTTTGTAACTTTTATTTTTATTTATAGTACCTTACACCTAGTCTGCATTCTTTAACAGCTCCCTTTAAAGGATATATTGCCGCTTTGTATTTTTGTAAGCAACTGTTTTCATGTTTTCTTCGGTTTACAATTTCTTCTGATTTGTCGCATTTTTGTGTAAATCATTGTTGTTGTTTAGATAAATCTGCTGCCTGCCAGTGATTTATGACCTGGCAATTGGTATTTGGCCTTGTCTCCACTATGACTAATGCAATGACAGTAGTCCTCTGTTAAATAAATAACAGTTTTGTCTCAATAGATTAATACCAAAAATTATACTTACGTAATTGCCATGCGATGCCATATCGCTTTTCTCTGCCTTAAAATTTCTTTGCTAAAGAAGAAAATAAAGAAATTATCACACGTAGACATAATGCCTTATTTCTATTATGTCACTTCCGGGGGATTATTATGAAAAGAGTTTGCACTTTTCTTAACTCTGACTTGACGGCAACGCAAAAATAAAAGAACAGAATTAATAACAACCGCATTTGCAATGGTACAGCAACAGATGTACCGTTCGATCGCTGCAAGTCCTTTTCGAGACTTTTTTTTATCGCTCTGAGAAATCGTCTTCTGAATTTTTCTATGGACCATTTTTCCAAGGCATTTTACAAGCTATTCTCTCTCTCTCGAAATTCATGACTTGGCCTACTTTTCAAATAAGAGCCAACTAGTTGGCAAATTTTTTACCTAATAATATCAAAAGCTATATATGCGCCTGGAACTTCCATCCCAAATTGGAATCACGTAGATCCAATTTTGACGCTGTATTTATTGTCCAGTATTTATTTTGTATTGATAAAATTTGTTATACTGGGGAACTTAGGCCATAACTATGTAAGGCCACAACTATGTAAAAACGAAAAAAAACCTAAAAAATTTAACCTCATATATAACTTTTGACAAGAATTTAATTAAGCCCCAGTACCAATATATTAAAATAAGTAACGTAGAAAGTCAATACGAATGATCAGAGAAAAAATTTCGACAAATACAAAAACCCATGTTGAAAGCATAACGACAACAATTACTGCCGCAATCACCACCTGCAACACAACCGCGAACAACCGAAGACACAGAATATTACAAAGCAACTAACAACATTTTGTCCTTTTTGTCCTTGCAAAAGTCATTGATAGAACGCCGCATATACCACGCTCGAGGCAACGAATATTGCACGTCGACAAGCGAGCAAAGGGCAGATGAAGAATGCTAAAATCTGGCAACAAAAAAAAATTTATAAAAAATAGTTAAAAAAAAGTACTACGGTTGCTAGCAAAAAAGCGAATGAAGAAAGGGGGGAGGGGGCGCGGGGATTTAGTAGAGTGAATGTAAGCGCGGACGGCGGCTAAAGTGCGGTGCTGATGTGAAGTGAGGCAGTGAATGGCAAATCGTTGATGAAATAAGAAAAATTGCTGCTCACACATTGCAGTGTCAAAGCATGCACACACACACACACACTCAGAGATATAGTCGCACAACACTCACAGGAATATACAGTTGTTCCGGCAATCAGCGTTAGCAGGACCTGCTGCTACTGCTGCAAGTATTTCAAAATTCCGTTTTTTGTCGCTATTTGCGCCATAAATTATATTTTTCACACACACTCACTCCATCCGCATGCATACACTTACAAATACACACACACATATGTATATATATGTAGATATATTTGTACAATTTCACAAGAGCATAAACAAACTCGCAAACACTTTGTTATGCAAACAAATAGACTATATGCTGATTTACACATACACCCACACATGCGCACACATACATGCACACAAGCGTCTACACAAATAGCGCATAGAGCATATGCAAACTTAGTTTGAAGCAAATATTCATGTGGCAAAGTGGTGAGGCGGAGGCGAACGGACAGCCAGTCTAACTCTACCGTTGTTAGATGCGCCATGTGTTCGGTAGCGTTGTTTATGCTGGCGTGTGGTATGTCTGCTGTATGCGGTTGCTGGTGACATGTGGCATTTGCAGCCGCCACATTGCAAGCGTGAGATTTGTAACATTTTCATTGTTTTGCAGTTGCGCATTTTTTTCCTTTTTCCAACTGACAGTTTCAAACTTGCCATGCCCGCGTATATAGTATTTCCCTTGAACGCCCCTACTCTCACGACTTTCACCCTTTTTGCTGCTGCTTTTATAGCCAACAATATTTTTCTATATCTGCTTTTAGGCGACTAACCATTCGACCCACATGTACATACATATGTGTATTATAAAAAAATAGTGCAAGCGTGAAAAATCTTTCTGCACCCGCTACGAGTATTTTCGCTCGTATTTTACTTGTTTGTGTATTTTTGGAAGTGTTTGTATTTTTAACAACTACTTCTATGTGCCTTTACTTTGCAATGTTTTTATTTATTTTTTACACACAAACAAAAGCTTAGACAAAATTGTGAAAAATTGTATGCTATGTACCATATATTTTTTTTTAGCTATCCATAATGTTTGCGTAAAATGTAGTGATGAAATCCTTTTTGCTGCAGCAACGAAAACTGTGTTGTTGACATTTCAGCGGAAACAATTTGTGGTAGCAAAATGCAAAAAATGTGAAAAGTAAAAAATTTTTATTATTGCGGAAATTGAATGTTTGGTATAACATATTTAATATTATTGATTGTAGTATGTAAATTTTAGGCAACCAAGCTAACATATTTTAAGTCTCACTTTTATAAAATGGTATATTTATTTTAATTTGTGATCTATATATATAAAAACTGAGGCCAAACTTTTTCAATATTTTTTGCAAATTAAAATAATAATTATATAATTAAATATTATTACTAAGAAGGGAATGGGCATTTCGAATTGCTGCAATTATTATAAGAAATAAATAAAAAAATAAAAGTATTGTTATAATTTCGTAGTTCCTTACTATTTGATTAAAAAAAAGTACTATTTTTTTTTACAAAATAATATAAAAAACCTGACCAAATTTACAAATTTTTTCTGTACCAAAACATTTTACCAAAAAATATTTTTTTCATTTAAAACAAAAAAATTTTTAATATAAAATAAAAAATCATAAAGCTACTATTCTTTTTACAAAAATAACAATGGAAAATTCGCGTATTCCTGTTTCCCAATTTTTTAGTTCTTGTTCACACACAAAAAATAGTTTTTATTTTTTTATCAAAAACTGAAAATTCCTTTTATTTATTTTCATTTTACAACTTTTACTTTTTTGTATTTTTTACAATATATATTTTAATTTTTTAATTTTTTTTAAACGATAAAACATGTAAGTTTTAATTATATCACCAATAATTTTTTATTGCAAGACCTGCTTTTTATTTCCAAAGTATTGAAAAAAGGCAGCAACAGTCGAAACGGGGGAAACTATAGCTACTATTTCGAACAACAGATATATTTCTAGTTTCTGTTCGGTCTTAAATAAGCGACCTCCCTCACACTTGCCAGGCAAGTACGCTACCAATGAACCAAGCCGAGATGGGAACTGTTGGGGCTGCTATTGAAATGAATATGTGATTGTTGTTGCTTCTGACAAATTTATTTTATTATTCTTAGAACTTGTTACGGTAGTACGCGTATCCATCACATATGTACACAGCTCAATTAAAAACTGGCCTTGAGCTAACAAATTATTGTTGATATAAAAAAAACAAAAAATTAATAAATGTTTTCATATTACCTAATAATAAATTAAATATCAAAAAAAAATTTACAGTGCACCTAAGCTTTTCACAATTTCTATCGTTTTTGAAGTAGTGAAATTGTTTAATAAAAATTTACTGTGCCTAACAAATTTTTCTGCTGCCGTCCGCTTTCAATGCAGAAGTCACAGTGGTGGTGAATTATCAGTGAACTCGGTTTTAGAAAGATGTGTGATGCTTCAAGTATTTAGTTCAATCCTTTTTAGCTTTAAGTATTCTGTTCAGTTAATAGTACTTGGATTTGCATACTGCTGAGCAAGTTCCTACTTTTAGAAAGTCTACGAAATGTATGCTTCCTTAAATTTTTCCTAAGCAAATCCAAATGAGTGCCTTCATTCTTCGGTAATTTCGCAGAAATCTTTAAGACCATCCCGGCGTTCTCAGCTTTCCAGTTTAACCGTTCGCCCGTTTTCATATACCAGAAACCAAAAATAACTAGTAAAAAAAAAGGTGAAACAAATTTACTAAAAATCTAACCAAAGCAGGAAAGCGAAAAACTCTGTATGCCTGCTTTGGACAGCGATTTTTTTTTATAACACAAAATAAATCGCAATTTGCAACACTTTGATAAATGGCTCGGTTATTTTCAGTCTCTGTCATATACAGTACAATCTCAAAGCAAAGAGTTAAAGTTACTCCCCTCTTAAGAAACTGACCATTGTTTCCGCTTTCGATATTAAAGCTAATCTCTATTTTATTTTAGATCCTTTATAATTGGTCACAATAATATAGGTGTGAATCAAAGCAATACAGATGAGTCAAAACGAGACAGATCGCATATTTAGATATGCATATGCGCATATTCATAAATGTATTGTATTTGCTAAATGTTTGCATCACTCATACGCCATGTGCAACCCGAAAGTTATCAACCAGATAAAATGTACGAGTACCTACATTTGAATTCCTAAGCAAAAATATATTTAGAACCATTAAAATATATAAAAATTTGTATATACAAACGCCAACAAAATTTCACTCGTTGTGTACTCTTTCAAATGCGAGGAATTGTATGCGTTTATTTAAGCGCAAATAACTGTACATTCATGCAAAGCGGCAGTTGGGTTTGCAGGTGTTGCCGCTGTAGCCGATTGTAGCTGGCTAGCAGACCGTATAATATTTTGTAAGCATACCTGTTCGTATGACTGGCTCCACTAAAAACCGTGCGAAGCTCGCTCAGGCGTCCAACTGTCCACCATGTCTCTTATTTGAAGTCTGTCTTAGCACCACCAATCTTCTTGCTAGCTGTCTTCATTGTTGAAATGCGTATTTTCGCTTACTTTCCAAGCGCACACATGAAAAAACAGGCTTGCTTTATCATATATACAAAGATGTACGTATGTTCGCATAAATATGAAAAAAAATCATGCTGGTATTTTGCACACCCTTATTTATTTGTTCGGCGAAATTGTGCCAAACAAGAAAATATTTACAAAGTATTTTCATAACTTCCTTCCTGTCAGCCAGCCAGTTTCGGAGATGTTGCCCACCACTGGGTTTTCCTACAACTTTAGCCACGATACAAGTTGTTTTTACTATCTATCTTTCTAGCTATTTTCACCCTTGCTTTACAGTCAACCATCTATGCTGTTGTCTTATTTTGTATTTTTTTATAATTTTTTTTTTGTGAATGACTGCTCGCTTTCAAAAATCTGCAAATGCATTACTCTGCCATTTACTCCCTCTATATCTTCTCATAGCCTGTATAGCCTGCTCTCATTTTACGCTCACCTTTCTCCTTCCACCTTCATAGCTCGTCTCACATGTCTTCTAGTTTGTCTTGCTTGCCATAAATAAAGTTGAGAAATTTCTTATGAGTAAAGTAAATACCCGCTCCTTCCATTCCGTCACTTTTCCTGCCGTTGCTAAAGTTCCGCCTTTAGCTGTGGCAGCAGCAAAATGCTTGAAGACTGCAGGAAAATTCTGACACTTTTGCTAAATAATTTCCTTGCACCTAAGTTAGGTAGAAAACCCCGCCAAGCTGTTCACTTGCCATGCAATTTCTCTGCATTTGGACAAGCGTAAAGGGAGCAAGTCGTTGGTGGCTTGGTGTCCAACCTGTCGCGCGCACATATTTCGCGCCAGTATTCGCCTACTGCATATATACATTTTACTAACATTCTTCTTCGCACAAAATTCTCCACAAAACGTAGACACATATGCACTGTATTAGAGTGACTCGCTGTAAGAAACTTCAGGTTCTCCAAACAAGGTAACTTCATATTTTTATTTCTAAGATTATATTTCAAATCGATATTGCATTTAAAAGTTCTACGAGTCTATGACAAGAAAGTGCAATACATAAGTATAGATTATGTTAGGTTATTTGCAATTGAGCCCACTGTAACAACTGGATATGAACTAATCACCTAAGTCCTATTAAACTAGGCTATCGAATCGACGAATTTGATCAGCTGCCATATTTTTTTTTTTTAATTCTGCAGCTGTTTTGTTTAGGTTATTTAAAAATCTTGCACCCAACTTTCGCTTCCAGCACAGTTTCTGGATATTTCTCGTCATTCTATGCGTCTCGCTATAATCCCGTAGGTAATCCTATAGCTAGGGATAATAATCCTCTACTTAGAGAGATAAGTTTTTTTGATTTTCTCATGCCCCATTTATGTCACATGGATTTGGTATGTTACAAGTACAACTACGCTTCTATAGCGTGCTCGCTGTTTTGATTAAAAACTCCCTTAACCTGAGCTTGTAGGAAGTGAACGGAAAACCTAACCTCTTCTCGTCCGTCTTTTCGTTCTGTGGTATGTTACAGTGTTCTGATACCCACACCTGAGGGAATGGAGCTGATCTGCCATGACATAAACGGATCTGGGGCAGCTCGCTACTATTTCGGAATTGGTTGTTACAAGGTCAAGCGATTTCAAGGAGCTCGATCTTGGCTTTGAACCGTTTCTTCCAGCGCAGAACACCGATTATGTTTTCCAATTGGGATTCATCATCCATGTAGAACCATATAGAGTCGTTAGATTCAGGAACTCATCCGACCCATGACACCCTACTTGGTATTGGTACGCGATAATGTTTGGTGAAAGTTAGCCTTGGCGCACAGTAGTTCGCTGTACTCGTCATTTGGTGGTTTCTAAGGATACTCATAGTGATTGCTTCCCCATTATGTATGTATATGGGTAGTATTTTGTACAACGCACCTATAGCCTCAGTGGGCGTTGTTATTAAGGCGCTTGCCTGTTTCCTTTACAACGCGGATATCAGTGTGAGTTAACGTTTGCTGTTTCCAAATTTGCTATTTAATTACAACACAGGCCTACTAATTTTGTCACCGAAGAGCACAGCCTTTCTTTCAATTCTTCTAATTAGAAAACATTTTTTTTTGCCATCCAGAATAGCAATTTAGAGAAATTTAAAATTAAAAAAAAAATTAGCTTCTTCTTTCAGTTCTGCACCTTTGAAAATACTCATAATTTATATAGATATTTTTGAATACTTGAGGAGCAATTTCACTATCTACAGCTTGATCCTTAATATGTGTGTCTTTTTTTAAATATTTTTGCGCTTCTGCTACCTTATTTTCTAGCTAGCTACCAACATTCTTGCGCCCAAGGTGTACACATATCTTCGTCGCATTCTTTACTTACGCCAACCCGGAACGTACCAGCTGTGCTAGCGTATGAGTGTGTGTGTGAGTATGCGCTGTCTACTTTATGTCAAAATATGAAAAACATGTAAAGTTTTCGCATAGCTGCAAAAAATTTCTTGACACCTTACCTTTGCTGCTGGTGCCCGTTTCGTTTAGCCATGCAAAAGGTGTTTGCGGGCTGACTGTCCCATGCCAGTTTTTAAGGCATCAGGTTGACAGCGTACAGCAGTTGCAGTGACTATTTTGTTGCTCCTAAAATTATGCAAAGTTGAAAATTTTCACATTGCAACGCAAGCGGCGTTTAAATGAATGTACGAAGCAATGGAGTTAGCGAAGTGTTTTAGCTGCTGTCAGCGAAGCCCCCACCCCAGCATTCCTCAATTTCCTAGCAACTCATTCCATTCGTTTTTACCTTTTCTTTTATTTTTCTCAGCTCAGCCACACAACAAATGGCGAAGTAATTTTCTGTGTTTTCTCTACTGATGCATCACAGCGCTCCCTTTCAGTGTTACGCTTCAAGTCTTCTGCAACTGCCTTTTGTGCAAGTTCTTGCAATCCACACCTTGTTATTACTGCTTTGTTGTTATTTTTGCGTGTTCTATTCTTCATTTTTTCTTCGCCTAGGAAATTTCTATGCCCTGCAGCTTTGTTATGATTGTAATTTTTGTTCATTTTTTGTTGTTGTTTTGTTGTTTTGTTGCTTTTTGCTTTATTATCATTTCTTTTTGCTAGTTGGTATCGCCTTGCGCACCGTTGCGTATACGTAATTTAATGTATGCGCATACCTCATTGTTATTGTTTGTCTTATTCGTCACTCACTTTGCTAGCTGTTGCCGACCATCACCTTTTCGCATAACTCCTTGCTGTGTTTTTGTTTTCATTTTCATTTTTATTTTGTGTTTATGCAATATGACTGCGTAATATATGGTAGAGCATTTTTATGTTTATGGAAATTTATTTCGCTTCATTTTCCTCATTCGCCCATCAACCCTGTGACCTTACCATCAACTTTCCACACCCCTACCAATTTAATAGCTTACATTTTTAAACTCTAGCTATCACCTCACGCAAGACAGCCCCAGCAATTTAAAATATCCTCGTACACACATACATAGCACTTGCATTGCTTGCTTTTGCTGCGACTTACGAAAAGGGTTCGTATGGTATGATATAGCATATTTTTCTTTCAATTACTTTAATGTATTGGATGTGTCATTCAAAAAGTTTTTTTGTATTCCCATTTGTTTCGTGTTTGTATTTTTTGCAAACTTTATGACTGCAACTTTTTTGGTAAACGTTGGGGATATGAGCAGACATAAATACATGCAGATGTATGTATGTACATTAGTAGTATTACAAGTGATGACTATGGCTATATGTAAATGCAAGGGAGACTTCGAAACAAGCAATGCCGCTGCATAAGATATATGAATTTGTGACTGGCATAAACTTTTAAATTACAGCTATCATTCTTGACTTTAAATTAGTATAATTTGTTAAGCATAAACTTACCTCGGAAAAGCAAAGTGACTCTCGTTGATTTTTGAAACTCTTTTCACTGTGGTGTTGCGCGTTTTTCCCCATATAAAGAATGATCGAAATTGTTTTGGCATGGAAGGAAAAAAAACTATCAAAAATCAACTAGAATCTTGAGTCACTTGACACATTCACTTTATCATACTGAAATTTTTAGTATAAAACTTGAAATTTTTGGTAAAAAATTTGCGGAATTTTTCTTCATTGTCTGCAAAAATTTAAACTTTGATTCATATGTTTTTTGTAAGGGTAGAAGTTATATATTTACTAAGAAATTGTAGAAATTTATTAAATAGAAATAGTTTGCCAAAACTCTATTTTAATGTTAACGGGTGTAGTTTCGACCCAAAAAAAAAAACAAAGTTTAAAATCCCTTTAACTCGTGTTAATTAAAAATTTTAATTTCAAGCGCGCTTAAATAATTCTAAAAGGTATAAATAAAATAATTAGCGTCGTTTTGCTTTCAAAGCTCTCCGAGTATATGAAAAGCGCTTTTAAAGCTCATTACGATAATTTGTTTTGCAATCGTAGATGTGTGCAATACTCAACAATAAAAAATGCTTGCAGTTTAACATAAGGTATGAGCTTTTTGAATTCCTATTATTATTCTCCCTCATTAAACACACTTTTATTTATCCAAATAAAGTACAGGGTTTTTCAATAGGAACGCTACAAAAGTTTTTTTAAATAAAACAAAAACGGTTTGGGATATGAATTAAGTTATTTATTCCTGTGAAAGTACATTCGATGTCATTATGTATGGAATTTGATTTCTTTTGCATGGGCCCCACGGGCACGCTTGCAGAAGTCCAGACGCTGAACCCAATTTTCGACGGTTTTCAAGCATAAATCGGCTGATACTGCTGCAATTTCACGTTCGATATTCGTACGAAGTTCATCAATCGACGCTGGCTTGTTGGCATAGACCATAGGCTTGACGTAGCCCTACAAGAAATAGTCTAGCGGCGGCAAATCGCATGACCGAGGCGGCCAATTGACTGGGCCATTTCATGAGATAACACGTCCACCAAACTTGGTTTTCAATAAATCGATTGTGACACTCGCTGTGTGGCTTGTGGCGCCGTCCTGTTGGAACCACATATTTTCCAAGTCCATATCATCCAATTCGGGCCAAAAATATTCGCTTATCATTGAGCGGTAGCGATTCCCATTCACAGTAACGTGCCGGGCTTGATCATCACGGAAGAAGTACGGCCCAATGACGCCGCCGGCCCATAAACCACACCAAACCGTAATTTTTTCGGGATGCAATGTTGACCCATGGAGTACGTGTGGATTGCTGCCTGTCCAATAACGCATATTTTGCTTATTGACGAAGCTATTCAGCCAGAAATGACAACGACCATAAATTGGACGCAGTGCTCTTAAAGTTGAGGGCATTGACTCCAAATTTCGGTAGTAAATTTTAATAATTTCGACTCGTTGTTGGATCGTATATCTTTCCAGGATTAAATGGCAAACTTTACTGAAGAGAAATGTCAAAAGAGCGGAAAAATATGGCGTCGTTTGCTGTCACTATGGGAATACTTAATACTTAATACTTAATATCCGAAAGTTTACATAAAAGCTCTTCTAAGCTCTCCAAAGAACAGCACTTCCCCAAGTTATATTTAGCTCTAGTGTGGTACACACCTTGAAAATCTAACTTTCAAAAAAATTTAAAACACTCCTTTAAAATATTTATGTTATTTCTTTCTCTTTTTTACCGCTTTTCCGCAACATAAAAGAGCGTAGATAAATTTCATTTTATAAAGCACACAGCGCTTGTGCCACAAAGCTTTCAAAGTTGATAAGTTCTCAAAGCTATCTGTTGAAAAATACTAAACTTTTTCTCTAAATTATTTAGATGTTTTTTGCTTTTTTACATCTTTTTCACATCCAAGTAGTGATTATACTTAGAAATTTGAATTCAATATATTTAATAAATGGCCTAAAAGATCAAATAAATCCTCCGATGTTCTTAAAAGCTATCGAAAAGTTTTACAATGCGCTTTAAACTATGAAAGTTCTTCCAAAATAAAAGTAGTACGACAGAACTTTCAAAGTTTATAAAATCACAAACCTCTCATTTGAAACGAGCTGGAATCTTCCTCAAACTCATTTCTGTTTTTTTCTCTTCTTTGAAGCAAATATTGATATATATTTTGATTTATTTATAAACACTTAGTCAGAGAAATTAGCCACGGCTAGCTTTTTAATCTCAAAACTGGTCTAATAACAACGTACACCAATTTCGCTTCAATATATTTATTTCATTTATACATTTATAGTCCCTAAAGCTCTATAAAATACTGGTACATACCAAAAAGCTGTGCACAGTGCTATACGCTATCAAAGCTTTCGTAACAGAAAACTTGAAACCTTTTAGTATAAAATGTATGTTACAAAAACATTTGGGGGACTTGTCGCAATGCCATGAAATTAGAAAACAAATAAATAAATTCATCAAAAACAATATTTGAGCTACCGCAAAATTGCATAATGCCATGACTTTACGATATTTTAAATGAAAAGGTGACCGAATTACTATAGCACACATCCTACTCCATAAAAAGTGATTTGAGTTTTTTCTGGCAGCACAAATATGGGCCCATTTTTTCTGCGATACTTCTGGCCATTGGTTCTTGTTTTATTCACCGCATACTGGGTCTGTAGCTTGTTTGCATAAGCCCCATCACTTCAGAAAACTTCACAGCAGGAAGTTTGAGACGGTTAAATCTGGTGGTACAGTCGAACAGTAAATATCACCTGGTGTGTACTTTTCAAATATTTGTTTAATAAGTGATATTTTAACTCATTTTTAGAATAAATTCCATCTTAAAATAAAATTATCTTGTATTTTGGGGCACACAGTATCTTGTTTCTTAAACATTGACGTATCGCAATTCCTAATTGATCGATCCAACAATGTATACACAACACACACAAACACATACTTCAATTACAAATAGTTTTGAAAACATAATTTTGCATAACCATTTCGAAAGAACGTGTTTCCACGCCGAAATTATTTTGTGAATAATAAAAATTTTAAATCCGAAATCAGGGATTTTTTTTATATTTTTTCTTTGTGGAACGCCCAACCCCAAAGTATAGTTAGTAATATCAAAGTTCTACAGCCATTGCAGCTATACGTAAATTTGTAAATTGACTAAATTACTCAGGCATTCTCACCATCTCATGTAGATTAAATAGAAATAAATTAGTTAAAACAACTGCTTTGCGAACTTATACATTTTTAAAGTGACTTGACAACTTTTTTTCATTTTTTCATTTTCTGCCTCTACATGAAAAACTTCAGTAAAGTATAACAAGAATGTCATCATTTATTACAAAATAATTAAAGGTCTCACGTACAAAGCAGACAGCATTACGTGCGGGAATGCAACAAGACACTCCCCGGCTGCTATATGTCGCCAAATTAGGGAAGTAACTAACAGGTGGAGTTTGTTTAGTAAGGTGGTAAAATGTTGCCCATAAAGTTCAATGGACGAGTCACAAGGAGCTGATAGCACCACTTTACCCCCTCATACGTCGCTTTATGCTATTTATCCAACTTTTCAGGCATTTTAGGTGTTGTTGCTTACAAAAAACTTCGGCGTCTCAAACACAAAGTAAGAAGTATCAAAAAAACTTATTTTTTCCAAACAAGTAAACAGAATGCCAGATATTAGCACCAAGAAGCGGCGGTAAAAGTGCGCGCAGGCGCAAAAGGTAGCTCAGGCTGCATCGCAATGCCAAACATAACAACAAAGAATTCAAATAAAAAACAAAAAACCAGAGAAAACGAACTGTTGAAGAAAAGAAGAAAATATTTCGAAGGGTCGCGCTAAACATTGGTCTCCGACAATTTTCACTACATAATAGAGGATTTCCCAGGGTAGCAGAATTTTTATTTTATTTATTTTTTTTTGCCAAGCCATATCCAGTTGGTTGTTCTCAGTTTCAATTTGAAGTTGCCGTCTTTGTTTTTTGGTGCTGCGCTGAGAGAAAAAAAACTTGTAAATGTTTACGGATATGAGACATTTTGGCAGCTAACCAAACCAAATAGCAACAGAACCTGAATGTACAAAAATAAAACTTACTTGCCAACACCAGCCAGCTAACAACAACATAACACTTTCTTTGCAAACTTTTCGAATGCATACCTGTTTCTCCGCTCACCTTCGCTAATACGATCACACCCTTTTTGGTTTGACTTTTTTGGCCTTGCCGCCAACAGCCTAAAAAGTTTTTGCTAACTACTTACTGCAGTTGCTGTTGTTTTTGTTGCGGTGTAGCTGCAACTTTTTGAAAAATATAATTTATTACACCTGAGTTGAGATAAGAAATGTTGGCTAACAAATTTGTTGTATTTATTATTGCTTTTGGTATATATTTGGGCGCTCTGAGCAAAAGTTTTTACGAGTTAGTCGCCATCAATGGTATATATTGCGCGTTTGCGAGTTTTTGTTTTGTAACCAAATATGGTTGGAAATAAGTTTCTTTTAATTATGTTTATACTTGTCTCTTAAAAGCTATTTCAAATTTTCAAAATTTTTCACTGGAATACTTCAAACTAAATTCTAATAAATTCATTGCGAAAGTTTAAGCTAGATAAATTTAATCACATTTATTTTACATGAATTTTTAACTATTATGAAATTTTTACTTCGCCTTTTCGAACATTCTTGCGAAGCTGATAAAAATGCTTTTAGAACACATGAAAATATGTCTCTGCAAATCGCACGAAATTGCTTAAAAATCAGGTTTGAAGAGAATTTATTGGTATACAAAAAGTTCACTGTCGGCGCTTGCTTAAGTTATATCTTATAAATCCAAACCATGAGAGTCAATAATGGGTTAAAGCGATTTACGGAAAATTTGCTCCTCAAATTGTATCTCATATCTGAGAATATTTTATTTAGCGCATTTTGAAACTTTAAACGTTGTATCTAAGTTTTTTTAACAACCATAGTCATGAATGTGAAAGTTTAATATGCCCTCCAAAAGAAAATTTCATCTACATAGGTCGAACCCTAGTGTCGCTTTTTGTAATAGGTACCTTGTAATCAAATTTTTATGTCTAAAGTCTCGTCGTACGGTCGAGCCCAACTGTTTGAATGATATGTGATAATAAGATTTTTTTTAAATTTTCCTGTATTTCACACCTAGTTGTTGATAGATCGAAACCAATGACGTCGCCAAGGAGCGGTAAGCGGCGCCTCAGCCTTCAAACTTTATGCAATTGGAACAATTCGCAACGCTGAGACGAAACTTGGTGTCTCCAAAGGCATACTTACTAAATTAGTAAAATTAGGAGTAATTTATTTAGTACCGAGAAGTGGTAGAAGTACTCAGACAGGTACACCTTTTTGTCATTGAAACAACGATAAATGATTGAAATTAGTGACGAGGGTTGATATTAGTTGCACACTGCTCACCTAATCAGTCAAAATCGAAGGAAACTTTGAATTATTGGTCAAACTTGTCTACAGAGAACGAATACCTGCGAGGGAAGAGATATCTGTGCACCACAACAATAACCGCCTAAGTCTACTTAAGATGACATCGAGTTATGCCATCGTATTTTGCAAGTAGTTAGTTACTATTGCATGCGCATGTGAAATCTCCATCTCGTCAGCTGGCCTATTTCAAAAGTTGTGGATAAAAATATTTTGGTTTCCCCATAAGGCTGTAATGGTAGTCAAATGTATGTTTTTCTCGAATTCATGTTTTCTACTTATGTGGTTATTATTTGTGACCACAGATTTGTGCAAACTCTCGCCTTCATCGGATAGAATTTTAAATATTTCCCGTTTTATAGTTCAACCCCAAAGCTTTTGATATTTAGCCACGCAATACGCTCCTTGTATTAATTTAGGAAGCTAAAGCTTTGCTATCATAGCTAAGGTGCATTGCAATATTTATTTAGTTTGGTAATACCCGAAAGGTATATGTAGATACCTACAGATTCGAGAAATGTTTGCCAATAAATAGGAAAGGCTTCAAATTTGAAGTTATGTTTGGTATTAGTTCCACACTAGTAAATCGATCGCAATCGATTGCATTTTCTCAATCATCCGGCAGCTTGGTTGCCAGAGACCGAACGCTGTCTTCGTTTTGCTCTTGCCTATGCAAAGTTTTAAGTACTTCACTTATTGGAGGTTAAACCTTATGCTTGAGATATTAATCCACCCAAGATCTTCATGGATTCATTTGGAAAGCTGAAAGTAGCTTTTTCGGAATCACAACAGTACTTATAGATATTCTATTCACACAACTGTATTTCTCTTATTATCTATCTGTTTTATAATTTGATATATACACATCATTTAAATGATTTATTATTATTCAGTTGGAATACAAAAAATCATTCATACTAATTTATAACATCAACTACAACTACTTAAATTGCCACAACTGTGCCGCTTTTAAATCTTAATAACAACTTCATTCGTATGTATATATGTGTAAATGTTTGTGTGATTGCGCATTAACTTGACTCATTTCTCTTACATGCAATTTAACCACTTAAAACCACACGCATACAGATCATGTTCGCAAGTGAGCGAACGAGCCAAGTTAAGCGCCTGGAACATGAGTGTAAATTTGGGCAGCGAGCGAAGCTACATAGCAGTACACTTTACGATACACGCATTTACTAATACGAGTATATAGTATACTTATACTCGCATCATTTGTGTACACGCATATAAACAAACAGGTGCACAATTAAGTTGTACCTGCTTCTACTAACTAAGTACGACGTATGACGGTGTAATAAACATATATGGTACATACATCCTTGCACACAACTACATACGCGCACATGCAATTTACAGACATGTTAATTTAAACTGTTAACACTTTTAATACGAACAATAATTACACCAACACCTGCTAGCTAGACAACAACAATAACTTCAACTAGAATGACAAGCAGCCAAGTAAGTATAGGTGTTGGTCGATGTGCGAGTATTAGTGTTAGGAATATTAGTGGCACATCAGGGTAAAAGTCAACTAATTGTAGCCAACAAGCCGACAACAATGAGATACATTGGTAGTGTACAAACAGAGCCACACAAACAATTTTACAATTGTATACATGTATACATATTTGTTTTTGTTTGAGTGAAGGTGGCAAATTTATGTGGCACCGCAGATAAATGCAAACATTTACTATATACCCGTACACAATTGTACATTGTAATGTTAGGAAATAATAAAGATATGTTTTAAGGTTTTGTTGTTGTAGTGAGGGAACAGCATTTTACTACGTTATAATTCCCGTCTACTAATAGTTCAGAGTTAAAAGTTATAATTTTTTACTCTTTTCTTTTAGATATCTTAAAACACCATTTAAAAGACTTTTAAAGTTTTAAAAGACCTTGTGTTCTAATGATTTTGTGACGGTCTTTTTGGAAATTGGAAAGCGTAATATTTAATAAAATTCCCATGAAAAGAAATATTTTATAGTCTAATGATTTAAAATGGCCAGAAAGCAATTACATTCGTTTTCTCTACGCAGGCTTAGCAGATAAATTTTTTTTTTCATTATACTTTATTCGTCAGTTATTTTTTTAACCCGCTTAGTGTATTCTTTCGGAATGAAAAAGTACAAAACTAAAAGCATGCCGGGAGAAGATTTCTTTGAGCAGAAGCACACATAACAATAATTTTTAGTATGCTTATTGAAATGAAAAGTTTTAGCTTTAGGTTATACATATAACACAAATGTAAGCAAATTTTGCATCTAGACCTCGTATGGATTAAAAACCAAAATAATAATAAAGAAACTTTAAGTGAGTGTCCGTCAACTACCTGTCACACAGTTATGATATTTAAAAAATGAAATGTCAATTCAATAATAACACAGTGCTACAAATTGGTGTAGCACAGTGTAATTTAAAAACTTTGGGCTTTTTTTTGGTATTTCTCCTGAAAGCAATTTTATTTCGAGTTACGCCAATAAAAATGAGACCGCTGCCCCCACTAACATTTACGTTACGGTAAAAATCTGAATATTTAATAAAAATGTGGAAATCGAATTTTTGAAATGATTTAGTTATAATATTCATAAAAAATTGTTGTGACATTTTCAATATAATTAAAATTAAAACACAACAAAACTATTCATTTTTGCGCCATTGCTTTTTATTAAATGTTTAAAGAACACACCTCTGCATCCAGATCAAAAGACACTCATAAAAGCAATTTGCTTATTAAAATCTAATTGTGTATCCGTGATTCGCATTGAGTGCAGTATTTCAAATCATTTTTGCAGTCGAAAACAATCCTACGTGAAGAGCTAATTGCTACCAAATTCTCCACAAAGAATGATTAGAGAGAATTTATAAAAATACAAAAGTTTAAAATTGTAGAGGATTTCCACTTATGTAAAACAAATTAGAAATAACGAATTGCGTTATGTATATTTTCTAACTAAAAAATCAGACTCAAAGACTGATTTAGCAAAAAATAATGCTAAAAATATAAAAATTAAAAATAAAAAAATATAGAAATTAAAAAATTATTAAACAGAAAATCCCATCCGTCTCAGATGAAAAACATAGTTCACTCTACAACCAGTTTTAAGCATTGTACGAAAAATTAACAAAAAACGTCTCATTTCACTCAAAATTTTCTCAATAATATAGTTCATTTAATTCCAATGTAATAAAATTTAAATTTCGAGTTGCCGTTAATTTTTGAATATTTTTTGTTGAAAGCGTTGTATGGTGTTTTTTCTTATAAAATATTTTCGAGAATTCGTAAAATTTCAAAACTATTGATAAAATTGCAGCATTTTTTTTTATTTTGGCATAATATTTGAAAAAAAATTTAATTCTCAATATGCGGGTGTGCGTTATGATTATGTATTGGACTATATACATATATGGTTCCATATTTTCATTATTTCGCCACTTATCTACACTGCCCAAGCTTCACTAATACCTAATCCACTCCTGAAAACGTTAGGCCAACTATTAGCATATAAGTAGGCCCGATACATTCACACGATATGCAGGCCACCTACTCCACACATTTTCGATTACGTACATATACGCAATGCTTCACGCCCCACGCCCCACGCCGTGCTCGCAAAAGTGGCGAGCTCCACTGCCTGCTTGCAACTTTATTTTAAATGATTTTAATTGTTGTGTCAACATGCAATCACAAGTGTGCACACAAATAGCTACGCAAATAACAACTATGCGTTACTGTAACAATAAGTGAATAAATGTATGTAGACGTGTATGTATGTATGAGTGTATGTGCGTATTTGTGGAAGTAAGCCAAAGCTATGAGCCGCATTCATAAATACTACGTGTCACTGGCAACACGCAAATGAATGCCAACACGACACATTTTGTTGCAAGTTGTGTGCTTTGCAACAACAACAAACACGCTGTATAATAATAGAACAGTGGTGCAAAAGCAGCTAACAAGTAAGTGTAATAATAAATAGCGTTAACTTCGCGGTTAAAGCTGTTAGCAGTTAGCTGTAGGCCTACTGGGGAACAATTTTCTAATGCAAAGTGAATGAGGAACATAAGAGAATATGCACGCACACACGCACACCATGTTACGACAGTTTTTCGTAGGCGCGTGTGAAGCGCTAATACGCGCACTCGAGCGCCGCCTAAATGCATACTTCAAAAAGCTGTTGCAAAGCTAATGAGCTTCGTGATTACAATAAATGTTGAACTTGGCGAGACGAGGTAGATGATGTGTAGGTGGTTGGGTGTGTGGGTGGTTGAGTGAGCGCTAACCATTATACTTGCACACACAGCCATGCAATACATATACATAGATAAATATGTATGTATTTATGTGGAAATGTCACTGGTGCGCTTTGTAGATTTGCTTGAATTGCCATAAATTCGCTTTCAACTCTATCAAGTTTCGTATTTGTTTTGCAAATATGCATAGTGTGTATGTGTGTGTATGTGCCTGCTACTTGTTCAACACACACCACTTGTCTCGTGTTGACTTTCAGTTGTATTGTATTTGCGGTTTAGCTGTCATTACCAGACGCATTTGCAAAGCGTGTGAAGTGCATGTCAAAGTTGAAGTTATTATAATAATTATTATACTAAGTAGGCCTAGGGGACTAAGAGTAGCATAACATAAAGGCAAGATATTAACAACAACAACGACAACAATAGCAAAAATGTAAGTTATGAGAAAGTGTTTGTTGAAACCACAACAAAAGCAACAGCTATATAATTAAATGCGATGTGGAAAACGAAGCACATATTTAACAGCGGCCTACTTGGTGGCTCATTTGTAATAAAATACACGCTTGTAGGCATGATAATTGTGGCTTTTCAGGTAAATTATTAGTTACAGTAAAGTGCTGATGTAAATAAGGAAAAGTTTAGCAATAAAATATATTAAAAGGTCAGTTATCCAAAACTATGGAAAATTAAAAGGGAACGCAAAATTAAATAATAAAAGCTATAAAAAAAATTACATATTGCTTTGAGTGGCAAGCCCTTAAACTTTTAAAAGTAGCACGCAATGTGGCGGCACCCTACTTACATTTTGAAAATATACATATATTTGTCGTTGTTAAAATGCATAGCAACCAAAGCCAAACCCCCAAAACTCGTCAGTGTTGGACATGGACCGGAAATAAACCTCCTATCGTCTAAGTGCGAATACCCCTGTACTACCGTCTATTATTTCGTCGGGAAGTGGTTTGTCTACTAAGCTCTATATTCATTACAGACCTGAAGCATTCCGTGCCACTTTTGCATCTTAGGCAAACAGGGAGAGCCCTTCATTGATATAAAATCCCTACGGATTGATTAATTCCCATCTGATTGCTAAATTTCGTATTTGCAACTTATTGCCTTGTATCTGGGCAATTCTGCCACTTTGCATCTAGAGCAGAAAATAGTGGCATTGATTTAAAATCCCTACTGAGTCAGTCGGAACGGACAGGATTCCGAGCCGCTCAATCGATAGATTTTCCATTGGGCAAACTGTCTGAAGGAACAGGTTTCAAAGCGGCGGTTGGAATGTACTGCGTACCTTACAGATGTTCCGCATTTCACTAGTGAAGTAAAAACTTTACGAGCCAGATTCCTATCCGCTCAGCAGGAGAAGTGAAAATTTCATAGGGAAAGTGAATGTTTATCGTATATTGTCTGTATATACATAGATATTCTGAAGATTCCGAGTTTAAATAAATTTTTTACAGTAGCAGGGTTATACCTACTTTTCAAATTTATATTTGGCAGATAGGTCCAAATAATGAATTTCGTACACATGTATATGTATAGTACATACGTAATTTATTTTATTTAATCTAAAACTATTTTATTTTGTTGTACCTTTTTTATTTATCTTCTTATTTATCTTGTTTTAACTTTCTTTTTTTTCTATAAGTATATTTTATTTTCCTTTATTTCCCTGCATTTTCTTTTCCTTTATTATCTTTTATTTTGTTTTATATTCCATTTTAATTTTTTTCATTTTACTGTCTATTTTATTTTATTTTGTTCCTTGTTTTATTTTATGCACTTAATTTCATTTTTTTCTTTTATAATATTTTATATTGTTTTATTTTATTTTCATTCAATAGTTTGTATCTTATATTATTTTTTTATTCTGTCATATCTAAATATATTTTCTTTTATTTAATCCAACCTAGGTATTATTATTCTATTCTTATTATTCTATCCTTACTCTATTATTATTATTCTTATTATTCTATCCAACCTGGTCAAAGAGCTCATGGTGATGAAAAACAGAGAATGCAAGAAAAGGATCATTCGCCGCTGCCTTGAGATATGAGCTCTTCGAGGCACAGAAAGTGTGACTACCGAAAACAAGGGATTGTTTTGAGTTGTCCAAAAGTTCTTCTTTCGACTCCATTGCTCATTTCTGGCCAATGAGCCGCTGCCATTTTGGTATATTTACTTAGAATTTCGATATAATATTTCTAAAAGTATACTCTATCAAAAAATATTTTTTCTTATGTGGCCACTGGAATGGAATCTAATTGAGGTAAGCCAGAAATCCGAAACCGGATTTTCAAGTATTCAGGTATAGTTTCCTAATGCACAAGAGATAGGGAATGAACTTTGCATTCTCCAATTCCACCTAGTAAAAGCAAGGCAAACAAAGAGGTACATGAAGACATTATCTAAGATTCTGTAAGCATCAGACTAATATGTGATTTGTAAAATAATCAGCTATAAACCATAAAGTGATCGTGCACTTGAGCGGCTTGCAAATAGCCAATATTATTTATGGAAGAAATTGAACTCGATATCTTCAACACCAACAAGCTCTTTGGCTTGGCTATTATTCCAACCGCAAACACGAACATTTTCCCTTGCTATCAAAACATAAAATTTTATGTACTATGACAAGTATCAATTAACGTTTATTGGAACTCACAATAAGCTAGTCGTAAAAATAATTTTGAATTTTTTTGAATAAACTAAACTATACCCTAACGTTGTATTTTAAAAGAAAATAGTTCATTTCAAAATTTTCGTTGATAATATTTTTATTTCTGGTGAAGCAATGTGTTCATTGAACGCTGATGTCTGTTAATTCTGAATCGACGAGCGAAAGGCATTCCTTGAAAAAAACACTGTATTTTATTATAAAGCCGCATAGCACCAATTTAGCTGTTTTTAAGAATTGAAATTAGTTTTAAATTTTCCTTTTTTGTTATTTTTTAATTCCATTATTTTCCAAACCCTCCAGCCATGGTCGTTGTAAGCACTAAAAGATGCCCAACCAATTCTCTGTGACTTTACTTTATGCAACAAATCTAAATCACACTCATTGTTTCATCACTTTTTTACGGTTTTGAAATTTTTGTGTGAATTTATATGCATCTGTTCTACGACCATTTTCAAATCATATCTTCAGGCTTCAAAACAAATCCAATTATTTAATGCAAATAAAATTTCTATAGATTAGACACTAAATGAAATTTCATGTATATTTTTCAATTAAAATTAAAAATACTATATTTGCCTGAAGCAAATATTGCATACAAATTTTGTATGCATTTGTGAATTTTAATTAAATTTACAGTGAGCCCAAAAAACCGAACTTATTGTCACACACATTTGTATATAGTAAGTATATGATAAAATAGGCTGAAAAAACAACATGATTTAAAAAAAAAGGAAAAATACAGTTATTTGTATTAGAGCAGCCAATTGGGGTGTGATTTAATTTGCAAATTTATTAGTTTTGAATTTATGTTATTATTCGATTTGTATGCGCATAAATCATGCAACACTATGCATTTGGTGATATGTTTGGCATTATTGACATTTCGCAAAATGTAAATGTGGCTACAGGTAATAGTGAAATTAAAAAAAGAGATATGGGAAGAAAACAAACTAATATATAATAGTGGAAGTTTGGGTGTGATATTTTTATTGTTTTGTAGTTTTTTTTTAATAAAGAATGCATTTTTTTTATAGCTGACTAAGTTTTAATTTTATGCATGACGGTTGCAAAAAAAAAATTAAAATATTATTTATGAGGTGCAAAGTAAGCTCGAAATAGAAAATATTTCTATGAAAAAAAGTCCAACAATTTTATTATATTTACAAATAAATAGTTGAATACTAAAAATCTAGTTTAAAAAATAAATAATAAGTTTCCAGCTATGCAATTCGAAACGTTAGTTAACTATTTTTATGTTTAAAAAAAAACATAACCATCTAGTGCAATTAAATTTCCATTAATGGCCACTTGAAATTCATAATTATTTTAATGCCCAAAACAATGCAATAATCAAATATCTAGTTTATAATTACACTTCTCTTTTTTCGTTGTTGTTTTAAGATCTGTGCACTCAAGCGTATCAAATTGCTTGTATTTGTATTTAAATACTTTTGAGTGCTTTCGAGTACTCTCTATTGTACAAACATACCTTCATGCCATCGCAAATTAATTGAATATTATTCAGTGGCATGCTATAATATTTAATGACACTTAAGCTTTATTTTCAGCGCTGCATTCCAATAGGCTGCGGAAATTAGAAAAAACAACTTGCCCCATTCCCAACTACACATACTCGTAATTATGGCTTTTGAATTGCTTCATAATATTTCATCACACATATGCATTTTAATTTAGTAATCTACAACAATTTAAGTAAAATATATACACATAGAGTAACCTTTGAACCAAAATTATCGATGGAAATGAAAACCACAAAAACACGACCGAAAATCGGGATAAAGGTTTCTTTAAAATGAATAAAAGTCTACATAAAATACAATTTCTTTCCTCCAAAAACACCAAAGCACTAGCACCAATTCATTTCCATATATCTTTTTTTTTAATAGCTGTTTTTCTTCCAGACAATTTTGTTTTGGAGAGGATTGCCAGACATTTAAAAATTAGATAAAAAAATATAACCATGTTGCTGTGCAACGAAGGTGTTTATATGAAAACATTTTTAAAAAAGGTTGTCATCTATTTAAAAGGCTTAAATAAGTTTTTTTGAAAAATTTTGTCATACTGATGCCACGCGAAAAGCAAATATTTGGAAAAAGTTTTAAAAAAGTTATAGAAATTAAATTAGCAAATTAATTGAAATATCAAAACGTAGGTGTAAAAGTAAACTAAGTAATTCCGCTTTCAAAAATCATTCAATAAATTCAGATGAAATGAGATATTTTATAACTCAAGAACAAATCAGCGTCGGCCTTAAATTTCATCGATAATGATCGAGAAATGTGCTCTCCCATAACTGGACTGGACGACGCATTTTAAGATATTGTATTAGCATTTCACTCAACTGTTCGTTAATTTTTATTGCCCCTAGAAGCTGGCTTGTGTGATCTTTAATTTAAAAAAAAAAAGATTCTAATCACAATTGAAATATATTAAAAATGTACACAATCTCCCACATTTTTTCCTTTGGTTACAGAACTAAGCAACCCTAAAGCTACGAAACTGTCAGGATAAATTAGGAATGATATGTGTGGACGCATTTGGTTCGTGTGAAGTAATTTGGACGAAAATAAGTAATTCACTTTGTAAAGTGCTAGGGCTTTTAGCAAAAGGGAATTAAGATAGTTATAGAGATAGAACTTTCTTATGAAAAGGTTTTTGATTTAAAAACAATTAAAGCAAACTGAAATATAACAATATTAAAGGAAAAAGAAAAGTTTTATAAATCAAAGTATTTTTGAAAATGTTTATTCAATTGAATTGATGAAATAAAATTGTAGTACACTGGATTTCAAAGGAATAGGGTAATGAATGATTAATTTCAGGTATAATTTGTAGAGGACTACCACTTGCTTAAAATTTTAAGTGCAATTAAATTTATGTAAACCCATAAAGGTTGAAGAGAGCTCTTGACCATTTTCGAATGGTTGGCAACTGTTTTGAAAACTTAAATATAAATTAACTTGTAACCTAATAAATATCAGAATATCTCACGTATATAAAACTTATAAAGAATTTTCGCCATGTTAAGTTAAATAAAATATTTCGAAAGTGGTTTGTAAAAGAATTGTCTCCTTTCCGAAATTAAAAAAGAATTGTCTTTTTAAATAAATAAAGTTTTAAAATATTGAACTTATTTGGAAACCAGTTTTAGTATATGCTATTAGATAAAATAACTTGACAGCTATAACATATTTAAAAAAAAATGTAAATTCCTATAGACTAGCTCCAGAAACATTGCCCAGGACCTGGAATATAATTTTTGAGAATTACTTGACTAAATTTACCCGCTACAATAATTTTTTTCTTCTAATTATTTTTTTTACCAAATGTTTCGCCAACAATTCACACTTGTTTAATTAGCACTTCTAGTTCAATGAGCTCTTGAAATTTTGCATAATATTATATTTGCATAATATGTAGAAATAATAGCTATTTGATAACAATCGCAAAATGCATGTGAAGTGCTGCAGTTAATACACAAAAGTAGGCTTCAATAAGCACCTATAATCACTTCGATTCGTTTTATTTTTTTTTTTTTTTTTGTTTTTTTTTTTGCGCTAATATCCGCTCACATCTATTTACTTTAGAATTTGTGATAATTTCTCTTATTTTTCATTAAAACAAATAACCATTTAAATGCAACGTGTTACCTAGGTGATTATTTGCATGCCAATACAGGCAGACAAAAAAAGTACAAAACAACGAGCATGAAAAGGAGCTTATGTTTGTTTAATGTGAGCTTTTATGCATTTTTAGTTAATTAAAATTATGTTTGTTTAACTAAAATTTCATAATACTCATGCTCATACTCATAAATAGTGCATACTTGCATGCACTTATTTGCTTTTGTTAGCATTACAATATTTTATTATCTCATTGTTTGTTTATTATATCAGAGTGATATTTTTTCGAAAATGCCAAAATAATTTTCATAATTTATTTTAATTTTTTTTTTTTCAAAATATTTGCATATGCGTTGTGCAATTCACGCTTTGGTTGGTAATTTGTGGGCTGTGGCGCCTAAATTTATGTAACGCAAACTTGGAGAGGATGCGTGTGTGTGTGTGGAAAAAGTGAGGGAGATTGTGTTGTGTTGCAATGTGGTAGCTTTAATTAATGTTAAAAACTCAATGCCATGACAATAGACTTACATATTTTATGCACGTGCATCATTGCTAACAGCTTTGCCTAATTGCAGGCGGATATGAAAAATTTAGTGAAAATGTGTATACTTAACACTATGTGCTTTATTTTATTGCAAAAATATAGTCGCCCACTACGGAAAATACTTATAATAAGCCCAAGAATTGGAAAAAGTTCTGTTTTCGCCTACCATGTTAAGCGCCTAATGGTAGGCAAGCAGGCACTAATAACACATTGCTACAACTGAAACTAAAGCCGAAATTGAGTAATTGTTTTAGGTGTCAGACGACAGCAGGCGCACATCATAAATCATCCGATTTTTGCCTAGTCAAAGGCACTCACATAGCTCACCAACTGCTGGAATTGAAGTGTTACATAGTTTTTGGGGTCTACATAAAACCCTATTAAAATGTAAAATTAAACCAAAGACAATGTTATATTTTATCGCACAAAAGTGGAGATGGTGCGAAGGAAGAAGCTTTATCATTAGATAAGCGCAGAGAGAGTGGCATATTTTTTGCTCAATCGCCACCATTAATATCTTTGCAAGCAAAAAAGTTATATACAAATTACATTGACAGCTTACATGAATCCTTGTGGAGAGCAACATCCAAGTCACCACCTAGTACATATATTTTCTTTTCTTACGAAGTCTGATTAATGTATTTGCAGGTAAATCATAGCATATCCGCAGGCGCTGCCAACTACATAACAACTTGCAACTATATAAGCAAACGGAGAATTTGTAGACATTTTGAAGTATTTTCAAGTGTGCAACATGACAAAATAGCAACAATCGCCATTAGTGTCAGACACAAAGTCATCAATCATTTTCATGTACACACGCACACACTTTCACATTCTTCCCAAATGAGTTTATGTGCGCAAATATGTAGATATGACAAGTTGCCTGGCTAACTTCCTGGTGCGCTGGAAAGTTGCTGAAAGTTTGCACAAACAAATTTAGCATTTCGATGATATCTTCTCTAGCGAGCCAACAACAACAATTATGCGTTTCCGAGTAGCTTGCGGCAATTCTGTGAATACGATTTGCCTTGTGTGCCCAAAATGCTGCTTTGTTTTAGGCGCATAGGTAGTATCATTGTCAGCTGTTCATTTAGAGTTGCAACAAAAAGTGCTGAGAAAAGATACAAATAGTTTTGAAAATGTGAAAGCTGGAGTAATATCAAATGTTTTCGTTAGTTATTTGAACAAACAAAGGTGATTTAATAGAGAATTTGCCTCAGTGCTGAAAGCTAGTTGGAATTTGTTTACTTCATGGGCTGCCAAATGACATTCACTTAATGATGTATGACATTTTAGTTGATGATGAAAGGCGCATAATACTTGTAAGAATTGCTGATGGCTTAAATTTTTTAAGGCATGCGGGTGTTGAAAGTATATTAATGAACTTTACAGTAGTGATGAAAAGGCTTAAAAGATTATGGAGTTGAAAGCAGCAAGAAGCAGCAAAATGTATTTCGTATTTTAAGAAGTCATTTATTTATTAGAGTAGTTCTTTACATGACAATGATTGGAGTATTTTTTACCAGAAATTAGAAGAACACTATTATTTAATTGTGTTTTACAGTTAGTTACTTAGGATCTTTTTTTGTGCATTGTCGATTATCTAAAATATATGCAATTCCCAACTTCCCTATGAAATTATCTGCTGAAGACGCAAGCTTCTTGAATCCTCTTATCAGGCTTTTGCCGATGGAAGATTCCGCTTTTCACTTTTTAAGTTTCATAGTTTTGACGATATATATCCAACTAGCATTAAACTGTGTAAGTTTGTGATTAAGTAAGAAAAAGGGTAAGGAGTACGGCTATACATATTTAGATCGTATTTAAAATTAAAGTAATTCACTCAATTTTCCTCGCTAGGCATTTCCTATGCAGTTCATCTCCTAGTCTAATATCATTATTCTTGCACATGTTGGCGATGTTGTCGATGCTTGCAGACAAGTGAATTAAATTGTTTACCAACTCAGCGTTAAATGAGGTGTGAAAACAAACAGATGTTGCGCAAGGTAGCCAAAGCTCTATTTTCTTTCACATTTTTTTTATCTCTTCACTTTTCCTTACGTTTAGGTTTTGACTTTAACTCTTCTCTTTCGTTGTGTAGCCACAATCGCAACACCTTATCCTTAGTGAACCTATATTGCAATGTAATGGAAGTGTCAGTGGCACAAAAGTATTGAGAACTGCAGATTCGAAATGGCAAGCGATGTTATTGAAGGGCATGAAATTTAAAGTCGAAATATATAGAAAGGCGAGAAAAATCTAAGATAAAATATTGGAGTAATGAAGTCACTTGACATTATTATAAGTGTGGCAGTTGTGTTTGGCAATTTAAACTAAAATTGAATTTATTAATTTTATAAATTAAGTTTTAAAATATGTTATCACGACGTGTCTGCCATGAGGTCACAACTACCAATAACTAAAAAAATTTGATGAACACGATTTCAAAGGCTCTTCGAGTCCAAGAATATTCGCTTACAAACAAGTAGTAGGAAGCAGACTCCATTTTATCCAGCTTGATTTCGTATAGACCTAAAGGCACATATAATCCTTAGGGATACCCTGTATTTCAGTTATCGAAATACTGATGTGGCAGAAGCTGCTCTAAGAGCTTAAAAGCAACAGGCAGTACAACATGTAAACCATCAAAATCATTTACGTAGCGTAAGGCTTCATATTATCAACGGATAAATAAGTTTCCAGTTAGGCTCGTAGTACATCTTACAGAAGTCATATTAAAAGTTTTTCTCAGAACAAAAATAAAACAAAATATATTTTTGTCTGGATACGAATCCATAAAAAGATAATCGATATGAAAATAATCGTCTAAAAAGAACTTCACCTTTCAAAGCAACTTCACATCTTTTTGAAGTAAAACTTCTTTAGCGGCATTGATTTTTTTCTTCGCGTAACGAAAGTATAGTGAGAATCGTATGAAGAAGTCGCGTCAGAATCGATTTACTAATTTTTATCGCCAAGATTCTTACGAGTTTTTACCACTATTTCTACTAATTTCAACCACTATTTTTATTATTGCTACTACTAATTTCTACCACTGTTTTTACTAATTTCTTCCACTATTTTTACTAGTCTCCACAACTATTTTTACAAATGGTGCTACTAATTTCTACCACTATTTTTACTCATTTCTTCCCCTGTTTTTACTAATTTACACCGGTATTTTTACTAATTTCTACCACTATTTTCACTACTTTCTACCACTATTTTTACTAATTTCTATCAATATTTTTACTAATGCTACCACTAATTACTACCACTATTTTTACTCATTTCTACCATAAATAAGAAGTTAATAAATAAATAAAGAAGTTAAAGTGTTTCTACCTCTATTTTGACTATTGCTACCACTATATACGACTACTTTTAATAGTTTCTACTACCACAAAAAAGTTCAACTTCTGGCTCGCGCAATTAGGTGCACGCATGTTTTTGACATTAATAAGAGATTATGGTAAACGAAAAATATCTACTTATTTCAATCGTTGTGTGAAGAAAATCTGATGAAAATCAGAAAAAATAGTTACAGAACGTCCAGATTATTAATCCACTTAGCCTATGAAAGGCATTGTGAGTCAAAAGTGCACTTATAAAGCTAACATATGATAATAATGCACTCAAGTGGAGTCAATAGAAGTATACATAAAATATTAAATCATCATAGCAAAAGTCCATCTTAAATTCAAGTAGTTTGCTTTATTTATCTTCCACTTAGACTGCTTAAAATAAAGATGAAAAATATACACATAGCAAAAAAAAAGGCGAATGAATGAGACTTGTGAGAAGCTGCAACCGAGGTAGCAAAGAAAGTGCTGAGAAAAGTCAATGCTCCTTAAACGATAGAAACGCGCAGCCTTTTCCGTTTGAGTGCAATTCGCAGTCAGCAGTCAGCAGCCAGCAGCCATCAGCCATCAGCCGACAAATGAATGAAATGGACCTTTGTATGAAGAAGCTGCTGCGACTGATGATGATGAAGTGTCGCGCACAAGCAAGTGACATCAATATCACTGATGGACGTTGGCTGGATGACTGCCGCCTGGCTGCTGGTGGAGTGAAACGATGATGAAAAGTTAGAGGTCAGGTGACAGCAATGCGGGAACATAAGATGATGAAAGAAGCTGAAGTGTATTAAAAAAAAGCCAGAAAGAAGTTGGAAAGGGTTCCAACTTTCCTACACCCCTTCCCAACTACTCTTTGAGCTGAGTAAGATGAGTTAAGAGAAGAAACGCAGCGAGCATGCAATATTGAAATACAGCTCTTATTCGCCGACACTCCCGCTGCTTTGGAGGCTTCAGAGGGTGTCAGATGAAGTGCGAGTTGAATGAGTGGTGTAGGAGCAGTGTGTTGAGTGAGTATTGTGTTTGGAGGGGGATGCGATTGCAAAGGCTAAGAGTAAAGTGATTCGCGGTGAAAGCCACCACCAGCGCCATCATCATTATCGAGTGCAAATATTTAAAGAGTTTAAAGCGTTTTTGTTTCTCTGCAAAATTATGTATGCGCTGTCACGCACTGCATCACTCCTATTGCTCCACAGCCGAACGCTTTGTGGTATAATACCATGCATCATGAACTGTATAAATAACAAACAACAAACAATGGCAACAACAAAAAAATTATAACAATAACGGCATTATAAGCCTGAGTGTTTGTGTTTGTGTGCGTGTTGAGTTTTTGGAGTATCGCTGTAACTAAGAGTGCGCTCGAGTGCAGCTACACTTGCAAAGCATTGTCTCGCATACAGCAAATCCTGTGCGAAATTGCAAATTGTTATGTCGCAGAGAAAATGCCAATTATTGTGGCATTTGCAGTGCAGCGGCAGTGGTCAGTGAAACAACACAAATAGGTGGCAAGTGCAAAGTACGAACTTACAATGGCACACTTTATTATGCATTGCATGCATCGTGTGTGTGTGTGTGTGTGTGTAAATGTAGTATTGAAAATGCAAAAGTGCAAATATAAATGCAAACTTATTTATTGCCTGCGCGCTCCCTCATTCTACTTTTTACAAAAATATTTTTTCGATATTTTTATTTTTTCCATTTGTTATAGCACAGCGGATTACTTACTTATACTCTCACTCTCACTCTCACTCACACTCACACTCTAACACTCGCACACAAACACGCCCACTCGCACCCTATCGAACGGAGGCAATTATATTTTCGTGCATAATTTTGCGTGGTGAAAAATTGTTAATAGTTATGTATATGCATTGTTGTTTTTATATTTTATTGCATTCTTTTTTACGAGCATTGTATTGTCGTTTTATTACCGATTTTTATTAATATGCTTAATTTTAATTGAAATTGCTGCGCCATGCATAAATGAGTTTTAATTGGGCGGATTTGTTATGTTGAACTCATGCTCTATATTTATATGAATAATTATTTTTTATTTTTAATTACCCTTGTTTTTTTGTTGTTCCGCCTTATATATTTTCAATTTAATGCTTGCTGCACTGTAAAGGTTAAAAATGGGTTTTATGGAAAATGTGTGTGCGAAAATGCGTCCTGCAGTTTATACTTTTCAAAAAAAAAAAACAACTACTTATTTCACACTAAGGTTGAATTTAAATACTAAAATGTTAGTTATTTAAAAAAATTATTGTTTTTAGTGGAATTAATTACTTTTTAATTTCGCCAATAAAAAAAATAATGCAAAGGATTTATTATAAAATTAATTGTCTGGCTATAAATGCATGACTAATTTATGAATTTTAAAAAATTTTTGAATCTGACTTTTTCAACAGGCAATTAAGGTTTCACAATTGACAGCATTGCTATGCACATTATAAAGATACATATTTAACAATTATTCTAAAACAGATCCAAATCTCATTTATCTAAAATCTTCAAATTTGATTAATATAATGAAAATTGCCAATTTTGAATACGTTATGAAAAAGGGACAATAAAATTATGCGGCAGAGTTTTTTGTTAATTCAAATTAATATTTTATTCTGTTTTAATTTTGCTAATAAACAAGTGTTGCTGCATTTATTATATAATTAATTTTCCATTATAAATGCATGACCAATTTATGAGTTTTAAAAAATTTTCGTTTGCAGTTGACAAACATTGCTATGAATATTAATAATGAATAAATTTTGCGCATAACTTTTTTAAAGTACATAAAATTCTCATAGGTCTTATAGTTTGTTTAATTAACTAATTAATAAGACTTTTCGATATAATATAAAAAAATAAAATAAGATAAGAATACATGGCTTTGCATAATAGCAACAGTTTTTTTTATGCTATAAGAACAAATTTCCACACTATTGTTTAAAAAAAAACCCCCTAATTATTTTCTAACAAGTTTTAGTCCTTACATTCGCATTGCAGCCATTCAAATGTTTATATTTTAAGTGGCTTTTTACAAGTATTTTCGAAAAAAGGTGTTTGAAACCTCTCTAGTGGAGCAGTAATATTAGCATTTTACTTAACTTAAATAATCATTTTAAAAATATTTTCATAAAAACTTTTTCGCTGTGCACCAATAATGTAATATCTCAGTCAACATAATAACTATATTGAAAGAATCTTCTTAAACAGTTGGTAACTCTCTTTGAATACTTTTTCATGACTAGCCCTTTATAGGTATATTTCGTTTGAATTCCGTGTCGTAATATTTCATTAAACTTTATAATTCGCTTTAGTTCACGTTTTTGCGTAGGTGGCAACCCTCTCCAAAAATATTTTCAAAATAATGTCGTTTCTTCTAATTTCTAATTGTATTTATAGTTTTAAACAAGTGGCAACCCTCCCTCCATTATTTTTTGTTTTAATTAAGCGCTACCCGCAGCCGAGTGCGTAGTAGGGTATGCCGTATTCGGAGTTTATTTTTCAATCAATTTTCTTCACTAGTAGCAGGCTTTAATATAAAAGAAAAAAACTCCGATAATTTTTAGATTTGAAATTTTTTAAGTGTTTCACAGAGGAATAAAATCTGGAATGATTAATCAATTTATCAGAAGCTGTTAGGCCTTTAAAAAAGCAATGTATTGATGAAATATATATTAAATATTGCAAATGTCTGATTAATTGATTAATTGGAAGCTCTGTGTTTTTTTTAGCTGAAAAATCGTAAGTTCCAAATATATATAATCTATAACTTTTCCATGGACCAAAAGCTTAACTCTCTTTTCAAAAGTAGCCAGATACTCAATATAGGTATTTTATTGTGGCAACCCGTGCGCAAACAAGAAACTGAACTATTTGGGATCGAATATTATTGTGACTAAGTATTATATTTTGTTTCAAACTTTTCATACTTTTAATTTCAATAAATAAAATACCTCTGCATTCCTAGTCACACACTCTCACTTAAGTTTTGAGTTTCGCGTGCAAATAAATAAATGAAATGTCATACATCCAACTCTGCTTGCTCTCGCGCAATTTGCTTATCATACCAATAATAGTAAACAAAAAATTGCTCCACACTAAAAAAATATGTATTCCAAAACGCAATGAACTATGCTGGGCTAGCGTACACCCATTGAGTGCTCGATGCGCTCACAGCAACGTACAACTATTTGTACCCAGCGCTACGCGATCAACGTCGGCTGCCTCTGTAAGACAACCAACTGAATTGGGAACTAGTCACAAGCAGCTAGCTTTCTAGAACCATAAACAGCTGCCTGTTTGCTAACTCAGCCAACTTACTGTCTGCTCTTCAAGTGGAATGCCATGGCATAAGTATGGCATGACGACCTCTACTTGACTTAACCAGCATTGTCGATTGCACCGGCGGTGCGACAACAATGGCTGTCACAGCCACAACAACAACAAAATGAAAGCGCGAACAAAACGCGTAACGACAGCGTATAGGCAAGCAGGCAGGCCAAAGGCAAAGAAAGTCACAAGCAATGGCAAATGTCTTCGCTGTAAATGCGATTTTCCACTACTCTAACAATTCAAGTGTCTACTGCTACCGCTTGAAAGTGGTGACAAAAAGATAGGTGTGGTGGAGGGAGGAGTGTGCGCTTTTAGTATTTCTCAAAAGGCTGTCAAGCTGATCGCTTTACTTGCTCCACCTCCACCTCCTACTAAAGGTAGCGTTCGCTAAACTTGTGCTTGCTTCACTTTTCAATTTAATGATGATTTCTCATGCTCAAATCGTTTAAAGTGCTATTCCAGCAAGTGTACAAGGGCAGAAAGTCACTCATACGCCCCACACCACGAGCACTGGCAAATGGTAGCTCATACGTCGTGGTGGACCAGCCAAGCGCGTTTGAGAGAACAATGCTTGCAATCAGCTACATATGTATATGTATACACAAACTCTTGTATATCTATGTATGGGCGGCGTATAGTGGAATGAAATCTCTTACTTGTACGCACACATACATACATACATACATACATGCATGCATACAAATTTTCTTCGCTAACTTTTATGTGCGCCACATACTCAAATATTTTTGGGTCTCCTGCGTTCATTCTCTTCTGTAGTCCCCCACATACAAACCCCTATGCTATTGCCTCTGTGCAGTCTTAAATCTACTTGTTTTCCACTTGACTTTGGCGCTTAGTAGCTGCATTTTTATTGTTTGCTATTGGTGGGCTTGCTCGATACTGACTCCCGCATGATATGTTTGCTGTTCAGTTTCCTTTTATACATATCTGGCTGTGCAAGTATTGCAGTAGCACTTTCCATGCTTAGAGTTCTGCACAAAAGTCATAAAAAGTCATTTTTATAGTTGCGCATAAAAGTATGGTTTGAAATTGCATTATGAGAATGCTCCGCATTTTTCTACTTTATTCTGCATTCGTCTGATATTAAAGAACATAAATGCAGTTCACTGGCTTGTGAAATTCCTTTAAAATAGAAAGAGTATCTGAATCAAGACCTTAATAATTTCTCCTCGTAAATCCAGTCCGAAGCTAAGAATCGCACCTTGTGTGCCTGCTTATGAGGTTATGTAAGCTTCGATCAAGAAGATCGCCTTTGGTCCTAATCAATTGCTGTTACAAATGCTATTTTCAAATTGGCTACTACTAGAGCTCGGACTTTTATGCAAAAACGTAAGCTTCAAAATATGTACTATTATACCTATTAACGAAACGATAGCCTAGTTATTAAGGTAGTACATATTTTTAGACTTATTTTTTGTCATATATTCCAAACTCGTTGGCTTATGAACAACCAACTTAAATTGAATAAAAGTAGTGTGTACTTAATATAAATATTAAATCAAGGTTGGTAATTTTTAATTGATTATGTTGCAAATAAAAGTAGGGCCTAAAAGTATGTAAGATATATTTTCACATATAAATCGTTTAACACGAAGTCGTGCTTTTATTCGAGATGAATGATGAAACGGTTCTAGATTTTATGTTTGAGCTTTGGTGTGATCGGACGTGTTTTGTTCTTCTCTGCATTTATTCCCGAATTTCCACGGTTTTCTAAGCTAAAAAATGTTGTGTTGTGCCGAGTGTGCTGCACAATGTGTGCATGATTCGCCTTCTAAATCAAAGTTTGTTCAAATGCTTTCCGATCTGGATAAAATCCGAGACTTTTTAATCTCTTTGGCTGGCACGGCAAGTGCCTATACGGTTCCAGAATCGTCCGCTGTGTGTAATGGCAACAACAATGAAATAATTACGCGCTCAAAAACTAAATCGAGTGATAATGCTGCGTCAAAAGTGCGAAAAACAAGTTTTTCTCGCGCTAGTGGTGTTCATGCTGATATTCATACATCTAGTGCTGATGTTTTTGTTGCTGGAAGTTCTGACTCGTCAGCTAATACTAATGCTGTTGCCATATCAACGGCTAATAATGTGCAATCGTCTCGTGCTAAACTCTCTTATGCTGCGGTCTCTGCACCTGTTACTGCTGCTGAGTCGACAGTGCTTCCAGTAGCGTTGTGCTCTTCACCTACGCCTATTGTTGGTTTTCCAGCCGCCTCTCCTACTGTCTCGTTTGGTTTTGTTTCGCCGGCGGTAAATAAATCTACCGTTCTCACAAACAATGCTGCTCATTCTGCTATGCCTTTGGCTGGTAAAAATGCTTGGTCTACTGTGCGTCACAAAAAAGGTGCCAATTATAAAAATATCGTCGGTTGTAATAAGAACTCCGAACTTGCCGTTGTTGTAAGAAAGAAGTGGGTGCATGTCTCCTCCTTTTTGCCGACCGTCACTGAAGACAGTGTTATTGCGTATGTTTCTAAATATTCCGGAATCGACGACAAGCACTTTGCATGTCATAAGCTTATCATAATCTCCGTAGCATCAATTTCAAATTTGGTGTTTTGCCTGATTTTTATGAAAACATACTCAGTCCTAATGTTTGGCCAGCGGATATTAATGTGAGACCTTTTCGGTTTTTTCAAAAAGGGGCAAACTCAATTCCGATAAATTAGCAGCAATAAGGAGTAATAACAACTCAACGCTCAAAGGTCTTAAAATATACTTTCAGAACATGTCTGGTATGCGCACCAAATCAAAAAATGTATTTCTAGCAACGTCACGTGCTGAATATGATATTTACGTTTTTGTCGAAACTTGGCTTATGGATGGCTTCTTCGATGAGGAGTACTTCGATTCGAGCCTGTTCCAAACATATCGCAAGGATAGAGATGCAGTGAAAACTGGTCACTGTAAAGGAGGAGGAGTTTTAATTGCTGTAAAACGCAGTTTGTGTTCTACGCTGGTTCAACTAAATAACCAGGATTCCCTTCTGGATCAATTAGGTGTTTGCATTTTTGGCTCTTTTGGTAAACTTTTTATTTGTGCATCATATATCCCGCCAAACAGCTCGGAAATTTTGTACAATGATCATGTAGACAATATTGTGTATCTATGCGAAAGTAATGATAATTGTAATTTTTGTTTTCTCGGAGACTTTAATTTAACGGATATTAGTTGGTCGGATCTGCAAAATAATGGAATTCTTACTCCTACTAATGTTAATAGGGCACACGAAATTAATTTTATTGATAGTATTTTTAGTTTGAATTTCATCCAAATTAATGTTGTACCTAATTTGTTGTCTAAATTGCTCGATCTTGTTTTCGTGGATGAAAATTTAATATATGAACTTTTTGAATGTGTTTCGCCGATCTATAAAACCGATAAACATCATAAACCGCTTATCCAATCTTTGGATTTCTTTGACAGCATTACATTAAAGCCAAATGATAGGGTATGCTTTGATTTTCGGAATGCTGATTTTAAAGATATAGAGTGTGCAATCTCTGATATAAACTGGAGTAGCTCGTTTTGTTCAGGAGATGTTAGTGAGTGCTATGAAACCTTCTTGTTTTTATTATCAGATATATTCGCTAACAAGCTTTCAATTTCCTCGCCTAAAACTCATAAGTTGCCTTGGTATACTTTGAAGCTCAAGAACCTAAAAAACAAAAGGAATAAATACCATAAATTGTATAATGCACACAAAAACGATAATAGCTTGAAAGGAAAATATATGTCTTACGTGAAGCAGTTTAACGTTCTCGATAAATTTCTGTATAATCAATACAGCTAAAAGATAACCCGAAAGCCTTCTGGAATTTTATTCGCTCAAAAAGAGGGTGTTCAAATATTCCGACTAGTATGCATTTTAATGGGAATTGTTCTAAGTCTTTAGCTGATTCTGTCGAGCTTTTCGCTGAAAGCTTTAAGTCCAATTTTTGTGTTGACGATGAGCCTGTCGATACATCCTTCTCCATGTGTTCTTCTCAAGTGGTAGACTTTGGATCGCTCTCCGTTTCAGAGGTTGATGTTATCAATGCGATCTCATCGTTGAATTCGTCCCTAAAATGTGATATAGATGGTCTTTGCGCGTATTTCTTGAAACAGTGCAGTGCTTCTATTTGTGTTCCTTTATGTAAAATCTTTAATCTCTCTCTTTCTACCGGTCTTTTTATCAATCGGTGGAAGGTGGCCTCTATCACACCGATTTTTAAATCAGGGTGCAAAAATGATGTGGCGAATTATAGACCCATTTCTAAATTAACAGTTTGCTCTAAACTATTTGAAAAGGTAGTTAAAGAAAAACTTTACTTTGCTTGCAAAAGTTTAGTTGAGCCTTACCAACACGGTTTTGTTTGTGGTAGGTCCACTGTAACTAATTTAGCTGTTTTTTCAGAATATTGTATTTCTTCGTTTAAATGTGGATTTCAAGTGGACACAATTTACACTGATTTTTCGAAAGCGTTTGATAAGGTTTCACATGCAATCCTGCTACGTAAACTCGAGTGTTTAGGTTTTCATTCTGTTTTTTTGTCGTGGTTGAAATCGTATCTTACAGAGAGAACTCTTTTTGTAGAAATTGAAAATTGTAAATCCAAGACATTTGTCGCTTCTTCAGGTGTTCCACAAGGAAGTATCCTCGGCCCCCTCTTATTTGTACTTTTTATTAATGATATTGGCACCTGCTTCAAACATTGCAAATATCTGCTTTACGCTGATGATCTGAAACTGTTTCGGAGAATAACATGTCCGTCCGATGTTAACCTATTGCAGCACGATCTTAGCAATCTAATCGGCTGGAGTCTAAGAAACAAGTTAACACTCAATATCAAAAAATGCTTCCATATGTCTTTCTCTAAAACCGCAAATACAGTAATCTCGCGTTACACAATCTTAAGTCATCAGCTCTCCGTAGTTAAAGATTTCGTTGACCTTGGCGTGGTTTTTGACTCAAGTTTTACTTTTGTAAACCATGTGTGTTATCTGCTTCCGAAGGCTTATAGGAACTTAGCATTTTTGCGCCGATACGCGAAAGATTTTAAGGACCCCTACACTAGGAAATCCCTTTTCAACTCACTAGTTCGTTCAAAGTTGGAATATGCGTCAATCATTTGGAGCCCAATTTATAGCTGTCATGCTTCGAGAATCGAACGGGTTCAAAGAAAGTTTTTAAGATTTGCTCTTCAGCCTCTTCATTTTACGGATCCGCTCCCACCGTAAACTTCTCGATGCCAGCTTATTAAATTGCAAACATTGCAAAGTAGGAGAACTATTCAGCTTCTGATGTTTCTTTTTGACGTGGTCGGTGGAAACATTGACTGCCCTGACCTACTTAAGCAAATAAATTTCAATGTTCCTCACAGATTCCTGCGTTTTCAGCCTCCGTTTTATGTTAATAGAGCTAAGGCTAACTACTATTCTTTAGCGCCAATATTTAGGGCTCTTTCCGAATTTAATATTATTTCAAAGAGTTGCAATATTGAATTTTCGTCCTCTAGAGAAGTATTTAAGTACTCACTTTCTTCGTTTTACTCTTAGGCTAAGTTGTTAAATTTATGTTATATTTTATTTTTCGTTTTTGTTAAATCTAGTCTGTAAGATTTGTAATCATAGACCAAATAAATAAATAAATAAATAAATAAATTGAACCAAAATGTTAATTTCAAATTTAAACTCATCTAATTGCTATTTAATTATAAATTTCCGTCGTTGGAGATCTGTTAATTAATTAGAGAATCGATCGGAACATTTCAATGATAGAAGTGGATAATCAACTGCGCCATATACTGGGCCACTCTTACAAGCAGCAGGTCCAACCTACTTTTTTTATGTATGCCATTATGTTTACATACATACATATATTTACAAGCGTTTCAAATTCAATCAGCACCATTTGTGATAACTTCTTCAACATTAATTAGAAATTTATAGAACATCCGATAAACGTCATAAAAAAATTTTGCATATTTTTAGACGCAATATTACATAATATTATCTCGTACTTTCTGACTGCACATAGGATGAGCTCTTTGAGTGAAGTAATTTAAACATCAAAGTAATATTTTTATACCGTTCTATTAGTTTTACTCAAACCCAAATATGATACTTTGCAACGTCTTACGCAGTAATTTATTTTCTGCACTTCTAGTATGCATTGTTTTTGAACACTTAGGGCTTAAAAATCCCACAGTAAATCAGTAGCAATAAATTTGTTGAACTAACCATTACTTATTTTACTATCTAAAAATTAGCAAGAGTATACTATATGAGAATATACAAAATTCTGGGCATCGCAAAATTTCCTCGCTAATTTTTTGTGTCCGAATTCGTATGCACAAACATTAGCCTAAAAATAAGTAAGAATAATTAATTATTTCGATATAGTTACGATGATCTCTATATATAAACTGATTTCTAGAGTTCGGATTTACATATATATTATGCTTACTGTTGTGATGGAGAAAGTTTGTCAGTAGATTTGTGTTACAAAGTCAAGGTGCACATCACAAATTGTAGGAGAAGTTCGGCCAAAATTGCTTAAGCGGTTATAGCGCCAATGAAGTAAGTAAGTAAGCTCAGTAGATTCATAAACGAATCTGGAAGATTTGTCGAAGTCCCATTCCCACATGTTCCGTATACTTTTCCCCCTATCCCTTATTCCTTTCATCTTTCACAGACCTTAAGGGCAATGGGCAGCTATGCTTGAGTGTTTGGAAATCCGCTTTCGGATTTGCGGCTTACCCCGATTCCATTCCATTCCATTCCAAACTCAGCAACTCTTTGAGTAACCAAAAAGTAAGCCTCGTAACAGAAAGTTTTTGACAAAGGAAAATTACGGATTCTATTCCTACATACTCACAAGTATAATTTCCTCGATAATGTTATAATTATTGTGTTAAAAAATTGGTTATTATCACAATAGAGATGATTTTTGTGATTGAGTATAGTTGGCGTTTGTGTAACTGATTTCGGAATAAAATTGCCGCAGGTGGCTAAATTTTTTTTTGTGATGAACGCTAATTTTGATCACATTACTTTTGACTTTCTTTTAAAATGGTAGAATTTTTACTCTTTAAATGCCGCTTCGAAACATGATTTATGCGCTTTCCCACTTCGTTGCGTCCAACCCCTACGAGTATGCTTTTAGCGAAAAGAATTTATATCATGAAGAATGAGTTGTCAATACTAAATTATCTGCTGTATTCAAGCTGTAAAAAATTACTACCACATGTACTATGAACTACAGATATTTTAATGATGCTCACTAATATTTCACCAACCCACGTACAAACATACAAACATATGTATGTACATACGATTTCATATCCTTTGCGGCCATATTTAATGCATTAAATTGTATCCGCGCAAATAACGCCTCAGGGACATTTTAATCACAATTGTGTTTTGTAATGTTATTAATTTTTAATAAAGCACAAAACACAATGCAGTACAAGGCAGTTAAACACAGAGCAAAAACAATAGCAAAAAAATGCAACACAAAAATATATAGTGTGACAGATAATATTGTATGTTATGTATGTATGTATGTGTGAGAGTGTAAAACGGGAATGTAACCACCAGCATGCAACATACAGCAAACACATGTTAAAAACTGTAGCAATCTGCAGATGTATGTGTGTGTGTATTTATGATTCATTACCATGCCCAAAGTGCAGCTGTGTTAGTGTCCCATTACAGTTTTTGGAACTGCGAATGACAAATGTACGCGCTAACCACGAAAAGTGTGATTTCCGCGTGTAGTTCAAATTGCCACAAAACGTTGCTATGTTGCGCGTTGTTTAAACCAAATCAAAAGGTAGGGTTTACCCGTGTAAGCTTACGCGGCACACATATGAAAGGGTGTGTGTATGTGTGTGTGTGTGTCTACACTAAAGCCCCCTTGGCGACAACAATAATTAATTAAATAACGCTTAAAAATATGCTATGCGCTGATAAATTATGCCTACCTTGCAATTGGGCATTAAACAGCACACACAGATACACACAACTCTGCATTAAGGTCACTATCACCACATATTTACGTATCGGTGTGTGTGAGTTCTTGTATAATAATTTACTCATTATTTTGCAAAATTTATTTATTATCAATGACAACAACTAACAGTGTAAAATTAATAATACTTTACACAAATCACACACACATGCACACAAAACCCATTCATCATAGCATACTCGCAGGCGCTGTACATGTAAATTAGATATCAAAGCGTGTGTTTTTTTTTTGTCCGGGTTGTGATAAAATTTATATAAAATAACTAATTTCCCATAAACGAGCATATGCAAAATTGGTTTTTTACTCACCCATGTACATACAGTGTATGGCATAACTATAGTACCACCACATATGGGCCAGTTTTAAATATTTTTATTTTGATAAAAATATGATTCATTCTACAACAAGCCCCATTTAAATCCAAGTTTGAAACATTGTTAAAATAGGAAAAAAAACAACAAACTTTTTATAAGCATTTTGGGAAGAAATTCGGGCACACAGTTTTCATAGTTTGAAATGTAACAGTTTCAAGTTAATATAAATTACTTTTTATTTATGATACCTTTTTGCCGACACACTTCGTCCACATGATGCAGGCTCGGCAATAGGAAAAGCCACGCAATACCGTTGGCAAATAAAACTATATGGCAAATACTTACTTATTATAGCTTAGAAATTGCAAAATAGTTATAATGTTCTATTTTATAAAATTAATTTGGTCAATTTTCTTTAGCATAGTTTTCGTCCCAATAATTATCACAGTGAAGATGATATGATTTTGTGACTTCACAGGACAACCTAGGTGATGAAATAAAATGATATTCAAGCGAAGAAAGCTTAGAAAATACCAAATAATTATAATGATCTGGTATACAAAATTAATTAACCCAATTTTTTTTTCAGCATAGTTTTAGGCAGGCACAGCAATCATCACAACATATGTAGATGGCATGATTTTTGTTACTGCACAGGCATAGCGCTGTAAATTGATTGACTATAAAAACTTTGTGACCTGAGTAAAATTAGTTGAGTTATCTTCTTCGATTTAAAGGTTTTGTTGTAGAATGAATTATATTTTTATTAAAAGAAACTAAGTTATCAAAACTTCTAGATATGTGTCGGAGTTATAGCTATGGCATGTGCTATATGCATAAACACATGTGTGTGCAATTCGTATAACTGTGATTTTGGTTTGATGATGGGCCTGATCAAAATTATGTGCTGATTGTTGGCATAATTTTAGGAGCTTTTCACGCGTAACGCAGATAATGTATGAATGTATAGGGTAGGGTCGCGTGTTGAGTTTAGTTTTTGATTTATAGCGCCGCGGTGATAAAGTGCAAACAGTAAACTCACGCTAAAATAATTAGATTCGTTTTTAGCGCGTTCACACTTCATGATAGTTCACCCCATAGGTAAACCCTTAAACTTTAATCTAGTTTATTCGGGCAAATGTTCTTTTCTCTCCACTTTCCCTACTCTTTTCCACGCTCCTCCGCCGCAGTCGCATTTTTCTACCACACCATTTTTCATTTCACTTTTAGCTTAGCGCTATTCCTGAATGAACATTCCAAGGCACAAGAATAAAGCAAGAAAATAAAATAGCAACAAACACTTAAAAGTATGCAATGCCATTTGTGCACATCGTGTTGTTCATGCTTCATTAGTTACTTTGTGTTCAACACTTTTCGTTTTGGCACATTTCATTTCGTTCCAATTCATTTCGCATGAATTTTACGCCAACATCTTACGTGCGCGCACAGGGCTGCACATTCTACAATCCCGGCTAGCTGTCGAGCATCATTTATTGCCCAGCTTAAGACGATGACGGCTAGAATGCAGCGAATGGCAGAAACATAGCACAGTCGCAGAAGTCAGCGTGCCCAAAATGGCAAATGCTATTGCCTTCTTTTTCAAACGTAGTTTTCTCCCTCCAATTCACATATCTACGCGTTGCGCATACCAATTTGGCTTTGACTTCAAAAACATTCATAGAATTTTTAATAAGTATTTGGAAATCGTTTCGAAAGTCCGATGATAGTTGAAATTTATTAAAATGCCGAATGCAGCATCAGCGCAGAACAAAGCCAATAAAGGTAGTGTGTGGGAATCATGGAAAAAATTAAGAGTGTGGTAAAAGAAAAAAAAAGAAAAGAGAAACTATGATCAGCAGTTCCTAACAGGTTTTGGTATTTAAGGTTAAGGAATATTTTAAAGTCGAATATGGTATAAACTTTGAACTAGAATTTAAAAATTTGTTACAAATATAGCGTGTAAGGAATTCGTTTATTTATTTATTCATGGCCTACTTTTAGGTATGAATTCTCTATTCAAAACCAAAAACTCTATTTTTACTTCACGAAGAAATTACATAATTCTCATATTTCTTTCGACCTTTCGGTAGGCGATGGAAAATTATTTCAGTGTAACTCTACAAATAAAAATAATTTATGCAATCCTACTTTGTCTGAGAGGTCGTATAATTTATGTCTGGTTTTTATTAGATAAAATTTAATCGGAAAACCCCTCCTATCGTCCTCTATGCCGGTATTACCATTAAGTATTGCGGTGAGAGACAGTCTGACAACTAGGCTCAACATCTGTTATGGTCTCGTTTAGTCGGGTATTTTCAATGCGCAAGCTTGCACTCCTCCCTCGGGTCAGCTAATCGTCACCCTTTTCTTTTAACTCCCAGCCGTTTGCATTAAAATGTAACTTGCATCACACACAACATTTCATGCTCGCTCGTAAGTGTACTAGGTGCCAATATTGTTTTGCGGAAGCGACGTTGCATCCATCAGGTCAGTCATTTGTCTTCTAATAGCGTTGCAACGCGGACAATTAAATAACATTGCAAACTGGACAACTGGAGAGAATTCATGTTCTAATCTTTAAAGGTAACTTCCGTATATGCCGTGTCCTCTCTGAACCTGTGTGAGGTGGAATATAACCTCGTCATGTTAGCGATTAACCTATTTCTCAATGTTTAGGATAAGAGTGTGGGTCCACCTTTAATTTAAGCTTTTGATCACCTCTCCTTCTAAGTTCGAAGTGGTGCTGCCTTTTCTTTCTTTGGTGATGGTAGTAACCGTACCCGTGTGGTTTTTTACTATCATTCCGTTTCTTCAGATATGATTTTGATTGGCGGGGCAACTCTAAGGCGTAAAATCTCCGCACAGAACTATAGCGTTTGCGGTGCGGTTTCTCTTTTAATGAGTCATGAGAGGTTACTGTTGCTTACTACCCTCTTAAGTACTGGTCGCCAACTGCTCATTGGTCCTCCAGCAATGGGAAGCATTCCGCTAAGGACAGGGTTTAAGTAGCGTATCTGTCATATTGACATTATAATATGGGTACTTCGGCGAAAGAAAGTGATTGTGGTATCTTACGGGAGCTACTTTCGAGTCAGTAATTTTATGCGAAAGCCAAATTGCAGGGTCGTTGTCCCTCTCGGAGTAGTACAGCAGGCGATTGTGTATTACCCTTATGAGGCAGTAAGACCAAGGCGATCCTGGAGGTTCGCCGAGTCTTGGTACTAATTTTTGCATTTACCACCTATCCCGAAGCAGCCTTGCTTTAAACAGTTTTGTATGCCACAAGTGAGCTCTGCTGGGCCATCTTGAATGGTAATTTTTAATGCCGCGTTCGGTATACTGGCTACCGGCTGCCGATAATGCTAAATACCATCGCTAGGATTTCACCAATTGTTACTTCATCTATATAATTTACGTAGATAGGCATACATTGCATGAATACGGTTCGCGGTGAGGGAAAATATCTTCCAATACTACAGGGCTGCAAGGGTTTAGCGATTTGGGACATCGTGACTCCCCCAATGGTTTCAGATTGCCGTCTAGCCTAAAGACATTGTGCCCTAAGGCCCTTAATTGCTGCGTTCTACCAATACACCGATTTTTACGCATGGGTATCGTAATATTAACTATAACTAATCTGTAAATTCTGTAAAAAGAATATAAATTCCCTGGCTGCGATTTTATAAGAAAAACATCGTTAATATGTATTTCATCAAAAAATTACAAAATATATTTTTGTAACAAATAATTCAAAAGCTTCTTACATCTATTTTGGTTAATTATAATCTTAATATTATAACGTTTGCCTCACCTAATGTTACACAAGAAACACTAAGCTACCCACATACAATTTTGTAGCAGTGGCTATAAAAGCGCTCCAAATATACTTTGAGGTCATACCTACTCAAAGGTATGATATACTTAAGATATATGATTATACTTGTTAATTTGATTTGTATACCTTTGGATCACCGCCAATTAAATTGGACTTTGCCAAAGCTCAAAAGCAGACAATTTACCGTATTTATTATTCTGAATTAATTACGTATACTTTAAAATTTAAACTTCAACTCAAAGCTAAGGAAGTATCCTTTTACTGCTGTACTTCCTAAAATTATGCAACAATAATAACTGTTTCTTCAATTTCTGTCTTTTCAGGTATGTACCAACAACTATTAATATCAACTGTAAAGAATCAGCCAGCAATTACTGTAAGTAGTGCTCGCAATTTTCGTCTTCTCTCTACAGCAAAAACAAAAGTCACGCTAGCAAATGCATAGCTAGTGGTTCACAAAAACAAAAAAAAAACGAAAAACATTGAGAAAAAAGTAAACGACAATCAAAAGGCCAGTGCAAGATTAAACAGGAACAAAATTTATAAATCACAGCAATCGTAAAAAATAGCTGTATTTATTATAAAAGCAATTACCCATAGCAAAACATATCACAAGTAAAGGCAGTTCATTCGAAAAAAAGAAAAATAAAATAAAGCAGTTCTTTCGTAGATATCGTTGCAATATTAAGCAAGGCATAACTTCAGGCGTAGCCACTTGTAGATGGTAATTACAAGCGAATTTTGTGAAAAATCGTTGACGAAAAAAACGGCGATAGATTTAAGTAGCAAAACAAAGGCGATTCTTCAGTTCGATTTTTTTTTTCGTCTTCATTTTTGCATTTTTTATGATTGCCAGCAGCATTCAATACATAAGTAATTTCTTCGCTCCTTTCCACGCTACTCATTTATCTTGTAGCAAGTTTTTTTTTAAATTTTTTTTTGCTTATTTAATTTTTTTTACTTCCTCTATACTTGCTTAAGACTTAACCCCCATTAGCCAGTTAGACAGCTGCGGGACAATAGCAAATCACAGCAGTGAGTAGTTGCAGCAGCGCAGCGCTCAAGTTGCTTATTATATTTTCTTTGGCTGCCAGTGGCATTGGTATTTGCTGCTTACTCTGCTTACACTGCTTACTTAAAACAAGAGCCAACCAAAGCGTAACCATAGAAGGATAAAGGACAAAATCTTGCCTTAGCTGGTGGCTAGACGGCGAATATGAAAATCATCGTTATGCTTGGCCACACGATTACTGCATATACTTTCTTAGATATTTTTTTTTTGCTTCACAGTTTTTTCAATATCTTGCTGCACAGTCAAAAAATATTGCAGCATAACTCCCAAACTACATTTTTGTTGTTTTTTTTTTGCGAGTACAAAATATGCAAAATAGACGCGCGCTTCCGTTTGGCCAAATGCGTCCAAGCGCAAGCTCGTTGCGGTGTGGTAGTGTGTATCGTACTTGCAGAGGTCTGGGTGGCACAGCTGTGGAGTTGCTTTCGAGTGCAATTTAACTACCCAATAGTGAGTGCTTTCATTTTACAATTTTTTCTTCTTCGTTCAACGACCATATTTTCAGCTCACTCATCGTTCGATTGCTCCTGCCCGCTCTCTTGTATAGATATTAAAAGCAAATACGTAATAAAAATAATAATAGCATGGTGCACTTTGTTGTGCCTTCCGCTTGTCAAGGATAAGCATCTTAGCGCAATTTCTTGTTGCCTACATCTCCGATTCTCTACTACAGCTCGCATACGCTGTGGCTATTTTCCGATGTCTTATGGATTTTTGAATAGAAAAATGGCAAAAAAAAAAAACAGAAAACAAGAGACTGATTGGTGAGTGAAGAAGCTAAGACACTTGAGCTTTACAGCTGTTTAAGCAGCTCGACAGGATATTAAAATGAGGAGGGCAGTAAAGAGAAGGAGTTAGATTGGGTAGTACAGTATGAGAGAGTGGGTGGGTGAGAAAGAGAGGAGAAGAAAATCATAAGGGGCGAGTGAAAATCAGTTAAAATATACACAATGAAGTGAAGCAGGCGGGCGGATGAAGAAGCAGAAGGTCCTTGACGATGTCCTAAATGCTATTCTTCGAAGAAAAAAAGTATATATGCAAAAATGGTTGCAAATAAAATACAGGAAGCGCGTAGAGATGAGAGGAAGCGGTTAAGAGAAAAATGTGAATAGGATGAACTAAATATTGAAAAAGCAACAAAAATTGAGAAATGCAGTTTCAAAGCTAGAAAAAAAGCCAAAATTATCGAGTGATGACTAAAGCTTTTTGCTCAGCTCCTTCAGGTTCGAGCTAGGATGTAGGCGGTTTGGGGTTTTTAAATAAATTAGATATTTCTTTTCGGAAAATTTTATTTCGAATAAAATTTAAATTAAAACTATAGCTATCATGTAATTAGTCGGATTAGTTCCAAAATGGTCAAAATATCTAACTGCATGAAATGAAAATTCAAGATATCTACAGTGAAATTTCACGAGAAATATTTTTGTAGAACATTTTAATTGACCACTATTTCGAGAAACCCTCAAAAAACACATTTAGAAAGTCGGTATATGTTCGAAAAGTTATAGAAAATTTTTTTCCGAACACGAAAACTTTAGCACGCCATAAAAAGGAAATCGATAGATTCGGATATATATGCTTTCAGTAAATATTAATAAACTCTAGGCTAATATGAGTTATCATAAAATTTTCACATAATGTTGATAAATTTATAAAATATGTCTATTCTGTAACAACAATATTTAGCAGCTAGCACAAAGTTGAAGTTTTTTTATGATATATAAAAATTTGTAATTTTAACTAGTTTTGAACTGGCGAAAAATTGAAATGGAGTACACCAATTCTCTGGTTGTGATTTGTACACTGCTTTAGAACCGGCAAAAACAAAAACAGCACGGTTAGTACAGTTTTATTCTATCGAAGTTGAATCTAGTGGAGAACTTTCGGAAATTAAATTCATAGTGCACTAAATGTCATCCAATGAGTTTACATTGGGTTTAAAACTTTCGAATTAGACGTACAGAGTTCTAATATACATATGTAGCTAAATTAATGCTAAAGAGATAAAAATTAACTAGTTCTTCTCTATTTAATTTCGGACTGGCGCGAACTTTGGGAAATCGGATGCCAAATGTACTAGCCTGATTAAAAACTATGGGAAAGTTTAAATAAAGTGAACTAGTTTTCCTCTGTTGAATTTTGATCTGGTTGTGAAGAGATGGATTTAAACATAAAGTGGCTTAAACAATTGAGCACATGTTGATTTTTTTAATAATCTTTTCGGTGTCTTTCATGATACACTATTTAAAAAAATAAATAAAAATCATATAAATTTCAAACTATACAAAATTGCTGAATATTCAAAAAATGTTCATAAAAATTTAAAATTTTTTAGTTTGAATTTTCCCAAATTTTTTTTGGATAACAACATCCAAGTCACGAGTGGCTAAAAATTTCTGTTAATTTTTGAAAACTTTTTAAATTTTGATCTTAGTGACGTCGCATTTTTTTTGTTGCCAATAACAGTTATTTTCCAACAAGATACTTTGGAAAATAAGTACGTCATTACAAAATATTTATTTTGCATACGAACATAACACGCGCAATGTAAACAATAAAATTTGCGATATAATTTTTATCGACAAAATGAAAAATATTTAGCATCTAATAACTGGTATGAAACAACCGTTTTGTTAAATGTCAGAATTCGGTTTTAAAAGTCGAAAAATATATTTGTAGCCTATTAATCTATTGAATTAGATTAGAGTTTTTGGAAAGGGCATGGCATCTTCATTATCTACTTAACACATCATAGTTGCAAATTCACTAGGAGCATGCGCCTTTCGATATTAGAAATATTTCTTCAAGGTAGTGCCTCCACAGCCTCGCATGTTCCCACACTTTATAGCTGATCTACCTAAATCGGAGCACTGCTAAGTAAACGTTGTCATGCCAAAAAAGTATATATATATTAGACTGGCCGTTCAATTTTTTTTTTAGAAATTTAAATTTTATTTTTTTTAAATGTGTATTTTGATATAAAAACAAACTTCAGAAAATTTCAGCTAATTCCAATAATGCCTAGTGGTGCCTAGTTGGCCTTGAAGTTTGGTATCAGAAAAGGTTTTTTTTTCTTAGCACAGTGAAATTTATTACATTATTATTTACAATTCACATAATCAAATCGATGTAGATTTTCTAAAATTGCTACTTGTTGCAAACGAGCAAATCTAACGGGAAATAACAGCATGTCAAGGTGATGAGAAATAAGTCATAACATGCTGCAACAAACAGAGGATGAACCAACCGTGGGAAAACAAAGTCAACCACCTCGTGGTAATATCCAGTTTATTGACGATAGAATACTCGCAAGTATAGACAAGTGTAAAATTAGTACTAGAAATGCCATGCATTTAATTAGTGCAACTGCATCTGCGTTATTGCGTAAGATTCAAGAAGTCAGTCCCAACCCCACATCAATAACATTGGATGATTTAGTGCTCAATCGAACCACTATTCAGACAATCCGGAGAGATTACCGCCGCAAGCAAGGTCAACAGATTCTGGATAGTTTCAATGTAAATACTAAAATATTCATTTTTGTGAGTACTGTTGTGAAGTTGTTTGTTATTTATGTATTTGTATTTGTCCTTCACTGGGATGACAAACTACTCCCAGAAATAAAAGGCAAAGAAAAATCAGATCGACTAGCTCTGGTTGTGACCAGCGAAAATGTGGAGAAATTGCTTGGAGTTCCAAAATTGCAAGACTCTTCTGGTGAAAATATAGCTGATGCAACCTATAACTTTATAATTTAGTTGAAATAATATCTTTTGATACAATATCAAGTAACACTGGAATTAATAAGGGGGCAGCATATTTATTAGAAAAAAAATTGAACAGGAACTTACTTTTTCTTCCATGTCGTCATCACATTAGCGAGTTGTTTATAAGGGCTGTCTTCGAAAGCAATTTTGGAAATACTACTGCACCAGAAGTCCTTACTTTTAATCGCTTCTCCAAGTTTTGGCCAAATATCAACCAAATTCATTTTCAAAGTGGAATGTCGGACGAAGATGTACAAAAAGTATTCACGGTAGCCGAATTGGAATACCATAAACAATTTTGTCTTGAAGCATTGAAATCTGAATACGTTCGGGTAGATTATAAAGAAGTATTGCAACTTTCATTAATTTTTATTGGGGAAGAAGTACCGAGCTTTTCGGGATTCCGTGCACCTGGTGCAACATCGCATGCTAGATTCATGTCGAAAATAATTTACTGTTACACAAGTTTTCTGTTTCGTGAGCAATTTAAATTAACAACTTCGGCATTAAAAAGCTTTCGTAACATTTGTATATTTTTAACGCGCATTTACGTTCCTTATTGGTTTGGATGTGTCAAAGCTGTGAACGCTCCAAGACAAGATTTGGAACTTATAATTGATGTAATTGCATATTATGATCCAAATATTTCCAGCATTTTGTTAAAAAAAAATTATTAATCATTTATGGTATTTGAGTGAAGAAGCTGTTGCTCTGTCTTTCTTCGATGAGCAAATCCCTTCCCATATATAATTAAAAATGGTTAATGCCCTTGGCAACATTGAGGAATCATATGAAGAGGATATTCCGAAAAAACTTAAAGCGACAATAGGAGATGTCAGAGAATATGCTGAAAAAAATGTCAGCGATTTCGTATCGGCAAGAACAAGACGATTTTTCATTCGATTGCAAATTGATTGGAGTTTTGCAGTCAGATCCGATAACATGGAAAAATAGGCAAGATTTTTGCGATGGAAAAAGGATTTGTGAAAATTTGGCCGTTGTCAACGATGCAGCCGAGAGGGCGGTTAAATTAATAACTGATTTTAATAGAGCGCTCACGTATGATGAGGAGGACAAACAATATCTGTTGCAAGTGGTGGAACATTACCGCAAAATATATCCGTCGCACACGAAAAGCTCCCTTGTAAAGCAGGTATTTTAATAAACATCACGCAAATAAATACATTATTCTAATATCTACTATCTATTGTTGAAACTGTTTTTTCTCTAGAATACCCTATAATGCACATATACGAAACTTCAAGGTCAACTAGGCACCACTAGGCATTATTGGATTTGGATGAAATTTTCTGAAGTTTGTTTTTATATCAAAATACACATTTAAAAAAAAATAAAATTTAAATTTCCAAAAAAAAAATAATTTATACACCGTGCGGCCTGTCTAATATATACATATATATAAACGTATATGTAAAGCGCATGCAATGCTATGGTACTATACTTTTCCATGCTCGCTTCTCCCCCATTTTCTAATATTTCACCTTCTTAACTACCCATTCACCAAAAGGCAGGAAATTTGAATGGACGCACGGCAAGGGAATGAAATTTGCAAATATTTTTCAAAAATTGATCTCACAACGGAAATTGATAAAAAGCATAGATAGCAAAAATGGGATGGCGACCATGAAAATGGTAAGAGAAGCAACGACAGAAAATACATTGCGTAGTGTTGCCCAACCCAAAACTAAAAAAAAGTACTGCACATAAGACGAAGCTGGGCAAAAGGAGTTGATTTGTGCCCTTTCCCACAGGATGTAAAGCGTTTGTGCTTTTGTACAAGTATGTGTGTGTATTTGCGTTACAAAGTGGTATTGTTTGCAGATACGCTAAAAGAACTAAACTCTAAGGGACTGCACAAATGTACGCTAAGAAAAGGTTGCTGCAAAGAATTTTTATTATGATTTGCATGAGGCGCATGTTTTTTACTTATTTTCAGCAAAAATTTTCTACCCTTCTACTTCAATAGAAGCGCATATTTTATGTGATTTTTTATTTTGTCAAACACATATATTTTTTCCTTTTAGTATTTCCTATTTTATAGCATTTCATATTCTATATCTAATTTGTACTCATTTCATTTCCTCTTTTATGCCCTTTTGTAACTCCATTGTTGTCATGCTTCGATTGTTATGGTCTGTCCGACTACTTACCATTCGTGCAGTATGGAAATGAAGAAAACATATTTAAGTTCAGTTCAAAATTGTGTTCTAAAATATGTTAATGCAGCATAAGAGCACTTAAAGCTCATTTAAGCGTTAAGTGTTTATTTTTACAAGGATTTTCTATGGCAATTTTTGCTGTCCGTGGCAGTTGAATGGAATTGTGTAGGGCTTAAAGTGGTTTGAAGTGGTACTGAATACTTTAAATGTCAAACAATTTTAAATTTGAGAGAAAACTAGAGATGCACCTAGTAATTAAAAGAACAACTATTTTTGAGGAAAATTAAATACAATGGTTTAAAACGCCAAGATGACAGTCAACATTATACGCTTTGGCCAAGTGAAAAGAACTCTGTTCTTTGAAAATGGTTAGTGATAGTGTAAGGATAGGGGGGCAAGTTTCCAATACTGTTTTCATGTTCGGAAAATTTCTGTGCGATTTTTGCACCATATCTTTTGGCGCTCTATTTCTATATTCGAGGCTTGCTTCCCTCGCACAACATTGCTTTACAACCCTTGACTTTTCAATAGTGGTACTTATTGGCAATTAATTGGATATTTTTAAAGTGAATACCGTTGCATTTTTAAGAACATAAACTTAGGCTGTTTGTATTATAAACAAAGGTTTGACGAGGATATTAAAGGAATGTAAACATCGGAGCGGGAGCATGCAAGGCTTATGCTTATGCTTAGAGGAACAGAGCTGTACAGCAATAGTAATTGGATAAACGCAGAATAGGTATCGGCTGCGAAATTAAGAAAACAACAGAGTTGAGGCGATCCTGTAGAGAACCCTCAAGAATGGGATTACCCTGCTAATGAGCAAACAAAAGTGTCCGTATTACATGTGAAGATTCGGAAGTTAAAGAAAAGGAAGTGTTAAAGATAGATTTCTTAAATTGAGACGCAGTCAATGTTTCGCGAATAAAGTTTTGAACTATCACTGATCCGAAGCATTGGATGATGAGTTAAAATTTATCGTTTAAAACAAATTTTAAAAAATTCTCTACATGGTATAAAGCCCGACCGGTTGAAAAAGAACATTGCAAAGAGCTCAAAAGAATATTGCACTACTTGAAAGGAACTAAACAAAATTTGATTAGAAAAAACGATAATGGTGATAAATTAGTTGACTACTGCGATGAAGTTTGCACATCAGTTATGATTGCCGAAAATTTTGCAGCATGGTCTAGTAAGAAGCAAGTAATTGTTGGGTAATTCTCAAGCGAAGTTGAATACGTTTCACTAAGTTCACCTCCATTAGAAGCTATGTGGTTAAAAGAAGTTTTGGAAGATATGCTTACCATAAATGAAGAAAACTATTTTTGGAGATAATCCCGGATAGCCTTCAGTTTTATTCCAACTCCGAACGGCAAATAATTTTTGTGAAAAGTTTATTCATGGCTCAAATAGGAGCAATGCACTTGGTGCTTTGCCATTTTCTGTCGCTGGACGATCACTATTGTCAAAAAAAACTTTCCTATTATTTATGTCAATTGAAAATACGATGATGCTATTGCACCCAGTTGACAAAAAAAAATCACTTTATTTATACAGAAATAAATTTTCACTCATACAACAATTTTGTGGCTATCACTTAAAATACGATGCAAACTACTTTGCGACGAACTACTTTGCGATTCCAGTGATCGTTCCAACTGTGTGTTTTCGGCCACACTTTTAGCTATAGCGGTAATATTTTCACTAGACCTGGTCAAACAAAAACCTCCCACAACACTAACATATCCGAAGCTTTCAAACTTATTTTCTAGTTCTACTAAAGTCGGTCCAAAAGGTGCACGAAGTGAGTGAAAATATCAGTATAACTTTCGAGCGTCCACTGCACACACTTTTCGATGTCGTCAGATGTATTAAAAAGTAAAGCAAGATTTCATATGCAACCTATAGTCAAAAGAGTAGAACATTTGGTAGTTAGTAATAATAATAACATAACAATTACTCCATAGCTCGATGGTTGGCCGTACTTCTCCCACAATTTTTGAGGTACGACTTGATGGTGTAACATAAATTGCAGGGCTGTAGTTTTACGCTGGCTCTCAACGGCAAATTGAGAAGTCGTTTCATGGCAGAAACTATACTCTAAGGTTTGGCATTGCCTTGCCATGGTCAAACGCTATTAGAAACGCCATTAGCCGGGGAAGTTTTTGAAGTCAGGACCCACCGAGTGAAGGCCGCATACCTACACATTAGGCTATGACCGCCGCCTTGGCGGCCCCTTTCAAATTAGTATTTCATTAAAAACCAATTTTACTCAAATTGTTATACCGCAGAACATTTCCAATGTTACCAATATCGCTAGAAACCTTCAATTTATATGCACACCAACAGGCTAAGCTTCCCAAACACACACTCAGGCACACACAGGTCCATTCATGCAGACGTACACACCAATTTATGGTGGCAAGTGGCACGTGGCATGCGCACGCAATCAAATGTAATGCCACCACAATTGGCAACAAAATGAAATCGTGTCCAACCGCAGTATTGTCAGATGTGCCACAAAATTGTCCAATTATGCGAGTAAATGTTCAAATGCACAACAAATACTTACATGAGCAAGCAATCAGCAGCAATAGAAAATATAAAACAACAGCAACAAAAACAACACACGGAATAAAGAAAAAATGTCAACCAATGCTTTGAAATTTTGGCACTCACCGCGGTGGACGCTAACATCAGTTTTACAAGCCACGCCTGTCTGTTGGTGGTGATGGCGGTGATGCGGTTGGTTGATGAGCCATAAAAACAGCGACAGCAAATGACAATTTCAAATAAACTGGCAACAACAAAAACATCAGCACGGCGACAATGCAATGAAATGCACTGGAATATGTATGTGGTGTAATAATAGCGCTTGCAACAAAAAGTAGCAAATGAAAATATTAAATTCAATTGGAAAAATATGCGCTAGTCTATGGCATTGGCCAGCCATTTATTGCTATGTGTTGTTGAGAGCGCGCTTTGCTGTGTAATTGACTAGAAATAATGAGAGAAACAAAAATATAGCTATTGTAGACAACATTTTAAGCTACAGCCAATAAAACCGCGTTCTCTTATTTATAATAAGCTATCCAGGAAAGCATATAAAATCAGCTTTCCCTATTTCTCCTATGTATAGAAAATAAATTTCAACACTTGCCACTGCCACCGTCCACTATTGGCAAGAACCCATTTTTTTCACAATAACGAATTTATCCAACAAACGTATCTGGGCTTTTCATGCACTCCGTAACTGATCATAAGCCACATTAGTGAGCATTCTCAATCAGTCTCAACAAAAGCAACAACACCAATAACATACATTCAGAATTTGAAACTGATTTTACCACCCTTAGTTAATGATCGCAATTGTCCACAATTTGACAGCAATTTTTGTCTAACTAACCCCAAGCGCTGAGTGCAAATATTCCCAATGGAACGGAAATATTTTTACCAAAATTACTTGCCCATTACATAAGCAAACGTTGCATGCAACACCTAGCCAACTTAATGAGCAATTGTTACGATATCGCTAACGAAATAAATTGTACTAAGTGCAAATGAAACAGCACAAATTACTTTACAATATATCACGGCATTCAAAAACATATTACAAGAGCTTTCAGAATTCTCACTAGGTATTCAGTTGGCTTTCAAGTCTAGTTTTTTGACATTGCCACTGAGGCGTACAGATAATTATAAAGATATTCCGAGCATTACTTAAGATTCGAGTTTATCGTGATCATTTATACAGAAAATGTCAAAAGTAGAGCTTTCGCTCTAACAACAAAAATTCTACCAATCTCTCGGCAAGGTCTTCCATTTATAAGACGCAGTTCGTGTCGTACAAAAACTCAAATACTTTCGGAGTTTTCAAATGAACTATTCTATGTAGGGATGCTAATGAGCTATGAGCTCTATCAAAAAAGTTTATGATTAATCCGTATTTAAATTTTTCAGAATTTCTGTTCCATAATTAAAATCATATTCAGAAAAAACAAGAAAACAAGATCGTGCTTCGATTGTATTTTTTCCTTTGCTCTGAAATAACATTTTTCAAAAAAAATTTATTACTTTATTTTTATTTCTTTTCTAAAAATAATTTTTATCGAAATTAAACTAATTTCTTGGGTGTAATTTGTTCACTCAAAATTCAAAAATTCATTTTTAAAACATTTAATTTGGCTGATAATTTTTAGGTTATATTTCTTTTCCAAAAATATGTTTCGTTTTATCAGAAGTAGTCGTAGTTTTTTAAGTTTTATTTCTTTTATAAAAAACAATCTAATTCTTGTCTAATCAAAAAGGAATGGGTTTAAAAAAGAAGTGGGTTCTTTTTCGAAAAAAAAAAACATATATATATACATATACATATTATTTAGCGATTTATATTTTTTATTGTAACATCAAAAATTATAAAAAGGTTTTTCTAATAGCGGTCGCGTATTATATGAATTAACCTCGGAAAATCGGAGTTCGCTTCCATTTCAAACTGTGGTAACGTATACGCCATGAAGCACATCTAAAGGGACACACAAGCCCCTTTATTATCAAAAAATCAAATCTAATTTGGTTGACATCATTTCAATATGAATTTTCGTCATCAAGGTATTGCCGTGTCATTTTTCGTCCACTGCTCACACAGGTTGTGTGCGAAATTTGTAAGATAGTTCTTGCAAATTCCTCTGAGTTTCCTTGATGGAATATAAATTTGTGTTTAATTCCATCGCAACGTGCATCCTGTCATAAAAATAAATGATACGATTTATAATCAATTTTGCTAGAAGATTCTCAGAATAGAGGCTGAAATGAAAATAAGTTTAAATTGATTTGAAGTCTGATCACTACGTTTCCAGGCTAACGGAAGAAAGTTAAGTTTAGATCAATGATTTGAATATTACCAAACATTTTTTTTGAACTTGTCTAACGATTGTGTTTGCCGCCAGTCGTGAGCTAAGGCTGCACTCATTTAACAAATAGCTTGTTTTATGTCCAAATATTTGTGGAAAATTCAAATCATTGTGCTAAGAAACCAGTAAAAAGTGCACGATTATCCGAAAAACATCTACGAATTCTATAAAAAGGATTCTTACCATTAACGTAAATTTCTTCAAGTTTTTTAAATTTTCATAAAAAACGTTTACACAGTTTAAAGTTTTCATTATTATGGTTAATTTTACTAAATTTTTTATAAAAAAATTAATGAAATAAATTGAACATAAAAAACGTTTTCCATAATAACCTAACGTGTGATTTGTCGTGTGAAGACTTCAATTGGCTGGCCGAAAAGTTGTGGTGCCAACGGAATGCAATAAATCGGTCGCGGTTATTGTAGTCAATATACCGATACCCTGCAATAGGTTACAAGTTTTTATTTGCCTTTCGCAAAGATTTTTCGAACCAAAAAGGTTTCAATGAACACTCGTAATACGCTTTTATCCATTTGATTGAAAACAAATCGAAGTTTGCCTCATAATTTGGAAAACCACATCTCATCATTTTGTAAACCCCCGCCCCCTCTTCAAAGTATACTACTTGACAAATACAAGATTTGATAAGACAACGCCGTTATAATGAATGGTTTGATATAATTTCTTCATCCAAAATAATATAGTGAATATAGTTACTACTAAGAAGCGTCCCTACTAAATTCAGTATTAAACAGCCTTATAATAAAAACTATCTACCCTTCAAATACGTAACAAAATAATTGTATTGCACTGGTCTATAAAATGCTCTGCTGTTAAAGACTTAAATACTTGCTTAAAGCTCCCTATGACACTGCCTCTCGATTTCCTTCTACTCCTCCACAACCAACCGACTCTGTGTAAATTTTTTCACACATACCAACCGCAATGGTAATGCCAAGCAATGCAAATAATGCAAAATTTCCGCCGACACCATTACCAATGAATGGGCTGCCAACGCAAACGCCTTTGCAATTTCCGCGACAATGCAATGAAGGCATACTTTTAACTGTATATATACTTTTATACATACATACACAAGTGTGTGTAAAGCGAGCATATGTTTGCACATTTGTGCATGTAAGCATATGAATAAAGAAAAAAAATGAGCAAATATGCGGCGCAGCAAGGAAGTCGCACACAAATCGACGCAACCACTTCCGTCTATCATTTCCGTTTGCAATTTAATACACTTCAAAGCAAATAAGAGGCACACACAAATCGAATGGAGAATGGGTGGGAAAAGGCAAATGAGAAAACGGAGAAATGATTGGCAAAAGAAGGTAAGCGTGGTAAGTGAAATGAGGGAAGGGATGGAAGGGATGGAGGAAGCATGAACAAATAGCTGCCAGTATACTTGAGTATATAAATTCAAGCTTAATATGTGCTTGTTTGTAGCAGAGTAGCGAAAGGAGCGCGGAAGCTAAAAGAAAACGAAGGACATTTGTATAAATGTATTTGCATACATCTGGGCGCTTCACGTCTTTAGTTTGCATATAAAGGCATATCGATAGAAATGGGTGCGCATGCAATCGACTTGCCTTTGTTCACCCACCACAGTTCTCATGCAGCTGTAGCTCTGCAGCTTAGCGCACTTATTCATTCAGAAAGCAAATATTTCTTACCATCCTCGCGTCGTGTGTACGCCGGCAAATATGCAACGACGTTAGGCATGCATAAATCGACAAAGCGTACTAGAGGACAGTGCAGAAGCGATCACAAGAAAAAATGTGTAGCAAAGAAAATACACATATGGCAGGGCATGCAAGCACGCCAACCAGCATAGAGGCTTAACTCGTTGCAAACCACTCAAGCCAAATATATTCATTGCAACATTTGTCCTTGCAACAAGCGCACACATCTATTTCTATGCAAACTTATGCGCTTATACTTCAATTGCAAATAGTTACGAAAGATTTGCCAAAACCAAAGCAGTGTTGCAGCGCCACACTGAGTGTACGCAAAAAAAGGGGAAACCATTTTTATTGATAGTGGCATTTTTTGGGTAAAATTTCGGACGATGATTTTTGTGGAGCTTCGAGAAGATGTGTGGCTGAGTTGATATTTTTTTTATTTTTGAACCAATATTTTTATGTCGGAACTGAGAAAAAGCGTGGGCGTTTAGTTTTGAGTAGATTGTTAAAAACGCTTCTGTGGATATATTTTCCACCACAGATTAGCGAGAACGTAGTGTCTATTGAAAAAGCCGCAGCCAAGCTAGCATAGCCGCTTCGTAAAGCCAACTGCAGTCTATCATCTACTTATTGATTTACGTGTACGTAGTTCGTATGCATCTATATACAAGTGCCTTAAAGATAACATATTATTTAACATTCAATCAATAACGGGTGACTGACAAATGTTCACTTTTTGCCAAAAAACAAAAGTTGGCCAGAAGTATATTAGTATAATTTGGACTTATTTTTAAGTGTTGCATACGACAAATATTTTTTAATTGCACCAGTATCCTAAAAACTCTGAAGTTTTACTTATTTTACCGCTAATTATACATCACAACTAACTTAGATTTTTTTCTTAAAGAGTCCAACGTTCAGATGATTATTCGAAAAACCTTGCAAAGCTGTTCCAAATATTTTACCTAGCACTTCTAACAATTAGTACTTATTCTAAAAGTTGGACTAAATTTATCAAAAAATGGTGGAAGATAAAAAGGCCGAATAGCAACGTGTGTAGATATGACAAGCTTGAATTTTTTTGAGAAATACAATTTTTTAAAGCATCAAATCACTAGATCTTCAAGGTTTTGTATTTGAGATCCTATTGTGAACCACTTAACCTTTAAGTGAAAATAAAAAAAGACTCAGAAGTTTTTTTTTAAAAAATGGACAATAAGTTGATCTCTTTTAGAAAAATACCATGGGATCATTTTAAGACTAGTTCAACATCAGTTGGTTTCTTAATGATCCCGAATTAAACTCAAAATAGTTCCCTATTTCAAAATTCCACTCATCGTTTTCTTATGACCCGCCGGAACCATTTAGCAGACTGCGAAATGGCTCAAACCCCACTAATATAAATCATAAGCAATAGAGCTATTTAGATTGAGCGCAGCATGGCTACCACCTGACTCTTTTGCCGAATATAGAAAGAGAGTGCAGCTTTTTGCGATCGTCGTATCAAAACCGATTAATTATCCAAATGCAAATAGATCGGGTGGGCAAGTAGAGCAAAAGTTAAGTGCAAAAGTTTACGCCATTCAATTTCTCTATTAAAATTGTAATCTGATAACAGAATTTATTAATTTGAACTGAAAATAAAATCATCTATGGAAGAGAAAAGAGACACCTCAATTCATCTGAAATTTTTTGAGGGATAAATTTTCTAATTACGTCCAAAACCGGTGGTGATAAGTAAAAATCTTTGATTGTTGATGGTTCGTAATATTTATATATTTTAATGCAAAAACATTTTCATATTTTAATTAAATGTAGACCATAATTAATAAAATTCCGCGAATATACGTGTTTTGGTAGTTTTTGTTCTTACGAGTGAGAGTGAGAGCTATTCCTTTAATTCCAAATTGAATTTAATATTAAAGCTTCTAACATTCCGCATAAATAAATTTTATAATCGATTTTACACATATTTCTTGTGAAAATGTGATCATCAAAACTGCAGAAAATAAATATGAATTTATTCATATTAAGAAAATCGTACAGCGATGTTTGCAATGTAACTATTTAAGTAAAGTAAACTTTAATGAATAAACTTTTAGTCGAAAAGAATTAATTTTGTTGAAATCAGCGCACTTTTCATGTTTATCTCAAGTATAAACAAATAATCATTAAAGCGCAATATATTTTGTTTTATTTTTAATTTTCTTAAGTCGTGGAGCAAATAGATACTAATTCACTTATAGACAAAGATCATTTTACACTCAGAGCAATAGAAATTTGTCAAAAAAAAACTGAAATTTTAATAATTTTTTGAATGGAACGCAAGGGTTTCAAAATGTGTAATAAATTACTTTAGACATAGCGAAAAATTTCAAAAACCGTGTGCGCTATAAAATGAGAGTTTTTATTATTAGTCAACCAAGTGAACCTTAGTTGGTCCCCAGACAACTCAATAACTATACTTATGTCTGCTTGCCTGTGCGCCGAGAAAACCTTTAAATTGATTAAACTAATGTCAGTCTGTCTGCTACTATTGCATATTCATACACACACACACACACACACGTGCATATGTACGTCAGTATCTACAATGAATTTGTGTTGCATGGAGTTTGCTGATTTGCTGACACATTTCCTTTTATTTTTTCACTAATATGTGGTTACCAAGGATTTGCCAGTGAAGTTGCTCCTGCTCCAGCGATATAAAAAAAAAAGAAACAAAACCACGAACGTGACTGAATTTGCACAGCTACATTTTGAGCGCTCACTTACATTTGAATTTCGGTAGGAATTTGTGTGTGGTGAAAACGTTTATTTGGCTGACGCTTAGCATAAAGACAGACATATCCAACTGACTAACCAAAATAAGAAAATAATTCGTGGGAATTTATTTGCGAAAATAAATTTAAAAAACAGAAAACCCCAAAGCAGACATAGGCTGGCATGCCAGAAGGAGTTGTTTGCTTTAATGCAACAATTTTCTTCATTTTATTTGCGTGCAACGTTGAAAAGTAAATACGTATGCGCTGATATGTAAACATACATGAATATGATAGATAGATATATGTATGTATGCATAGATAAATAAGTACGTACGTATGCGCGGCCGCTTTGTATTCGTTTTTTTATTTTGTTTTGTGCATTTGGCGATTGAATTGAATTGAAATATAGTTGCAGTTGTAGAAATTAAGTGTTGCCTGTCATGTGGGCGTTTCACTTGTACTCTCATGTGTAGCATATGTATGTATGTATGTGTGTATGCATGTGCAGTTGGTTTGGTTCATGCAACCCTTTGTGGCAACCAATTCGCTGACTGTCTGACAAATAAATTGCTTGCGGCAAAACCAACTCTACATACATATGGGCTTGTTTCTTTTGTATTTATGTGTGTGTGTGTGTGTGCACGAGCTATTGGAAATTGCATAGCATGGAGAGTGATTTGTTTGCTCGGCATATGGGGCGTATGAGTGATATTCAATTGATAGTTTGCATGTAAGCAAATAAAGGCGTTTCGCGCGACGGTAATATTGATTTAGAGAGCCCGTCGTTTTGATGGCCCTTCATTTTAGTGGAGATTTAATAGCGGATATTAAGTGTAATTCTATCGATAATTTTTGATTATTTACGAAGGACTTCTGAAGAAACTTATTGAACGGTTTTTTCGCCACATGCCACGGCAGCAGCTGCAGCTGAATTAATATACCAGATAAGTTGGTTATATTAAGTTGTTAACATTTAAAACGTTTTGATATTTCTAGAAATAGACTAAGTATTTTTTTCTTCTTAGTTAAACATATTAAAATTCCCCCATACTAAATTTCTTCCCACCACTTCATCGAATAGAGAACTCACTTTACAGAACAGAAAGTACATATTCAGTTTATTTTACATTTGTAGAGTTTTTCTAAGGACTCAACATCTACCCGATTCTCAAAAAGTAGGTGGTCAATTTTGCCCAAAAATATTCTTCAGATATCTTAAATGCAATCGGACTAAAGGTATTAAAATTTTCAGCAATGGATTTCATTAGGTAAAGAATAAATATGTAGATGACAATTTCTAAAAAGTTTCTTAATATTGGAAGCACTTTCTCTCATCCCTCTCCAAATTTTGTTTGGACAAATTTAAGTTATTTTTTTAGAAAATCCAACTGGGTTTTTGTTTACATCATTAATGCTTACAGAAAAAATTAAAAAACGAGCAAAAATAATTTTTCACCGCATTCAGGTGATCCATTTAAAAAATTCTGACCCAGCATTAAACAAAAACTATGCTGCTGACAATATTTCAAATCTAAGAACACTTTTTATTACGGTTGTCTTCAACCAAAAAATTTAAATGAATAAAAAATGTTTGTTAAAATAAATACCAAATTTAATAACCGGAAACAACCATTTTCGGAATATAGTAAATTTAAAAATAACTATGTTTATTACTGCCACCAAAATGAAAATCGAAAGTTAATTAAAAGTGTGAATTAAGTAAACTAGCGCAAATATTATTAGCTGGGGTTGCCACAAACTAAAAAATTCAAAACTAATTAGATATGTGAGTTAAGTAAAATGGTACAGGCTAAGTTTTAAATATTTGCACAACTTCAACTTTGCTTTCTAGAAAATAATAAATCTTTTTTTCTTACTAACAAGATGCACCACAATAAAAAGTACTAAAACATAGTTTAAAATAGCCTTCTTTTTAAAAAAAAAAGTTAAGTATATTGCATTGAATTGAGCTCACTGTCGTTTAACAGTACTCCTGAAGAACTAAACATTGAATATTTTCTACATTAAACCTTCTTTAAGATAAATTTGCTCATTCTTTTTTATTTTTACTAAAATTTTTCTGATTTTGCTTTATTGGGGCTGTAACTGCCTGTGCAACTTTGGCCGATTTCAATAAATTCTCGTTCGAGGGATAGCTTTTCTCTAGGGGAAATTTTTTTTTATGTTGCGTATCCCAAGCACAGCGCACACAAAAATATTTTTTTTACTATTTACTAATTTAATACAATCTATTAATCTAAAATAAAGTCCCAAATTACGTATGAAAAGCCATAACTTCAAAACTAATAAACGGATTTCAATCGAACAGTATATTTATCCGGTAGATGGCACATAAGTCGAGATGTTCGGAAAGTCTGTATTTATGATCCGATTACGATAAAATTATAAACGTATGCAGGAAGTTTTACAAGAAATATTTAAAATCAATCAATAAGCTACATAGGTGGCGCTAAACTCTAGATATTCACAAAATCTGTATTTACCATCCGATTTTGATGAAATTAGATAGGTATACTGCAGGTATAACGAGAAACACTTTTAAGAAAGGTGAATCCGCTAAAACGCGCTACCGTCGAGTTATTCATAAAGTTCGTATCGGGCCTGATTTTTACTATATTAATGCGTTCCATTGAAAATTAATTTAAAGAACCACTACTACCATTGGAGTAATTTTCATCTGAACTCTATCACGGGCGTTGCTTTCAAATGTAACAAAGCTTCATTTTTAGCTTTAAAAATCTGTTGCAAGTATATGAAAAGTAGTAAGTAGTTGAGTAATTTAATACCAAAATAATAAAAAAAAAATAAAAACAACAACAAAATACAAAAAATACTAAGTTATATGTAGGAGCGACCTCAAATATGCTAGGGTAGCAAGTTTCAGGCCATTTCGGTGAGATTACGGATATTGACCATTTTTGGTCGTTTGCTGGCCCGTAGCTCATTGCCGGAAGTTCTACGGAGTTTTTTCAAATAATATCAAGGAAATTAACGTTATGAAAATGTCAAAAAACTACTCTTTTCGTACGGTGAATTTTAATATTTTTTACAACTTTTCTTCGATATCTGTTCTCTTTCCTCTGAAAAAGTTAATTTTAGTGCATTTTTAAACTACTAACTGAACTGAAATAGTATTGAAGCACAAATCACACTTACTTCAGAGGTCGCCAAATATTGGGTCGATATTTCTAATTTGGGTATAGTTTTCAATGATGCATTCTAACGTCGAAAACCAGTGCTCGAAAAAACATTTTGAAAACGGTAAATGGTACAGAATATATTAGAATAAATATTTGAAACAAATTTGAAATACGCATTTAATAGTCGACACATTGCTCTTTTCAATAAGCGATGCTTTAGATGTATATAAAAATTTGAAGAAATTCTCAAGAATGAGATCTCTCATATGTACTATAATACAATATCTTTTTACTAAAAATTAGAGAAAGAAATATTTAATATATTTTTGAATAATAAAATTGACTACTTAACACATCCTTTTGTACATACTTGATGTAATTGACTGTTATCTTCTGCTCTAAGCCAACAACTTATATTTATTTCCCTTTATTTGTGGCAATTAGCATTAGTCATGCAAAAATATTCAAAATACAAAACTATATATGTACATGCATATGCCTAAGCAATTCAAATAGAAATTTCTTCATTACAAACTTTAAACTAAACACAAATTTTTGCCAAATTCAATTACTTGAGCTGAATGCCACAAAGGCAGCAGCAAGCAGTTTCGGATAAGCACTAACAATTTGCATAGATCAGCAATACATGTATACATTTACATTTACATAAATATATATATGTATATATATCTATATGTGTGTGTGTACGTTTACAATATTTAAATCAAAAATTCATAACCGAACGCAAATAGCAAAGTGTCATGTTTGCCAAAGTCAAACTACAAACACTCACACATAGCATTTGATTATACTGTGTACATATAGATGTAGATGTAGATTTCCATTTGAAAGTGTTTGCAAATATGCATGGAAACAATCAAACAAATAAACAAAATAAATAAATACATTAAGTTTTGCTGGAAAATATTGTGTGCAAAATATGCCAATTCAATTGCGATTCCAAAACATTTCCATTTCACATACACACACACACACGCCGACACACTCAAAAGCACACTAATTTCGTTTAAATCAAAATACCAGCTCGTTATACGCTCTGAGTATGTACTATACTTCATGTGAGTGCGAATATTCACACACATCCTCATATGCTTTTGTGTGTGTGTGTGGGTGTGTGACCTTTGAGTATTTTTTGGGTAGCGTGTAGACAAGTGCGAGTAAATTTAATTTATTTTATATAAAGCAAACGAAATGCTTATAAATGCAATTTAATCCTTTTTATACAAGCGTACGTTAGCCAACAAAACCTACGAGCTATAGCAACAACAACAGCAACAAGCTTTTGCGCATGCTGGAAAAACAAGCGTCGTAATCAAAAATTGAACACTTACAAAGACTGCAGCATCGCAAAGTGTTGTAAATGCCATGCGGTGGTCAACAGTATGCTTTGAAGATTTCCACGCTTCTTTTTGCTCAGCGCCATGCCACACAGGGACATTAGAGGGGCAAAAAATCAGTTTTTGGACTATCGAAGCATGCAGTTTTGAAGAAAAATGTCTGACTAAGTGAAGTTAACTAATTTGTCAAACTAAAATTAATATCTTGCAGGTGCCGAAAATATCCATTATTTTAAGTTTTTTTCAGTTAAAAAATCATTAAGAGGAAGAACAAAGCTCGAATATATCGATCTGATCCCTATCTCATGTGCTACGCAAATCTGACCTTGTTTTTATTCAGAATATTTGTTTTTCAAACAGATTGTACTGTGGTATTTTTTTTTTAATTTCGTAAAATTTTCTAAACATTTGAAAATGCAGATTTCTTATGTTGTGTTACTGAATTTGCTATAAATAAATAAAAAAAAAAAACAATTACAAAAATATTTAGCATGGAAATTGTAGGCAATATTGCCAAAAATAAAACTGAACGATCGCTGAATCCATCGTTGTCCGAATTTCCGTGAAATCTACGAAAATACGATCTCCGAATCTATCGTAGTTCGAACGTAGCATATACATTGAATGTATTCGTTGGTAGCTATTCGGACTCAGGGATTTCATTTTCGGAAAATATCCGAACATCGGACTGCGATGGATTCAGTGATAGCCTCGAATGTATTTTTTTTGTGTGTTAAATTGTTGTATACTTTGAGGCTTAAACTTTTTTACTAAAAAGGAGGAGTAGAAGCTCGTAATGAAGACTTCAAGAATTACAGAGTGCGGTTTACCAGAAAACTCCACAAAATTTCAGCAATTGCTGACATTTTGAATCCCCTGATCCTTTCTTTGGTAGTGAAAGATATCAACTTTAAAAAAAAAATACTACAATTAAATGATGTTGTTAAAGAAATCAAATTTAATGAATAAAACCTTTCAAAATGTTGGAACTTTGTTATTTGTTCGTACATAAGGATTAAAAATATATACTAAAGGAACATCTGGAATGATTCGCTCTATGGGAAGTAGGCATGGCTGTTGTCTGGCCTCAGTAATTTTCACAATCATCCTATTGACTTAAAATGCAAAGAATAAATAAAATTTGATAGTTTTGGAGATATACCAATTCACTCTAAAGTGAATTTCTTTTTACCCATGATATGTATCAAATTTACGTTTCATAGTCACAGAAATATCGCATTTTTAGTTTTTTGTAAATTATCGATTTCACCAAATTATAATATCGCCTATGCCTTTCATAAGCCAACTTATTTGCCGAGTTTCGTTATGATATTTTTGTTATTCTTAAATTAACAGCAATTAGACATTTTCACTTCATTTTTTTTTAACTAGCTTAAACTAAACATGCATACACAACTTCATTGCCCCTGGAGTGCTCCTTCTAATTTTGCCAAAAAATATATGAAGTCATACCACTGTACGCTGTGCTGCTTTCACCAACCACACGCACAAAACCCATAATGAAATATTGATAATTTTATTAACAATTTCATATTTACAAACAGATTCTGTGACAAAAAATACTTTGCATGCTTTTTCAAATTTCAGTTTGTGTGTTGCATTGCCTACCGAGCTGATGAGTGCCATTTTAGCGCTTTTAGTCACGTAAATAATTAATAGAGCTTACACAGGGCATATTTTGTGTATTTACTTATACATGCGAGTGTATGCCTATAATCTTCTAAAATATTCATAACATAAACTATAAATCTTAGATAACTCGAATGGCAGGCCGCTAGCCTTGTGGCCTTAGCTGGTTGGCTGGCTGACTGGCCATGCAAAAAGTGATTTGGAAAAAGTTCTCGCAGCAAATTAAATTTTACACCAAAATGTCATTTAAGTAAAAGCAACATAAATTTGTGACAACAAAAAATATACACACACAAATGCATATACATCTGTATGTATATTTGTACATATAAATACATTAGGCTTCATCACTCTCCAAAAAACATCTGTACTATTTTTCCATCGGAATTGTGAAATTTATTATACTTTAAAACATCCACTAAATAATTTTTCCGAAAATAAGGAAATGAAAAGACGAAGAAAATACCTTTCCGCTGAATCATATAAGTCTTAATCGGTCAAGTACTTGCTGTATTATTAAAAACAGAATCATTGTAGATACACAACTTTCGAATCCCATCAAATAAAAGCAAAAATCTTAACCCGTCGATGGCGACTAAGTATCTGGAGGTTATTATCGACTCTAAACTATCTTGGAAAAGAAACATCGGAGAGCGAAGAAAATAGGAGCTTAACGCGTTCCTCTCCTGCACGAGTACAATTGAGTATGACTGAGATCTGCGGCCGAACATTATACATTGGATATACACAACAGCTATAAGGCCTATTCTAACCTACATATAATAGGCTGGTTTGGTGGGAGGTGATGATGGTCCGAAGCCAAGTCTTAGGTCGGAGATCGGCAGAAGTGGTTGGGAATCTGACACGGTTCTAAACTACGCCAAGATTTCGATCTTCACAGATGGCCCAAAAATGGGCATTGTGGAACAGAATCTGCCCTTATTCCAAGCTGTGATCTTTGCAATTGACATAGCGTAAAAAAGCGCAACTGCTGGCGATCTCTGCAATATCTTCTGCAACACATTCGTTTGGAGTATACTATACTGGGTCGCTACGCACAGTGGGTGAGGGAGCGAGAAGAGAAGTTGAGGCAAGACTGTGAAACCCGGTTCGAGAACAGCTATCAATAGCAGGTGGACCAATCTGGGCACATGCGGGGCAGCGTGTTCATTCTGATCATCCACCAGTTAGCGAAGAACACTAAGTCTACTGATGTCTACCTTCTCACGGGAATACTAACGGTATACCTGCCCGTCGGCCACATGGCCGCCAGAGCTGAGGCTCCCCATAATGACCTCCGTAGGAACTGTAAGGGTGAGAAAAAGGTAGTGCCCATTAAGCACTTCCTATGCTAGTGCTCTGTATTTGAAGAAATGCGCTTCCGATTTCTGGAGAAACTAAACAACTTCGATACTGTCGCATTGGAATGGCTGTTGGAATTTACCAAAAGATCGAGGCGTGTTAGGAGTGGCAAGAAAAATCCATTTCTGGACACCACAATGGGTCCTGTGGGCCCGAATAAACTCTCTACGTGAGCAGCCCGATATCCTAAACTACTCTCAACTATTATGCTTACACTCTTTTATCAGGCAATGTAATTTTTCGAAATATATAAATGTCATTATTTGCAAAAAAAAAAACTCCAGTTTCGGTAGCAGGTTTCAAATTGGGTCAGCTCACTTAAATCTTCATGTTGAAATATTTTTTGGTGAGGCACCCTAATGTACATACATTTGTTTTTTAATGTCAACATTGAATTCAGTGCTTGTGGATACCAAAAACTCGGCTGATCTGCAGCTGAGAGCTGAAAGTTACAAGTTTGCTTTGCACTATACCCAAAAAAAAGAACAAAAAAGCCAACAAAAAAATGTGCAAGTACTCCAATCGCTTGTCGTTGCAATGGAGCGCAAAATAGTGGCTAGCAACAAGCATCAGTTAAACAACAAGCCGAAAAAAGCCGTACAACTAAAAGCAAAAAGAGGCAAGTGCATACAGCAACGCAGTCTGACCGTTTTTAATGCGCTGCACCAAATCCTTTTTAATATACACACAAATATTCACACAACTCTTGCAACATCACAGCAGCCTATGTTTGCTATGCCACAACAACAAAGCACAGCCAAAGTAAAACCAAAAAAAGCTAGCAGCCAACTTCAGTAGCTCTTCAGCCTTGGCATACTACAAACTCTCTATCGGTTCGGTTGACTCGTCCTCCCCCTCTTTCTGGACACATTGATTTAACTACATTAAGGGCATTTGTAACTCGTTTAGGAGATTTGTCCATGTCCATGTCCATGTCCGTCTATATCAGCCATATCTATTTGCTGTTTCTATGTGCTAAGCGAGTGTCTGGTGTCTCTTTAGCTGCTGCTAGCAACCAATCGCCTAAAATGCTTGCTTTCTCACTCACTCAGCACTTGCATCGTTTTTCTTCTTTTGTCTTGCACGCATACACACACATACTCGCGCAAGCTCTCTAAATGTCTATGTTTTTTTTTCGAGAAAGTCTAAACGTTCTCGCCGTCTGTCTGTCTGTTTGCTTGCTTGACTAGTTGCTTCATTGTTGTTGCTACCCATCGAAAGGCTTTACGTCTAGTTGCATTCGTCCTCGCATGTTTGACTTCGCTCAAAAACGTTGTTGAGTCGTTGTTGAAAAGTTCATCATGTTCAAATTAAATTTTGCTACAAGTGCATTAGTAGTAGTGTAGTAAATTTCAATTGGTTGCTTAAGTTTGTTTGCGATCCGGTAGCATTTGCTCAGACTACTCCTTTTTTATTTCCTGCTATGGTTTGGGCACAACTTTTTATTTTTTATTTTACTTTAAACACTTCACTTTGACTTCATCTGCAAATGTAAATTAAATTACTCTTTTCCCTTTTGTAAATTTTCGTGGGCATGATTTTGGTAAAAATTGATTTAATAAATTACAATGAATTATGATGGGTAACCATAAATACAGGAAATTTAAAGAAAAGACAAATTTAAAATGATGTGCATCAACTGAAAATTTTAACAACTAGACAGCTGAGCTATTACCAAAGAGCAATTATGTTCTTATGTAAAAAACTTAATTCAGCTTACCGAGATTGCATCATAATGTAAACTCATTAAAGCGAACTATCGCAATAGATTTTCTATTCGTTGTTTTATAGCAAAACTAAGCTCGGTATTTGATGTATGGCATTTCCAGTATAATTTTTGGCCGAATAAAGGGTCTGAATGTGATGCTAGATGGAAACTTTTGATCGCACTACACCTACTTTAAGTCCATGTGTTTCATATTCCCTCGAATTAAGATTGGGTAGAGTGTAACCTTAGGAGTCGAAAAGTTGATTAAAACTTTTGATGGAGGTCTCTTCTGCGAGGATCATTCGGATCCTTGCTGAGTGTTCCAGTTCAATCCAGCCCCTATCAAGGAGACAGTTGATTCGGTATTTACCAAGGGTACACCCTTTAGGCAGATAAATAATTATTCCGGAAATCTAGCGTTAATTAAAAGCCAGGGGCATCTATAAAGAGCTCTAAAGCAATCCTAAAATACCTAACAATCTTTTCGATCGCAGCTGAATATATCGCTACCCGGGTTAAGAAAAGCTATTGACATCTGGCAAAATTAGATGGGTTACAAGCCAGCTTATACCTGGTGAGGATGTCGACTTGTAGAATTGTCATGGTCAGCCGGCTTTAGTTATGGTGTGAGTGGTGGCGATCAAACTATCTATCAGCGCGCAGTTATCCACAAATTCCATATAAGAGACGCGACGAAAGGCACCCAAAAGATTGTATATTTCAGAATATGTGGCATCTTTCTCTAAAACAATTAGTGGTATGCTGTTGAGCTTCATTTATAGAAATTTTCTTCAGCGACACCTTGAAAACTGCTTGGAATGACATACTATTGTCTTATCGTCCAAAACATAAGGTCTCAACCAGTTTACTGTCCAAATAAAATTTTCCGGTCTCATTTTATACTAATTTGAGCTACTTTCTTTTATTGTATATACTTGAGTTAAAAGTTTAAAATGTGCTATTTACAATAAAAACACCACCATGTTTGAAAGTTCCCAAATAAATCAAAAATTTGCAATATGCAGCAAAAGTTTGAAGGTCAAAATTTATGCCCGAAAGGCATTTTAACAATGAAATAAAAGAATTCAATTCAAACAAGCTCTCAACTACGACAACTAATGCCAAGTTCAGTGTGTAAAACCACATTGAATATTTACCGTTATACTCGTATAAATATATTTAAGTTATGGCAGGGCTGAAGAGCCAGCTCAAACATTTTCACTTGAATGATGATAAACTACACTTGGGCATTCGGCAATACTCCAGACAGACAATACGACATGAAAGCAACAGGCATTAATAAGAAATTGCCAATTGTTAACATGTTTGTGGCTGTGCAAAGTTTTCTTTGCCACATTACCAACTCCCAATGCCGGCGCATGCGATTACACCCAGCAAACATTTTGAGTGCGGAAAAATTGGAATCTGATTTATGCGCTGCTCAGCTTCCTGCGTTCGCTCTAAGGGTCCACTAATAAAGTGGTAACTCTCGATACTGATGGTATTTCATACTAGGAACTCTTGAACAGGGATTCATGCGAGCTAATTTAATGTTACTTCTGACCTCTTTTATCGCTGCTACTGGGAAGGTACTAGACGTTTAACTCATCTAAATACTGTGGCTTTTTTCGCTATTTCATTTAACAAGGGTGGGATTTTGAGAGCATGGATCTTCTTATTCCGAATATACCACGGAGCTGTAGGCAGTGTCCAAGGAATTTTTGATTGAGCTCTTTGAACGATGGCACATGCATTACTCCATAACTGTGAGCCGTACGCCCAGCATGGCCTTATAATACTACTTATTATAGTATAGAGAATTACATTATACTCCGCTTTTAATTTGGAATTCGAGTTGATGGCTAAAATATTACTATTGGCTTTAACTTCATTTGAGTTTTCTTAAATTCAATGTACTTTCCTTAAGTGGGACCACTTCTTTGGCCTGCGAAATCGTAATGATATTAAGGGATTAAATGTGAAGGTAACATGTTTACTTTTTACATGGACCCTTGTGCGCCAGTTAGCCAACCACTTTTCCACGAGCAGTCAATACTGAGCTGGAAGCCTGGATGCATTAAATGGGCATGGAAATCTGCTAAAGATCGCCAAGTCATACCCAAAGGTTGCTAAAGAAAGATGGTGATCTGCGTGCGGCAAAACCTCGATTGCTAACAGAATTTTCAAAAACTTCTGTGTGTCATAGCAAGTACCGTCCATATTTTATACATTAGACCATCTAGCCAAACGCGATCAAATACTATGACAACGTGCAGAAAAATTACAAATAGATGCGAGTGTGTGATGCCCCTTGCATGTGTACCAATCGTGAGGTGCAAGATCTTATCAAAGTGCTTCGAAAACAAGGCAGTAAGCTTATAGACCTTTTATTCCAATATATTGGAAACTAACCACATCTTAATATAGCGCTAAAGAGATTTGAGATGTAAGTATGTTATTTTTTTGTTAAACTCGAGGCAGCGATCGTCAAACGCTCTTTTGATAGAAGAATAGTAGACTTTCTACCCACTAACATCCAACTGCCGCTGGCTGCCTGGGCACATTTTTTTTTAAGCTTCATGTACCGTTGAACTTGCATCTAATAGCTCATTGTCTATAATGTTCGTTTGGCAAAATATTTGGCATATCATAAATGCAATGAATTGTAAAGGAACATGAAAATGTAAAATATAGGCAGGCAGGCAGGCAGGTACAACAGTCACCAACAGACTTGATGTTTTTCAGTTAAACTGGTGGTCAACAACAACAGCACGAGCATGAATGAAACCTGAAAAGCAGCAACAGAAACAACAACAATAATAATAATAATAATGACAGCAGTCATAACAATAATGGCAGGAATTTGTAGTGCAAGCATGGCTGTTAGCAGCCATATTAGCCGATGAGAAGGTATGCACTTTGGCAGGAAAGCCTGGCCTATTCGACTATTCGACTAGCCCTGCTGGCAAGCAGCCAGCCACAAAAGCAACGCAACTTTACGCCATACAAACGACATGACTTACACGAGCACTTAACATTGAAAATAGGTAGACTGAACGGCAAGATAGTAGACAGTCAGACCAGCAGGCTGACGGCCTAGCAGGCTTTTCACAAAATCACACAGAAGCGCCTGTTTGTAGGCTAGAGTTTGCTAAGGCAGCATTCAAAGCACAGTACTTGCCATTTTGCCCTAGCTCGAACTCAAACTTCGTGCTCAACCATTTAGGACTTAAGAATATCGAAGTTGGTATTATTTTCGATGAGTCGTTTCATGTACGCTTCGCTTGGCTTGAAACAACTGACTGTTGCGTTTGTTGTTGTGGTGGAGTTTTGTTGGCTTGTTTGTAGCGGTTTTGTTGTATAAATTTTGTTATTTGTTATTGCTTTTGTTGTTCTTGTTTTATTGGAGGGTAGCTGTATTCGTTTAAATGGATATTCATGCCACATTGCATCGTCATAGTGTAAACAACAATATGCACAGGAAACTGGCAAGACAAGGCAATGCAGTGCACGGTTGAAGTAGCAAATATCCTGTGGCAAGGATGAGTCGCTTGACTGTCACTTTATTTGCATGCGTGTTTTTGTTGGAGACGCTGTTGCTTCGTGCTGAACATTTACTCAAGCAAATGAGAATTTTAGTAAAATTGCAATACACTAACAAAAACAAATAGCTACATAACAAAAGGAAGCCCTACCAGGCAGTTGGGTGTGTGGTGAGTTGGAGGACACGACACCACATTTGCGTTTTTTTCAAAAATGCATTAAAACAAAATGTATGTATTCATAAAATACAGTACAAAGAATTTTACCGGAGGTATTCGCAGACAAAACCTGTGCGCGAATAAAACGGAACCCTACATGAAATAAAATTAAAAAAATGGTTTTATATAAAAACGATAACAGCTCTGTATAGTTGCAGCAATAATGTTTGTACGAGTAATAGATAAATTTAGCAAAAAGAGCACATTTGTTTTGCCTGAGAACATTGTAATCCTCTAACGACTTTCCAATTTTTGTTTTTACGTTCTTTAGGTTTATTGTAGTAAAAGCCAAAACTTTTAGGTCGGCGCTGATATTTGGATCCACTTTTTTGAAAACACCTTGAGTCGAAGCATAAAAACTTTAGTAGGCCATAGAAAATGAGGCAACTGTTATAAAACCAGCTGGAGGGAAACCCGATTTATTTTGGCTATGTCGCACAGTGTAATATAACAAACGATAAATTGTGAAGTTTTCCACTTTTGAAGAATATGTGCGATACTCCTGTAACAGTTAAACAGCCTGTTACATAATCTTTCCTCTCGATATCAGCAGAAGTTGTTTTCCCCTCAGCTATTCATTTTAGTAATGTTTTATCTCATCTAATAATTTTTTTCAACTTATGTGTGTTTGATTCTTTGGTAATTTACTTTTCTTCTTCTGAACCAACGTTTTGGAGTATTCTGGGCAGAAAGGTGATAAACCTGACCGGCTTCTCATCGGCATATTCTGCTTATTGTCTAAAGCACATCCTTAATTACTCCTACATTTTCTGCTAATCAAGACAGCCTCAGTTTTGCCGTTATGTAGGGACAGCCATCCTCCGATTTTTTGCCTACCGAAGGAAAACACAGTTCAAAAACTTCATTGTGCGTGACTTTCTATGAGAAGCGTCCAAGGGCCCGCTGAGGCAGTGTACTTTTTCTTAGATTTGCATATGTGTACGGGTGTATATAAATTTATTGAGTATCAAATGATGTGTTTTTTTACAATGACCTGACAAAAGTTTTCAAAAGTTTACGACTTGTTTTGCGATCCTTGTTGTTTTTGTTGTTGTTTTTACCACACATGTGTTGTCTAACCGTAGAAGCGTAACGAGTGAAAACAAAAAAACAACCTAAATGCATTTTAGTTAGAAATAGACTTCACTCATAAGGGTATTCGAACTTTGCGGACACATCTGCGAGCCTTTGAAGACCTTTGTTCAGCGCCTCCATAGATGGTTTTCTAGTGTGAGGGTACTTTTTGCTAACTAAAGGCATATCGAAAATAAACAACAGAAACACTCAACAAAAGCTCCATAAAACACAAAGTATATTTCTTGCACAGCACACAACAATACCCCAAAAGTATGCATCAAGAAAATGTATAGCACTACCATATGCGATAAGCGCGGAGTTGGGTTAGTAAATAAATAAATAAATAAATAAGTATGTGTGTTATATTATCGCCTGAGTGCGAGTAATTTAATGTGATTGAGAGATTGAAGTGCTGGCAAAAACATACACGAAATAAAAACAAATGTGACGAAAAGCTTAGTCTACGCGCAAGATAGAAAATGATAAAGCCAAAGGCATAGTAGAAGAGAAGGAAAAGAGAAATATCAGGGATGTAATGTTTACAGCACAACTTATACTTTACTTACGAACCCAAACATATGTATGCATGTACTCAAACCTTATTCTTTTCTCCCCACAAAACTGCATTGAATTTTATTTTATTGATTGAATTCGTTTAAAAGGTGACGCAGCTGCAATTCAATTAAGGTAAGAGTTTGTTAGTTGCTTTTGCTTGAGGCGTACTGGTTATGTATTGAGGGTGTGTATGTGTAGGTGTGCGCTCATACATATGTTTCCATTGCACATATGTAGATATGCATGAATGTGTGTGCATCTATGTATGCCGAATTAGGTGAGTCGCCATTTGATTAAAAACTTAGCTTGACACGCTCGTTGACTCACCCATGGACCGTAAAATCCGTGCAAATGTGATTAAGCACTTGCCTTTTTTTTGCACTGCAAACTTTTTCAAATGTACTATACTATATTCAAATAAAGTTCTTACAAAAGTCAAGCGCCCTGTTTATCACCACGTAGCAGTTAAACGCTTTATTTCATCACTCTCCCCCTGAAAGTATGCATTGAAAAATGATGACAGTTTTGATATCTTTGTAATACGTTATTCACATGAATAAAAAATGATTGAATGCCGTCGTATTGGTATTTCATGAACCAAAAAATTATTTTGAATTCAGATCACACTATACTATTAAATATCTATCTGCATTTGTTATAAAAACTTCTTTGGAATAAATTTCCCAAACTTCTATTTTAAACAAGCTACTATAGCCTACCTCACTAATCACGTTCAGAATAGCCTTTGTTTCAAGATTTCCAGATTTTGATGGAGATGCTTATCGCCCTCGAAGGTGTGTGAGTCTATGACTTGCAACACGTGGGCAATCACACAAAATATGCTCTGGAGTAGCATCAGTCAACCGCAAAAAACCTACAGTCCGTTTCTTCAGCCACTCCCTTTTGCATCTTAATTTGCAGTGCTCTGTCAGGTAAGAGTCCTGAGGCTTTCCGGTTGATATATAGAAGTCGCTCAGACATTTTTTGAGAAGGAGAGATGCACATTTTAACTTTTGTCTTATCTTCTTTTTGTTCTGCGATATACTATGGTGTCTGAGCATTAGAGTATGCGATCCATATGACTACGAAAATCGCCTCTCCCCATTCTATGTATATAGCGTAAGCTTATACCTCCCAAACAAGCCTCCTTCTCAATGAAAATTGAAAGGGGGGAATGCCTGTAATGACTCCGCAATACCATTGCAGTTGTTATGGCCCTCTAGGTACGTGACAACGACGAAACAGTGTTTGTATGTTGTGTCATAGTTTTAGGCACATGGGAATAGGGCTGCTAATTTCATTAAACTAATTAACAGTAAGGATCAACAAAGTAAGATCAAGAAACCAGAGCCTAACCTCAAATCATTCAAATCGACTTTCATTTGCCAAAAGCTTCACAATCAAACAGCAGGCGGTATTTAAACAAAAAAAATCTGCACCATACTTTTAAAGCGCTAAATGTGACTGACTACAACATTAAGCAACTAAAAGTATGCATTGCAAATGTAGCGACCGACCGCATACAAATCTGACAAAACTTTTTTAATGTAATTGAATTAAATTGCGAAAAACGTAGTGAATTAAATAAGTTTGCGCGCGACGACTCAAAACCGCTAAACCCTTGCTGCACCAGTACCGCCTGTACTACGTTGCTTAGTTGGCAGGGTGTTGTAAAAGCTGGCTACGTTGGTTAAGTTGGTGGTTTGGCAGCAGCACAATGACGACGACATTTAAACTGAACTGATTGTACATTGAATGCTGCAGACGACGACTACTACTACGGCTATAGTACACGGCCAACATCAACAGCAACAAAGAAGCGTGCGCTACAATTTTCTCCGTCATAGATTTTGCATAAAGGCGTAGGAATAAAGACTAGAGAGGCTATGGAAAGCGAGTGGGCTAAATAGAGAGAGAGAGAGAGAGAAAAAGGAGTACGCAGTAAGGATTTAGTGAAAGAACTTCAGTGATAAGGGCAGGAGGGCCAGCGCAAGAAAGCATTTTGCCTTTTGATGTGGTTTTACAAGTGGCAAGACGCGAAATATGCGAAATCTACTGCCTGCCTTTGCCGCCTTGCACAGAAGAATGCAATGAGGCAAAAGTTGCTGCCACAGTCGCCGCCGTCACCATTTTATGTTGCATGTGACGCACACACAAACATACAAGGCGTGTAATGGTCGTATTTTTCTTGGCGTAGTAAAATTTTTTCCAACTCATTTTTCGTTGTAGATCTTTGTTTTTCATTTTCTTTTTCGACAAAAGTTGTGTGCTAAGCAGAAAGTTAAACGACTCTAGTCTACTGCCACTACTTACGTAGATATACTACTTTTGGCACTCGCTGTTTTTCTATTACTTACTAATTTTTTTAGCGCTTGTCGCAAAAAAACTTTTTGGCAAGTATACATATATTTAGCGTAAATGTATTTGGGAGTGTGTATGTGTGTGTATGTGTGCTTGTAACCATATCGCTGCGGGAATTACACTAATTTGACTGTTTTTCACTTCAATTGAGTGATTTATTTGGCGGAAAAGATTAAACGGCGACAAACTAGCAGCGCAAAGAAGTTATACTACTAGTAGGGGTAGTAGTAATAGTAATACTATAACCGTATGTGTGTTTGTTTCCATGTATTAGTAATGGTTTACTTGCAGTAATGTAAAATTCGAAAAGTGCATTGCCTCTGCACTCTGCGCGCAAATCTATTCATCTCAATCGTTGTTGACAACCGAAAAATTTAAAATGCGGCAATGAATTTGTAATTAATTTTGTTGCCACTGCAGCGAAATTTAGTTGAAGTTTGTTCGGTGAGTGTGACAAGTCGAAAAATTAAGCAAAAATAGAAATTAAGAGAAAAATGTCAAAATATACACATAGTTGAAAAAGTAGAAAAGTGTCGTTTAATGTGACTATGCGTAAATGAATATTAATTGGAAAAGTCTGTCAAATGCAAAGTGTTCACTTTGTAAATTTACCAAGAGAATTGAAAATGTTTAAAAGAATAAATTAGTTTGCTCTATAGAAGGAAAAAAAGAAAAGAAAAAGATAACTGAAATTCAACAAAAAAAAAAGAACGAATATTTTGATATCATGTTTGTAAATGTGGTATAGGATCCGGCACAATATAGAAATTGAAAGTATTGAAAGTATTAATAGAACAAATTAGTTTGCGAAAGCAAAAAAGAAAGTAAAATTTAAAAACAGTATATGAAAGAACAGTTAAGAGGCACCGCCAGCTTGCGCAATAAAGTATCTCGTGAGTTCGGTATATAATGTAAACTGAAAATGGGCGGTGATGCTCTAATTTGTCAAAGTAATCAAGTTTTAAGTGGTTGATCTTTCAAATATAAGCTTATTGCATGTTAAATGGGGAATGCTATTAATTTATAGAAATTGATTGAATCCTGAAAAATAAGTTAAAAATATGCAACATCTTAAACCCCTTAAAAAATGCTTAACTGAAATTCTAAGTAATAGTTATTTATTGACTTTGAGAGCAGCTAAAAAAAAAACAGAGTATCAGATTCAAATTTTGAATTTAAATTTTCAGTGTTGAAAAAATTCTTAGCAGTACTTTTTTCTACAAAAATCTGTATGCTGATGGTCCATAACGATTTGCCAAAAATGTTTAGTGAAAATAACGTTTTCATATGAATTTTAGATTTTAAAAAAATTACAAACTGTTGCAATTATTATTTCACGCACTCCAAACTCTTAATTACTTCAACATATTTACTACATACTCAAACTTGCTCAAAAGAGTTTGCTTTTGTGAAATTTCGAAAGCATCAAAAATTTAATATATGTATGTGTGGGTGTAGGTATGTAACTTAAAATTGCTTTACAAAATTATACTTCACTTAAAATTCATTCAAACCCCCAAAATTTCCGAGTAAGATTGATCAACGATCCTAATAAGGTAAATATTGTTCATATAATGAATCTTCCTAGACATCTACACCTAAATAGATAATTAAAAAGAAATTGTAATTAATTGTCAGCTTTTAAGCTTTAGAGCGATTTGTGTAATTTTTGTTTGCTTTTTTCAAAATGTTGCTGCAAGTCTAATGAAGTAAATATTTCACTTAATGTTAAATCTTTCCAAACGTCTATTCGAAATTTTAGAATCAAATGTAGCTTAAAATGTCTGCTTTTAGACGATACAGCATTTTTGCGATTTTTTCTTTTATAAATTTTGCTTGCAAGTCTACACAGTTAAGTAATTATTCATCAAATAAAAGCCCTTGCATCTACATCTAAAATGATACTTAAAAATTATTTGTCGATTAGGATGTCTGCCTTTAGGCGCAACAACAATATTTGTGAAATATTTTTTGTGGCTGACTAGTCTAATCACGTAAATATTTTTCAAATACAAAACCTTTCCTACTGCCAAATTAATAATCAGATGTTGATTAAGGTGTCTGCTTTTAGGAGCTGTGGCATTTTTGTTATTGTTCAAAAATATAAGATAAGTTCAGCCAAGTACTTGCCCAACATCTAAAATAATACTTTAGAATTATAATTGTTTGTCGTTCAAGAAGTCTACTTTTAGGCTCCAGAGCAATTTTTGGTATACATCTTTTTTGTTGCCAATAGGTCTAATTAAGTAAATATTTTTCAATATAGCATTTTTGCTAATACCAAATTACTCATTATTTGTTAATTAAAATGTCTACTTTTAGAGACGCAACAATTTCTGTGAATTATTATTGTTTTTCATTAATAAATGAATATTGCTCAAATATTAAATCTTTCCAAACCTCTAGCCTCTCAATGATAATTGAAGCTTAAGCAAAGTCTGTCTTTAGGCTTCAGAGCGGTTGCAATATACAGCTCATAAAAATATTATCGATTTTATCTTGCTGCCAATCAAATTGTTTACATAAGTTATTCAATTCATTTTGTGGATGATTTCAAAAAGTTAAGAGAAAAAGTTGATTAGGCACAGCATGCAGTCTAGATTTCAGCTTCAAAGGCTCTAACAACATTCTTTGTTTAGTGAAGCACTTTACACGATGGAAAAGAAACCTACCATTTAAACCTTAAAATACACATAGAATAGAATGATAAATGAGCATAGAAATGATTAAAGAACCCCAAAAGCCTCATTAACCTCATTAAGACAGTTTCATATAATAAAAATGCATTCCTAAGTGTATATATCATTTTTCTCTATATTGCGCGCATTCCAATGAGTAAGACTCAATCTAAGATTTATTTATTACTTTTTTTTATTATTTTTACCGAACACTACGTTTCTGACCTTTTGCTCGTTTATTTTTAAAATAAGTTTATCTATTTTCCTTCGAGTCTCTTTGAATTTTTTTATTAACCAGACATCACAATTTGCATAGTAAGACAAAAAATCTGTTGTTTCAAAATTTCACTGACATTTCATTATCTAACTTATACGCTTTTTTCATTTTTTCTATACTGCAACTAATTTTAAACTTCAATTAACTTTTAACTGCACTGCATTGACTAAAGTGTTCCTTCTTTTTTCTACAATTTTCTTTGCAAACTCTTCAACTTTCACTTTTGCTTTATTAACATTAATTTACATGCAACGTTCTTTTTTTATTTACCTCACTTTAGCTAGTATTCAAGGACCTTCCCACGTGTAACAGAAGAAAGTTTACAAAAAATATGTTTAAAAAAAATATATTGGTGACCAATTTTGCCACTTCCGCTGTCATTAATTCTTTTTTATTTCGCTGTCGAATATTTCTACTACTTATTTAAAAAAAAAAAAAAAACAAATGCAAAAGTTTCACAGTTTTCAGTTCTCTGCTTCTCCTTACTTTTTTGGATTGCTTCAGCAACCCTCGTTCATTTGCCAAAAAGTATGCAAATAATTATAGTATGCGGTTTACATGTGTTTACAACGGCCGCGCCTACACAAAGCGGTTGCATAAAGCTTTTTGAATTCGTGCAAAAAAAAAACTTTTATACGTAAATAGTTTGCTCCGAAAACTTTTCAAAGTTACTGAGTAACTACAAATAAATAAATATAAATAACATACTATCTGCCACAGAATTCCTAGGGACAATTTTTAATAAATAAGCGCGGGTAGGGTTCAAAAGATATGTCGGCACGTTGGTAAAAAATTAGCAAAAATTATTGCGTTAAATTTTTGGCGCAATACATATTAAGTAAAGTTTGAGCTTTGTATGACTTTAAAAATTGTGAATTACAATGTCAGAGATAAATGGAAGAAATATATTGAGAACGTCGCCTAACTTATGTAAACTTAAACAATTTTTGAAATCTTGACTACATTAAAATCTGAACACTTTAGTTTACATACTTTTCGGCTTTATTTAAAAACTTTTGTCAACAAACTCATTGAGATAAGCTCTATAAGTAAACTTGAATCCTTGCTAAACAAAAGGTGAAAAGTTATTTGAGTAGATTTTTTGAATCTTTGTTTCCAAGTTTACATTCGCTTACAACCCTATCCTTACGCAATCTTAAAAATTATCTTATCACAATTGTGATAATTACTGTGCCTAAAACTATGCTGAAGGAAACTTCATTATATGTAAATCGTTTTATTTATATTTTTTCATTTCTCAAGCACTTGAAACAAGTGGCTCAATAATTACTACTAGGCGGCCACCATAGCCGTGTGTGTAGCATGTGTGCACTTCTTTCGGTTGGTCCCGAGATCAAATACTTGCCGGGGCAATTAACATCAGAAATTATGAAAAAGATTTTTCTAATAGCGGTCGCCTCTAGGCAATGGCAATCCTCTGAGTGTATTTCTGCTATGAAAAAACTTCTTAAATACTCATTTACGGTTCGGAGTTGGCGTAAACCAGTAGGTTCCTCAATTAGTGTTACAACATCAAGACACATTCCGCAAATTCTAGGAGAACTGCGGCCAAACATTAAGGTATGATTTAAACGCAAAATTATTACAATTTATGTGATTGCGAAAGAATGGGGCACTTGGTGTTTCGAAAAAGTTATCAGTTAATTAGACCAGTTCGGTTTCAAAAATGGTTACATATTTTTCTGCATGACTTACGTACTTATTCGTAAGATACTTATGCAGCCACAATTTAATTCGTTGCATTAAAATCTCGCATGATTTATTCAATTCCTAATGACATTCAACAACCACAATTAACCAGAGTTGCCGCGTATATATGCGCCAAAATACTAATGATGAATTAATAAACGTTTAAGCCACAAAATTTATTTCAAATCGAATTTCATTGCATAATTTGAGGCGCTTAACCGCCATACACACACGGATACACGCTAATACACTTACAATTCCACATCGTTTTGAATTCTATATGCTTTATTATTAAATTATACCACTTTAACCTCAACGCTAAAGCGCATCATCATTCAACTTGCCACATTGTTGCAAGTGTGCACTATGTTAGCGTTGACGTTGTTGTTTTTGTAGCAAAGCATTAAAACACAAACAACCGCAATATATGCTTAGGAAGTTCTAACTTCCGTTTCCGTTCGTTGAGGCGCATAAATGACTGCCAAAGGAGAACTTACTTCACAGCCGCTGTGGCATGGCATGTGGCAAAGTGGCAATGACTAAATAGCAAGTTAAGGGCAGCAGGCAACAAGCAGCAAGCAAATGGCAAATGGCAAATGGCAAATGGCAAACGGCGAATGCCAGCCAACCAACCAACCAGCCAACCATTCAGCTCAGCCACCATGGGTGAGCTACTAACGACAACACAAAGTGGCAAGTGTTGCCAAAACACGAAAATCCCATTGAAGTTGAAATATCCGCAAATGAAATGAAAAATTCAACACGTTGTTCATGCTAGCAAGCGAGTGTGCAAACAAACAAACGAACAAATGTTATAAGCTGACTTTGTTGCATGCAACAGGCAATGTGCCACAAAAGCACAGCCGAGTGAGCATACGGCACACGTTTGGCAGCAATCGCATGTTGCATGCCACTTTACTTGGCCGCCACGATGTGCCGTCATCATAGCCAGCAGCAGCAGACGGCTTGCACAATTCAGACTGGCAAACGTGACGCTATTAGCTCGGCCTGCCGCCTGGTTGGCACTATTGCTTGCCCTATGCCGCTCAGCCTGTAGTCTGCTGCCGGCTTTTCGCCAACAATTCGCTGGGCCAAAGTGCCAAGTGCAACACGTTTTTGACTTTCATTTCTTTATTTTTTTTAATTTTGTTTTCATTCTACGGCTTCTCTATTTTTATTTGACCTCAAGTACCTAATAATTTTATTGTTTTTTAATGTGCTTTGACTTACTCCTTTTTCGGCGATTTTTTCGGGGCGTAATTTTTTCGCTACAATGTTATTCAATTGCCAGTTGTTGTTTGCCAATTTTGTTTTTTTTTTTTGCGGTTTTGCTGCTGTTGGCAAAGTTTCAAGTAACTATAAAGCTGAAGTGTCGAAATGGGCGGTGTTTATTTGCTATGAGGCGTTTACATTACAAGCCATCAGGAAGTCAATAATGAGTGGCTTCATTTGTATGGCTATGAGAGACAGCGAGCATGGAAGTCGGTAAAATAATTTGTTTGAAGGGTTTATGTGCATTGGTTAAAGTAGATAATGAAATGAAAGGCAAGAAAAAAATAATAAAAACGAATACCAAAAAAAAATTTATAACGAAAAGGCGTTGAATTTAGCACCATTTTTGGAGTTGGTTCTAAATAAAAAATATTTATATAAAAATAATTTAAAACGAACCAAAAACCGCAAAGCAATTTATAAAGACCTAAATATGCCGCAATTTTTTATAAATCCTCGGTATGACTAAGAATGAAGGAAGGTTCCGAAAAACTGCGTAATTATTTTAATGTTACTATTAATACGTTCTAATCAGTATTTAGATACTTGTATGAAATATTTAAATTCCTAAGTAGTTCTAGGACGTCGAACGCGCCGAACATTTTACTTAGGGACCTGCTCAGCGCCCATTCCCCGGGCTGCACGGACTTCTCATATTTCGAAATTGCAAGCGAAATATTCCTGCAAGCTTGATAAATGCTAGCAAATTGAAATTAGCTTCAACCGTTTTGATCCATTCAAGTCTTCAGAATTAGTTGCAATTTTTTCAAACTAACTTCAAAGGGTTAGTCACCTAATGATACCCTGGCTGAAGGCTATTTTCATGGGATACTTGAGGCTGAACTATACGCATGTTTCCTGAAGAGAGGCACGAATTGTATTTATGCCCAAATCATTAAGAGCAGCCCTCTACAGACTCTACAAAAATACCCGATTTAGCTTCAGACCGTTCTGCTGTTCTTTTTTCCTTGCTGATGTGCCCAAACGCACAATATTCTTTTCTGGAGACTTACGTCTTACAAGATTACTAACCACATTGAATTTACCCCAAGTATTATGAGTGATATAGACATTGAAGAAAGAATTCGAGCGGGCTCTAAATTCAGTTATAGCAGCTGCTACTTATCAGGCCATTCCACAATTAAAAACAAGAAAGCCGAAGCAAAACTATCAAATTACAAATAGTCAAAAAGGACGACTTGTTTCTGAGAAGCGACGCCTTCGCAGATAATGTCAGAACCACAGGTCAAATGCTGAAAAGCGACGGCTAACAGTCGCTGCCCGTGAACTATGAAGAGCCCTCGCTCGTATCAAATACATTGAAAGCTTGTCACCAACTAGCACAAAGTGCTCTCTATGGAAAGCGAAAACTTGTATACAGCCACCAACGGAAATCGGCACGTCTCTAAGAGATTGCTGGTTCGCAAACTGAACTAATAAAAATGCATCCACTTGAGATTATAAAAATCATGAAAGAGCAACTGCATTCAAAGAAATCACTGGGACATGATCCAATGACCCCACGACGGATGCCCTAACATACATCTCAAATCTCTTTAGCGCTATTCCATTTTCCAGCACATAGGAAGAAATAGATTATAATTATTGTACCCAAACCAGGCAATGACAAACCCCAAGTTTGTTCATATTAGGCATATAGGCTTGATACCTGGTTTTTCAAAGATCTTTGACAAGATCCTCAAAATTGTTGCACATGCGAGGAATATTATGAATTCGCTTCAATTTGAATTGCAGTCACAACACGTCTAACATCTGAGATAAGGCGGCTTTTGAATGAATAGAGTACTGCTCAACATTTTTCTGGATGTCTGACTGCATTTGGCTGAACGGTCTAATATATAAAATAAGGACGTTACGTTATGTTAGCAACGGAGTTTTTCTCGTACAACAAAAAGATTTCAGTTCGACAGGGAAGTGTTCTTGGGTCATTTCGAGAGATCCCCGTCTCACATCATCAACCTTCGCGGATGACACTGCGATCCTTAGCGATCTCGATGACCAGACAATGCATCCAGACTTTAAGCTCAGTACTTACTACTCATGGAAGAGTGGTTAGTGAATTGGCGCATAAGGCTTAATGAGCAAAAAAATAAACACGTAACCTTTACACTAAATAGGAATTCCTGTCCGTCTCTATTCCTAAATAGCATTATGTTCCCACAGACCAATAAAGTGGTGTATCTTGGTGTGCATCTCGATAAGCGCCTCACTTGGCACAAGTAACGGGTTTTTTAATAGGGGCGCTACAAAAGTAGACCGATAGTGACGGCAAACGACGCCATATTTTACGATCCAGCAACGAGTTGAAATTATTAAAATTTAATACCAAAATTCGGAGTCAATGGCCTTAACTTTAAGAGCGCTACGTCCAATTTATGGTCGTCGTCATTTCTGGCTGAATGGCTTCGTCAATAAGCAAAATATGCGTTATTGGATAGGCAGAAATCCACACGTATTCCATGAGTCAACATTGCATCCTGAAAAAATTACGTTTTGGTGCGCTTTATGGGCCGGCGGCGTCATTGGGCCGTACTTCTTCCGTGATGATCAAGACCGGCACGTTACTGTGAATGGGAATCGCTACCGCTCAATGATAGCTGCAAGCGTGCCCGTTGTGCCCATGCAAAAGAAATCGTGTAATGGCATCGAATGTACTTTCACATGAATAAAGAATTTAATTCATATCCCAAACCGTTTTTGTTTTATTTAAAAAAACTTTTTTAGCGTTCCTATTGAAAACCCCTGTATATTGATTCCAAGAAAATTTATCGGCTCATCATCTCGCCTCCAGTAAATAGAGATTTTCTATTTATCAAAATAACTGTTTTACTGTTTGTTCAAAATTTTGAAAAACACTGCGTACTGTAACTTTAAGTTTTATCAAGTTTTGTACAGAATAGCCAAAATCTTTTTGCTTGATAAAAATTATTATAAATTATTAATGTTTTGTTAATTTTTAAAGTGAACAGAATAGCGGGGTGAGTCTCTACAGAGTAGATTCGGTAAATAAATCATGCTATTATAAAAAAACGAAACCAAAAAATATTGACATTGAAATTGGGATGGCAAAGTTGTACATTAAATAATTCCTCGTATTCAGTTAGTTTCCACATAACATTCTTATAGAAGGCAACAAAAGTCTGTCATGTCTAGTGGGAAATTGGCGTAGGTGGATTCCGTTCAATATTTTGCATATTTTATTATATTTATATAAACATTTATATTACAATTTTCAATTTTTTTAAATAGTACCTTCAACGAATTTAAGAAAAATGCTAATTGATCTAAAAAATAAATCCTATTACACAAAAATATTACAAACATTCACGCCATATCAACCGCATTTAAGTCGCCCCAATTAATTTCTCAGCCATTACAAATCCGACGCCAAATATATGCCAACTACACAACCACACTTTAAGCAGCTTTAGCAGCAACACCAAATTGTATGCAACATCAAAGGCAACTAAGTGTGTATACCTGCCTGTTTGTTTGTGTATGTGTGTATGTATGTGCGCGACACAAAAGTGCATTTAAAATGTAATTTGTCTGCTGCCAACATAAAAGCAGCAAGTAACAACAATAAAATGTAAATAGCAGCAACATAGCAACACTATTGTGGTTTGTAATAAAATCCACATGAATTTATTTTAAAAATGTTTTTGCTATTGCACACGAAAACCCCATCTACATATGTATATACATAGCGCATGCACCGCGACAACATCATATTGCCTACATACAGGCGCACGGACAGGATTTTGTGTGCAGCCCTACAGTATAACTGATATGCCAAACTACATGCAGAACAAGTAAAAAAAGCAACATCAAAAACAAGTATTGTGAATCTCGGCAGTAAACCTGTTGGTTGCCACAGCGGATAACAACGAAACCAGCCACCTAGCGGTGGGCCAACCCAAGACCAATCGAGCTGGGAATATGCGGCCGTTAACCGGTGACATTTGCGTACGTGGAAATTCAAGTAAATGTAGACGTTCTCATACATATAAAGGTACCCATTCCTTGCAATAAATAGGTGTGTGTGTGAATGTGTGCCGCCATAATCGCGTACTACAAAACCACCACTCCGTAAGCTCTGTTGCCCACTGTGATTTTACATTTTCAGCGACAGGTTCCTATTTTTGCATACTTTTCCTATAACTACAAATACATTTATATAGTTATATATGTATTTGCATTTTTCGTTTACTATTTTGTCTCTTTAAATATGCATTTGTTTGTTTGTAGTCGCATATGCGTCTGATTTGTGCCTCACTAATGGTTGTACAAGCCACAGGCATATCCTATACCCCCATGCCGCTTCTGATGTGTCTTAACTGCTTCGGTGACTATTGTTAAAGCATTCGATAACAATTCATACTGCGAATGCATGGCTGATGAAGGTATTTAAGTATGTATGGATGAAAGGCACAGGGTGTGTTTAAAGAAATTTAAGCAAGTAAAAAGCAAAATTTTAATTCAATACGAATATGTCTCAATTAGAATTCTACTTACTACTTAGAAGACACAGTAAATTTTTATTTCCTAAAAAAAGTGCACTAATAAGATGTTAGATTACGTATATAGTTTTAAAATTAAAAAGCTCTTTTTTGTATAATAAGAATTTATGTATCATTTATTTTGAATATAGCTGAACCAAAGGTAAACAAAATAATACAATGGAATTGGCTGACAAAAACAAGGTAAAAACCAGGTCATTCCTATTGAAGTGATGCAACGCTACTCGGTAACCTAAAACCATTAACTCTGTGCTTCTGCGAGAATCGAAACGGTAGACCATCGATTTACAAGCATCGGTATGCTTCTGTGATGCCACGTCTAAGTTGAGGAGAGTAAAGGAAGAAGTTGTACAGAATGGCGCCCTCTCTCCTCTAATGTTGAACTATTACATCACCGCAAAGAAAACACCTCCACCAACCCTTTCATTCACCCTCGACTCGCCCGTTACGAATTTCACTGGGCCTGGTCCAACACACAGCACCTCTGCCATTATTTTGGATTCAGAGTTCTGAAGTCTGAAGTAATTTTTTTTTCTAATTTTTTTTAAGTTTAGAATGAAAATTAAAATTGTGTTCTTTTGATAAAATTTGTGGAACTTTTAGAAATATATTTTATATACATACGCTTTGTTAACGAAAAAAAATGTTTATAAAAAATCAACCAAAAATATTTAAAATGAAGCTTATTTTGAATGTTATAAAAGATTACCATGTGGCCACAGTTTGCGTCCTGTATATATTGAATATTCTTCAAGATGAGCCAAAAAAAGCGAGTTGGTAGAATTTTTCGCAACTCCAGCTGAAACTGAAAGTTTCTTTAAGTTTTCCCAACAAACTCACTTTCAAGTAACTACTTTAAGAAATATGCCGGCTTTTTGGCCACCATTGCAACACTGTGCGACCAAACGCACCTCGTTAAGCACTCTCCAAAAACATTTCATACATAAAGGCGCACTGATACTGGCACTCGATGGAGACCTCACTCACTCACTGCCTTTATGCCGGTCGTCCTTCGCCGTGCGCTTGTGAATATAATAAACTGATTGCACACCGAAAACTGGCAGCTACAACATGGGCACCAACACAGCAACAAAACTAACAAAAGTATACGTAAAATTCATGTTAGTATGCACACATACTAGCTGCAACAGGCGCCAGTAGCCGACAGACGGGCGCGCCTGAGCATGCAATCAGTAATAATATCAGAAGCTGAGCAAGCTCAGTAGAGCAACCTTTTGGTTGAATGCAGCATTTGTGTTGGGAGACACAACCAAAGCAAGCTTGTTGTCGGTAATGTTTTTAGACTTTTGTTATTTTCATTGTACTGCTGTGCAGTTTTGTTTTTGGTGCAAGCTTTTGGTGGCATCAGCGTCGTTATCGTCTTCATCGTTGCCAGCTCATTTGCCTCAGCATGCAAGCGTGCGTGCGTGCGTGTGTGGGTACGACGTATGTACGTTGGTAGACCCGCTGGGATGCATAGCCCAACCACATTTGCGAGTAGTTAGTGGAGGTGCGGTGATGCTCTTGCCACGTACTATTATTTTACACACGCACACACACCCATACTCGGGGGACATGTTAACACGACTATCGTGCCACGAATTATTTTTTATATACATCTGTACATCTACGTGAACTGGCTTTTGGGTACAACATTCGGGCAGAAGGTAACGCCACTGACTGTTGCATCCTTTCGGCGGCCCTACAAAATATTATAATTCACTCAAGCGCGCAACTAGAGGACCAGTGCAAGAGCGGACGGCGGCACACAGGGCTAGTCGGAAACAAGCCGAAAACGTTGTGGCGCACACACTTTTACAGTTCTCACTATTTTTTGTGCATTTGAAAATATGCAAATACACTCGGCAAGCGCACATACAGCACACACACAACCACATGGATTTTTGGCAAGGCGAGTGTTTAAAATTGCCTTGCGTACCACTTTATTGTGTGATTTGTCAGCGCCTAAAAGGCGCGTAAGCTTTTATTTTGCATTGGACCATACAATTATTTTCTGCATTTTATGTTTTTTTTTGCATTTTGCAACGCCAATATGTTTTGTAACCACCACCGCCGGACGGGCGTTCAGTAAGCGCTTATCGTTATGGTTTTACATATTTGCCACGACAAATTTGCCAACATGCAAAATTCAAGAGTGTAAGCTGTAAATTTTGTGTATATGGAATTTTTTTGCGCTTGAAAGTAGGCAACAAATGGCAGTTAAAAATTTAGCAAAAAGGCAGAAAAAACAATATTTTTCGCTGTTTTAATGATTTTTATTTAATAGTTTTATGTGTGTGCAAAAAACTTTATCATACACTCAGTGCTTTGCATACAAAAAAAACACGAAAAGAAAAGTGCTTTACACACCTTGCGCACTCTATGTGTGACATATTGTTGTAATTGAGAGATGAATAATTTTTACTACAAATAAATTGGCAGTTTAAAACATATGAAAAACAGCCGAGTAGCATAAAGAGGCATACTTTTAGCCACATACACTCAATCTCCGAATATACATACATATGTGCGTGTGTGTATCAAAGTGATTTCGTGTGGGAGTAGTTAAATTAATATAAACAAAAAAATCCCATAACTTTTTGTACACAATTTATCGCCTAATTGCAGCTTTTAGCCGCTAATGGCTAGTTGTTTTTATAACATTTTTTTTGAAAAAAAAAACTTGTAGGTATATAATTTTATTTTTCCTTGGTTTATTTTCACACATTATTTTCATAAAAAAATTTCAGAATATATCAGGGCTGCACAAAAGAATATTTTTCGCTCAATATTAGAGTTCAGATTTTATGCAAAAAGTAAACCTCAAAATATGTACCATTATAGCTACACGAGCGGACTAGGAAAATCTCTTTTAGTTTCAGTGATTTCAATTCATTTCTTTAGCTTACAGATCCACTTTTCAAAACAGTCTTCAAATAAGTCACGGACTTCACTAGAGCCACAGTGACATTATCAGTGGAAGCTTTTGATCGACCTTCACGGAGCTCGTTTTCTGCAAAAAACTATACCTAGTGGAGTCTTCGGAAAACATGGAAATAGTCTATAGAGACTGTGCAATTGTGTCATATGTAATTCATTGAACATTTCTAGTGGCGTTAATTTAGGTTGAAAGCCCACAAAGAATCACAAATAAAATTTCGCCTTTTTGGTCAACTTTCGTCTGATCCGTCCTCTGCTATTTCGCGCTATCTCGTCTCCAGTTTAGGTGAACGTTCCGCAAAGGCTTAGTTTTAAGATCTTCAGAAATCAATAAAAATTACAAACATCCTGTATATATCGAGCCCTAACTGCGAATAAAATCTATGCGACATTTTCTTCAAACTTTTCATATTCGATATAATCTTTGAGTTTTAATTCTTTTTAGGGCATAGTTTTAGGGCCCCTGCAGAATAAATCTGGATAAAAATTCGCTATGGGGAAAGGGCACTTCAACTGATTGTCGGACTTTCAAACTTTTAATTGACATCAGATGTATAATTGCAGCGCTTGTAATTTTTTATCGATGTCATTGACAATCTCAAATCGTGCTTCAATTTCATTCAACATTCTCTCTTAATCACGCTTTTGCAGATTATTAGTTGAAAATATTTAATTTATATTTTTTTTCTCATCCAGCCACTTTTTAAAATAATGTCACTAGTCCTTTTGCATTTCTACACTCCAGACATTATATGTACATAAATATAATACTCATTCGTGAAATTGAGTGTGAAGTGCATGAAATTTTCACAATTTGCACAAAATCAAATGTGAAAATTCAACATCACAAAATTGGATAGCAAAATTCTAGGCGTCACGCAATTAAATTTCACCAAGCGCCTAAATGCATGCGCTCATAAGAATATAAACACAATCCATGCACTTTTGCACGGCACTTTCATCAAAGTGAATGACGAAATCCGAAACTACTACCGCACAAAAACAACAAATAAATCAGCTCACTTTTCACAATAACATAATGCAAAGTAAGAGTGACGCCACAAGTATGTTTGTTGGTACTTTTGCCAACTTGCTGTGCACATATTGGTCTTAATAAATATCATATTTCGTAACATGACACTTTCACACTTTCGCTAATTTAAAGCATACAAAACGGCGTGCACACGTCAGCTAACCAACCAACTGGCAAGAACAGGCATTTGACCGGTTTATTTGATTGCTGTCGCACCATTCTGGCGCTGTCGTTGTTGCTATTAGACGTCTGGTGTGAAATTCGTGACTGGCGCGCTTTGTCACACAAAATGTGACGCATGTTACCGATAAACATACTGAAAACGACTAAAGGACGTAACATAGAAAAAAAAACACAGTGCAACGGCTGTGACGTAATTAAAATTTGTAGAGGTGTTGCCATTGCAAGCAGGTAAGGTTGCTGGATGACCGCTGGCATGAAATTTTTGCAGAACGGCCGTATAAAGTTACACATGCAAAGTATGTAATTGCTGCTAAAGGCAATGGCAAACAAAAATTATAGCATAAAGTTAGGCGCCACATATGCGATTGTTGCAAATTTGTACATACATACAATGGCAAAATATGAAGCAGTGTCACCGACATGGTGTGCGACATGCAATCAGCGCTGGAAATAGGCGTAAATGTTTCAAAGTGTGATTTATCACCTCTTTCACGATGGCGTGCTTGGTTTTGTTGTAACTGAGTTATTTTCTTATTTTTAAGTTGACATGCGAGTGGACAATTTATGCAACTGTGTGAACGATTAAAACGCTTTGTTAGTGGAAAATTATGTTTTTACGCTAAAACTATTAATAAACGGTTATTGCACTTAATAGTGGGCAATATGAGTTTATTTATATTAACTACCGATAAATACTTGTATTGACCTAAAAGTAGGCATTGGAACATATTTGTAAGATAAATGTTTCATAGCGAATACGAATCACACTTCAAAAGCTTGGTTGGAGAATACAAAAAAAAATGAAAAACCTTCATATAGTAGTTCCGATGTGGAAAAAATAAGTTCCCGACAATATCTATTACAGCTCCTACAATTCCAATACTTTTATTGCAAAACAAATTTGAAGTTTTTTTTTAAAGTATGCAAAAGAAATTGTTACTGTAAAATATTAAACAGTAACTGGTTTCTTTAAGAATTACGGGATTATGCAATGAATGCATAGTCCTTTTCCAATCAAACTTTTGCTTTTTCATGATTTTTGATTATCTCCATTAATTAAGTGTTATGTGAATAGTAAGAACCCATCAGTCAGACATTAAAATTTGTGATTAAAAATTGTCGAAAATACTAGCAATATTTAACATATTTACATAGCACGATGTACAGCAATTTTTTTATAAGACAGATTTTAAATGGAAATTTTAAATTTCCCAGATATTTTGAGTTTTTCAAATCATTTTTGTTTTACCAAAAACTAGCTATACAGCAATGATTTGAAATACTCATTCGAATAATTTTTCTAAGTCCTAAAATATATGTAAATCCGTTTTCAAGTAAGAATTTAGAATTTTCCAAAAACAAAGTTGTTGCAATCCTAGTTTTTCTTTTTGTAAAATTTACATTTTAAATCATTTCTTTCGCCTACTTGAAAATTGAAATTTTTCAATCGCTTCAGCATTGATTTTCATTCAAGCAAAAAAACTGAAACACTCTTAAAAAATTTAAGAAATGTCAAGTAATATACAATAGATGTAAAAGCAGGTAACAAAAAAATAACACAGTGCTACAAAATGAAAAAAAAAATATGCAGGGGCTCTCGCATGGATTTTTAGTTTCGTCATGGCCCATAAAACACTTCCTCATTTGCGGTTTTTCTCCATCACTTCGTTTTTAAATTTTCTGCGTAGAAATATAATACAACTCTGAAATTCTTAAAATTACAACTTCGAGATGCTATAACTTTCTTGTTTCTTGATCGAATTCAATTTTCTTTTTTTTATTTGAAAGATGTTTCTTTTATCCTTCAATCATATAAAAGAATCATATGACAGTATGGCTGAAATATTGAATGTCATTGACTACAAAACTCACAAGTGGCTAATTGTAGCTGACTTCAAGGTACTGACTATTTTAAATGGTATGCAGGGTGGAAATACGAAGTATCCGTGCTTTTTCTGCCAATGCGACAGTGGAGCAACTAGCCTACACTACATACAAAAATATTGGGCTCCACGTACATCGTTTGTAGTTGGTGAAAAAAATAGTATAAATATTCCCTTAGGTGATTCAAAAAATATTATTTTACCACCGCTGCACATTAAACTGGGCTTAATAAAACAGTTTGTCAAAGCACTGGATAAAAATGGTCGAGCCTTCAACTATATTGTAAAAAAGTTTCCGCGAATAACTTACGCAAAATTGAAAGAAGGTAAGCAAGTATGTATTTTAATTGCACGATTTAAAACAAAGTTACCTTTTCCAACAGGAATATTTGTCGGTCCACAAATTCGCGAACTATTTAGCGATACTAACTTTGTACAACAAATGACCGATGTTGAAAAAAGAGCACGCCAAGGGTTTTCTTCTGCGTGTGAATGTTTTCTGGGAAACAGAAAACACAAATTTGGGCCAGATGAGCAATGAGCAAGGAGAACGATTCCACCAGGAAATACTAAAGATTGAACAGGAAATACTAAAGAGTGAATAGCGAGATTCAAGCAGCGCCGAACATAAAAAACAAACCAAACGGAAACATTAAAAAAAAAAAAAAGACACGCTCACTTTATAAAGCGCTACTACGCTAATCTTGAATCAATTTTCATTTACTATTGCTTTTTGGAAAGCTGATTTTATGTGTTTTGTTATAAAGGTTTAAAAGCCATTGTTTGTAACTTCAATATCCAATAAAAATGTGCAGAAAAGGAAAATTTTTAGAAAACTTAAAATTTTTTTTTGGAATAAAAGACCAAAACTTGGTCATTTTTCGGTCGATTTGCAAACTATTTTGCTTGTTTGAAGGGTAAAAGAAACATCTTTCAAATAAAGAAAAAGAAAATTGAATTCGATCAAGAAACAAGAAAGTTATAGCATCTCGAAGTTGTAATTTTAAGAATTTCAGAGTTGTATTATATTTCTACGCAGAAAATTTAAAAACGAAGTGATGAGAAAACCCGCAAATGAGGAAGTGTTTTATGGGCCATGACGAAACTAAAAATCCATGCGAGAGCCCCTGCATATTTTTGGTGTAGCACAGTGTAATTTTTCCCGATAGCAAAGCTTTAATTTGTAACAATCACGAGTTCAGTTTTTAAAAATAATATTTTTTCGATGTGGTCAAATTAATAATCAAATAATTTTACTAGAAAAAAAAACTATACTAACAAAATTTTTTTTTAAGATCGAAATCAAATTTTTTAAAATAGGTTAAGTCAAGGTTTATATTTGATTTTTGTATCCCATCTTTTTCGGTCAAACAAGAAAAAACTTTTTTTTCAAGTTCAAGAGTCTAAATTTTTGCAATTTTTGCTTTAATTTGTTTATTTGGTTCTAGTGATTTTTTAAAAGTTTAAATTACAAATAATATTAAAGTATATAAATTCTAAAGCGAAAATCATATGGGCATAAGCTTTCACGCAACCGTTATTTCCAAAGAATATCTCCTATAGAAATAAACTAAGCTCTACTAGCACACCTGCATATACACATACACAGAAATATGCGAATATAGTATGTGTCTTTTGCACAAATGGTTTATTGTTATTTGAAAAGCAAGTATTAAATCCGCTTATAATTTTCCTTTACCTTCCGAAGAGCATAAATAAATAGTGAATGACAAGTGAAATGGTAAACATAGACACGTACGTAGGTTTGTGTGGTTCTACATACATATGTACATAAATGTATTTGAAATGGGAAATACAAATGTATGAAGTTTCCTATGAGAAGTTTTTCTACGAACAAATAATTCTTGCCGTCCTTACGGGGGTGCGCCTTGAAGTATGCAATAGAAAACAAGCAAGAAAATCTATACATATATTGTATATATAGATGAGTAGAATTTTCACGTAGGTAGTATGTTTGGCACATATGTATGTATGTACATGTATTGCATGTGTGTGTGTATGAGTACGCAGGAGTGAGAGCGTATTTGTTCAGGCTTATAATCATACAAATACTTTTGTCGCTCAACAACAGCAAAAACGCATACCACCCTACATCCGTACACCAGACCTCGCATAACAGCAGCATTGGTGCAACTGGGTGTGGCAGCATGAAATATTATTATTATTTATTTTTAAGTAAATATCAAAATAATTGCATACTGAGTGCTTTTGTATTTCATATTTGTAAGCCGCTTATTTATGAGTGCTCAAGAGCACACACACACCCCATACATCCATACATCCACCCAATCACTCGCTCACTCACAGATCTCAGTAATTGTAGCACATCACATCAGCGCTGCCATTACCAATACCAACATACATACATATGTGCATCACCACCACAACCACCGCACTGTCTGCCTGCTTATTCGTGCTTTGAAATCGAATAGAAATAAATGATTACGAAATGAATGTCTTCAGTTTACATTCGTTAGCTGTACAAGTACACACATGCTCACTTACTTATACAGTCACATAGGAATTTGTCCATTCTATTATTCTCCCTCGCCCTCTCCTATCTATGGTGAACGCATGTATGTACTCGTATGCGTTCGGCGCGCCTGCAGGAGTGTTGTCTATTAATTAGCATAATAATAGCATAGCGCACGTTACTCTTATGGCAACTCAACACTAACACCAACCTTGTGCGAAACCCACAAATACTCACTCACTCGCATTGCAAAATTATGCGTAATTGTAACTCGTTCCCTGCAGAAATTTTTCAAATCAATGACAAAATTTGCAATACCACCTCAAACCATAGGGTCTGCTATCATTTGATCTGCCATTCTTAGAATTGGCGTTTGTGTATTTGTGTGCATATGTATGTGTGCACCTGAGCATCCATGTGAGTGTATGGATATGAAATGCAGTTATAATTATGCGATTGAATTTACTATCATTACTGTTGCAAGCGCCATTGCCGCTTATTGTTGATGTTGTTTTTGCTTTGCATCTTTTGTCAGTTGTAATTAAAGGTGGCTATTGTTTGTGCGGGAGAGGATTTTACAATACATATTAATCAATGTAACAATGATATTAAGTTGGAATGATTTCTAGTAATTTTTATTTGTAGGCCTCTCGTTGCTTGAATTTTATGTGCACACACACTCGCCCCACTATATATTGTCTGTAGTTTAAGGCTTTCTATACACTGTGCGACAATTTTATGGTAACTCAGACCGCCCCGGACTTTGTTAATATTTTCTGTAAGTATACATGATAGGTATACTACAGTATAGCATAGTATTTGCAAAAGTTAGCACGAATTTTTTGTTTGCTTGGATACTTGGATAAAGTTATGAAAACTCGACCTAATTTTAAAAAACAAAAAGCGGAAAAATTGTTAAAATGTAAATAATTGCCGGAAAATTTCAGTAGGCGAAATATTTGTACAAGGAGCGTTTAAATCCATTGAAAATAAAAAAAATACGTCTTTTTGAAATATCCAGTACCTATTCATGATCACTTCCATTAACATTAATAACCTTAAAATAAATAAACCCATATACTAAAACCTTCAAATCTTTTAGCATTTTCAGTTCGACTTTATTTGAGTTCCATATTAAATTTGATTTTTTCTTGCTTGAGACTTCTTAGAATAAATGAAAAAAAGTTTTAACAGTTATAGGTTTTTTTCTGAAAAGTGAGAATATGCAAATCAGGTTCAAAATGAAAAAATACAAAATTTGTTACAGCATTTGAATATTGCAAATGAAGCGCATAAACAATTGTTGATGATAGTAAAAGCGTCTGAAAGTGAAAGCTCATGAGGGTGGGCTTATTAGCGGAAAAGCTAATGAGACTGAAAGCTTTTACGAGTGAGTACTTATAAGTGTGAAAGCTGGAAAAGTATAGATCAATCTGAAACAAAAAATAATAGTTTATGAGTTTAAGGAGGTTTAAAATAAAAAACGGAATTGAAAAAATTAAAACGTGCATAAGTGAAATTTTATTGCAGTTAAAGCTTTTACAAACAAATTTAAATTAAAGAAGTTTTAATAAAAACAAAGAGTAAAAGTTTAAGAGTGTGTCTGATTTTGAGAGCGCCATGTTATGAAAGTGAATATTAGCATACCCAGTGGTAATAAAACATTATAAAGCAAAAAGGAGATTTGATATGAAATATTATAGCTTAAAAACGCAAACAGTAACTTGAAGAAAATTGATTTCAGTGAAAAAATCTAGAGTCAAATCTCTTAAGAATAAAAGGCTGAGGGAAACAAAGTTTTTGAGAATGAAAGATTATGAAAGTGAAAGCTCACGAGCGTTAAAGCCTCATGTCATTTACAGCGCGAACAAAAAACAGCGCAAATATCATTTCATTTCAGAGGTGGAGCTGTTATAAGTTCTTTTGCACAAAATGATAAATAATTGTTATACAGAATAAATAATGTTTCCATTGACAGTTCGTTCCAAACGTTCTAAGACAATAATAATAAAATTAAGGAAGATATAAAAATTATGAAAATGAAAGTGATGATGAGGATAAAGATGAAAATATAGAGAAAGATAAATAATGTCGGAAAATAACTCTTATTGGGAAGGCAAAAGACATTTTCATCTAACAAGTGTTATTTAACAACTTTCTGGTTGTAATTTCGAGACCACAGTTATTTTTGATCTCATCTTTTATTAGTCACAGTCAATCTTCTTGTGAAAGTGCTAATTTATACTTTACAGAAATGGCAATACAGAGTATTGCTTCAGGAAGGATTTTCGTGCATGTCATAAGTATTAAGATTTTACAATAAATGTGAAAATATTGCTGCAGCTCGTAAAAAGAGAGAGAGCAACGTTATTGAAAAAAAAAAACAAACAATAGCTTCAATTAAAAATCATTTTACTTATGTCAAAGAATCTTAAAATATTCTAGGTACATAAAATTGTACATAATTCACAATTTTATTACGCAATACCATTCATATGCCTCTTAAATTTAATATATGTAAGTTAAAATCCAACTGCCAACTACGAACTTCCGTCAGTAATCAGCCAACGCGCTTTGTTGGCTGTGACAGTGCGCCGCTCTTCCTTTCAACCGAAGTCAGCTTAAGAGCGCCTTTTATTAATTTCCATTGTACTTTTTACTCAATAAATTATTTTCAGCTTTCCTTCCCATACTTATACATATACATATATATAAATATTTGCATATACATAAGTAGATATATATAACATATTCGTATGCAGCCAGCACTTTTTAATCTTTGCTCTTCTTTTCAACTTGCATTTTATTTCCATGTCGCCTCACCGCAGGGTGCTTCCTCCAGTCTTGTTGTGAAATTTGCCGATACTGAGAAGGAGCGACAGATACGACGTATGCAACAAATGGCGGGTCATATGAATTTACTTAATCCCTTTGTCTTTAATCAATTTGGACCATATGGAGCTTATGCGCAGGTAAGTAGGCAACAAAAATAAACAAACCGGCAATACAGTACAGTACAATATATAGTGATGGTTATGCAATAGCAACAACAACAAAAAAGCAACAGGCATAAAAACAAAATGCACAACACAACTAATGTAAAAGAGTATCGTAAATAAATGAAAAAAATCAGCATAGTATTAAGTAGAAAGAACGATACGGCAATAAAAGCAACATCTTCGCAAAAAACAATGCGCAGTAATTGATTTCGATTTTTGTTGTTGGTATTGCAGTTGTTGCTGTTACTGCTGTGTGCATTGTTTTCCACTTACTTTTATGGTTAATGTCATTGGATTTTGGCTTTACCGGTGTTGTTGCTGCTGATGTTCATGTCGTTGTTGTTGTGCACATAAAATGTCAAAACAAAAGGCGCTGCATTTTTATTGCCAAACAAAAACGTACAAAAATGGTTATACAATCTGTGGAAGCGCAAATGAAAACAATGCAAAAATCTCGTACAATAATGGAAAACGACAACGGAGACAATAACAACAACAGCTTCAGTAGAAATCAGCGTCACGTAAAGTGCATTAAATAACGGCGACATTGGCGTTGATGTTGGTTGGCAATATAAATACTTAGTACTTTTTTCTCCCACCATCCATCCAATACATTCGTCTTCCACAAGCTCGCCTTTGGGCAGCATTCGCATCGTAAATTGCACATTTTTATTACTACTTTTGTTGCAAAACCAATTTAACTGCAACTACCATCCGCCACCTCGATACTTTGCAACATTTTTCTCTTAACCTCTCTTCCGTAACGGGCTAACCACTTCCGTTACGCCACGCTCGATCGACGCCCACCCTCCACACTCGACCGCCAATTGCTTGCCTTATTTATGCGCACAACTTCATCATCTGCATACTTTAGCATTTCCGTTTCTCATCAATTTACTCATACCACCAGTTCGTTTTATTTTCTTCACTTGTTTAATGTATTGTCTCTTTGTTTTTGTTTTTTATTTTGTTTCTTCTTATTGTTCTCTTCTCTACTTACTACAACTATAGCAACAGCAAGCCGCTTTAATGGCCGCCGCTGCCACTGCACCGGGCTCGTATATGAATCCGATGGCCGCGTTGGCAACGCAAATACCTCATGGCTTAAATGGCACCGGTCAGCCATCGCTGCCCTCACCGACCATGCCCAATTTCAATATGGGCGCTCAAACGCCAAATGGACAACCGGCTGCTGCAGCGGCCGCAGCAGCTGCCGCCGCCGCTGATGGCGTCTTTACGAATGGCATTCCGCAGACGGCATTCCCGGGACGTAAGTATCACATGAAAGAACATAAAAAAGTAAACAAACAATCGTAGAATAAAGTAATTTACAGCTGTTTGTGTGTAAAAGAGCGAACTGCATGAAGATCTATAGAAGTAAATAAATTTCTGATGCGATAGGTTAATATGGATAGGGCCATAGCTAGGAACAAGAGACTCGTTTTTTCAATTATGTTGTCGTGTTTGGAAGGAAAAGCGAACGCTAGAGAAAGAAAAATTAAACCTGTATTATAATAATTGTGATTACAACCGGACACATAAGTTTTATAGCAAAAACGTTACTCCATTACAATTATTAGATAAGATACATATACATATGTTCTTAGCTACTATTAATATATCTCCAGCGTTTATTTTTTTCGTTGTCTGATAAAAGTTCTAATACATTTATGAAGCTAAAGATAGAGCAGAACGTAACGATAAAGAAAAATTAGGTGAAGATAAAGATAAAGATAAAGATAAAGATAAAGATAAAGATAAAGATAAAGATAAAGATAAAGATAAAGATAAAGATAAAGATAAAGATAAAGATAAAGATAAAGATAAAGATAAAGATAAAGATAAAGATAAAGATAAAGATAAAGATAAAGATAAAGATAAAGATAAAGATAAAGATAAAGATAAAGATAAAGATAAAGATAAAGATAAAGATAAAGATAAAGATAAAGATAAAGATAAAGATAAAGATAAAGATAAAGATAAAGATAAAGATAAAGATAAAGATAAAGATAAAGATAAAGATAAAGATAAAGATAAAGATAAAGATAAAGATAAAGATAAAGATAAAGATAAAGATAAAGATAAAGATAAAGATAAAGATAAAGATAAAGATAAAGATAAAGATAAAGATAAAGATAAAGATAAAGATAAAGATAAAGATAAAGATAAAGATAAAGATAAAGATAAAGATATATATAAAGATAAAGATAAAGATAAAGATAAAGATAAAGATAAAGATAAAGATAAAGATAAAGATAAAGATAAAGATAAAGATAAAGATAAAGATAAAGATAAAGATAAAGATAAAGATAAAGATAAAGATAAAGATAAAGATAAAGATAAAGATAAAGATAAAGATAAAGATAAAGATAAAGATAAAGATAAAGATAAAGATAAAGATAAAGATAAAGATAAAGATAAAGATAAAGATAAAGATAAAGATAAAGATAAAGATAAAGATAAAGATAAAGATAAAGATAAAGATAAAGATAAAGATAAAGATAAAGATAAAGATAAAGATAAAGATAAAGATAAAGATAAAGATAAAGATAAAGATAAAGATAAAGATAAAGATAAAGATAAAGATAAAGATAAAGATAAAGATAAAGATAAAGATAAAGATAAAGATAAAGATAAAGATAAAGATAAAGATAAAGATAAAGATAAAGATAAAGATAAACTATTTTGTGTCGATTCTACCGTATACAACTGAAAATATCTGCAAATACTCTTCTCTACTTCCACTTAGTTCTCATATCTAAGACTTTCACTATATTTTCTCTCTTCAACATAGATCCACTCCATTTAACGATTCCACCACAAGGTCTGCCAAATGGTGATGCTGCCGCCTTACAGCATGCCTTCACTGGAATGCCACCATTCCCAGGAGTTGGTAAGTTCAAATTATCGATAACAATAAGAAATAGCTCAATGCAAAAACTATGAAGTTTCAAGGTTGTTATGAATTTGCTTAGGCATTTGAGCAATATAGCAATTTTATTATTCTAAATTTGATTAAGACGCATAAAATATTTACTTTAATTTATAATATTTTTCATGGCAAGAAAAAAATTAAATAGTTTTACTAGCCGGTGTTTAAGAAATATCGTTTAAGATTTATTTACAATGCAATATTTTTATAAGTTCCCCATTCAAATTTGTCATAATTAGTTTAAGTTTTTGTTCCATCACTTCATTATCAGATATTCTGCAACATTTAAACTGTCTTTTTTCCAATCTATATTTTTGTTTCAATGCGTCACATTTTTTGTTTTTCTATACTTTCAGTTTTAATTTTTTAATTCCTTATTTAAATAATATAAACAAATGTGAGTCATCTTTCTTGTTGTCATTATGGAATCCATTAATTAATTACTTAATTATGTAATTGTGACACTCACATTCATTACTCGTTCTTTATTTCATTGTTATTTGGTTGTTGTGTCATGCCATAAACAAATACCTATGCATATATACATACATATATAACTATATTTATTGTTAGCTCAAAACGATATTTATTGAAACCATATTGTTGTTATAAGTAAATTTATGCGTTTTCTTTCAATGTTGGTAATTCTGTTTGATGAGTTATTTAATGATTTCTTTCAATGCGCGATAATATAAAAAAATTAATGCGAAAGCGACAGGAAAGAAAAGAAAATTATTTGCATATTAAACAATTATTGAGAGAAAAAGAAATAAATAAACCAAAAATAAAAGCCAGAACAAATTGAGAATAGAATTAAATGTCTCAAAAAACGTTCTTCTTTTGTCTAATATATATATTTTTTAAAACAACGCATTAATTTTTTTTAATATTTTAAATATTTCACATATGTATGTATGTGTTCATTATTGCCAATTTCCAACTATTTGTAATTCATAATTGTTTATTATTGTTATTTTTTGTTACATCTAATGTAAAGAAGAATTAAGTATTGCTGTTAAATGTTCAATGGTTTAACAATATTTTTGAGTCGAAGAAGAAATGAAAAAACCACGGCGGCAGGGTGTAGAGATTAAGTAAAATCACTTTATCACAATTGAAAATATCACAAGATTGAAAATAGTAGAAGTTTAATTCACTTCACAATCTTCGGTTGCAATCAAATACGAATTCTGTATTTTAGTAGAAGCTTTACTAAGCTTTCACTTCTAAGCTTTAGAATCACAAGGTAGGAAAGCATACTACAATAATTATTTCACTGTCTAACTTGGCATTTAGAAAAATAACGATCATGTTAAGGAAAGCATACTACAATAATTATTTCACTGTCTAACTTGGCATTTAGAAAAATAACGATCATGTTAAATTAAGACCTGATAAGAACTGCGAAGGTTCGCGAGGAAAATACGACATGCTTAAAAGCTTTCGCACATAATTTATTTTCTTAAAAAATTACTTATTAAATCTAAACTTTTTTGTCACCGTGCTGTCGGAACAATTTTCTTTTCGCGGTATTCATAACATGCTTTCAATTGATAGTAAGCAGCTAAACGCAAAACGGGTAGAGCTTTAACTGTACATTACTTAACAACTCGCTTAAAGCTTTTCCAATGGTAGTTCTAAAGGTTAGTAAAACTTTCATATTTCAGAAAATGTACACTTTAGTATAAGGTTTTCTAAAGTGAAAATTATATCTCTTAACTTTTTTGTTCATACACGGAAATTCAAATTAAGCCGCTAACCTGAAAAAAGTTGTTTTTCGCAAGCTTACGAGACTTTTAACGCATAGTTTTCTTAGATCTTAAAAATTCCGAAGTGATTTTACCTGGCCTTTTACAAGCGATAGTTAAAATGCGTATTTCCTTCATTTTTCTTTTACACACAAATTCAATATTAGATCTCAAAACTGAGTAAAGTGTTTTGTTCACAAGCGCATAAGAGCTTGTATGAAAGCCTGCACCCATGATTTTCTTAATTCAAAAAAATCGTTTTATTTCAAGCTCATGATAGCTGTTGAGAAAGTGATTTTCTTAATTAAAATAAGTCAATCTATTTCAATACACTCAATCTTTAAATATTTAAGTAATTATATTTCGAACTGCAATGAAGTCAATTTTAACACATGAACATACAACATACAATCTGTCGCTGTTAGTTTGTTCAGTCACATTTGTATTAACATACTTATATACTATACAGATATGTGGACAAATAATTATAAATCAGAAATTTATTAACTATATAAAATAGAATTATTGTTTTTTTTTACTTGAGCTACAATTTTATGTCGATATTTATTATTATTTACATATTTGCAAAGACGTATATAAATATTGTTCAAATTAATTAATTTTGATTTTACAATATGTGATTTTTCTGTGTTTTCTCTATTTTTTCTGTTTCATGTTTTTTCTCTCAAAATTACATACATATACTCCATAACATAAACGTTGTGTTGTCTCATAAATGTTTCGATTACTATATATATATATATATATATGTGTGTAAAAAACGTAAAAAAACAACAAAACCAACAACAAAAATTATTTATATAATGCAGCCTTTCCCGCCGTATATGGACAATTTCCACAAGCTTTACCACCACCTCTAGCGGCGGTTGCACCCACTCAACGTGAAGGTAAGCAGTTTTTAAATGTCAATGTTTTTTCGATGTTTCGGTTTTTTATTTTCTTCTTTTTTTTGTATGGTTTTCGTAATTTGTTTTATTTTCTTGTTTTGATAACTTTATTTTCTTAAATCACTTATATTTAGTAGTTATTTTTTTGGATTTGTTTACAATATTTATTGGTTATAAAAGTGAAAAGAAAAGCAATTTAATAAAATGAAAGCATTAATCATATTTACATAGTAGCTTGTTTTTGTAAATGCTTTCAATGTTCATTTCAGTCTTAATTTATTTTCCCTATTTTTAATCTATTTGATTTCGACATTTTCATTGTACTTAATTATCTGAGTGTTATTTGTGATTTGTGAGTTTTACTCTAGAAAATTAATCATTATAAGATTAATTTGTAAATATTTATAAATATATATAATTATGTGCATTTTATGTTGGGGAAAAAATTAAGCTGTAATTTGTATCATGCACAATACTTTCTAAGACGGATTTGCTATTTTCCCTCTATTATGTGGTAATTTTTTGCGCTAAAAATTTTTACGAAATTAGCCGCAGGTGAGCTTCTAGCTAGGAGACCGAATTTCCTTTTGTAAATGCCGTTGAGAAGTCAGACCTTATTTTCATGCAACCACTGGTTGAGATTAGCTTTCATTAGAAATGCCAGGAGCCCACCTGTCGGGTTGCAAAGCAAATCTGCCCTAGGATTAACGTTAAATGGTCGCTAGTAAATATCGGCCACTCTTCCATCAGTACAGATCTTTCTAATGGGGTTACACGGTACCAGGATGAATATTAGTTAGGATATGTTAGTCATGAAGCACTTGGAGATCGCGTTTAGATATTATACTAAGAAACATACTTAAGGCAGATGTCTACGTTGGTTGTAGGCTCACAAACCCCCAAAAGTGTCCCCTTAAAACGTCGATGGCAACATGTAGTTGTATATTTTACAGTAATAATGATAAAATAATAATTTGGCGCTTACAACGTATAGCTGATATTTGGCCGAGCTTATCCTACGAATTGTTGTGTGCGTCTTGATGTTGTAACACAAATTGGGGGGCCGGCAGACTCCGAACGGTAAATGATTTTTGTGAGAAGTTTATTTTTCATGGCGAGCGAGGGGCTAGCGCTTTTAGAAAAAACAATTCTATAATTTGTGATGATACTTGCCCCGGCCAGGACTTCATCCCAGACCCCCGAATGAAGCGCTTACACCCTAAAGATTCGGCTACGCCGGCCGTGTATTTAGTAAGCACAGCTGACAATCTGAGGAATCGGCGGAATCTGAGGAATTGGCGACGACAGCTGAACTTGTTATTTTAGAAAATTATTCTGAATTTAATTGAGTTTGAAAAGTTTCTTTGGATTGTAAACATAAAGTGAAACACTTAATAGAAAAACGGAAAGAATTTTTGAACTTTCCTGCGGATCAGTAGCCTCATTACCGGCTTTTCACAATCACGACAACTTTAAAAATTACTTTCTCTTTAGATCTTGATCAATGCAAGATCCCTGAAAACAATGCAGCCGATCAGCTAGCCAGACAAATTTCAGTGATAAACTTGAATGAGATGCCGATACCGGTCGCAATAGGATTTATAACAAACAGCCGACAGCCTCTTCTGATATCGCTTCGTTTCCTTTAATTTAAGCGTATATAATTAATTATTATGTAAGCTATACATATAAGTAAAAAATAAATAAAATAACCAACAAACAGGAACATTTACCACCACCATCCACAGCAAAACTAACATGACCCCAATACGACCAAGGATAGATATTTGCTAGGACAATGGCCTCTAAGAATTCTTGTTAGAGTGGATACCTCTTTTCGATTTGAAGTACGGTCGTGGGATTTTTGCCACACGGAACCACGAGGTTCTAGCTGTTTAATAGTAGGGAGGTTTCCCAGCGTTCGTTCGCTTATTGTATGGTGCTGCTCCTCGCGCGAAGTTTAAAATGGTCATTTGCATATCATACTTGATTTTGAGTAGTACAGCAGTCAGCACTAGTGGCATAGGTAGGGACACCGTACGTCACCACTACCTGGCATAGATAGGGACATATACACCGTATGATCTGGCGAAGACCAAAAGACTCTTGGCAGTTCAAATAGGGCATTGGAGACCACGCCAGAAAAATGGGTATTGCTCACAATGCTGCAGACTATGCAGTGATGAAAATGAATAAGAGACATTTGAGAACCTTCTATGCAGATGCTAAAGAACAAGATATGAATGTTGAAAACTTGAAAAAGTCTAAAACTATGAAACTATGAATTACCTAAGTCAGAAAATTATCAGTCGACTGTCATAGGAATTTAATTCTTTTTGTTCTTGGAATCTTTTGAGTTTTCAGAATTTATCACATAATCATAATTACTTCAACATAAAATATTAAAAACATTTAATATTAATAACCAAAAATCATTTGACCAACTATCTGTATAAATATTTTCTCTCATTAAATTAAAACTCAAAAATGTGCCAGTAATGTAGATATGTACATACATATGTATATGTACATATAAAGGTGTATACATACTATTTATTTACATACTTACTTTTGTATATATGTGTATATAAATATGAGACACTCATCTTCAGTCATTTTCTAGCAGAAATGCATGGCACTTTATTTTAATTTTGTTATTTATTGTCTGTGTACATGTAGATTTTAGGATGAAAACAAGTCATACTCACATACATAAATACATACATATGTACATACATATTGGTTAGCGTAAATACTTACACAAATAGCTGTAAATATTTTAGTTTTCGTACTAAAGAATGTTTTGTTACTTTCTTAATACTTGTAGTTGTTCCACAAAGTGCATGTGTGTAAAATCCATTTCCTTATTTTATTACATAAATACATATACATATATTTACATACATAAGCATACATACTGATGATGTTTTACTTTTTTTAAATATTCCATTCATTCATAATTCCCCATTGTAGCATTGAACCCCACCGACTAACTCACAGACTTTTTCAAATGCATACAAATATGAAATATTGAATTTGCAATAGTAGCTTAAAATATAATGTCGTTTGGAAAATATTACACATTCTGTTAAAAGCATTTTGAGTACAAATAAAATGCATTGTAAATATTTTATAGCACTTTATGATAGTAATAGCATATTTGATATTTTTTTGCATGGCATTTTATTAGCTAAGGTTTGATATGTAAAGAAACATTTTTGTTCTTATAACTTTTAAGATATCACACAGTTAGCACACATTACATCATTTTGTAGCGAAAAACGATTGAATAATTTTATATCTATGTATGTATATATAGACTAGTATTCTAATAAATAATAATAATTAAGTAGAAAAGGATTTCTACTTAAATCATTAAAAGTTTGTTTCTGTCAAACATTAAACAAGCTCTGAGAGCGTTTATGTCACAAAAAAGCTTCTGGTGAAAATGGTCAACCATTCAGGGCTTGTAGAAAACTGTAGATCTTCCCATTGGTGTAGTATAAATTGCCAAAGCTCAAATTGAATAAGAAGCTTGATATTATATCAAGGACGACCAAAGGCTTGCATTGAAGGAGTAGAAAGCTCATCACTTACTGAACTGATTTTCAAAAACGCAGTTAATGCTGAGATTCGCCTGGCCTCGTAATGCATATTTTATTATTTTTATTGCCAGAGATTAAAAAGATCGGATTTTTCTTACGACGAAAGCTTTGTGATACATTGATTTGCTACTTTCCATTCTAAACCGATGCGTTTTTGTGATATATTCCAAATTCGTAAAAATAACTACATAATTTTTGATTTACTTCGTACTTTGGGATTAACAAAAAATTTAAATCGTTTTAAATCTGGACTTGATTTATTCAGCGGAACCTTTTTAGAACAAAATTGTTCATTTTCAAATATTTGTTTATTCCAAAAAAGAAAATTATTAGAAGCTTTTTACAGCTAAGATTTATTAAAATGAAATTGTGCAGTGTAAAGAGTTTTATGAAAGCTCTTCTCTTCGAAACTTAATTATCACAATGCTAAATAATTATTTGAAATTGAAAACATTTCACTTTTTCTGTTGATTGAAAAAGTACTTTGCCGTTGCTGAATATTTTCTTGAACTAATAATTATACCAGCATTTATTTCTTGAGTAGTGCAAAAAAGCTTTATTTAATAAACTTTTCTCTATACCGTGAAGCTTTCACCAAGTATTTTGGTGCAATTTTTTAAGATGCACAAAAGTCTAAGTAAAGCTTCTTTGAAACTGCAATGAAAGTTTGCGCTAATTTTAGCATATAATCCTCATTGTAAAATTACTTTAAAACGGCACGAAGGCAGCTTTCGCTACCTATACAGCACAGCTTTCACTTTACACAGCAATAAATTAAAACGAACTAATGAATTACTTAGTCAAATGGAGTGAAGCTTTCACAAGAAGTGGTGTATTTTTTTTTGGCTGCACAAAAGTCTAAAAAAAGTTTTCACCTCTTTTGTTTAAAATATAATCCTTGGTTTAAAGTTCGTTTATAGTTCACGCAGAACAGCTTTGACTACCTCCATAGCACAGCTTTCACATTACTTAACTTTAAATAATTTTGACCTGATGCCTTTACTTCAGATACGGGCATTTATTGCATAGTAAAGCTTTCACAAGAAGTGCTTTAATATAATTGTTTAAGCTGCACAAAAGTCAAAGCAGAGCGTTTGCCTTTTTATGCGCATATTCCTAGTAGTTGCGTAGGAGAGCTTCTACTACTTACTTATCACAATTTTCACTTTGCTTAGTTTTAAATGATTTACATCAGATATCTTTATACACATTTTATGAGTCCACTAGATTTTTATCTGTAAGCACACAGAAAATTGTATGGTACTGACAACTCACAGCTTAGTTTTATTTCTAGATTAATTTTCTTTCAGTTATGCGTTAGATATATCATACTTAAATATACACTCGATTATTTATGTGTATAAAATATTTGTCTTGTTTTTTTTAAATGTTTGCTATATTTTCATATTTTTCATAACACTGTATTTTTTGCTACGTTTATATGTAGCTTAAGTCACTTTTATTCAAATCGCCATCCCTAAGTAGTACCGGTTAGTGCACAAGGAAGAGTCCGGCACACTTTGTACTTTCAAAGCGAATTGAACTTTATTCTATATAAAGTATATGTACATGCATATGTATATACATTTTGAGTGATGACGCTTTGATATAAACGTAGTATATAAGAAATATACCAAATATTCGCCTATTAAGAATTTATGTTAAGTTGCCTTTTACGTTCATTACGTCCGTTTATTGTTTTCCTTTCGAAGTCGCAGCATCACAAATCACAAATTCATAGATTTTTCACTTTTGATTTTCTCATCGTTTATTTTCTTCTTTCTTTTCTTTTCTTGTAATGTCTTCTTTAAGATTTTCTGATGTTCCCAGGATGTTCGATTTCCGGACCGGAGGGTTGTAATCTATTCATATATCACTTGCCGCAAGAGTTCGGCGATGCGGAATTGATGCAGATGTTCCTGCCATTTGGTAATGTGATCAGTTCAAAGGTCTTCATTGATCGTGCTACAAATCAGAGTAAATGTTTTGGTAAGTTACATCCACACTTATACATACGTGCATACAAATCTCTAAGTTACATCCCTGCAAGACAGCTGAATATCAAAGTACTCATTCTTATTCAGGCCATGGGTAAAAAATTAGTACATCACCCTTATTTTTGTGATATTTTATATCATTTCTACTAACGGCAATCAAATTTGCTCTGGATAATAAGGCACTGCTCATTGTCGTCATCATAAACTTATCAGCACTAATAATTAAACTACAAAATTACAAAAACAAAATTATTTTGGAAATGAGCTTTTGACTAATAAAAAAAAATGTAAGTGTATTAGAATTTTTGCTTAAAATGCTCAGCAATGTCTTATAGGGATGGATTTATGTGACCTCATTTTGAGCACATTAAATAATTTTCGCTTTTACTTTTCACAGGTTTTGTTTCATTCGATAATCCTGCCAGCGCTCAAGCGGCCATTCAGGCAATGAATGGCTTCCAGATTGGCATGAAAAGACTGAAAGTTCAACTGAAGCGGCCAAAGGATGCCAGCCGACCCTATTAACAATCGGAGTTCCTTAAAGCGTTACACAGCATTAACAATTACAAACGATTACTTCTTGCAAAAATAATGATGAAACAGTAATTCCAAGAATAACAAAAAAATTATAAAAAATATATACAATAAAAAATCCCTATTACAAAATAGAGCCAAAAAAAATTGAAACAAAACTAAGCAAAAGCGCAGCAGGTAAACTCGAAATTCAACAATAGTCAGCAGTAAAAAAAAAAACCCAGCAACAGCCGAAAGAAAAATTGCAGTAAACTAGTCTTCAGAATCTGTTTGATATTGAAAGGAATGCACTCGTAAAATACATCCACTAAGCAACAAATGTGCAAGTTTACAATAATAAAGATTCTACTTAGTAAAAGCCCGCAGACAGCAAACAAATTGAATGAGGTAAGTTGTTGAAAACGATCATAGAAAATCGCAGAAAGCTTTCAAGTTTTTAATCAGAACTTATTACAATTTACAAAATGGCGCTGACACTTTTGTCAAATATTTCACCTGTTAATAACGCAGCCGTGGACTGCTCAGCTATAGACGAAGCCTTCGAATCTGAGATCAGTGGTTTTTGAGAGCATTTAGTTGGAATAGAAGCGAGCAAAGACACATAACCATACAATTAAATGCGTGTGCCCACTAAAAGTTCACACCGACAAGACAAAAGCTCTCTCTACTCTAATGTTTTAATTCTCTAATCTAACTAGTCTTCTCTACTTCATGTAGTTTCCACAGACCGCCGACAAAAAATTGCAAACGATTTTTTCCTAGCCCAACATAGTACGCCAATTCCTTCTCCACCTGGTATTTCCAAAGGAGTAAGGCCTCCACCTCTTAATCTGTACCAACCAGCGGGTACCGCGTGGATTACTTCCATCAGCACACGCTAGTTGTTGTACGCTCCAATAAAAGATGGTGTCTGCCCGGTTTAATTTTGCAGAACGAATTATATTTTCCAACATAATATAAAAAAGTCTCGCCATAGGCAGTCACCCTGTTTGAAAGCTCTTTTGGTATCAAATGGGTCGGAAAGTTCATTCCCAAGTTGATGGTGTTACTCATTGTCATTTTGCATTGCCGTATTCGTTTTGCAGACTTGCCAGGTCGAATGCCACACTGATAAGCTTCAATCAATGCATGGACGGTTTTGGCTTTGGCCTTTCGCACAATTCGCTCGATGATATAACCTTATATGAAATGTTTACAAGACTGATTCCGGCGTCATTGGCACATTTTGCAAGATCACTCATCTTGTGACTTGGGCAGAGTACATTTGAATTGCAATCTGGGAGCATTCATTCGTCCAACCATATTCTTACCAGCTCTTCGTCAGCGTTAGTTCAGCTGTTAATCAATCAGCGTACGCCGTTTTTTGTTCCTCAGTCGCGATATTGCTATTCATAATTCGTCGAGGTCCGGTGGCGGTCAATACTGTCAGCAGCGTTTTGTGGTTGGGGAGCTTCAGAGTATCATCTCCACCGGCGACTCATTTGCTGTCACCATTTCGTAAAATGGAGAATGCTCTCTCCACAATGTACTGTAAAAGCTTTTGTATATCGCAGCACCTTTTGGTAAAGTTTTCAGGATTTTGTCCTCTCTGCTAACATCTCAAGCTCTTCAGTGGCGGTATGTAATGAGTGAGAAATGTACTCATGAGTAATTGTGATAGTCGATTGGCGAAGTTAGTAGCTTTCTATTGGGATTGCAGCTTCCCGATGTGAAGCTTTCCGTATGAGCATCTTCGCTTCGACAAAATAATGATAGGAGTTGATGTTCGGCGCTCGGAATGTACGTACATTTAGTACACTGGAAGCATACCTTCCGTCTATGGCTTGTTGAATCTTTCTATGCTGAAGCCTGCCGGGCAGTGCTACCATTCCCATTAAGACTTCGGGCATCCCAGGTGCTGCATGCCCTCAAATCGTAGTCCTTAATACATTGCCTGTGGTCGTCAACAGAAAAGGAGGATCCCATCCAAGCCCATGGCTGATACTTAAAAACAAAGTAAAATTAATTTTGAGTCAGGGCTTATACACAAATTAAAAAAATAAACTTTAGCTCAGCCGAAATTTGTTTACTTAGGAATTGAGCTTGATCCAAACCGATAGATTTTGAGCTTCAGCTCACTCGTAACTCACGTGGCTGTTTTTATTTTTCAGTTTTATAACATAGTTTTTAAAAATTTTACTCATCATTTAAACTCTTTCTAGGTCAGTTAATGATAAATCGCAACAGAATACAACCAAACAAATTGAAGCAGTCTTACCCGATGATGCAAATTCAGCTTCCTATCAACTAACCAGCCGACCGATCCGAATCCAAATACAGGCTTTCATCAAAAGCTCCTCTAAACAATTGATTACCAACCAACATAACCAATACACGAGTGAATAAGCATAAAAGTGGAGTTCATTTTTTTCGAAACGTCAATGAAAACAACACGCCGATTAAGTGTGTATTTAAAAAAGAAAAATGTTACAAAAAAATAAATATATACATTTATGTATATCTAAAAATTCAAAAAAAAAAAACATAATAACTATTAACAAAAAATTTAGAACTGAAATACCGCTAACGAAAATGCGCGTACGAGTAGAAAATAAACGGATGTCAGAGTTGAACAATTTTTGCCAAACCAAAAACAAAATTAAACATACAACAAAATAATATCGTAGATATATATACAACACACGCATATACATTATACACACATATATATACATATATATATGATAAATATATTTATTAAATAACTTTATTGCAAGGCAAAAACCCCGTATATTAAAAAACCAAAAAATGTAAATTTGACTCTTATTAACAAACGATTTCTTTAAATTTTCAATAACATATGTATATTTGAAAGTTTATTCATCATTTTTCGGGCACACAATCACACTTCGAAGTTTGGTATTCAATTCAACCACAAACACTTTGCATACATAGATATATTATAATACATACATACATAAATACATAATAACTGTACAACAATAATTAAATTAATTAATTAATCGATTAACTAATAAATTACCAATGCAGTTAATATTATCACCCAAATACAACTACTACAACAAATGCTGACTGGCAAGTGCGACCAAAAACTGAAAAAACGAACTGATCTGTTCTGGGTTTTCAAAAACATAAACAAACCATAACAAAAAATACAGACAAAATTGCATCAATAACATTTGAGCAAACCACAACAAGTTGCGAATAACTGAAGTAATTAAATTTAACAAGAAGAAAATCATTAAAAAAAAATAATAATTTTTATACAAAATTTAAAACAAAAAATCTAAAAAAAAAATATTAAGTAATTATATACTTCATTGAAATAATGCAGATTATCGCATACACAACAAAATAGATGCGTAAAAAATACATTATTAGTAAACAAAAAAGAATCATAATGGGAATTTATTAAAATTAGAGAACAACAAAAACTTAGTAAACAAACCACAAAAAATAGTGCAGCTAGCGGGCGCAAGAAGAACTAAAATAAATAATAATTATTTAAAATTTATTACCAAATACAAATAGTTTAAAAAATGCGAGGCAAGTAGTGAAAATAATATATTAGCAAACGCAAATTTGAAGCGAGGCAAAGCATATTACATACATACATAAAAAGAAAATGCGTAGAAAGAGAGGGAGAAAGAAAAAATTGGGAAATATTTTTCTCACAGTTTGTAATAAAAAAAGTTCCAAAAAAACGTTGAGATTACAAGCCTTAAAGTTCCACAATATCAATTAAAATACAGAACAAAAATAAATACAAGTGAAAAAAACAAATACAAGTGAAAGAAGAAAATTGAAAATTTAAGAAGCGAGAATATTTATTACAAAAGCAGGGCTTATGAATTGATTAAGGAAAGGATTAGAGAAAAAAGAAAAGCGATTGCTAAAGCATAGAAATTAGTGAGAGAGAGAAAGTATTGTGTGTAATAGATAAAACAGGCGCTGCAAAAGAAAGAGCAAGAAATATTATAGTTAGAGCGATTCAACCACGACTTGGCTGAGAGAGAAAGAGAGAAGCTAATAAAAATTTAAGGGTTAGAATACTTCGAGTATGTTCAGAAGTTCATGACGCTGTAAGCTAATAAACAAAAGCTCCGATCGAGCAAAGGGTCCAGAGAGTAAAATAAATATGAAAAAGAGGGTAATAAACACTTAAAGCACTCGAAATATTACTGCAAAAGTATCTCCAAATGCTTAGCTTTTAAGAAGTTCACACGAGAAGGAACTTCGACTTTCGAGCACAATATCGTATACTTTCGCGGTCATACAACCCTTTGCCGGCAAACGATCACTCATTGTTGATCGTTATCAAAAAGTTTTAGTTTTTTAAATACGAATTGGACAATAATAAATAGTTATCGATTTATATGTGTGGTTTTGAATTTCAGATAAGCAGATAATGCTGTAGGAAATGTTTCGTTTTTAGAAGATAACAAATTTCTTGCAAGGTTTCGATTTTTCGCCAATACTTTTAAATTGATAAAGTATTCAACACGATATACACACTTTTGTAATTCGATTCTTAGGCGAGCAGCAGTTTTTTGCAGCTTTTTTAAAACCGCCTGGCATACAGAACTCTCACGAGCCGCGTAGTGGAAAACATGTTGTTTGAGCAAACGATTCGTTGAAATTAGTACAGCGGCCCTGCTATATTATTTACAAATACATACATACAAAAAAACTGAACAGTTGAAGTCTGTAGGCATAAATAAACGCTTTTTGATACATAAATGCATACATACATACATACATACATACATATGTACATACATATGTATGTAAATTCATGCTGAAACATATTGGAACATTGTTTGATAAAACAAGCGAATACAAGATTACTTCAATACATACACACGCATTAGGGTGGGCCAAAGTCGGTCATAGAGCCGCAAAAAATTGATTTTGAAATTATTACAAAACAAATAAGAAAAAAAAATTATGAAAAAATTTGTTGAAGTTAATGTTGAACTTTTCCAACAGATAAAAAAAAAGCTACATACATATATAAAGCGATAAGGGCGTGGTACGCAAGTACTCACGATTAAGGTGAAACAGGTAGTGGTGGATTGCATTGAACGAAATGAGGTAGCAGCGCGTAGAGTTTAGAAAAAAATAAAAATTAAGCACTAAAATCGTAGTTCATTGGGAGAAGGTACTAAAAATATTTGAGGAGTAGGCGCAAGAATCTTTTTAGCATTTTAGCTTTTAAGCAAGAAAAAAAAGCGAAGTATAATTCAAAATCTAACACAAAAATTCGAATTTAATTAATATTTAAGTCAACAAAAAAACAAAAAATAAATAAATCAATACATTAAACTAACTTAAAAGTATATATACATATATAAAATGAATATTATTATTGAAAGAAAAGTAAGGCAGAAAAGGTAAAAATATGCAGTGATTGCGATAGGGCGATGGAAATATGTAGAAAGTTAGATTTAAAGTAAATGAGGCGATTTAATTATTGAAACAAAGTATGCCACAATTAAATAAAATATAATAACGTACAAGCATATTTAAATGAATGATGTAATTAGTTTTGAGGTATTTTCACCAGCCAGGGTATGATTTAGCGTAAATATTTGTATCTTATTATATTATGTCATTTTATTAATAAAGCAGCAATTTCACTTTGTTTATTCTATTGATTTTCAAATATTTTTTTGAAAGTACAATCTTTGAAAAACACTCCGTTTATGTATACATAATTTAAAAAAAAATTTTGTGAGTTTCGATTTCTTGTTCGATGAGCGACTGTCGATCAGTATTCTACAATTGTTTGTTAGACGCAAAATTATGTCAATCAAGTTTCACAATACAAAAATCTAATTGACTCAATCGACTGAGGTTATTCTACTGCCAGTCGACATTCGCAATACGGGTAATAGTTTGTTTTAAATTTTTTTTTTTTTTTGTTTGCACACAATCAGTTCATTTCAGTATTTCAGGTTGAATTTCTGTTTTTGTTTCAATGTTTTCGCTAATTTACTTAAGTACTTAATAATTTTTTGTGTTTGAGTTAAGAATTTTTACAAATTATTTAATAATAAATTCCAAACCGAGGCTTTCAACTAATACTTAATCAAATAGCCACACAATGCAACTTATATTTTTGCAATATTAGTCAAATCAATTATCATTACAATACGTAAAGACTTTCTATATAAGAACTAAGTTGCTGCTAAAATAAAATTCAAAGCAAAAGGCAAACAGAAGAAAACGATTTAAACTAGTAAAACAAAAAATACACAAATACAGGTAATTTCTATATGAAAATAACAAACAAATGCTTATTAAAAGTATAAATAAATTTAGAAGCGCAACAAAAAAGTAAAACAATAGCGAAACTTCATTTAACCAATTAAAAAATTAAATTACTTTACATTTGTTAAGTTTTCTTTGCACGTTTACTTAAAAAAAAAAACAAAAAAGCATATTAATATAATTAACCACAATATTTTTTTCTTAAAGAATGCATAGAAAATTAATAATAAAACAAACAAGAAAACAAAACAAACAACTACACTTAAAATCCCCCCAAAAGATTTATATACACACATATATACACATATTATATACAAATCTATTATAAAAATATTATTAATATTATTAAAAAGAAGAATAAAAAATATGAAAATTATTATACCAATGTGAAAAAAAATCGCAAACTTTAAATAGAAAAACTAAAAATAAACTTAGTATTTTTTATAATCTCAGTAAAAAGTATATTGCACATACTTAGTAATGAGAGAACTAAAGAAAATAAATAGAAGTTAAACAGAAACAAAACAAATCAACTAAAACTGAATAGTAATTAAAGTAATTTATAAATTTAAATCACAATTCAACCGATTTTCACAATCGAGTCAGTCACTCACGGCGGACTTGCGTTGAAATAATTTTTGAAATTAAAAACTTTATATAACTAATAAGTAATGATTAATTATTAGCAAAATAAAACATAAAAATATTACTTGCAGTTTGGCTCTTTTCCACACAATTTCTAATCCTCGAAACTTACCCATACCCCTGTCCCCACATAGAAGCTCTTCAAACCAACCCACACACCCACACACATACATCTATACACATTAATATACAAGGCATGGTCACTTATATACACTTGAAACATTTGCATTCGAAATATTGCATTGCATTGAAAATAGTATTGTATGTAGAGAAATTAAAATATTTATAAAAACCAAAACATGTAATGTACAAAGGATAAAATCAACATTTTACAGAATTGTGAAATCATTTATCAATTAAAAGCATAGAATAATGAATACACTTACAGCGTACAACAAATAGTTTGTGCAAGTTGATGAAATATTGCAGACGTACTAAAATTAAAAAATTAAAAATAAACATTTGAAATAGTTTCACTTATTGCATAAACATTCAATGAATTAAAGGATCGTACTTAACTTAACGCTACGAAAAATATGAGCAACAAATCTACAGCTAAATAAGCCAAAAAATTACTAATTTATGAACCTAAAAAAAAGTTTTTGAAATACGAAAAAATAAATATGTAATTCGTAAAGCGAACTTGTAATTTTAGAATATTCAAATTAATTTTCTCTGAAAACTTAGTAAAACTTCGTATTTACATATACATATAGTTGCAATGTAGCTTAAGTTGACTAAATAAATTGTATATTTATTGAAGAGTTACTTTTAGTATTAAAATAGTAAGGTAATTAAAAAAAATAGTTTAGAATGCAAACAAAATGTTCAGGTAAGATTTTAAGTAAATTACAAATTGTGCAATACAAAAATATGATTTCAGTGTGATTGGGTTTAATAATTTACCTAAAAATATTTGCTATTTTGTTGTACGTTTGATATTTTATTGGTTTTAATTTTAGAAAATATGATTCCCCGTTGGAGTTTAAATAGTATTTAAAATTTTTTAATGCTTAACTACTATTTTGAAAATATTGAAAACGGTACTTTTATTATACCGTTAATGATTACTTTTACAAAAACAGCAAAGTTATTTTCTAAAAAAAAAATATATGTATAGTTTCAACCTATAAAATAAGTTTTCTTGCAATACTGCTATTTAAAATGTTCAAAAGTTGTTACAGTATGCCATAGAATTTTAAATTTTCAAAAATTCCTAGCAACTATGTTACGTTGTATGTAGCAACATTAAATACCCAATATGTTTGGTTATTCACAATTGGCGCGTTTAAAGTATTATTTTTTTTAATTATTTCATTAGTTTCGCATAATATTGATTTATTTTGCTTTGAACAGATATTGTAAGTATACATGTGATTATCAAGTTGTGGTAATGCACATTAAAATATATATAAATATGTATCTCACATCAAATTTCCAGTATTAAAATGCAGTTATTGTTTATAAAAATTATGTTGTTTACTTTAATTTTCGAATCGAACAATATTCAGCGCTTGCTGATTATGTACTTGCACTATCATGCCTAAATAATTTAATAGAAGTTCCTCAAATATAATTCAGCGCATTTTAATAGACTTAAAAATTCAATAAAAGTGATTTAAATGCAATTCAGTGCATTTTTGACATACACTTGAGCATTTAAAAGTTCTTCCAACACAACTTAGCTGAATACATTTTGGAAGCAGTTTTAACTACAATTCCGCACAATCTGCAGCTTTTGTATGTAATTCAACTGAACGTGCTTAATACTAATAATATAGTATGAAAAATTAACACTGAAACTGAATCACGTAAGATAAACACAAGATTGTGGAATTGCTGGCATTATGTGGAATTTCGTAGTAATAAGAGCACAAGTGGTTATTTCCAGGCAGGACTCGTTTTTGTTTGTGTTTTGCCAAAATTAAATTCATTCAGCCGGCGCTAAATTGTTTACAACACACTTAAAGGCATCAGTCTGTTGATTTGTGCTATATAATTTTTGAGTGCTTCATCGATTTTTTTAAGTAAAACTCACTAGACAGATGCCGCACTCAATCAGTTTCAGGCTCTTGCTCAAAATATATTGATATATAAAATAAATAAAATATATTCAGCAAGAGCTGAATTAGTTTTCGACACTTAAAATTGCAAAAGAGAGACTAGCATATCTTATCTGTTTGGGTCCTACCGCCACAGGCTTTTCAACGTTGAAGTAAAGTTTATTTAACATGCGTTGATTTGGAGTTTTTGTGCAAAAGCATATCAAAATTAATTCATTCGCCAACTGAATAGATTACTTAACTAGTCAAAAACTCGAAGCAAATGTTGTTTATTTTCCAATAGCTGAATTGTTTTTAGTGCAATAAATCAAACAAGTTCAATGTCAAACTTATTTTGTATATTTTAGTTTTAATTGACCGCTTTAAATTATGGCTTAAATGTCTAGATGGTTAGTTCAAAATTGCTTAATTTTTAAGGTCACTCTGGAATCATTCGTATAATTTTACTTGTATATTATTATTATATACAAGGAAAATACTTACTATATATTTTAAGTATGTAAGTGCAAATATGTAGAGCAAAAAGTAGAAAACTCTAGCGTCAAATGTACTTAATTCATAGAAATCACATTGTAAATATAGGTGACAACGTTAAAGGCGGATGAAAGTCCCCCCAACAGAGAAAAATAGATACTTACTTACGTATACATACATATAAAAAAATGTAAAGCTGAAACAGTAAGAACCACCCATAATAAGTAAGTTAAAATCCTAACCAAAAACACACGGATAATTGAAATGTAAATTTAGCAAAAAAGAAAATATAATACAGAATTAATAGCAAAAGAAATATACAAAGAAGAAAACATTTCATAAATAACTGCATAGTATTAAAAAGTTTATTATAATTATAGTTGTTAAGAAAACAAAAATGGAAACCAAATCAAAGCAGCAGCTAAAATTATACTACCTAGGCACTACTAACATATACATACATACATATGTATGTAAATAGTACATGCACGTATACAAACTTACGTAAAGCATTGAAAAAGTTATTATACATAGTTATCATAAACATTCATACGAACATAATTATACGTACATACATATATATATACATAAAGAAAATTAAACTTTAAACATTTATGTATTTATATTTAGATTTATTAAGTGCTAAATTACAGCTAAATGAAATGTTATATTAAATGAGCAAACGCGGAAAATCACTGAAAGCTATAAGAAGATTATTAAGTGAGATTTTCGTGATAAGGATTGTGGAAGCTTGTAAGCTGAGCTTTCAAAAAAAACGTAAAGGTGAAATAGCACACTTTTGTTTTAAAGTGCATGAAAGCGCTAAAGCTTAGTTAAAAGTACTGACGTTTTCCTTATAATCTTCCGAATTAACAGTTTCACGTACATCTAAAAAGCATTGTAAAGGTGTAAACTTAAAATTTGTTAACTCAAAGCTTGCAAGCTCTGACATTATCTGCGCTTTTAAAAATATTTTAGCACTAAATTGGTTGTCCTTTCTTATTTTCTGATAAACTTATTTATTAAACAATTTTACTACACATTTCTAGTCAAATTACCACATCTCACAAGTGAAATTTAATTATATATAAGAACTTATTTATATCATTTTTATCGGTATGCATTTTTTCTAAAATTAATAAATTTAAGAATAACTGATTTTGGCAAAATTTTTAACAAGTTAAGAAGCGTAATTTAAAACCCAATAAAACAATAATTACACTTTAAATAAATGAAGCGCTTTTATAAATGCATACGAATATGGCATGCATTAAGTAACTAATTATTATTAAATAAAATTATAATAATTATGAAATTATTAACTATGAATTTAATCATTATTAACAATTCATTATTGAATATGAAGCTCTATTATTATTATTAGCACCATTATTATGGAAAAAAAACAATGAAAACTACCGGAAAAAACAATAAAAAGTTTGTTACATACAAAATTACTGAATTTGACTTTTTTCTTTTACAAAATTTGGCAGTAAATTGGCGGGAAGCGTTTTTATATATCATTTATTTTCTTTTCGAATATCAAACAATTTTTGTTGATAGCATGAAATTCAGACGCACGCATACACACACACAAATGGGCTGTGAATTGAAAGATAAATAAAAATAATAATAATTATAATAATGACAACCACCAAAACAACACTAACGTAAAATCAAATTCAAAATTGTATGGCCAACTCTGGCGGCTGGTTTACTGTCCACGTACATATTTACATCAATTATGCGGCAGCAGTCACTTGTTTTATAAAATCAGCTAAATGCAATTTTTGCGTAACAGAAATCAAATAAACTTTAAATAAATACTAAAGAAACTAAAGCGAAACTCATTACAATGGTGATAAAAGAAAAAAAACCCAAAAAAGCACAATACAAGCAAAGCCAAAAATCAAAATTTCAACAAGTTAAAAACACAAAATTTAAACCGCAAGTGTTAAAAAGCAAATAAAAAATAATAAAGAATATTAATAACTGAGAAAATGTGATTGTTGCGCATATGCGGAAAATTTTCGAAAATGAAGCTAGAAAGATACAACACTTGAATATGTACCTTGAGACAAATTTAAGCAGAATAAACACTTAATTAAACAAGAGGCGTTTAAAAATGGTTAAAACAAAAATTTAAGGTTAAAAAAAATATAAATAAAATAATTTAATAAAGGTTTCGCTCTGTTTTATGTTATCATTTAGCAGCTGCCCAAATAATACAGCCAAACGCGCGCAGACGAAAGGAAGCAATTAAGTGCAGAATTTTGCCAAACTCAGTTATTCATAGGTTTAAAAGATAGTTATTCATAGGTTTATAACTACGGAAAAAAGCTACAAATTTCGCGATAAGCGGGAGAATTTTTTAAATCATATCAACAGAAAATTACATACATACATATGTACATACACATGTACATGCCAATAGCATACTTGTATGTGTTACGAATCTGTGGATGCGCATCAACATTAGATAAACAAGCACCAGCACATGAAATGAAACCCCGAAACTCACACACATACATACATAAACACCCACTGACATGCAAGCACCTACATTCATATGTACATTTCTTAGCACACAAAGTGAAATGCGTCCGAAAACATCCCAGTTAGTGGGAGTAAAAAATTCTTATTACAACTATTATTAGTACCAATTAGTGGTAGATTTAAAAAATTACAGCATTTAAACTATTTAAAAGAAATGTATATTAAAAACAAATTATTAATATAGGAAATATGCTCGTTATTTCATTTAAAAAATATTTTTATTGCAAACGAACTAACGAAATATTTGCGCTATACTTCGTATATTTAAAGTTTACTCCGATTAAATTTTATTATTTAATATTTGTACAAAGAGGAAAGTCGCATCAGATGTATGCATACCTTTAAAACTATTGTTTTATAGTTATGTAAAAACTCCTCCAAAAGCTTTCGAAATAAAAAAAAAACCAAATTTTTTTTAATATTATTTTGAAAAGAGAGCTTTTTGCACTTTCAAACCTTTCCAGATATTTGCCATATCACCTTTGAGTTTTAATGGGAATTTAATTCAATATATGTACAAGTATTCGCTACCAATCACAGATTTGAGGTGATTCCATGTAAAATCTACCAATGGTGGGAATCGATAATTTTTAATTAAAAAAAAAATTGATCAAAAGTTTCTTTCAATTAAAAAAAGTAAAACAAAAAAGTTTCAAAAGTTAATTTAAAATGTCACCATTTTCCAGTTTTTCATGTTGGTTGTTTTAATAACAGAAAAACTATTGTAGGGTATATTTAAGACTACTAAAAATATATGTTAAAAACCAAAACTGATAAATTACAGAACTCCAAAACTTTGGGGAATTTTGGAAATTAAATAAATCAAAAACTAAAACTTGTTTGCCACATTTTTTAAGAACATACATCTGTATATTCCAAAAAGATCTTACAATTTTTTTTGTATGCTTTTAGTAAGATATAAATTTTTGAATTTTGAAAAAATATGTTTTTTCGCAATCTCTTAATAAAATAATATCAAATTAATATTCAATCTTTTAAATTTGAGCAATAGGTGTCAACTTGTTTCCAAAAGTTAATTCAAAATTTAACTATTTTTCACTGTTTCATGTTTATTGTTTTAACTACTCGAAAATTATTAAAATATTAAAAAAAAATTAAATCAAGGAATTGTAAAATATTAAAGTTTTCAAAATTGAAGATATTAAAAACTTATATTTTGTTGGGCTGAATGTTTGAATCGCCTACTTTATGTTCTTAAAAGATACAAAAATTTAAATAAAGCGGTTTTTGTAAGATGTGAATAAGTATCATATTTAAGGTCCAATTATCGTCTGTAAAACGAATCCATAATGTATAATAGTTTGCGAGATATTACAAAAATTAACTTGATAAGCAGGGAAAAGTGGGAAGTTTTAAATTTTGCATAACTTTTGAAAAACAAGACAAGAAAACAAACTTCATTCAAATAAAAATTGGATCGATTTGGCATGGAATTACCCACATATGTGCATATTTAAAATTTAGCATCGGTGCATACATCTTTGGTTTTGATTATTATGCTTTTTAATTACTTATATTTAATTCTGTTTTAGTTGAAAGTTTCTTAGACAAACATTCTTAATTTTCAAAGAAAAAAATGTTAAGCCTTTAAATGCTTCGAGGAGTGAACATATCAGTTCATAATTTTTGCTTACTGTATGACAAACTTGAATATGATGAACTTATATTTCCTTTGTTCCACGAATTTAAAGTTGCATTTTAAATTCCATTTTTAACCTTTAACCAAAAAATTAGCGAACAGACTAACTAAACGAAGGTTATTTGCTAGTTTGGAAGCATTTCGAAACATGGATCAAGAAAATGTGCTATAAGATATATTTTTTACTTTTATTGAGAGAAGTATTTTTTGTTCGTTGGTTTAAAAGATTGGTTAGGTGTTTAAAAGCTCTGAAATCTTTTTCATGTCACTGACTGCTATAAACAGAACCTCGAAAGCCGTTTTTCGTTTATTTACATAGAGCTTTACATAATATTTTGAAGCTATAAGCGAAAAATTAAAAATTTGTAATTTGCGTTGCTTGCACTAAAAATCTTAACTCCTTTACCTCTATATTTGCGACGCGTATCTATTAGTCATAATTTCCAATTCAAGCTGTACTCTTGTTAGTAAAATAAGTTCTCGTTTTATAAAATATAATTAAAGAATTTTTCCTATAAATTTAATAACTACTAAAAACAAAGAAAATACAGATAAAGAATCTCTTATCGAAAAACGTTCCTTATTACTGTACATAGAAAGGAAACTATATTAAAAATGAAATTTATAGTTATTAGTATATCTTTAATAAAATAGAACTGATCTTAAGCGTTTAACATACTAAGTATATATATTTATATTTAAAATGTTTAAACTTATAGCATTTAGTAGCGAAATACTTAGAGCGTAGTGATAAGGTGCTGGTTTTTGTGGAAAATACAAATAAAAGATAAGTATAGATTTTAAAAGCATTCTTATAGAATGTGTTTTTGAGATGAGAGTAATTCTGAAATTTACTGGCGAAGTAAGGTTTAACTAGCAAAGACGGAGCGCGGTTAAAAAGGTTTAAAGTTTTAAGAAAAGGCAAAGCATTGTGTCCAATATAAGCACATTTTTTAAATTGTTAATGTGTTTTATGGAAAAAAATACAAATATGTAAGTTCATGAAAGTTTGTTGAGTATAGTGAAAGCGTACGTAAAAGCTATAGTTAATAAAATTTCGACAAAGTTGAGTATTTAAATTGAATATTAAATAAGAGATGATGTGGGCAATTTTGCTGACTTTTTGTATTTTTATTTTAAGCAGACCTCATATAGCTTTGCATAATTTGCTCTGTTACTAGTTTATTTGTTTTCATTCTCTTTATCAAATAAAACCAAAAACTTAATAAGTAAATGAATAAAAACTTTAGAATTGCCTTTAATCTGCGAAATAATACACACATATTTAATTTGCAAATATTAATAAGGTATTCAATTTTATTCAAAAAAGCCAAAATGTGCGTGCAATTTGTGTAATTTGCATTTCACCGTGAAAGTTTTTCTTAGCAGCCATAACTCAATTAGCGAATGAGTGCATGCTGCAAAATGATAAAAGGTATAAAATAAATAGGATACAGGGTACTTCATGCAATTATTATTAATATACAAATACTTGATATTAATTTCGAAAAAAATTATATATGATGAAAACAATGTAGTTAAAATAGCATTCTTCATAACTTAAGTCTGTAAGTTTTAGCGTTAAACTTATGTGAAGCATCTTAATCACAGCATCAAAACCACAAGCCTCACAAAACCACACACATACATAACTCAGAATTCATTTACACATAATACTGGAAATACTAATTAGTTACTTGATTTGTTTCACAGCTTCATTTGCGAAAAGTGTGGTTTAATCTAGTCGAGCTTTTATGAAAGCTTGTTCATTTCTGCTAGCATAGCTTTCATAATTTAGGCTAAAATAAGTTCTGGCCTTGCTTATTGCATTTTGTTGCTTTGTTGCTTTTCAATATTTATACTTTACCAAAAGATATGTTGTGCCAAAAAAAGTGTTGAATTATGATTTATTTATTAAACAAACAATAATTACAAGCTCGTACACTTACACATACGTATACAAATACACACATACACAACACTGCGCTATCAATACCAAATTACCATTATTTGAGGAGCAGCAAATCTATGCAAGACAAACATAAAGCGAATTTATATTGTAAATAAGTTTAAAACTTAAACAAAATATTATACATAAAAAGTAGAATATAAAAAATAATATTTAATTAGATAAAGATTCATTAGTAATACACAAAAATTGCTGATAATTGTAACTATAAACACAGCAGTATAATAAAATATAACTATAAATAAGTCATAAGTCACTTAGGACAGACATACTTACATATAATCAAATGCATATACAATATCTACATACATACATACATACATGCATACTTGTATGAGTAAGAATAAATATCAGAGTTGCATTTTACAAAAGCTTCGCAAAATTGAGTGCCGCTTATTAGAACTAATGAAAAGTGTAAAAAATAAAATTTTTTTGAAAATAATAATTACAAGCATAAAGGTCAAAGTCCAAATCATAAAAGCTATATATTTTGCATTTGTTGTTAATGAAAGTGTTAGCGGTGATTTAATTTTTTTTTTATTTAAATTTACTGTACAAATCAGATCCAAGTGTGTAACATATATGTATGTATAGTTTCTGTAACCTTTTCGTTAAATATTTCATATGTATGTATTTAAATAGTATATATCTAGTTTTTGTGTAATTTATTTAATGTTCGATTCAGAAAATTCCGTCCGCATGTTAGTAAATACACACAACGCACTCACGCACATAGGAATCCAAAATTTTGTAAGCTCATTGCTAAAATTTGTTGGAATTTTAAAAAATTTGTTGATTTGAAATTTGTTTAGTTTTTGTTTTTGAAAAAGCTATCTTGTAAGCAGTGCTCTAAGTCAAAAAATGTACTGTACCTCATTTTCTATAGCTCAGAATAATGTTCTACTAATGTGCAAAGCCACTTCACAATCCTTGAACTTTTTGCAAGCTTTTTTTTTTGGCTTTTCACTAAAATTGTCCATCAAACGTACTTTAGTTGTTTAGTATTTGACTCACTTATTGTCTGACTGCTCTTTATGCATTTATATAAAATATGTATTTTCTCTATTTTTCTACTATACCGAACAATAGCAGGTTTCAAAAACATTTCCCAGTATCTGTCTCGGTGTCTGAGAACTAACTTAATTGAATTTTGTGTAAAAACTTCGTGGAAATATTTGTAAAAAACATTTATTTGACAAAATTTTTGAATGCTACATTTCATACACAATTCTTTAAGCTCTATAAATAAATCATTAAATAAATAAAGCATCGCGTAGTCAAGGTTTCGATCGAGTCTAAAACCTTTTTAATCATTAGTTACTGCAGGTGAAATTCTTTTTCATTTAAAAACTTTGTTTTTACTTCTAAACTTTAACTCATACAGTAGAGAAAGCTTCGCTAGATTTATAATATTTACATAACGTATATATTATATAGACATGGAAAAGCATTTTAATCATAACTGCAGTGAAAGATCTTTTTCATTTAAAGAAAAATTTACAACTAAGTACTACACTTCAACAATACAGCAATGAATTTGTATTCATTTACATTATATATGTAGATCTCTTTTTTAAAAACTCTTCTTTATAATATTACCTCATATGGCAGTGAAAGCTTCGCTCAATTTATATTTATTCACATACTCATAAATATTTACATATTATTGTACTGATTTGTTTAACTTAATTATCTTTTCATTTTATTGCTCTTTACGTTTAGCTTCGCCTTTAATTTCTAATCATTGGAAAATTGAGTTTCGCAAGATATCAAAACTTACAAATACATGCAAAGCAACCACAAAAAATTACAAATTGTTAACTATTTAAATTAGAAACCAAAACAAAAAAAGTTTTAGATTTAAAGAGCACCTTTAAATGAACAATAAAAGTTTTAGAAAGCAAATCTGCAGAAAATAGCAAATAATAACAAAATATATATAAATCGGTAAATCACATTGAATGCAAAACGCATAAATAATGAAAGACCAAGAGTTGAAAAAATTAAAACTTACATAGTTTTTAACATAACATGGAAAAAGATCACCAAATCCAAAAATCGGCAAATGAAGAAATAAGTATTTTATGTTTTTTTTCGTAATTTTTTAATAAATTTTTTTTTATTCATATTTTTCCTTTTCACAAAATCAAGCTAAAACAGCCAGTATATAACAATAATGGAGGAAATATAATCTGAAATTAGTAAAAATTCTAAAACAGCGCTAAAGCCATGTAAATGCGAATGATATGAAGGCATATTAAGTATTATTGATGAAGAAATATAGAAAAAGAAATACATTTTTTATTGTAAAATGGTTTCAGATAAACTAATAAAGTAAAATAAGAAGCGAAATTTCACAGAATAATAATAAACGCAAGTAGTGATTGAGAATCATATTAAATAGCTAAAGTAAGTTAAAAACAAAAAAAAAATAAAATATTAATACTGTTATACCAACAAAAAGACTATAGGTAAAAGCGAAAATAAACTCTATGAAGTAGAAATGCAAACTAATCAACCTAGAAAAATCGACACAGGGATGCATTTAGCATTAGAGCTAAGCAGCATATACAAACTGTACACAACATAGTGTTTAAAAGCTTACCCTATCTTTTTTTTAAGTTGTTATTTTATTGTTTCGTTAAAGGTAATTGCACTACATAATTAATTGCAGAGTTATGTAGTGCATTTTAAAGCTCTACTATTGGAGTGCTGTAGAGCAGCGGTGGCCAACAAATTTAACATCGCTAATGTGCAGCACAAAGCTTTGAGGTTCACGAAACTGTGGATAAAATAGAAATAAAAGTAAAAGCCGCCTTTATACCAGAAAATACACTGTGCTGTGGTTACTTAAAAATGTTGCAGTAATAGCAAAATTAATGCGCTATCTATGTATGTACTTAGCATAGGTTTCCGAACTCAGAAAAATTGCATTGTGGGAAGTACGTACTATTACTTCATGTTGGCAGGAGGCAGACATTCAAGCTCGAAAACTTAAACAAAGTAAACGTTGTTTTTTTTGTGTTTTTTGGAAATTTTTGTATATGTCCAATATTTATGTGCTTCGAAAAATTAAAATGCATTTTTGTGGCTTTTTTTTCAAATGTAAGCCGCAGCTTTCTCTCGGCGAACTCGAACACTATTGAAATAATTGCTTTTAGAAAATAACTATTTTTAACCATATCAAAAGCAAACAAAAATTACAATTAAAACGAAATATTTGTAATAAGGAGTATCAATTGAATACAAATAGGAAAAATATTAAATTAATTACAGCGCTATTAATACTGACATAGCGGTAGTAAAGTGGTGTAATGCTTTTATTGGCAAAATTTCTTTTTATTACAGAAATACACCGAAAAAAAACTTAAGCCACAGCAGCGGAAAATAATTTACAAATTTCGAAGCTCTGAAGCATAAAAAGTCCGCAGCTTTTTACATGAAATTATAACTTTTTCAAATCGGAAAGTTTTGCTCCAATCAAACAAAAGTCGTTTGGATAAATTCATTTTTGATATTCTTTTTCCAAACTAAATAAAGCTACTTTATTAAGAAAGCTTTAGTTTGTTTGGAAATATTTTTGAAGTATAACAAAAGTAATTATGAACAGCACAAAACAATTCGCAAGAAATTTAACTTATTTTCTGGTGATTAGTCTTAACATTTGCGAATTCTCTATTTTACTTAAAAAACTTAATAATGAAGTAGTCAAAACCTTACAACTATTCGCAGCACACCTTACACTACACAAAACTACACAAAAAAAAAACAAATTTTACCATTTGTTTGCTTAAAATAGCCACTGCAAAAACATAGGCAAACAAAAAATACACACTATATTATTTGGAAAACACTGTAATTTGTACTTACTTAAAACAAAATAACTGCATAAGCATAAGCAGTACAAGATTTTTAGTATTTAGATGAGTAAAATATAAAACTTATACTTATACAATATTTGAAGAATATTCAAATTATTTAAACTTATATCATTTAACGATAATTAGCGCAAATGAAAAATGTAAAAATTTAGAGATATTACCAGTAAATTACTAATAATAAAAGCAAGCAAGGGATTTTATTTGTTAAAAAAAACATACGGAACAAACAAAATATTGCATTGTCTACCAATAGATTGGTGGCAAAATAAAATTTATTAACTAATTAAATTTAAAATAAAAAAAATATTATTGCAAAATTTGCTAAACTATTTAATAAGTTTGGGAGTAAGCTGAACTTAGTGTGGAAAGTGCATAAAAAATAATACCACAGCCCTAGAAATAGCAACTGGGACAGTGAAATTGGCAAGAGCTGTAGAACCGAGGAAAATAAATTATAGTACTTATAAAACAACAGCATTTAATCAAAATTTCGAACTACAAAACTATTGAAGGAACAATTTTCACTTACATTCATATATTACTACAAAATAAATGCAACTTTAAAAGGAAAATTAAATTTTAACAAACAATTCGTTTATTATTCATTATTTTACTTTTACATACATACATATATCACAATTATTGTTTATTTTATTAAATTATTTTTACATCAATGACTATATAATATATTCGATAATTTTAGAGTTTCTTAGCGATTTTGGCAATATCAGCTAATTTTCTTCGTTACAATTGATTTTATATAGACAAAAAAATAATATGTATTATTTCGTACTTGTGTAACAACTTCTGTGTGTATTCTTTCTAACGTATTACCAACGTTCTCTCATGTCAAATCAGTAGTTACATCACAGCGAAGAAATTTGCCCATCAATAAGAACAAGCTTAAATTTAACTAACAGCTGATAGATTTGTTGTTGTTTACATCGGAAAGTGCGGATTTGAAAACATTAACCCTTATCAGTTCTTTGTTGTTTGTTATTGACCGCATGCAAGTATTCTATTTAGTCTATGTACGTATGTATATACATATTTACGATGTTTTTTTTTTGTTATTTTCACAATTAACAAAATATTTTTATCAAGCAACCCACTTTTGGATATTCTGTATAAGCCTAGATAAAATGTAAATTTTCTGAAATTTTGAGCACACGGGAAACAGATATTTCATATGCGAAGGGCATTTGGCATCTTGTTGATTTACAAAGACACAGAATATCGAAACTTTGATAAATAAGAGCTAACAGTTTAGGGTAAGCGCACTTCTTCAGTAGAAATATTAGGTCTGAGCTTAGGCTCTCTCTGAGACACATGCTTACGAGTTTGTGAAAACTCAGTTGTCAGCGGTTCTAACGCAAATATTCCAAATATTGGAAGAGCTCCGGATGATTTCTGTCAAGAAAAAGATTCTGAGACATTATTGGTAGTTGGTCCAATGTTTGTCGCTCGAATAGTTTGTTTGGTTATGTGATCGATGAAGTTATTTCATATTTCCTTACCTTCATTTACTGTAGCAGCTGATTTGATAGGAAATTCTATGCCCCTAAAAAGTACACTTTAGTTAACCGTCCTTCCCCTTTTCAGGTTTTAAAAAAATATCTTACCCCATCGTATAGAAGATAGAAAAAACATTAGCTTTTTGATTAAGAGATTTCTTCTCGGAGAGCTTTGGCAGGGCTCTATCCCTGACTGAAGAGAAATTGCATCTGTTAAGTTTTGTTAAATCTCTTATAAAGAGATGAACTATTCCTTCGCGAGTAGCGGTTAACTAACTTCTTGGTCAGGTGCAACCCTCTTATAAAAAGATGAACTGTTCTTTCAGATAAGAAGCCAAGAGTGAGCTTTAAGACGTTGTCTTCTCCTACTTGCTATGAAACTGAAACTGAACTGAAACTGAAATCTACAGGACCTGGATATGGAGTCTATAGCATAACTATACTGACAATATAGCAACACAGGAATGATAGAATGCATGATTGCGCCTTCCGCAAACCGCTGATACTCCCTTTGCCGATTTAACAGCATCCTCGCATTCGGTAGCGAAATAAAATAATTTTTCTTTTATGCTGACATTTTCTCTCATTCTCCACCTTTTTTAGGTTGAAACTTTCAGTTGCTCTCGACTCAGACGAATCATCAATTACATCAATTTTGGAGGCAATATCTCCAAGTCCTGAGATAATCGAAAGAACTCAGTACCACTTCAGCCAAAACCGAAATAATAATATTCATAAAGGTATACAAAGTTCTCGTCTTTAAGCCGCCCTTTACATGATTTATTCCAAATTATTTGAATGATGAATGAATATCAATTCGTTATTAAATTCTGTGTTCTTTTTAGCGAAGTTCGACTTCCTGATTTTTTCTTCGTTTGTTTTTATTAATTAGTTCCAACACTTTTCCTTTAAGGGACAATTGAAGAAAATCAAATAAATTGGCACGCATTATTCCGTAAGGAGTAACATTTTCATAATTTCCCATTTACATTCGTTAGTTTTTGTTCTTTTTATATTTTTATCACACTACTAAAATATTTATAATTTTGTATAACACAAATATTTATAATATTTTGATTTGCATATACATTCGTATAAATACACACACTCGAGCATACAAAAATAAATCAAAGTTGCGTTGCAAGCTCGACTTTTGAAGTATAATTGCCATAAATATATACATATATACTGGCACATATTACGTACATACATATATACAAATGATAAGAAAGTACCCAATTAACTTATAAACTAAATTACTTAACTAAAACTTAAACCTAATTCACAAGAGCAGGAGCCACACTTCATAGGGAATGTAATAGTAGTGAAAAAAATAGAAAAATAAAACCACAACCTTACAACTTAAATAAATAATAATTTAAAGTAAAAACGTGCATACATACATACATAGTAAAAATAGCAAGGGAAAAATAAAAATACAAAGAAGGCAACGTGAAAAGGAAAATACATGCATACAAAAAACTTAACTATGTATTTATTATTAAAAAAAAAAACCAAAACACAAATTAAATCTACGAATAATATACCATTTACTCGTACGTACATACGATACACAATTACTATATACTATTATATAAATAATGAAAGCGCTTCGTACGCCAGTGAATGTGCGACAAGCCAAAAAGGATGAAAGCATACACCGAAATGTAAAAGAAATTTACAAATTAAAAGTGAGTTGTATAAAAAGAAAAAATAAGAAAACCATACATAATTAAATTAATAACATTATATTACATTCAAAGCGCAAACATATTAAATTAAACTATGTAAAGAAGAATACAAAGTAGTTGCATAACTTCAATTCGCAAATTTTTTGCTGAACTGATAGAGAATTTTCAGCGTGTAAAAAACGCTTAGTGCAGTGGAAATGTATTATTAATGAAAGATATCAGAATTATTATATGATTATTATTATTATCATTATTATCATTATTATTAATATTATTACTATTATTATTACTGCGATCATCAACGTTGTATGAACAGACTATAAATGCATACGTACATACATATACACTACATACATCCATATTCAAGTATTTGCAAGCACATACATATGTACATACATATGTACATATAAACCTACCTATGTACTTGTGAGCGGAGCAGGAAGTTACACTGCATCAAATATTATTATTATTGAGCTAAATATTATTAATGTTATACATATGTATGTATGAACGAAATATAATAATGAAAAAGAAATCCAACACGACGCATATAAACAATGCGAAACGATTGAGGGTTTGTTTGGAAATTACAAGTATTAAACATATTCTACAAACAAAATGTGTATAATAAAAATAAACTTGCGATGGCAACTATAGCCGCTTGGCGAAAGACAGGTCAAAAATTCGAATTGAAAATCATGTAGAAATAATGAATCACACTAACCCGAAGACGTTGTTCACATTCATCAAGGCCAGCACACGTGCGTAGATGGCTGTTTGCATACATGCCTGCTTACAGCTACTCAAACCGCAAAAAATATTTTGATTTTTTTTAATAATATTCGCAATGTTTTTTATGATACGTTTTTTCGTCTAATTTGTATAGAAATATAGTGGTTTATAATCGAAATTTCAAACCTTGAACACAATTTATAAAAATTCAAGAAATTTTCAAACCTTTTCATCAGAGTTTTTAGAAAATTTTGGGTTATGCAGTTATGTAATATACTTACATGTCACAGGACGCTCAAAACTTCCGTTGAGTTTTGACAGTTGTTTTCAATTGCAACAATTTTCATTTAATGCAGTTTATATGACAGGAGATGTGTAAGAAGCCAGCACAAAAAAATATTAAAAAACAACGGGAATTTACATAAATATAGGACCCAAATTTAAAATAATGCATGAATAAAGTTATCAAAAATCAAGCAGAATTTCAGCCACTTTATTAAAGAAAACTTTGCTGCGAAACTGCATACCCAAAAGTTTTCTAAGTATTCAAATTAAAAAGATTAAAATCGCTTAAAAAACATTGTAAATATGTTATATTATTATACGACAATATTATATTATATTATAGTGTATTATTAAACAAAAACACCATGTGGACAGATGTTTGAGTCGCCGTATGTACATATGTGTGTACCTACAAATAGCGGTGACTCCACCCTTAGCCAAGCTGCAAGAGACGGCATCCAATCCAAGTCAAATTAGTTAAAAAGCAGATACACAGCCACATACACATTCGCATACATACATACATACAGCTCTAAGAAGTCGCTCCAAACAAAGCAACACATAACTACAAGCCTGAGCGCCCTACGCCACCTTCACTCCCTCCCCTGCCAACCCCTTCTTCAACGATTGGTTCCATTGCCAATTCATACGCCACAAAGCATCTACTACTCGCTGTTAAACAAAAAAATATGGAAAAAACAATTAAACTTGCATACACTTATAGCAAAAAAAATTGTATTAAAAAAAACTAATTATAAATCAACTTATTACACACCCATTAAATTATTATTACAATAACGAACAACAAACTATTGCATTAATTATTATTATTAATTATTACAATACATTATTATGAATTATTGCATAATTAAATATAACAAAAATATATTATACATTAACAAATATATTACAAGGATATATTAAGTACTATAAACAGAATAATAATAAGAATAATGATGCTGATTATGCCGATTGCTAGTTGAGGAAAGAGCTAATAAGCGTAATAAACAACCCAGAAATCTCCCAAAAATATTTAAACAAAAAAAATTGAACAAAATAAATAATGAAAATTCAAAAAAAAATACACAAAAAATTATAAAAAAATTAACAAAAACACAGAATATATATTATATATACTTTATAGACATTTAACAAAACCTAAATGAAAATAAAAAACCCAAAAACAACAAAAACAGGAAGAATAAAACGCAAAAAATAAATAAAATAAAGTTACAAATAAAACTTTTAACAAAAAAAATGTGTTCTTATTTAAAATGGGGATTTGGAAAAAATGGAAGACACAAGTTAATGAAGTTACGTTATCACCAGTTTCCGAATCGGAATTCAACTTCGACTACAAAAATGAATGTTCTGTTTGCCAATTTAACATTTAAAATAAAAATATATACGTCTTGAGCTTATGTAGACATGTATAAAAATTTTAAAACTTTGGTCTTAATTTTGTATGAAAATATATGTAGTTCGTTTTGCAAAGCAACACATAACTACAATCCCTACCGCCCTACGCAATGGATTTTAAATAAAAACTCGTTAATTTTTAATATTTACTTCCGCCGACGGAATTGCATATTATTATGCTACTATTTATTTACTCAGCTGCGTATGCATTTTAAGAAAATTTCTAGAAATTCAAATTAATTATAAATTTTGTACAAAGTTCGAAATCTTGATTTATATGCTTTTTGTTTTTGGTTGGGGTAGATGAGGGCTCTACACTCTCCTCTTCTTCTACGCATTTAGAGCTGTTATAAGAATTCTTGTGAGAATGGAACCTCGTTCCGATTTAACCTCGGAACTGCGGGCCTGCGCCAATTATCATAAGAGATCAACGTGAGTCTAGCTGTTTCACGTACATTGTACAACAAAAAGTTGATGTACATATATTGAAACGATTTTTCGTGATCCCTTCTCAAGTTTGGTTTGGAGACAAACCGGTTTCGACATTGTGCCATCTTCGGTGCCATTTTTCATTCTCCTAGGATGACGGAAAATAGTTCCAATATACATCAACTTTTCCTTTCACATTACGAAAGATTTCTCCAGCATTCGTTTGCCGCGTTCACTATGCTGTTCCTAGCAGGTAGTTAAAAGTGGCCATTGGTATACCTCTTCTTTTCTTCCCCGGAAGGTTGGGGTCGGTCGTATCATTCCTTGCCAACTCGTGGGCATTGCATTAACCCGCACTGTCTCAGTGTCCAGGCACCCATATGAATTGTATTATATAATGCAGGGCAATCTCGTTTAAAGATCTGCTACATTCAGTTAGAGACTTGGTGTTGTCTACGCAAGAGTTTAGGGATTTTAGAGCCGCTTGACTGTCAGAGAATATGAATACCTCTATTTTCTTCCTATTGGTTTCCTGGATAGCCAGCACGTCTTCCTGTTATATACTTCAGTGGTCAGGAAGCCGGAACGAAATTTCTAGTCCCAACTCTGGGGAGATCTTCCCGTTGAGTTTGTAGCCATCGAGCGGCGAGACTTACCATGATTACATACATCCATACATACATACATCCGTAACAAAGCATATGCAGAATATGATCTAACGCATGTATGCGCGCCGATTGGAATTTAAGTGAGCTCTTCCCAATCTACAAGAGGAGTGATGCTACAATATTAAATTACGCTGAACAACAGCACCAGCTCCGTCAGAATTGTTTAATCAACGATAACAGCACAATGACTTGCATAGATTATATAGCGATTATGATAATATTAAAAAATAAGTATAATATGAGAATAACTACCTCGATATTTGTAATAAGTCTGCCAAATTTATTGTAGAGGCATCCAGATTCGACGGGATTGGACCATAAGGAAAGGAGTGATGGATATCTCAACATGGCGAAAATTTTTTTGGGTCGATTCTGGGGTGAATGGATGATGCCTTGATCCCTTTGACATTCCCACAACAGTCGATGCATCTCTAGTATTTGGATCAGGTGATAGAGTGGCGAAGACGATCACGCTCTTTGGCAAGAGCAGCCGAAAAGCCGCTGCAGACGTGGCTATCTTACGGTACTTATGCTCGCCCGTGCGAACATCTATTGCTGCCGAAAGAGCATTTAAGGAGCTCTCGGTGAACTCCGCGAATCCAGACTAAGCAGTATTTTTGAAGTTGATTAAATTCTTTCGATCCGCGTAGACAAAGTCGTCAAGTCTATCGAGATGATTATAGGTAGCTGGTCTGATGCAATAGGTCGCCACTTTATGCTATTTAGTTAGGTCAAGCGAGCTGCTGCAGCTGCTCATTATACTGGTGGGAGCGTCATCGTTCATCATCCATTGTGCAGGATGTCGAATTGTTCCTGCTCAGTCAATTCTACGTTCTCATGGCAGGTTAAAATGCCAGAGAAAACAGTGCGCATAAGTTATCTACTACCAAATGTCAGAGTGATGTCCTGTCGGGCAGGTAACAGTGAGTATATAGACGTTAAATATTTCGAGCTCAACATTACATAACCGTGTAGCTATGTCCTGAAATTCGAGCGTTTCTTCGGTCGCATGCTAAGCCACCAACATTATTTCGCTTGCGATCCTTACGAAGCACATTGTAGCCGTTGTGCAGTTTCGTTCTGGATTGCAGCTATCAAGATTCTATTGGCCCTCTTAACATTGGCGTCGTCGACAGTTAGCGACTTGTCGAAATTGGTATTCCCGCAGTCGTTATCGATAATTATTGACACATACTGGTATTACCTATTGCTGACGACAAGAAGAGACTTGTGGTAATTTTTATTTGTTTGATTGTAATTAAAATAAATAGAAATGAATACGTACTTTCATATCAGGCGTTTTATGTAGTAATTTAAACTGGAAAACTTATAATCGGGAGTATTTTGTAAGGAAAACGCAAGTCGTTTGAGAAAGTGTTAGAAAAAATTAATGAAATGTTCCGGCGATTATACAACAATGTTTGGGGTTCAGCAATATTTATTCTATAAGAACTTTTCTTCGAGTTGTAAGTTGTATTTTACCAATATATGTATCTTATAATCTTCTTCACTTGCACTTGGAAAAACGAACCAATGGAAATGACAAGAGCTCTTTCAAAACACTCAGCCAGCAAAGTTCGCCCAGAGAGGAGTGTAAGAGGGCAAGTGTGGTTACCCATCCAGGCCACTGGTTATTTTGTGTTAAGTAAATAAACTGCATCATTTGAATTTAGTTGCTGGTTACAGGGTTCGTATAAGTCCTGTCGCCTTATAACAACGCTCGGCAGCCTGGAGCACCGGTTTACATATATGAAGGGATACGAGATGAACAGGATGAGATCGCCGAAACATACCCTGGCCGGGTAAAACCCGGATCTTTCTGGTACGTAGAATCGATTGTCTTGGGAATGTCTTTCAAGTGTTGTTGTATTGTTCGAGAGAGCAAGTGAATAGGTGATTGAGTACGTCTGGGTTGGTTCTGCATAAAAAGACGCGAGATTCACGAAGCAACTGGAGCTCTTCTTCTGATATTGATGGTGGTTTAGATTGGTCCGCACCATAAACCTTTCATTTTTTTTTTCCGCTGGTGAAAGAAGGGTGATCATACGCTTGTCAGTGTTTGAATCGTCCCACTGCAGAGTTATGGTACGATCCGCTATGCACACACATCTACGCCGGCGACGACTGGGCCGTAATTCAACTATCCAAATACTAAGTGATGAAGTTACTATATAATCGAAAAGCAAAACAAAAAATTTCGAAAACCAATACTCACCGCTATTTTTTACGCAACAAATAAGGCACGAGTTTCATGTGTAGTTGCAGTTAGTTTCTAATTGCCTACTAATTTGTAGTTTATTAAGTTTTCTTGAGTTTAATTTAGACTTTTCTTTTAGACTTTGAATGTTGGTTTTTGCTGTTGTAGTTTACTTTCTTTGACAGTTTAATGTAGTTATGTATGAGTACTTTGTGTACGAGGAGAGAAGAGAGTACGTGGACATAAGAACAATGTCTACGGGATTACATTTAAGTTACAGCTCTTTTTAAATATTTATTTCGTTTGTTTTTTGTTTGTTTGTTTGTTTGTTTGTTTGTTTGTTTAGTTTAGTTTCTCTTTAACAGTATTGTTTATAGATAAATTTCTGGAGGTATTTTCAATTTAATACAATATATACTTATTTTTCCATCGTATTACTTTTGGATGCGCATTTGTTATATTTAATATTTAATAAGGTTTACATTATATATTATATGTATGTATGTATATTTATGTATGCGTTTCTGTGTGATATATATGTATGTATGCTTATTAGTTTTATGTGTGCATAATTATTATAATTGAAGAATTAGTTACATTACAATACAAATTTATTATTAGATGTTAAAGCAAACTTGCGCTGTTTACATACATACAAATAGATAAATGTTTTACGGATTTGTTATTTTGCTTTTTCTTCATAACTCATATTAATTAATTTGTTAACGCTATTTCTATCATATGAGGGTTTTAATTCTTTTATAAAAATAATGTTAATTCTAACGCTTATATGTATGTAACAAACGCTTAGATAACGGATTTGATTTTATTTTTTGCAATCAAAATTCTTTTTGTTTTGTTTTATTTATTCATACGTTTAACAAACAACAGGTGAAATAGAAAAACAATATATTGTAAATATGTAAATTAAAATTTATACTTTTAATGTAATTTATTAACAAATCGAATGGAAATGTTCAGAATTCTCAAATAACTCATAGATTTTTTATTAAACATATTTATATGCCATTTCCAAAACAAAATATATATATATATATAACAAACAAAAGAATCTAGTAAAATCGTACACTTTAGCGATGCACCGTTACTTTATATGTAAGCATATGTATAGTATATATGTATATCTAATTTTAGCTTTTCTTACTTCAATACAAATATATAAAACAAAATTCAAAACCGGGGCACAAGGATACATAAGACAAGCTGTTTTCCAGCAAAGAAGCAGTTAGAAAAAATTTAAAGCACGAAATGCTTACGGATCATCGTATCCTCAAGGCATCAGATTTAGTTGGTTTTTTTACGATATCGAATTTTTGAACCCAACCTCGCGGATATGCAACCTTCCAATATGCCACCAACAACTTGCCTCTTTCTCCAATTAATATATCACTAATTATAAACAAAATTAAAAGTACCACTATTCAAATTACTTCCGCTGCACGTCTGTTGCGCGCGTTGGTGGGGGGGAGGGGCATTTAAGGCAGGCGCACGCCCAAACGCGCTCATGACGCTTTGATAAGGTTTTCTAAGTTTTATTTTTTATTGTTTCTTTTTTTATTCTTGCAATTTGAACTGACGCCATGGCGGTCAGCGCGGCAAATACGAGTATAAATCACAATCAAATTTATTTATTAAATTTTGGTTCACTTGTTCGAAATATTTACGCCATTTGTAAATTATAGTCTTCATACTAGCATGTAACGTGTGTGTTTTATGTGTATTGGATTTCGACACATTCGAAACGTTAAGACAGATAATTTGCTATTTTTACCATCGAACAAATGACCAAATTAATGTATGTATACGCATATGTATATATGTATATATCAGATTAAGTGTTATGCAATTGCGAACTACAATTTATATTATTCTTTTAACCCTTTTCTGCAATACGCAATTTTTTGAACAAATGACATTTACTGTGCTATCGAACTGCTGGAGAACAGTTTGATCTGTATATTTGTTACTTTATTTGCTGTTTTATTTCTACTAATCAAAAAAAAGTTCGTTGCATAGTTTTACTACATATGTATACATATCTTCGCTTCAATTTCTATATGGATCTAATTCAGTTACTGCGCACTTCGCCTGCTATCCTCTTTTTGTATTTCAATATTGTATTTTACGTTTGGTTTACGCTTTTGTTAGATTTTTTTTTTTTTTTTTTTTTTTTGTCTTTTTCTGTGAAAATTTTTAATATATATTGTTATGACAATGCAATTTACTGATACTTTAGAAGGGTTCGGCCTCTGAGAAGAGAATATCATAGTTTGGTTACGCTTTCTGATTTTTCACTTGTTGACTTTCATATAGGTTCTCACTTCTTTTCGAAGTTTACTCTTGATCAAATACAAATCAAATACACGAGCATGTAGTTATCGAATATTTTTGTGGTAATGCGATAATGCGGGAATTTTCTTTTTTCTTTTTTATTTACTCTTCGGAGAAATCAGTATCATCACTGTCATCGCTAGTGCCAGAGAGAAAATCAAGCCAATGATAATCTCGTTGCTCGACAAATTCCCACAAGTAGATCTGAAATAAAAGAATGAGTGTTTTTATTATACATATCATTTGAAGAGTTAAAATAAAATATTTCCCACAAATTTAAAATGCACTTACATCTAGCAAATCAATGAAATCATTCGAACCTCGATGAAGCTTGCGTGCGCGTTTAGGACAACCCACATCGACTAAGTCGCCATTAGGCAGGGCATGTTTGTAGAAGCATTTGTTGCCAAATGGACACTTGCCGTCGCCCTATTTAAACAAATGTTATTGAATTGTCTATCGATATAAATAAATATATATGCGTATATGTATGTATGTAAATATATGCACAACATACAACATTGGAAAACTCTTTACCTTTTTAAAGTATTTACAGTCTTTCACACCAAGCGCTAATCGATAATCATTGAGCAGCTTATCTTTCTCTTCCTTGGTTTCCACCCAAAAGGCACTGGGGCAAACAAAATCTGAAGAAACGCGGCACTCTGGACAGGAGCTGGAAATGAAATTTACAAATTTTTGTTAAATAACTCATCTGCTTGGATTTTGAGATGCAAGCAATTAAACATTTTTAAACTAGCGTTTAGCACATTTATAGCAGGTTAACGTCAGAAATTCAGCATTATTTAGAAAAAAGTTACATTATAAACTCGAGAATATGTTAGTTCTCTCATTAAATTCGAATACTAGTAGATACAATAAATTATTTGAAATATATTTATATATACCGTGTAATCTTATGCTCGAACTGTTTTGCTTGTCGCCACTTGCGAATGCATTCCAGGCAGAATATGTGATTACAATTAGGCAATATGCCGAAACGTTTCTCCCGACCTGCCTTTTCCATTATGGTGTCGAAACAAATGCCGCAAGTTTTATCTTTAGAGCGGGCAATAGCAAACGACCACTCCATAGCCTGTTCATGTTGCTGTAGACATTCTTGATTATGCTTGCGACGTTGCGTTTGATCGCTCGGATGTAGACAGAATTGATCGCACATTTTACAAAGCTCCATATGAACGCCATAAGCACAGTAGGTACCATAAGGACAAGGGCCCTCAAATGGGCATACCATTGCCAGCATGGCTTCAACATCGACTCCTTCAACAATACCCATACGATGTACTCCATTACTGCCACTAACAATATCGGCCCATGATTTTTGAGCATCAGAACTCATTGAGCACAAAGCAGCCGCACCATCGTTTGTCTCATCATCGGTTCTCGCTTCCAAATTGTGTTGTGCTGCTCGATAACTTTTTGGAACAAACACTGGTGCATTTGCCCAATTCTGTCGACTTGTACTTGGTCGACCATTCAAAGAAGATTCCGCTGCAGTTTTACCATTACTTGTTGATGATGTGGTTGGGTTAAGGTAATCGGATTCTGCACCACTGCTACTTATGACTTCACCGCCACTAAGATCGTGAGAAAAGCGACATAAGCTTCCGAAACGGCATATACCACGTTGAAAGTAACGACAAATAGGCAGATTCACTTCCATATTGGGTTGGGGTCGAGAAGTTGCGGTTGCACCTTCGCCAACCGTAAGACTGGACATAATGTTCGGCAACGCAGTAGCTTCACCACCACTATCACTCCCAACTGATGGCGCGAATGTAGCTGAAGTACTCATCTTTAATTTGTTCTGATTCCGGTTTTCAAAAACGTGCTCGGTTGGTCGAACAATTTGCGAAAGGGTAGGCACAAGCTCTCTTCCTGCCTCAATGTGTTTTTAATTGAGGGTTTGAATGGCGGCGGTAAATGAATTAACAAGTTGTTCCGCACACGTCTGAGGCGATTGAACTCTCAATTAGTATTTTGATACTCCTCCAATGTATTTTTGTTTTTGTTTCAGCTGTTCTCTCGTGTGCTTTATAAATGGAACTGAGACGAATGCGCCAAACTTCGTTCTTTTACCCACTTATGTCCCTTTGTCGTCTCTGAAACAGACAGACCCAATACGGCTTTGTCTTTGCTTTCAAGTTACTATGCGTCTACCTGCAAAACAAAAAAAGAAACCGGCCAAACATTAGTGCTGTAACGGTCAGAAAATTTATGTAGGGTGCTTTTAATGATTCACAACATCCTTTCTCATTTAGTTTATACTTTATTTTAGTAACATATACATATATATATATATATACATATGTTCAAAGTATTTTTTTAAAATTAACATCAAGATACATTTCAAAGCACTAATATACTTTGCGATGAAATCATGAAAATCACATCGGTGTAAGCATAATTGAAACGCACCCTTGACCAAAAGCTGCAGCTGTCATTCGGTCAGTGCTGCCAAATTAAAAGGAGCTAAGGAAAGAATCAATGCAGTAGGATAGAGAATACACATTTGGCCGTGAAAATCTTATATTAGCCATGAACAAAACAAACAAATAGTAAATAAATTAAATTTAAAAACAACTGCCAACGCGAAAATTTGGTTCATTTGGTCAATGTAGAATGGCAGCACTTTTCGTATGTACACACGCAAACGCAACAATACATTTAGACTAATAACTTATTTTTTTCACTCATCATTCGTTTCATATCATCTTAAAGTTAGCAGCACAATTCACCAAATGAAAGCAGCATTTTTATAAGACGTGCATTCAATCGGGACTTCCGTGGCCATACCCATGAGAGTCGCCAAAAACACAAAAACCAAGAAGCAAATAAGTAAACTTCGCAAATGATGACAATCTTGATTTCGAAACTATTCTCCAAACTTTATCTCAAGGAGATTTATAAGAAATTTTTGACGTTCACCTTTTTCCTCCAATATTATCCAATCTTGTTTTAAAAACTTTAAGATATTCCCACAATTTACGTCTTTTCCATAAACGCTCAGCAAATTTTCTGACTTCATTGACACTGACGTTTATTTCAGACAAACGCTAAACGTTGCCAGACATGTCAGAAAACATATTCAACACTATTACCAAACATCACAGAAAGTATATTTGCAAATGGTTCAATGATTATAAGGTGATGTCAGCAGAGAGCATTACAAATAAAAAGCTTTGGCTTTGCGTGACATTTGTAACTTTGCTTGAAAAGGGATGTCACAATGAACTCATTTTTTTATTGTGGAAGGCTATGATTTTGAGCATTTATTTTGGTTAATCCTTAAATTTACATTGGGCCTGTTTGTTCTTAAAACCTAGTTGCAAAAGAACACTAGGAAGAATAACAAAATGCACGTAAAACAACAACTCTAACTCGGAAAAATATGCGAGGTGAGCCAACTCGGTTAAATGATATCTGACCTGAAACGTCGTGTGGGGAAGTAAAAAAAATTGCGCTATGGTGAATGAACCCTAAGGAAATACGTGGGAAATTTCATTTTAACACTGAATCCGTTTTTATTTGCATAGTATTTTTAAATATATAAACACATCAACCTAAAATTTGCTAGCAGAACTATTTTCCGATCCTAAATATCACTAAATAGATCGCATCTTTCAAGAAAGAGCCTAACAGGGTTGCTTTTGCATCTAAAGGAAATTTTATCCGAGTTGGAGCGTTCTTTTCCAATAATAAACGGATTATGAAAATCAGTTGATTGCCAACGCGCTGGAAAAGATGAGAGTTGGCCAACTTTCAGCTTCGTTTTGGAGTCAGCGTTGGTTATGTGGGGCACTTCGCAAAATTCTATGTATTCATCTTAGTTGTCAAAGCAAAACTGTCCAAACTTAAGGGCCGTTTACAAGAACTTTCATCGCTTTGCTTGACAGTTCGAACTTTAGTTCGAAGGTCAGCTACCTAGAACGCTTTGACAGTTTCTGCGTTAGTAGTTTGTTATGAGTTGCGATTTGTGTTTGTGCAGAGTGTTTTGTTTAAACATAGAATAAAAAAATGAATTTTACTGATATGATGGAAGTAGTAGTAGTTATGCTACTAATGTTTGAAATTCGCGAGTGTCTGGTGTGTATACGCACGCCAAAATAAAAATAAAATGGAAACGATAACAGCTGATTGCCAAAGCGTACAAAAGTTGAGAGTTGCCCATGATTTTGCTACGCTTTGCTTTGCTCTACTTTTCTCGCCTTGTATTTAGCAGGACTCATATAACATCATGTATTGAACTTATCTGTCAAAGCGAAACTCTGAAGGAAAGCAAAGCAAAAGTCCTATGTGGACGGCCCTTTACCCCACAACTCGACACGCAATTATTGATGTCATCACAACTGTCAAATTTCATTGAAAAGGTTGGCAATATTTTAGTGGTGGGCATTGCCATGTTATGTCATCGTCATTTTGAAAATGTCGCCAAGCAAGATAGTATGCTGTGCCGCTGTGTGGTCGGTTCGTTTATAGCTTGCGCTTTTGAAATTCCACAGGCATTCGAATTGCCTGTATAAATTTATTAATTTAAAAACATCTGACGTTGACCACTTCATTTAATTTTCTTTTATTAATTTATGAGACGTGGTAAAACTATATATACCAATCAAAGATGCTGCCGCTGCGAGCGTCACAAAAAATGCAAAATGGCTGTCAAACAAACGAAATGACAGCTCATTGCAACGCTGACTTGAAATATTTCAAAACATAAATTGCCAATTGCTTTCAATTTGCTGTCTCGATTGGCAAATTGCTTAAAAATGACAATTGCGCGCGACAATTGGGGTAAGAATGCATGCTGAAACCCACATAGAATCGAAATTTAAACTAGTCTTATCTAAGATTTTTTCAACTATAATTAAGTTCAGCTGAAGATTAGTTGGTAAAACTGGCCCTAAGTCGCCAATATTCGTGACTTAAGTTGAACTTAAGTTTTGCTAAAAATTGCTTGGGGAAACAGAAAATCTTAAACTAGACCAAAGAACATAAAACTATAAGAAGAGACAACACGTTACTTTTGCTTTACTCGTTAATCAACAGGGCAGCTCCATCTCTTTTCATTCAATCATTTACGCATGCGGTCGAAAGTGTAGGCGCTACCCTTTTGATTAACGAGTAAAGCAAAAGTAACGTGTTGTCTCTTCTTGTAGTTTTATGTTCTTTGACTAGACTTAGGTTCAACTTAAAAATTAATTTTAAATATGGCCCTAAAAGTTCCAGTGTGAGACTGGCAATACGAGTTCAAATTTTGACAACAACCCAGTTACATCAGCAGAGGGCGCCTTTCGCCAAGTTTGGTGCAACTCTGTTTTCAGCAGTTCTGCGATGCCAACCGTTTGAAAAATTCACTCGGCTCTGCCATTTTGGTCATAGAAACCGTCGTTAACATACGTTTTGCGCTTTGGTAAGTAAAAAAATCTGCGAAAATTGAGACCATCCGAAATATTTAAAGAACAATGACCGCATTATATATATTATTTTTGTTAGCTATAACTTCTGTGACATGTATTTTCCGTGTATTACAGTTCTTAAATTCATTTCACGAGTCCCTAATTACACAACTTGATTCAAGATGGTTAGGGAGAACAAAGCTGCCTGGAAAGCTCAATATTTCCTGAAAGTTGTCGTAAGTTCACAAACTATTTATTTAATTATTAACTATTGAATGATGAAAACATTTCTACGTCTGAATGTGGATCGTCTGGATGCCTTGCTTGAAAAAGCTGAACCCTGGCATCCTGATTCACATTAGGTTAGATATAACTTGCGTCTGATGAAATATGTTGTTACTCTATAATCTTTGTTTGGAGTGAACCATTCAGCTAATTTTAAATTTTCACTTGCAGGAACTTTTCGATGAATATCCCAAGTGTTTCATTGTTGGCGCTGACAATGTGGGTTCGAAGCAGATGCAAAACATCCGTACTAGCTTACGCGGGATGGGCGTTGTGCTTATGGGTAAAAATACTATGATGCGCAAAGCTATTCGCGGTCATTTGGAGAACAACGCTCATTTGGAGAAATTGTTGCCACACATCAAAGGCAATGTTGGTTTCGTATTCACTAAGGGCGATTTGAATGAGATCCGTGAAAAGTTGCTTGAATCGAAAGTGCGTGCCCCAGCCCGTAATGGCGCTATTGCTCCTTTACCCGTCGTCATTCCAGCACAGAATACTGGTTTGGGTCCCGAGAAAACATCTTTCTTCCAGGCTCTATCCATCCCTACCAAGATTTCAAAGGGTACGATTGAAATTATTAACGATGTGCCCATTTTGAAGCCTGGTGATAAGGTCGGCGCTTCTGAGGCGACATTGTTGAACATGTTGAATATTTCACCATTCTCATACGGATTGGCTATTACTCAGGTGTACGATTCAGGTTCCATTTTCTCGCCTGAAATATTGGATATTAAGCCAGAAGATTTGCGTGCGAAATTCCAAGCTGGTGTTGCCAATTTGGCTGCTGTATCTTTGGCAATTGGTTACCCAACAATTGCTTCTGCTCCACACAGCATTGCCAATGGTTTCAAAAATCTGTTGGCTATTGCTGCTGCAACTGAAGTGGAGTTCAAGGAAGCGGCTACCATCAAGGAGTTCATCAAGGATCCCAGCAAATTTGTTTCCGCCGCTGCTGTGGTTGCTCCTGCTGCTGGTGCTGGTGCTGCTGCCGAAAAGAAAGAAGAAGCTAAGAAGGAGGAATCGGAGTCTGAAGAAGATGACGACATGGGATTCGGTCTCTTCGACTAAAGAGGACAACAGTAACAGCTGTTGCATTGCAAATCACGCTTCTTTCGAGTACATTAATTTAGGTTTTATAGAGCAGTATGATCAATATGACTGCTAATCTAAGAATACACTTTAATTTTCTTACACACTGCTTTGTTATCGGTAAATTATTGTCGCGGTTTGACACACCCAATGGCGAGTTGCCGTCGCAAGCAGTGCGTTTTGAAATCTCAACTTCTATAGAAAAATCTAAATATGTACAAGGAAATAAAGTTGTAATTTAAATTAAGAACTGCAGATATTTTAATTAATTATATATGAATGGCTTGTTTTATGAATTAAAGAATACGAGGACATAGCTAATAACATACCAACAGAATAACGATCCTATGGGAAATTGTACATCGTAAAATTCATCGCTAACGTTGTAACAGGAATACCTTATTTACTCAAGTGCAACAGGAAGGGAAAAGCATTTCCGCAGACGTTTTAAATAACCTAATATTGGACGAAACAATTTTTGTCACAGTTACATATTAATGTGCTTTGGTTTTGTCGCACCATATTTAACACTACTTTTATGTTTGAATCAATATATCAGTTTAATATAAAGTTTTATTGTATTTCCTTTTTTAAACACAACAACAAATGTACGCTCTTGTAAATTATATAGAAAATATTGGTTTTAATCAAGATGGATCCATAGAAGGTGATAGCAGGATAAATAAGGCGGATCCGCTGTGTATTTTGTTTGTGTAGTTTTGCGTGTGAAATATCAAAATATGAATTCGTCTAGTATTGCTTATGTATGTATTTTGTTAGTGTAATTTTGCGAGTGAAATGTTAAAAACCGAATTCGCCCAGTTTGCTCATGTATTTTGTTTGTGTAAACCAAGACGAATTCATACAAGGTGATAGCAGAGAACTTATATTAATATAATTATATATTAATATAAGTTCTTTGATATTGCACTTGCGAATTCGTGTTTTGTTTGATCGAATAACGTTTGCCGGCCATTGCCCATTACAGAATCGGATTTTTCATTGCGATTTGGTGAGTTTTTGTGAATTAAAATTGATAGCGAGAATATATAGAAGAATAGAAATGAATGCAAAATTTGCTAAAAGCTCTTAATAATTATTTGATATACATACCTAATTCATTCTATAAATCCACCAAAAAACTTTTGAAAATTTTAGGAATTAATTCCTCAATTTTTCAAATGATTTCTTCAATACTAACAAATCTTTAGGTTGATTTAAGCTCTCGAAAAGCTAATTTTACACGTTTGATTTTGACAAATTAAAAATAAATAACATTTTATGAATTATTTTAGCAAAACGTGCAGATATCTGTAGCGGATGCGTTATTAACTTGTGATATTGACACATTTATCTTTCTAGCTGATGTTGATTAATCGAACGGAACAATTCTATAAGAACATCAGCAACAAACTTTCCCGAGACAATAATATGATTAATGAGATTCATTTTACAGCAATTAATACAGTAAGGCAAGTGAGACAAATTTCCCTTTAAGTGTAACCCCGTTATTTCAACTGACTTTTGTTTACTCTCGATTTCCTCGATATGAATCGATGGTTCAACTGCGTTGCTCACGCTGAGAGGTGGAGGGAAAATTGAACGATATATGACCTAACCAATATCGCGTTACCTATTTGTAACACGATTTTAACCAAAACTTTCGTTATGTCAAGTTAAAATAAAATAATAAGATAAACTATGTCGAGTAATATAATAAAACTTTATTCAAATCAACTGAGTAACGAAAATGATAATAAAAATGGAATAAAAATGGCAAAGCAAAAAAAAAATCGTTTGTACTGCATGTCTCTAATCCTTTACAAACTTTTGGAGATATAAATGCCGTTTGGTGGGATACAAGACGTTGCTTTCAATTTTAACATGTTGTTGTTGTTATAGCGGCTAGTCACGCCCTGTGAAGAACGGATTCGCCCATGGTCGTTGTGAAACTCATCTAGGGGGGCGCCCAGGAAACGTGCTGGGGTCGGACCAGAGGGAGAGGGGGGTTAGATGAGTTGGTTTGAGAGCGCTAGGTGTTTGGTATCGTGCGGAGAATCCCCACATGCATACCTCAGGCGACATCAGCAGCCATCCCGTCACCGTGCGGAGTTCTAACAGGTCTGCAGCTTCATCCAGTGTCCTACTGGTTCCCGGAGACCACACTGGCGCAGCACAGCTTATTACCGGCCGACCAATCGCCTTGTATGTTGCCAACAACCTTTCTTTGTCTTTGCCTCAAGTGCTGCCGTCGAGCGACTTGAGGACATTGTTGCGTTTCTGTGCATTGTTGGCGGTTACGGTAGATTGCGAAGAGGAGAGCAGGATGTCAAATGTAACCCCCATAATCCTTGGGTGATTAATGGTCGGAATGGGGGTGCCATCGACATGGATGTTAAGATGCAGCCTGAGCTCCTTTATTTACATATTTACAATATTATCACATTTACAATTTTATCATATTTATGACCCAAGGCGTATCCATACAAGGTGGTGTTATAAATACAACTACAAAATTCCTATGTATTTTGTTTTTGTTTCTGCGTGCGAGTTGTCAAAATTTAAATACATTTTGTTTTTGCTTTTACGGCTTTTGAAAGCTCATACGCAAAAGCAAAAACAAAATACATGTAGGTGAATAAAAAAAATCAAATCAGCTGCTCTTATGCCATCACCTTCTATAAATTCGCCTTGTTATGACCTGTGAAAAATCAAATTAATTGACTTGTCAAGCAAAGTGACTCAAATGCTTGACTTGTCAAGCAATTTCATTTTCAAGATGTCATATAAGATCATAAAAGGAAAAGCTAAAAATTCTCACGGTTGAAGTAAATTTAAAATTTGAATAAAAATATTCCTTCCACTCCTTACAACGACCAGATGGTAGGGTTACGCCAGGCGAAATGTCTATTGGGAGGGTATAACAGTAAACGATCAAAACAGTTTATTAACCTTTCAAAACCCCACTTGAGGATACTTACAGGTCACTGCAGACTGCGTAGCCATGTACACAGGCTCGGAATATGGTCGAATGAGTATTGTCGCTTCTGTGACTCGGCCCCGGAGACCCCGATGCACCTGCTCTTTGACTGTGAAGCCGTCTCAAGAAAACGGAAGAGATATCTGGGCTCATACACCCCCGATCAGGAAGTTGTACGCTCGCTATCACCAACCATCATCTTAGACTTCCTAAGAGCGTTGGGGTTAGATGAGGTACTATAATGATCGGAGGGCACAATGGATCGAAATGTCAAAGTGCAAACCTCAACAATAATATCTATCTATCTATCTATCTACAACGACGCTTAATCTGCTATACATAGTATATGTATATTCTTTTATATTTCGAAAATTATTGTAAATATATTTACATATAAGGCCACTTTATATTACCCATTTGCAAATTTTTCCCAAAAATATAATTTTGAAACCTTAAAATATAGATTTTGTATTTTTTTTTTTTGCCACTTGAGCTAACTGATATGTCTTTGTGCTTAAATGGTAGCAAGGCTAAAAATACGTAGGCACATTAAGTTAACATTTGTAAACAAACATAACAAGCAAAAATTAGAATAGATGTAGGAGGCCTTCAGCAAAAAGTGGACACCAATGCCGATGACGAACAACAGATGTACTAATATGTAATATCAATAGTATCGGTGATAGGGTTTCCCCACTCACGAGCTATTATCATGATTTCGTTCATGGTTAGTACAGGTCCAATTAGTGGGTTCAATTGCGTCATGTAACAGCACAGCCAGCTGAAATAAATACACAGTACAAAAATAAGGACTTTATCTTTGTTCTTTTAAGCATTCGATTACTCACAACAACCAACAGGTGACAGCAACCAACATCAGGCAGCATTGAGTGACGCTATTAAGGGATAAAAAAAAAACGAATTATGTTCACAAGTTCAAACTATAACAGACCTTGTAGTTATTGTATTAAGTACAACACTCACCCCTTATTGGGACCACGAGCGAAAAATGGGCAAATTATTCCAATGAAACCCCAGATGCAGGTGATGACTATGGGTGGTATCCAAGCTTTGTCCATTATGCCACTACCTATCACTTCAATACTGTTGATTTAAAAGTAGTTTCCACCAATTGGGTCTGCAGTAGAGGATTAATAAAACAATTGGTGCACTACGTCGTTGGATAAAATGGAAAAGACAAGCGAAGGCAGTGAATGAGTTCTTCAGCTACACAAATGTCACATGATCAGCCATGGGACTACAAATCCACAGCTGTTCAATTCAGCGCGCTGATTAAACATAGCTACAGCGTTGCAATTTATAGCTATGGAAATTTTTTTTTTTTTAAATTAATAAAAGGAGTGATTCATGTAAACATATAAATACCCTTATGATCGTATAAACGTATAAATAAAAAAACTGTATGGAAAACCGGTTTATATCTCTTTATTTATTTATTTGTTGTCAAACAACCAAAAAATTGTGTACAGATAATTAAGCAATTCATATACAATGTATAACTTAATTTAAAAAAAAGTTAATTCTACTGTTATTTATTATACATTTAATAATTATTCTGTTTTGTCCGAAATAAAAATTTTCCAATCTGGCTTGTCTAGTTCTAAAAATGTTGAGATATATTTAAATTCAGATAAAGTTCTAATAACCGCCGCAATACCAATATAAACCGACAAATTTTCCAGGACGAATAAACATCTTCCCCTCCAAATGAAATGTAAAAATTGCGCTCTCTCCTTGCAAGTTTTTTACCTAAACTAACGCGATTCGGTACAAGTTGGTACTAGTAATCTGCCAAATGAACACTCTTATAGTCTTTCAAGAAGATAACATTATGAGGGCTTGTTACAAAAGCCTAATATAAATTAGTCAGAGAATAAGTCGTTGTAAATATATGCAAGGAACCCTGCGCAGTTGCATTTCAATTTATGCTTCTGGATAATTTTACTTATAATTACCTTATTACGCACCATGGCTCCGACATATGTAACTAATGTTTGAAATACGCATAAATATCCAGTGAAGAACCCAAGCACTTTAGACTTGAGTTACAAAAACTACAACAGCCCAGAACATATTGATATATAAAGGCCCAAGTCTCTTCAACTCAGTTCCAAACGATGTAAAAAAAGAAAATAATAATGTACTATTTAAATTAATGTGCATAGAAATGTTGTGGTGCACAATAATCTTATATATATATATTATTAGTATTTTTATATATCTGTTGCGTTTTGCCATAACATCTTAAGTCTTAAAATTGAGTTGTGAGATATTGGCGATTTTCTCTAAAATCTATTGTGTTGAAATTTAATGAGTTATTTTTAATCAAGGAAAAAGTAAAACTATTCCTTAAGACATTATAGGCAGATTTTTAAAAAATATTTTGTAAGAAGTATGTTTTATTCGTTGGTTTGTACATAAGATATTTTAAAAAACGGAAAGTTAAGAAAAATCAAATGTTTTAATGTATGTAATATTTTCAAAAATAAATATAAGAAAAATGCAAAAGGCGATAACTTTCTTTAAAATTGGAATTTTTTAAATCGGATTGGACACAAATATGGATTATGAGTAGGAGAACTAGAATATGACCTTAACTCGATTTTGACTTAAGTCGACTTAAGATGTTTTGGTAAATTGCCACAGATATTATAGATATTAATCTAAACTAATATATTAGGCTATAATTTACGTTTCCAAACCTGTTTCTGTCCTTTGCTGCACCAACCCGACAAGCAACATAAAAAAAGAGTATCCGAATTAATCAGATCCTATTCCTATTTCTGTTTTTGTGATACCGTGGCTTTAGCGAACGACATCTCGCTTGCTTCACTAAGTGAGCGAGAATTACAAGCAAGTGATGACCATAATAGGCGGGCAGAAAATAAGCCAAAATTTTACGCAGGTGAGGACCGCCTATAAGAGCAGTTGATAATCCAATTTGGAACTTTAATTGAACACACCTTCTAAATGTCAGCTGGGTGAGTTTCAATTACAGCTCAGTGGAAAAGTGACAAGCAAAATTGTTAAAAATGGTTTTGGAAAGTACAATGATATGGTAAGCAAATTTATTAAATTATATGTTAATTACTTAATATTTGCTTAAATTTTCGTTCAAAACAAAAGCATTAAATTAAAACGGAGTAAAATATATGTATTAGCTGTGTATGCGACGCCTCAGTCAGTACTGCTTTAATTAAAAAAAAAAACATTCCATTTCATAGTTTCGACAATAGTGATTACCAGAGAAATGGTGATTACTTTCCTACTCGGTTGAACGTGCAAAAGGATGGCATTAATCTGGTTTGTCTCACAAAGGTGCGCTCCAATCCCGAGAATAATGTTGGTCTAATGACGATATCAAAGTAAGTAAACTACTTCCCATAACAATATACTTTTTAATTGAAAGGAATTTTACTTAGTACCGTTGAAGTTCTTGCAACCCTAACTAGTGATGTAGGGCGTATATTCTCAAAGATGCATTTAGTACAACCAAAAGGCGAAATTAATTTATTGACTGGAATTCGCATAGCACATGTATGACAATGTTAATTTTAGAATGAAAATGGTCTTAATAACTTATGGCACTTTATAGTTGGTACTCAAGCACCGTCAAGGAAAAAACCATAAAATGCGCATTGTAGTATTTGTTGGTTCACCAATCCAGAATGAAGAAGGCGAATTGGTTAAGCAAGCTAAGCGTTTAAAAAAAGAAAAAGTAAATGTAGACATTGTAAGCTTTGGCGAACATGGCAATAACAATGAAATACTAACTGCTTTCATAAACGCTTTAAATGGAAAAGATGGCACTTCTTCACATTTAGTTAGCGTTCCACGTGGATCAGGTTTATCCGATGCATTGTTATCGTCTCCTATAATTCAAGGGGAAGATGGCATGGGTGGGGCAGGACTGAGTGGTGCTGGTTTCGAATTTGGTGTTGATCCCAACGAGGATCCCGAATTGGCACTTGCTTTGCGTGTGTCTATGGAAGAACAACGTCAACGGCAAGAAGAAGAACAACGCCGAGCACTTTCCGAATCGAATGCAGCTGGTAGCGCAGAGGTAACTGCTGGCAGTGACAGTACTGGTGGAGAAAAAACAAGCACAACCACCGTTGGTGTTGCTATTGAGGAGCCAAATTCAGAAGAAGCAATGTTGCAACGTGCTTTAGCTTTGTCCACAGAGACGGTAGTATAGATAAAAATAAATACCTGTACCATTTATACCTATATTTAATTTATTTCTCAAAAGCCGGAGGATAATTTGCCCGATTTTGCTAATATGACTGAGGAAGAGCAGATAGCATTCGCAATGCAAATGTCCATGCAAGATGCGGGTTCGTTTTTATTTGCAAAAATTTTTTTTGCATTTGAAATATCTAATTCGCCAATTTTTTTCAGCTGATGATACTCTTTCTCAACAAGCTAAACGCCCTAAAACTGAAGAAAACCAACCAATGGATGTTGATGATGATTACTCAGAAGTTATTGGTGATCCTGCATTTCTCCAGGTAAATATTACATCCTATAATAATTCAATACATCGATTACAAAATAGTATCTTTTTAGAGTGTACTCGAAAATTTGCCAGGTGTAGACCCACAATCAGAGGCCGTCCGTGATGCAGTAGGTTCGCTCAGTAAAGATAAAGAGAAGGAAAAAGATAAGAAAAGTGATGATGGAGATCAGCCTCAGTAAAATGTATTTGGAAATGTTGCTTTTTAATTTCATCCTTCATCAATAACTAAACTATATTAAAGCAAAAATATAAATGCTTTTTCAAATTAATTATTTTATAATAAAATTGCACTAAAATTAATTATCTATAAATGTTGGATTCGAGCTTGTCTTTGTTTTACGAGCGTACAAAATTTCGAATTGTTCGATTATTTCATCTATGCGATTACTGCAGACTTGACTAGTGATGTTCCGATACCACTATGTACTCGATGCTAGTACTCAAAAGTATCCGAGATAATACTCGATACTATGGAAAGTATTGTAGGGTAATACTCGATTCTACATTTTCAGCTTTAAACTCCGACTTATAAACAATACCAAATTTTATATGTAACAAAGTGCTAATTTAATATTTTTATTATTTATTTTATACAGGTTCTTGTTGAAAGGTCAGTTTTAAAGAAATAGTTGTTGAAAAAGTTAAAGTATATAGGTAGAAGGCGATTTCCTTTTCGAGAAATGATTCTCACTGCTTTATTAAATGGAACCGACGTTTTCGCTGCGTCAAAAATTTTTATCAATCAAACAATCTTATAAAGTGCTGTGTAGTGGACTTTTAAGTATTCCCAATATAAAATGGGGTTGGTTTTAAGAGCAGAAAGAGGAGCTCCTAAAAATGTCCATATTGTTTATTCGAGTTGTACTCGATAATCACCAAATGCTTGGCTACTCTGGAACTGGAGTATTTACCTCGAAGTAGTGGTATCGCAACATCACTAGATTTGACTATCGTGGGGCCGATGAGCGTGCGAATAACGCAACTTTGAAAATACTAATTTCTAAATCCAAATAGTTTTACTGGACAATTAAGGAAGAAAATTTATATAATTTAATATGTTTATTCAATCTGTTATTTCCACTATACAACTTAACAAAATCTTAATTTCGTTGCTGAAATCAATCCCTCGGTGGTTATTTATTTACTTGCCACCTTTATATTCCTTCAAATGAAGCAACACCCAGGCTGGCACTACCAGCAGAGATACGCACATACCACCACCCAAGATTACTTTCTCCTGAAATTAAAAAAAAAACATTTTTTGCAGAATTACCCATTTTGGAAGTTTACGTAACATCAGTGGCCCTATTGAGAACCACTTTTACGTATACTTACGGCTGTAGACACCTTATTAACTGGTGGTCCTGCGATAACGGACTGACAACGGTGCTGTAATCCATTCCGGATAGCTGGAACCAAAAGACGAGCGGCGCTGTTTTGGAACATTTTTTATTATCACTTAAAATTTTGCGACTTTCACCAAGTACGGACCGAAATAAAATTCACTCTACTGTCACAATTTGATCGATTTCGTTTTGGCAGATGCCAAATAAGCCATTCAGCGACCACAGCATGCGACATCTAGTGTGTCAATGCTACAACTTAATTAGTATTTTTGCTGAATTCGTTGGGGCATGTTTCAGCAACTAATCTTTAACCCATCGTAAAAATCACTCAAAACTAGAAAAAACATCGTTTATATTGCTTTTAATGACGTCAATCTTTCAAACGAAGCAATACGAATTATCGGAAGAGCTTTTGTCGTCACCTCCTATCGTGGGTTCCAACTCATATTCCTCAAGCTTCCTAAGCAGCTGCAAATTACTTACATTTCTGTATAGACTTATAGCTTTCTTACATGATCAAATTAGTTATCAAATTACGTCTATGTGTAACTTGGCATTTTGCCCTCACAACAACATAAAACAACCTATGAAATCTCAGTTTTTCGTGTTATTTATTTCATTTATTTAATATTATTAAACATTTATTTCATTTGTTTACTTGTTCACTTCTATACACAAAATACGCTAGCCAAACCAGTATCAAATTTGACGACAATCAAAAGTACTTTGATTTTCGGTCAAACAGCTATCAAACTCATGCATACCACACATATAATATTTTACTAATCCAATCACGTGATTTGATCAATAAACTACAACGTAAATTATATATTTTCGTCTAAATTACTTCGCATAAACCAAGTACGTCCACACTTGCCATTCCTACTTTTTATTGGCATCGCTGTGGCCACATTGTGATAATATTCAATTCCAATCTAATTTTATATTTTCTTTTTCAGCAAAGAATTATTATTTAGTGTTTTCACCGCTGCAAAATATTCAAAACAAAAATCAGCTGTTACTCAAGTAATGCTTAAGCCTTTGATTTTCAGTGCCTCCGCACAACTTTAGTATGAACTGTGAGACGCTATTTTACTGTCTTAGCGTAAGCATAACTTAAGCACAGACTGTGAAACCGGGCATAAGTAGTTGTGTTTTTGTAATTTCCAGTCAAAAATTATCCAGTAACGAAATTGCGGCAAAATTGAAATCAATACATGACGCCGCTGCAAGCTAAGCAAAATTTGCTATAGTTTTTGTTACAGCTGATCTTGTTTTGGATGAAATTAAATAAAGAAATATCTCAAAAATTCATAATTTACGGCTCGCAGGTTTTAATTGCAGCCAGTGCGGTTAAAGATGCTATCCTTGCAAACATACATATTCTGAGCATCTTACTGTAGTAGAAATTTATCCAGTAAAACTTGGAAGTTCAGTTGTTATTTCAGATCTATCAATTGTCTCTCTTTTGTTGGTTTCTTGCAAAATTTGATGAACGAAAACTAAATCCAGTGGGTTTTTCTGGATAGTTTGTACGAAAACACAACTAATAAATTTTGGCGTTAACGGGGTTCATTGAACATACGTTAAGGGCTATTCACAATGGTTAAGGGGCTCTTCGTGATTTTTCAACCGGCGTTCGAGAAAAGTAATTTGAGCTTATTTTGCAATTATGACGGCTTTTGAAGGTAAATCAAATTATACAAATTAATTACAAATGCACGAAATTAAAGGAAACTACTTTCTTCACAGAGTTTGGTGTTTTACCTGAAATCGCTAAGGCGATTGATGACATGGAGTGGAGTCTTCCCACCGATGTGCAAGCCGAGGCAATACCTCTCATTCTTGGCGGTGGTGATGTACTTATGGCTGCCGAGACGGGTTCTGGCAAAACAGGAGCTTTCTGTCTACCCATTTTACAAATTGTTTGGGAAACTCTTCGCGACCTGGAAGAAGGAAAAGTAAGTAAAAATGCAGGTGCCGGTGGCAGTATTGCACCTTGGACAATGTCGTTCTTTGATCGGGGATCAGCGCTGGCTGTAACGCCGGATGGCTTGCGATGTCAATCGCGTGAATTTAAAGAATGGCACGGCTGCCGTGCCACAACCGGTGTGCGCGGTAAAGGTCAATTCTATTTCGAGGCTATTGTTACGGACGAAGGTCTCTGTCGTGTGGGTTGGTCAACGCAAGCAGCTAATTTGGATCTCGGGACCTGTCGTAATGGCTACGGTTTTGGTGGTACCGGAAAAAAATCGAACAATCGACAATTTGATGATTATGGCGAAGCTTTCGGTAAAAATGACGTTATTGGTTGTTTCCTAGACCTACAGCGCTTGGAGGTATCCTTTGCTAAAAATGGTAAACAACTTGGTGTTGCGTTTCGTATACCTGAAAATCAACGTAATGAAACTTTTTATCCTGCTGTTGTCTTGAAAAACGCTGAAATGCTATTTAATTTCGGAAAGTCAAATTTAAAGTATCCACCAAAGGACGGCTTCGTCGTTGTATCTCAAGCTGATATAGAGTCTTCTAAAGCTAATCCACTGGCAAGTCCTGCCACAAACGCTGCAGCGAATAAGCCGGCACCTAATGCCCCTCAGGCAATCATAATAGAACCCAGCCGTGAGCTTGCTGAGCAAACTTTTAATCAGATCGAAAAGTTTCGCGTTCATTTGAGTAACCCTGATGTACGTTCACTGTTGCTGATTGGTGGCGTTAAGCTGGAAGTGCAGAAAAGTTCCCTACAACAAGGTGTGCATATCGTGGTGGGTACACCAGGTCGATTAGAAGAAATGATTAGTAGTGGTTTTGTCCAATTAACACATTGCAGGTGAGTTTCGAATATACTTAAAATAGTTTATACTGATGTTTTGTTATAAACTTAAAATATAAGGAGTAGGACTAGCTTCAGAGCCTATCGGGAAGTTCAGATCAATAAATGGATAGCTGCTTGTGATTTATATTTTAACATTGAATGATCTTATGCATTCGTAGATTTTGTTGATGTTTTCAGTGGTTTGGTTCCTGAGTAGAGACATGGTGTTTGTGTCCTGTAATGTTCTTGCACGAAAGTTTGCTAGAGCTGTACATTCTGTGATTATGTGAATGACGGTGTGTTCGGAGTTGTTGAAGTATGACAGTTGGTGCTGTAGGCTCCGTTGAGGAGGTGGGAGTGCGTGTGTGTGTGACCGAGTCGAGTTGAAGGGGTTCTGGATGGATTTTATGACTGATAAGCTGTCTACAAAGTAGTGTTTTTTGACGCTTCAGTTACTCTATTCGGATAACCTCAAGTCCTTGTGAATCAAGGTTTTGGAGTTATCTGTGTAAATAATTTCGAAATTTCGATTCCGAAATTTAATTATTTCCTCGATGAAGTATTGTTTGTAACCTATTGGTTGTGTTGTATCTTTCTTGAGTTTGTTGAGAGTTGTAGAGTAGGTGCCAGGGAGGTGTTTTTTGATGGTAATGTGGGTGAGGTTGGAGTATAAAGCACAATTGACGCAGTTGATTATGCGGGAAATTTTTGGTGTCCTGTCGTTTGTAACGTTCGCAACATCGCGATAAATTATTGAGTTATATTTGAATAGTAGTTTGTTGACTTCGGTGACGTATATTGTTTCAATTGTCTGTAGTCCTGATTCGGAGAGGAGGTTGGCAATTGGTGTTGTGGGGAATGCATGTGGACTCTTCTTGATTGCTTTGTGGAAAAAGTTGGTTTGATCACAATTAGAGTTATTTTTGGGGAACATCCATATAAAAACAACCCGTAATCAATTTTTCTAATGTATATACATAAGTGTGTTGACGGGAGTGTAACTTTTCAATGCTAAGTATCGAATTAGGTTGGTTCTGGTGTTGACCGATTTCTTTAGAACGGAGATGTGCTCGTTCCATTTGAATTTTTTTGTAAAAGTGACGCCTAATATTTTTAATTTTTTCACGTAGTTGACTTGGATGTTGCCCACTGTCAGGTTTTGAGAGGCACATTTACATAAGTATGTTTTCGGCATAGGTGAAGTATTGAGGTTTTGGTAAAATTGATGTTTGTACTTCTTCTGCCCATCTCGAAACTCTAGTACGACTGTGAAGAATAGCAAATTTGTGTCGCTGATTGAGGTTATTTTTGCCAGGATGTAAAGGTCGTTTTCGTTTGTTTTTCAGCACAATTGTTCTTAGCTTGTTGAAGGCAACTTGAGACAGGGTTACCGAGAGTGGAGAGTCTTAGCGAATTCCAATTTGGGTTTCAAGAATGTTAGATAGGGTGTTGTTGGCTTTTACTCGGATATATCCGTGTGTGATTATTGATCTTATGCAAGTCAACATATTTGGGCCGATGCTCCAGGTTGTTCAATTTTAATAAATTCAATAAAATTACAACTGATTCATTTTATTATAGATTTTTTGTATTGGACGAAGCTGATGCTCTACTCAAGCAGGGCTATACCGATTTGATTGATCGTCTTCATAAGCAAATACCGAAAATTACATCAGATGGTCGTCGCTTACAGATGGTAGTCTGCTCCGCTACCTTACATGCGTTCGAAGTGAAAAAGATGGCAGATCGTCTTATGCACTTTCCCACTTGGGTAGATCTTAAAGGGGAAGACGCAGTACCAGAAACTGTGCACCACGTCGTTTGTACGGTTGATCCTCAAAAGGACATCTCTTGGCATAATATCCGACAGCATATACGTACTGATGGTGTACATGCACGTGATAAAGTACATCCACAGAATCACACACCTGAGACATTATCGGAGGCAGTGAAAATACTTAAGGGAGAATATTGTATATCTGCGATTGAACAGCATAAAATGGATCGTGCTATAATTTTCTGTCGTACTAAGTTGGATTGTGATAACTTAGAAAATTACTTTAAGTCGCGTGGTGGTCAACGCTACTCGTGCGTTTGCCTGCACGGCGATCGTAGGCCACAGGAACGCAAGCAAAATTTGGAAATATTTAAGCGAGAACAAGTGAAATTTCTTATTTGTACAGATGTAGCAGCAAGAGGTTTGGATATAACTGGTCTGCCATTTAGTAAGTTAAATTCACTTATTGTTTAAAAAAATTGCGTTAAAAACTTATTATTTCAGTGATTAACGTAACTTTGCCGGATGAGAAATCCAATTACGTTCATCGAATTGGGCGTGTTGGACGCGCAGAGCGTATGGGCTTGGCCATAAGCTTAGTAGCTTCTGTGCCAGAAAAGGTTTTATATGAAGATTACTATATAAAAGTACTCAAATCCCATTGCATCATTTTTTATAGGTTTGGTATCATGGAGAGTGGTGTTCAACACGCGGTCGAAATTGCCAAAATACAAATCTGACTGATGTTCGTGGCTGCTGCATTTGGTACAATGAAATGAATGTAAGTAAACTTAGAACATACATATATAGAACGATTAGATATCAATTATAAAATACTATTGTATTTTTCTAATAGTTGTTGGCAGACATTGAGGATCATCTCAACATTACTATTCAGCAAGTTGACAAATCTTTAGCAGTACCCGTTAATGACTTCGATGGTAAAGTTGTATATGGTCAAAAGAATTTAAATACTGGCACTGGGTATAAGGATCATGTGCAACAGTTGGGACCGGTTGTGAGAAAATTGACTGAACTAGAATTGCAGGCACAATCTTTATTCTTAAAGCGGCTAAAATTTTAAGTGGAAATTGGATGTTGAATTTCAGTCATACAACTTATTCGATAACAATATAATACAAATGCTTTGAATTTCATAAAAACAACGCAATCGTTGTACATTTAATCAAACATACATAAAATGCATTATTACATACATACAAGCATAAATTAAAACGGAAATTACTTAAGACTAATTTGTATTTGTGTTTTAGTTTGCTTTTAGTTAGTTGTTTAATCTCTTTTGGCTTTAATCAATTCATTAGGTTACAGAAACAGACTCCTCTCACTAAGATGTTTTTGTGCAATCAATGTCATCTTCAACGCCCTCTTCGTCTTCTTCATTGAATTGTGTTCGCATTTGTTGTACAGACAATAGTTGCTTGCAGAGTTGATTGCCAAAGGATTCCACATAACTGGGACTTATTTTATCTAATAACGCATAAGGTGTTTCATATACCTCATCCTCGCCCTCATTTACTTCCTCTTTATCAGCATCAATATCATCAAATCTATGGGAGACCACTCGAAAACCAATACTCGATACTTGTACACAATATTCTTGTCCCTCAATAGTCCGCACATTCAGGTATACTTTGGTCTCGTTGCTGGGCAATTGTCGGGATATTTCAATTAGTGCAACATGTGAATTGACATCTCGTATAATAGCCGCTGCTTCCTCTTCCCAGTTAATAATTTCTTCGTCGTCAGGGTCATAAAAGGGAGTGGTAGGGGATTTATCATCTGGTGTTATACTCATTTTAATTCAAAAGTCTACGAATACACAAGATTCGTCTTATATATGTAGATGTCTTTGACAACACAATTTCTCCCGGCAGCTTATCAATTATTAGATTTTTGTAACAAATATTTTATTTTTATTTGAATATTGCACTTGTAGAATATAGGATTTTAGCAAACTTTTTTGTTCACTATATAGTTAAAGGTATCTTAATTTAATTTGATTATTAGATATTCCTCGATCTCTTTTGAAACGCAATGCCTAACAAAAAAATAATAAAACTTCCATGAGTTTTCAGCTTTTCATGACGTCGACAAACAGCTGATAGTTGAATTTCCATGTGGTGAAGTTGGGCGCGGCGACATACACAGTGATGCCAGATTTTTACATCCATAGATCTTGTCAAAGAACATTCCACTCTGAGCCAAAGATCGTAGATCATTCTTCTGAGCACAACATCAAAGAACGTATATCTACATTCTTTAATAAAACTCAATGTCGCCGAAAGTTAAGCATGTTGCTTATACACGTAGTATTTCTCTTTCCGCATGATTTTATGAATTGAAATTTGGGCGATAATCGTTATTTGCGGCCCTTGTAAGAAGTAAAATTTCTGTGCCAACTCTTCAAAGAGATATAGAACTAAATATGGGTGAGAGTCTTATGAGACACCCTTTTTAGTTTTTTACTTTTAGCATGACTTAAAACAGTACTAAAAATTAATAAAAAATAGTAGTAGAATAAGTAAAAACAGTTATTGAAATTAGGAAAAAATATCAGTAATTAGTGATAGCATTATCAAAAATAATAGTAGAAAATAGTAAAAGTAGTAGAAGTAATTAGTAGTAGCATTAGTAAAAATGGTATTAGAAATTAGTAAAAATAGTTTTAGTAATTAGTAGTTAGTAAACTTAGTGAAAATAGTATTACTGATAAGTATTAGCTAAACCATTTTTGCGAAAACTCAGCATGTTTCTGCATTTGAGAGACTAAAATTCTTGAATTATTTACTAGCGAAATTTTTTTGTGACGAACACTCCTAATGTGTTGGTGTTTTCAGCAGGCCCCTATTGCAGGGGAAGCAGCCACTAATAAACAAACCATTGTGATTGAATTTATTCACAATGAAACAAACTTATATTCATCACGTTATTCATAAATAAGCTACTGATCCTGATGAACAGGTGCGCGTTATTTGACATACTGTTCAGGAGTATAGTATAAATTACAAAAATTATAATCATGTTCCAGAAATCACTATTGTCAGCAACAACTTGTAATATATGGAAAATATTTTCTCTAGCACGTGTACAATATCTTCAAGGTAATGGAGAGGATAACAGCGGCGTTGGACGTACTTTTGAAGGAAGCAAATGAGTTATTTATTGGTACAGAAGTAGCCGAATTAGACCAAGTACCTGATCCTACAGAATTTGGGCACAATTTCTATTCAAAATACCAGCCAGTGGTTATACGAAATGCCATCAAGCACTGGCCAGCGGTATCCAAGTGGAAACCAGCATATCTGGAGCATACGCTGGGTGAGAAAATGTTAGATGTAACAACAACACCCAATGGCTATGCAGACGGTTTGGCGAAACAAGATAATACAGAGTACTTTGTGCTTCCTCTCGAAGAGAAAATGCATATGAGTGAATTTTTGGCAAGTCTAGATGATCCCACTGGTGCCATACATTATATTCAAAAGCAAAACTCAAATTTCACAACCGACTTCCCGGAGTTGGCACAAGATATTGATGTACACGACTTACGATTTGCTGAAAAATTCCTAAAGACGCCGCCGTTGGTAAATTTTTGGATGGGCGATGAACGCGCCGTCACTTCTATGCACAAAGACCCATTCGATAATCTATATTGTGTGATCGCTGGATATAAGGACTTTATATTACTACCACCACACCAAGTTGTAAATATTCCCCGGCAAACGTATCCCGTGGGACAATACAAGCGTACTACATCAGGTCAGTTCTACATTGAACCTGTGCTGAATAAGCAAGCTGATGGTATCGAAGCAGAACCAATGCATACAGAATGGATCAGTATTGATCCATTAGCACCCGATTTCAGCAAATATCCACAGTTTGCACGAACACAACCCTTACATGTGCGTGTGAATGCCGGTGATGTTTTGTTTCTACCGAACTTCTGGTTTCATCACGTGCAACAGAGTCACAAATGCATTGCAGTGAACTTTTGGTACGACATGGAATTCGATAGTCGATATTGTTTTTTTCGTATGTTGGAAAAACTTGTGGAAATAAATCCAAAATAATTTTGAAGTGATTTCAAACATTTTATTAAGTTAGATTTACTTTAGTCAATGGTACTTTTGAATTGAACAATATTCTAATGCAAGTACGAAGTCTATAAGAAAGAGTACTACATAAATCACATGGAACAATTCATAGATTGAGAAAAAACTACAGGTCGAACTATAGTAGTAGGTCAGTCTCTTATTTATATAGCCTAGAATCCAAATTTAATCGTTTAAAATAAGCCATGTATCTGAAAGCTTTAATGTATTACCATTATTAATTACAATGACCAACATTCTTTAAACTTCAGTACCAATCGCTGGCGCTTTCTCGAGGGCAACGAGGCTGAAGATCACCCAGTATCCATTTCCTAAATAATTTTGAACTGCTTTTCTATTTTACTTTTATATTTACTTTATTAGCAAATTAGCTATCGCTTTAATATGCTCGCCCTCACGCTCTATTATATTTGCATCCTTTTAAGGAAGTTATTCAATATAAACACATCCGATTGGCAGCTAACCACGGAAGCGCTAATAGGTTCTTAAAAAATAATGTGTAAAAAATCAGATTCATTATTTAAAAATTGTGTGAATTGACAGCCTTTCTACGTCTCCACCCTTGTAAAATTCCCACCTAGGATAAAGTTTTTCTTCCCATATAACATAGCTATTTTTGTTGAATCATGATACTTTCTTTTACGTAGAATAATAACCATAATTACAAAAAACAATAGCAAATATAAAAATGTTGTTCAAATATTTTTTGTTAAGTTACTTAAAACGTAATACAAAAACAAATATTTATTGTATTTACTAAACAAATAAAGATCTGCTGACGTTGCCCCTTCTCTGTTGCCATTGTTATTATTGGTGTTGTTGTTGTTGTTTGGAAAGAGAGCATAATTGAACTCAACTGGTAAGTCTATCAAATATTACAGTGTTGCAACAAAAAGGAAGGAAATGCATTTGCACAAAATTAAGAATGTTCCGTTGCATTTTTGTTTTTGTAAAATATCTATTAACATGTTTCTTTTTTATGGTGGTAATGTAAATGTTATCTTGTTGCTGCTGATTGCTGCTGTTCGTATTATTTTAAATTTAAATTTAAATTAATATAAAAATTTACAATTCATCCTTCGTGTGCTCCTCAGGTTGCTCAACAACCTCCTCTTCTGATTCACCGCTCTGAAAAATAAAACAAAAGGGGTTACAAATAATGTTAATGTAATTAAATTCGGAATCTACATTTAAAATGCTGCAAACATTTTTAGTTGTATTTGTTATCTTTAATCTTGTCTAAACTCGTAATATTTACCTGTGGAACGTCACCGCCTGCTTCCAGGAACTTCACGAAATCATCTAAAGTTCTGTCCAAATTGTAGTCGATAACTTTGTTGTCACCCTTGCGGTATAGTTTGATGGTGGGGAATGACGAGATTTTAGTGTGCTCCAACTCGTTGGCAGTAGCATCCATTTTAGCAACGAGAATGCTCTCATTGTCCTTGAATTTCTCACCCAATTGGTCGTAGATTGGAGTTAACTGTTTGCAGTGACCGCACCACGGCGCATAGAATTCAACCAGCACATCCTTGCTCTTGTCGAAAGCTACTTCATCAAAGTTGGTAGCAACCAGTACTTTAACAGGGCTCTTATCCCAGTCTTCAGGTAATTCTTGTGACAATAAATGTTGCTTTAGTTTGCCATCAATGAATTTCTGCAAGAAGTCTTTGATGGTGCTAGCTGACAAATCGTTCGATTCTGGTTTGTATTTGGCCATATCTTCCTCCAGGCGTATTAAACGAATAGTTGGAACTTCTTCCTTGGCCATACCGAAGAATTCAAAGATACGTTGGTGTTCCTCCTCATCAGAAGAGATGGTAACGAACAAAATATCTTCGCGGTAGCCTTTTGCAATATCCTTCAATGGTTCGACATACTTTTCAATATGACCAGCTTCTTTCGAGACGAAGAACAACAAATGTGATTTGATTGAGCCACCAAAAATTTTGGAAGCCGATTCGTGATTGAATTCCACAATCAAGGGCAAAGATTGTACTTGCACGAACTTTTTCAGATTTTCAACATTAGACTCGCCCTCGAATACCGATTTCTTATCATCGAATGGCTTGAAGAGGGCAACAGCGCCTTCCTTAACTTCGTATTTGGCTATGACATCATCACTGCTGCAGACAGCGAACACGAAAGTGTCCAACGCATTGGCGACAGAAACGAAAGCCTTGGCTTCCTCGGAGTCTTGGTTCTTGAAAAAGCCGACTACGGCGATCTATAATAAAAGAGGTAAAAAAACAATGTTATTAAAAAATTTGTAATAATTTTTATCATTTTAATAGCACCGTTGACTTTTTTGTTTTTTTTTATTGATCGGCAAAGTTAAAATTCTTACTAAAAAAGATTATTTAATTTTCAACAATATAAGGACACACGGTGTACTGAATACTGAAGGTGACGCCTTTAGAAGTACCGCTACTTTGGTTTTGCCGGGTTTGACAATTCTCAACTTCAACTAGACAAAGCTTTTTTCACAAATTAAGAAAAAGAGACACTTTTTTTTAGTATTTTGCGAATTTATTGATTAAATGTCTGCCTATAAATTCATACTTTTACACTTTAGAACAATTAGAACACGTTTTTCAATGAAATATTGGAAGTTGTTCAATTTTCTCTCTCCCGTATTCTTGTTTACTAAAGGCGAGATAAGTCATTTCACCGCGGGAAGGCGCAATCTTGTATTCTATCATTCTTGATAAGGACATATATAACAAATATTTCAAACTAAAAACCAATAGCACGACAAATCAAAAAGGTATGGGGATATACTTGGTTAGGATGTAAACGATATCTATCTATACTTTTATACTTATTATATAAAATTTATTATATGGAGAATGTTTGTACGATTTGTCTCTCAAAGTACTGATAATAATTATTTAATTAAAAGAAACGTTTGCGATAAACAGTAGTGACGTAATAGTTTTAATTTTTTGGAGAATATATGTACACATTAGGGAGCATCACTTGATTTAAAAAAAAAGTCGGTACAGGTTTTCATTGGAATTATAAAATTCATTGTATTCTTAGACATCATCCAAAACATTTCGCAATAATATTGATTAAATCTAAAGAGCTAAGTCGATTTGAAATTAGCCACATTTTAGTAATTTAGTACAACATATTAAATATTTAGGCCTTATAATAGACAGTGAGTTGCATTTTATGAAAAAGGCTGACAAAAAATACATTGGTTTAAAAGGATGCGAAATAAATTGGACACATAGCAGCAATAAAAATATACAATTGTAAAACCTTCTTTTGAATAGTGTTGAACGATATTATATACGTAATCAATCCCAAATAGGGAGAATACAGATATTACAAATTAAGTGTATGAGATGTACATATAAGACGCACCTGTTATATCTTATAGTTCACACTTGATAGAACTCTACATTATACTAATACCAATGACTGTATAATACAGGCGGCATCACATCTCTACAGATGGGTGTTATATCTAATATGTAGTTTTATGTTTCTCTTCCCTTTTGTAAGTAAGCATTGTTAATTTGTTAAACCTGTTAAGCCTTAAATAAAACTAATTAAGGCGGATTGCAAACGAGTAGCCTGAATCTCTTTTATTTTCATAGCAGCAGTAATTTTAATGCTAAAAACATTGAAATGACTAAACATTTACCAAAAGTTGAAGCTGAATACTCTAATAATGATATTTAAAATCAAACAAATCTTTGCCCCGAAATGTCTAATTGTCACCAGTACGATAGGAATACACATCAGTACTCTGTTTTGAATACAAACGACTAAAGACTTGGATTATAAACGGTACAAGATACGTGACAAAGTTATAATAATATACTGAATTATTATGATTATTTCTATACAACTGTAGAATGCATTTTTGTTATTTTCAGGCATTGTTGAAATATAAAAATATGTAAACATATTAATAATAAATAATTGCAATATCTACTACTACTACCACTAGTACTACTACTACTACTAATACTACCACTACTTACTTCATTGTCCTTTAAGAATTTCTCAGCTTCTTCGACTGTATTCAACTCTTTGGCAGCTGGACCAGTCTTTTTGGTTACCCATGAAATTATATCAGCTGATTGGCGACCGCCACTGTATTCGACGGGACTACCGCTGCGGAAGAACTTCAATGTAGGATAACCGCGCACCTGGTATTCTTCAGCCAGTTCGCTCTCTTGAGTAGCATCAACCTTGCCCAATTTGATCGATGATTCCTTTTCGGCTAAGGCCTGAGCGGCTTTAGCGTATTCTGGAGCAAGCGCCTTGCAGTGGCCACACCATGGAGCGTCTAAAAGATGATCATTATAACAAATCAAAATTCGGTATGTTGTAACAAATGTACATATATATGTATGTATGTAAACACAAATGAGCAATTAAAAATACAAATAAATTATATTTTAATTTACATTTTATAACAATTACCTTTGAGGAAAGCGTATTTAAAGGAGTTTTTGCATTTTACGTATGCGAATTCGTATTACTTTTTAATTATGTAGACTTTTATTTCTACACGTGTAAACAGTCGGCATAAAGTGACGTGCTTAACTAAATATACATATGTATGTACATATTCGCAAATGAAAAAATATTTTTCTGTTTAATTAAACTCAATGAAATGTGATTAACTTGAACTGGCGATGAAATGTTACTATGAACATACATACTTGCGAACCAATAAAAATAATGAGGCCAGAAATATTTGCATACATCCACTGCAAATATGGCTAGAATTACAATAATCCGCGAAATATTGCATATCATAAGGATACGAGTATATTATCTACATATGTATACATAGGAATAATGTACGTATAAAGACAAGAAGACGCCATGCCGGCGATAATTTTAGCACACAACACTTTTATCATCTCATTATTTATCGCGTGGGTAGATAAATTCATATTTGCGAATATCAAACATAAATAGGCACCCACTTTACTTATTATTGTTTATAACAATCGAATCTATTTCACATTGATGTAAGAAAATTAGTTATGTACATTAGAACGACTTATTACTAGCAGTATCAAATAGTGAAGACATATTTAGAGTAAGCATGCAAATATTAATACATACGTGTACAAAAATTTGTATGTGCATACATACAAATGTACAATGTACATATGTACATCTATGTATATCATATAAAATTAAATGAAGAATGTAACGCTTTGGCTTTCAAATTACTGAGCTGACTTGAATAATAATTTATATGAAAAATAATAATAATAAAATAAAATAATAAACAATAGTTGCATACTTATTATTTTTAAGAATATGCACATTAGGGTGCACCATTTTACACATACAAATTTGTACTGTTTCCCTACGGAATTACGAAATTAGTTATAAGTATTTTAAGGTACCAACCAAAATATTTCGCAATAATATTGGGATTTAGGTGAAGTGAGCCGATTTCAAATTATCTCCCATTTGAGGATCTTTTATAAATAATAATAGTTTTTTAAAATATTTTTTTAAAAAGACCTTAGATCATAAATCAGTTTAAGCTTAAAAGTTCTGCAAAAAATATAAATCATAATGCAATTTTTGATGCTGTTTTGACCTTTTTTTGGAAGATTTGTTTAAGAAAACCTTAACACCTTTTTTTGGTTTTTTACAAATTTTAAGGCTTATACTATTTTTTGATAAAATATCTTAAATATTATAATTTTATCATATTTCAAATCATTTTTATTTATTAAAAAAAACTAAAGTTTTTGAGGTATTCCAAATCCGTCCAGTTCACGTATGTAGATCTTAATATTATATGTTATCTAAATATCTACTGAAGTGATACGTCCTTGGTCGGATATAGTACATAAATCCGGGTTGTTCCGTTATTGCATATGTACTATGCATGTATGAATATAGTTTTACACAATTACACTGTAAGAACTACTTCGTAAATTCTTATGAACGGTAGTGTTTCTTTTTATAGATTTCTCCTTTTAAATTGAGTTTCAGTAAAGGTCAATAAACTTTCGGCCACTATGTATGAGCTAAGCTCAAAACTTCAAAAAGATGACGGCCTAAACCAGGCAAGAAAAAATACGAATAATAAAAAACGAAAATAGCTTCTCAGTATGACGCTAAACGCAATACAAGCCGGTGTTAAAAGATTGAACGATTCACGTTTTACACAGCGTTGAGCAAAGTGCAAAATATGGCCAACCACTTAGCGATTTGGAGCAATAAATATTGTGAACAGGCGTGATGCCTGTTTTTGCAGTTTCATTTCACATATTTAACAAAGAGCAGGTAATTGCCGACTACATAAAATCATGTAGTATTTTTTATTAATAATTTTAATTGTCCTCGAAATGACTTAGCTAATAATTAAGTGAACAAAAACACTTTTCAAGTTCTTACTTTACTTTCTATTCATATCTGTTGCTTTTTGCTGATAGGAGTTGCATAAAGGCCAAGATGTCATCATTGCACTGATAAGTGCTATTATAGATATAGCAAATAAAATCAAAAGCATTCTTCAACATAAAGAAATTCTGCAGCTGGATTGCTGAAAAGTCTTCGCTCACTTTTTTACGACGCACCTTAGTTAAATACACATACATTCATACTTACATATTTACGTATGTAGTATGTATGTGAAAACGACCGTTAACTTTCCATAGATGTTTACTGATTAAAACTACAATCAAAGAGCGAAATAAACAATTTTTGAGGCATATACTGGGTACATATGTATGTATGTATGTATGTATGTACATACATTGCCTAAATATCTTTGTGGGACAATCAGATGTTTTGAAAGCTCTGTTTAAATGGTTTTTTAAGACATTGTTACATATATAAAAAATTATTATTAATGCGGTGTGTACGTACACCGTACACATTTTTTAATAGTGCCCCAATCGCGATAAACTGTTCAGCTGTATCTTCGTGTTGAAATATTTCTATTAATATCCTTTTATAAAATCTAGTCTTATTTATATACTACATCTTTGTTCCGTGCGGTAAGAAAAACGTTGATGGTCCATATTTACATAATGTGAATGACAAGCTTAAAAGATACTCCGTTTTAACGGGCAATAGAATTGACACACGTCATCTTTGTATTTGTTATTACCAACTACCTGTTGTCCATTGAGCTTATTCATAGCCGCTACATATACATACAATCATATGTATATGTATGTACATATAAGACATCTAGCTACGACTTAGAACTAAGCTTTTTCTGAGCACAAAAACAATGTGAATGCATGCATATTTCAATGTGAGTTGTTTGTTTAGTAGATTCGGGTAATGGTTTAGTAGATTCGGGTAAGTGAGCCGATGGTTTTTAATTCTCTCTTCTGTTATGAAATATTCAAGAAATAAGTGGAGTCATGCATTAATGAAATATGAATATGTGTGACAACGCAGAGAATAACTGCAAAGTGTCAAGCTCTGATTGGTCGTTAATTCAAGATTTCCACTTTGTAAAACAAACTGTTAGTATCAGTTAGATAATGCAGGGGGACCTAAAAGTAAAAGATCGTATTGGTATATGGAGCCCCTTTTTTCAAGTGGCATCAAAGTTATTAATTAGAAAATCCGACAATAAAACTAGAGCTTATTTCCAAAAAAACAAAAAAAAATAAATATGGAAAGTGACATAAACTTGTCTTAAATGGTTATTAAATTAATTATCTTCAAACTTTAGTACAATAGCCACGTTTCTTTGCAAACAAGCTGCAAAAGAACGCTCTAACTCGGATAAAATTTCCTTTAGTTGCCAAAGCAACCTGTTAGCCTCTTTCATGAATGTTGCGATTTGTTTAGAACGGAAAATAGTTGTGCCGTAATTTTTTAGGTTTATGTAGTTATATATTTACAAATACTTTGAAAATAAAAACGAGCTAGGCCTTAAATCTAAATTTTCCATGTATTTTCCTAGGGCTAATTCGCAATAGCGCAGTTTTTTCACTTCCCAACACTGCATCAAGCCGGATATCATTTTACCGAATTGGCTCAACTCCTATATTTTTCCGAGTCAGTGTTGTTGCTTTACATACATTTTGTTATCCCACCTAGTGTTCATTCAAAGCCAAAAATCATTTATCTTCAGTTTAAAACGATTAAAAGCCCTTTCTTTTCTTACTCATACCTAACTTTTATTTAAAACTGACAAATGCATATATTAAAAACCAGACCTGTTAAATTTCAAGTACAATTAGTACTCAATAGAAATAATTTTTAAAGTACTTATAATGAATAGGTAATTGTTTTCTAGCTGAATTGAAATTAGGACTCGAGTGCAAGTACTTGTAATTGGAAAATATTTGGAAATACCATCAAGTATTGAAAGTACTCGAAAATACTCGCTAAAAGAATTGCAATCCTTTTCCAAGTACTTTCAATTACTTTGAAGTACTTGGAAAAGGATTGCAATTCTTTTAGCGATTATTTTCGAGTACTTGATGGTATGTCCAAGCAATTGTACTCGAGTAGTAATTGATACAAATGCAATGTACTTAAAAAGTATTGAATACTTCTCTGGAAAGCCAAAGTCCTTAAATTGCTACTTAGTACGAGTAGTACTCATGACTTAACAGGTATGGTTAGGTTCAAAACCACCTACAACTACCTTTAAACAATTAGCACCAAAATTTAATTCTTTGTCACTTACTTTACTAATTTATTTTTAATAATCTTTTATAGAAGTATGGGTCCTTGTATTACATAAACATTATAAATTAAAGTTTAAAGCTTTAAAATTATTTTTATATGCAGACAAAGGCGCAACACCAAACACAATCAGCAAAAAAAAAAAATCGGTAGTTTCTAGCCACTCCATTTGAATATTTTGTACGAAATTTTAAACTTTGACTTATATTGCTCGCGCTACATAATAACCCTACTGTAATAAAAAAATTAATAAAAATAAATTAAAAAAAAAACAAATGACAAACACTATAAAAAAGATATGACGAACGCTGTATGTTCCCTCCATTGTACAAAGATAACGAGTGAAATTTGATTTTGTAACACTTCTTTATAAAATAGTGATGTTTGAATTTAACAATTCATCCAATATGTATTGTATAATGAGGCAAAATAGTGAATAATATTGTATTCAAAACTAATGTGAAAATATCAAAGATATGCAGTAATTTTTTTCTGAATAAGCAGTGGTAAGCAAAGTAATTATTTTTGCCTTCAGATGATCGATATATCACTTTCATTTTGATGATTAAGATTCGCTTATAAATTCCATAGATAAAAAGCCAATAACGTTTCTTATTACTGACAGTTTTCAGTTTTCTTTTTAGCTCATTTTAAGTAAAAATCTGTAAAATTTTCTATTCTCCAACAACCTGCCAGCTTCCGTGGAAAGTGTTTTATATCAAAATTAAACTTTTTTATTCTTCTCGGCTTGATTGCTTGTTTTATATTATTCATTTCGCAAATCCAATAGTTGATCCAACCATCAACTTTTAACGTTTATCAACACTGAACGAAACACTAAAAATTTTCAATTTGCGGAAAGGGAAATGAGCGGCAGCCATGTAAAAGAAAAATTTAATTACAATTGAAACAATGTATTCTTCAGACTTAATTTTTAATCATCATAATTTACATGGACAATGAGAAATATCGCCCAAGCGGCCAATAAATTGACACGTCACAAGACATTTTCGTACGACATTCTGCCATTTCCCCCATCAAATAAACTATGTGCACATGGATGTATGCATGTACTTCTGCTGATGGAGAGCAACGTGCCAACAGATACATCTCCGCTAGCCGGTAGAATGCGAGAAAGAGAAGCAGCGACAAGATTTGTATATGTGTTGTAAAGCGTACAGAAGTGTACAGATAATAGAGGCGATAACACTAAAATGAGAATGACCGAAAGCGCTAAAAGAGAATAAAGTAGTAGGTAGTAGGTGAAGATAAAATAAAATCCATAAAACCAGAAACCGTTCCGAGATAAAATGACCAGTGGAAAAAATAGACACGCATACAATAAATGTATATGTACATATTTCTTGTTGCATTTCTTAGTGTGCACAAAGCGATGTGGCGATTGTTTTCCGTTTATACCGCTTTTATAAAGATCCTAACCGACTTGAAGGTCCGCTTCCCCACCTACACTAATTATGTATCTTGCTCCGGGTAGCTTAATTAGTTATTTAGTAATATTACTCACTATGTATCCCCACATTTGGCATGATTTCAAAGTATATTTTTCAACAAATCTCACAAGATGTTTTTTGATTTGATACTTACAGAACTCCACCAATACGAATTCATTATCATCTACAACTTGCTTGAAATTATCTTTGGTCAGCACAAGCACTCCATCTTCGGTTTTCACTTCTTCAGCGGCGAAAGCACCCGTTGCAGTAGCGGCTACCAATAGTAGTGAACAGATTAAGAACTTCATGTTTTTTTAATTAGTCCGCCTAAATTTCACAATTTCACGTTCCCGTCGAATTAAATAACCAATCCCTTCGTCTTGATTGGTAAATGTAAAATGAAATGAACGAACAAATTTTCTTGACAAAGCAAATGTTGATGACGATTATGCCGATGCGAATAAAGATGGAGACTTTTCAGCTCCCAGTGTTTCCAGATTCGAGTATTTGCAGTGTTGTCGTGAAGCGAAGTTCAGAGAAAGTGATTTATTGATTTGACTCCATATTTATAGATATAAAAATTATATGTGATATTCAAACAATATTTTAAGTCAACATTACATGGTTACTAAAAAATGTCTGATTTGTTAAATAATTTTTACATATCTTAGAAATGTTAAATTTCCTTATTTCCGTAACTTTGAATACTACCCTGCGTATTGAATATTTGTACACGTCTCTAGTTTTGGTTGGTTGGCATTTTAGTGTTCGAAAAGTGTGTAGTAAAGGAAAACAATGATGGAGAATTGAAAGAGGACAAAGAAAACGCTAAAGCAAAAACGTCAATTTACGTTCTTAGTTCAGTGAGCGGATATATATGTATGTATGTATACGTACAGTTGTACGTAGTTTCACGGATGCGGAAATTATTCGCAATTATACGTTTACTAAAGAGGGTTTAAATATTTGCAATTTATGTACACATATCTACATATGTACATACATACATATATCATAGCACTTTAGCTATTGTTATGGTAAAGTATTATACGAAGTGTCATTAACCCGATTGACGCTTCTTTTAAATCATTTTTTTTGTACAACGACATGTATGTACGCAATTGTTTTGAATTTTATATTATTTATTTGCACAGCTACACTTACATATGTAATGAATTTGAGTTCAATTTTTGTTTTATGCAACAAATATAATAAAGCAGGAAGCAAAAGCGAAACATATGTAGATATAAAGACATACAAACTTTTAGTTTTTAATGACTGAACAATGACAACAAAATATTGCTCTGCTAAAATAAAAATAAGAAATACTATGGAAAACTATTTTCTCTTCAAATTAAATTTAATGAAACGTAGAACTCATTTGAGAAAAAAGTTATTTACAAATGTACTATGATGAAGAGTGTTCGCTGAAGAGTGACAGTTTGGTTGTACAAGCTTGTAACAAATGGAGTTCGTTTATGCAAAAAACTTGCAAGAAGATGGACAATAATAGGAGTTTTCGCGCGGAAAAGCTAGGAAGAATGAGCCAGTAACATTATAATAATAATAATAATAATAATAATAATAATAATAATAATAATAATAATAATAATAATAATAATAATAATAATAATAATAATAATAATAATAATAATAATAATAATACTAATAATAATAATAATAATAATAATAATAATAATAATAATAATAATAATAATAATAATAATAATAATAATAATAATAATAATAATAATAATAATAATAATAATAATAATAATAATAATAATAATAATAATAATAATAATAATAATAATAATAATAATACTAATAATAATAATAATAATAATGGTAATAATAATAATAATCATAGGCTGAGCTCAGGCCACCTCGGGCTACAGCTTGGCGAGCTGTGGACGGCCTAATCATCTAGGCCAACTGCGAATAACCAATAAGCAGTCTCGGACCAAGAGCGGCAGGAGGGGAGGGCCTGGTTTAAAAGCCCGGATGTACCCTAGGATCCTCCTGTGACCGGGCGAGTAGATGCCGCCTACCAATAAGCATCACAGGATCGAGTCCAGTAAGATCCTGATTATGGTATACTGGGGAACGTTAAGAATTGGGCTGCTTCGGAGCTGGCGAGAGTGGTATTCTGTCACCTTAGTACGTAAGGGTGACACTTTACGGAAATGGCTGGCAGGCTAATGCTGCAATCGTCTCCCGTCCCTCGAAAACCTTGGCAGGTCTCCAAGTACGTTCAAAGCTACGTCGCCATTAAGTTGGTGGTACAGGCTCAGTTGAGAAAACTCCTGACTTGCGTCCGATTCTGGCTCTGAACACTTGCTTCCATAAGAACTTGTGTCAACCCATGCGTGGCCTCCCTGTTTCGACATAGATAACCACGGGAATTGCTAAGGACGACTGTACATCGTGCGGAGATAGCGGCTTGGAGTTGGGACCCAAAAGCATGAACACACGAAATCAAAACAACAAAATCAAAGATATGGAAGAGGCAGAACGTGCATTCGGAAGGAGCAGCAGAGTACTGCGTTCTCCTGTCCAGAGCACTACGCGGGCGGTAGAGCAGACAGCAGAGTCTGCTGCCCCCAGCAGGGCCGTAACCCAGCCATTGGCGGGGATGGGCAGCCAAGAGCACCGCGGGCTAACTCCGGTGGCCGCACCCATTGCGAAGGCCGTCACTGAGCGCAGGGAAGACGAGCACCTAGCCAACATTCGGCGCATACTTAAAAAGATGCAAATGGCTGTCAGCAAGCAGAAGAATGTGTCAATGGACATAAAAACGGGCCTGGTGGAAATGGAGGAGGCGCTCAGCGCTATCAGTAACCTGCGGGAACATGAACGTAGGGATTCTGCTTCCCACCGGCTGCATGAATCTGGCCCTGGTGGACGAAAGCGGGCACGACCTCGATCCGCTACCCCCACAGAGGAGCCAGTAAACAAACGACTCCAGACAACCACACCAAAAGACAGCTGGTCAATGGTTGTAAAGCGGAGGAGGGCAAAGCCCGGTCTGGAGAAAGTGCGGCCGCCGGCGCAGCCGGAGATGCCCGTACGACGGAGAGAGAAGAAAGCAAGAGCTAAGGGATCTCTCGCGATCGTTATCAAACCGGCGCAAGGCAAAACCTACGCGGAGGTTCTGGGGGCGATACGTGGCGATCTGAAGCCAGAAGAGACCCAAACCGTAATCCGGTCGGTGCGGAAAACGCGAGAGGGTGGCGTCCTTCTCGAGATGGAACGATGCGGGGACCAGGCGGCTTTTAAAAACGCCGTCTGTGCTGCCATCGGGAAATCCGGGGACACCCATGTGCTTGCCAGACGAATGCGCCTTGAGGTTCTGGGAATGGACTGCCTAACAACGGTCGCAGAAATAGAAGATGCTGTTCGAAAGGCCCTGGGCGACCAAAATAGCGGTCAACTCCGCGTGTCGCTCTTCGCAGCAAACACGCGAGAACAAAAAATGGCGGTAGTTGAAATTGACGAACTGCCAGGTCGAACCCTGATTGAAAAAGGTAAAATCAGGATTGGCTGGATCGTCTGCCGAATTCGGCAGCGCGCAGAGGTGCAACGCTGCTACCGGTGCCTGGGTTACGGGCACAGAAAAGTGGACTGCAAAGGCCCGGACAGAAGTGACTCCTGTTGGAAGTGCGGCCAAAAGGGGCACCTGGGATCCGCCTGCAAAGAAGAAAAGCCTAGGTGCTACTTGTGCCACACAAAAGAAGGCCAAGAGAAACCGGAACACTTGGCCGGGTCGGGTGGATGCAAGGCATTCAGGGATGCACTTGCTGAAGCCAAGGGAAAACTGAGGTCCAAATGACTAAATTCATGCAGGGGAACATGAATAGATGTAGGGTAGCTGACGACCTGCTGGACCAGCTTGCGCTGGAACACAGACCAGACATAGTTATAATCAGCGAGCCCTACAGGATCAGAGAAAACTGGCATGTTGACGAGACGGGAACGGCCGCGGTCTGGATTGCCAACCCCAATATCCGTGCATTGAATGGAGGAAAGGGACGCGGTTACGTCTGGGTGTCGACGGCGCGAACCACGATAGTGAGCTGCTATCTATCCCCTAACGACGCAGTTAGCCATTTCATTGAGAAAATTGAGGCCTTGGAAGATGGGCTGCGTGAGAGAACCGGCGACATGATTGTTGCCGGTGACTTCAATGCGAGGGGCATGGAATGGGGCATGCCACAAACAAACACCAGAGGAAGACTGGTGCTTGAGATGGCGGCCCGCCTTGGGCTAACCGTCCTCAACACAGGGACGACTCCCACTTATCGGCGGCCGGGATTTGGATGCTCTATACCTGACATAACATTGGTATCGGATAACCTTCTACGAAGGGCCGAGGGTTGGAGGGTGATGGAAGACCTCACTGGCAGTGATCACAACTACATCACCTTTCAACTTGCCGATGTAACACAAGGGCAAGGAGATACCACCTTGCGTAGAAAATCGGGATGGAATCCATCAAAGGTTGATCCTCAGAAATTTGAGACAACACTTTTGGAAGTTGCCCAACAACTCGCGCAAACGGCGGAAGGTATCACCAATAAAGAATCCGCAGAAAAGACTGCTGAGGAAACGATGCTCTGCATACACCGCGCATGCAGGGCATCTATGCCACAGAAGAGAGCATGGAGGCATAAAAAGCAGGTGTACTGGTGGAATGACCGTATCGCGGAGCTTCGACGGCTTTGCCACAGAATGCGGCGGCTATCAACTCGCGCGCGTGGCAGGCCTGAGGCACTTACTAGGGCATCCGCATACAAGAGCGCCAAGAAAGCTCTTTGTGCGGAAATACAGAAGAGTAAAAGGAACTCGTGGAAAGCGCTATGCGATGAAGTGGACCGAGATCCATGGGGCCAGGGGTACAAAATTGTTATGAAGAAGTTTCATAAGCCAACACAGGTAATGGATGAGGATCAGGTGCGGAACATAGTCGACACCCTTTTTCCCACCCATCCAATAAGAATATACACACCAGTCGAGGTGGGACAGGCTGAGGTGCCACTTTTTAGTGTAGATGAGCTTGAGCAAGCCCTGCACAGCATGAAGCCGGGCAAGGCTCCGGGGCCAGATGGAATACCAGCGGAAGCAATCAAATTGACAGCACATGGTTGTCCTGAGCTTCTGCTAAACATGTATAACAGCTGTCTTAAAGCTGGGGTGTTTCCGACCCAGTGGAAGACGGCCCGGCTCGTGCTTATACCCAAGGGCAAGGGAGACCCCAACTCCCCGTCATCCTACCGCCCGCTGTGTATGCTTAACACCGCGGGGAAGATGATGGAGAGTCTGCTCAAAGTTCGGTTAGGCTCGGCCATCGAAAACGCCGGGGGACTTTCACCTCGGCAACATGGCTTTAGGAGGGGACACTCCACCATCGGCGCGATAAGCGAGGTGATCGAGGCGGTACAGAGGGCTAACACGGCCTGCCTTCAGGCACGGCCCATAGTGTTATTAGTAACACTTGATGTTAAAAACGCCTTCAATTCGGCAAGATGGAGCGATATGCTCGACTCGCTGGAACGGCTGTTCAGGGTGCCAACGTACCTTTTGAGTATGTTGAGCGACTATCTCAGAGACCGCTGGCTATTGTATGAGACAAACCAGGGCCAGAGAAAGAGACCCGTAACCGGAGGAGCGGCCCAGGGATCTGTACTTGGCCCAGATCTCTGGAACGTAATATATGACAGCTTACTCCGAATGGAAATGCCAGGGAACACTTTCCTCGTCGCTTTTGCGGATGATGTCGCCGCCGTGATAACAGCACGCAGCACACAGTTAGCGCAGCTGAGATTGAACCAGATAATGCGTTCCGTGAACGGTTGGATGAGTGACCATGGGCTCCAACTGGCAACAGCCAAAACGGAGATCGTGCTGCTTACCAGGAAGCGCATTCCTACTATAATAGATATGATGGTCGGGACTCAGCCCGTGACAACGTGTGGGTCCACTAGGTACCTAGGGGTGAAGTTGGACAATAAGCTAACATTCTGGGAGCATATACGCGGAGCCTGCGAGAAGGCTGCGCGTACCACGGCTGCTCTCAGTAGGCTAATGGCAAATGTTGGAGGCCCCAGGCCTGCCAGGAGAAAACTCCTGATGTCGACTGTCCAATCGGTGCTCCTGTACGGGGCAGAAATATGGGCTGACGCTTTAAAAGTCAATAAATACCGAGTTCAAATGGCATCGGTACAGCGCAGAGGAGCTTTGCGCGTCGTGTCAGCATACCGTACGGTGTCAGAAGACGCAGTTCTAGTGGTTTCCGGGGTCATGCCAGTTGATCTACTTGCTTTCGAGCGGAAGGAAATATATACTTCCAGCGCCCAGACAGACCGAGCAACAGCCGCGGTGCGTGCACGTGAGCGATTGATCCGAAAATGGCAGCAAAGCTGGAACGCGAGCACGAAGGGTCGTTGGACTTACAGGCTGATACCCAACCTCGAGCCATGGTTAAAGCGATCACATGGAGAGGTTGACTTCTATCTGACCCAATTCCTCACGGGCCATGGGTACTTTCGGGATTATCTGCACAGGATGGGTAGGGTGGATTCGCCATTCTGCTCGTACTGTGAAAATGTTAAAGATGACGCATATCACACCTTCTTTGAATGTGGAAATTTTGCCGCCTTCAGGGAGAGTGTGGAGACTGTTGTTGGCACTTTGAGACCTGGCAGTATCATTAACACAATGATATCCAGCGTCGAAATGTGGGAAGTTATGGGGGAGTATGTAAAGAGACTACTCCGCAGCAAACTAGAGGATGGTTGTCTTTCAAGAACAACCGCTGTAAACGCCCTTTAAAGAGAGCAGCCCTGAGGCTCACGTGGCGCGTCCCGTATCCGAAGTAATGCTTTTGCGGTTCCGGATGCGGGAATTACGCGCGGGCGGTAGGAGTTAGGTTTTAGTGGGTACACCAGCAACTGCGATGGGACTCCCACACTCGGGAAAGCTAGTATAGAGACTAGTAATCTCGGTTAGTGCATAAAGCATTTCCCCTTCTACTGAAAGAAAAAAAAAAAAAAAAAAAAAAAATAATAATAATCATAATAATAATAATAATAATAATAATAATAATAATAATAATAATAATAGTAACAATATGGCGCTTATATCATAGCTTGATGTTTGGCCGAACTTCTATGATTTGTGGTATGCGTCTTGATGCTGTTGCACAAATTGATGAACTTAATGTTTTACGCTGACTGCGAGACAAGTTTTCATGGCAGAAATACACCAGTAAGCTTTTATAAAAAACTTTTCTAAAATTTTTGATATTACTTGTCTGATTGGAACAAGCTTGTACAAGTTATGTATCTGCCGCAGGAGCACTCTTATTCACATTTCATTTAAGTCCAGTTTACTTAAACTCGGTTTAAATTTAAGCGTACTACTTTTCAGTGCCGCTTTTATGGCTATTTTGCAGTCAACACTGTTTTTGTATTTATCTAGATACGTCAACAGCTGTTGTTTGTTTACATATTTGAGGCTTTTTCTTGATAATGTACTTTACAAATAGAACACTGCCCAAAAACAAAAAATAAAATGTCCTCGAGAAATATCAATTTTTCTTCAATGTGGCGACATTTTGAATGCGTTTGATTGAATTTTTTGCTACCAAAGTCGACGAGGCAGTCGAAAAGCTAAGGCCCACTTGCGGGACATTAAATTTATAAATAAAGAAATAAGTAACTCAGAGTTAAATTTGTAATTTCACAACCCAGGCATTATCTTGCATCAAATAAATCCAGTAACTCGGGCTACGTACATTTATTTTCTAACATTTTCTTTGAATGTTATGCATTTATGGAAATTTTAAATTAGGCTAATATTTGGAGGTTCTAGTACAACAACGAAATGCTAGGTATGCTTGGTCTCTAATCCCGTGGAAGTAATCGCTTTGCTTTACCAAAGCTTTGTTAAAGGAGTTGGAGCCAACATAGTCGATGGCATCCTCATTATTGTCGAATTTTCCATTGTTATTTCCATTTTTTGTTTATTAAAAAAAAATGTTTGACAAATTTATTTTTTCTTTATATTTGACAGAATGTCACAAACTTAAAAATTTAACACTGAACAATTGCTAGGTTAAATATTTATGTTTTTAACTCTGAGTTGATGCATAAAATTTTGCTGTGCAAGCAAATTTATCAATTTAACCGGTAAACTCTGAGTTAAATAGATAACCTGTTTTTTCACAAGTGGACCTAATTAGTTAAACTCAGTTTAACCCGGCCAGGTAGGCCGTCGAAACAGGCCCTCCCTAGATGAGTTTGAGAACAACGATCAAGGGTAAGCTGGCAGCGGAAATACATACTTGCTCGGTAATATTTTTTAAGCTGCTTTATTTGTTTAATTCATATTTTATTCGATAAGCAAATTTTTGCAAATACCTTAATCCAGAACATGGTAAAATCAGGGTTCGTATTTGCACACGCCGTTTGATTTAAATCGAGTTTTTAGCCTTCTATATGATCACAAAAACAATGTTATTGATGGTTTCAAACAAAGTAAAATACTTTTTTAATTATATTGCGTTTAGTAAATAACTATGTAATCACAGGATTACATTTCGTTTAGGTTTGTTTTGTTCTTATATTATCTATTTAGAATTTTGATAAAAAGTTTATATATTTTTGAAATCTCATGATTAATTACACTTTCAACAATTTCCATACAAACGGGGCAGGTTATTAGCAACTTACAAAGAAATAACTAATATTTACACTAATATTGCACTCGGGCAGAAATACTTGTCATTCTTCAATAGCATACACACGCAAAGGACCCAATGAAAGATATATATACATATATACATATATACTTTTATTATAAAATATTTTACTTTTTTTAAATACTAACTTAAATTCTCGAAATTCAAAATGCACACTCTCGGGTGACAGTGCACTTTGGCAAGAAAACTATGGCACAGGTGTGGAGATGAAAAAGAACAAGAATACGATCACTAATAAGCTTTGGAAGAACTTCTATAAAAAAGTATTCACTAATAATTGTAACAGACTGATTGCAAGCACTTACGCTTTCCAAAAAGATAGGGAATATCAAAGGTCTTGCTAGCTCACGCTCGCATACGGGTGGGGATAAAAATTAACTAGGTCGCTCAATATACCAATCCCGACCTAGATGCATAAATTCCTAATGAATTGCAAATAAAATCACATACAAAGCAATTACAAGAATTGCACGCACAGCTACAGCGTCATCAGCGGGAAATTTGAAAAAACTTCACTTTCTATCTTTGTTTTTGCTGTTACTTGCACAATTCAACTTCACTTCATTTTATTTATTTTTAAGATAGTTTTATATAAATATTTTAAAATTATTGTTTATCGTAAACAAACACTCAGAACCTCCTGCTACGTCATTCTGTCAAACGAAGCAAGTACGAAGTAACGGAAGTGCTTTTGTCGTCACCTTGTATTCGCTGCATCGTGAGTAAAATGTACATTTCTACTACCATTTCACAAAAGGCGTTAAATTATTACCCGTCTTCCCTTTCCTTCTTAAATGCAATCTTACAAGACGGTCGAAAAAAACAAATGTCAATAATTATCTAACTTTTAATAGCACAGTACAACAAATTTAAATCTTTATTTCGCAACAGAGTAACCATGGTATTTTTCTGAAAGGAAACATCGTTCAGAGCACTTTTGCTGACTTTTGGTCTAGCATATCTGAGTTTTTTATACTCGAAAGTTAAAGGGGTCTCAGTGGTTATTTGTACCGCCAAGTATAAAAACTTGAAGAGTCACAGCTTTGATACCTAAGGGAATTTTGTTCCTTATTAAAATATAAACATCTACATTGTAATCCACCAACGCAATTCCTTTTATCATTTATTTCAGGTTTTTCCGAAGGCATTATAAAGTTGGTACTAATATTTCACATAGCGTTGCTACTTTTTGGGGAAATTCCACTAAAATTAAAGAAAAATTTGCACAAAATTTGCCAAATAGTAGATATGAAATATTCCACTTTTTATAAGGAAAAAACATATCTTTAGGGATCAAAGCAGTAACTCTTCAAGTTCGTATACTTGGGGTACAAATACCGATTGGATTAAGCTTGAAGGGCAAATAAGAAAAGTCAGACGTTCTAGGCTATAAGATTGTTCAGCAAAAATCATCGATACGTTGTCCCTTTCAGAAATATTCCATGGTTACTCTGTTGCAATATTGCTTTTATTATATTAAATATTTTTACCTACCTTGTTTTGTCGGTGTAGATATAGAAAAATAATACTCGTTGTCTTCTTTCATTTTAATATTTTATTGTAGAATTCATATTTTAAATATTCGATTATTGACCCCGTTTAGTTATCATTCACTTTAATAGCATACAGCCAAGAGAGGGGTTTTGTTCACATACAACATACATACATACAGTTACTCATAAAAATAGGTATGCAGTGTAGGAAAATATAGTTACTTAATATATTCTTCTTCCACTTCTTCCATGTACATATGTACATATGTATGCATGTACATACATACATACACATTAGGATATACATAACACTCCTAATACAAAAAAATCGGTACTGTGGTTACATCGGAATTATAATTATAAAAATGGATTTTTCAAAAATAAAAATGTCAAAAACATTACACCAGATCATAAGTTTTTGGAAGATACGTTTCAGAAAAACTTTAATAACCCAGTCCACACATAAAATTTGAAAGGTTTTTAAGCAGTCCTTTTAAACTTAGCTATTTTAAAGTATAAAAACTCAATTTTTATAGGTATTCCAATTTAAACCACATCACTTTAGTTTCAAATCGTGTCACGTATGTACATAAATCTTAATATTTTTCTGATTTATTTTGGCTGAAGTCCTAAAAGATAATAAATTTTGTAATTATGGCGAAAATCCCGTACTTTTTTTGATGAGCTCCCTAATATATATTCTATTCTGCGTGAATTTTGTATAAAGTTTAAAACTTTAATTTATATGGTTTATCTTATAGAATAAACTATATTTTTTATTAAAGATTACTTAAAAAATTATCTGAAAAACGCGGTGAATATTAAAAATAAAAACACTGCATACCTATTTATGTGACTTACTGTAGGTATGTGTGTCTTTCCGCCGATGCATTTTATTATCATTTCTTACATTTTCTTACCAATCATCCAAACATTAGCCAGATATCTTAAGAACTACATACATATGTAGAATTTATACAATCTGTATGTGTACTCGTATCCGTTGATCTGCTTATTGTTGTGCTTCTTCAGTTCAGATCTGAAGATTACATGCTCGTACATTTAAACAAACACCCACCAAATTATTTAAGTTCTTATTTATGTATTGTATGTATGTTTATGATATAATATTTATGTATATGTAATTTCGTGTATGTAGTATATACTGAAGTATACTATAGATAAATACATACATATATAATTAGGTAAGTATATATGTGTTTGTGTGTATTCGGTATATCCTTGTTTATTTGTGTATATTTATGTAGTATGGTTATTGTAGTTGTTGTTTGTTTTACTCGTAAATATCGTATCACAGAACCAAATGACAGGTCTTTTTCAAATTATAGAAAATTACCAATCGCAATAGTCATTTATGTACATACTAACATACATATGTGTGTATACGTGGATGTATTCATGTTTATGGTATTATATGTATGTTTCCAATATCTCACTTAAAGCTATGCTTACAAATTTCATTTCCTTAAGAATTATTTATAGAAGATCGATTCTCGTTTACATACTGTTGACTTTGTTTTTAAAAAATTTGGCAAATAGCAATTACATTATGTACAGGGAAATACGGATTTAACTTTATTGTGCATTGCATTTTTAATTGTATGTACACATGTACTCGTATGTATGTATCTAGATATTAAAATTGATAAAAAAAATTACGTGTTTGTGAAAAGTTTTATATTCCTTTAATTCTATTTTATTATTTTATACTCGTATATTTGCAGAATTAAATTGAGCTTATAGCAATGGCTATACGTACATATGTATGTGTGTGTACTTTTCACAGACACACTAACTTACAAGTTTACAATTTTTGAATTTTTTTCCAGTTAAAGTACATACATATGTAATAAATATCAACTTATTTTATAAGTATACAACGCGAGTATGTATACATATATGTATGTATGTATGTATCTAAATATTATTATTTATAGATTATTGTGTAGAAGACTAGTTTGAATAAAAAAGTGTGTATAAAAATATTGAGCATACTTACATACAGAGATTTACAGAGTTAGTAGAGAGAGATATGACATGACCGTTAAATTAAAGCTTTCGAGTTAAATTTGAGAATGAAATTACAAGGCGTGGGCACATAAGATGGTTCTGATTGAATGTAAATAAATAGAAAGTGAGCGATGATTTTTACAAACAATTAGAAATAATTGCTAATGTTTCCAAATTGCTTAATCCACCGAATGCTCGCAGAGAAAGTACGGCGTAAACTTTGTCGATTTGTGCCTGTTGTTTGTGTTTCTCTTCACGCCTTTACCACATCTACACCAGCCACTATATGTACATACATATGTATGTATTAACATAGTCAGTTTTATTCCTTAAGTTTGTTCCATTTTCTTATGTGGGAACTTGCCGTCTAAACAATTCATGCCAGGCAAACTAAAAGCGTAAGTTCCAGGAATTAAATTACTTTTTGGCGGATTCCCTTAACAAAAGAAAGTTACTTTACTGCGAATTAAAATCTTGCCTTATCGGTCTTACAACGTCCGCCAATGACAATACCCATCGGATAACTAGAGGCAGAGCTACAACGCCTAAAGCTATGACGCGGAATATAAACATACATACTTTACGTCCTTGACAGTTCCTATCATTAGTACGCCTAAACCAAGTTTTTGCGCCATACTTTTAGGTGGAATAGTTAAGGCAATTGTCATACGATGATTGTTGTCATTGGCATGGGAATTGACAAGGAAGGCAAGCATGTTATGCAATGACTTACATATTGCCGCTGAGCTGTCATTTTAATGGTGGAAATTCGCAGTGTCCACCTGTCATTTCAGTTTTAACACAGCTCTTTTAACATAATTTATGTCGCGTGTAGATGTGCGGTTAGATCGCTTACCACCAATTAGTTTTTTTCGAGCATGTTTTAATTAAGAAATTTTTATATATTCGCCCTTAAGAAAAGGAATGCGAACGTAAAATTTGCAAAAACTTAAAAGTTTCTGTTACAGCTGATCGACATTTTGCTTGCGTTACATGTAAAATGGGAAATGAAAGAAATTTAGACGCGAAGTGTTTTACTGGAACTTCGAGAAACAAATATTACTTAATTCTTCTTTGTTAACATCCATTTTTTTTTTAACTATTTATAACTCAAACTGACGATTTGTTTAAATTGTTTAATTACAACTGTCTTCAATCAGCTGATTTTCTTGCTTAGAAATTCTCCATATAAAACCATTTTTCTCGCAAGAATTTGCAACTTCTCCTCCGAGTGAACAAACATTTTGTGCTCTCAAGCTCCTCTCTTTGCGTACTCGAATACCAAAAAACTTATAATTTGCCAAAACCTGATAATCAGCTAGCCAATTTAAACGAAAAGAATATTCAGGCGAATTGTTATGTGTTCGCTCTATAAGAGACAAATATCAAAAAAGGAAAAAATTACGCGAACGCAAAATTTGCAAACACTTTCAAGTTTCATGAACAGTCGATTGTATTCTTGTTTACATCCAAAAGTTTAAAATGGAAGACCTAATGCCTGTGTTATTCTGCGACAGTTTGTTGACTAAACGAACAATTAATTACTTATTTGTTACAAGTTTCATTGGTATTATTTTATCATTAAAATACCTAAAACATTTTTTAATCGTATACGTTGCAATCAGCTGATCCCAGTTAACAGATTTATTTGCTTGTTAATTCTCGACAGTACATATTTTCCAGCAAGAATATGAAACTTCCCCACCGAGTGAACTGTCAGTTTGTACTCTGAATTTCACCTACTTTGTGAGATTGTTAAGTACTCGAACGCTAAGCCTGATAGTTTATCATAATTATTAGAAATTTTTATTCGATACGTTTATTGGCAACAGTTTTATAATTGCATTAACCCGTTTGCCAGTAGCCACTTTGGATTTGTATGTATTTCAAAAATTTCACTTCAAAACCCAAAATGTTAGATATTAAACATATTGAAAAAAATGTCTACCACTTTGTGGCTATTCAGGACTACTCATAATAATGAAGAAGATATGTTTTGTACCGAAAGATGTGACCCAGAGAAGAGAATGGATGAATGCGTCTGGTATCCAAGTCAGCTTATATAACCTAAAAATATTTCGTTATGGTGTATTAAATTTAATGTCGCTGTAACCGCTTTAGCGATTTTGGGCAACTCGCATTCCTATTAATAAGGGTCAGACAGAAATATCAAGTGTTGCCAAGTCAAAGTTGATTTGGTCTTCTCAATGCTCTGTTCTTCTCCGCCTAATGCCAGCAGGCACCGCATCAAAGGCTTAGAAGTTCATCGTACCGTACATAAACAAAGACCAAAAGAGGGTTAATACAAAGGAATATGTGAATTGTTTACGTTTTTATTTTCAAAGAAGCATACGTCAGATACTGATTTCATTTTGATTTATATGTACACTATGGGTTTCAGTAAAATCTGGAAAAATAATGGTCGAACGAAACAAAAAAAAAATATTTATACATATTCGTGTGCTTCACAAAAAACTATGCAATTTATCAGAGAGAATAATAAAATTTAATATGTTTTATTTGGATATGGACCGATTTGAAAAAACCTATCTGAGATGATAAAATAGTTCCAGCTTAAGGGGTCTGCATAAATTTGTTCAATTGTAATAATAAAAAGGGTGAGAAAATACCTTTGCAATGATTTCTTGAAAGCAGCAACTGCAATTAATGATTATTTTCCAAATTTCAACTCAAAAAATCACGAGGAAAGAGAAATGCTACGTGTACCTATAAAATGTAAAACATCGTACTCATTGTGATAAGGACTACCGTCAGCGGCATTGATTTTTATTTAAAAAAAATAAGCTTAATCATTATTTTGTGAGTTTTAGATTTTGCTTGGAAAATAATCGTTATTTCCTGAGCAAAAAATATATAAAAATAACGATTAAAATGTAATTTTTCAAATAAAAGTTATAACAGCTACTGCTTTGTTTTAAATTCTATATCGGTAAAGTTTTCACTGATTTTTTTTACCCAAAAAAACTTTAAAAATCTCATTATTATGAGTCCGTTGAAATTTTTCAAAATATTTGTACTTTTAAAATTGAACTGTTTTATGATCTGAGCTGATTTGCTTTTATTTAAAAAAAAAAAAAACACTATTTGTATTTATAAAAAAATTAAATTTTTGGTGGTATTTTCACATCTGTCCAACTCACGTTAAAATTAATATTTTTCCGAAACACTTTGGCGGAAGTCTTAAAACATAATAAATTTTATAATTCTTAAACATAATAAAATTTATGTTTCCGTTTTTTTGTATGGGGAGTGATGCACCCTAATGTATATGTACATATGTTTATAAAAAACAAAATTATGGGTATTTTGGCTTGAAATCCCTTACGTGGAATACGTAACGTTGGAAGTTTTATACTACATTTCTGATGAATGTCTTCCATGCGATACAATGCAGATGATGATTGCTTTCCTTCTAGTCACAAGCATCTCTCTTCTACATTTCACTCTTCAAAATTTAGATAAGTATTTTATCATAGGACGGCGGCGGTGATTCATCATCGATCGGGACCTCTTTTCCCTTGCCACTGTGCTCTGTCTCTGGGAAATAGATTGCTATATGATATGGTGGTGGTCCAGCATTTGCCGAATCCTCGATTAATTGCAGTTGGCCGCATAAAGGTGCGCCATGTATGTCATCCGAGCCCACTAATTCACCACCTCCATCACCGTTCATAATGTCGCGTCTACCATATGGTGCGCGTGCGCAATGCATACTACTATCGGCATCAGTGTGCTGTGTGTGCTGAGCACCAAGCACAGTGTTGCGACCACTCGGCAGCAAACCTTTTGGTACACGGCACAGCGAAACAGTGCATGCAGCCAAGAAGAAGGTGGCGGAAAAAGCACAAAATATCAATACCTCTAAACCGGTGCCCTGATGGTCAAAATAAAATTTTGCACCTGCTACAAATACGGAAGCCAACACCAATGATGCGCACATGCCACACTTCAGATGTGACGGTAGTAACTGTGCATCACCACCACCCGTATCCACCGTCATGTTGCTGGTGCGCATATTTATGGGAGCGGAGCTGTAACGATGCGCTGTATTAGCCACAGCGTAACTAGCGGTATTTGTCGTATTGGTGGAAATGGGCGCAGAGCCGCCCATAATGGACTCATTCGATTGAGCTGCGGTGGAGTGACTGAAATATCAGTGAGAAATTCAGAAATGGCATATAAAAAGTGTATTAACACAAGATGTATACATATCAGTACATACCTGTAGCCATGTTGCTGTCGATATGGCATTTGATCCATGTGTTGCATGGTGGACATTGAAGTAGCAGCATTTGCAGCGCCGCCTATTGTTCTGTTGGTACTGTTGCGATATGCATGTGCCGTGGAGTTTGCAGTAGTATGCGTTGGACCATTGCAATTCCTGCCGGGGTATTGATAGTGTCGTACCGACATGTTGCCAAACTGTGGATGATGATAGCTTCGCATATCGTAACATTGACTAACGTGTTGCTGGTAGAGCGGCGTATTTGGCGCACCAACATTATTTTGTAGCAATGCAGCACCGCGTTGATTATAATTATGAGTAGCGGGCGCTATGCCGCGCGCATCGACTGCTGTAGCCGTGGACGTAGAAATGGTGGCATTATTATTGTTCATTACGTTACTATTGCTAGGCGTATGATGGTTGCTCTGTATTGGGCCACTGCTGCTGTGGTGATGCGCATACTGGTGGGGATTGTTGTTGAGCGTCACCGAGGTGGTCGATTGTAGTGTAGCGCCAGTGACGGAGGCATTGGCGGTGATATTGGCGGTGTTGCTGTTACTTGTATAATTGCTATTATTGCTATTGTGCGTATGTGATTGCTGAAAATTGTTGCCACCATTGAAATTGTTGTTGTTACTGGCTTGCTGTAGTTGCTGGTGATGTTGGTGTTGATACTGGTGACTACGGCTGCCGCTGCTGCTACTGCTAGCAGCATTGCTATGATGACAGTCGGGTAGAGCGGCGCTTCTACTGTTCAATTTATTGCCGCTGCCGCTGCTAATACGTCGTGGTGGATGTCCAAAACTGAGACCCACACCGGAACTACCGGCGCCAGAGAGCGAAGCTGCAACACGTGATCTTCCAAAACCACATTGTTGTGAGCGTTTGTCGATCCAGAAATGCATTTCAGTGGCTCAAGCTTTGGGATGTTAACTAAGGTAGAAATAAATGTAGAGATGTTAATATAAATGGTATATTCAGTTATTCATTGAACAAACTCTCCCGATTTTTTTACACACATTACGTTTTACTTCAGGAAATCATAAAAATCGGACAAAGGCCCCCTCTGATATAACGGTAATTTACAAGAATTAAAAAAAAATAACAATACTTCAATAGCAATTACAGGTGATTTATTCAATTTTGATATAAAGTATTGCGTTAGGGAGAGTAAGGCGTGGGTTTAAAAAAATGTTGGAAAATTGGTGTGGCACCGGCCAATGTAGAACAAATAGGTTTATCTCAGAAACTGCTGTATCAAACTCTACCAAATTTGGTACACATTATAGATTTTACCTTAATAAGTCTAATTTCGAAAATTGTAGAATTCGTCAACACGCAAAAATTAAAATTTTAGAAAATGATCGTGGCACATCCGTAGATAGAAGTCGTTTATTAATTGCTTTTTATTGCGCCCGGTATTTAAAGTTAGGTTGCAAATTAACTTAGACTCTTCTTTATTTTTTCGAAATTAAGAATCGACTTCCTTAATTAGTTTATATACATATGTATATAGCGTCACCGATTTTCAATTATTGTATACGTAGTGTCCGCAATTACAACTACACTGTGGAACAAATTCAGGTTAGCAAAAGTTATGTCGATTCTGAGAGTGAGGGGTGAAAATAGAGGCTAAATTAGAAGACCCGTATCGCGGCGTTTGTTTATGTTAGTTCCAATTTTTTTTAATCGATTTTCGAACTTTGCAGTCAAATGCCGATTTTCAGTATATTGTTTATATGGTTTTTTGGCTATAACTCGTCGACTAATTGATATTTTTTTAATCTGTTAAATCCAAATTATTGCTAGAATCCTGTGCAATTAATACTAACCTGAATTTGTCCCACAGTGCTATAGTAGTTGCAGAATACGATGGCATACATAACTCGATTTTATCTTTAGTCGACTTAGGTGGTTATTCTTTGTGGCCACAGATATCAAATTATGGATTGGCATATGCACATATGTGCATATTTCTAAATATGTTTAGGTATATAAAATAAATTTTTATGATTTTTTTCTAAATAAGATTTCGGCCCAGAATCTGTTGCAAAAAAATAACTTTGTTTTTGTAGAGCTCCTTGGCCCGAACGATTTCGTTTGCATTTTTCCATCTAGAACAAAAAACCAAAAATTATCTGAAAAGAGATTCAAAAAACGAAGTGAACATTGTGGGATATTTGTTAAATATTTAGTATTAAAAAAATGCCGTCGATTTGGATGCAAAAATAGACATGATTTTGGAAAATTTCAATGTATTTAATCAGCAAGCTGCATGAAACCCGTTGGGAATTATAGGCGCCGAGTTTGAGTGATGTAATATCACTCTGAAAATAAACTTTTCAGATGCCTTAGAACTTTTTTCATGCATAAAACCTTTTCAATATCGTTGGGTGATATATGTGAAAGCATTAAGGGTAATAAAAAAATGGTGAAAAGAAATTAAACAGTGGTATTACCCTTGAGGTTGTTTGCTGAAACTGGTTTGTTATTGGCAACTGCGCAGTGTTGAAAAGACGAACCTCAATCTTATACACAGAATCTTACAGTTATTTGCTGATCATCGAAATGTCCTTATTCAGGTAGTTACAGTATATGTAAATCAAGCCAATCTTTTAGTTTTAAATTCTAATATATAATATTATAACAATAATAGTTTCCTTTAATTTAATAATTTAATCTAATTAAATTAAATTAAATTATTCTAATTGTTGTCCAAAGTAGCACATGTTGGCAATAGAGATTCTTCGTTGGATTTCGTTTGTTGGTTCTAAAATAATAAGATAAAAAAGTCCTACACTTTGTCAAAATTCTAACTGTCAACAATGATGCGGGAGCCGATACGCGAATGTGACTGTTTATTTGATGATAGGGATACTTCGTTTTGCCCTCGTTCAACTCCAGACCCATTCGCTTCGCTTCTTTATCCAGCTTGGAAAAGACAGTACTTACGGCGCGGTTGTTGAGGTCAATGTTTTATTATGCTGCTCGAATTATATTTTTAACATAACGTTAAAGAATAGTAGAGAGTCCCCCTTAGGGAGTTGAGTGGCGAAGTTAGTAGCTGTTTTTTTGTGATTGCAGCTTTCCGACGTCCAACTTTCCTTGTGTATTTTTCTATGCTGCTGGGGCTACAGACTACCATGTTTTAGGCCACGGCATGTTTGTTGGCGGAGGTGACCAAATATCAATTCCCACCCTGGCATTGAGGCCGCGAAGCACGATTTTGATATCGGGACAGGGACAACGCTCGTAAGTGCGTCCAAGGCGCTCGTGGACGTGAAATTTGGTCACATCATCCTTCTCTTCCGTTGAGGCTTAGCTGTTGAAGAATCTTACTTTGATGCGAATCGTGGCGAGATGCTCGTCTACCGGAGTGAACGACAGTACTTGGCGACGAAGCCTCTCTCCCACCACAAATTCAACACCGAACTTTCCCTCTTTTAATATACGTATTCTTACGAGGACATCAACCAGCCGGCCAGCGCCACCTTTCCATTAAGGGTTCGGTCACTCCAGGTGCATGCCCTTAAATCATACGCCTTAATACGTAGCATGTGTTCGTCATCAAAAAAGAAAGGTCTCCGATGAGGCTTGTTGAAATTTTTAATATGTCGGGTCCCAAGCCCAGTGCACAACCGTGGCAAATTTCATCTAATTCAACCCAGCCGCTTGGGTGGGAAAAGCTAATAAACATACTCACATACGAACTTTGACATTTGTAATAATAGTAGGGTTAATCTAGTTCTAAATTCTCTCCAATTATTACACAAATACGGTGACCGCCGTAGCCGAGTGTGTAGCGTGTGCGCGCTTCATTCGGTGGGTCCCAGGTTCGAACCCAGCTCGGGGCAAGTAACATCCGAAAAAATTATAGAAAAAGTTTTGTCTAATAGAGGTCGCCCCTCGGCAGGCAACGGCAAACCTCCGAGTGAATTTCTGCCATGAAAAAACTTCTCACAAAAACATTCGCCGTTCGGATTCGGCGTAAAACTGTAGGTCCCTCAATTTGTGAGAAGTTCGGCCAAAATCGCTTAAGCGGTTATAGCGCCAATTAAGTCAAGTCAGAAGAATTCAAAAACGAGTTTTGCTGCTATTATTTATTGCCGCATAATTTTTAATGGATTTGAGATTCTTTTCCAAATTTACAAAATGAGATAAAGTAGGGAAATAATTCATACCTAATACATATATTTCAATTATTCAAATAATTTGAACTTAATAACGAATATAGTAGTGGCTCTCCTGCGGTCCTCGCTAAATATCTCAGTCGAGGTACAACGTATGCTTAAATGTAGCAGAGCCTCAGCGCAATGGACGGCACAGGAAATAAAGCAAAGCGTGAACAGCACTTACAACTTGTGCGGCCTAAGCTAAATAATGCACCAAACGCTAAACTAAATAAATCACTGGGCTAAGAGTAGAGTTAAGCAATAACACAGAGAAGACAGCCCTAGAGCTATTCACTAGGAAGTACAAGTCCGTCTTCGACAGGTCTCTTAGAGTAGAGATGGTGGGTGGGGCAGGGTATGACGATGACAAGCAGCACGGCACACATAGCCAGAGATAAGTAGGCCTTATAGTGCGCACAGTCACCGACGTGTCCGTTTGCCGTGTCTGTTTGTCGGGAGATACACAAAATTGAGCAAAACTTGTGCCCGCGCGTATGTTTTGTAAACAAACTTTGCGTACATAAAACTGTGTTTGTATGCATCAACACAATGTTGCCATTCCTTTGTTTGCATACATACTTTTACACACATCCGCGTTGTCAATTACAATTTTTCATTGTATAATAAACCAAAGCCAAAAACCAACAAATGCAAATAGTTCATTTATCTATAATTATCATTATTAAACATCGATTTTAAATTAATTTAATAAAAATGTAAATTTTTATAAGGTTATTTTGTTAATGATTTTAAAAAGTTCTGCTTGGCAACACTGTGCGGTGAGAGAGCACTCAGCTGACACGGCTTCACGGCAAAAATCTAAATTTCTCTGATTACACACGTACACGTCACACGAACACGTTGATGAGTTTGCATTTACATGGCGCTCTCATAAGTTTGATCGTGTCAGCTGACACGTCGCGTACGTTTGCGTCGGTGACTGTGCGCACTATTATAACTGCCGGATCACTGCAATTTTTCCCAAGCAGAAATTCTAACCGTGAAGAAAGCGGCCAAGCTGATATTAGATATCCAACCAAGCATCTATATTGACATTCCAGCAGCCATCAATACTATACTATCGCATTGCACCCGCTCTACGATAGCAGCAGAGTATAAATAGGTATTTGGAACGTTGGCTATGGCCAAAATTGTGTACCATTATTTCCGTTTTCGGGACACAAGGCTATAGAAGGGAGCGAAAGGGCAGATGACCTTGTGGTTTTAACTGCATTGCAAACTGACGGAATATTTTTTTATTCAAACGAATTATTGACAAAGTTCCGTTTTTTATTTTGTATTTCTAACAGTAGACGGAGCTTTGCAACGTCCGAATAAAAAACCAGATTTCAAATCAATAAACTAAATATACTTATGTATATATTCCAGCTGTGAAATTTTTAGCTGTCAGCCAATAACGCTGTTTATATTTTATAAGCGCTATAGACATCATTAAATGGCTTACTTTAAGATCTTTAATATGGAATAATATATTTTATATTTTATTTAATATGCGGTCTAAGTTGAAAAAAATTTCTTTCTGACATTCAGAAACCAACCACGTCCACAACTGCATCTGAAATGAATCATAAACTTCTTTATTTGATGTTTACTTTAATTCCTAAAAGTTTGAAAAAAATTAAGTGAAGGTACGTACATATAGACAGATAAACACACATGGTATAACTACGGTGTCTATATTGTTAAAAGTAAACTAAAGAACACTCTTTGATCGAATTTTACTTAGATTTTGCGCAATTCTGCTTAGTTGGAAGGCGTCATCTTGATTGTTTTTGTTGACTGCTTGTATATCAAACTTGGGAACAGTTTGTGAGTGTTGGATCGGAAATCAACCTTTACGTGAGTGAGTTTGTGAAGAAAATTCAGGTAAAAATCATAAAATAGTACAACGTGTTCTGTAAAAAAACTCCATAAATGTTCGAATGCGCACGAACTGAGTTAAGTATAGAGGACATATGTGCCTACTTAGACACTAAAACAATTTCGACAATCACTTTATGCGGTATTTTTAAGTGAGTGATTAGCTCCCGTTGCTATTTGGACAGAGGGTATTTCGACACATTCTCCTAAAAACAATAACGTTCATTTGTGATTTGTAGCGCGTCAGTCGTACCCATGAAGCACAAAACAATAACTGGACTGGATTTCAGCAAAAACATTGTATGGAACTGTCTATTTGAAGAACTCTATACAGCCTGATTTGGAAGTTCCTAACGACTTCGCTAAAATATAGTTCGCTTGTATTTTCTGCAGAATTTAATAAAGCGTATTGCTCAATTAAATCATATTTAGAAATTATAAATGCATAGCGTTTGGATATAACCTAAATCTGATTTAAATTTTCTAAAGTATCTTAGAATAAAATAAGAATGAGGAGAAAATGCTTAAATTTTATTTTATAATTGGTGCTTTTCAATTTCACTATCAAACCGTAAGTTCTACATCAAGTACTATCAGAAAAGAGAGTGCTGAGTAGTCGGCCGAAGTCGGACGATCTCTTGCTGAAACCGAAATAGAAGTGCTGTGGTTTTAATTCGAGTTTTTTGTTAATGAATCTACAAAAATGTCTCATAAATCAGCTACATATGTATGTATGCATTTGGTTCTTTCACTATTGTCGCCGGACATGGAAAAGCCATCATAAATCTTAATTCTTTCTGTACGAGCTTTTATTTATAAAACCGAAGAAGTCCTGATAGAGCTAACATTACTTACATATATGCTATAAAATATTTATATGTATATGCTACATACTCAAATATCGCGATATCGTAATTTTATGTCATGACATGTTATTCCAAAAAGCAGTTGAAATTTTTTTGTTTTAGTCTGGCGTCCAAACTTTTATTGCACACTCCTATCTGTGTTTATAACTATTTACCTACAGACATGGAATAAATAAAAATAAAAATTTTTGTTTATTGTTTGTTTGTTAACAAAAAGGAAATTGAAAATTATAGAAGTATATTAAATTACGTAGAGCGTTACCGCCGCCTCTGTTATAATCGAGAAGGACCTCTTCCAGCCATTCTTGTTGTGACTTTTTAATCTATTCTTAAAAATATATCTGTAAATTGGGACCGCTCTCGCTCCATTGATATTAATGGCTTTACGCTTGAACAACGTTGAGAAATATTGCAAACGAAAAATCCTATTTTCTAACGAATCGTATTTTCATCTTAGTGGCTATGTTACACGGCAAAACTGCAACGACTAAAGATAGAAAAACCCGCACGTGATCGTCGAAAAGCCAATGCATCCTCAGGCAGTTATAGTTTAGGTCGGATTTTGTTGCCAATTTTTCTTTGAAAACGTTGCTTTAACCGCCATTTTGATCAAGTAAGTATGATACAAAATTTTGTGTTACCGGAAATTTAAAAAATGTACTTGGACCAACTTTGGCTTCAGCAGAATCATTGCCTTGTCACAATCTACCTTTGGTGCGCCAAGATCGATAGTCATTTTATTAGACGTCTCGCCGATGGCAATTGCCAATTGTCGTGCATACCATTGGAGGGAATGAGCAAGAGGCCGTCACCAAGATCTTGGAAAACTGGATTAACGAGATGCGCAACTGCGAATCCAGCGTATACAGCAACATGAATGAAACCGTGTTCCATAATAAAGGTACCTAAAAAAGTTTATTTTAATAAGTTGATTTTTTATTTTTAAAACGAAATCACATCCATATGTATATGGACTACCCTGTACAAGAAAGGAATGATACTGCTGGCACTTTTAGATGATATTGAGCAGACATGTTTACTATTAGAGCAGTAAGCATGGCTTTCTCCATCTAGAGAAGGGTATGAAAGAAGTTGAACGAGGACAGAACAAAGTGGCTCCTGGCAACTACCAAGCCTCTCCACGTATAGTATGGGAATGCACGTTACTGTTGGAAACGTTTATATCGAAGTTCTGCATCAAATAAGGGGTCAAGCACATATTACGTAACGCGATTTTTGATCATTTTAGACCCCCCCCCATGTCACGCTTTCAGAAAAATTGTTTTTATTAATCGTAGAATAAAAAATACAATGTTAATTGATATATGTTATATATTAGGCAAAGGGAAATCACATGTCACACTTCGTCACAAATCGCAAATCCATCAACCAACTCCAACCCTAATGAAGTTTTGTGGTCTCTGCTCAAACCAACAAACAACTACATATATGTAAAGTCAAATAAGAAAATTTACGTATGCACATACATACATACCATCAAAAATATATATAAACATATATATGTATGTATATACGTATATAACAAAAAAAAACCACAACGGAAAACTTTATATATCCCCGCATACATACATACATATGTATGTATCTCAAAATAGTTTTGCGCTTAAAGCTGGGGAAACAAGGATGTGCAACAAAAAATGTACGTGAGTAAATTCTCCATTGTACCAAACCAGGCACTTAAAATCTAAGTTTCAAGATTTGTCAAAAGACAAAGGAATCTTAACAGCAAATCGAGATTTATTAACAAGAAGAGTTGTTATGTACGAGAACAATGCGTTACAACAAACTTAACTACCCAACTTTTACACCAACAAAATCCTTTGTCTATGCACTCGTATGTGTCATCACAGCAAATGGCAAAGCATCAAACACAAAGCAAAAGTTCACTGCAAAGTAGATAGGAAGTCATTAACTAGTAACTTGATTCGCAGCAGTGTCAACCAATCTTTGCATTAAGTTTTTTAAAGGTCATCGCACGCCTAAAAACCACAAAAAAATGAGCTTGTGGTTGGGAACAAATAAAATTGTCAATTGTCAGCTGAAATTCAACGCGCACACACACACACACACACACGCAACGGCAACCGTCAATTGCCAACCGCAGGACAAGGTCAATGAGCAGCAAGTGGCTCCTTAGCTCAAATCATTAGGTGTGTTGTGTGATGGATGCTGGAAAGTCAAAATAACAGGAATTACACAGGTAGTACGTGCATTTAAGCGCCAGACTATACATACATAGAAAAAAACTCGTTTGCTACCTTTGCATCTGTACACACACACGCACACTCCCACAGGCATACAGAGTGTAAGTGTGCGTAGAGCATTCTCCTCACGAATTTAATGCTAGGTACGCGTATCGTCTAGCATCGTTAATATTCAAAGTTTATATGCGTTTGTTTGTGGCGCACAAAGGAAGCGTTTCTCCAAACAACAACAACAACAATTAGTAAATGCAACACAAAGGTGGCCAACCCTGCTGTTCAATGAACTATTCGGTTGAAATGAACAATGCGGTAGCTATGGGCAAGGTACTATGTACTATGTAAAACACTAACATTCCCAAATTACTATTGTATTATAAGTAAAGGCGAATCAATATCCATATATACATATGTAGTTATGTATATATCGATGCAACAACAAATACACGAATTTGAAGCATCAACCGCATGAAGTCCATTCAACTAAGTAAAGGTAAAGGTAAAGGTAAAGGTAGCGAAATAGATTGATTAATGCTACCCACCATCTTATCTTGGAGCTTAGTACATTTGCTTATTTCTTGCATTAAAACGTATCGTATTTACGTCTATTTACGCAGTAACCTATTCGTCTCGTAAAATACTTCATTATTGTTTGGTTTACTTTTATGTACATACATAGATAGTTTACGTCAAAAGTCAGCCGGCTGGTGTTTTAGTAGTAACTGTCAAATTATACAATAATAAACAGTTAAGGTGATTAACATTGGCAAATTGCAAATTTTTATTTTGTATCCGAGTGGTATACAGCTGGAAATAAATCGAGGATTACATTTTAATGTTTGCTAAAGAAACGATTTGCATAATTTGAAAAAATAAGAAGCCGTTTTTTTTTTTTAATATGCCTTTAGTAGTGAATTGAAATTACAGACATGCGGTCCTTCTGATAATTAAATCTTTCTGACGTAACCCAATAGAACTTATAGATTGCTTAATTTTATCTGATTCGTGAGTAATGAAGGATATTTTCTGAATTGGTTACTCAAACAGCCGATAAACATATGTACCACACACATATATCTTACTAATACTATAAATGTGAAAGTTTGTGTACATACTTAAATTGCTTATAACCTGGATTAATAGAGTTGTCACCTGCTAAATAAGTTATAGTCAATTAAAACATGAATTAAATCACATATTGTTCTATGACGACTGATCGTATTTCGATAAGATTTGGCAAATATATAATCCGTTTTTTAAAGAGAGTTGCCACCTGATTAAAATATTAAATAAAGCTCAATTTATAAAATGTTGAGTTGGGCCTCCTGTTAAATTAATAAATTTAATAAAATTTTACAATATGTGTGTCAAACTAAAAGTTTTAAAAAGCAGAGTGTTGTCATCTGCTTAAAAAATTAATTAGAAGCATAATAAATTAAATTAAATTAAATATTTAAATATGTGTCCTAAAAGAAAAAAATTTAATAAAGTTTTTTTTTGAATACGTTATGAGAGAGATGCCATATGTTCAAAAATTTAAATTCAACTAAATGTATGAGATAAGCGAAGCATTACAATATTGGTTGGAACTTGTAGAGGTTTAAGAAAATTTTGTCTCGAAAGATTGTTGAGGGATTGGAACTGTTTGAAAATTACATACCAATTATTTCGCGATGATAGTGAAATAAGGATATACATATATGTATGTACTTACACAAAATAATTTCAATATATGCATTTATCAAGTCACATTTTTGAATGAAATTTCCACCCATAAACAATTAAAAAAAAAACACCTATGTACACATTAATGGATGAAAAGACTGGGACGGAAATGCTCTTCTAAATACTGGTACATAAATAGTCAATATCCGAAAATATAATTTTTGAGATTTCCTCAACACTTGAAGGCTGGCTTGATTTATATAACAACCTAAATAAGCACACTTTTTGCTCAAATATCTGCGTTCGCATCTTATTCACTCTCCTGCGGACATATGTATGGGGAGTGAAGATTAGGCAGCTTCTTAGCTTCATTACAAGGCGATAAATACGAAGTTGCCTTTCTATTTTTTGAATGTACTGTGGTATCATAATGGAAGTTCCTGGGAGCAGCTACCTAAAACCTAACGTAGTTTCTGCAAAACTTGCTATACAAATCTTCGAACCTCACGGCCATGTGGTCAATGGTCGCTTGTCCAATTAGCATTCGCATGGCGAGCCGTACAGTGTCCTTAATTCGTCGAGTATGTAACTAGGAAATTTTTAGTATCAAAATTCTCGGATGTTGCTCAATGTACGGTTACCAAGTTAGACATCGCGGTAAGCAACTTCTTTTTGTAATGCCGGAAGATGTTTTAAACATATGATGCTTGGGAAATCTTTTTTCGTGTTCTTTTTAAAGATTTGAAGTATGGTGAATGTCTGGTCGACGCTTTATTTACCAGATCTAAAACCACACGGGTAAAGTCCAATCAGTTCATTGGCGTGGAACTTTAATTTTCCACGCGATGCGCAAAACGCTCGATGGAATCGAATATGCGATATAAAGAAGACAATAACTGAGGTGTGAATTGCAGTCTAGGTTTCTTTTAATTGCAGAGAATACATTTCCATTTCAATAGACAGGCGTACGAGTATATTACACGTTCAACTATATTCTGCAAAGGGGCTAATGTACCTACTATGTACCTTATCAACTCCTAGCAGCCGATTTTAAGAAGCTTAGATGGCAAACTCTAAGCTCTACCGGGTTTTATAATTTTAGCTACGCTATTGTTATTCGAATTTCTTCACTGATTAGTGAACGTTGCTTACTTCTATATATATTTTAATTTTTTCCTTCTACAAAGCGCTAACCATGCGTTATTTAACATGCATTTAGTCATTGAGATTCTTTTAACTTTTTTATGATTGTCTGCTTTTTGTGGCAAAGAAAAGAACGAAAAAAACCTATGTAAATTTCTTTTTCGTGTTAGCCAGTATGAATCATCTGCCGTGTTTGACTATGGAGAGCTTTACACGATTCTTCGCACTCTAAAATACTTTCTCCCCGAACAAGCGCCATCCACAAGCGGCTCTGTGCCATAACCACGAACAATAATTTTTTTTACTGCATTGAGAAATCGTTTTCGAATACAAGTGAATGTATCAAATAACTTTCGCCGCTGGTGCAAAATAACAAAATAGAAACAAGGAGTAAAGTGTGAGTAAGTGCTTTGAAAGCCACGCGAGGAACACAAATAAAGAGCAGTTGACTGCAGGCACATACATACATACATACGTATGAACATATGTATGAATGTATGTACATATGTATGAATGCATACCCAGCGGACCACCAAGGGAACAGCTTTAGCGCTAAGTTTCGCGGTAATAATGCGAGTGCAAGAGAAAGAATCTATGTATTTATATTAACACTAGAAGTACCGACCGGTCAAAATTATCAGTTGTACCAATATTTAACAGAAGTTTCTCTTTAAATTTCTTTTAATATTGTATGATATTATTTATTATTATATTTTTCAAAATTTTTCTTTCCATAGTATAAATTATTTTTAACCTCACAATCAATTTTACTGATATAACTATTTACGTATATAACATCCTCTGGCAACTTCCTATTTCATAGCGAACTCGTGGCTTCCTGAAGTCAAATAAACTAAAGACTTTAGGAGTGTATTTGGATACCAGATTTAGTTTCCCATCCATAAATTTACAAACAGAGACCGAAAATAACCGCGCCATTTATCAAAGGGTCGCAAATTCCGATTTATTTTGTGTTATAAAAATAAAAAACTTAGACTTTTAGTTGATTTGTTTTTCTTTGCAAGTTTCTAACTGACTTAATTTTATTTTTTGCTCTAAATGCTATGTTATCCAAGTGCTTTCGAAGGAATTCTATTTGTTACTGTCTCATAACCTTAAAATCGCTAAATAAATCATTCTCACCAGCTATTTTCGGTAACTTTTCAAAATATTATTGTATATTCAGCTTTTGTTCCCTCCAAACTTGAATATGCAGCCTTATCATGCGATTCACACAAAACTTTTCACGTTATCGATTAATTACTTTATTATCACTATCAGATAGAAAAACTCTCTTGTAAGTCATCAGTTAAAGCCCTGTGAAAATCTATTCAATTGGTGTGGAGATTAAGTGAGTTAAAATAGACAAACAGACATACAAAAATGCAGAAAAATAGTCCAAATATATTCTATTACAATCCCCGCACGATTCTCCGTACCATTCTTTAGTGCAGATACGACTTTCTGAAGTTTTATTATAGTATAGATAGATAGATTAGTATTACCCCAGAAAAAATAGGTTCTAATTTTTATTTGAGTCAGAAACGTATGACAGACAGTAAATATTTTATCCTCTCGTTAGAAATATCAATATGGGCTCGCAAACGACTCGCTAAACGTTATACATATCTTGCCACTATCTTAAACGAAACTTTCATTTCCACAAACTGAATGGCAAACGAATCACATTAGTTATGTTTTCGTATTCATCAGTAAAAAACTATCCAGTAACTTGCCAGTAAAGAAATTTATGAGCGTAAACAAAATTTGCTCTCAGTGACAGAAACAGGCAAGAAAGTAGGAAAACGAAAAAACGCAGATTTTTGTATGGCGCGAAGTTTAAAAGAGACATACTTAAAATAAAGAAATAAAGAAATAGCTCAACAATTCATAACTTATGTACATACGTCTCACAATTGTTAATTGCAGCCACTGCGGCTGAAGTTGCAGGCTATCCTTGCAAACGCACAGATTCTAGGCGTCTTACTTATATAAATACATATGTACACAATAAATATCATAAACTTGTGTATGTTTATTTATTTACTCACTTTTTCTATTTTTCACCTTTTTTAATGAAAAAACTTAGCAATTTTATAAATTGGTTTCTACTTGTGCTGACAAATTCTTGCTAGTAGAAATTTATCAATGGCTTCTGTTTTGCTGGTTTCTTGTAAAGTTTGGCGTACGAAAACGCTGTCCAATAAAATTATTACTGGTTTTTACTGATTTTTACTGGATAGTGAATACGAAAACACAACTATCGCTATCGTTTGCGGATTCGCTTGCGAGAGTTTTGTCGGGTTAAGTCTCACGATTCACTCGTATACATATCGCGTGCGAGCATTTCGTCAGCTGGGTATAATATTCATACATTGGCACATGCGAGAATTCATATGAGTGGTACATAAATATATTGTTGGCTCCAAGTGCAGACAAATATATGTATGTGTATATGTAAAATATGTTTGGGAAGAAATTGTGACAGCGGTACACAGCCCGCGCATATGCAACAATATGTGGCTGTATTTATGTATGTAGAATCACAAACAAAGCGTCAAACAATTCAGCCATCCAACGCAGGATACAAAAGATGCGACTTGTATGATGTAGATATGTATTCATATGTATGTAGATATATAAATAGCCACCAGTCGGCGGCGACGTATCGTTGATACAAAGGAAAATAAACAAAACCAACAACAAATGTCATTGAAGTATCAGTCAGCATCCGTCAGAGCAGTAACCAGACACCGAGAGTATGAGATCCTGGCGTGAGGCTTAAGCCTCATACCGTGTAAATATGTATGCGTTGGCATGTGGATGCGGATCTATCTGTGTGGGTGTGTGTGTGTTAAGAGTCAAAGCAATTAGTATTTTGATGTTTGGGCACTCGGCATAGCCAACTGCTGTATGGTACACCCAATGATTGTGCGTGTATGAAAGGGTTTAGGTGTTGCAATGAGCTTTTTCGCCACCGACTTTTATTGAAATAAAAAAGTTAACAAATAAGTAAATAAAAAATAGTATTCAATGTATTTACGCATATGTGATGTGTTATATGTATGTAAATATGTATGTACAAACATTCACATTCTTATAGATAGACACCTATGCAGTTATTATGGATGTGAATCCCGGATCTCAGTGTAGTAGAATACGATTGATAAGTTTTGACAAGCTATTATTTTTATTTTTATATACTTTGTATTTGTTAAATTCTAATAAAAGAAAACAACAAATTTCCATCCCCATTTCAATAGGCCGCATACAAGTAACTTAATCAAATAATACAAAACAAGTTCTTAAATTCAATTGCGAACTGCCATCTTTTAAACACGTGAAATGCGACATAGTCATACGTTTTACTGATCAGAAGAAAATTATTGAGTGGTAAATTTAATGATAGCACAGAATACGTTAGTGTGAGGTTACTTAAAATGCATGTTGATGTTCGTAATGTAAAACTTCTTTAGGGGCATGAGAGTGGATTTTTTACTTCGCGATTTTTTACATCGTAACGAAATTCGCGTCAGAATCGCGACAGGAAGGTTATATGAATCAAATAAAACAAATATATAAAACAAACCTCCATATGTAGATCCTAAGGAGGCGACATATCAATGTGTATGTATGTATGCACTATGTGTGTCCATTACAGCTCTTGTTAATCGACTAGTCGAATAATCGATTAATTGACTAACTAACGTCGTTTTAAAAAATAGTCGACTTCACTTAATCGACCAACCGATAAACAACTTGTCGACTAACCGTTCACTTTCGATTTTTCGATTTGTGTTTTATATGTGTTCGAATGTTTGTGCTTATTGACAAGATTCATTTTCCACTATAATAAAGTTTTTATGAATTTATTGTGACCAATTGTCACTATTCGAATAATTTCGGTTAGTCGATTTTTAGACTACTCGATGTTGAGCGGTTAGTCGAAAGTGAACGGTTCATCGATTAGTTGCTAGACTAGTCGGCAAGTCGAGTAATCGGTTAGTCGATTATTAACAAGAGCTTGAATGTCCATCAGTGCATATATTATTTATTTATTTCTTTATTTATTAAGTTATTAATCCACAGTACAAAGTACCTTACAGACTAAGAAAAGTAATATAGACAGGCCAAATTTGGTTAATATAATACTAGCAATTAATATCAATACCATGCTAAGCAATAAAACTTAGAATTTTTACAAAATTTTGTCTAGATAAAGCGAAATCCAGCAGGCTCGAATTAGATAATGCATTAAATTCCCGAAGTGCACGAGCTATTGGTGCGTTACTTGCAAAGTTAGTCTTAAAGTTCTCTCCATAAAAAGGGAAAAAATTGCGAAGACTTCTCTGTGGAACATTAAAGCTAATCCTCTCAAGTAAAACAGGGCAGTCAGTGATGCCATTAATAATATTGAAAGTGAACGAAAGTGAAAGGACCGTCCTTCTCTTTTCTAGAGATTCCAGGTTAATTAGCATAAGCCGCGAAGCGTAGGAAGGAACAGGAGCCTCAAACCGTAGGGAACGTAAAGCTTGCTTAAGAAAGATTTTTTGAACACGCTCAATTCTACTTATCGAAAATTGGTCATGAGGTCTCCAAATTATGACTGCATACTCTAAGTGTGACCGGACCAGAGCAGTATATAATAGTTTGAAGGTATATGGATCGGAAAATTCGGATGTTTTGCGACGAATGAAACCCAGAACTGAGTATGCTTTTGTAAGAATAAAATTAATATGATTATGGAAAGAAAATTTTATGTCAAATATAACTCCGAGATCCTTAAACTCCGTAACATTTTGCAATACATAATTAGCAATGGTGTATGATGTGCTAGAAACGTTATGTCGCCTCGAGAATGATAAATGAAAACATTTTTTAAAATTCACGGAGAGACGCGACTTAACGCACCAACGATGAAGATTGTTCAAATCTCCTTGCAGCCTCTGAGCATCCGATGAATCTTGCACAGTTGAAAATATTTTCAAAGCATCAGCATTGAGCAAAAACTTTGAAGAAGAAAAGCAACTGCTGATGTCATTGATAAAAAGAACAAAAAGTGGAGTGAAAGCCCAAGCAAACTAACTTATTTATAAGACCGCTATGCGATACACTATCAAACGCCTTAGAGAAGTCCGTATATATACAATCGACTTGTAGTCCTTTCGAAAACGATGACATACAGTATTCACTAAAACAGCAAGATTAGTGGCTGTAGAGCGACCAGTGACAAAACCATGTTGTTGTGGTATGATTAAAGATTTCACCGCAAAATAAATCTTGTCCTTGACAATGCATTCGAAAAGCTTTGAGATGCTAGACAACTTGGCAATTGGCCTATAGTTCCGAACATCATTTTTCTTTCCACTTTTAAAAAATGGTGTAATGGCTGTAAATTTCCATTCGTTCAGAAAAATACCTGAAGACAGAGATTTATTAAAAATAATCTGAAGAGGAATTGCTAATGCCGGACAATTTTTGAGCAAACTAGCTGATAGCCCGTCAGAGTCTGTTTGAGTCGAAGGCTTCAGAGAAACCAACCCCTTGGTAATGTCTTCAGATGAAAAAAGTATCGTGCCAATGTTTAAAATTGAAGAAATCTCCGAAGAAAAGTCCAGGGACTCATCTTCGTCAGAAACGTAATTTGACATAAAGAAATCGGCTAATAAATTAGCTGCTTCGGCAGGTGTACTAGCAAATTTCTTATCCAGACACACCGCGGTAGGTACACTAGAGCACGACTTCTTTGACTTTACGAACTTCCAAAACGACTTCGGATTAGCTTTGATGTTCCGCTCAGCGCGACTTATATAATTTTTGTAAAGCAGGTTATCCAATGACTTAAATTCCTTCTGAAAATGTTGGAATTTTACAAAGAGTGCGTGGTTATTAGTTGCTTTGAATTTCTTGAGGTACTTGTTTTTGAGATTCTTTAGTTTTTTTAATTGCTTATTATGCCAAGGAGAATGATAACATCGCTTCTTTTTTAAAGGAATATAGTTAGTGCAAAATTCATGCATCAGTGTCTTAAACGTAGAAAAACAGCTGTGAGTATCCAAGTCAGACAATAATTCATCCCAATTAAATTCTAAAAGAGAAGAATTTAAACTTGGAAAATCACAGGTTGTGTAATTAAAAGCAGTTACGACACTATTCGAAAGAGGTAAAAACTCAAAACACATTAACTTAATATCTAAGGGCACATGATGTATACCAGCATCTGATAATGGAGAAATACATTTTGAAACGCTGTAGTTAATGTTATCAGTTACGAAGATAAGATCTAATAGTCTGTTTAACTGATTAAAAATTCCATTAACTTGCTTAAGGTTTAAGCTTAGAAAACTATCAATAAAGAGAGATTCAAGCGGAGTAACAATATTATTAGCTGTGAGGGCTGCATTATCAGAGTCTGAAATACTACACCATCTAATGTTACCTAAATTAAAATCCCCTAATACACAAAGATGACTATCGCTTATTTCATCTAACACTAGAGCAGTAATATTATCCACATGCGCCTTATAAAGTTCCAGGTTACTATTAGGCGGGATATATGAGGCAATTAAATATAAGCAGCCATATGATTTGGAGCCAATGATGCAAACACAAAGTTGATCCAGCAGTGAGTCGCAATTTTTGAGGGTGAATAAAAACGCATGGTACTTTCTTCTGACCGCAATTAGAACGCCGCCACCTCTCAAGCAGCCAGTCTTAACAGCATCGCGATCTTTACGGAATACATCGTACTGATTTAAATCAAAGAATTCACTGTCATAAAAGTCCGAGGTCAGCCACGTCTCAACAATGACAATGATATCATAAGCCTCTTCGGCGCTAAACTGGTTGACAATATTTGATTTAGTTCTTATGCCTGAAGTGTTGTGATAATAGACCTGACGGTAACTTCACTAAAGTCATTCCGTGTCACGCTTGTTGTACTATAACTGGCTGTTTTTGAAAAAAACGAAATGGCCTTATTCTGACGTTAGCTGGCCAAAGCGACGCATTTAATTTTTTATCGAAGCAGGTTGATGGAGCACCTAGCTTGAAATTCAGCCGTTTATATTTGTCTACTGGGTTGTCTTTCTTGATCAGTGGAAAGCAAGAGAGAGAGTTTTTCTCAATACTAGCATGATTAGCTACGAAGTTTATTATGCCATCTGCAGTAACAGACAATCTTTCAGAATCTTTTTCAATACCATTTAGGGATAGTTTGGAACTTCAATTTCGTAGTAGTGCTACTACTACTACTAACTACTACCACTAAAACTGCTATTTACTATTATTATTACCATGCCTACAACCTCTACTACTACTGGTAACTACCACTAATGCTAGTTACTACTACTACTACTGAATACTACTACTACTGCTACAACTTCTACTTCTACTACTAACTACTTCTACTACTATTAATACTAATTATTACTACTACTAACTATTACAACAAACACTAATAATTACTGCTAATATTTTTACCAAAGCTTCTTCTAATTATTCCTACAATTTTTAATAATGCTACTTCTAATTACTACTACTATTTTTAATAGTTACTACTAATATTTTTACTAATGCTACTACTACGTATTACTACCACTACCATTACTACTAAGTACTACTAACAACTATTATTACCACTACTACCACAGCTATTACTACTAGTCCTCCTACTGTCGACTATTACCACTACTATGCCCATATTTATCTCTCTATCTCTTTATGGAGTCTGCAAATAAGTTTTATTTATGGCTCTCGCTGTTAGGTACACGGCTGTTTTTTGTGGTGTTGCGCATTTTTTACGTACATATATAAAATCTCTAGCATGGAATATACGGAAGATGCGCAAAAATGCAAAAAGGTATTAAAAATTGATGGGCCAAATGTGCTACAAAATTGCGTATTGAAGTTTTTCTACGAAATCTGATTAAAAAGTTGGGAATGTCGACGAGGATTTGGGGAAGTTTTATACCCGGGCGAATAGTGTCCAGGGTATTATAATTTTATCCACGTAACGGCTGTTTGTATCAGTCTAAAGGAATCGAGAAAGAGATATAGACATATGCACATATATATATCATAATGTTCAGAACGAACAGCAAAATCGATTAAACCGTGTCTGTCTGGCCATCCGTCCATGCAACGGATAGCTCGCATAAATACTGTGATATCTCACTGAAACTTAATAAAAATTTTGCCGTTGGCCCAATGAAGGTTGGTGTTGAAAGTGGACGGAATCGGATAATCATCCCGCCAACATAACGGTAGCTTGCGAAAATCAAAAATATTTGATATTTCAGTAAATATAAAATATAATTTATTCAAATTGAAATACAGGATAGAGTGGGAAGAAGGAACACGGGGGTCTACATTTTTTTGAAAATAGGTTTGGCACTTCCTTCTTTAGAGTAAAAAGATAACTGCTAAATTTGGTGCACACTTTTGATTTTAAATATCTCTCATAAAACGGTAATTGAAAAAAAAAATCATAAAAATGTGTTATTTTAGTAACTTTTAAAGAAAAATTGTTCAAATTAGATATATAGGATTGGGTTGATTAAATAAATACATGGAATTAAAAAGTTTGCGAAATGGGCGTGACACCCCACCTTAGAGCATGTATCGCCAAAATTGCTACCGAATTAGAACAAATTGTGCATTTAAACTCAGTAATTATAGAAATCGTGAAAAGACTACCCCTCTCTCATATAGCGGTAGTTCACAAAAACATAAAAAAAACTGACCACTTTAGATCAAGAAGGTATATCTCCGAAACTATTTCATTAAACTCTACCAAATTTGGTGCGCATTTTGCATTTCAGCTCTGTATATTTTAGAATACTTTAGAAATTAGAACCACTTCCACATCTCATATAACGGCAATTTATAAAACATCAAAATATTCGGTAGTTTACAAAAATTTGGTACGAAGAATGCAAATCGAGAGAGAAATACGGAAAGATTAAAATTTTGAAAAATGGGAGGGGTACGTTAGAGTTATACTAATTTATTTTTGTTTTTACTTATTTAAATTTCAAGTTTAAAAACGAACAACTATTGCTCATTTGAAATAAAAACATGCGCCGGGTATTTAAAGTTCGGTTTCACTCGAACTTAGAATCTTCCTTACTAGTTTGCTTTTATTTTAGATTGGAAAATAAGATTATTAGGTAATTAGATTATTGAAACCATTGGTTTATGGGACTGATATTTCAACGTGTTTTTATGACTTGATTTAAGAGTTAATTTTTTCTCCATTTGCAATTTATTTTGAGACTTGCTAAACTTAAATATTTCCCCTATTTCTTCTTTAAACTCACAACTAAACTTTGATATCTACCATAAATTTTCATCTTCGTCTACCACACAACAAAATAATATTACTTTCTACTTATGCTTTGTTCTCGCAGTAGATGCAAGTGGTGTGCCCACCACGGTGTATGCGATGCTGAAGCCAAAATAGTCTTCATAAGAAAATACTTTTGGTTTGGCTACATTTAAAAAAATATTATTATTTAAAAGGTGCTCCACCAAATGCGATTATCAATAACCACTTGATGAAACTCTGCTCTTTCAAAATAACACCTCATTATTAAGATTGGCTACATATAAAAGTAGAGAAAGGAGAAATAATATTTATGTTGTGATTTTAAAATTAGTTTATCTTAAATTTCAGTTATTCAATTTGCATTCATTTTGCCAAAATGTGAATCCTGGGACGAATCTCGGGTTTATTTCCCGCAATCCCGGAGCAAACTTTTACGCTAATATTGGCATCCCTACTATACTTATAAAGCTACGCATATATTTACAGCGACAAAATATAAGAAAGTGTATTTACGTTTCGGGGTTGTAGAAAGCTGTTGATGGCATTTGCCACCATATTGTTATGATTTTTTTGTAAGCGCTTTATTTTATTTGCACTGACGCAAAGTTGTACATTTTTATGCCGCACAGTTGTATAAATTCAAGTATTCAAGGTAAACTTGTTGTGTATTCATAACTGAGGAAAAATTAAGAGTAATGCTTAGTTCAGTGAACCAATTAGTATACTAACACTTGTATACATTCTTGAAATGAGTTTAGGTCAAGATCCTCCTTCCATTTACGGAACCCGACTTGACGAATCCATAGATTTCTGCAGCAAAATACTCAGATTTGTAATACCCGTTTAGCTTAACAATCGGCAGTGGCATTGTGGATTGAGTCACTAAACTACTGGCAGTAATCTAGACCCACTACTTGCTAGATGTTTGCCAGAGCTTTTTGTTCCGTTTGTGATTGAAAGGGCCTACAACCAAACACTAAGTGAAGTTTATTTTGATTATTGACCTCAAATATCGCATTTTTCTGATTTTTGTAAATTACCGCTAATTAAAAGAGGCCGTGGGTTTGTCCGATTGAAATGTATTGAAATTTTGTTTACTGTCTTGAAATGCAGTATGTGTACAGAATTTGGTAGAGGTTGGTTAAGTAGTTTCGGAGTATATGTTTTTCTTATAATGTGGGCGGGGTCGCGCCCTTTATTAAAAAAAAATAGATTACATATATTATTATATTTTCCCAACTTAATTCTATATATGTACATATAAAGCAAATTATCTTCACTGGTTACTAAAATATTGTGTTCTTTTGATTTTCACAAAACACCGTTATGTGGACGTGGTTATTATCCGATTTTGCCCATTTGCAATACCAAACTACCTTGGGTCCAATATGTACACAAAATTTCGTTGCGATAGCTTAATATTTACTAGAGTAATCCGTTGGACGGACAGACAGACATGGGGCAATATTAGAGATTTCTCCGTTTTTTTTTTTTAATTTCGCCTTGAAAAACTGTCAATATATTAAGATGAAATGAGGTATTTTGTCATAAATCAAGAACCAAGTGAATAAAAATGTACACAATGTTTATTACCTGTTCCTATGATCAAAGATCTAAGTAGCCCTGAGGCTACAAACCTGTCAAGATAAACTAAGAATGTTGTAATGTGAACATCATCAAGATACATTATTTTTCTGCTCGTTTATGCGGATTTTATGAGTACTCTTTAATTGTGGGGATTATACCCCAAAACACCCTCATTGCTCGCTTAGGACGAAAGTGAAATTTTTAACAAAAACACTTGCACTACTGATTTTGGACGTTTGCAGGAAGTCTCTCCAAAACACCCCAATTACTGTGTCGGAAGGAATCTGAAACACTACCTCATTGTTCCATTGGGAGACGAAAGGGAGTTTTTCTATATCTCGCCTTCAAGTAAAGAAGAGTAATGCTATACTTGAAAGGGAGTACTCTCGGATTTCCCAAACGCTGATCCCTAGTTCTACTGGCCGAAAATGGGGGCGATAACCAAACTTAGCGTGGGCGCGAATAAACCCAAGATAATACCTAATTTGCAGTTATGCGGCCGGATCATTTATAACATTTATTCAATAGACATCATTTTGAAGCTTTTATCAGCCGAGGTATCGACCACTTCACTGATTTTGGCTTCAGGGCCTAATGAATCGTGCTAGTATACATTGGAGAAAATACATACCTTACTAGATTATCAATTGGTTTTTAAGTATTTCTTGAAAATTTTCCATTTGTACACCCGCAACATATGTGTATATGTATATACAACAGTAAACGCCAGCATCCGCAGTGAAGGTGGAATTTGCAATAGGAAAATGTAATTAGTTTGCGACCGCGTGTCAAAGCTAAAAAAGGAGAGCACAATTTCTTATGTTTCTGCGTTATGCTACAGCCGTCTTTTTACATTTTTATAATATTTTTCATTTGGTATTTGTTTGATATGCCCATCTCAAGCAAGGTGTTTTTATTTTTATGCACACTTCTCGCTTTTTAAGTAAACACTTGCATATGTATGTATGTACATAAAGAGTTATAAATATATAAGTGCATGGAAAATGTTTGCAGGTTCCAATCATCTACCCCGCACCATAATTTTTCTTGTTTTAAATAATTTTTTAATAAAACGCTATCGCAGCTGATGCTACTTCCTCTGGTGCTTCGTCATTTTATTCAGCGTTACTGCTGATTGTGGCGCACAATTCAATCATTAAAATGCATTCGGGTACGCAGCGAAAGGGCAGGGCAGAAAAAGAAAGAGTGAGCATAAGTTTTGTTGAGCTGCAGTTAGATTGCTGTGGTAAATACAAGCGCAGCCAAATGAAAACCTGTGTGGGTGGTGGGGGTCCTGCGGTCGTGCGGTTGTTGGGTTCGGCTATGTGGCACTTCAAGTGGTTTTATAGGTCGTGCATGTGGCTCAAGTGCAAGTACTCACTCATAGTGCACCTACGACCTGAACATCACAATGTTTTACAATGATAAGTACAACAACAAAAACACATAAATACATGTGTATATACATTTGTATGTATGCATGTATAGGCGTATGTGTAATGCATATACGAATATGTGAATAGCAAACTTTGTTCTACATATGTATGTGTATAGGTACATAAAAGTATACATATGTAATTGCATATTGTATTTATGTACATATGTATGTATTTCCATACTTATGTTTATCTATATGCATGTATTTTATACAATTTTGATCGTTCGTTCATGGCGAAAAGGTCGCCTAGTGGTTGTTGGCTTACAAGTTGTAATTAAAGCTTGGCGTTTTTGTTCAGTTCTTGCAGGAAGCTCGCGCCATAACTGCCGCTGCTTTGTTGCAATTGCTACCGTGATTCCTTGCTCTTATTGCCCTTGCAAATGGCGATGTATGTAGTCATTGACAATGTTAATGATTATTAAGACAATACTTGAATTGTAATTGTATGAAAGATGATTCAGCATTAAATGATTATCTTTAATTCTGATTTTTATGTCTTAAGCTCTGTACGAAACGTTGTTGACATTATCAAATAAGTATGACGCAGAGGATTGGTAATATGTATAGAAAATAAAAGTGAAATTAAGTAGTTTTATGTACATACATATACTTACTTATATATTTTAAAAATTGTTAAACATGAACATACTACGTAGATAGATGTGCACCTATTAGCGCCATTTTGGGGCGAGTTAATTTTTTTTATGTTGATAAAGAATTATTCTTTAAAATTCAAAAAGGCTAAGCGTTTAGCCCACAATTTTTACGTAAAAGATGGACGTTGGCAATTCGTCGGAATAAACTCAATTGCTGTGATCATCTCGCATTCGCGTTCAATCCTATTTATGTATATAATTTTAATGACTTGGCCACTGGACCAAAGTAACATTGGAACGAACGAAAGCTGTATATAGTTAATAACCAGGGGTGGATTAACCATAAGACCAACAGGAGCAGCTGCCCAGAGCGACAAATTTAAAAATGAGATAAATTTATAATTTAGTGTCACGTATTTTATGGATGGTCCCGAAGAAAACGTTGTCGGGAGTAAGAAAGTGGAAATGTGCGTCAGTTACACGGTCTCTAAAAAAAAGGTCGAAAGATTTTCGAAATTGACAAGGAAGGACTTTGGGAATTTGCCCTGGTCGGAAATTTAGGTAAATTCGGCCCTGATAACAACTTAAGAGTTTATGAGGCAGAAAACTTGGAACTATTCCGCCTTACAAAGTTTTTAAAGCAACTTCTGGCGTATGCTGATGATATTGGTTTAATCGGCCTCAAAAGGCGCGCCGTTACTTCTGCCTTTTCCAAACTGGATAAAGAAGCGAAACGTATGGGTCTGAGGTGATCGAGGGCAAACTACGTACCTCCTGTCATTAAATAAACAGTCAGGGTACCGCGTCTTACAATTTCGAAAAAGTAGAGGACTTTGTTTATCTTGGAACCAGCATTAATACCTACAATAAAGTCAGCCTGGAAATCCAACGTAGAATCTCTCTTGCCAACAAATGCTACTTTGGGGTGAGTAGGCAATTGCGTAGTAAAGCCCTCTCTCGCCGAACGAACCAAAATCATAATCAATAAGTCTCTCATCATGCCCGTGCTATTGTATGGCGTTGAAGCATGGATACTGCCATCATCGGATGAGCTGGCCCTTGGAGTGTTCGAGAGAAAGATTCTCCAAAAGATTTATGAACCTGTATTACGACGTCAAATATCGCAGACGATGGTACGATGAGCTGTATGAGCTTTACCGCGCCATAGACATAGTCCAGCGAATTAAAATACAGCGTCTACGTTGGCTGGGACATGCCGTGCGAATGGACGAAAATGCTCCAGCCAATGGTGGGGGTAGAGGAAGACGACGGCCTCCTCAGCGTTGGAAGGATCAAGTGGAAAAGGACTTGATGGCAATTGATACTTTCAATTTGCTGAACTCGGCCAAAATCGCTTAAGCGATTATAGTAGCTATTATTTAACCTCGTCCAAATTTTGTAACAAAGAATGAGAAATGATACAAGACGTCGGCAACCGCATGATTTTTTGAGTTGAAATTATTTGTGGTTATCGTTATTTGTGGTCCTTGATTTCAACACGTTGTGGGGATTTATTTACGTACAATATATCGGTCCGTTTCTGAAAACCTCCTTGTTTTTACGTGTTAAATGATATGTCACTGTCAGTTGCCGTATTGCCAGCTCAAAAATGGTTCGAATTTTAAAACTAAAAGCATATCAAAATATTTGCTGAACAAACTGAAAAGGATCTATCCTTGAATCGAGCATCATCAACCGCCTTTTCTGTGAGCATTTATATATTTTTAGTGAATAAAGGCAAATGAAATTGTGAATCTTATTTGTTTTATTCGTACTTCTTTTATCTTAAGCTTTGCATTTATAATTTTACTATTTTATAATAACTGATCATTTGCAAATCAATTCCAGGCGCATATCTCTCGATATAAAATATAAAAACCTGCGAAGTGTTTTAAAAACTGTACGTGATGTGGGAATACAGAAGCTTCTACACGATACCAAGCTATAATGAAAATCAATTGAGGTAATTGGTATAATTGTGGTATTAAATTCTAAGGGAATTTCAGACCTTATCGGAAATTAGTGAATGAGTTCAGTGGATTATTTTATAAAAAAACAAGAATTTTGACGACGGGGTAATCTGATTTTCGAAGATATTGTTGCGTCATTTGGTCAAATTATGAATGAATGTAATTATTACATCTCCGAGCTGTTTTTATTTATTGAAAATTTATAAATGCTTGAAGTCTTTCGTCTGCACATACTTACGTATTCAAGAGTAGCTCGTGCAAATTATTAAGTATATGACCCATTAGCCAATAGCCTTAACAGCTAGTGCCAAATAATAATTGTAATTTTAAGTATAATTAATAAAACAACAATACAAATAACAATAATATTATTTGCAATTATTTAAATTCCTCCTTCTATGGATATCATAAAACCCTGAGTAATGTAATGTGTTCTTAAAAGAATAATTAAAATTATGACAACATTCTCAATCTAACTACAACTTAATTTTCTGTTAAATTCAGCATTGTATCAAAAATATCAAAAGCACCCCTTGACACTATTTAAAAATTGCATTCTGCGACTGATAGTAGTTTTTTGGGGGTTTAAAACCAACTTAAAAATTTAACACAAGGAGGATACTTTATTCTCAAATTTCTGTTTTTCTACTTATGTTTTTTTTTGTTAAAATATATTAAGCTAACTACTAGCATTACATTAATTTATCTTCGCAAAAATTTGAAAAAAAATTGTTCTCGTTGGATGCCGCATAATTTGACAATTGCCCAAAAAAGAACTCGTGTCGATTGGTGTAAAGAAATGTTGACATCGTAACAGGTGACGAATATTGGATCTATGCATATGAGCCGGAAACAAAGCAGCAATCGACTGTGTGGGTGTTCCAAGACGAGCCTAATCCAACAAAAGTTTTCGGAAAATCTGGTCATGTCGCAACTGTTCCACTACTCCACTACAACCATTTGTTTGCCAAAAGTTTTTGGAGAATTAAGGAAAACCAACCGCCGAAGACAAATCATTCTTCACCAAGACAGTGCGAGCTCTCACGTATCGATTCACACAAGAGAGTTTTTGAGGACTCAAAAGGTCGAATTGATGGGTCATCCGCCTTACAGCCCTGATTTGGCACCTAATGATCCTCTTCTGAGGCAAAAGTGCTTTGAAAATTGGTTCAAGCGAATGCAGAAGTGTATTGACTTGGATGGAGAATATTTTGAAAAACAATAAAACTGTTTTCCTTAATATTTGACTGTGTTTTCATTATTAAGCGCAAAATATAAAAGGCAACCCTCGTATCCGACGAGAATATTGACTTTAAATCGATTTTAAATTGATATATATCAAAAACAACATATTTCGAGCCATAATCGCAAATCATTTAAGCGATATTATTTTCCAAACAAGAGTATCTAGTTACATTTCTGCATAAAAAAATGTGGTTTACGTGTTTTTTCGGGTAGGGCTCGCTTTAGTTAGTTGAAATTTTAGCCTTTTTCCGGCTAGATCTAGCTTTTTTATTTGCTTTTAGTCAGAAAATTTTAATTTAGGCTCTAGTTAGTTAGTAATTGTTATCGAACTGCAATGACAAAAATTACACTTATATCGGTGGAAAAATCTACAATCAACTGGGCAGAGGTTTGTAAATACAAAAAAGGGCATGGCGAAAATCCTTTGGTACCCTTTGTAGTTTTGTTTTTCTTTATTTTAATCTTACCCCTCAGCAATGTAGAAGTCGAACGCCAAAACAAAGAAAAATAAATATAATTAGAGCTTAAATGTTAATTGCAATTTTAAGTATTAGAGATGGGTTGAAGAACGAAGAAAAGTATTGCAATGATTTCGCCATTGACGAAGATCGTGTTCAAATGATGAACACTTTTAATATATACCTAAATTAAATATATGAAGTGGTTTACTTAAATATGAACAATATACCTCGTACCTTAAAAAATAAGTTATTTTTGAAGCTTATATAAATATGCGAAACCCGTAAAAAATCAGTGTCGCTTTTACACTTTATCGATAATAATCGAAAAACGTATTCTTCCATTACAAAACTGCATTGGTAAATCTTGTGAGACCGCCAACAGGGAATATTTTTATTTAATGATAAAATTATTCAATAATCGCAGAGCGTCGGTTCTGCTGGGCGATTCATTGTGAAATTTTAGCACTTCGCAAAACTGTTCCTTGATTTATAATGTCTGAAATTAAGTGATTTTAATATCGATGAGAAAAGTTTATTTAACCTAGAATTATGTACTCGTACATTTTTAAAAAAAATTAAAAAAAATCAGACCACTTGTACAATCCGATTTTTACAGATACAATAGAAAAATAGGATCGGATGTCCTTTCGCCAAGCGAAACTGCTTTTCGTCCATGAAAATGAATTATTTTCTGAATGTAGTTAGAGCCAAAATAAAATACTCGTAATCTTTAAATTGAAGGTAGTAAACTGTTTTAAAATTCAACTTTTATTACCCTCATCTTGATAATTTGGTTAGAACTATCGTTCTGGCAAATATGGATATGAAAAGCAGACCAAATGGTACTCTACAACTTGGAGTTCAAGCCCGACCAAAACATCTACCCTTAATAAAAGAAGCATGCTATTATTATAAATTCATTCCCCAAGCTGCCGAATTTAAGAGCAAACTCTTGCTATGCTATTTTCTAATGTTAAATTTTACTTGTATAAATTAACATTACTCATACGCCCTGTTGACCAAGAAATTAATCTTTCCAATTTTTTTATAATAATATTTTCTGCATATTTATGTACACTTAATTCTGTAACTGTAAAACTATAGGCCAAAAATTAATTCAGCATTCCCGTTTTGCTCCGCTCTCTTTCTGACCAAAGAAACAAATTCTACGATCTGTATTATTATATCGAATCCTAATAGCCTTAAGTTGCAGTAATAGAAAAAAGCATTTGATAATTAAGCTTACAACTCTTCTGCAATGCATTAAAGGCCTTCATACAAAATACCACATATAATTTATAGTTCAAATTTCTTTTACTGCTGTCCTCTCCACATTTGGTTTCTTTTGATACACCATACTCACTTTTATTTGAAATTGCACTCACGGCTTCTACTTTCGCCTTCAGCACGTTGCCAATTAGTTGCTTTGCCTTCTACTTTTCTTTGTTTTGACGAATTTCACGTTTTGTCTGACTCTGTACTGCCGTCTTCAACGTTGTGGTAGACGCAAATTACACAAAACAAAAAAAAAATTGTACACAAATAAATACTTGTTTATATGTTATGTTACTTTTAACACTATTTTGAACACATAGGGTGCTGCTGCTGCTGTTGCTGTTGGTCGCTCAATTTAAAATGGCATGCATTTGTGCGTGTGTATGTGGATTGCCCCGACGAGTCCTTGAAAATTTCCCTCGGCTTTTACCTACTTGCACTCAATTCTTGGCAACTTCGCTTATATGTATTACATTTTCACACGCACACACACTTCTCATTGTGAAATGCAATATTTTCGCCTATTGGATTGTCACGTTTTCGCATTTTACTTTAGTAAAACACTAGCACAAATACCTATTTCTATAATATTTACAAAATTGTTGACTATAACAATTTATTTCAACTTTTAGTTGGCAGCTTAGCTATGTTTGCTGTAGATATTTTTCTTTTTGTATATTTATGTATTTAGTTATCTACTTTTTACGCGAGTCAATTTTATAAACTAGTGAATCTCACTCTGCTAGCTGCCTCGCGCTACGGTCGGTCGTGTATCTGCGAAAGGACTAAAACATATGAGACATCCTCGGCCACATTTAAGCGGTGCTCTTTTGTAAAATACCATAGCTCTGCTCGGTTTGGAAAGATTTGACAGCTTGAAAGCTTATCGCAGGACTTTTAAATCTGGTACGCTCTTGTTATGTGCATTGCGTTTCTGAAATGGATGCTGCTGTGGTGTGCGGGGATGCTGCACCAAATGCTTCTAGATTAAAATTTTAGCTTATTTTATGGTTTATTTACAATTGAAGCGCATGCGCTGGATTGCGATAGTTCGAAATTGAGCTTTATTTGTTTCGTCCGTTGGTATTCAAAAATAACTAGTGCGAAATATGAATTGTTGATTAATTAATAATACTGTTATAACTGTTTTTTACTGTTGCTAAGTTCACTTATTAAATTATTAATAAAAAATGTTATATAGCGATGTTAAAAGGCATATAACTTTTATACAAGAAATATTTAGTTTATCTAAGTTTTAAAATGTTGTTAAAAGTGCCAAAAATTTACTACTAAACCAACTGCATTGTAATTGCTTTCAACTGATATAACCCATCCGAATATTATTAAAATCAGAAAAAATTAAATTTCAAAACATTTGCTCAGTTACTATCCACTTCATGTGATTCATTTTTTTATTTATTATATAAGTTAAGTGAATATTTTGAAACCGATTTAGTTGTCCACATTTTAAATCGATTTTAATAAAACTTAAATTTTGAATTACACTGTGCTAGAACCGAAACTTTGTTAATCTTCTTTGAAAGTATACTGCAATAATAAAACACTCGATAGATTTGCAAAAGTTGATTTGAAAAAAGTGGAAAAATGCATAAACTATATGTCTGAATGAAATGATTGGTTAAAACATATATAGTAAAATTTCACTGGAAATATTTTCTTAGAACATTTGATACCATTAGCTCACACCTAAAAGCGTCGGTTCGAGAGCTAAAATGTTCTAGAAATTTATTCGCCGGGAAGTTTAACAAGGGGTCTCCCAAATAAAATCTGTATGCGATTAAAGCTGAATTATACATACATAAAATAAAATACAAAATATAACCAATTAAATTAATATTATTATTATTTATTAGAAATAACAAATACAAGGTACTACGACTCAATTAATATATTTTTGATATCTAAAGGAATCATATTTGCTTTTTTATTTTCTGGACTTTTACCTTCTTTGCATAAAAATTTTGTCTAAAATATCGCCTCCGGCGGGTAATTTACTACAACATTTTAATCATCTAGCGAATTTGTTCTTTGATGGGGTTTTCGACTTTCTTAAAGTAAGTTAGGGCAGGACATGAAAACTTTAGGCTTTTGCTAATCCATCGAGTGTTTTTTTTTACCTCCGTATTCTTTCAGAAAATATTAACAAAGTCCGGACTGGTGTAAATTGGCATAAAATTGTCGCACAATGATATTTGGTTTCTTTGCGTGATTTTTTAATACAGTCTTTTCACGTTAACTTGTATAAAATGACAATATTATTTTTTGACCTCAAGGCCAGTATAAGGAAAAGTATTTTGGGAAAAAGACAACAACAGTCAGGAGAAATGATAGCTATTTAGGAGATCACCACATCTCCTCATCAGATTCATTTCATGACCCCCTTAACTTGTATAGGCATTATTACATATACATAAATGTTTCCTTTTTTGTTTTCTCTATTAAAAACCATTTTCAAAGTTCCGAATTTCGAACTAAAAATATGGCATGTTTGCTGCAGTTTAGATACTTAAAGCCACATTAAAGCATTTCTTGTTATTTAATGTTTTCTTTTTAATCGACAATTTTAAAGTGCGTTTTTTTGAAAAAAAAAAACAAAATAATATTATGCAAACAAAAACATTTTTTCTAAAAAATATTTTGCTAAGAAATTATTTTCTGAATAAAATTATGTTATTACATTCAGATTAGCTGTTTGTAAGCAATTAAATTAAATGTTCATCTATACTCATATAATAATAATACTAATAATGATGTAAGTGCCACATCATTGCTTGATTTCTGGCCGAACTCCTACAATATATGGTGGCCGTGTTAATGCTGTAACACAAATTTAGGAATCTATAGTTTTACGTCGACTCCGAACGGCAAATGATTTTTGTGAGAGTTTTTTCGTTGCAGAAATACCCTCGCAGGTTTGCCATTGCCAGCCGAAAAGCGATCGCTATAAGAAAAATTTTTGATTTTACTTTTCCCGGCCAGGATTCGAACTCGAAACATACCGAATAAAGCCCGCACACTCGACTACGGCTACTTCTATACTATTATATAAAATTGGTTATATAGAAAATGCTTATAACGATTTGGCTCTCAAAGTACTGGACCGATTTTAGTAATTATTACTTTTTTATAAAAGATTTGCGAAAAACAATAGAGTGGCGTGGCTATTTTTTCTGAGTATTCATATTAGGGCGCATCATTCTTCATATAAAAAAATATGTACTGTTTGCATCGGAATTGTAAAATTCATTTTATTTTAAGGCATCAATCAAAATATTTCGCAATAATATTAAAACCGATTTGAGATTACCTCAGTTTTTAGAGTTTTTTTGTATAAATAAAAATATTATTTTCTGCATAAAAAATATTTAAAAATCATAAATGGAGCTTTTTTTTGGAAGATTGTTTTGAGATAATTTTTATAAATGTAGCTAAAACTTGACCAATTTAGACATATAATATATAATTAGTTATTATTTAAGTATACAAGTCTTAAAAAACAATAATTTTATAATTATATACGTTTTTTAATACAATGTTTCAGTGCATAAATATATAAATACATATATGTTGTTTGTTTTTGAGGTGTAACAAAGGGCACCAGTTAATTGCTCGTACATATTGTATAATATGTATCTGCCTACCAAAAAAAAAAATTATATAAGTAGTTTTATCTGTCGCTATATTGCATTCTGAGCTAAACAAGCAACAAAAAATCCAATCGCATAAGCGATTTTGGCCGAACATCTCTTACAATTTGTGGTGTGCGTCTTGATGTTGTAATACAAATTTTTGGGAGAAGTTTTTTCATTGCAGAAATACACTCGGAGGTTTGCCATTTCCTGCCGAGGGGCGACCGCTATTAGAAAAAACTTTTCTATAATTTTTGATGTTACTTGCCCCGGCCAGGATTCGAACCAGGAACCCATCGAATGAAGCGCGCACACGCTACACACTCTGCTACGGTGGCTGCTACGCATCACCAGCTGAAAATAAAAGCAATTTTCATAAGTAGTTGACATAATATAAGGAAGTTCTTTCAATAAAAGTCTTAACAGTCTATGCGTAATTCATTAATTAATGTCAAAAAAAAAAACTAATTTGAAAGTGTTATTCGCTGTTTCAATGAAATTGCCATAACATTGAACTTGTGTTGACCAAAAAGTGGCGTAGAGTAACATTTCATTTATCAGTTGTTAACTTGCCTGTAAATTAATTATACGCGCATACCTGCAGACATTCAAACATATTATGTACACAACTCTTTGCAGGCTTTACCGAAGAGGCATTCCTTTTGGAAATTTTATTTAAATGAGCTCGTTTTCCAGTTCTTAGTTTTTTTGATAACCTAAAGAAATTCAAATGAATATTACAAGCTAAATAAAAATATATTAACTGAGAAATAATATAATCTTAGATATTACTGACCTCTGTAGGCCATTTAGTCTGTTAATTTATTTGTGTAAGGGATTTATTTTTAGTTACCTTACTTTATTACAAAACTAAGAAATACGCGGTATATGTTGACAAGCCTCTTTTCTGAGAGAAAAATTCCGAGTTACAAAAAAACACACTTAGTAGGACTGTGAATCGCATGCAAAGCATTATCGTAAATCTGGAAAAATATGTGAGTTGGACGAATTCGGTAAATTTATAGTCGATCTGACATGTAGTGTTAAGATAACTGCGCTAGTATGACTGAACTCTAGAAAAAAAACTCAGTTTAATATCAAATAAGTTTTTTATGTTATATACTAATATATTTAACGAAATAAGCAAACCAACAAAAGATTTCCCAAAACTTCATTTCTCTTTAGTTGGCAACTCTGTCAAAAATAAACTTAAAGTGGTATTTTCTTAAGTACTTAACTTATGAAGTGAAGTAACTATGATTAGAAAAGTTAAAATATTAAGATACATATAGAAATGTTATACTAAGCGCTAGAACTAAAATATATGTATACCGTAATGAGTTTCATATGTTATCGCCCTTGTAATGTCTGCCTTTCGGCTGCTCGTCAATAACAAATCAATCACGGTTTGTTGTTTTGTATTAGGAAAATATTCGAGCAATGAATTCAGCACAAGTTGGGTTAATCGCATTCCAAGGAATGCTATAAGTGTTAGAGTCTCCAACCTAAACCTATTCTTGATGATTTTCTCAGTAGAACTTGTATGATTTATAAGTAAATAGCCTACACCATTGCACGGCTTCAACTGTCTAAATACAGGAGTTTTAAAATAAAACTTCATATCTCTATGATCATTTTCACTTTCTATTTATAGTAGGTAATTAACAGAAGTGTCGAAACCATATTCCTAGCTGGTTTTGTGTAGGAGTTATGTTTGAAGAATTAGTTAATCGAAACTATAAGTTATAGTGAACCGATATTAATGGTTTTCATTAGACACTTACCACTTAAGAGTTATAATGGAAAACCTCATATATGAACAATCAGTTGGGTATCTGCTATACATTGTCCGATCTGGCAATCTTTTCTACCAATCCTAATAAAAATTTTAAAATCTAGTGAAAAAATTTTTTGATTTTTTCTCCCATTTGAACAAGGTTTGAAAATTGGATTTAGCAGTTGTTTGCTGTAGAAGAAACTATGTTTTTATTTAAAAAAAATAATTATCAACATTTATTAGGAAATCATTGAAAAAAACAAAACTATGGTAGAAGTTATAGCTATTCCTTCCAACATTGTTGTTTTTTTCAGTGATTTCTTAATAAATAATTGCCCTTGCTAACACAAATTATTCTTGATATATGGCGAAAAATTAATATATTCTAGTTTAAAGAACTTTATTTTTTTTAGATAAGTTGCAGCTCTATTCGAAATTGCAGTTATATTGAAGACTGTTTATTAATTTATTTCATACAAAATATTTATTTTCCAGGAATCTATACCAAAGGTTCTATACGAAACATAATATTTTTTCCATTTAGAATACATTGTGAACTTTGAGGACTTTGTATGCTTTTGTTAACCCCCCGCCCCATTAAGTTTTGGATCAACCTAATTTGCATACGTAAGTAGTAAACGAACACAGCCAAGTTATATGTGATTATGATGAATGGTTCAGATAACCATGGCGTTAACAAGACAAGGATATCGATTTGAATATCGATATCGAGTACAATAACAAAGTCGATAGCAGTATTAGTAATGATAGCTAGAACGATATCGAAAAATAGGAAAGAAATCAAATTATATGTAAATCTATTATTAAAATGTTTTGGTTTTGCCCAGGCTAACAACCGGTGATTCGCCGGAATTAACGCACTTCCGCTTTTGTACTCATGAACCCGTGCGCGTAAATTATTGAAGTTCAATGTTTTCGGAAATCAAAAAAAAATGTGCGCTGTTGTAAATTTAACCAAAGAAAAAGTGCCGCTTTTATGATTTCTATACTTACTACATACATGTTCTTCCACTGGTGCTACATACATAGATACCGAAATATGCTTCGATAAGATCGAAAATTGATAGCATCTTTCCCATCACCTCATCAGCTATGAGCAGTCAGCCGCAGTTGCTAACATTGCATATACGAATATAAAAGTAACGCCAAAGTGTATCGAACGAATAGTACCAATTGTGCTGTACAACTCGACGACAATATCTGCCCCGGGACAACTGTACACGCAAACTTTTCCTTCTTTTTTTCAACAAAAAGTGAGTGTCAATTGAAACAGGATAATTGCGCTTTTACATTTACATTTTCAATAATTCGCACGCACCACTCCTTTCAGTGAATCGCTTCTACGCTATTGGTTTGCTGGCATTCGTCACTTTTATCACCACCACCAAAGCAGAGTCCATTAACATTTGCGAGGGAGTGGATGATAATATCTTTGTAACGGACACCACGAACTGCTCTAACTATTACATTTGCGTCGGCGGCGAAGCGATCGCGCAGCAATGCCGAAACAATTTGTACTTCAATGAGAATACACAATCGTGTGTGGTATCGAACGCCTCCTGTTTGACATGCAATAAGGATGAGTTGACTTCAATCGGTTTGAATAGAACTTGCAACAAGTATGTGCTTTGTTTTGCTGGCACTCCGGTGCTGCAACGATGCGCTGATAAACTGCAATTCAATCAAAACTTGCGTACCTGCGATTTGGATAGTAATGTCGACTGCGTTGCAAACCATTGCTCCATTTATCAAGATCCAAATGACATTGTCTACGTTAGCAGTAAATCGAGTTGCTCGCGGTAAGCATGAAAATGAATAAGGATGTTACGATAAGTTTCAAATGTCTAACTTGTATGTGCTAGATATTTCATCTGTATGAATGGCCAACCAATCAATCAGACCTGCGTCAGTGGCCTGAATTTCAACACCGAATGTAACTGCTGCGATTGGCCTGCCAATAGCCAATGCAACGTGAGTCCACTTATTGAACGCGCAGCAACTTTTTCAACTATTGTTTTACCCATTCTTCTAGATTGTAACCTCCAAATCAGCTCAGAGATCCATTCAAACTGCTGAAACGCTCGCTCCACGCATGGTTGACATTAAATGCCCTAATGATGGTATTCATTTTCTCGCTCACAGCAATCGTAATCAGTACTTTATGTGCGTCAATGGTAAAGGTGCTCTCATGACTTGTGCAGCAACTTTGTACTTTGATAAGGAAAACGGGGTTTGCCGTCGCCAAGAAGACATCCTCAAGGATCTTTAAGCTTCTGTCTTTGTAATAAATGTTTTTGAATACATACATACATACATGTGTATCTACGTGTATTGAGCTGTTATGGTGTGGGTAAATCGGATTTTTTTTCTTTGCAAAATAATAAATATTACAACAACAAATTGAACTTATTTTAAATCAATATACACAATTGGGTGATTCACAAGCTGCCATAATGTATCATAAATCATAAAGTCATACAATTTTAGATATTAAAAGTTATGTTTTTGGACTGCATTGAAACAAATAATTAAAACTAAGCAATTATGTATTTTGAAATTGGCCAAAATCGTCTAGGCGGTTATAGCGCCAATTAAGAAGAAGATTTAGCATTCGATAGAAAATTTGTTTTTGGTTTTGCATAAAATATATTAAAAAGAAAATAAATAAAACAAAAAGCGCACCGTGTGCTGGTGCTGTTTACAATACAATAAACTTGTACTTTGATCTAGACAATTTCGTGTAGAACGTAGGCTACTTTCTACCTTTCCTTAATCTTACATTTCATATATTTTAACACAATATCTTTCTGACGCACTTGAATTTGAAGGACGGTTATGATTAAGCTTCTCCTGACATTTTTTTTCGGACCGAACGGAAACCCTTCGTTTGCCAAGAGAAGGGTTTTCAAGTTAAAAATACACTCGTCGTTTGCCATTGCCTGCCGAGAGATGACTATGTAGAACCTAATTCGTGCATTTAAGCGTGGCTAACACAACTCTACATATGTAATTCTATTTTTTTGGCATCCGGCTTGCCTTTATCGAAATTGGAGTACAGAGACTTTTAAAGACGACTTAGTAAGCTAATAATAATAATAATAATAATAATTTGGCGCTTACACCATGTAGCTAGTTGTTTGGCCGAACACCTTCTACATATCCTGATGTTGCACCACAAATTGAGGGCCCTATACATAGTTTTACGCCGACTCCGAACGACAGTTGATTTTTGTGCGAAGTTTTTTCACGGCAGAAATGTACTCGTCAAGACCCGAAGGTCGACCATTTTTAGAAACACATGTTCAATGATGTTATACTCGGCTACGGCGGCAGTAACTCTCTACGTCCTCTCTAAAATTTTATCTGTTCCATCTGTCCATAGTATAACTCTGCGAATCGACATCCACATAGCATCCAAATACCGAATCAAGTATTTTTGATATACAAATCGCGGTTTTGTGCAGTTCAGTTAGAAATTGGCTTCCATTTGTTTAAAAACAGTTAAAAGAGTAAATTGATATAGCAAATTTCTACAAATCTCTCACGTGTCATCATCATCATCATCGCCATTAATTACTAAAGGCAATTGTGGAAAAACATAGGGGTTTGATTAAAAAATTAGGACATTTTAAACATTTCAAAATAATGAAAATTGGGGATGAGCTTAATTTCGATATCCAGTTTGAAATGCATTGCTTATTTTCTTTACCATTTTCCGGTTAGCTTGGAAATTTGTTTATTTTTCTATCAAGTGCTTGTACTTGCAAATTGCTATTACTATATTCATACCTTTTTATCTGCCAGAGGGCGAGAAATTCTTTATAAATATCAATAAAAACTTTATTTTACATCTTCTAAATCTCTTTCCGATCCCTTCCTAAAGCCAACTGAGAAACTATGTTAAATTCAATTAAAACGAAACTACAGATTTGTACAAATATTTGAGTTTGAGAAAAAATCTGCATTCGAATCTTTAAAGAATTCGAGTACTCGTATCAAATTCTGAACTCGAATGCCCGATCCCAGTATTGGATTCGACTCTGTTTTGAATGAGTAGGTACTAAATTACTCGAGTACCAAGTTAGCCGACTTGGCACATCACTAGTACTGAACCTAAATGTAACTACATATGTAGTAGTGGAAAATAAATATTGTATCACTTATGTATACGAATTTCGTCACGTAATGGATTAAAAAGAATTTCTTTAGGTACCTGGACACTGTGATAATCAGTAGAATCAACTAACGTATTGGCACGACAGTCGGTTCTACGATACCGAAGCCACCAGGATGGTTCTCCGGCCCAAAATGTTATGTGAACAACAAAACAAAACAACAATGCAGGTTTGTGGATTACCAAAGAACATAGCAAAACTGAAAGAGGAAGAAAAGAGGAAAAATGTTTTCGATCTAGATTTTTGCTAGAGTGATGTAGCTCATCTTTGTGCCAGATGTAGAATGTACAGATTTCTCTGATTGGCTAAAGAGCCGACAAAAATGGAACAATATTCAATTAAATATAATATCTCTCTCCCACCATTTTCAATTTCCTCACAGCATTAAACACGTGTATAGTAATGCCAAATGAACTGCCTGCACTTTGTGGCACTGGTACATAAATATTTACTAATTTAATTGTTAAAAAACCGTTTATATTAATTTTGATTATTTTCAAAAAATACCCCAAAGTAGGGTCTTAAGTTTATTTAACAATTAATTTAGTAAATATTTATGTACCAGTGCAACAAAGTGCGAGCGTTCCCTAATTAAAATTAGTAAAGGGTGTTAGGTAGGTAGGTAGGTTGGAGTGGCAGCCGCCTACATCGGCTCACTTAGGCCAATATTAGGAGGCCCATTGTGTTACCACAAGGAAAAATTTTTACCATCCAAGAGGAAAAATTACCCCTCACCAAACCCTTTAGCCTCGCTGATGAACCTCAACAGACAATTTGCCTCGGTGCTTGAAACCTCACTAAGGTCATCCAAAAAGGGTAATCCCAGATATCGCATTCTGCTTTTACACAGTGCAGGACACTTACACAGTAAATGCAAGATCGTTTCCTCCTCCTCGTCGCTCTTGCAGCTCCTACAGCATCTTCAGCATGCTTCCCTATCAGACAGTGCCCTGTTAGAGCCCCGATGACGTTGGAAATGTTTTCCCTTCTTAGAGAGAGAACACTGCGCGACCGTTTCCGATCCCATTCAGGCCACGTCTGCCTTGAGGTTCGACAGGTCGTATTTTGCCTCCATCTATTGTCAGCTTGTTTATATGTACAATCTCTGAGTAGCAGTTTGCAAGTGGCAAACGGCATACCAATGCGTTCTTTATCTTGAAGAATCTGTAAAGGGTGTTAATATGAAAAAAATCCCCCCGCAAATATGCCCACCGCCCATATAACGATGCCGTGTACCATAAAAGAAATGTCCTCGACGAAAAACTGGTGGCCTACTTCACACATTTTTATTCCTATATAAAGTAACTATTGTGTATAAAACCCCATTTTTTATCCATACAAAGATATCAAAACTGTTAATATGGTTATTATGGAACTAACAAATTGAGCGATATGCGGTGGAGAGCAGGACGTTAACGGTAATGAAAGAATTTTTAACAGCTTAAACTATAAAAATTAAATTTTTTAATACCTACCCTATTTCCATCATAACCAAACGAAAGAGCACTAATTACTTGGAATTTTAAGAACATATTCCATGGTAAACAAAAGTGAGTGAAACCACGATTGCACCGTCCTGCGGGCGAGTGACAGATCTCAAAGCAACTAAACGAAGAATAAGGAGAAAAAAGAATGAATAACTTCCAACTTTTCAGTGATCAACGTGTTTTAACTTTGCTAAAGTGTAAAAACTTGATTTATATACATAGGTTTAATAAATAAGTCTACAAAATACTGAAAAAGTGACTCTTCATCATTTACAAAAAAGTAGGCCTACGTATTTGCGAACTCTCAAAATCGGCAAAACCAAAATAGTGGCACCATAGAGGTGGGGTCACCTTCTGTACGAGTATTCAGTTCAACGCGCATGGTGGTATTGCATTTTCCCTCTTTCAATAAATACGATATCAAAAATACCTTTCATTGAAGCCCATGTTTTGATGCCATTTTATACAAAAATTATAAAAAACTAAATAGCTAAATAGTAAGCTTAAATTGAAATCGGCGTGGAAAAAACCAGAGTGCCCGTTTTCAAATTTTGTCAGGGGAACATAATATCAAAAAATTATAAAAAAAAGTGTTATTTCTAATGGCAGTTACTATTGAAAAACTTCTCACAAATCTTATCTGCCGTTCGGAGTCGGCGTAAAACTGTAGGCCCCTCAATTTGTGATACAACAACTAGGCGCACACCACAAATTGTAGGAGAAGTTCGGCCAAACTTTAAGCTATAGTGTAAGTACCAAATTTCTATTATTATTATTATGATTTACAGTAACTCACATAAATTTAAATCGTTTTTTTTTTAATTTACTTGGCTAATTACCTTTCCTAAATTTAATATGTTTTTAATATACTTAGTTAGCCATGATTTTCGGTTTGCCTTGATTTGCCTCTTTTAAAGCTAACCATACTTCAAATTGTTCGCGTATTTTAATTGAAATGGCCCACACAGATAAGTAAAAAATTTATAACATTGGCATACTTGCAACACATTTTTTCAAAAGTCATTGACTTCTTCTGAATGCATGATATAAATATTTATAAGGTACAACCACTGGAGAGTCAGTTTCATGATTCAATTATTAAAGGTTTGATATATAATGACAGCTAATTTCTAGCTCTCCCGTACAAAAGGTTTCATTTGCGAAGGAAGTAGAAAAGGGAAGAATGTAATCCCTTTTTGTAAAAATTTTTTACCAAGTACTCAAAATATATATGTAACTAGTTGTAGAATTTAAGTTGTATAATATCCAAATATGTTTCGTAGTCTACGAAATATTTGATGCATTCTTCAGATTGGAAACTCTTTCGTTATGAAAAAATTGATTTTAATTAACAAATATCATTATTATAAGTAAATAAAATTGAGTTTTCTACATTTAGTGGTAAATATATGAAATTGTTGGTAAAATAAAATTTGTGTAGTTCACACTTAAAAAAAAAACATGTGATATAGTTCTTTGTTCTTATAAAAACCAAGCAAAACAAATTCCTTTGAACTCCATGTAATATTGTGAGGTGAGCCATATTAATTCATTCACCAAAACTCCCCACATCCCAATTGTTGAGACTTTTCTAATACATTTGATTTACGTTTTGGTCGGTTCCGAAAAATCGCGACTTAAGTCAAACGGCGTAAATCGAGTTATTAGCCGTTCACATGATTACAAAAACAAGGCTATTGGTGGTTTCAAACAAAGTAAATTACTTTTTATATTATATCACGTACAGAAAAATGAACGATACAAAAAGTATATAACCATAAATAAGTATGTAATCATAGGATTACGTTTCAAAAATTTACATACAAACGGGGTAGGTGATAGAATTGCGCAGAAAATCACTCCAAAACGGCGACAGTGAAGTTCGGGAACACAAGTTATTAGCAACCTACTAAGAAACAACAAATATTTTCACTAAGATTTCACTTGGGCAGAAATGCTTATCAACTATTCTAATGGCATACACACTAAGGTCTTAATTAAAGATATATATTAACTTTTATTTAAAATATTTGATTTTTTTAAATACTAATTTAAATTCTCGAAATTCGGAATGCCCACTCATTTTGGATAGGAAGCTGTGGCACAGCACATACGATCACAACGAGCAATGGGCTTTGGAAAGAAATCCTATAAAAATTATAGGGAACTGCAAAGGCCTTACTAACTCACGCTCGCACACGGGTGGAGATAAAAATGAACTAGGACATGGAGCTTAACAGGCTAAGATGCAGGGAAACGGTCACTCAGTATACCAATCACGATTTAGATGCACAAATTACCTAATGGATTGCAAATAAAACCACATATTTGCATTATGTAAAATATTTAACATTTTTACATTTTATTTCAAGAAAAATATAAGCGAATTAAAACTTTGTGTTTTTTTTTTTTGAATTTTATTACTATTTAAAAATATTTGATAAGATTCATACATAAATTTTCAAAGAAGTAACACTGTTTTAGCTAAAGGAGACGTCATGTGAAGAGTGAGGAGCAAAGCTGTTTATGTATCAAACCTTTCATTATTGAATCATGAGTCAGCTTTAGGAATTTTGGTTTGTTAGCATTTTAAAAAACTTCTCTTGCTATCATTTTCGTTTGATTGATTTTCCCTCAAACCACAGAAATATATTTCTGTTGATTCAAATAAATTTGAATGTGCATATGTATGTAAATAAACAAATGTAAGCAATTGTGTTTAATGAACTTCTGCTCACATATTAAGGTAAAGATTTTGGCGTAAATTTTAACAACCAAAACAAAATAAGCGATTAATCTTAATAATTAATCGGATATATTCGGTTATTAATTGCGATTAATGGTCGTTTGGATTGCAATCGAAAAAATGGAAATCCATTTAAAAAGCCATTTAAAAATTAGATAGAGGAGCATTTCATAAGAGTAAGAGCTTACACATTTCACAAATAAAATGTCATCGATTTACCTGAACAGTAGGGCCAGCTGTGCCGCTTAATGAAAAGGAATTAAATTTTTTTTTCATTTTTTTATCCTATTAATGTTGGTCGATTGCTCTATAAAAATGTTTGCTAATTCTTCAATTTTTTGTGTTTATGGCCACAATCTCCTACTGTGCGTTGAAAATAAACTCACGATCATAACTTTTATGTAGATATATATATATATATATGTACGTATGTATGTATGCATTTAACAATTTGCAAAATTAAAGCATCTACTAATTTGTGTGTTTTTGGGTATTTTTAATTTTCATCAAAGCGATGGTATCGCAAAAAGTATGTAAATATGTTAACAAAAAGTGGTTTGTTTTGATCCGAAAATGATAACGAACATTAGTCATGCTTTTGGGTAAAAATAAGAAAATCGGTAAACGAGACTATAAAATGGCCAAAGGCAATTAATTAGCAATCATTCAAAGAAATATGACTCGACGATAAACTCGATAAGTGAGTGGAGTATAGATATACATATTTAAAATCTTAAAAGTATAACGTATTAAATATATATATATATATATACATATATATCTATATATCATTTACAAATGCATATTGTTTCAAATAACATTCCAGTGAAGTTTCTATTCTACACTTTTGTGGCATGCACCACTTCCGGCATACTTTGGAGTTCCGCTGCTTCTGTGAACATCTGCAGTGGCGTCGCTGATAGGATGTTTCTACCCTATCTCGGAAACTGTTCGAAATACTACATCTGCATGAGCGGTGAACCTATCGAACAAGATTGCGAAGATGGCTACCACTTTGACTCCAAAGAGCAAAGCTGTACCTACCCGAATGCAGCTAAGTGTCTGCCCACCTGCACCAATGCGCTATCGTCCTCCCATTGTACGCGAATGTCGTGATGGGCTACATTACAATGCCGAAACGGATCGTTGTGACTTCCCACAATATGTGGATTGTGTGGACAATTTGTGTACCATTTTCAATAATCCAAATAATATTACCTTCCTCACCAGCAAGTCGGCGTGCGATAAATACTTCATTTGCATGGATGGTTATGCCTATGCCCAGTATTGCTCCAATGGTCTACATTTCAATACGGCGTGTGATTGTTGTGATTTCCAAGAGAATGTCAAGTGCAATGTAAGTTCTTTAATATACAGATACTTAGTTGAAGTAAATTAGTTATATTATATTTAGTGAGTATATTCTAACTACGATATTCATAGATCACTGCTACTGCCCGTAACATCATGCCATATTCGAAGATGCCGCCTAGGCGCACTGACATTGACTGTCCCGCTGCTGGTGCAAATTTTATTGCTCATCCCGATCCAGCTAAGTACTATTATTGCCTAAATGGAAAAGGTGTTATACTTGAGTGTACACCCGGACTTATTTACGATGCTAAATTGGAAACTTGTCGCACCCCGGAAAATATTTTACGCTCTGCGGACCAAGTGGTGGCGTTTTAAAAATTATTTTTAATAGAACCAATTTTATGTAAACAATATATACTAATATATCTTCTATATATCTTCTATATATGTAAATATGCATAGGAAAATTTAAGTGTTTTCTTTGTGACAACTCTTCTCAAAACTTGGGGAACGAAACGGCAATATTCCTTAGATATATTAAGGAAATCTGTCGAAGCCTTTCTAGAGACCTTTCACGGTGACTCCAAAACAGAGATTTGGTCTCACCGCCGCTATGCGCATCCAGTGTATAATGTGTGGTTTTATTCCTCTCTTTTACCTAGCATTACCTTACAAGGCAGTGATAATCTTCAATATTTCAGCTTTCTACCTAAGCTTATCTCTAGGTACTGGACTTCGGTTGAGAGAGTAAGCTCTACACCTTTTAGAGGGGGTGGTTTAAAGTATGGTACTAGTGAAAAAATATCATTTCCGTCTTAGAAGGGATGAACCAAAGTACATTCTGCCTAGCCCAGAGTATTCCGTAGTAGTTCACCCGTTCATGTTTAGGAGCAGAGTATTAAAAGTTAGGTTCCAGAGTATAGCAAAGTGGACGCCGCCTTGTGGGGGTGCCCCTTGACGCAAACTTAGTTACGGACGCGTCTCTTATCTCTGAGGAAATAGCGCTGTCCTCAAGAAAAAGCTTGACGATTTCCACTTAGTAAGAATTTGATCCGCATTTAATCTTAGATATGGTTTCGTGGAGAGCTGTTTCCACTGAATTGTCTTTGTCGTATGCGTGTTGATACGGTGAGAAACTAGTTCTATTCAGACATTGATTTATATGGTCATATACATAGTACTCTTCCTGGGTATGAGAAGAAACGTAAAGCTGAGCGGCCAGAAGTTCTTCAGTTTCACATAAGACGTTGTAGATTGTAGATATGAATACCATTTCGACCGACCAAATCTATTCAAGTGTTATATAAGCAAAGCGTTGGCATGCATTCTAGATTTTTGTAAGGAGTAGACAGGGGACGTCTTTTGCTGCATGTAATGCACAACAGGATATCCAGCATCTCTTTACAAGATGATGTTCAGTCACCATTTGGGTTCTGGATAGAAGAAAACACTTCGCAGTCGGTTAACCTCACATTGTTGAAGAAGTTGTTCATAGGGATATTCAAAAAATATCGAGTTTTTTAGTCTATACGAATAGAAAAACTCTTCGTCAAAACATCACATTATTCCGATGTATCGAACGACTTAAAAACATCGAACCAATGTAAAATTATTTATGGACATAATGGCAAGGAAAAATATTTTTTTTTAAATATTACTTAATTTGTTCAAGGACAAAATATCTCAGTATTTTAATGCAAGTGATCATGGGGAATAATATGAGAATTACACTATCGAATATATAAAGAATTCCTGTGGATTGAAGGTAGCAGTTACACACAATATTTTGGCTGAACCAAATCTTATTATTTAGATTTGCTGATTATGCAGACTAAAAAATATAAATGCAAATGTAACAAACAGAAAAAAACGACTATCAAAAGAAAATGTATTAATTTAAAAAGAATTCTAATTCCTTTTAACTTATACCAAGTTTACGTCTATTTTTGTTCAATTTTATTTACATCAGTGTATTTCCGTTCTTATCTTGTCAACACACGGAAAAAGAAAGAGAAATTTATGAATCGAACCAGGGCTAATTCATATTAGGTGGAGTTGATTACTCAACAACATAATTAATTTGTATTTTGTTTTTGCTTTCACGGCTTCAGCTCTAAAGCTGCAATTTGATATTTCTAGTCATTCTGCTTTCCATTCAACTGCTTTATCATATAAAATTAGCTTTAACCCGAGCGTTTCTATGAGCAAGTAATTGTTTCATCATTTCAAAATTGTTGGTAATTTTATATCTTATTTAATGGTAATACTATGTTCCCATGAAACGTAATACGCTACCCAATCGTAATACGGTCTAATTACGCCAATATTTATACAAAATTTGAAGATCGAATCATCTAAACTGATTTTAACTTAAAATTTTTCCAAATTACTTAACCGTTGTTTTGAATACCGAATTACGTTCCGTGGGAACATGATTTGACATGAAAGTAATCGATGTTAAAAAACACTAAGCGATACAACGCAAATCATCGATGTGGACATCATCCCTAGTTCCTCATAAGATTCTCTTTGAGCTTTCCTTATGACGTTCTTAAAGATTTTCTAGTTAATATAGTTTTCCCTTAGAAATGCAGGCTTCTTTACTAGAAGTAAACAAAATATTTGACGTGTCATACCGATTTCAAATTGCATGATTTTCAGTAGCGACTGTGTAACAAATTTTATGCATATATAATTTGTCGGTAAAGATTTATAAAATTTTGTATTGTATTTTTTGTGGAAAACAGATCATATGAGTGATTTTATTAAAACTGACTACTAATATAAAGTCAAATAATAAAAATTGAGGCTACGAAAGTGGTAAAAATAAACAATACTACTTGTATTATTTAGAGAGAGTTGTTGCCTGTTTAAAAAGATATAATCAATGAAAGAAGAAAGTTAAATCACTTATTGTTATATGACGACTGGACGGATTTGGCACATATATAGTTAGTACGTTGTAAAGGTTACCATACACGCAGTTTTTTTTTAAATAAGTTGACACCTTTCGAAAAGATTAAATTCAATTAAAATTATTAGTGAAATAAAATATTGCAATATGAATATCAAATGGTAGTGGTTTAAAAGGGCTTCATTCCCAAAATATTTTGAAACAATATTGGTACCGATTCAAAGGTAAATTAAGTTAAATTAATAAGTTGAATGCAATTTTACAATATAAGTGTAAAAGTATACTAACATATTTAATTTAATTAAATTTATAATAAGTTAAATAAAATATTATGGGTCTCAATCGATTAATTACTGGTTAAGAAAGTTTTCTTCCGAAAATATTTTGAGTTAAAAGTAAGGAAGTAGGCTTAAGAATTTTTTATTATGAAATGTGTTGCCACTTGTTTAAAATATTAAGTTTATTCAATTTACATATAAGCTGAGTGAGCTATACCCGTGTTGGTGCGAAACGAAACCGTTCAGGGAACACAGTTTTGAAGAAGGTTGCCAATTTTTTTCGAACGTTGACTTAATTTATTAAATGAAAATGTTTCAGAAAACTTTATTTGAGAAATATTTTTTGAGAGGGTAGTCAGACGTCTAGTTCAATCGAAACTATAAGATACATGAATCATTGTAATACAATAATACAAGTGTGAACTAAAAGAGGGTAAGGAAAGCTTGGTCTACAAAAAAAACTTGAAGAGTTGCCAATCGTTTGAAGAATTAAATAAAAATTAATTTATAATGCAAGTGAATTGTTTCACGAATATATACACCTACACGACAGTTTTTGAAATCAGTACATAAAAGAGTTACCATCTTTCCCAAACTAAAGGAATGGGTTATTGCTTCAATTAAATAAAGTATAATAAAATTAAATTGTTACGAAAAATCGCTTTAGTATATCCATTTATCAAGCCCTCTACGGCAATTACAAAGTAAAAGTAGATTTATTTTTTTAGATAATAAAAACTTAAAAACAAAAAATAAGAAATACAAATTAAAACTTATTTCTTTTTTTGCATTCGTTTTTCCTTAATGATGCATTCGAATTTCATACTTTGCTTGTGGATAATGGGAAGTAGTTCATAAATACAATACATGTATGCTTTCTTTAATATAACCCGTAATTCAATCAAGTCAAGCACTCTATATTAAAAAAATATATATTCTGCCGCTTTTTCACACAGCATTTATTTATGTAGTTGATGTGGATACATATACAAATATATGTATGTCAGTACATATGTATACGAGAGAAATCTTCACGCGCACATCTGATTCTATTAAGTCTATAACGCACCTGATTACGCATATACGTACGAGTATATCATATATGTACCTTCAACCATACATGCAAACAAGCGTTCTTCTCTTTGTATTTTGTGCCCCAAAACAGAGCGCCAATTTGTCTAAATTTATCGGAAAAACCGCTGAAAATCTATTGAATCAGTTGCCGTTGAACTGTTTGAGGTGTTAATCAGCTCTCGGAGTCACTGCGAATTCAGACGTTTTTGAATTTGTGATACAGTAAGGCTATTCGTTTGCCATTGATCATTAAAATAAAAACGATTCTTTTGTAAGTGACATTAGTTAATCATCTGCTTTTAATAAATATATATATGGTATACATATGTACCACATACCAAATGTATTGTATCGACATGTATAATTTTGAAGGTGTCGTAAAGAACTTGAACATTTTTAATTATTTTTTGTGCAACCGCATGAAAAGAAATTATAACTATTTTTAGCATACTTTGTTCGTGAAATTGTTTTATGCATTTGGAAACAGGGTGCTGCGTTGTTTGCATTTTGTATATTTGAATTTAAAAGTGTGGAATACGGTAAAATATTATAATGATATGCATCAAAAATAATAAATTAGTTATGCGAAAGTGGCCTGTAAGTTTTATAATTCGATTGCATTTAAAAATCAAAGCAATGTACCGTTGTATTTTTGTGCGAAACTTTTTCAAGAGAATTAATAAAAATACAAATTCGTTTAAAAACTTATTTGTTTACATTCCCCTTCATTACAATGGTTATTAAATCCAATGATTACTAAGTGTGTATTTTTTAAGAACCCTTTTAATGATTATTTATTAAAATTATTGCATTTCCATTTCTAATAACACTGTCCAACAATTTTACAAAAATGTCACACAATACTAAGAAAACCTAATAATTATGAAAGGAGATGATGTGTAGACCAACTCTGCCGAAGACAATACCAGTCCAGAGGATCTAAGTTTTTTTGCGGAGAATTAAATTTGTAGCATTTTTGCCGAAAGTGCAATTAACTTATCATGTTTAAAACGACTTCAAATACAATTTCTGTCCTCAGACTTCTATAATAGATTTTAACGAGGAACTTTTTTGTCATGTTTTCCAACCCTCTAACTTCTATTTAAATGGACATTTCTGACCCAATTTCTAAAAATACTGTTGTAAATACTTTCTAAAAACCTATTTAAATATTAATTAGATAATAACCACGCTCGCATAATTGAGAAAATTTAAAAAGAAATCTATATTTCAGTAACTATAAAAGACAATTTTCTCCGGTAAAGTTATTTTTTTTTAAATTAGTCGCAAATAGGTATATTTTCGAACCTACCGAACCATGTTCAAAATTATTTTATTAAATTTGGTACCCACCGCTATATATAACGGTAATGTAACGGTAATTTAAAAAACTCACAAAATGCGATATTTCAGAGTCTTACTTACTTACTTAATTGGTGATATAACCGCTTAAGCGATTTTGGCCGAACTTCATCAACAATTTGTGGTGTGCGTCTTGTTGTAACACAAATTGTGGGACCTACAGTTTTACGTCGACTCCGAACGGCGAATATTTTTTGTGAGAAGTTTTTTCATCGCAGAAATACACTCGCAGGTTTGCCATTGCCTGCCGAGGGGAGACTTTTTCTATAATTTTTGATGTTACTTGCCCCGGCCAGGATTTGATCCCGTGACCCACCGAATGAAGCGCCCCCAAATGCGATATATACAATTGAGTTTGAGAAGAAAATAAGTGAATTAAAAATTAATAAATAAATTTTTATCAAACCCTTCCAAAACTCGTACACAGTTTGCATTTCCGATCTGTTAGTATGATTCGAAAATTGTAGAAATCGAACAAAATTCACGCACATTTTTCATATAACGCTAATGTAAAATAAATCAAAAAAAAACTTGACCTTTCTTAAAATAGTGTAGCAACCAATTTGATACGAAAAATTTAATTAGAGAGAAATATGTACACAAAAATAAAATTTTGGCATGGTATGTCCGTAAATGCTTTTGTTAATTCCAACTAAATGTTATCCCAAGATACTACATACTGCAACACCCTATATTTATTGACCAAACATTAACAAAAACACGCATATGCACAAATACACATCCTAAATAGATGCTCGTATATATTTTGCTTAGTAATCTTTACTTCGCGTATTTCGCGTAATTCAAAATAAATTAGTTTACATATTTTGTTGTGCAATTATTTTACCAAAATCAATAAAATTAGATTTACTTCGTTGTTTATTTAAACTAAATTATTTGTATGTATTATAATTTTTTAGGTAAACATTAAAATGGTAAACGAACTCAATAAACCGCCTTCTCAGGAAAATCTAGCGCTTGGCGAGGTAAATATTTATTTAAAAAAAGCAAGAAAAAAAATAATACATGCCCACGAAAATGATGTGGCCTGCCAGAAAAATTCATAAACTTATCTCGATTTTTTCCAGCGCCTGCTCACCTCTCAGCGTCAATTGCAAGAAATGCAGGAGGAACATCGTCAACTGCTGCAAGAAATGGAAGTACTACGACAACGCGCTACTGCATTGAATCGATTGAATGAGCAGCAAATCGGTCATGTTGATGATCAACGTAGCGCCGCCGGAGGTTCAAATACAAGTTTCACAAACGAAAATACCGCAAATAATCACTCCGATGCCTCAGAGCATACCACTTTGGACAAAGCGGCGCAAGAAACTACTACCAATACAGCAACCTTGGAAGCCGAGGAACAATTAACGAATTTCAATATGAACACAAGTGGAATTCAAACAACGCAATCGGCTACACTACCGAACGCAACTGAAAATGATGAGGATGCTGAAGATCCTGAAACAGCTGCGTATTTACAGGAAAAATTGGCTGAGATTGCAAAATTAAAAGCACGCTTCAAGCGTGTCCAGAATATGATGAACACCACTGATATGATAGAGGGGCATCTTGCCACTAAGTGTGAGAAAAATAGCGCTGCAACAATAACTGCATTGGAAAGTTCAATAGATAAACTTCATTTATCAGAAGTCCAATCTCCACGTGTGACCAGCACAACAACTACTCATATTAGTGAGCCAACAGAAGGCGACATTGGCGTTCAAACTGATCAAACGAAGAACGAAAAAACGACAAATGACGACGAACAAACGTTTAATGCCTATGCGCCATCACAAACGCCCAATGAGGAGCTCCTCTCAGCGATGATGAATATGTTTAGTGATTTTACAGCAGATTTGCGTAGTCAGGCAGATGATCTGCGTGCCGAGCGGGATCGCTTGCGTGCACTCAAGGAAGATCTATTGCGTAGAAAGCGTCAGTCATAAAATATTCGCACTTACTATACAGCTACATATGCACATACATACCTACATATGTATGCAGATGAACAACGTTAGATTTCTTGGATCTAAGAAATCTATTGTCGTTTTAAAATCTAAATGAGTATAATTAAACTATCAATAAGGTGTTGCTTTAACATAAAAGTTAAAAAATTGTTTATAATTGAAATTATTTAATTTTAAATTTTAATTTATATGTACTTACATATGTACATATATGCTGAATTAAATACGAGTAGAATTGCATTCTGGACGTACTTCAATAAAGACTAAGAAAATCGCTTCAGATATGAGGAAATCATCGAAAATTTCAAGGAGCGAAACAAACCTAATAAAAGAGTAAAAACCGTTTTCTCAATGTCTGATTAATATTACCCATGGTTAGGTGACACAGATATAACGTGTCCAGTTTATCAAATGATAAGCTGGGACTCATACACTAGATATTCTATATAAAAATGGATATGAGCAGGCCCGTCGCGAGGACGGCGGGGGCCCCTGTAATTTGAAGAGCAAAAACAAAAAAAAAAAAAAAAAGTCATCTCCGAAATCAAAAAGAACAAGACCCAGACGCGTCTATAAATGTAGTACCACGCATTCCGTCAATCCGACACTGTATTATCGATTTCATCAGCCGTACTTCCTTGCCTTTGCTTCAATTCTATATTGTTTAATACGTCGGATACTTCTCTTTCACATTTCCTTTTTTCGTTCACATCCTTCCTCGCGCAATTATCAAGTTTGAAATTGCCTATCCCATGCAAATGTTTATTATCAACCAGACTATATCATTGCACGTTATGTTTATGTGGTGGAAAGAAAAAGATTTTTAGGACTGGTTCATACTAAATGCGGCAAAATATCGTTCAAGTATTAGAACTCTGTCGGCATTTGCCTGAAGTTGATAGAGAAAACTACAGAAAAAACTCTCGCACGCAGAGCTTAGACACAGTTGCCAAGACCCTCCCAGTCTCGATTACGTCATTACGACATTTAGCGCTGCTGCTCACACGGCTCGGCCGCCGAGCTGATGCAACTAGTTTTCAAATAGTTTGATTATTTGTCGATCGGAATAATAGTACAGAAATAATCAAATTAAAACTCTGCATTCGAAAAAAAATCAAACATGAAAAAAAAGGTTTCAATGATACACAACAAAACTTTCTAATTGCCCTGATAGCTTTTACTTCACAATGTCAAATCATACACTGATCGCAAGCATGTGCGTTTATGAAGTCTCGCATGCACACTTACTTCCGCGCAAACTTTACATAAAATATAGCTGCTGCAGCAGTACATAAAATATAGTCAACATAATATATTCGATAACGAAATATTTCTTTTACGATATTTTGTACTACGGATCACAACACCTCTCATTAAATATCATTCTATATTCATATTATAAGAAATTATTCTTCTCTATTCAACATCTGTCTTATTCTATTATTGCAGATAAAAATATTACAGGAATTTTTTTTTTTTTTTTTTTTTTTTTAGGTCGCGGGGGCCCCTCCGCTGCCCCACCCTCGCTACGGCCCTGGATATGAGTCTCTTATAGAAGTTAAAAGTGCACAATCGATCTTTATGAAATTGTTACAGTTTTTACAGTTCATGTGGCATCCGGTCCCAAAATATATAGGATATACATGTATAAATTTGAAAAGTGGAAGAGAAAATTTAAATTTGTCTTATATCCCCAGTATTCGATGCAGATTAAACATAATTGGGTATACTTATATACATACATATGTACATATGTATGTATGTCTTATAGTTCACTCTGTGCATCATTTTGGAAACATGGGCGGTGCTAAGTCCTGTTCAAGGAAAACCCAAATTTCTTATGACTCCGCAACTATTTGACGCAGATGTACAATATTTGGTACATGGATGCTATAAATCCGGCTATACATATGTATATTATTTTTTTTTAGAAAAAGGTAGACCCACGCCGCCATATCTTTCCAGCTATTTGGCGTCAATACATACATGTATGATATTTGAAATACACACACATATTTCCTTTAGATCAAGTTATATGAAATATTATTGTAAACCCAAAAGCACTGTAATAAAATGCCTGTTCAATATCTAAAAAAATATGTCTTTAGTGGCGCAGCAAATAACGTTTATTGATTTAAATAAAAAGAAATTAGTATGATTTTAACGTTTTCATTTTCCAAAATTTTGATTTTTTAAGTATATATTTCATTCCCTAATTATATTATTTGTACCAAATTTCAATGCTGTAACTTACCGTTAAATGAGAGGTGAGCGTCGATTTCGTGACTAGAAATGCAAAGTGTGTATTTAATTTGACAAAAAAGTTTCGAAAATGTATCTATATGCTCTAAGGTGGGCAATAAATGACCATTCCCAACATTTTTAATTCCATATTTTTTTCTCAAACCCAATTTTGTCTATCAAATTTTAGCAAATTACCTTGTATAGTTAATAAATGTCGGATTTTTTTTTATTTTATTATTTTTCCATTATATGAGAGGGCAATGTTCCATAGTGGGCAAATTGTATTTAATAGTTCATAAAATATCGAATCTTTCTATTTCTGTGAATTAATTATATGAGGTAGGTTTTACAGTTTTCGAAATTTTGGTTGCAGACTCAAAATGCAGCATGTGTCCCAAATTTCATCGATTTTAATCAAGTAGTTCGGGAGATAAACCTTTCTCTTCTAAAGTGTGCGCTGCCACGTCTACTTAAAAAAATAAACTTAGAAACGTTTTCCTTTCCCCAATTCAATCCTGCGTATCAAATTTGGGCAAATTAACTTTACTGGTTACTGAAATATCGAATTCTTTTAATTTTCATAAAATACCGTTATGCAGGCCAAGCTGAAGTGACACAACATGTATGACAAACGTATGGCAAAATTTAAGCTGAAATTTCAGAAAATCTCTTGAATAATTGTTTTGGTGATTTAAAAATAAATGTGAACGTAGTGTCAACCTATAGAAAAAATTTAACGATATATTCTCACAAGTTATGCAGCAGCTAACAAATTTTAATACGCGGATGGTGGAGCATTCTGAAACGCGTATTGACTTTTTGTATTCCAATAATAATAGAGCTGTATGTGAGAAGGTAGAGAGTCACATAATACCGGACCATGAAGCAATAATATTTCGATTTAAGTATTTCGATTCAATGTAAATAAGCCAAGCCCACTTTCAAATGAGTCAGAAGTACGAGTAATATCCAGGGAAAGATATAGTCCCAAAAACTTAATAACATTACTAAGACAAGTCGAACCTTAATTTTTTCGATACTGATGGTATGTTAGAATACATTAGCTATTTCATTTTATGATCAATGAAGCAGTTGAGTTATATAGGACTAACTAGCATTAAACTGGGGAAAAAGTGGTAGACAATTGTCAGAAGCGAACAATCAGCAAAGAATACGATACTTCAACTCGATACATGATTGTAGCTCTGAATTAGTTAATCGTGAAGCAGCGATGTCATGAAATTTGTATACAATGTTAAGAAGGGCAAGCTACGGAACTATCTGAGCGATAATCTCCAGTACACAAAGGAAATGAAAGTCACACATACATATTACGATTAACTACTTGCTACTATACAGTGAAATATAGAACGGAAGTAGACAAAAATAAATATATGCTAAATATTAAGAAAATCAGCAAAACAAAAGTAGCGGTAGCAGTGCCGACGCCACCTTCTATATTTAGTCTTCCGTGTTCCATATATTCGGTTTTAGCTTTCAATTGGAGTGATTAGTTCTGTTTTCGTATTCACTATCCAGTAAAAGGCAGCAAGAACCAGTAATAATTTTACTGGATAGCGTTATCGTATGCCGAAACTTGCAAGAAACTAGCAAAGTTGGAAACTTGCAAGTTTAACTGGATTTTTACTGGATAAATTTCTACTAGCAAGAATTTCCCAGTACGATAAACAGCTGATTGAAATTATTCAGTTGATCACAAGTAGAAAACAATTATTAAAACTGGTAAATATAATCATTAAAAAAGGTGAAAAATAGAAAAAGTGAGTAAAGAAAAACCGTACACTAAGTTTATGAAGTTTATTGTGTACATATATCAGTAAGACGCCCAGAATCTGTGTGTTTGCAAGGATAGTCGTTTTCTTGACATTAGTTTGCATTCTGTTACACATTCCTACTCGTATCGGTATCTTCGTACTCGCAACTATCTAAATAAATTTCTACTAGCAAGAATTTCCCAGTACGATAAACAGCTGATTGAAATTATTCAGTTGATCACAAGTAGAAAACAATTATTAAAATTGGTAAATAGATATAATCATTAAAAAAGGTGAAAAATAGAAAAAGTGAGTAAAGAAAAACCGTACACTAAGTTTATGAAGTTTATTGTGTACATATATCAGTAAGACGCCCAGAATCTGTGTGTTTGCAAGGATAGTCCTGAATCTTTAGCCGCAGTGACTGCAATTAGCAATTGTGAGGTGTAAATTATGAATTGTGAAGCTCTTTCTTTATTTAAAGTATGTATGTATATTTTAAATTTCGCTCCAAACAAAAATCAGCTGTAAGAAAACCTTGCAGCTTCTTGCTGGCTTTGCGTTTTCGTACTTTCTTGCATGTTTCTCTCATTCAGAGCAAATTTTGCTTACTCTCAGAAATTTCCTTACTGGCAAGTTACTGAATAGTTTTTTTTCCGGATAATACGAAAACATAACTATTGTTTGGCATAATACATTATATTTATTTTATTATTTACTTTTTGTCTTGAGTTTTATTTTAGTTTTAAAATACCGTTGTACTAAAAAAGACAATTGCGAACTCATGGTACTAACCAATGTCGTGAATTTTGCAATTTCATTCATTCATTCCAATTCGATCGTAAATAAAAAGTGCAAATATAAAAAACACAACAAATTTGACGTCTTCACCGCGCGAGGTTAGAATAACCGAAAATACTTGGAGTGCCAAGAGAAGGGTCCATTCGAACTCCACATCGGTAAGGTTTAATACTACATGCAACGTATGGAACCATCTTAAGGTCTGCTCAAACCTCAAAGTATCAAAGGCCATTGGGGCTGCGGGGTAAGCATGTCTCCCGGAGGGTCTAAAGCGATGGTCGGCAGTCGTCGGTATATTACCGAGACTCCACATTAAACATTTGAAGGATTAATCAACGGCACCACAGGGTTTGTGTCCTCTTCGGTATTGTTTATTCACTACATCTTGAAGTTCCCTCATATACCGACCATTTTTCGATTATGGGATCCGGCAATGCAACTTAACTAATAATAATAAAGCCAACGGTTACCCCCTCTTTCCCTACCGACACGAGGGGTGAAGTCTGACTCTTCCCCCTCAAAGTGCTTGGGTACCATACTTATCACCTGGATTAAGGAGGTCAGACTGGACCTTAACATTCATGTGGATGATACACCCATTCCCACAATAAACCACTAAAAAGTTTTGGGTATAAGGTTCGACAGCCAGACCTTTTTATCAGCACGCACAGCCGCAATCGCGCAACCGCATTTTTCAATTAGGAAGTTACGATAAAAGAGGATAGAAGAATGGACGCCATTAGTTTTCGTTGTTAGGATGTCATGGGTAAAACAAGTATAGTGGAAGAAGAACACATCAGGTGCTTTAATAACTTTACCTTATATGAATGAATTCGCTTTGGTATTGCCATTGTAATTTCCCTCCTTTCCCATTTAAGAGAATAGACATAAGCTGGTGTTGCCCAATCAGCGGATTGCTCGTTCTTCTTTCCTAATTAGTGGTTTTATTTAAGTAACATTTGAAATTTTACTCGCCAAATTTTACAAACAAAATACACAACGGATTCGCCTTGGTTATTTTACTTTTACCTTGTATGAAAGCACACAAAAGAGAATTAGAAAAGTGAAAGTAGGCATGTGGAACGAAAGGAGTGTTCGTTACGTCAACGGTTGTGTGGAAAGTGCATATTTCCCAAAAACAATTTCAAAAATTTCCAGTGTTCATTTTATTCTAGTGGCACCAGTGGAAAATGTTGTAAAAAATTCACGTTTTGACGGCGCTCTCTGTTCTCTGTTCTCTTTTTCTTACTTCTGTTGTTGTAGTTGTTGTAGCGGTTATCACGCCCCGTAAAGAGCGGATTCATCCATGGTCGTTGTCGTCGAACTTATCTAGGGGGAGGCCCAGGAAACGTGCTGTTTCGACAGGGTTGGACCAGAGGGAGAGGGGGGTTAGATGAGAGGGTTTGAGAGGGCATGTGAATAGGTGATTGGTATCGTGCGGAGAATATCCACATGCCGGACATGTATTGGGTATGTCAGGGTTGATTCTGGATAGGTAGGAGTTGAGCCTACTACAGTATCCAGATCGTAATTGTGCCAGAGTGACGCGGGACTGGCAGGGCTGCTACAGGTGGTAGTTGAGCTCCGATAACAGCATTTGCCTCGCGAGAGTCAATGGTGGTAGTGACTGTCTCTCTGTTTATGTTGCTTAGGACCCGCCGGTACGCCTCCGGATCCAGTGGTTGCGTTATGAGTGGCTGAACCTCGTCCTTTAGTTCTAAGAAATGCCTTCTGATGTGCCTGGGAGGTAGCTCCACTGCAAGCAGATGCCCGTTTGGGTGCCCCGTACGGTGACACCCAGCAAGGAACTGCTTGCTGAGCATGAGGTTGTGCTCCTTAACGCGAATTGTAATTTCCCTCTTAGTGGAGATGTTCCTCAGGCGACATCAGCAGGCATCCTGTCACCGTGCGGAGTGCGGCGTTCTGGCAGGTCTGCAGCTTCATCCACTGCGTCCTGCTGGTTCCCAGTGACCATACTGGCGCAGCATAGTTTATTACCGGCCGGCCAATCGCCTTGTATGTTGCCAACAACGTTTCTTTGTCTTTGCCCCAAGTGCTGCCGGCGAGCAACTTGGGGACATTGTTGCAGCTCTGACTCGTACCCTATTGGTGATTGCGGTAGTGTGCGCGGAGAAGGAGAACAGGCTGTCCAGAATCTTCGGGTGATTAACCGTCGGAGTGGGGGGGCCATCGATGTGGATGTTGAGATCCAGGCTGACCTCTTTCGTCCAGGTGGTAAAGAGGGTCGCCGAGGACTTAGCAGGGGACAGCGCCAGGTTTCTGCTTGTAAAGAAATGGCCAAGGTCGGAGAGATATTCGTTCACCTTCGAACACAGGTCGTCAATTACATTGCCGGTTGCCATTATCGAGCAATCATCGGCATAGGAGACTATTGTGACTCCCTCTGGCGGTTGAGGGAGCATGGAGATATAATGATTGAACAAGAGTGCAGACAGTACGCCACCCTGCGGTACCCCTTGTTTAATCCTCCTTAGTTTTGATGTTTTGTCTCTGAACAATACCGATGATTGGCGACCACACAGGTAATTCGCGGTCCACCGTTTCAGTCCCTGCGGGAGAGTCGATGTTTCCACGTCAGCTAGTAGCGTGGAGTGGCTGACTGTGTCAAAGGCTTTTGACAGGTCCAATGCTACTAGGACGGTTTTCTCGCAGGGGCTGTTTTGGTTAAGACCGCGGTTCACCTGTGTGTTTATGGCATTAAGTGCTGTTGTTGTGCTGTGCACTTTCCGGAAGCCATGTCAATGCTTAGCCGACCCTAGGTGGTAAGTGTAGTACTTGAGGAGTAGGACGTGGAGTGTCTTTACCACTGGCGAAAGCAGGGAAATCGGCCGATAGGAATCACCCTTGTCGGCCGGCTTTCCTGGTTTCAGCAGTGGGACCACCTTCCCAACCTTCCAGATGTCAGGAATGATGAAGGTGGCCATTGACAGGTTGAGGATTCCTGTAAGGAACTCAACTCCCGCGGGGCCTAAATTCTTCAGCATCAACACGCTTAGCCCGTCAGGGCCAATTGCCTTGGAGGCTTTCGCCTTCCCGATGACCTCCTTCACCTCGCCACAAGTGAAGGCAAGAGGCGCGCTGTGGTTTGGTAGTTTGCGCAGCCTTCTGGTCACCTTCCGCTTGGCCCTATTTCCCGAAGAATGCAATATGAATTTCCGGCTAAAATAGCTCGCGCATCTCTTCGGGTCCGACGAGGCACGATCCCCGAATGAAATTTCCACTCGGTCGTCACGCTTCGTCGGGTTGGATAAGGGCTTCACGGTGGACCAGAGCTTACCAACAGCTGTGATTAGGTTGCAGGACTTCAAATGCTCCTCCCAATTGTTTCGCTTATTCTGGTCAACCAGCCTCCGAATCTCCACGTTCAAATCCTTTATGATTTCGGTGATCGGAGCGGCGAAGGTGGTCGCGTTCATTCGCTAGAGAGGCCGCTTCGGCCGGGAAATTGGGATGGATCTCGGGGATCCTCCCTGCCGGGATGACGCGAGCCGCAGCAGACTCAACCCACTTGGGGAACTTCTGTTCGCCTTTGGGAACGTCATGGTGTATGGGAAGAGATCTGAAGCCATTTTCAGTGAACTCCGAAAACCTGACCCAGTCAGCCTTTTTAAAGTTGATATAGGTCCGGTGATCTGCGGAGACAAAGTCAGCAGGTCTGCCAATCGAAATGATTATGGGTAGGTGGTCTGATGCAAGCGATATCATAGGTCGCCACGTTATGCTATTTATCAGACCTGCGCTAGCTATTGTTAGGTCAGGCGAGCTGCTGCAACTACCCATAATCCTGGTGGGGGCATCATCATTCATCGTGCAGAATGTCGAATCGTCTATCTGCTCTGCCAAATCGCTTGAATGCCTCTGAGGTGACAGGGGGTATATAAACATTGAATATTTCGAGCTCGACATTGCCTGACCGGACAGCTATTCCTTGACATTCTAAGGTAGTGTCCCTGCGGTCGATGTCTTCTTCAATAACACGATACTGCACAGTGTGATGGGTGATGAATGCTAAGCCACCACCATTACCTCGCTCGCGATCCTTACGATGCACATTGTAGCCGTTGCAACTCAACAAGGTTGAGTTGCTGTGCAATTTCGTTTCCTGGATCGAAGCTATTGACAGATTATGCCGACCCATAAAGTTGGTTATCTCCTCAATCGTGCCCTGCATCCCATTGCAGTTCAGCTGAAGGAGTCTCGTTTGAATCGGCTCTGCCGGTGCTAGGCATGGGGTGCGAACAACGTGGGCCACATAATTTGTGGACCACTCCTTATGGGTCTTAAGGCTTGAGCAGACCTTAAGATGGCTCCATCCGTCGCACGAATTACACCTTACCGAAGTGGAGTTCGGATAGAGCCTTTTCTGGCAAACGCAGCGCCAAGGGTTTGGCTCGATGCCAGCCCTGAGCAGAAGGAAGGGAAGCAACCCTGCTGCTTAGAGTTGCTCCAGGGGAGACAGGCGACTTATGGGGTAGACCGATCTAAACAGGGTTAGGTCGATGAAACAACAGTCCTTGACCGGGTAAACCCCGGGTCATTCCGGTACGTAGATCCGGCTGTCGTGGGAATGTAATGTTTTCTTACTTCTCACCTAACACGCTGCCAAAATTGAAAACTTCATTTTCTCGGCGATAGCGCCGCGTTATTGTGGAATGATCCATCAAATTGCATATGCATGAGTATTTTGACAGTTAGCTGAAGCTTGCACGCGGAAATTTGGTCAAAATTGAGTTCTCTTTAGCAAAATAATTTTCATTTATCGTTTGCATTAATGTAACTAACTGAACTATTAGAAGAGATTTTTATAAATATTGTTTTTATGATTTGGCAGTTGATTATAAAATATAAAACTGTTTTGCTTTATATAAACACTGAAATGTGGAAAAGGGATAAAGGGCATTTAACAATGGGTAAGTAACTTAAATTGCAGTTACAAAGAGGCAACATTTTTGTATAGAGTTTGGCAGCATTGGCGAAAAGTATCGAAGAGGAAAATAACAAAACAAATTGAGCAGAAAAACTGAATGGAACAAAAAAAAACAGTGAGTGAGTGAAGCAAAGGTTTGAAGAGAATTTTCAAATCGATCCAAAATATTTTTTTTCCGTCAGAAAATTTAGTAAAGGGTTACATTTGATAAATCAATGTTATATGTAATTGCATATTAGACAAATTCAGGAATATTTACGACAAATTCGATAAGAAATAGCGGAAGTGTAAACGGGCATAGATAAATGAACACGAAATCAAAAACAAGTTGTGAAGCCTCAGACAAAAATTCTTACACTAGGTAAAAGGATTTTGAGCTAGGATATCCTTTATACATATTTACAATCCTATAAATTGTGGAAAAACTCACATATTCCCTTAGATCAATTGGCACGTAAAAATTTAGCAGGACAAAAGTTGCGTATGGCACCAGTACGAAACGTGACGAACGCCCGGGCCACAAAGGAAGCAGAGATTGTAAGTACATGCGTGTGAAGATAATTAGCATGAACCAAATATAACAAGTTGGTTCTTCGTTAATTAGGGCAGGACTTTAACCTCAACATGATGTGCTTTTGTATGTACATAGCAGAGAAAATTATATATATTGAAAACTGATACTTGAATTATTATATATGTATAATTTTTATAGCAAAAAAGTAAACAACAAGCACAAATGCAACAACAACAACAACAGCACAAAAAGCCACATAGATCCACATTGCGGTGCCGCATTTCCACTGGCTCTGCCGGCGGCGGAGGTGGAGCATCGACTCCTACAACCTTCTGTGTTCGGAGCCCGATAAATGGCAACAATGTAAGTGAACATGTTTTAATATATGTACACTCTATATATGTATTTAAAAAACAGTATGTCGGGGCTAGATTTATAGTTCGAATCGATATTAAATTATTCATAATCAGACTGATTAGAGCAGTAATGGTATTAGGGCATGGTACAGAAATCCCGAAATTAAAAATTCCCAAACATAAACACGCGTTATATTACATTAAAAATCGCGGTGCCGCAAATTTTGAATAATTTTATGTTATAAAAAATAAATCAATGCGAATAACTGATTTGTCGCTTTTCTGCTTCGGTTAGACTTTTAGTCGATTTGTTTTTCGTCCTACATTTGTATGTTTCTATTTCATAATACAAATTAGTAACTGACCTTTTCAACACAATTATTTTGGTAAATAACTTCGGTTGTAATTTACATTCGTAGCTTTTCTATTCCTCACTGTCATTAACCTTAAAATCTCTAGCATAAATCATTATCTTAGTGGTGATATATCAGAAAAGGGCAATAAGAGATGGTAAATGACAGAAAAAAAATTTGAATTCGATGTGGTCGAGTTGTTTTCGGTCTGTGCCCCATCCAAATATATATATATATATATATATATATATACATATATGTATGTATATATGTACATATATAATAAATTTTTTATCATTATCCAAATAAATTTCACGGAAAATAATAATAATCGGGCAAGTCGTAAACGTCGACTCGGAATTGGTTTTTGTCGGTTTAAACCGATATCATTTTCATTCAGTGTCGAAATTCGAATTTACTTATTTTCGAACATTTTTTCGTGTTGAAAATTACATTTATTTGAAAACGATAACTAATTGTTATAATTTGTCAGCTTGTTTTTCAATAAAAAAGAAAATAAGATAAATGTCAAAGAATCCGAAATGTAGCAAATGCTCTTTATAAATACACATACATATGTATGTATGTACATATATTATATACTTATTATATGTATATACTTATATATGTAACTTGTTACCTGCGTCCATAAATATAATGGTAAAATTTATTGACTATTTTGACAATTTTGTCTTCTTTACTTAATTTGAATTATTTGAAACCATGGAAGTCTAAATTTCGAACTTTCTATACAATTTATAAAAATTCATCAAAACTAACTATTTATTTATCAAAGTAAAAAAGAAATAGGTTGTAACAGCATAAAACCTTCCCCATATACTTTTGAAGAATGTTGCTGAAGTAGCACTCCTTGCCGAGATACATATATGTAAATCCGGGTCGTTCCGTTGCGTAAACACTGATGTAGTGGGAACGTTTTGTAACTCATTCAATTTAACTGCCAAAAATGGCAAATTTCAAGTAGCAAACAATTCTTGTTGATTTTTTCATGTTTTCCCATATAAATGAATTGTGGCTATTGAAACAAGAATTGCATTTTGTATAAAATATACCTACATTTTATGAAAAATACCAGCTAGATCACATAAAAACAGCAAAAGTTATCAAAAACTGCAGAGTTTCAATGATCGTTTTGCTTCCGATAACAAAACCTACACCCTCTGCAAGAAGCACGACCTATAGCTATAGGTCATATTAGCGGGAATTATAACTACAAACTAGCTAGCCAAACAACACACAAGGCCCTATCATATGAGATCAGATCCACATTGGTGCTTGAGAGTATAAATATACCCAACTCTCTAGCATCCATTATAACATCCACATGCCCTGGCTTCCGGGCCACAACGGCATTGAAGGTAACGAGGCCGATTCATTAGCTAGAGATACGACGGTATAAACACCTATAGTACCGATCCATTCCTGGCGATATGGCAACAAGATGACGGTCAGGCGAAATGTCGACTGGGAGGGTATAAGAGTAAACTACCTAAACAGTTTATCGACTTCTCTAATACTAGGATACTCACAGACTTCCTTATAGCTCACTGCAGACTGCGAAGCCATCTGCAAAGGCTCGGAATATGGTCGAACGAGTTGTGCCGTTTCTGTGACTTGGCCCCGGAGACCCCGATGCACCGGTTTTTCGAGCCAGAGATTTCAACAAGTGTTGCAGGATTCTGACTTTCAGGATTATGATTTTATAAATTATGTGTGGGGGATTTTTTTAAAATGGGAATTATGCACTTGGTGATTTTAGTTTCGGTGTTTTGGCGCTCTTCCAGACGGTATATTTGTATAATTAAATGCACACATTTGTATAGCTGAATATTTATCCCTACAAAAGTCAATATATGTAAAAATACTTACTTGGAATTACGAAATCTTGAAGATACTTGAGAGTCTGGCAAATATGTAAATACATACATACATAAATATGTATGCATATCAAGCACATTTGTTTCGTGCTTTAGGAGAGAAAATTTAATCATCTTACTCTTCTCATAGACTTTGTTGTTGTTGAAACATCATAAAACCACATCAATCAAACACATCACAAAATTGTTAGGAATCTTGCTAAAGTGATAGTCTTTGACCAGACATACTACATCCGTAGCGTTCCAATACCATTGACTGTAGTAGGAACGTTCCCATATTTGTCGATAAAACTAGTTGCCATTTTCTTTATAAACTACGTCCACACCTCTATCAATTTTTTTTGAATTTGAAAATCAAATAATTTTGTATATTTGCATCCATTTAAATTACATGAAATTTCGCTACAAATATTTACTTCCTATCAAAATTAAGATATGAATGGGCATTTTAATAATAAGTCACACCCACGTTTTCTGAAATGAAAGTAAAAATATTAAAGTAATTAAAAATGCATCCATACATACATACATATGTATGTACATACATACAATTTATTTATTCATATAAATTTGAATGAAATGTAAACAGAGCAGAGAAATTACTCCCGTTTCGGAACTACAAAAAACGTGTTGGGGGAGATTTGCGTTTTTCAACTATTTAAAAATCTTTGGCTGCAACTCAGTATAATTTTGAAAGCGAACACGTCTAGACGAATCGATCATTACGAAGAAACACAAATTTTGCGATTGAGACAATGCATATGTAAATTTAAACTCTCACATCGAACTGTCGAACTTTCGAAAATAGGCAAAAATTCACTTCGCGCAAATACTCACACCATTTGGTCTTTCAAAATTGAATCATTTAATGTGTTTTTGATTTCGATTACCTGCGCACTGTTCATCGCTGTGTGCTTTGTATTCTACTTAAAGGATTACATAGTATCCACCAACCAGCAGCCAAGTGGTGGTGCAACTGCGAGAACAACCAAAACAACAGCAAGAACTACCGGCAAAGTAGGATTAGCTGATGGAATTAACAATAGTATTGGCGAAAGTAATATTATTAATAATAATACGTGTGCAGCAGCAGCGGAAGTGCAACGAAAGCGACAGTACAGTCCAGAAAAGATATTAACACAAATCAAGGGCGGTGCAAGTGTAACACATTTCGAAAATTGCAATATTGGTAAGTTTTTAACGAAATCAATAGTAATTAGTGCTAGTGGAAAACATACGTTCAATTTTATTTTGCATTGTAAATTCAACTCTATTCTTTCGTAAAATGTATGCCTTCTGCACCTTTGAATTTTGTTTTTCTGCCTACGAACACGAGTAGCGCTAGCGCATTTCTAAAAATAGTATCTAAATTTAGTTTTCCGTAATATTTGTTCACTTCAGATACATTTTTTTTAGCTACGTAGCGTTTTCTTAAAGAAATGAAGTGTTTGTGGATGTGATTTTGCATAATTTGAATCAGATTTTTTCAAAATATTACAATTTTATAAAAAATCAAAAAATTAAAAGGTGGATAAAAAGAAAATTTAATTGCTATAGCATTTTAGGCACTTCCCCTTACATGTATGTACAATGCAGTGATCCAAAAAAATAATTTCAATATCGGAATGTCAATGCCCTTACCACTTAGCATTGTTATAAAGGTAATATCCCTATTTTAAATAAACAATTAGTTATTATTCTTTGAATTCTTCTGAAGAGAAGCAGAGTTCGACGATGGAAAACTATAATTTTTCACAGATTCTTTAATAATTCTAATAAAAATTGTTTTCCCCCCAAATTAAACAAAATATAAATATTTTTGGACCACTCTAATATACAAGGTATATAAATATGATTTGTCTATGTATTTAGTTATTTTGTTTTCGGTACCTTACGTGTAACGTTAATTTCATTCATATTTTTGTTTTCATGATTCATTGTCCAGCAAATTATATTACAAAAATAGATATTTACTTAAACTTACAATGTTTTCTTACTAGATTTTATTTAGCAATAACACTGTTATATCAACTTATAAAATGTATGAATCATTGTTTTCGCTAGCACCAAATTTTTCGCAGCAACAAAACACAAAGGATGACCCAGTAAGGGAAGAACCACCTACGACTACGAAAGCAACTTCCAGTTCGCTTGTGAAATTAACTACGTCAAATAATAATAATCCTTTGCTGCCTATAAATCTCTTAAATTTGGCCACAAGTCTATCGACCAATCAAATACCATTCAGCCCAGCGGTAAAACGAGCTGCCGCTACAACTACAAATCCGACACACACTGCGTATGGTGGTGGAGGGGCAAATATTGAATCTGTCTTGTTGCAGCGTTTGCAATTAATAAATCACTTTCTAAACATAACCGCACCATCAGTAGCCGGTCTTAATCGGCGATTGCAGAAGCAAAACGAGATAGTGGTACCAACTGCAACTACTATTTCCAGTGTAGCTACACATCGAGGTTTGCCTAAAACGTTAATGGTATATGAAAATAAACCCGAAAGCATGGATCGTGATGTTGTGGTGAATTCGGCGAGCCTTGAGGATGTCGCTTTGAGTGAGGTTTGTACTAATTGTTTTCACTCGAATACATATTTATATTCATTACATTTTCTAACCTCCTAGATGAGCGATAACCGCGCGCAGTCTATACAATCGTTGAATAGCGTTGAGACACCCACTCCAGATACTACTCCGAGCTTCGATGAATTGCAACAGCGTTTGGAGACTTCAAATCGCAATATACAAAATATGCAAGACCAGCAGCAACAACTTTTACGTTTACAAAATGCCGCTAAACAGCATTTGAGTGAGATGGAGCATCTACGTCAACAGGCAGGCACTTTGAGTTTTAATGCAAATCAATCAAATGGTTCGAATAATGCTGATGGCGCACCCGAATACGAGTCCATCGATCAGGTGCATTCAGATATGGCTACATTGGTTGGTCGTATGAAAAATCTTACCACGTTCATACAAAATCAAAATGAATTGAGCAATCTGCTTGGTGATGATGGCCCTGAAATACTTGCTGAACAAGAGGCTCTACAGCGTAAGCTGGAATCCTTGCGTGCACAACGTGACGATATGCGTACATTGGTGAGTGAATTACAAGATATCAATCGCAATGCCGAACGTAGTATTGGTAAAGGTCCAATCGATCGCGAAGAAGCTAATGCTGACGTGCAACCGACAGCAGGTGTAGCACCAGAACGCGAAAAATCACCTCGCACAAATACTACGCGAGTTGTTCCCGTAACCTACACCCGCAACGTGCCCATAAAACTGACGAATGGCGGTATAGCGCAGCCGACTGCAAATGGACCTAGTGAAATGGATAATGGTGATCCCGCAGAGAATGCAGCCACCGCTTTGCTTATACAGCAAAAAGTTGCTGACATAGAAACGATGCGTAAGCAGCTGCAGCGCCTGAAGGATATGATGGAGACTGTCAATATAATTGAAGCGCGCACATCGCGTGATGTGAACGATATTGGAAGGACACCGCCGCGTGATGTACGCTCACAATCGCGCACAACCGGCTCGTCAGGCGCTTCCTTCGATCGCGATTGCACACCGGTTTCTGTTGTACCAGCACATCGCGGTGGCAGTGCAGAAGGCGCTGATGACGATTCGTATATCATACGGAAAATGCGCATGATCAACGAAGTAACATCGGATTTACGCGCACAAGCTGAGAGTTTGCAGGCCGAACGTGATCGCATTAAAGCATTGAAAGACGAAATTGTGCTACGGAAGCACCAAGCCGCCGCTGCAGCGCAGCTGGGTGAGGATGCCTTGAAGCGCAGTAGCTTAACACCAACACCTACGCCACGAAGTCGCAAACAACGCGAACTGGACACACCTTCTCCACCGCCTTTAACGAGCAACGAAAACGAACGTGACCAACTCAAATTGGAATATGAAGCCAAGAAAAGAGAATTTGAACTGCTGTGTCAACGCTTGCAACAGGATAATGCCACACCACAGTCCCTACCCACCAGCAATAAGACTCCTCAACTCCGTGATACCGTTTCCGAAGCGGACGACGAAGCTGATGGCGATGAAGAGTTAAATGATTCAGATTTTCTCACTTCGAACGCCACATCTACAGCAGGCCAATATTTCACGGCTCCGCAACAGCAGTCAACACCGGCACAGCAACATCGCGCTGCAGCTAAAGCTGCTGTTACTGCACACTCTCAAGCAATTGGTGCTGCATCGGCAAAAATGAATTCGCAGTGTCATCAAAGTCAAGGCCAACAACGATTGTCCGTTGGAGAGCTGAACAAGGAAGATAGCTTCGACACGAATCAAACATCATCGACTGCAGGTGAGCGACGACATTCTACGTTGGCTAACGCCACTAATACCACACAGGATGGCGCTTCACTTGAAGCTGGTAGCGTACAATCGGAAAGTTCGCAATCTGCATTTTCAATGCCCCCACCAATGGCGGCCAGGAGACCATGCCACAGCTTTCGTAAGTATCCAAGTCTAAAAATTTGTTGTGAGATGTGTGTATTTTTTTTTAAGAATTTTAGACTTTTTTTTTGTTCCATTAACTTTCTTCATTTATCATTTCTCTCACTAAAAATAAAATAGTCACAAATCAAAAATCAAATCCAGAAACATAATTGCTTATTGATCATGTAGTTTTTTATTAGCAAAAAGTTACACATATTTTGTGCGGACTGATTTATAAGGTGTAATCAAAATGTAACATCTTATGTTAATATTAAGATTGAAACACTGATGTTATAAACCACTAGTTTTGTTACTCGTAAAATTTTTTTTGTCAAAACGAATACAAATTAGTACGTAGATAGTTGCGAGTACGAAGATACCGATACGAGTAGGAATGTGTAACAGAATGCAAACTAATGTCGCGAAAACGGGAATCAAGAAACGATGCATATCACGATCTCGTAAACAGATTTACCATTAATTAGGGACCGTAGCGGTTATAATTAAAAAAAAAAAATATCGTTTTTTACTCAATATAAACAAGCTTAAACAATTGGTGGTACAGGTGATTTTTGTTTGGCGCGAAGTTTAAAAAATACGTACTTTAAATAAAAAAAAAGCTCTACACTTCATAATTTACGCCTCACAATTGCTAATTGCAGTCACTGCGGCTAAAAATTCAGGACTATCTTTGCAAACACACAGATTCTGGGTGTCTTACTGATATATGTTCACAATTAAGTTCATAAACTTTGTGTACGTTTATTTATGTACTCACTTTTTCTATTTTTCACCCTTTATAATGAAAATAGTTAGCAATTTTAATAATTGTTTTCTACTTGTGATCAACTGAATAAGTGCAATCAGCTGTTTATCTTACTGGGAGTGTCTTGCTAGTAGACATTAATACTGGTTTTTGCTGGTTTTTTCTGGATAGTGAATACGAAAACATAACTTATGTTGAGCGTTCCCACGACAGTCGGTTATACGATACAGGAACGACCCGCATTTATATCCGGCCAAGGACTGTCACTTCAGCAGCATTTCCAAAAATTGTATGGGAATGTTTTATGATGTTACAACAACAACGGCGACTGTGATGGAATCGGCCACGATTTCTTACGCGGTTACAGAGCCAATTAAGAAGAAGAAGAAAATAACACCAAAATATCGATCAAATAATTTGGAAAAAATTAAATACAAGAATGATGATTATTTTTGATCGAGAAAATAAAAATCACAAAATGCCAAAAAATAAAAACCACAAAATAACGATTTAAATTTAAAAAAAAATCTTCTTAATAAAAATAATGTCAGATTTCCAAACCATGTGCTATGAGAATTAGATCAGTAACTTCAATTTTGTTTTGAACGATTTTATACCAATCTTTTTCTTATAAAAATAAAATCAAAACAACGTTATTTTCGGTCCCAGCTGTACTGTGTGATGAACTTAAGTAAATATTTTGTAACGAAGTTTATTTTTATGATGCTCGTATTTACCCTTCTAAACATTGAACTACGTAGATTACAACTTGACGTAATAGTACAATGATTTTAATAGATAGTAGGTAGTTCGGCACATCATTTGAAAAAAGAAAATCAAATAAACAAGTTACCCGAAAAATGTTTAGAGGTTCTCGAAATTTTGTTTTCATTTTTTAAAATAATTTCATAGGAAGGCGTCGAATAGCAAATATTTGTATTTTTCTTTGATACGGTCTAATACATACACCATATAACATTATTATTCAATTATTCACATCCAGAATTTGTTTTTTACAATATTCGCAATGTTTTTCATGTTAAATCTTTTTCATCAAATATTCATAAAATAATAGTTGATTCTATAATATACTAAATCATTAAAATTTAAGTTTCGAACTGTATGCAGAATTCACGAAATTCTCACAACTTTCAGAAAATTCTCATAAAATTTTCAAACTTTTTAATCAAAATTTGTAGAGGCTTTTCTTGTTCAGTTTTGTAGTCAATTCAATTTAAGTACCTACTTATAATTAAATTTTCAAATTCTATTCAAAAATTTTAAAATTATAATGAACATTTTTCCCGATTTATATAACCTACCTATGTTACAGTCTTAACTATATATTTGTGAAAAATTCTCGAAAAATATTAACATAAAAAACATTGCGTATAGTGTAAAAAAATTATATATATATATACACACTACATATATTATTTTAAATCCAAGTTTCAAACTTTATGCAAATGTGAAAAAAATTTAACAAATTTTCATCAAATGAAGGGCAAATTTTAAGAGCCTTTGATTTTTGAAATTCTTTCTCTTGCACAGTTTTTTTTCATCTAAAAAAAGTTCCGAGCGAAATTGCGGAAGAGCGTTAATAAATAAGCTACAAAAATTTACGGAAGTTTGTAGCCATTTCAATGGGTTTGAAACTTTATGCAAATGAAAAAAATTTTTAAAATTGTCTTCAAAAGTTTAAACTTTTTAATAAGAATTAAAAAAAAGGAACAAATTGCCGTTGACTTTTCAAAAAATTTGTTAAATTTTGTTTTTTGATGGAATATTTATTTTTATTATTCATTTAATACAAAGATTGTACAGGGTGGTGCAAAAGTCGTCTGCTAGTGGTGGCAAATGTCAGTACATTTATGAAATGTTTAAGGCAAAAATAAAAGGAATTGGTTTTGAAGTAACCAGGGAATATCACCAAAATGCGATAACAAACGCTTTCCATGGTTACTTCAAAACAAACTCCTTTTATTTTTGCCTTAAACATTTCATAAATGTACTGACATTTGCCACCACTAGCAGACGACTTTTGCGCCACCCTTTACAAAAAAATTTCTGTACAATTTTCACCGGAAAAATTTCGCTACTGTATGAACAGGTGTATGTGTTTATTGTGTACGTGCACTCCGCTGCAAATTATAAGATCACTACAATCTGAATAATTATGTACGTCTATTTTATTTTTCTTTCATTTAATTTCCGATACCTTTTAATTAAAATACATTCGTCCTCGAACAAAACTTATGTGATTTTATGTTTCTAACTTTGTATAAAACTAAAACAATGAAAATGAAAATTCATCAACATTTCAAAATTAAAAAAAAATTATACTGACATTTGGTGGTGTTATAAATACAACTACAAAATTCCTATGTATTTGGTTTTTGTTTCTGCGTAAGAGTTGTCAAAATTTAAATACATTTTGTTTTTGCTTTTACGGCTTTTGAAAGCTCATACGCAAAAGCGAAAACAAAATACATGTATGTACATAGGTTAATACAAAAAATCAAATCAGCTGCTCTTATGCCATCACCTTCTATAAATTCGCCTTGGGCTACGCCTTTTTTTTTAAGATTTGAAATTTTGATGATAATTTGTTAAATTATAAATTTTGTATGCAGTTTGAAAGTTCGTTTTATATCGGATTTGTTAAAAATTAATTGTTTTAATTAAAAAGTAATAGGAAATTAAATAAAAGAAAAATAAATTATAGAAAATGTGCCAATATAATTTGCATCGGATCGTATATCAAATTCTCTTGAGAGCTAGGCAAATTCAATTATCTTATCATTCCACATTGGGGTTTCCCCTATTTGCGGATTATTATCCTGCATGACATTTCACTAATTATATAGTAACTGTATTTCATATGTATATAGTATCGGGCCCAATACCTCAGATGCCTAACGCCTGGAACCCACAACTCTACTATGGCTTTAGTGCCTCAGCGCCACCACATCAGCCCACCGCATCACAACCGAACTCGGCAACTACAACTCAGAGTGCAGGTGCATCATTCACTCCTGTTGGCTTGTTACCACAATCTGCCATGAATAGTGAATATATTTGTAGTACAGCAAACAGTGCAACCAATGCGCCACTCGTTACCGGTCCAACACCTACTACAAGTTCTACAAATACAGCTGCGCAATTAGCAGCAGATCCTGTCATGTTGCAGCAGTTCGTGCAAACTCAACAAATGCTCATCAATTCTGTGTGCCAATGCAATCAGATGCTGTGGCATCAGCAGCGCGAAATAGATGCTTTGAACAACACAATACATGTGGTAAGTACATGAGAAGTGAATATTTAAAATACTTTCAACAGTATTGTCCGTATCTTAAGTAACCAAATTCAATATAATGCAATTGGCCACTTATGTTTATTAACTTTTTTTTTAAATATTTTTTTTATAAAAGTATAACTCATTGCGTAACATAAACTATATAAATAAAAGTTTCAAACTTTACGAAATCCACTAAAATTCATTAATTTCAAAACATTTTCATACAATTTTCAAACTTTTTAGTCGGAGTTTTCAAAAACTTGTAGTTTTGTAACCCGTTTTATTTTACTATTATAAAGTGTAAGCTTAAAGTGGCTAAAAATTAATTTAATTTTACTATGATGAAGTTGGAGAATTTTTGAGAACTTACTTTACGAAATTTACTTTTTTGTTGAAGCAAATGCTAAACACCGTCTGTAAAATAATATCAAAAATCAAGCAGAAATTTTACCACTAGAAACTTGCACTTTATTATAGTTAAATAAAATTAATTTTTAGCCACTTTAAGCTTGCACTTTATAATTTAGCTTGGAAATTTTTTTTGTGAATTTCGTAAAAAGTTGAGAACTTTCATTTATATAGTTTATGTTACACAATAAGTTATAGTTTTATAAAAAAAATATTAAAAATAAATTAATAAACATAAGTGGTCCACTGTATTATATTGAATTTTGTTGCATATTATACTCGCAGTCTATATGTGCTTACATATGTAAATGGGATTCTAACAGTTACTCAAAAAAACTGACCACATGATGATTTTTTTAAAATAATATTCGCAAAGTTTTTCATGATAAATATTTTCTGTACATTTTTTTATAAAAATATATTTATATTATTATAACAAAAAGTATATCAATCAAAATCCCCAAAATTTATAGAAATTCAAAAAATTTTCAAACTTTTAGTATTGTAATAAGCAAGTCTCATGTGCCTTTTTTTTAGCGAATGTAGTTTATATGACAGAATATGTGCAAAACTGCCAGCACAAAAAGTATTAAAAATCTACAGGAATTTATGTAAAATTCATCCGTTAAAGCACGATATGTATTTGCATGCGTAGATGTCACATATCGTGTAAACTCAAATGAAATTGCCGTTGTACAGAACATATGCACGTATGTATGTACATACATATGAAATATACATAAATGTTCCTGTTTTCATCTGAACAAATGGAATCAATTGTTTTATGTTGTAAGAAGCCTAAGTGAAAAGTAATTTTGAAAATTGAATTTGACGTACAGATGCATTTACATACATATATGTATGTATGTATGTATGTATATCGGAAAATAGATGGAAAAAAGCGAGTAAACTAAAATTTAAAAAAATGTCAAAAATTAACCCGATGTTTTAGCCAAGTTTTATAAAAATTTAAATTAAACATTATATTTGTATGTATGTATGTATATTTTCTGTTATACGTTGCAAACTCAAAAATTTTAAATATTGTACATAAAATGGTTGATTACGTCCGAAAAATACTAGTAATCATTTCTGAACTTTTTCTTCAGCTACAAGAACGTTTATTTGCATTAACCGGCGGCGTCAACGCTATGCCACTCACTGATTTGCCGTATACCATACGCGCCGAATCCGTGCCACCGCCCACTTTAAATGGAGGCACTTTACCCAACAATCTCTACTTGAGCAGCTCGAATCGTGCACAATCTGAACAGCCTCCGCTCTTTTTGCCCGGCATAACAGCAGCGACGCGCAATAGCGCCTTCTCCAACTATCAACATCATCAGCAACAACAATATCAGCAGCGTCAACAACGTGGACATATTTCGGTCGCTGGCGGTGCTACTGATACCAATAGCTATAATTTTAGCAGTGAAACTCAACACAGCAACATTGCGGCTGCAAGCAGCAATAGCGCCGGCCTCTACAGTACACTAAATAATGCGGCAGCAGCTGCAGCCGCAGCCGCAGCAGCAACTGCACCACCACCACCCAACCAAGTGCAATCGCATTACAACAATGAAGTGCCACAATCGCCACCACTACCGGGAAATGCCGCCGGTCCAGGGCCGATTTTTATGCATCATCACAACAATGCCATACATCAGAATAATGCTAATTTGCGTACACAAAATCACTATGCCAATAATTTGCATCAACAGCAGCAACTCCAACAACAACAACAACAGCAGCCACAACATGGGCATAGCAACATCAATGTTGGCGGCGGTAATACGCTAAATAATCAAGTGCCACCGGGCAATCGTGCCAACAACTATTGGGATAATTTTCGAAGGTAATTTCGATTCAGTCAACTAAAAAGAATGCGTACAAATATATATGTACTTACAATGCCTTGTGTAAATATGTATGTATGTAAGTACATGATTATCAATGTTAATGGTAAACTTGGTATCTGGTGTTATTCTTCTTTTTCTTAATATTTCTTCATCAACTTGGGTACTATCAAAATGCTTTTGCGTTCGTAATGATTAGCGATTACTTATATACGCATCTACATACATATACAAGTTATATGAAGAACTCATTTATTTTTATTATCTATTGTAGCTTTCATTCATGAAATACAAATTTACTTAAATAAGCTCTTCACCTATCTATCCTTCTGGGAAATGTCGGCGATTTTAAATATGATTCCGATAGATCTTTGCACTATAAAACAAACAAAATTATTTTCCGCTACTGGGAACAAAAAAAAATTTTTTTGGCTAGCACTTATTTGTTTTTTTTGATTAGTTTTAAACACAAATTATATATTTTATTACTACAATTCTTTTTTTGTTGTATGGGAAATAGTTCACTATTATCTATCAATTATTTCAATAAAAGAATGTGCAGCACCTTTAAAGCATTTATAATTCATTTTCGTATTGTAAAAAATATACTTGAAGATGTGGTAAGTTTGCTTGCACAATTGAGGATTCAGTATTTTAACACTTTGCAATAATTATGTTCAATTTAACTAATACTATTGCTTGTTCAAACTAACAGTAAATAAAAACTTGCTTCCTCACTCTTCCCTACTTAAAAAAGCTCTAAAAACCTCTATTCTAATTCAATATAACACTGATACTAACTTTTGTAGAAATACTAGATCTTTTTGGCCAGGTATAATAATTATGACTGATAAAATTTTAAATCCAATTATAACGATCAAATATAATCGGAAATTTTAAAATCCTAGAATAACGATTATTTTTTACCGAAGAAGTAAAAGTCAATTTCATCGTCTGTTATTTTAATTTCTGGACAAATTTCGGCAAAATGAGAATAAACAAAAAATTATCACAAAAAGAGAGTAAACTACCCGAGAGTACGGGAAGGCAAAAATTAAATTTTCTTGAACGGAATTTGTGTTAATTATAACGCAAATATATAATTGGAAATAACAAATATTTACTTTTATAATAATAATAATTTGGCGCTTACATCATAACTTGATGTTCTACAATTCTTCTACAATTTGTGGTGTACGCTTGATGTAACACAAATTAAGGGGCCCATGCAGTTTTGAAGCTCATTCGATTTTAGCAATGGCTAAAAATTCTTGTTCATTTTTTACTATTGTTTGAAATTATGTAAAAAAACAAAATAACAATAATATAATATTGAAAAAAACACTATGTTGTCTGCTTAGCAAGACCGCAGTCGAGCAGCGCATTGCTATTTTTTTGTGATCTTCGTTTGAGTCAAAAGAAACATACATATTTTACGTATAAAGTATTTTACCAATTATGCTAACCCAGTAAGTAATCAATTTTTGTCGACTACATGCCCTATACTTTTATTTTAGCAAAAATCGAGATTTTTTTTTTAAATTCGTGGAGTCGATCTCGAATCTTGCTTACAACACAAAACGGGTGCCATAATTTTTTAGGCCGAAATATTTTCACGTTTTTTTATCCTGCTATTCTTAAAGAGTAGGAGTTTTTCTATCAACTCGCTGGTGAATTTTTTTATTCTACAGTGTATTCTTTTTGTATAAGACGCCCAAGCGTTGAGGATCCTACATCGAACTTTAATTATAACCCCAGCGAGCTTTATATTTTGAATCAAAAAGGAGCTATAAGTTGTGCATAGTGAATCCCACTAATAAATAACTTGAGTTAAGTTTCGGGAAAATAGGTCTAAATAGTCATCTTCAAAGGCCTTTAAATATATCCGGTAGATAACTATTTTTGCTTAAATGTTTTTATTCGTATTCTTTAAACTTATTGTTAAATTCAAATTAAAATTAACCAAATTAACAACCCACAATTTTGCAAACGCTTCTTTTTTTCTTCCTATTTATTTAACGTGCAGCTATTCGCGCCAAAATTTGCTTTCGACTAATTCGAATAAAAGCAACGAGGAGCAGCAGCAGCAAAATCAACAACAACAACAGCATCAACATCAACATTATTTGCAACAACGCTTACTTGAACAACATGAGGCACCAGCTGCGACACATTACCGCGGCCAGCCGCCAACGCACCCCCGCCCATCAGCAGGGCTGCCAACGACAGCAGCGCTAACAACAAGCAACTTGCAACAATTGCAACGCCAGCAACGACAACAGGAAGAGGCCGTGCAACAGCAGCAGCGATCCACGCAAGCGCAGTCACGACTATACCGGTCTTTGGGCGGCAGTAACAGCAATAGTTATAACAATTTAAATTTCGAACGCAATGCGAGTGACAGCAAATATTTGCGCACCTTGCAGCGCTCACACATTAATCGCTATCATCAGCAGCAGCAGCAGCAACAACAACAACAACATCAACATCAACAGAATCTTGGACCCACTAATTCGCTGTATACAAATCACAATAATTTGTATCAATCATGGCTTCCGCATGCTGACGATGACGCCGCTGCTGGCACTGCTTGCACTGAAGCGAATAATGATGTCAGCAATGTAGATATGGACATTTACGATGCATACAACATCATTGACAGCGATTTAGCTGGACCATATGCGCACCTGAGCAGCAACATGTGTTCGAATTCAAGCAACATGTTGCGCAACATGAACGTCAACTTTGGCAATAGTCCGCATTATCAACGCAACAAGCTGTTAACGAAACCGAATTGCCGTGGTGGCGTCGAAGCAATGGAGCAGCAACATAGCCAGAATAGGGCTGAGCAACTGCAACATCAGCAACAACAAAATCAGCGCATGTTGTCACAACAACAATTAGCGTTACGTGCACATCAACAGCTCGATCAATCCACGCTGCGACCGATACGCAACATAGGTACCTTGACACAAGCGCGTTATCTGAATTTATTGCCAGCCAGAATCAGCGAAGCGGTGGCTACCACGGAGGCACAGTTACGCAATCGCGAATGCGCCGATATGCTGTTACGCACCATAGCTGCCGACGATGATGCTGTGGGAGCAGACGGCGATGCCACCACTTACCGATCACCTTACTTGCCGACAGTTAATGGCGCAATGTTGATGGACAGCAACGAAATTGGTAACAATACACCCAATATTGATAACGAGAATGCAGATGTTGAGCCAGTAGGCGAAGTTGAATTGAACGCGCGCGAAGATGTTATGAACGAGGATGAGGACGAGGACGAGGACGACGACACCACATCGGAGGAGATCAAGCGCAATTTGCTTGTTAATGCATTAAAAAGTGACAAGTTTACCACAAAGTTCTACGAGTCCATAAAGGAAGATGTTTTCCGTCGCCTCGAACGCATGTTGCTAGAAAAAGAGTCGGCTGAGAGCAATCGTCAGCGCGGCAGCGATCAAATTTGTAACGGCTTGGCCAGCACCAATGCTGCTACTAGAAGCAATGCAATCGATAGATCCAATGATATGTTGGGCGCTACTTCCTTACAGCGCGATCCAACTCGAAAGTTCAATTTAAATGCGCGCATGGGCAATCAACAGCAACAACAGCTTCTGCATCAGTATCAACAACAGCAAAATTTGTGCCAATCGCCGCCCAGTCTAGTCGCTGCTGCACAAGTGCCACTAGCAAAGGAATATCAAATTAAGGTGGAAACAAATAATGACCATGCAGCTGAGGATGATCAGCACGTGCCGGCGTGCGCTGCAGTTGAGCAGCCAGTAGCTGGTGTGGAAGATAATGCAGAAGAAGACGAGTATGGCGTAAATAATGCTGACACGGAAAGCAATAAGGCTGACAATGAAGATACAGCTGCAGCTGCAGTGGTGGCGTTGGCAAACGCTGCAAACATGGCATACATGTCGAGGGAAAGCGAACAACCGGAGGAGGATAACATGCCTTACGACAACAAGAGCAATGACGTAAGCAATGATGTGACAGCTGGTGATGGGACGCTTGCACGACAAGCACAGTCAACAGTGTTAGCTCAACCAAAACTCTCTGGCAAGAGTGTAAGAGCTGAAGGCAATATAAACAATTGGCGACAAAACATGCTGAGCCACGCGGAGTCAAATGCTGGTAGCATATCAACATCGAACATTGGCAAGAAGCGAAAAAATCAGTTGGACATTGTGAATAATAGCGGTGCAGGTGGTGATGCGGAGGCGATGCCGGTTAGTATTTTACAAAACAAAAGAAGTGCCCATTTTAAAGAATTCAAAGAAATGTTTGTGTTTAACGTTTTTGCTTTTTATAGCACAATGTTTATTCTGAAATTTTCGTTGAGAAGGTCAAAAATTGCTGCAATCGATTTCTGATGTATCACAGCGACAAAGTTATGGGATTTAATTTTGAATATTACCAAAGATATAGTGCTAAAAATAGCAGAGCGATAAGCAGGTGACCGACAGCTTCAAAACGTTGAGACGCATTTTATCCACTTATAATTGTCGGCAGTAATTAAAAACAAAATTAAAAGAGAGATTTTGAGATCGTCTTTCTCTCCTCAATATTCGTACGCTATTTGGCCCAACAGATTTTCTTTCTAATTCATGATCCCAGCAAACATAGTCACTAACGTTTGATAGACATTTTATTTTACCTTGGAATCCTAAGAAAGATCTCCAAGGTTTACATATATCACATTAGAAACAAATTAGAATTTAACGATAAAATGCGATAAGATATCTAACCTTCTAACTTAGAGAGACACATTAGAGCTCGACAAGTTTTCTAACCAAAATGTTTGTTGGGATACTGTCAGCGACAAGATCATTTAAAAATGTACTCATAAATCGGTTAGACACTTGTATTGCATATTGCAACTATTTTGTAGACTTCAAAAATATCTAAAAACATATTTTTTCTGAATCCAAATGTGACAGCAGCATATTATGAAAGTAGAACAAATATTTTAAAATTTAAATTTTTTGAGATTTTTAGAAAAAGATAACGGTACTAAATTTTTAATCTTTTTGCCTTTAGTAAACCGATTTTTAAGTTTTCTGGTATATCAAATTAAATGATGATTTTACAAAAATTAAAATAATAATAATAAGCCCAACGGTTGCACTCCCCCCACCCTACCGACACGAGGGGCGCAGTTCGCATGAGACGTAGATCTTTCTTTTTGTTTTGCTTTGTGCCGAGTCGTCAGAAGCGAGAGTTTCGAGATTTAAAACTGCTCAGCTACAGAAAAAAACTTCCTCAGTTGAATATAATACATAAAATGCAAGAATATTATACCTCGTTAATAATTTATTGAGAGAGGAGAATAAAGTTTTTTATGGGGAAAAGCGAGTCCGAAATATTAAAGGTACTAAAAGGCAGGAGAAATGCTGACACAAACATCTTAAAAGTTTATTTAATTGAAAATAGGTTTAAAGTGTCTTGAGACTCCGGAAGGAACATTAACACCCCCATTACTTATGACGACTGGCAGTAGAATAACCTCAGTCGATTGAGTCGATTATATTTTTGTGGTGAATCTTGATCGACAAAAATTTGCGTCTAATAAAAAGCTGTAGAATACTGGTCAACATTCGTACATTGAACTAGGAATTACTTAAGTTTAAATTCGGCGATAATAAATGTGGTTGCAATCTAACCTATGGGTAATTTAGCAATAAATATTATGCCTAGCATTTCTACGCGGCTGGAAAGAGTAGGAAGATTTATTAGTTTCATTAGAATTAAGGGGAAGTCTAAACTGAGAATACCATCGACAATCTATTAGGGCAAAAAGTAAGAATTGTTTTTGAATTGATTCCAGTTGACAGTTCAACGTTAACGTTAATTATCGAACCGTATTCCAGTATCGGTCTTACTAATGTTTTTAAAAGTTAAATTTAGTTACATATGGATCCTGAAATTCTTTTGACCCTCGCTTTGATTTTTGATAAAAATTTAGGCTATTTTTAGGCATTTATCTTTTGATACTATTTTTAACCAAGTATAAAATAATTCCCTATGTGTGCACCGTACGTTGACAGCTTTTTTTTACAACGACAGTATGGCGTCTTATCGATTCATTATCCGATGAAAAATTTCAACATTATAAGAGATTTTGTGAACAATACTTCTTAGATTTCCGACTTTTTTTTTTACTATTTATTTGTCGATCTCAACCGTCTCTATCAATGCTTCGAATTATGATGCATTTTTGCAAAACATCTAGAGTTTATTACTATACAAAAAGGGCATTCTTGCCTGCTCGCAGTGGCATGTAACTTTATGTTTCTTAAATTCTCACAGCTCGGCTTTCAACGAAGCATTCGCTGTAAGCTCGATCAAAATAATTACTGAACTATATGCAATCTATATAAGATAGAACTCATGCAAGCGCACTATTTGAATGTCCTATACAATCGGCCTATCGTGAGCATTTCTTAAATCCTCTGCTTGTAAGTAGTCGTCCATCCAAGTATATATACAATATTACCTTTCAGATGGTCGTTAAATTAAGCTACTTTATTATTGAACCCGTTTCTTTGTAACCCAGTTGCAAAAGAACACTAGGTAGGATAACGAATTGCATGTAAAGCAACAACACTAACTCGGAAAAATATGCGAGTTGAGCCAACTCGGTTAAATGATATCCGACCTGATGTGGTGCTGGGAAGTGGAAAAACTGCGCTATTGTGAATTAGCCTTAATAAAATATATGGGGAATTTAGGTTTAAGACCTAATTCATTTTCATTTGCATAGTATTTGTAAATAGATAGCTACATAATTCTAAAAATTTCCGGCACAACTATTTTCCGTTGCTAAATAGCACTAAACAAATCGCAACTTACATGAAAGAGGCTAACAGGGCTGCTTTTGCAACTAAAGGAAATTTTATCCGAGTTGGAGCGTTTTTTTGCCACTCGGTTACATTAAAACGGGCCCATTATATAGTTAAAAGCTTAAAAGTTAGATTCACTGAATTTGAATTTCAAAAGTTCGAACCTTTTTCACATCAACACCTCTTGACTGCTTGGCCTTTTCAAACGTTTACATTTTTCAATGAACACTTTATTATGTCTTCATTCTCAAATATTTGTAATCAACTTGTAATTGCAGTCCTCTGCCATCGCCGCCAACAACTCAGCTGGTAGCAACATACGCCCCACCTACTATGCAGATCTGATCGCCTACATTATCACACGCGTACGCAATCAAACACACATCAATACACAAATCAACGACACAATATTGGTGGAGATTGCCAAACTGACCGCCAGCACTGTACAAAATTTTGCACCCACGCTTGTGAACTACAAATCAATATCCACTTCCGCGCCACATCTTTCGCCCAAAAAATTTTATATGAAAATCAAAAAGCTCAGCATGCCGCGCCAACGTGATGAGTTCTTGCAATGGTACGAAAATTATTTGGAAAATCTCTTTCCCGGTGCGCGTTTCGAAGCCGATGTGCGGCGGGAGGAGTTAAGGAATAGCCAACAACAAAAGCATCAGCAACAGCAAAATTTAACAGCGAACTCCAATAACAACAAAGATAATAACGATGAAGACTTGGCGGAAGCCGATCAAAATTCTGCCAATAGCAGCAGCAACACCACTCTTGATGAACGCCAGCAGCAGCAGCAACGGGAGCAACGACATTCTGCACAGCGTGAAAACGAATTAGAGAATAATGAAAATCCAGGCGGTGATGTGGGAAGTGCAAGTGCAAAGGCCCAACGCAACAACATCGAGCAGGATTATGGCGCTGGCGCGTGTGCTTTGATGCCACTATCCGCCGCTAGTGCTGCTGCCGCCGCGGTAACCGAGGATGCAATTAATGCTGCGATACAACAACACGATTTACTGCGCTTTGCCACGGACACTGCAGACGGGGGCGGCACAGCAGAGCAAGAATTTATGCCACACAATGACTACACTTAGTTAACTGTGTACAGTTATGATGCGTTGCATTTGCTCATCACGTTGGTAAACGTCGCAATGCTGTTCATTTCATTGCCTATGCTGAGTGTAGCGCTAAAATATGTATTCGAATATTTCTGACTGAATTCATTGCTCAACTTGGACCTGTCATTCGCAATTAACAGTTTCTAATAATGCTACTGAAGCTCTGTTAAGAAATAAAAACGAACTATACGAGCGATTGGTTCCGAAATTAATTAAAGATATTTAAAATGAAATTGTACGTGAATAATATAGCAATGAGAGTGTAACTTTATGTATTTGTGTAAGTCGTTGGTTTTGTGTATTTTAGGTCACGCATTGTCTAAATTTTAGTGATTTATAAAAACTTTATTCCGTTTTTTTTTTGTATACTATACTTATTTGGATTTTTAAGTAACACGTAAGCACGATCGGCTCCCTGCCTCAAGCTGCTTTAAAGAATTCTTATACATTCCCAAAATTCTTCATTATATACCGACACAAATATTACCATATAGTATATTTCAAAAATTAATTATTTATAATGTACGCCCTTATTTGTGTACGTGTTTACGTGTTTTATGCAAATTCAAAATGTGCATAAAAAATCAATGTAAATGAAATAAACTAAAACTTTCTTCAAATAGTTACTGGTCTGATTTATTTACAATGTGGATATATCCAATAAAAAAGCATTTGGTTCATTAAAAACTTGTTTCTGGTACCAATGCACAAATGTCCGCAGAACCTTTAACAGATGTACATACATACTAAATTTGGCAAGCATACACCGGAGGCGGTAAGCAGTATAAATACAATGGCTCGCCAGCAAAAAAAAAACTATCCAGTAACTAAATTTTAGAGCGTAAGCACAATTCGATCTCAGTGAAAGAAGCTTGCAAGAAGGTAAGAAAACGCAAAACCAGTAAGAAGTTCGTTGTACGTTTAAATATTTAATCTATTTTTCCAATTCTCGCCCTTTTTTATGGAAATAATAAACATTTTTAATAATTCTTTTATATTTGTGAGCAACTAAATACTTGCAATCAGGTGTTTTTCGTACTGGAAAATTGTTACGAGTAAAAAAAGAGAGGATAAGATTAACATTAGAAGGGCTGAGAATACAACAACAAATACGACACACTATGAATTTTAAGGAGGACGTAGACAATATAAACTGCGCATACAGAACAGATCGGAAGTTGCTAATTTTTGCTGGGATAAAAAAAACCAGCTGATTATATTATATGGTTGCATTTCAGTCAACAAAACAATTCGTTATTTCAAATTAGAAATTTGCAAAAGCAAAATATGAGTGGTGATTTACGAACGAAATAAGAAACTACTTATTGACGATTAAGCGGCAAACAAAAAACCAACTGAATAAGTAAATGATTTAAAAGTCTAAATACAAATGCAACTGTGCAGTCTTTCCTGCAAATGTTTACTATATCCTGTTCGCGAAAAGCTCATTAATTTTCTGTCTTTGAGAGAGTATGACGTCTTATTCTCTGAATTATTTTACTGGCTAATTGTTACTGGGCTTTTGTAACGAACACTCCTTAAATTTATCCATTAAAAACTTGCAACTTCCCCTCAAAACAACTGCCATTTTCGCTCTCTCAACTTCCCCAACTTTGCAAGTTTTTGCAACGAACAATCATAAACTAGTGCGTAAACAAACAAACTAAATATTAGTGATGCCAAACAAAATTGAATAACCGATTAATCAGTTATTAATTGCGATTATTCGTAAGAAATTAACCGAGTAGCCGGTCGTTTCGATTAAAACCGAATAAAATAAAAAACGTTTTAAAAGGTTATATAAATGTTGCATGGTGAGGCCATAAATCAAAATCGTTATCTCCAAGAGATGAAGTGATAATGAACTCCACTCCCAATTTCAGCCATTTAGCATCGTAAGTTATTGTGAATAAAGTTAGAGGAGTTCCGAAATGAATTTTTTCCTAATAGAAACTGGTATTGAACTAAAAAATTATTTTTGATATAAATAAATTAGGCCGAAAAATGAATATATGTATGTATTTAGGTAATGGATGAGCACACCAACCATAATAAATTTTAACAACAATAAAACAGATTTGTTATAACCAACACCAACAATCTCACATATTCATTGCAACAGCGATTGACTCCGTACTTGAATTGTGTTGATTGGCAAGTACAGTCTGTCTAGTAGAAGCGTGATCGGCAAAACTTGCACATAGAGTGCCGTTATCAAAATAATTTGAATGCACCTTGGTAGCGACATCATTTTTGTAGTACGCATTGCAAAAACTGTAGGAAGAAAAACGAAAAATCAACAGCAGTTCACATTCTGCTTTGGTTCACAGGCTGAGTCTAGAACGAAGATGTGGTGATCTGACAGCTATAATTTCTGCACCTAAGTTGAATTTTCTCGAATAATAATAAAAACTGGCCTTGAGTTCAAAAATTGTCATTATTTATTGAAAAAAATAATTTTCAGAATTGGGTATAGCGCATTAAGTAGCTAAAAATTGCTGTTTGTATTTTGATATTTTAATTTGTATAGTATACAAAAAAAAAAATTGATGTCCAATATCATAGTGCCTATATCAAAAAGCCTATCCTCAATAGTAAATAAAGAATCAGAAATGATATGACATTCAATTACAAACGCTCGCAATTTCCAGTCCGTGTTACTTTCTTCATACTAACAAATAAATCACCACGGCAATCACTAAGAGTTTGTGGATTAAATCTAGAAAATCCATGTTCATCCGGCGGATTTGATGTAGGATGTTCTCGGGTGGGACACTCAAAAAATAGCTTTATTTTACACAAGGAGGAAAAACCAACATCCGAGGGTATTTAAAGTTTGGCTTCGCCTCATGCAAAAACAATAAATATGTTATTCGAACTTAATGAAACGCGAGACATACATATAAAAGCTTTTGCTAAGCCCAATAATTTCAGATAATTCGGCAAATGGTGCACAAATATACATACTTTAAGAAGAGAAATGCATGATTGAAGTAAAATACTCCTTCTACAACAAAAAACTTAGCTGCCTACTTTATGGTGTAACGTTAAGTTAAATAACAATTATTTGAATTTATCGCCTATTGGATTTTTTAAGCAGTCGCATTGTTTTTGTTTATATATGTACTTACCGTTATCTGTCGCCCTCCAATCAAACAATAAATGTGTTTACAAATTTTTAAAATTCTCTTGGTAGTTTATATTTACTTTATATAGTAATATTTAGTACAATGCAAAGACTTCAATTTGAATTATCAAATTATCACAATAAACAACGATAAAATTAAATTAAATTAATTAAAATGCTTTATTTTATTCCTGTATTAAAAACATAAAAAACAAAAGTATTGATCCATTAAGGTAATATAGTACGTATATGTTGTATGTATAAAGTATGCATGTGGTATCTATACCATTACACAAAGCATACTCTAACTAAACTTATTCCACAAATTGCATATTAATGTTCACAGTGATAAACATTCAATTATTATTTAAGTAAATATTGTAATAAAATGCACATATTTATCGTTTGTTCTATTTGCTTATTTGTTGTTGTGGTTTATTATTGAAGAAATATTATAAGCGCTACTATATTTTGCAAGGCATTGGTATTTACATATATATTATAATTAAACATAGTACATACAAACATACATGGTGAAAAAATCATATCAATCAAATATGCTTGACTTAATATTTTTTTTTTGTATTTTTATTATTTTTTGTTGGTTAATTACGTACAACGTAATGCACATAGAAATAAATGTAAGTGATTTGCAGCTAACCAAAGCGATACGCTACTAATTGTATGTTGCATTTCAATTCTGTGACAGTAAAAAAACGACAAATGAAATTAAGGAAATCTGCAATTGATTGATGCAAATAAATGAAATGTTTCGAAAAACTAACTTTATTACCACCTCTGACCGACACTTTAATAATGTATTATTTTGCATATCAGTAGATTATAATAAATATTTAAAAGAAAATACATGTTTTTTTAATTGAAATTGCATTTCCTTTCGCTAGCTTGCTAGCACGTTGCATATCATGTTATCAGCACTGCTCTAGAGTTTGGAACTAAAAAAAATTACATTTTGTTTTAAGTATGTATATTTTTCTTTCATTTTTAAGTATTTGGCTTTGTACGTTTATTCTTGTCTTCAAATATTTTGTACGTTTTTTTTATTACTTTATATTTTAAATAATTCATTTGGTAGTTGTTGTTGAGACAGTAGAAGATATTTTATTTATTTGCTGGTAAGAGAAAGTCGTTCCAGTAAAATTTAACCCACCAACCGCCGCGGAAGCATAATTATATACATATGTACATACACATATTTTTTTATTTCGGCATTTTTGTTTTTGAGTTTGAAATTCGTAACCTCGTCGAAATTAATGCTGCATTGTGTGATTAAATTTTAAATCTGTGGTTATTTATGTAAGAGTTAATCCTTAATTTTTTTTCAACTGTATATTATGTCAATTATATCTATTTTATTGTTTTTTTAACTTCCACTTATCCTGTTTTTACGCAATATTTTTTTTTTTTTTGTTATTTGTATTATTTTCTTCTGTTTAATGAATTTTCTTCGCATATTATTATATCAGTTACATTTAAGCAAGTTACTTTTTTTTTATTTTAATGAATCAGTTACTAAGGAAGTGTCTGGAAATTATTTATAAGCGTAATCGTTTTGTTTTTAATATAATAAAAAATAATCCACAATTTCCTTTTCAATTATTATTATTATTTGTTTAATTAATTTGCTTTTTGCTTTCATTTTTATCCAAATTTCGGTCCAAGCAATAATAAAGTTGATTTTTTTTTTTTAAGAATAATCAACAAATTTTTGATTTTTTCCCATTTATTTTATTTATGTAAATGAAACGTCCGCGCAACAGAATTCAAGTGAACAAAACTTCAATTATAATTTGCATGTACGAGAGACTTAGCGTATTTCAATGGAAGTAGAAAAATAATATAAAGAACAGTAAAAAAAATAACATTGTCATATTATGAAACTCTGACAAAATATATAATATTGCATATAATCAATATGTAACTACTACTACTTTTGAAATAATTACGCAAAAGGCCGTTTCAAGTTTAATACATATTTATAAGTATATACATATGTATGTGCACATGTACATATATGTATATATTTTATGTTTTTATTTTGTAGCATTTTTGTATGGGTAAAACTTGCACTTTTGCCTGACACTTAAATCTAATTGAAATTGTTAAGTGTTACGTGATTTTGCATCTGCAACGATCTGATAAACGCAATACAATTTATATGTATTTATATATTTTTTAAAATTTATGTATGTATATTTATACATTGTTTTAATGTTGTAATACAATTTTTTTTTAAATATTTCATAATTAGATTACTAAATTATAGTAGTTATATCTAATTGAATATTTTATGCTCTCTACACTTTCTAAATAAATTGATTAAAGTTAATTTCTTAAAATTGTGTGTAAGATTTTCTCGCGTGGGGTTTCAACAACTTATAGTTAGGTTTGCTACAACACAATTTTTTACTATAACAAAATATTTTTATTTTCAAATTCATTTTTCCGAAGCACGCCGTATGTGTAATAAAACAATATAATTTTCTCTTATCATTCAATAATAAGTTTGTAATACATATGTATGTATATGTAAAAAATAAGTATTATTCTTCAAAATTTCTTTAGCTCATGCTTTTGTTTACATATATTCGCGCTTTGTACGACATAAAATCCGGCACATCTAAATTTATAAATTTATTAATACATATATTATTTTTTTTAAACGCATGTATATTTTTTAGTTTCTTTGATTTTTAATTACCATAATTTTTAGTACTCTTTTAAATTCAACGTTGCTGCCATTAATTTTATTGCATCTTATATACTCGTACAAGTTCACATGTTTGTGTTTTGTTTTTGCCATGCAACAATTTTTCTTTGTTTATTTTCAATTATTTTGGCTGTTCAATTCAATGAAAAGTTGTACACTTGATGCGGGATATACACAGAATTTTAATAGTTACATACACACAAACATGTATAGGCAAATACGTACTTTGCTAATTTCTAATGCTAAATTTTCACTAGGCTCTGAAATTACACAATTTTTTATAGTTTTAAAAATACCAAAACTTATTCTCAAATTATTATTTAATTTAGGTGTAAAATTTGTATGCAGAGTTTAATATTTATACTCTTTTTATTATACTTATTATTGTTTTGTTCACTTAATTTCAGTTGTCAAAACATGATGAAAATCTGACTTAATGTCGAGTTATTGAAGAATTGATCTTAATTCCATTTGAGTTTTACGTCGTGAAAGCACGTAATTTAAAATTGCAGAGATTATTACAAATCTTCCGTAGACAACTTGATTTCATTTTCATGAAGACATGTAATAAGCATAACATAATTGTAATTTCAGTTCCCAGTGGAAATCTTGTGATTATAAATTTTTAAATTACAATACTATCTTAATTGGAGATGAAAGCAATTTAATTAGTCTTCAGTTTAGTTTTGAGATAAACTTTTTATACATACCAATATACGATTTAGAAACAATAACCATGGTGGAGAGAAACAGTCACCTTTAAAGGCGTTATTTTCGTAGTTTCTGCTCATATGCATTAAAAGGAAAATGATTTTTGTTTTCTTAAAAATGTGCTGACCTGGCCCTGATTAGTGGGTACATAGTTGCTAAGCTTGTGATGTGTCTTTAGATAGTTTTGATAGAAAAAAACCAAAAATATTTTTATATAGAATTTTCAGTGTATAGCAAATGTATACAATCATTAAAAACTATTTCTTTTAAATGAACCAAAAACACAAATCAAAATAACACATAAGAAATTACCATAGATTTATAACATACATATATTGTAGTATACTAACTATATTTGAAATGCTAACTTTGTTACAAAATTATTTGAAATGTGAATAAAACAAAACATGGACGATAAGAAATTAAATGGTAACTTAAAACTTAACAATCTCAATATTTTATCTTGCGAGCTACTCTATGCATCGACGAATTTTGTTTTTGAATCGACGAAATTGAAAAACGATTAATCGAGACCCTTAAAAATCAATTGATTTTTCCGCATTCCAGCGATTGGTTACTTTATATCTTGAATGTTTTCAAGTTTTAATGTTAAGTATTTTTCAAACTCTTTTGGCTGGCATCTGCCCAATTATAATTTTTTGCATAAATCCAATTCAGAATGAAAGCACTAGACCTACATATGATGTATTTTTTCCATTCATAGGTCAGAATTTTTAAGGCCAATTTAAGTTATAAAATAAATATTATCCTTAAGCAAAGTATTCTCAAGAAATATTTTTCATTATTTGTGCACGGAAAAGTACTTTGCCATTGCTGTAAATTTTATTGAGAGCTGCAGACTGATTTAAGAAATTTCGATACAAGAAAATCTCTTATACAGCGTATTTTTGAAAATGTGCAAAACTTTATTCAAATGGATATCTGAGCAAAACTTTCAGCTTGAATTTATGTGGTGAAATCTCACGAGTAAAAAATGAATGTAGGTCGCTAGGGGGTTTAAATGTTCTGTATAATTTGACTAGGCATTCCCAGAGACAAACTGCATGCAATGATTTCAGAATTCTAAAGAAATAAAATAATAATTTACCTAATGCCCAGTGGAGGGCAAAAGTTTCAACCAGGGTTGGGCGTATCAGAAAACTGGACAATTGAATAAAGCATGACGAATAAATTTTCATGAGCCATTTTTAAGTAATTTTTATTAACGAATACTTCTTAATTCATCATTCTAATAAATTTGGATAGAAATAAATTTATATCAATTCATAAAATTTTGAATGAATAGGAAATTTGTGAATGAAATTTAATTTTTTTATTTGAATAACAATTCACTCAAAAACGACCAGACCTGGGTCAAAATAGTGATTTTTTCGAATTTTTTTAGATGATACATTTTTTTCGATGTTTTATAAAGGTATAGTGTTCATACAATAACAAAGAACATAAAAACCAAAATTTTAAACTTTAAACAAAATTTATAAGAATTCAAGAAATTTTCAAACTTTTTAATCTGAACTTTTAGGAAATTGTTGGGTATGCAGCTTTATAGCTACAACTTTTATATTATAATGTGTATGTCTGAGGTGGCTGAAAATTCTTGTTGATTTTTGACAATTTTGCGAAATTTTCCATAACGGATGCATTTCATATAAATTTCGACTGCTTGTCAACATATTTTGTGCTAAAAATACAAGCGTTAAATGCAAAAAAGTTCGCAGTGCCAAACTTTTAAGAATTAAGTGAAAATTTTAGCTACCTGAAATTTGCATATTAGAAAATTACCATTTAAAAAGCTGAAGCTTAGGTTTAGTCATACCCAAAAAATTATCATTAAAAAGATTGAAATTTTGAAGCAACTTGCCGAATGTTATGTTTTTTTTTTAATCGATAATCCATTATAATACGAACAATATTTTTATAACAAATTAACGAAAAACAATGATTATGGAAAAATCGGTTTTACGACCACTATAAGAGTCTAGTACTTTCATTTAGTGTAACTAATATTCCGATGAGCCTGCTTTTTTATTTCAATTTAAATTGCAACCATTAATTGTTTTTTGCCATTTCTAATTTCAACTTACTTATTACATTCAAAAATTTTGTATTACCAGATGCCCATCGATTACGTACATATGTATGTATTTCAATTTAATATTTTCGTCTCACTATGTCACAGTTTTCTTTTCAAACAATAGTCATTCAATGCATATGGCTATTTCTGAAATATTCAAAAACATATTTAGTCGGTTTTGAGCCACCTCCATCAATTCGCAGCACTTTCTGTCCTCCTCTTCGAAATTATGACCTCGGTTGCACATTTTATTTATTTATTATTTTTTTTGAATGTTCATAAAAATACAGATTTTACGCGCTTTCAGCCAGCTTTGGCCAATTAAATTTCGAAATTCCTTACTTTCATTGCTTTCCAGTTTTCATTCCACTTAATATTTTGTTATCATTTATTTACGTGTTCACGTATGGCCGTTTATTACGTTTACAGCGTGTATGTGTGTTTATTATTAAAATTATTATTCTCCGGCAGTTCTTTTTACATTCTTCAAATGTTTCTTTATATATTATCAGTTTGTAAATACGTACAGTTAACTATAATTAAACTAACATAAAAAAATGTGTACAATCACAAAAACAATGGAACGAGTTTAAAAAAAACGCTTTTCAAATAGACACGCCCAAACAAAATTACTGCATTATGGATTTGAGATTATTAATTATTAATAAGACATGACTTAACTGTTCAAATGATTGCTTTTTAATTTAATTTTCGCAGGCTAATGCGTTTCACTAAAACAATCGGTTGCATTTCGGCTAATTGTCTTTTCGGCCATTCACTTTCACTTGAGCCTTTTTTAGCAGTTGCGACGCATTTCTTTATTTTTTCATCCTCTTCATTCTCATCATCATCGTCGGTATTTGAAAATTCTTCACACATGACCATAGCCTTCAATTGTTCCCGTGGCCGTGGGCGCAATGTATGGAGACGTTCATTTCCAATCGAAATCACGGACAATGAGGGTGACATGGCTGTTTCTGGTAGAGCAAAATTATCATAATTGTAAGGACTATTGGACTTCGAATGCGCCACCGTTTCTAGCTTCTTTTGCTATTTCCGTTTGCGATTAGATACACGATCCCCACTCTTTATACGAGACGGCGCTCTTACGGTAGCTGGCACTGGAGTTGGCTTTGGTGGTGGTGTTGCCTTTGGCGGTGGTGTTGGCCTTGCCGATGTTGTTTGCTTTGGCGGTTGCGCCGATTTTGAATCCTGTAGATTTGGGCGATTATTTTTATTGCCACGCTTATTTATTACGCGTCCCGTTTGCGCTGTCGTCATATTCACAGCAGTTTTTCGCGCTTTTATTTTCTCAGCAGATTCAACTAGTTTTGGCTTCTTCGTATTTCTATTTACTGAACCCGGCGGCCTGCCGCGCCTACTTGTAGTGGTGGCTTCGGTGCCAGATATCTTTGATGATTTCTTTGTAACATCCTTTTCCATATCCTCATTCTCCATACACATTTCCACTTCTGGTGGCACATACACTTTGATTTGTGTCATACTATTTTTTGTATAGGTACGTCCCAAGCTTCCCAAATTGACTGGTGGCACAACAGCACTCGCTGGCAGTACAACACAACGTTCCGCATTTGTTGGATCAATCTTAGATGACTGCAATCGACTACAACCAAATACAAAAGTACTATTCAATTCCCCTCCTCCTCGGCTACGCGCAGACTTAGGTGATTGTGAATTGTTGCGCTTTTGTGTGTGATTGCGGCGGCGTGTTGCCGTTTGTTTGGTCATTGGCTCAGTGGTGGTAGATGGTGAACTGCCACCACCGCCACCGCCATCTCCATCTCCACCACCACCGATACCACTGATACCATCAATACCAACGCTACCAGCGCCACTATTCAAAGTGATACTTGTTCCACTCATAGTGGCACTACTGCTGGTAAGGGTATTGTCAGTTGTTGTTGTGGTTAACAATGTATTGGACGCAAATTGTACATGCAGACTTGACTCAGAAGAGAAAGTCTTACGTCGTTGTTTGCGTGTAACTTTAGTGACTGGATTGTCGCTATTGTTTACGCGCAGTGTAAATTCATCAGAAAATTTTCGCGCACGTCGACGCATATAGTATGAGGTGTCTGGTAAGTGATGTGTTGTATCTATTTGACTATTTTGTACTACCATAGCTGTCTCCTCGACGAGAGTAGCTGTTGACATATCGGCTGCCTTATTGAGAGTATTGGAATTAGAACGCTTTGTCGATGTACAAACAAGCTCTTGTGTTGAAGATACTTCGTGATCGGAGGTCGATATTGCTATAAGTATTAGAAATGAAATTGTTTAAATTAAATTATAGTAGAAATGAAGGGATGTCGATGTTGATATAAATGAAAACGATGCGAGAGCAAACATCTAAATAATTATATTTGTTCAACTGCGTAAAAAAGCGCAACTACGTTGTATAAATAATAAATAAAAACATATAGGAAGTAATCTTGCACAATCCATAAGACACTGAAAATTAATGCAGTTGGCGTTGCTACCTGAGCTCCAGCCGTTAACTTGTACCGTTGGGTTTTTAATAAAGAAATGATGTATTCACATTCATATGTATAATCTCTCGTTCCCAACCGACAACCTAAATCACTGCACGTAAAGGTTTGTTAATAATGTTGTCGCTAACGAGGCTCTGTCGACCGGAGTAGAAATCGGTATATTCTTCATCACAGACTCTCAAGAAGGACGCACTTGACATTAGCGGGCCTGGCATTGTACCGAAAGGTACACAACAGAAATCCGAAAACATCCTACCGCTGGTATGCTCTTCGGATGAGAACGACAACAGACTCGCATATGCTCCACACGTAACCCCATGTGCCCAGTGTTGCCGTTGTGCTACTAAAGGGGCATATTTATATTTTTTTGGCGCCAATATATTTTGACCAGACTTTTTGTAAATTTTAATTTTTTTAACCTTTTCCTTTTGCAGGAGTTATTTTAGGAAATGTTAATAGAACCATGGTATTAAAGAATATACTTTCAAATATGTGGAAAGCTATGAAACTAACGGCTTGTTTGAGGACATGGAGAAATTACAATACTTAAATTGGAGGTAATAAAACAAATTGTGACAAGGCATAACAAGGACATTGGCTATGTTGAAAATAAAAACCGAAAAACATATTTTTAAATGAAAACGGCCTTAAAGCAGACTAATCTTTGGAATCTCAGCGACTGTTCAATTTGTTTACACTTTGAAATTAGGATTTTTTAATCGGCAAACTAATTATGTTTCTTGTTTTGATACATCAAAGAATAACATTCAATTGTTTATTTAACTAGCCTCTCAAAAATACAAAAATTAACATATAAAAATAGTTCTTACAAAAACAAAAATAAATAAGAATAAACACCAGTCATTTCTAAAAAAAAAATGTCTCCCTACTTAATATTTTGATAAAATACACCGTTTGTTAAGCCCAGCAACACTACCATCCTACACCTATTCCCGTGTGAGGGTAAATCAGCAGCTCTTGGTGCCCCACAGTCTGTTCAGTATGTCAGACCAGAATAAGCCGAAATGTGACATCAGTCCGGTGCGACGACTAAAACCCAGGCAGGCAAAACTAATCCAATTTAATTGCAATGGAGTTCAGAGTACGGTCACTGAGATAACGGACTTTTTGAGCAGTCACGGTATATTAATAGATGTGCATCGTAAGTATCGCGAGCGAGATAATGGTGGAGGCCTAGCGTTTATTACACACAACACAGTGCAGTATCGCCTTCGTATCGAAAAATAGATACTACCCTTAAATATCAAAGCATAGCGATGAAAACCGCATGGTAGAAAGCGACTTTAATGCGCACCACAATCTCTGGCATTCAAGCCTGCAAGTGGATCGTACGCGAAATAAAATGGCATAGATGATAAACGATTCGACATTCTGCACAATGAACGACGACGGCCCCACCAGGAGTATGCGTAGTTGCAGCATCTCGCCTGACCTAACAATAGTTAGCGAAACCTGCTCATCTAAGACCCCTTTTCATTATGGTCTGACCCTGTCGCAACAGATGAGTTTGAGAATAACGACCATGGGCAAGCTGATCTAGCAGTGTGTAGCTAGCCGCTGCAAAAACAACAACAAAAGTCGAATTGAGGCCTTGTTACTTCCGGACCTACGTCCAGCAGTTTCCGAAAAATGCACAGCACCACCACAGCACTTAACACCATAAACACACAGATAAATCGTGGGGTAAACCAGAAACACCCCTGGACCTATCGAAAATGGTGAAGGGGTTGTTGTGCAGGCGTCGGGCAATAAAATCGATGATTTATGTTAGAAAGGGAATTGTTATCTTTCAGACTATTCCAGTTTTTCCTGCAAAATCCTCGGTGACCATCTTTACCACAGGGAACAAAGGAGATCAAGATGGAATTAGGCACACAAATCGATGACGTCAAAATTCCGATTGCAAATAACCTGAAGATTTTAGGTGTCACCCTCTACATGGTTTCCTTATTTGCGCACACAATTGCAATCGTTACTACAGTACAGAGCCGCAAAAAGGTTCTCACGTCGCTCGCCGGTAGCACAAGGCGAGTGGCCGGCCAGTTCTAAACTACGCTGCGTCAGTGTGGTCGCTGGGGACTAGAAAGACTAAGTGGACGAAGCCGCAGACCTGCCAAAACACTGCCCTTCGGACTTCCACGGTCATTTACGAGGGACTGTAATAGAATACATTTGGATCTTTCTTCGAAAACTACTGCATGGATTTTGATGTGGCTTTAACCGGGGCTTAGACAGAAGCATAACATAGGGTATATTTTATCGAACTATTAATTGGGGGGAAACAATGTTTCGCAGAAATGGTTTGGAATCATTTTCTTTTGAAGATAATTTTTTTTCAACGGTACCAGGCCTGCAAACCGCTTCAAAAATCGTTGCGGTTCGATTCAGTGTTCCCAACCACTTATAAAAAACTTGTGCCGATACAAGAACCGGTTCATGAGTGTTTCTGTACTGCGATTCATTTCGGTTCAAATGGTATTTGTTTTTTTTTTTTTTGCTTATACTAATTCATACAAATATCACAAAAATATGGAAAATACTATATACATATAAAAGAATAAAGGGATTTGTTATGCAAATATGTATAATATTTATCAGAACTTTAATATTTAATATTATTTCATGAAACTTTTGATAATGAATTGGCACTCATATTTGAAGAAGTGAAGTCAAAGTGAGGCGAAATTTAAAAATTTTGAATACACTTTTTTAAGCTTTGGACGAGTGGTAAGTATAGTCGAGTAGTCAAAATCTGCATACTTAGAACTTTGAATTGGCATACAAAATATTGGATTAGGGTTGAAACCCCATTTTCGATAGGTTGGTTTTAAATTTCATAAGGATATCTATGGGGTGGAAAAAATTAATAGGAGTGTAACATTTGGGCCAGGTTTGACTATTTTTCTGTTGTTTGTTTAGCAATTTTACCATAAGAGTTGCGTATTTTCAGCAAAGTTGTGTATTACTAAAGTTGTTTGTGGATTTTTATTTTGATCCGAACCGAACCGAATCATTTTTGGAGTAGTTGTCGGTTCGGTTTTGGCATTTCAAAATAAAAACGGTTCGGGTTAAAACGTGTTTGAAGCAAAGGTTTATTTTTTTTAATGCAGCGCGCATGCTAGGTATATCTTGTTTTTATTAATAACGTACTAAATTACATTCCCCATGTTGTATGGAATGGAATGTGAGTTTAGCAGCTTGATTTTAGGTTGCTTGATAAATAATAAATCAATACTAAAACTTACCATTCGCCGGCGCCGGTGAGTTGATTGTGTTCTCAAATTGTTCTTCATACTTCAATGTTGGTGTTAAACTCTCGTAAGGTATTTGTTCACTAAACTTTGCCAGCTCCTGCTCGACCAGCGTAGGTCCGGGGACTGATGGTAAATCCATATCCGCGATTTGCTCCGATTCTTTTGCTGAGGCAGTTACAGTGGCAGGCGAATTCGGCTTTGGCAACTCTGTCGAAGACATTGTGGCTTTAGTATCCTGCGGCGCCATAGGTGTCGGTGACAATTCATTTTTAGCTGATTCAAGCAATGCTGATGTCGTCGGTGTTGCCGGTGTTAAATCAGCGGTGGGAATGGATTGAGTTGTTGATGCGGGTGTTGATATAGCAGGTGGTGTCGGCACATCACGACTTTCGCCATTGAGCAAATAAGTTGGCAACGTTGGCGTAGCTTCGAAGCTCATCAATGTCATTGCAGCATCCTTAATTACATGTACAGTAGTTGCATCAACAATGCTCTCCAAGTCGGAAATTTTATGTACACGTTTTGATAAATGTGACAACAAACAATCGCTACTGGATTCCTCCTCATCGGAAGTGGTAGATGTGGTATTTTGTAAGCGAACGAAATCGTCAACAGTTTCGGTCACCAATGGTTTTGTGTTTTGTGTTGTAACGCCCTCCATGGGTGTTATCGAACGGGAATGCGCGTCATTTTGTAAACCAATTACAGTAGGTGGATCTGTGACAATATGTATGTTAGACGAGAAGGAATCACATGAGGGACGTTTTGGTAATATTATGCCTGTCGCCAGTAGCGAGTCACCATTTTCATTTTGGAGTTCGTGTGAGATTACGTTAAGTGTTTTTGTTGGTATTGTTGGTTGTATTTTTGTCGTTGTATTTGCTAACATTGTAAGACTTGCAGCAGCAGCTGCCATTTCATTCGATATCTCTACATGGGTTCTGTCTAACATGACCTTGAGCGAGTGTGGTGAGTTTGCTGTGGCTGGGAGTACAGATGCAGGACAACGCTCTGGAACTTGCTCAGCAGTTGCAAAATCTGTAGCTTTAGCTGCCTTGGTTCCAGTATTTTCAGTGACCACCACTGGTTCGTTGGATTTCGGCACTAATGTTTTGGGTGCAGTCTTGACTTTGACTAGCAACAAATCACTCAAAAGGCCATCCTTCACATGCCTACCAGGTGTTACGTCCACTACTTGCGTAACAATTGCACCATGTGTGTGCTTGCCTTTAAACTGTTTATCAATAATATTGCTACCACCTATGTCCATTGGAGCAATATTTGTAATAGTTTGGTTGGGTAAATTTGTCGTTGCTTCGATAGCTGGTGCGCACTCGTCGTTCTTCGATGGCTGCTCCTCTGATATTTTTCGTTGTTCGCCGCAAATTTCCCGCCGATAGTCTCCACCACCTTCCTCAGTGATTTCACCTTCCGCCTTTAGCGATGTACAACTGCTTTCTGTAACGCTTTTATTTTCACCTGCCGATATTGTACTAACTGTTTTATCGTCGTTTGGGTGTTTGTTGATATCACATTGTGATGTGTCTTCTACATTCAAGTTGGCATCAACATTAATCGTGTTATCGCGTTTTGTCTTACTCTCCTTCTTTTCGCTTGGCACCACCACCTTATCTGACAATTTTAGCTTTTTGCTGAGATGTGTTTGCTTCCGTTGTGGTTTGCGCCTTATCGCTTTCTTAGCGGGTGCTTCGACCGCTGGCGAAGGCGCATTGGAGATTAATTCCTTAGGTGTGTTTATAAGTACATTTTCTATAACTTTCTTGACAGAGGCACCATATTTTTTATCCATCTCGAGGAGTTGTGTTTTGAGTCGCTGTTTTAGCTTTTGAATGCGTTCCATCCTTTCAGGTTGAAGCTGCAACCCCAATACTGCTGACTCTTCCTTGTTCTTATTGGCAATCGTTTGAATTTCATTCGTTTCGTTTTCACTTTGGCAGATTGGTATGGTTGAGGCTGGCCTCAGCATTGATAATTTATCGCTGTAATTCTTTTCAGGTGAGCCTGACTGCGAACTTGAGTTTATATTTAAATGCTGTAAGCGCTTTAGGCGCACCTTAACGGTTTTTGTTAGCGTTTGTGGCGTGGTAGAATTCAGCAACCACGAAGTGTTGCTTGAGGGGAAGTCCGTGCTGCTTGAAGGATCTTTCATGCTGCGCCTCACCTCCACGCGATTGCGGCTAATGAATATTGATGGTGATAAGGAGGGTGCACGCATTAAATCGGTTTTAGATGATGTGGGTGAAGAAAATGAAAAAGAAGATTTAAGCAGCCAATTTTCACGAGCCGTCTCCTTGTTCGATTTATTCGATACGATTTGTGTGGGCAGAATTACTGCTTTATTTGTAGACTTATGTAATGTGGGTGTCATTGATCTGGCATATCGTGTACGCGAGGTTGTTTGCGTTTTTTCTGTTACTGATGGTATTTCTAGTTTTTCAGATAAACTTGTTACTAACGGCATTTTTGGGCGTTCAGAAAAACTCGTGACTAACGGAATTTTTAATTTTTCCGATAAACTTGTTGCTAGCGGTATTTCCGTTCTTTCAGTTAAACTTGTGCCCATCGGCATTTTTGTGTTTTCGGATGAACTAGCTATTGATGGTTTTCTTGTTTTTTCAGTTAAACTCCTTAATAGTGGAATTTTTGGTTTTTCGGACAAACTTGCTTTACTTGATACCTCTATTTTGCTCTTTAGTTTTTCACCGACAGTTATCCCGATTTTAGCTAAATCATCAGTTTTTAATGTTTTACTCGCTGCACCCAGTACGCGTGTTGGTTTTTCAGTGGTCCTATTACCTGTGGACATTTCCATTTCGATATCTTCCGATGCATTGTTTGCTTTTGATGTTGTGGTTCCAATCTGTAGCATACGCGGTGATTGTGCTCGTGCTTTGGACGATTTGACCTTTACTTTGTCCAATTCATTTTCCATTCCTACTGGCACCCTCGTTTCAGTTGCCGATTTATCGCCTTTCGCTTTCATCGTACTTATATTCTTCGTAGTCGCTGAAGAATACTCTGCATCAGCTGCTGTTGTTTGCCTAGCTGCAGTTTCTATTTCATTTTCAATTGTCTCATCCTCATTTTGCACACTCGCAATACGATCTGGTGTGACAGAACGACTACGTGCTAGTGTTTTTGTTTTGAGTTTCATTTTCCTTTCCTTGACAAGCAATCGCTTGCGATTCAATGTAATAGGTGAGAGATGTTCCCCTTGTACTTCCGGCGCTAACACGGCCTTCCCTTGCACCTCGGCACGTTGCCGTTTAATTTCTGCAATTTCCGCCATTAAACGTTTGCCCTCCTCACGCTTCTGCTTTAAAATATTCTGAAATTGTTGACGCTTTAGTGCACGCTGTCGCTGCATTTCTCTCTGCTTTTCCAACAAATCGTTGATGAAGGCAATCTCTTGCTTTTTATATTTGACAACCTCATCGTTCTCTTGCAACACCACAGCACATTTCTTATGCAGTTTGGGATCGGCTGCGATTTCAGCGGAAGTGATGATGGGACTATTGGTACGCTCACTCACGGGTGAAGTTGAGTTGTTACGTTGCGCTGATCGTGGGCTGGTGACAGTTTGTGGAGATATGGTGGCGCTTCGATGCGGGCGTGAAGTTTGCGTAGAAATTGTCGTATTGCCAACTAGCGGAGTGTTGGTGTCACTACTGCGTGCCGCGGCACTATTAGCTATAGGAGGTTTAGTAATTTTATAACTGCTAAAAAGTGTGGCAATTGCGTTGATATGCTCTAAATGCGGTGAATGAAATGTGTAAAAAATATATAAAAGATTTGGTTAGTTTTATTGAATATGTGTATTTTTTAAAATATCTGTTAATTATTATTTGCATAGGGAATTGTTTGGTGATGCAGAGAAATGCGATTAAAATATTAGGTGTTGATGTATTTTTTTTTTTTTACAAAATATATATGCACAGTTATTAGTCGGCCGTGATAAATCAAATTTGTGTATATCTTCAAATATTCTAGCCAATAGTTTTGTCAATCTATGATCCAATATTTTTTAAAACAATGGGTATGAAACGCACGGATATTATTTTACATAAATATGTATGAATATATGTTTAAAATATTTTCTGCTTCTTATGGAAAATAAAACATAATATTGTCTGGAGCCTCTATACAGGGGTCGACAGTTGAAGTGTGACTTATTATGTGAAATTATTTTCTAATGATTTGAAGGACAAAAATATGTGTAAATATCAAACAATTAGGATATATTCATTTCAGCTCGATGCGATCACCTTTTGACTTGACCATAGCTTTTAGAAGTCAGAAAACGAGTTGCATTCTAAACGAATGTGGGCGTACATACTGACATATTTTTTTGACCTCGCCTAACTAATCAGAATAAATTTGTCATAAGTAATTTAACAAATATGACCGGCTGTAAGGTTGGAAACATTTCAATTGCTGAACCACTATACATACTTATTTTTCGAAGAAGTATACATTTCCACTTGGTGGTTTATAGTTCTAGATTATAAAAATCCTATAAAGCCTGAAAGTTGTTGTAAAATCTTTTCAGTCGTTTCGTAGATTACCGCGAAAAAGGAACAGAAAAAGTTGCTCTGTTCCAAGGAGTTCAAACACAACGTGGTTGCTTAACAGCTATAATTGGAAAATACATACATACATATGTATGTTTGCTCTTTTTGATAAGAATTATTTTTCAACTTTTGTTCTTTATGTTTGGAGTGAAACATTTATGTTGATTCATAACGATTGATATTTAAGTGACTTTTTAACGGAAGCTTTGTAAACATTATAGCTATATACCCTATATACCTATTTTAGATAGTCATCCAAGTTTCGATTGGTTTATATCCATGAATAATGGTTAATTTTTCACATCGAACTTACAAAGAGTTCTGGGCTGTTTTTGTAAATAAGAGTAGTAATATATAAAGGAAAATTTGATTTTACTGATGTCTTTTTTCACAAAAAATTACAATAAGTTATTAAAAGTGATCATGTATCTATACATATGTAATAATAATAAATAATAACTGCTCCTTTTACACTTTGAATTGATAGTAATAGCTGTGGTGTCGTCCCCAAACAAAAAAAAAAAAACAAAAAAAAAAGATAACATGCAGAATAAAAAGGGCCTATATTCAGATTATTCGTTTAAATAATCTCAAAACAGAGTTCATCATGTGATGTAATTTACTGTTTCCATAAAGTGTTATGAAATTCCGAATGCCAACTTTTTGCAAATTGAATTGAAAAAAAAAACTGTAGTTGTCAATTCATAAAACAATATTAAAAGTTAATAAAACTAGGTAGAACTTCAGGATCAGTTTGTCTAAAGTATTCCTTAAATACAAAAAGTCCATCATGTAAATGCATGGGAAATCTTTAGCCTATCTCTTAGTGGGGGTATTTAAATTCACGAAACTTTGTTTTAGAAGAAACCAAAGAGATAACCTTCTGTTTTTTTCTGTTTAAAGAAAATCGAATAAGTTTCGCATTAGATTAGTCAGAAAACTAGTTCCTGGAATGACGCAAAGCGTTACAAGTTTTGCATCCAAATTGAGTGTTGGTGCCACATTGATTATACTTTCTTTACGCAAATCATATTCGCTGTATGCTCACAACTCAAATCTGATATTTGTATCAATCAATTCAAATCTAAACATCTCGGGTATAAGCCTGAAATTTTGTAATGCAACTTCTATTATACATAGGTATATGTACATAAATGACCTTCGACAAAATTATAATCAAATTCTATTGGATAAATTCGCTTATATAAAACGTCTGGATTTCTCAGCAGGTTTGTCCAAAAATGCAGACGAATGGTGTAAAGAGCGAGTTCAATATTTTTATTTTTTGTGTATTCATTCTATGTTTGATAAGCCGCAAATAGGTATGAGAGTTCAAATTTACTACTCGATTAATGTATGAAATGCTTAACTGCAGGAAAATACGAATAATAATAATTTATCGGCATTTTCGATTATTTTTTTGTTTAGGGTTAAAATAAAGAAAATACATGTTTGCAATTTTTGTTTGGTTTATTGTGATATATTAAAGAATTCCTTTACAATTTTTATTCCTTTACAAGGAAATATTCGATTAATGCTTTTCATTTAATCTTGTTTTCCCTAACTGGAAGCTATCCCATATATTCCATTTGTTATCAGTAGCCACTAAAGGACTCTATGAGAAACACGGGCGGCACCAGAGCCATTCATCGAAGTGTAGAATGTGTGAAACATACAAAACATGAAAACGATTACTTCGCGTGGATTTAGGGATTTGTTATGCTTTTCATTTTAGAAGATTATATTAATGCCTCATTTTGCACATCACTCATGAATGCTGAAGTTGTCTCTACGTCAGAAGAGATAGCAGTACGATTCGGCTCCTTACGACTAAGCCCCACTGCTTTAAATTCATTTATTCTCATTAATTTATCTTTTTATTTCCCTTCAAGTTAAAAATTATATGGGTCCGCTTAAAACTATTTTTATTAATTTCATTAAAAAAAAAAAAGTTTTATTGAAATAAATCGGTCAGAAAATGTAAGTTATTACAAATTGAATAAAAGCGCATATAGTGTATCATTGATGAATATTACATTCTACATATATTGATTTGATTCCACTAAGTCTGTGGGGGATGCTGACGGTTTTTCATGAGTTTGTTTTCAACAATATTTTATAAATCGCAATTCTAAAAACAGATTTGAATTTTACATAAAATTATGCAAATTTTTATATTCAAAAGGTTTACATCCATATAGATTTTCTCACTGTTAGAGCCATTTGCATGCCAGTGTTAAGCAGCTGAATGTACCTTTAAAACGCCATAGAAGTATAGTATTACTTATTTGATATTCTGAATTTTTTTTTTGGCAATAATTGCAAAATGACCCCGAAAACAAAGGGGTTACCTCTGGGAAAATAAATGAAACACATTTTCATGAAAATTAAATGAAACACATTTTCATGTTCAACGTTCCAAAATTAGTCTAAAAATAGTCGAATTGACTTTCTGTTGTGCTGTATCGAAATTTCTCGCTGAGTGCATACCAAAAATGTTGGCAGACATTCTCAACTCAAAAACATCCTTTTTTTGTGTGTGTGTGTGTTTTTTTTTTAACAGTAACACATTGTCAGTAAACATGCTATGCTTCTTTTATACATATTTATTGAAATATAGAAAGTCGTTAGAACCATAGTAGCCTATCCCCAAAGATATTTATTTGAGTATGAGGAATTCGTTGCAGCGTTATTTGATACATGTTGTACCATTCGTGTTATTTTTATATATAATAAACTATGCGCTTTTCTTTGTATATCATAGATATATTTAAAATATTTTTTATCTAAGCCGTGAGTTTCATACCAATTACAAGTTACTAGCCATATAGAATCAACACTCTAATAGGGCAATTTCGAAAAGATTTAAACAACTTTAACAACTTTTAGAATTCAATTCAATTTCGTAAAACATAAGCTAGACCGTTAAGTGTTAGTTAAGGAAAAGGTGTTAAGTTACATACGTACGTACATATATATAGTATAACTACATTTTACGTGCTGTATACAGATCTTTGATTAGGTCACGGTTTGTATTACGTATTACGTATTACGAAATGGAATCGAAATGATTACACAAAGGTACAATTTTTTAGTATTACTTTTAACTACTATTACAGATCAATATAATGCACTAGTCTAATCACATTTGTAAGCGTTTAGATATTTATCACAGTTCGTTCACAAGCAGGTAACATGTTCTATGGAGAAAAAAATCACACACCACATTTCTACTCAGTTCCAACTCTCCATAGTAATCCAACTAACCGTTTGACCAATTAACTGATCATATTATGCAATTGTATAAGAATACAAAAATAAACAAAAACAAAAAATTGACTGACTGACCGATTGACAGTTTAGTTTCCGCAGTAGCTAGATATTTCATAAACCAATATTTTATATTTAAATGCATTATTATCTAACGCTCTAGCGCTAGACGCTTTTGTTTTCCAAAAGTCTTTGTGTCACACTGTGAGTGTGTATTGAAAAGAAATTCACAGTTCTTATGAATACCAAAATAATTGTTTCATTCTGAAAGCGTTTCGTAAAGCATCATAGAATGATTAGAGTGAAGTTAGTGAAAACACCATCTGCGCGATCGCCACATGCCACACTACTAATTGTACATATACATTTTGATTTGATTAGTGATTAGAGATTTAGAGCATAGTTATACATTCAGGTGTAGAAATGCAAGAGAGATGTAATTTATATAGTAGGTACATTAATTAACATTTAAGTAATTACCAGGTTTATGTTGAATAGTTGTATACAATGCGCAATCGCAAACTGCTCAGTGAAATGTATTTTCAATATTTTTGACGTAGATTTGGGTGTTGTTTTGTTTGGTTTTCAAGTTATTGTTTTTTTTTTTTCATTTTTTTTGTGTTTTTTTGGTTTGTTTTGTATAAAAGAAAGAAAAGCATAGCAAAATCGAAATTATTATAACTAGCATTTGAAAAAATCTTTTTCATATCAAAATTAATCTTATCAGTCGCTAAAGCATACAGCTACATACATATTTGTGCTGAAAATTTTTTAAAAACAATAAATTTTTTTTTTGGTACATGAAATTAAGAAAAAAAGTATCCAATCCATTGCAAGCAAAATATAAAAAAATGCGCGTTGTTGCTGTTAAAAAGTTATTAAAAGTGAAGCTGGGTCACAGTTACATTAAATTACATTAGTTTCATGAAATTATAATTAATTAAAGAATTGCTTTACATTTATTGGTATGCTTTGGTTTGAGTTTTGAGTTGCATTAAATTAAATTGTTGATTGCAGATTAGAATGGGTTAGGTTATTTGAAATTTGAGGTTGATTGTAGTTTACATTGAATTTGTTAACATGGATCCAGTTCAAAACGACATGTTAGTTGATTGTGGTTGGTGAGTTTCGTAGCAAATCGTTCGAAGTTGATTGAAGAAGTTTGCCGCAGGATGTAGAAATGTTTTTTCAAAAAAAAAAAAAAAAAAATATATATATCCTTCACACGAGGAGTGCGTAGTCCAAAATATATTCTAAATTATCAGATATTGTATGCAGTATAGAAATAAGCATACTGCTCTTTGTAAATTTTACTTTTCTGCTGTTAGAACAGCGAACGAGTTTTATTTTGTACGCAAACCGAGTAGTGTACAATTGTCCAAACGCTTGTCGAAGAAGCTTACACCTCACATACACTATATATATATAAAAAAAAATATTTTTAATAACACCATTATTTTTACAACAATTGCAATTTCTAATTATTCTTTGCGAACTTAATGCACTTATTTAAATATTTGATTCGAAAACTATTATTTAATACGGTTTCTTTTTAACAGTGAACCGAAACCCCCATATAAAGCTCTACAATTGCATATAAATATATTGTATTACTGTGCATATATTTGTGCGTTTTTAGACCAAGATCAATACCGTGTGTTTAATTGAAAAATTGTGCTAGTTCGTTCACTACAAATGTGTACTAGATATGTATATAAAAAGCAATATTTAGTAAAATTGTAATAATATACAAACCAACATTTCGTTTTGGCAACTTCAAAATGAATTTTGAGAACAAAGTAAAATTAAAATTAAGATAAAAACCCAAAGCAAAATTTCAGTTCCAAAATTTTTTTAGTGTTTATTTTATTCTGCATATTTCAAAATCTCAATTTAATATAAATAGTAATTGGTTTGGACTTCAAGCAATTTCAGAAAAGAATAATGGTCTAAATACGCGTAATTATATGCCAGTTCATTTTAGTGTAAATATTTCTTAAACCTATTAAATATACATACAAAATTTAACGTTCAGTTCTTGTTCAAATATAAAAAAATATAATAAAATTCTAGTAACTTATTGACATGGCTGACTGAGCACAAACAAATGCATTAAAGTAATTTGAACATAAGGTAAATGTGATTAAATATTGTGATAAATTTTTATTTGGACACAAGTTTTGTATCTTACATTATTATATTTTCAAAATTAATGCTCGCATTAATAAGAAAATATTTTTCTCATACTTAAAACACTAATAACTTTTGATTAGTATGCAGTATAAATAAAATCGAATCAAAACGTATGACGAAATTCGTTGCATTCAAATGTAGTCAGTTGAATTATAAAACATGTTGGCATTTCGTCAAATTTTGTCAACAACAATTTTACCTAATGAATACCAAGCATTATGCTTAGACTTCGGTTTTATGCAAACGCCGAATACATTTCGATTTATGTATAACTGTAAAATGTGAAATACTAAGTGCAAAACATCTGAGTCGAAATCCGCCTACTCTTTGTTTTTTTTTTTTAAATCTTCCTATGCGGCGTTTTATTGGAATATGGAACAAAAATAAAATGTAATAATACACATAATAAATTTTACAGGCGAATCCGTTTTGTGAAACACATTGTATGTTTCCATTAAGAGATTTAACTCAGAGCAGATTTAACACTAAATCTGTTAGGTTGGTCTTTCAAAATTAAATTTCGAAAGGCCCACCAAATATATACAATTTACAATCCCTGAATGCTCAAGAAAAGTTTTTAAAATTGTATACACTTTTTTGTGAAAGAAGAGCTACCAAAATTCATGAATTTTCATGTTTTGAGAACATTAAAAAGAATTTGTTAAGTTTGGTCTTTGAGCATTTGGTGTGGTGTCTGTGCAATGCTGTCTTGTGTAGCGGAGTGTACGGCAAGTGGCTTGACGGGAAGTTGGATGATCTCGTTTTGGGAGAGTTTCTGGATTTGTGGTTTTGCGCAAAGGTCGGTCAGGGGAATTTTATAAAGTGAGCTTCGGCGTCGGATATGGTGCTGGATAACTAGGGGCAGCGGGAGCGGGTTCAGCAAAGAAAATGGCGAAAATAAGATTCAGAAGATTCAGTGAATAAAGGCGAAATGTCTTCAGAACCTAATGCAGATAAGGTTGTAGCAGGGGTACAGGACCACCGCTGTAGGGTGTTTTAGCCCCTAAAGGAGCTAGTTTGACAACTGTATTAGCAGCTAGGGATTGTAATGTGGTGCAAAATGGCGTGAGTGGTATGGTGGGATGTTACAAGAATGGGAAATAATGAAAAAGCGCAAAAAGATGCAGTGTATCAAAGTGGAATTTACTCTGCAAAGGGGCGGATTTAGCGCGCTTTGAAAATAAGGTTATTTCTGTATGAGAAGATTAGAAAATGGCTTGTAGAGCATTATTGCGATTGGGAAAACGGCTCACAAATCTTTTTCGAGAATTACAATGCGGCTAATGAGTCGTTGGGTAACGTAAATCTTGTTGACTTGGGGACATATGCGGTTCTGCGGCAAATACCTATAGAATTTTTTTGTGTGGAAAGTGGAGAAGTGTGTTCCCAGATGAGATTCGGATGAAGTTAAGTGTAATCACTTCTCAGTTTAGGGACAAAGTGGAGAAGTTGAATGTAAACGCGAATACTAGGGAAGCCTGGAATTAAGTGGGCAACGTAAACGGAAGAAGAAATAAAAATAATTAGTGGGTATGTGAAAATAATCTAAGGTATCTGGCAATAGTGATTGGACAGATTCGGAGTATTGACGAGAAGGATTTGTGGAAATGCAGATGAGAAGTAAAGGGAAAAGGACTTGGATTAGTTTCACTTTTGAAGTATTTCTGGAAGTGTTGTGGGGGAAAAAGTATCGGCTGGTGGGCACAATAGTGGGACTTGGAGGATTCGTATAATTATGAGTATTGGGAAGTTAGGTACTATTTTGACTCAGGGTGACTGTGACGTGAGGGTAGTAAATTGGATTTTAAATTTATTTTCGAGTAGAGTATCTATTCTGCGAGGTTGCATGTTGGTTTTGAAGAAGTGCTAAGAATATACCAATTTGCGGATGACATTATGATGGTAGGGTATGATATGGATAAGACTGAGGCACTACGAAATTAAAAAAATCTTTTCTTTGCAATTGGGAGGAAAGACAAATTTTATGCAAGTAAAACAAGGAGGAAGCAATATTCTTTGAATGGGCTGCCGGTAGAACAAGTGCTTAGGTTGAAATGGCTAGAGAGAGTGATCAACGCTAATAACTCAGTAATCATTGAAAATATATGTATAAAGTTCAGAGCAGTTCGGTTCGGTTAGGTTCGGCCCTAAAAATCTAGTATTTTCCTAGGGCTCAATAGCACAGATTTTATAGTTTGCAACACTAAATTCCAGGTCGCTTTACCGAGTTGGCTCAATTCGTATATTTTTCCGAGTTTGTATTTTTGATTTACATGCAACGAATTTCGTTTTTCAAATACTTATACCTACATGATACAAAATAAAAATGCTCTTTGGCATGAAATACAAACTTATTATTACATAATACCTACGGTTGCTAGTTAAACAAAATAAATTTGAAAACAAGAAAATTTAATTTTTTATGCAACATTTACAAACGCATAAAAAAATTGCATGCTTGAGCTTTCAATTTAGTGTATAAATTTATAAAATCAAGGCATCTGTTACGTTAAGTTTCGTCATAGTTTAATAAAAAAAATTTTCTAGATGTACATAAATTTTTAGGTATATTGCAAAGCAGTCAAAATGCCATGGTAGTATTTTTTCTTTATATTCTAAATTCTTATAAACTTATGTCTCTACTAAAGTTATCTATGTAAATATTAAAATAAGTATAAAATTTCTCTAATAACTAGTTTTTGAATTTTGTATTTGAAAGCTTGCTTGGTTAGAAAATAAATAAACAACTGACGCATTTTGCAAGTCGACTTTAGACGTTTCAAGCGCCATTAAGGAAATAGAAGTACGGCTTGTAGCCTTATTAACTGATATAAAAAAAATAACAAAAACAAAAAAAAAACATTTGGAAAACATTATTTGTAGAATACAAATAGGAGACCGAATATAAAAACTCAGCTGTGAAACTCAAAAGATCTGCTTAACTCATATTTTAAGTTAAACAATTTAAGAAAACCTTTTAAAGCAACAAACAACTGCTGCCTTTTTAATAAAAATACATATAAAAAATCCAAATATGCACTTTTCATAAAAATACAAATAATAGGGGTTTGGACGTGATAAGATTTGTGACTAAATTTTATACATAATTTTTTTTACAATTAGCAAGTATTGCAGAAAGTTGAATTAAAGTGAAAAAATACAAAGCTATTTCACATATTGCACAAGTGAAGCAAATAAAAAAAATACCTACATATATCTTTGCACACTATGTGTAACATAGATATTCTAGTATGGAATTTTGTTTAAAAAAAAGTGATTTACCAGAAAGCACGCGCTTTCAGGATCTCAAATAATCAACCCCTTACGACCTTGCCATGCACCTCGACACCAGTCACATTTTCTTAAGCCATGAAGAGCTCGTTAAATTAATTATAGCATAGTTTCACATATCATTCCGTATGAGAAATGAGTTGGAAGACGTTTTTGTTTGCCACATGACGACTAAATAGCATTAACGGTTTTAATGGTGAATTGAAAAAAAAACTATTTAAATATCGATAAAACGAAATGTTAGGTTGAAGAGCTCTTCATGGCCATATGGATATCATATATGATTTTGCCGTTGCTGACTACCAGACGGTGATTGTAGAAGATGTGATTGTGACTGCGGCTGCTGCTGTGACTGTGATTGCGATCTAACATTTATTGGCCTACCACCATCTCGACGATCAGCAGCATCAGCCTCAACCTCAATAATCATACTCTCTAATAAGTGGAAAGCATTCGCAGAATTAGTAAATGATGGTCTTAGCTGTGGTTGTTCGGCTTGGTGACGCATTGTCGATTGCGTGACAAATGTTAATGGATGTGGATGTTGTACAAGTTGTTCTGGTTGGTGTTGTTGTTGTGACTCATGCGAATTATTGGTTAGTGAATAATAATTTGTTGGAGGTGTTATCATTTGGTTCGCTTTCGTGGTAGTTTGATTAGCTGTTGTAATTATATTGTTAATGCTTGCATTCAAACTTGCAGCTGCAATCGGACGTATTTTTGCGCTTTGATTTATTTGTGTGAACGCCTGTGTTGCCGGCGTATGGGGCGTGGAACGTTTTCGCTGATTATCGATAGAGGCAAACAGCTCTGCGTCATCTATATCATATTTTCGCGGCCGACCACGTTTACGCGTTAGATTAGCTTTAGTTGGTGATGTTGATGAAGCTGTTGGAGGTTTGCATATAGCAGGCGGTGGGTTTGAGTGAGGAGATGTTATGTTTGCTGCTGTGCTTTGTTGTTTTGAGATGTGCGACTTTGGCGATATTGTTGGCACTTGTGTTACCACCGTAAGGAATTGTTGTTGTTGTTGCTTATTTATTTGCTGCGGTTGTTGTTGTATTATCTGCCGCGGCGATGGATATTGTATCAGCGAGTTTGACGCCATTATTCCATGCACCCGCTGACCATGATCTACCCTTAACAGCGGCTGTGTTTGCTGCTGCTGCTGCTGGATTATATGAAATTGTATTTCCGTTTGCCTTTGTGTTTCTTGCTTTTTCAGCTGCTGCCGTAAATGTTCCAGCTCAGCTTGATGTTTTTGTGGCGTATTGTTGTTGATCATTCTACTCGTATTTGTGGGTTGAAAAAATTGTGTTTGTTGTTGGTTTTGGTGTTGCTGTTGCTGTGTTGGCTGCAAAGCCGACGTAGTCCCTCTGCTCACTACGCCACGATTATTTCTTGCTATGCGAAGTGTTCTCGTATCTGCCGGCTGTGGTAAAGCTGTCGAAATAGTGGCTGCTGAGGTAGTTTTGGTCAAATCAGCAGGCTGTGAATGATCGACACATACATCCGCCGCATTCATCTTACCTTTTAAGGAATGCAACTGAAGTTCATTTATTTGTAGATCTTCTACGAAATTCGGTATTTGCTGCAACTGGTGGTAAGGCAGATATTGTATGAGTGCTTCTTGTGGAGGTGGTAGAATACTTTGTGTTGGATTGTTATTTGTGATCAAAGGCGTAAGGGCAGGCGGCGCTCCCAAAAAACGTAGCCGTGCTTCATCCAATGGAGTTGGCGGCAACATAAATCTAACATTATTGCTCTGCTGCAAACTACCGCCAAGTGCAGAGTTTTGCGGATGCTGTTGAGAGAACAACTGTATATTTTTGACGCTATCAATGGTAATGAGTTGTGGTGGGGACTGTGGTAAATGATTAGAGGTACTTGTAATGAATTGTGTGGGAAGTTTGACATTCGCCGTACTTTGGTATTGCTGTTGACGTGGGTGCTGTTGTTGTTGCTGCGGTTGCGGTTGCGGTTGCGGTTGGGGCTGTACGCTTGTGTGTCTATATTTCAATTTTGTGCCCTGCTTCCTCTCAGCATTTCCAACAGTTTGTGAGTGCGGTATGGGGCGATAGTGTATGGTAGCAGAGTTGCGTTGGGCTGATGCGTCACTTTGCTTAGAAATGTTGCTCATTTTAGGTTGCTTTTGTGCCGTATTGACTACTGCACTTTTTGGAGAAACATTTGCGTGGATTTTGGACGCTTTTTCAACTCTTCTGCTTGTCATATTCGTATTACCGTGTGCGGCAGCCTGGATTGATTTGTTTGAAGGTTCGGCGTTCATTATTGGATCGTCGATCTTTTGAAATGCAGTCTTTTTAATGGAAACTCTCCTTCTTTGTTGGTTTGATGGTAACGTTATAACACTCCCAGTAGTTACGCTATGGTGGTCTATGTTGTCGCCTGAACTTATTCCTTCAATTCTAGATACTTCATTGTCAAAAGCTAGGGTGTCAACACCAGTCTTGTTATCGCTTACACTTTCTTTACCTTCACTTACAACTTCATTGCTCGCAATACTTTCTTCATGTGCGACATTTCTCGAACTCGCGCTGGGTGCTGGCCAAGAACCTTCTACGTGATCGGGTAGCTGCTGTTGCCAGTGCTGTGCACTAGTTTGATCTGATTCCTCCCAATCATAATTTTTTTCCTGATCCGCTGCTACCAGCGCTTCCTCGAATGCATTCTCGAAACGTTGCGCGCTTATACTTTCATTTGAGGAGAGTATGGTGGGATTCTCGTCAAAATTGAACGCAACCGCATGCTCATAACCCGCTGTACCTTCATCGACTAACAACGGTAACGGATCGATATTTATAAGCTGATCTCCATTTGGACTATGCAACTCAGCACTTTCTATGCCCGTTAGCAGTCCACTGCCTTCGACTTCGTGCCAGTTCACGTACATTTGTGTATTCGAATTAGTTAAATGTAGTTGTTGCTGCATTGTTTGATTCACGCCGCCGCCACCACTGCATAGTTCCGCATTTAATGCATTAAATTCAAGCTCACGTACGCCCTCAGCCAAATTTGTTGGATTCACTACAGCTGTTGGTATAGCATTTGCCATGTGCGCCCCTTTTGTGGTAGCTGTTTGTGTTAATTGTTTTAGCAGCGCTTGAATACGTGCCCTAATACTCAATAATGGCGATTGATGTTCCTGCAGAATGCTTAGGGCCAGCGAAAGGCTCTTCACCATTTTCGACACATTCGCCGTCAATATAATACATTCATCGTTATCGTTAAGCATTGATATAGTGCCATCTTTGTGGTATTTCAATAAGAGTGGTTGAGAAACTGCATTCCCTTCATCATCGAACTGGGTGGCTTGAGCTAGTAAGGCGGCATGCGCTTCCGCCAATGCCTCTTTGTCGACAAATAAATTTCGGGCAGACTCTATAATGGCGGGTACATCGAGAAGTACCATCAATTGTTTTATGTACCTCTCGAAATGACAGAGATTTGGGTAACGTGTAACATTGCGCATTGATGCAGCAGTGAACGAAGGTGGCAGCACAGCCGCCGCTTGATTTATGTTAAATTCTGTGGTGCAAAAGGCAGCTGTTGTGGTCGTAAACACCGCTTCGGGCGTTTTCGTGTCCTCTAATACCGACGTCGACGCATTATTATGGTTTTTACGCTGTGGTGTGACAATCTGAACACGCGCTGGCACACGTGCACGCGCCGCACTTCGTGTCGTTTGTATTTGCGATTTTGAACTTCGAGCTGCAGGAATCTTCGCTGCTGCTGATTTACCCATATCGGTTATGCAGCTATCTGTTGTTATTGTGGAGTTATCACCTGTTATTGTATTCGAACTGTTTGTCCCGTTCGGTTCGAACTCTGAAAAACCAAAAACAGGAGTTGTCTCTGCTTTGGTTGTGCAAATAGCTGTTGTCGTAGGCTTTATTAAAGGCAAAATCGGTGACAGAGATGACATCTGTGCTAAGTGCTGTACCTCAGCCGCAGTTGTCGGTATAGTAGAACCTATATTGCGTTCGTCAACAGGCTGACAATCCACATTTTGTATAGGTACTGAACATAACTGGATTGTTGATGTCGAAACGTCACCCATAGGCAGCATTTCGATAGTATGCGCGGGTCTGGGTTTTGAAGTAATTGAACTTATTTTTAGCGGTGATGTTACGACGTCGTAGGAGTTGTTTTTTCTGTCGTCTGCAGCTACAACGTAACTTTGTGTTTGCGCAAAATTTGCACAATCTCGTTGATTTAATTGCATTCCAGACAGATGTGTGGAATTCATTTCATCCTGACCAACAAAGCCAAGATCGTCGTTCATTTGTGATAACTCATCCATGTTCACTCTATTAGTTGTGTCATGCTCTATGCCAAATTCCGCGTTTGGAAAGGTAGACAAGCTATTAAAATTCAAAGCTGTTGTTGTTATACCAGCGTTCGAAAGCGTCGAGTTCGCACTCGATGAATTTGTCAATAGTGTCACTTGAGTGGCTGGTGGTGTAGATGTTATATCAGTGTGTAGAAAATTTTGATTGTTTGCAGTTGTAAATAATTGCAGTTCACTGGAGTGGGTAGATGCTGTGGTATTCGTAGTAAAGTTTGGCATGAATTCAATTAGTTCGTTTTCGCTTGAAAAGTGTGCATTTATTTTGGTATCGGTGGTATAGTTAGACACTGGTTTTGTTAAATTCATGGGGCTGTTCTTAGGAGAGTTTACGTTATATTCTTCTTTAATTTCATGTGTACTGATGATCACATCATTATCTATATGTAAATCAGTTTCTGCATACTCCTTTGATACGAACATAGTATTGGTTCCTTCGAAATCGCTAACCGAATTATTCGACTCATTTAAGCAAACATTAACAAGGAATTGATCATTATAATTTGTTTGTATAACTTCATTAGCATTATTCTTATAATCATGCATGGGATTTTCGCTACTTTGGATTTTCTGTGTGGTAATTGAATCTTGATTTGTATTTTCTTTAAATTCTGCTATCGAAATTGACTTAGCGTTATCCAAACTATCACCTACCAAATCCTTATGTGAAAGTTCTGTGTAACACACTTCATGTACCGTAAGGTTCTGTTCATTAACTGGTAATGAAAACTCCTGGGAATGTTCGATTTCCATTTCGTTCAACCGTATCTGAACCTGATTAGCTGTACTATTGATTTCTTCGCTGCTTTGCAAAGTTCCATCTCGATTTTTACTTAAAAGGTAATTTTCCTGATTTACCTGAATGTTTATGGGCGAGTTTTCACTCTCATTTGGACTTTTCCGATCTGTTGTCACGTTATTTATCATGTTTTTATTGTTTACCAGATCCACAGAAACCGCTTTAACTTCAATTTCAGTTCTTAAAGCTACACTACTTTCAGTCAACATTTGCCGATCTTCATTCCCAGATTTGCCGAAATTCTGAAAAATTTGCTGTTGTGCTTGCGTGCCCTTCTCATTCTCGTCTGTATTATCTTCTATCAGTGTTCCCTGCGTTACATCTTTTTCAACATCCTTATTTTGGAATAGTGTCGTTTGTGCTATAATAAGATCCTGAGTGGAAGTGTTATGGGCTTTTTGTTGGCCCTCTGTTATTTGCAAAACCTTTATACTTTCGGGATCAATATATCCTTTTTCCTGTTGTTGTGTATTTATTAGCTTTCCGTCATTTGGTTGCTTCTGATGAGTTGTCATCACTTTTTCCACATTTCCTGCGTTCTCAAGTTCCATTTCTCGAGTTGATTTTATAATTTGCACGTTAAAAACTTCAGAATGCTTATGGTGTTCCTCATTTAATACATCTCTGCTTTGTTCAGTTAATAAGTTTCTACTCTGTGACGTTACCGTCACTAGATTGTCTTCATCTGACAAGAGAGCAGCAGCGTTGTACAAATCTTCTTCCAAAACATCTGAAATATTTCTTCTTTTTTTTAAAGGCACTCTCGGTGATTGACAACAACTTTCACGAGAGAGCGAGTGACGTGATGCTAAACTATCCGTTGAAATATTATCTTCACGTAAGTAACTGGGCACACTCGACGCTTTGGAATTCGTTGTTATAACGGTTTTCATTTGTGCATTCCTTTTAGCTAATGCCTCTAAAGCCGCTTTTGATGTAGAAGGTTTCTCTTCCAAATACCAATCCTTAGATCTGGTTAATTCTTCAAATCTTTTTATATATACGATTGGTATGGAAACTTTGAGACTTGGTGTTTGCATTGATATTTCATTATTAGAATTAACACTAATTGTTTTATCTGGTAAGGTATTTTCAGCGCACGCATTATCCGCCTCTCCCTCATAAAAATCGTTTGCGGTGTTGATATCGAATACTTTACCATCCCAAACATTTGCTTGATCGCTATGCAATGCAGTTGGTTCACTCTTTATTTGAAGATCGTATTGTGTGTCATATTCATTTCTCATAACCATTTCAAGTGGCTTTATAGCGTAATTGTGCTCCAGACTAGTCGACGCCATTGTATCCATCATTGCAGTTGGCATCAGTTCAGAGAGTAAATCATCATTATTTATAATAACATCGTGTTCTAAATCCAACAGTGATAAATCCTGAAAACTAGTACTCGCACTAGAAAGTAGTTCAACAACCTGTGCTTGGGATTGCACAACTTTAAAGTTTATTGGCTCATTTTTACATAAATCTGTAGTTGAAGTGGATGTTGGCGTAGTGCTACATGAACAACTGTTTGTGGAAGAACTGGTAATGTCGCTGCCGGTACAACTAAATGTCACACTACTGCATGCAGGCGTGCGTCCATCAGGTGGTGTTTGCGAAGCTAGGGGTGTTCTTATATTTGCATTTGCTATTATGCGTGCGGAATGGTTATATTCTTCTAATAATTTATCAGCTTCCATATTAGTTTTCAAAATATTTATACACTCTGTATTGTTTAGATCTTCATTTTTATTATCATTTATTTCTATGTGTGAGACGCTCAAAGCGATCGTGGAACCTTGGACTGGATATTCGGAAATATGTCGAAAACGGCCAGCATTCTTTGGTAGACATTTATTGCTAGAAATTGTGTGGTTACAAGCATCGGTCAGTTCCAGTGTTAGGCTCCTGAAATTCGAGATATCAACGAGTTGAGCATCACTGTTTTCTGGCGGTGAATTCGTATTTTCGAGACAGGCTACTGGCGCAGACTCGACGCTTACAGCTAACAAAACATCTTTCGGTTGCGCCGCAATAATTTCATCATTTGAAGCTTTTTCAATGAGCGGTGGAAAGCCTGACTGAACTTGAGTTTCGATTTCATCCACATTTTTACCAGCGATTCGGAGAGTACAATTTTTTTCCTTTGTCTCTTGCTGATTTCCTTGACTTTCGATTTGCATTCGCGTTATATCCTCGACAGTTTGCCTATCATCTGGTTGTAACAATAATATATCCTCATTTTGAATAGACACCTGCGCTGACCGGTTTCCCACTATCATAGTTGGAGCTTCTTCAATAGGCTGTCCCCTCATTGTTGGAGATTCGCTTGAGTTTAATTTTGTACCGTCTGGTTTTATGAAAACATTCTCAAAAGTAGGTGCTTCCTTTTCTACTGTTTTCTCGACATTCAATACACTGGTGATTATTCCTTGCTTTGTGTTTTTTATTTTTATACTCTTCAAAGAACTCTTAGCAGGCATGAATGTGGAGTCATCAAAAACAGTTTCAGCGTTTGCTTTCTTCAATCTAGAACGAGCATCATTTCGATAATCCTTTAAGTCGCTTAGCACTTTGGATATTTTCCCCGTTGCATCTACACTACATTTCTTTCTTTTTCGCTGTCCTTCTGCCGGCAATTCAGTTTGAGCCATCTCTTCGCTCGCCGTATTTGGGTCGACCACTTTTTTGTTGCTCAATATGCTTGATACATTTTCATATCTTTTACGTTTGTTTAGCACAGGATCCTCCAACACTGGTTCCGATTTTGGTCTAGTTTTTCTTTCGCGTGCAACTAAAGGTTTAATCGGTTCTATAACCGCATTTTCACTCTCCATTTGTAAGCTGGAATTGAGCACAGCCGCAAGTCGTCGAGTTATCGGCCGATGCGACACGTCGCCAAATTGCGATTCTAAATTTTGTACAACCTTATCTGACATTGGTAGAGTTGCCTTTTTCTCTGATTTTGTATTTGTTTTAGCCCTTGCCAAGCGTATTTTGATACAACGCTTGGCCAGTGTATTCGCTATTGCCCTCTTACTATGACGATTGGTTAGTGGCGTAGCCGGTACGCTCGTATTCTTCACTACTTCCCACTGTTCGGTTCTACGCAAACTATATCTTTCTCTGGTTTCAACGTCACTTGTTACAACGCCGGAATAGTCATTATCTAGTGATAATTCAGAAGCGTATGGCTTCGCAGGGGCGCTACCTTTTCCAAGTGTCAGTAATTTTGAGACAGTTGCGACTTTAGGCTCTGCTGTTTTAATCTTGGGCACCGCTGGTACACCAAGGCTAGTATGTTGACAAACCAATGTTTCAGGGGGTACAACAACAACCTTTGTAGCTTTGTTCGAAGTTCTTGGCGATTTGCGCGGCTGTTTAAACTCAGCTTTTGCTTGCTGCGAGCTAATGAAATTTTCAAAGAATGAATGAAAAGTTGGACCGGTGTTATGAGTTAAAGCCGGATTTGTAGGGGCGGTTGTTGTTTTCGGAAGAACGCTTTTTGAATTCAACGATGCACTTGTATCCGAATCCATTGGGTTAGTGCTCTGTTTTGTTTGCTTTAGTTTTTTTCCCATATTAGATTTATGGACTAGTGGTGACACTGTTAAAGCGACACTGCTAGCTTTAAGCTTGTCGCCTGCATTAAATAGGTGCATATCGTAGTTTACAGGCTTTCCACGTTTGCTGTTTTCAACAGCCACAGAATTCCGTTGGTTGGTGGAGGCGGTTTGTGTTTCAACTAGGATTTTTGGTTTTTGCTTTTTGGTTGTGTCTTTGCACACTTTCGTTAATTCGTTAGCTGAAACTGACTCAATGTCCTTGATGGTTACTGCAGTAATGATTTCCTTTTGAGCTTCGGTACCAGCTTCGCTTATTGCGATTGATTTATGTTTTAAATAATGATCACTAGTAATTTTTATATTCGTTTCAATAATATTTTGACACTTCGAATTGGCTGTGTTACCTACATCACCAATTGCTAATTCCTTTCTCTCGACAAGCTGCTTACTTTCTGCAACACTCTCTCTTGTAAGTTTGCAAATTTCAATATTTTCTGGCCCAATCATTTCTACCCTCGTAGGTTTCGATTCAAGGCGGCTTTGCGATACCACACAATCAGCCACAGTACCACTATACTTCTGAAAAGCCGCCTCGGTAAGTAAGACAGCTTGAGCGAGACGATCTAAATTTGTTTCAGGACTTTTATCACCACAAAAATAAATACCTGCACGCTCACGCTCTTCGCTTAATCCAAGAGCTGCGGTTGGGACACCTTGTAGTGAAACCGGTTCAGCATTCTTTTCAGCATTATAACCTGCATCATTTCCAGCCTTTCCAATTGAAATTTTATTACTTTTCTGAAAACACGCTTGCTCTACGTTAGTAGTATTTCCAGAAACTAACTCAGCAGTCAAACTACTTGGACTAGAGTTGGTACATTGCAAATTTACGCCACAACCGTTATTGTGTGTCAAATCTTTACTATTTATTTCTTTAATATTTTCACGCTCCAACGCTATTGGTAATTCATTTCTAGTCATATTAAGAGCTTCTACAGCTTTTACTGCTGCCACTAAGCGCACCAATCCATCACTGGAACTATTTAAGGAGCTGTTACTAAATATTTCCTCATGAACTTTGATCTGCTCAACTTTGGCATTAATGTTTTCCTCACAGATCGCAGACATACTAGGCGTAATATCCGAACGGTACGCTGTTGCACAAGTTTCTTTATTACCTGTATTTCCATTTTCTCCAATAGTTTTTATGCAAGCAACTGAGTTGCCTGTTATTTGGTCAGTAGCTAAGTTTTGCTGCTCATATTCGCTCACCGATTTCTGTTCGATGGTAACTTTATCAGCTTTATCTGATGGTACATTTGTTTCGACTTGAATATTGCTACCGATTTTCTGATAATTTCCAACTAAATATTCAGTGCAAGTAGTGTTTTTCTCACCAAAACCTTCATTTTTGGCTTCATTCTCAATCGTTTGCGTTTCCACTCTTACAGTTTCCAGTACAGTTTCAGCTATATCAGTATTTATTTTAGGTATTAAATTTGATTCTTTTTCAAAATTCGTACATATATTCCGATTTGAAGAAGTCGTATACATGGGCTCGGTTATTTCTTTTTCAATTTCAATATCTGTAATTTGTGTTTCAATCGAACTTCCCTCTATATTTAATGTATTATCACTGCCAGCGATGTTTTTATTTACTTGATCTTGACTACTTGGACTTAACGGCAGCTTTGTCTCAGTATTGTTCGGCAAGAGAATTATTTCACTACAACTTGTCTTCTTCTCAATAACGTCATTTGTATCGCTTACCGATTTTTGTTCGATGGTAACTTTATCAGCTTTATCTGATGGTACATTTGTTTCGACTTGAATATTGCTACCGATTTTCTGATCATTTCCAACTAAATCTTCAGTGCAAGTAGTGTTTTTCTCACCAAAACCTTCATTTTTGGCTTCATTCTCAATCGTTTGCGTTTCCACTCTTACAGTTTCCAGTACAGTTTCAGCTATATCAGTATTTATTTTAGGTATTAGATTTGATTCTTTTTCAAAATTCGTACATATATTCCGATTTGAAGAAGTCGTATACATGGGCTCGGTTATTTCTTTTTCAATTTCAATATCTGTAATTTGTGTTTCAATCGAACTTCCCTCTATATTTAATGTATTATCACTGCCAGCGATGTTTTTATTTACTTGATCTTGACTACTTGGACTTAACGGCAGCTTTGTCTCAGTATTGTTCGGCAAGAGAATTATTTCACTACAACTTGTCTTCTTCTCAATAACGTCATTTGTATCGCTTACCGATTTTTGTTCGATGGCAACTTTATCAGCTTTATCTGATGGTACATTTGTTTCGACTTGAATATTGCTACCGATTTTCTGATCATTTCCAACTAAATCTTCAGTGCAAGTAGTGTTTTTCTCACCAAAACCTTCATTTTTGGCTTCATTCTCAATCGTTTGCGTTTCCACTCTTACAGTTTCCAGTACAGTTTCGGCTATATCAGTATTTATTTTAGGTATTAGATTTGATTCTTTTTCAAAATTCGTACATATTTTCCGATTTGAAGAAGTCGTATACATGGGCTCGGTTATTTCCTTTTCAATTTCAATATCTGTAATTTGTGTTTCAATCGAACTTCCCTCTATATTTAATGTATTATCACTGCCAGCGATGTTTTTATTTACTTGATCTTGACTACTTGGACTTAACGGCAGCTTCCTCTCAATATTGTTCGGTAAGAAAATTACTTCACTATAACTTGTCTTCTTCTCAATAACGTCATTTGTATCGCTAAACGATTTTTGTTCGATGGTAACTTTATCAGTTTTATCTGATGGTACATTTGTTTCGACTTGAATATTGCTACCGATTTTCTGATCATTTTCAACTAAATCTTCAGTGCAAGTAGTGTTTTTCTCACCAAAACCTTCCTTTTTGGCTTCACTCTCAATCGTTTGCGTTTCCACTCTTACAGTTTTCAGTACAGTTTCAGCTATATCAGTATTTATTTTAGGTATTGAATTTGATTCTTGTTCAAAATTCGTACATATTTTCCGATTTGAAGAAGTCGTATACATGGGCTCGGTTATTTCTTTTTCAATTTCAATATCTGTAATTTGTGTTTCAATCGAACTTCCCTCTATATTTAATGTATTATCACTGCCAGCGATGTTTTTATTTACTTGATCTTGACTACTAGGACTTAACGGCAGCTTCCTCTCAATATTGTTCGGTAAGAAAATTACTTCACTATAACTTGTCTTCTTCTCAATAACGTCATTTGTATCGCTAAACGATTTTTGTTCGATGGTAACTTTATCAGTTTTATCTGATGGTACATTTGTTTCGACTTCAATATTGCTACCGATTTTCTGATCATTTTCAACTAAATCTTCAGTGCAAGTAGTGTTTTTCTCACCAAAACCTTCATTTTTGGCTTCACTCTCAATCGTTTGCGTTTCCACTCTTACAGTTTTCAGTACAGTTTCAGCTATATCAGTATTTATTTTAGGTATTGAATTTGATTCTTGTTCAAAATTAGTACATATTTTCCGATTTGAAGAAGTCGTATACATGGGCTCGGTTATTTCTTTTTCAATTTCAATGTCTGTAATTTGTGTTTCAATCGAACTTCCCTCTATATTTAATGTATTATCACTGCCAGCGATGTTTTTATTTACTTGATCTTGACTACATGGACTTAACGGCAGCTTCCTCTCAATATTGTTCGGTAAGAAAATTACTTCACTATAACTTGTCTTCTTCTTCTCAATAACGTCATTTGTTTCTTGGGCCACTGGAATATCTTCACTGATTTCTGTTATTTGTTTTGCCTCAGCGGGTTCATCTGATTTATCTTCGCAATTGCCAATCAACGCAATCTCATTGTTGTCATAAATATTGCAATCATGCGTATAGCCAGCGTGCTCAACAATCTGTTCCGTTATTTTCACATTCTGGGCAGCTTTTTCAGGCTTTACATTCCTTTGTACTTCTACTTTATCTGATGCTACCTGGATTTTCGATGGAGTTGCCTGTGAACTCCAATTTGAAGCTGTTATTGTTATTTCTCCAGTTTGCTCTTGCAGCAATGTTACATTTGTTAACATTTTACTTTGTTCAACTAAATTTATAACAGAGCTGCGCTGCTCTATACCTACCAAAGAATCGTTCACTTCAGTTGAAATTTCACTTAGGTTTTTTGGTGTGCTGTGTCTCTCAGTTTGTGTATTATTTTCGTTCAAGTTTTCGGTATTGCTCATGCTCTGCTTCAGCATCTCAGCATAGTTTTTCACAGCATGTTTGCCTACTATGTCTGATGGCTCTTGACCCACAGTTGATAGAATGTCATTTTCGGTTCCGGTTTGTTGCTTTAGAGTTTCTGCTGATATACCTTCTTCAGCTACAGCATCACCACACCTTTCCGTACAATGTATATCAACTGCCTCGTCTTTGTCAGCATTAACTCTAACGGTAAATTGCTGATTTTTAATAACATCTAAATCACTGGTGATTTCACTTGCAGTCTTGCTCAATTCTTTTGTACCTCCTCCACATTCCCTTTCTTTTGCCCCATTGCCTACTTTTCCCTCAACTTTAGCTAAGTTAATGCTTTCAATATTATCAGCGTACGAAGCAAGCTTCGCAAACGCTTCACCTGTTGAGCAATTTGGTTCAGAAATTGCACAGGTTTCCTTGGCTAAAGCCAATAAAATTCTGCTTCCCTGTGAATCATTAAAATCCCCAATCTTTGGCGATGCCGATGCAGCGCTACTCTCTAAATCACTTTGCTGCAACATTGCCTCAGTGCTACTCGTACAAATATCAATAACCACATTGCTTTCAAAAGAATTTGCCCTACCACTTTCTGTACTAGTACTCTCTACAATAGCTACCAGATTTTTGCTTTTAAAAGACTTTTCAGAGATCACCCTTTTCTTACGTTCATCTGCATTATTAATATCTAAATGTGGCCCTGTAGTTGTGGAAACGTTCGAGTTTTGTTCTTCCATTTCAACTTGTAAAATTTCACTATTTTTATGTACAATACGATCATTATCAACATCAGATATATTCATAATTTCAACATTTTTGTTACATATGCAATTGGTTGATGAAATATCTTTTGGCCCACGTATTGATTTAAAACGGTGTGAATCATAACGCGGCTTCATTTTACACTTTGGATTTTTACAAATGTTACTCTTCAAAACTGGCAAATATTGTTTTGATATAACTTTGCTATGAGCTTTTTTACTTTGAATTGGTTGAGTAGAAACTGTTAAATTACTTTTTGCTGTATTTACACTAGCACTAATATTAATAATATCATCATCCTCGGAATCAATTATTATTGCAGATGAACTTTTAATTTTACGTTTCTGTATTGGAAATCTGTTAACAAAACTCCTACCTTTTTGCGCCATTTGTTTAAGTGACTCGGTGGTGGAGGATGTTGAGGATGAAGGTGATGCAAAACGAGGCTGTGGTGAACTGGTACAAATAGGCTGTTGATTGTTGTTCTGCATTTTGCTAAGATGTATAGCTGGTTTTATCGGCACTTTTGTATTGGAGCGACGGGTGGGTCCAATAGGGTTATCGTTAAATTTCACTTGTTTTTTCACTGGCTTATCTTCGACATGTTTACCCTACAAATTAGATTACAATTGGAAAATTTCATTAGAATGTCATGTAAAAACCAGAAATAATCAAAGAGGTAAATAGAAAGTATCTAATTGAAAATAAAATTGGAATAATACATATGTATGCATGTATATTATATACATATATATGTATATTATATACATCTAATAATTTAATATAGAACGTCTATATGCAATTTTTATACTAGATTCAAGTGGCTACCGATGGAAACATAGGATAAGTTTAATTTTTGAAAAGTGGGCTAGCTAAGCCAGAAAAAATTTAAATTCGACATATCACAACAACTATTTGGAGCAGGATAATAATATTTGTGTATAAGTAATCTTTACATCAATCTGAATAAATTTTGGAAAAACGGGTGGTTATATTTCAAATCGTCATATCTGCTCAACTATATATAAGTATATACATCCTATATGTCAGGTATAGGATGTCCAGACGTGTTCTTATGAAACAACGTTAGTGGATTGATAGGCTAATCGTTCACGCAGTTCTCATTTAAGTTTAAAAAAAACTTAGAACGTTCTATCTATTAGATAGCTGGTCAATTATTGGGAGAGCAGCAACAATGTTGAAGACTTGTTTATCTCAGCGTACGTGTTGCTATGAGTTCCTTTGGACCATGATTCTTAAGGAATGAGCAGACCTTGAGATGATCCGTTAAACGAATTATACCTTACCGAGGAGGAGTTCGGATGGAGCCCTTTAACTTTTTATTTTATTGATTTTTATTGTATTTTTTTTAATTCATTTTATTTTCATTTTAATCTTTTTTTGGTTTTTTATTATATTTCTATTTGCTTTAATTCGTTATTTATTTTATATCTTTCTTTATAGAATTTTTTTCTTTAAAAAATTGTGTATACACTTATTCTTTCTTAATTATTTTATTTTTTATTTTTTGAATTGTTTAATGATTATTTTAACCTTTTAAAATTGTGTACTTGAATTTTATATGTTTATTCTATTAATCATATTTTATATTTACTCTATTTCGTTTATTTTTTTATAGTAAATTATTATGGTTGGTCCGAGTCCGGAATTGACGTAAACAATTTTTTATTGCAATGGCGACAGCAGCGCGAATTCACCCACCACTCTCCCTCGTATACTTTCTGATTACGTAATTTATCTCTGATAGTTTACAACAATGTTACGTGAGTTTTCTGTGAATGTCTGAAGCCGAATAGATAAATCATCAGTAATCACTAGCCGAGTCACAACAAATCAATATAGGCTAAGTTTCTTTTACGAGAAATGTAAACCTTTCGCCATCAAGTAAATTATTGTACTCACCTGCTTTGGACCACCCATGCTATGTCGAATATATTCTTCAGCGTTTCCACTTTTTCCCACGGATTCTCCACGGTTGTATCCTTCTTCATCTGCGTCATCTTCCGATGGGAATCGGCGATTTTGTGGCAGCAATGCTTGAGAGTATATAACTTTACCCAAATTGGATGTTGATGACGAACTGGCCGATGGCAAGGAATGATACTCCTCCTCATCATTATCATCTTCTCTTTCATAATAATCATTATTTTGTTCTTCATCGGCATTAAGACAATCTTTGTTTCCACCAATTCGACGGCTTCGTTCCTGCATAACTCTTCGTCTCAATTCATGCTCATCATCACATGTTCCTTGAAACTCCATATCATCATTGCCAAAGCGCTCTGGACCAATATCCAGACTAAATCTGGATGAATTGAACATGTGCATATTTTGCTTACCACTAACCGAGAAGGTGTTAACGATAAGCGGTAACTTCCCTTCGGAATGCCGGACCCTCCATGTTGATGGCGTTTTTGTGCCAACAGCTACACTATCACCTTCAACTTCACTTTCATCATAATCATCCCTTGTTCTTGCATAAGAACAGTCTCCATGCAGGGTTAATCGACTTGTTGATGTGCGCATATCCTCACTGGAATTGTTTTGCTTTTTAGATTTTGGCGCTAAATAAGTTCTAAGGCCATTTGGAGTAATTCCACTTGTTGGTAGCAGTTCATCTTCAGAGGCATCTTTTTCATCTGCAGTACTACCGTCCAGACTTGTGTAGTCAGTGTCAACAGCATCACAATCTTGATAAGATTCTGTCGGATCCAGTATGCTACCCGAAAACAATTCTCCATCAGAATCTGAATCTAAACAAATCACTTTTTCTGTATCATTAGTATGTACTCGCTTTGAAGCTCTTTCTTTTAGATCAGTTAGCCAAACCAAGGGATTCTCCACATGTTCTATGCTAGGCTCTTGTTCATCTTCGATCGTCAGATCCACACACTCAGCTGGTTCGGGGGTGACGACTCGACGGTTTATATGCCTTTGATATTTAGTTTCAGCCGCGTAGGTAGAACCGAAATCCCAAAACGGTGTAGTATTTATAACGTCGTCCTGAAATTTTAAATTAAAATTACTAATGAACCATATATTTATTTAGTCATTTATATTTAAAGTAAGCTACTGCTCAGCTTTTGCTTTAGTCATTCACTTAAGAAAACATACAAAGCGAAAAAACAATGGTAGCGACTAACTGCTAACTATTGCCACCACTAGGAAGTTTAGCTTAAGCATCAGACCTTTTACTTAAACATCATAGCAGAGGAGAACACTAGGTACGGGCGAAGTTGTGCGGAATATAATTTTATAATGCAGTTTCTGAACACGCTTTGACTCTGAAACACATTAAACGAATTGTTTCTTGTTTTTTCGTCCTTCCGACGGGATATAAAATAATGTATTTCAATTTTGTTACAAGCAGGCATTATGTAAAATAATATGAATTTTATACTCACAATTACGACTTCAATGTCATCATCCCCATTTAGCAAGGTGTCATCACAAATTGCTGCCTGAAAATTATAACAAGAAAATATAAATCAGCAAGGGAATCTTAATTTAAGCGAAAGGCTAGATATTTCAGTTAGTAATTAATTTTTGAGATAAATAAACATTTTATACTTTTAAATGCAAAATACTTACATTTTTTAAATCATGAAAATATTTGAGGCTATTTAAAATATCTTTAACAGCATGTTTTCGTGTATGAATAGTTGGCAAATGATTAGCATACATGGGATTCGTATGCAACGTCTTAGTTGGGCACATAAAATGTTGCGCTCGATTTATTAATTCCACTTGCTCTAATGGATCGCGAAGCATCTCCTTCCATAAATGCAATATTATTATATATTGCACGAATGTCTTATCTGGCAATTCTCTCTGAGACCATATATTGTTGCTCGTCGGTATTTCCGTTAAAAAGGTGCTATGTAAATTAAAAGTAAAGAAATCACAGTTAATAATAAACTAATATAATTACCACTAGCGACTTACTTGAAAAGTGGTTCCATTATAAAACGTGCCGAATACATATCGGGCATACGCAGAAACATTCTGAGTATATTTTCTTTGGCTAACGACTTAGAAATATTCAAACAAAATTAATAATTTAAAAAGTGCAAGTACAATATTTTAAAATTGTTTACTTACTTCATCCTTCACTGCTAAATGCTTATGTATAACATGTGCTATACGATGGATTAGAGCACACTTCTGTAATCTAGTCAAATTGAATGACAATCTTATTTCGAGTGAGTTGTAAACTGCAATTAATTGGCTTATGTGATACAAATAAGTACGATCCTGGAAGCAATTTGGTTAAAGGTATAAAAAAAATTAGTTATTCGAAACTTACCTCTCGATTAGAGGAACAAATGTCATGAAATAAATCCAATAAACGCAAAATATTTCTCTTTAATCTGCGGCACAGAATAAGTGATGTTCCCACTCTTTCAAATTCATTTTTGCAACCACTAAAAAGAATACAGCTCATTAGATTGTAATTTTTCAAAGAATATATGCATATGTATGTATGTATATATATTAGAGTTTATCACTCCCCATAAAAAAAAAAAACGAACGGTATTTATATTTTATACATTTAGGAAAAATATTAAGATTAAGTGGATCCAAAAATCGAGTTTTTTTTTATAAATAAAAATATTTTTTGAAAATATTTTTTTAAAAATCCACATGAGACGAAAAAAATAATAGAAACTTAAAATTTTATTTTCTCTACGGAATCATAATAATGAGAAAAATAAAAAAAAGCGGTGAGAAAATACCTTTCCAATGATTCCTTATAAATCTAAATCTTCCGCAAAGGTTCAAGACAACACCAAAAATCACATTAATATGATATCGTTAAATATTTTTAAAATATTTCCAAAATATTTTGGCGGATGTCTTAAAACATAATAAATTTTATAATTCCAAAGGAAAACCCTTCCTTTTTTTGATTAGGCACCCTAATGTCTATATATAGCATACTCAACAACGATGTACCTGATATAGAGTCGAATGACCTCAAACATTTTACGCTTTAACAAAGCATTATCCTTGACATCAGTAAGCGGCGCATGTAATAGCGCGTGTCGTATTTGGTAATGCGCATCTCGTATATGCGGAAACAATGCATCCATGTACTCGTCTGGTTCTTTGGGGGCGCGTCTCATATGACGCATGCATGCCCCCCGCCGGCTGCTGGTACTTCTTACAACACGAAATGTTGACACACTAGTCACGCTGGAGTTGGCCGGTGATACCGCACGGGTATCCGAAACCGACATTAGATCCTCAATTGCATCAACTGGCGTTAGGACACGAACTGCTGTTTCTTGCTCTGCCGGCGATGGACTAGCAACATTATTATTTGAACTCTGTATTTGTGGACCAGCCACATTATCACTTTGTAAATTTTCGCTTCGCCGTTCCGCAGCTTCGCTAATGGTTGGTGATAGCGAAGTTTCATTTTGAACTGTTTGGACTCTCAATATTGGGCTGAAGTATTTAACTGAAATGGTTGGCTTTTGAGATTGCTGGGAAGTTTGTGTTTTAAGGTTTGCATTGGTATTGGTGTAGGGCAATTCATCAGCATCAGTATTTACTGTTAACGCTGACGAATTGCTGTTCACTTCCTTATTTATAGCTGATGTTGCTGTTATCGCCGCCGCGGGTGGCAAAGGCGATGAGTTTATGGTTGGTGGCGTCGGTGGTCTTGGGGTTATGTTTGTTGCACACGCGGAGGTTTGAGATTGATTCAATTCATTAAGTCGCTGCGTGGTTGCCGACGGATCATCCTCACACAGACGTACAATTGATAATAGGTTGTTATCGCTAGGCTCAGTGTTCGCCACACTATGACTATCAACGACGCTATTATTGTCTGCACATTCATCATCTTCATTGGCAACATATGTGGCAACAACCAATGTATCCGAATCCACGGGTGTAGTTTTTGTTAAATCATTTGTTTTGGTGCATGATGTGGTTGAATTTTCGGGGGTTTCTACAGCAGGCGTATCATCATTTTTGTCGTGTTTGGAAGCTTCTTTATCCCACATGATGCTATAAATACGGCGTCTGAAAATCATTTTGAGATAATGCAAATTTTAAGTGACAGATATACAAATTTAGAGGACTAAAAATTTTGTGTTTAAAATTTTTTCTTTACAGTTTTGTTTTGTGCAAGCATTCATGACTTGTATTCAATTTTTCTTTAAATTTTTTTTTCAATTTTGATGTACACATGTACACTTGCGGTCAATAAAAACGCACTACCAATTTGGTAGATTATCTTCAGCTGTATAACTGTAAATTTGAAAAAATTTGTACTAGATCTAGTAAGCACTGAGAAATAAATTATTTGTTATGAAATTGGGTTGCACACTGTTCAGTTATAGTCGTGTTTTGGTTGAAATTAACGCATGATCAAAAAATTCGCATATTGGCATTAGATGAAGAAAATTTATCTTCTCGGCAAATACCTAGAATTGGTTGTAGCCATTCAACTATTGTTCGTCTTTAAAAAAAAAAAAAAGAAGAGAATAGTGATGTGTAAAAAGGGATCAGGTCGTCCCCGAAAGTCAACTGAGAGAACAGACAACATACTGCGGCGGAAAAGTTTAAGCGACCGCTTTAAAAGTGCACTTTCTATAAGGGCGGAGATGCAAAATTTTCACCAAGTAGATTTAAGTGTCGAAACCAGACGCCGATGGCTTAGAGATGTGAGTTTATATTGAAGACTCCCTGCAAAAAGGCAACATTTACACAAAAAATTAAGGCCGCACGAATTACTTGGGTTAAAAAGTACCAAAATTGGGATCAAAATGATTGGCAACAGATTATGTGGTCTGACGAAAACAAAATTTACTTTACGTGCGCCGTTCAGGTGGTGAGAGGTTCCAGGATAATTGTGTAGTAAAGAAAGTTAAGTGTCCACAAAGTCAAATGATTTGGGGCTGCTTTTCATACCATGTTTTGGGGTCTCTACAACTTTTTGATGGAACAGTGAATGCACAAAAAAATATGCGACAGTGGTTAACAATTTTTTAATACCCGCAATTGAAGAGCAATATTCTTATACGGATAGCGTAATCTTCCAGGATGACTCAGCGCCATGCCATCGCGCAAAATGGGTAAGTTTTGTTTGGAAACAAATGTTGTATAAAACTTCTACACAATATTGGTGTACATGATCCTATTCAGCTTGAATTTATATTTTTAATTGGCCAATACATTTAACGATCTAGGGTACAACGCTTGGATTGGCCTGGAAACTCGCCAGATTTAAACCCTATTGAGTACTTATGGCACATAATAAAGTGTGAAGTTGCAAACAGAAGCCAACAAATAAAAGTCAATTGATAAAGATTTTAGAACTGGTTTGGTATGGTCCCGTTAAAAGGAAATCAATTGAGGTCCTAGTGAATTCCATGCCTTCAAGAATTAAGACAGTTATTGAGGCTAAGGGAGGAACGACTCCTTATTAGGAGAGCCTATTGTAAGTCTACATTTCTACCGTTAGTGGTGAAAATGATTTAGTCCTTTAAGTTAACTTCACACTGTTTTCTTTTTATTAATCATGAATATTATCGAATGTACATTTTTGTTAATTTTATTTAATTAATTGGCTATTCCTTATAACAACCATTTTCGAGAAAAATTTTTGTGGATAACTAATTTACACTATTTGGCCAAACAAATAAAACTGACCCTAGTGTTCTAACTTTATAAACAAATTGCTTATGTGATCTTATTTCAATTATATTTGGTGGTGGGTTTTTATTGACCGCAAGTGTTTGTATAAGTATGTTTGTAGTATTGGGTGACCCTTATTAAATAAAAATATACCAAATTATAAATATATGATAAGAGCTTTCGCTCGGCAGATACCTTGTATAAGCTTGTCTCAACTTGTATCAAATTTCGTTTATTTACACTAGAAACATGCAAAACTTACAAGGCGAGAGCGCCATTTCTACATTTCATTAGGAGAGGAAGTTGCTAATTTGCCCAGCAAAAATTGGAAAACAAGCAAAACATTTCGATATTTCAGATTATATATTTCTAAAATCCGAGAAGTGATTTATTAACGAGGAATCGGAAAAGAAAAAAAACCAACTTTATAATTAAAATTATTTAAAAGCAATAGCCCTGGTACCTAAACCGGAGCATCAAGCGCTATGTTTTCTAACGCCAACGAGTGGCAGCGTGCGCTATGCCCAAACAACGGCGTTAATTTTTTTACGTTTGCTCATTCTCTATAAGTTCATTGTTAGGTGCTTTATTCTATTTCTTTCTATTTCACTTCTATTCGACATACCCAACTTCAGGACGTAACGCGCTGTGAAAATTGTATGGGCATGATAAATTTATACAAAATGTCAATTTTGTATTGCATATTTGTATGAAGATTATTTAAAATTGTTTTGACCAGTCTTCTTTGATTTCTTTCGATTATTTAATTTCCATTAAATATTTTACAACAATACTCAAACAAAACTTGTGTGCAACTTAAAAAAATGTATAGTGACTCAAACAATTGACCACATGTTGATTTCTTTATAATATACGCAAGTTTTTCATGACAATTTTTGTAAAACTTTAGTTCTTAATAAGGTAAGGGCGCTCGACACTGCATTGCAACAACAATATGTTGAATACTTCTAATCATACAGCTGTCAAGGTGGATCCAAGGAAAATTCATATAAGGAGGTGTTTAGAAAGCAGCTGAGGGAATTAGCTTGCTATGTTTGACATTTTCGTAGCTGTACGCTAGTATGAATTCCCCTTGGGTGGATCCATAGAAGTTGATAGCAAGATAACCAAGGCGAATACGTTATGTATTGTTTTTGTGCAATTTTGCGAGTGATATATCAAAACCTGAATTCGGACCATGAGCAATTGCTCATGTATTTTCTTTGTGTAAGCAAAACTATCCAGCATTCAGCTAATGGGAGGCTATCACCTTATGTGAATTCGACTTGTTCGCTGTCTACGCATGCTCTATAACCAGCAGTTCGCGATCATCTTTCTAAGGGAGGGAGTCTAAGAAAACGTGTGTACAAATTTTATGCGGATCAACAAAGTTGTGGCAAATTATTTACCGTAAACCATTTGTGCGCGAAAATGTTTCGAAAAAAAACTATTATTCCAAAATAAGCAAGATACCAAGAAAACGGCCTGCGAAACGGAAAACATCGAAAAGCTTTAAAAGTGCCTGCAAGTAAAGTTGCAAATTCGAAGATGTTTGACCAGAGGGATGAGGTTTCTCACCGTATGGCTGCCAGAAAGTTTGGGATTTCTAAAAGTTATGAAGCGAAAATTCGTTATAAGTAGAAAAAAAACCCCCCGAAGCGCAATCCACGGCAAATTACTGCAGCAAAATTAAATTGCGGTCAATTTTACAGAATGTTCTCTGGCTACGACTTGATATTAGACGATGGGTCGCATTTCACTCTAATGAATTCGAAAGGGGATACAAATTACGGACCTTACACATCTAACATCTCTTTGGCCGATAAGGATATAGAGTTTCCAACCAAAGCAAAATTTTGGAAGAAAGTATTAGTGTGGGCAGCTATAAGCTCCAATTGAAATTTTTTACAAACTTTATAAAAAATGCAACAAATTCAAATATTAGCACAATAATGTGCAAGTCTGAAGTGTCTAAAAATTTCTTATTTTTAAATTTTTATCGTACACACATTTTTCCATATAACGGATGAATTATATATAAATTTTATTTTAAATTTCTTTTTGTGCTGACGGTCTTGCACATTTTCTGACATACATACATATGTATGTATATTTAAACTGCATCCGCTAAATGATGAAAATATTTCACCACCATAATATAATAATAATAATAATAATAATAATTTTCTAAAATCAATCGAAATTTTCAGTCGCTTGACGTTATTGTGCTAAAATTGAGTGTGCTACAAAACTGCATGACTGAAAGCTTTTCAAGGAGCGGATTGCAAAGTTTTATTTTTTTATGATTTTTTTTTGCATTTTTATAAATTTTGTTTGGAAAAAATTAAAAACATTTCTAATAAAGAGTCAAAACATAGGGTAATTTTTTGGATTACCGTGTGCATGTACATATTACAAATAAAACAAATAAAGGCTTCATTTAAAGAAAATAATTATTAAAATCGGTTCAATTACAAACATTTTCCATACTATCCATATCAATTTTGCATGATACAGAGAATAGAATACGACTACAAAAGCACTTCGTACTTGCCTCGGTTAACGGATTAACGTGGTAGCTGCAGCGAAAATAAAACCCCCAAGTGCAGTTATCACCCTTCATCCTTTTCTTCTCAATAATCGTAATCTGTTATTTTATCATTCTTATGAATTTTATATACATACCAAATCCGTAAACAATCTGATATTACATCAATTGTATGTACATTCTGGCTGTTGCACCGTGAAATGAAATTTTTAGCAGATTTTTAACTGAAGAAGTGAATGTAGCAAAAATTTAAATTGAATGCTATTATTTAATTTGTAATGATTTTTACACTTTTTGTCTAATTGAAGCGCTTTTTTATGCTCCATATTTTTGTAAGGAAATTGTCCCTCAGCAAATCATTTTTAGTATTTTTTTAGAAAGGTTTATCACTAAAACGGGTGAATAAAAATTAACAATTTTCGAAAAAGCTTGAAAATGTCCCTTTTTGTGTTTAGATGCTGGTAACTCAAAAAGTACTGTACCGAATTACACAAAAGATACATATATTAGCGTTAAGAGGCTGAATGTGGCTTTAAAACTATACCCATAGAAGGTTGGTTTTATTTGCTGTTTTGGAGTTGTTTTTATTTTGACAATAACGGCAAATGGACTTTGAAAATAGAGTTCATACCTACATATATGTATCTCGAAAAGGCTTTTTTGGAAAAATAAATGAAACTCATTTTTGTGTTCAGCCATCCAAATATTAGTTTAGAAAACACTTCTTCAATGAAGTAACTTTTTGGTGTAAACTAGTGTAATTTGTAGAAATGGAAAATTGCTTTGAAAGGCTGTATTTATGTGGAAAAAACAGAATGGTTAAAAAAGTCACGGTAGGATGTTTGCGGAAATCACGAGAATATGATGGCCCCACTTTTTATAACTATAAAGAATCCCACAGCCATTATATTTGTCCATATGTCTGCTGTTGAAGCTGAATAAAGATATACCTGGGTTCTGATGGTGGATTTGTTTTTTTTATAATTATGTATTAAGACAAAATTTTTAATTTCCTCATTTGATTTTACTCAATTAAAGGTTATTTTAATGAGAAATTTATCTACCGTTCTTATATATTTAGAAATCTCCGGCTAATGCATCGATTAGTAGAAATTTATCTGAGTTTAATTATCTCTCAACATTTCTAGACTTAGACTGGCCAGATTCGAAATCTTTACTTCGGACAAAACTGTGTAACTATTTAATGTGTAATAAATTACAGTAGAATTAATTTTTTTTGTTTAATTAACGTAAATATTGTATGTATGTATATGAATTATACTGAAATGTCTCTACACAACATTTTTATTGTTTGACATCAAATAAGTAAATAAATAAATAAACATCACACTTTCCATTATTAGCTTTCAATGCTGAAGTTACATAATATTCAAAACAAAAATATACGAACTTATATTTTACTGTTTATTAAAAAAGAAAAACACAAAAATAAATAACACAATAACCATTCATTCATAAAGCAATAAACAATTAATACATTTAAAAGTAAACACATTTATCACAACGTCGATTTTCTTAATTACATCAATTGAAAATTTAATTTCCCAATACTTGGCAAATTACACTTAACTAAAATTTTATTTGTCATATACATATGTATGTACATGTTTCGTAAAAGAAAATGTATAAATTTTAATTTTTCAGAAAGTGTCCACTGAAAATTATCAAGAAACTGATTGATCAGATATGAAGGTTTTATTTTAAAGCTCCTATATTTATGTAGACTAAAATCCGTGAAATTATGTTATTTTCTTATAAACCATACAAGGTCAAGAATAGGTTTTGATTGGATACTTTCACATTTATAGCACTCCTTAGAATGCGATTGAGCAAATTTGGATTGCGTGCATTGCAAAATATGAAAAATGAATTTTTATGTAAACATTACAATGCCGATAATATATGAATCTTCTTATGAAAAATTAATGCGTTAATTGGCGCTACGCTAGTACGCTAGCTTTGCAGCAATTTGTGGTTTTGGTCCTGTTTTGATGAAAGTAGGAACGGAAAATGGGAGTGCTACGAATAGTACTTTTACTTTTTCTTAATTAATTATTTATATTAAATTAACAACGTACATATGTATGTACATATGTGCTGTATAGGCGTCGGGTATCAAATGACCACTTCTCTTCTTCACGGCGAAAGAAAAAAGAATAACGCAGCTGACTATTGATATCACCTTATAAGATTCGACTTTATAAACAGTATGAATTTGCTATTTGCAGGAATGTGTATATGTACAAGCGATAACTTATTTTCGATATGGTCAGAAATTTTTTTCAGGGAAACTCTTTGGGAGCGATACTTTGAATGACTACCAATTGATTCTTTCGGTCCCATAACGTGTCTCTAAAGGAAAAAGATTTTTAAAAAACTAAACAATTGTTTTTAAATTCATGTTTCAACTATAGCTGATCATAGCGATTATAGTGTGTCAAAAACAACGAAAATGTAAAGAATATGAAAAACACAAAGAACAATTTGAAAACCCCAAAAACGAATATGCAAACAAACAAAGCAAAATCTATAATAATTTGACATAAACATGTTCATAAGAAGAAGCATGGTAGAAACACAGTATCATATCAAGAAGCATCTGAATTGTCAAACTATGCTTACATTTCACATTTCACTGTAACAGATTTTAATCTGGAGCAATTTGATTGGTTGCGACCTCTTTCTATTTACATTTCAGCGTTATCGGCCAACAACAGAATGTCTGGAAGGGTTGTATTTTTTCCGTCGCTGTTACCTGTTTACTGTACTTCAATGTACTTCAATGCTCGCAGCTGTACACGTACATACATATGTATAACAGCACGCAATATTTAGGAAAATATTTATTAAAATAGTAGGCCGTTATCTTCAATGCACCAGGTGACTATTGAAAGTGAAATTGATATTTTTTAAATATTCACAAAGTATGAATATTTATAGTTTATAGACTCGTAAATTTGTAAACGTTTTTTTTTAAGAAGTCGCACCTAATTTTCTAGGTCCTATGTATTTAAAATCATCGTCTGAATAGAACATATATTTTCATTTCAGGACGGCTGGAAAGACATCGGGGAGATATTTACATTTACTTTGGAAGTCTGCTATGCAGGGTCGATGTACATACATTAATTACGCATATACAAATTATTTGAAAATAACGAACTAGCTAGAACAAAGTATGCACTGGCTGTTGTTTAGAAGAGATCTTGCCAAAAATTCGTCTAGTCGATCAGGAACCTATTTATAAGTTCTATAAAAATTTATTAACAAAATATGGCTGCACTATGGAAAACGTGTATGTATGTATATGTTTGATAAGTGTCATCTTTAAAAATATTTGTGGTTGAAAGAAATATACATATTTACATTTTTATTTAAACAAAACTTACAATAATGAAAAGCTCAATTGAGCAAAGCAGATCGACAATTCGTTGAAAAAAATGAAGACTGCAAGCGCATGACTTGGGAAATAAATAAAATAGTATTTTTCGTTTTTATTTTTTCAACAAACAATTTCTTATTTTATTCTTTAGACTTCTGCCAAAAACCAAAAACAAAATTTAGCTGTTATTTAAGCAATGCTTAAGTCTCCGATTTGCAGTACTCAAGAATAACTTAGGTATGAACTCTAAAACCCTAACTTAGGCATAACTTAAGAATTGACTGTGAAACTGGGCATACGTTTTTTGTCAATAAGCAGAGCATTGCGGCACATTAAAAAAACAATTTTTGTGTTTGGTGAACTTGTAGCTAGGCTAGTCTGATCTACTGTTTGATGATACCAATAAATACTTATTTCACTTTTTCGCTCAAAGTTTCGCTAGAAGTTCCAGAATTGTCGGAGGCGTAATTATTTATTTTGAACCAACGGAATATATGTATAATCAAAAATTAAACATTGTAATAGAGTAGTGTGTACTTAGCGTAAGCACTAGATTAAGTATACCATTGCAATAGAGTAGTCTATATAGAGTAAGCACTAGATTAAGTATACTATGTTGTAGCCCTAAGCATCAAGTAGATATTAAGAGTAGCCTGTTTACACATTAACGGCATAAGTTAAGGAACCATTTTATAGAAAGAATAAAGAGATCATTCGATTTCAACAGCGATACAGCAAAGACGTGTTTTAAGTATTTCGATATATTTTGAGACTAAGTCCTGTGTTTTTGCATCAGAAGTGGTCCTCGAAACCACCATCCTAAAAATTAAATACATAACGAAAAAATGAATCGGGAATTAATAAATGCGGAGAAATATTCGCTCCTCCAACTAAAAGCGTGGTGAACGATGGTTGGCTAAACGCTAGCGGAGCCAAGGCCTCCCTAGCCGCACGACTGAGCGAGTTGTCGGCTGAGGCACGTGGCCTTTGCCCAGGTGTACAAGAAGCTGGAGCTGAAAATATTGAGGCGCACAGGGAGAGTCGCTCCAAAAAGGGTGCGAACAACGGCAGCCCCACAGACAACAGTGGTGGCGCAGACAACGATGGTGGCGCAGACAACGATAGTGGCGCTGACAATGGCAATGGCGCAGACAACGGCAATGGAGCAGACATCAACAGTGGCGCACACAATGGCAGAGGTACAGACAACGGCAACGGCGCAGACAACGGCAGAGGCGCAGACAACGGCAGTGGCGCAAACAAGGGCAGAGGCGCAGACAACGGCAGTGGCGCAAACAACGGCAGTGGCGCAGACAACGGTATGGGCGCAAGCAACGGTATTGGTTCAGGCAACGGTGGTAGCGGAAGCAACTGTAACGGCGAAAACTGTGGTAGTGGCGCAAACGAAGGCAACGGAGCGAACAACAACAACGGCGGGTACAATGGCGGTAGTAATAATGACAATGGTGCGAGTTTTAATGCGGAGCCTCCAAATACTAGTAGATCGGCGTGTGAAGCAAATTTTAAAATGCAGCTACTAGAGAAGGAAGTGGAGCTACTCAAACTTAGACTAGAGTTGGAACGAGAGAAAATGGCAGCAGCTCCGACAGAAAAGTTAAAGTCAGAAGTTCCGTTTGAGACAATAAAAGAGCTTATGGTCGAGTACAACGGAGGCGAAAATTTTGAGATGTGGCGTTCGCAACTGCTACATTTCCAGCGAGTTCTAGGGGTGAGTGAAGAAGCGTTGGGACTTGTGATTCGCCTAAAATTAAAGGGAGTAGCTCTTACATGGTACGATTCTAATGCCATGTTCACGCGCAACGTTGGTGAAATACTGGGTGAGATGGCAAAAATGTTTACCAACAGAGACAACATTTTGGCAGCACGACGCAAATACGAGAGACGCGTTTGGAACGCTGAAGAGCCTTTCGGAAGCTACATAAACGAAAAGCGTATTTTAAGCAGCACCCTTAATATTAGCGACGCCGAACTTGTAGAATATATTATAGACGGCATTACAGACCGATAACTGCAAACTCAGGCAAAGATGCAGAGTTTCAAAACGTCTAACGATATAGCATTGACCTTTCGCAACATCGAACTACCGCGACGAGCTACAACAAAACTGAGTCCACGCACAGGTGAAGATAGACTAAGGTGTTTCAACTGCAACTGCTCAGGTCACATATCCAGAGACTGCAGAAAACCCAAGCACGAGCCAGGAACATGTTTTGCGTGCGGTGAATTAGGACACTACGCTGCGAGCTGCAAAGGATACAAGAAGGCGGCATCCAATAACAAATTTGTAAGTTATTTTAATATTGATGTAGTAGCTAACCCTAATATAAATATGTTTGTAGAATGCCTGGTAGATTCGGGAAGTCCGGTTAGTTTAGTGAAGAGGAATATTATACCAGGAAGAGTACAGTTAATTGAAGTGAAGAACACTTATTTTGGTTTAAATCAATCAAGATTAATAATTTGTGGAAAAACAAAATGTTTTGTAAAAGTTATGAATAAATGCATATTAATAGAACTACTAGTGGTTCCCAACGAGTCAATTAGTTATCCGGTTATATTAGGTAGAGACTTTATTCAAGCAAGTGAAGCAAAGTTGAAAATTGGTGATGTAGAGATTATAGGTGAAACTACAGGTTTGGATTTTAGAAGCGGCGTATCAAAGGTTTGTGACAATGACAAAGATAAGATGATTGTTGATGGCTCTAAGCAGGCAACTTTAAGTGAAGCAATAAGTGAAATATTTGCAATAGACATAAGTGATACCAACGAATGTGAATACCTAGTTGGAAATAGAGTTAGTCAAGCGGAAAAAATATCGTTTCAAGAGTTATTTCGTAAAGAATACTTGTGTGCTGAGAGGCCTCGTGAGCCTAGAGTTAGAAAAGAAATGCGTTTAGTTTTGGAAAATAACAAACCTTTCAGTTGCGCTCCGAGAAGGTTATCATACAATGAAAAGGTAGAGTTGCAAAAGATAATAGACGATTATTTGGTAAAAGGGTACATACGACCAAGTGACTCTGAATATGTTTCACTGATAGTGTTGGTAAAAAAGAAAACGGGTGAACTACGGATGTGCGTTGACTACAGAAAGCTTAATAAGTTCAAGGCAAAAGACAACTACCCCATACCATTAATTGATGCCGCTGTAATGTTGTTCGGGGTTAAACAAAGAGGAAAAGTTATAGATAGCGTTCAAGAAAATGTATTGGATGCCACACAGTCTCCCAACATTAAACCATTAGAAATTACCAGGCAAAAAGCACAGTTAATACAGGAACAAGCGCAAAATTACAATAAACAATATGCAGAAGCCAAAAGACGAGCGCCTCGCAAGTTTAATATAGATGATTACGTAGTTATTTTAAACGTACATTCGCAAGCAGGGGCATCAACCAAGTTGATTCCAAAGTTCAAGGGACCATATAAGGTATCTAAAATTCTAGAAAATGATAGGTACTTAGTGGAAGATGTAGAAGGCTTCCAACAAACCCAAATCCCTTACAAAGGCGTTTGGTCAGTCACAAATCTTAAACCTTGGTACGAATACAGAAAAACAAATGATAGTAAAACAGAAGAGGAGTTAAAGGAAAGTTAGACAGAAGTTCTAAAATATATTAGTGCGAAACGGCGTAGAATCAGGCGATTCTATTTCGTCAGGACGGCGGAGTTGTAATAGAGTAGTGTGTACTTAGCGTAAGCACTAGATTAAGTATACCATTACAATAGAGTAGTCTATATAGAGTAGGCACTAGATTAAGTATACTATGTTGTAGCCCTAAGCATCAAGTAGATATTAAGAGTAGTCTGTTTACACCTTAAAGGCATAAGTTAAGGAACCATTTTATATAAAGAATAAAGAGATCATTCGATTTCAACAGCGATACAGCAAAGACGTGTTTTAAGTATTTCGATATATTTTGAGGCTAAGTCCTGTGTTTTTGCAACATATTAAATATGAATAACAAAAGTAGACTACATCATAGGAAACAACAATTGGCAACATTGTGTAAAAGCAAATACATACATTCTCACAAAAATATTAAACATCGATTACAAAACAACTATATCTAAAAAATTAATGTTACCACTGTATGTGGTAGAGGCTTACGCCGAGTGCTTTCGGCGGCGGCGGCGAGCCGGCCTTCTTTAGGTTTTATTTTACTACAACCGAATGATCAACAGAAAATATGAAAAATACATGTGCACCAAAACCAAGATCAGCTGGCAAATCTGTAGATGGGACAGTGGTAATTTTTAATCGATTATTTAGCGATTTCATTTCAAACGATATTCATAATTTGCTTTTTATCATGGAAATAATTTTAGATTGTACCAAACTCGGCGGCGGCACGTTTGAACTGTTAAAAATCGGCGGCGGCGGCGGCGTAGCTCGGCGGCGTAAGTGTCTAGTATGTGGTAGTCTTGTTTATTATATATACATACATAACATATGAACTGCCACGCTGTTCCCCATATCTTCTTCTTTTTTTTTTGTTGATCTTCCCCCTTTTCTTGTAATATTCTTAACCCCTACAGCATCTTACTAGGAAGTTTTCAATGAAAGATTATATTAATAGTGTATTAATAGGGTTGGGTACAATATGATTTTGGTTCAAAATTCTGTATTCAATATTCTGTATTCAAAAATCTGTAATTCAAAATTCTGTACTGTTAAAATTCTGTATTGCGGAACACTGTAAATTTAAATTCTGTAAATCAAAATTATGTAAAAAAAGTGCGCACTTTTTTATTTATCCATATGCTCTTCCGGTTTTTCAATACAGAGTTTTGCAAAACAAAATACTGCCAATACATGACTTGTCTTGACCCATATGGTTTCCTATATTATCAAAACAGATTTACATAAAGCAAATGTACATATGTTTGTATGTATTTATAGCTTCAGAAATTTCAAAATGGTCACAAAATTAGTCAAACGAAGAAGGCTGTAAAAGCAAACAACAGAATTAAAAGAATAACAAAAAAAAGGCTTATATTAAGGCATGTTTCTTTTCTAAAGCGAATTGCTAAAAATTTAATAATATAATAATTGTTTCGCCATTATAATGTAATAACTTTTGTTTTGAATGAATTTTTGAATTTTTCTTTAATTGCCGAATGTATACTTATATACCATTGATTCTATAAAATCGGAATTCCATTATTCATAAAATAAATGTGCTATTCAGGTAAGCGTGCTTATCAGGTTATCTGCTTATTTGGTTATATTTTTACAGCATTTTGATCGAAAATAATTTTGATTCCAGAATTTTAGTATACAGAATTTCAGTTCTCCATCATTTTGATCATACAGAATTTTAAATACAGAATATTGAACCAAAAGAATTTAGGCTGGACAGAATTTTTTTTTTGATTTTTACAGAATTTTCATCCAAAAGAATTTTGAAAAGCAGAATTTAGTACCTCTCCCGTATTAATATATAGTGAAACATACTACTTAAGTTATTTGTTCTTAATTTGTATACAAAAATTTTAATAGTAAATTTAATTTTTAATCATATTTTTTATAAATAAATGATTTGTGATACATTCGCACACAATTTCATTGTTTAACGATGAAAACGATTTTATAAATCTACATATGTATTTACTTTCACTTTCAACAAAGAACCGAAACGAAATTGGCCGCAAGTGTGAACAAGGCGCATTCATATCAGGTGGTGTTATACGTACAAAAACAAAAATTTACAAAAAAAATTATACGCACAATGACAGTATGATTCACAAAAACACATCATTGTGATATTCACCAAGCGAATTCAATCAGCTGCTTGATCAACTTCACCTTATATGAATTCCCTTGAGTGTGAGTAAAGGCGCGGTGCCGCAAAGGACAGAAACAGAAACAGGAACAGAATTTAGTAAAGTTTTGACAGCTTCATAACCGGCAACATTATACTGCGATGCTGGTGCTGTTGGCAACAGGATCGGAATTCAGTACATGCGTAACAAAAACAGAAAGAAGTACTTTGATTTTTCTTTCCGTTGCTGCTGACAGGAGAAATGTCAAATTAATGTTGAACACACCAAAATTGCGACACTTTGGATAACTTATAACTTACCCAAAAGTATTTCAATATTTTAATTTTTTCAGGTATGAAAAATTTCATTTGGATTTGATTTATAATTTATATATCCGCAAGAGAATTTATTTTGTTTATTTGAGTTTATAAAAAAATCTGACTTTAAACGCGTCAAAGGGACCAAAGCAGTGCTCGGAAGATTCTCAGGGCATTGTCCCAAAATCCGAATGTTTCGTAACGCATTGTTGCAAAATCTGAACGTAAATCGCACTTGTGTACAAAAAAAAATGAAGCAAGATTTACTCTATTTGACTAATTTCGCACTCAACCAATATTTTGCATCATAGGATGCTGCTAAGCGCTTTGTTCAATAATTTTGTATTAATATTGTAAAGAATAAATGCGAATTGATAGAAAGCCCAAAATATGTTCTGATGCACCAACCCGAAAAAAAAACGGTGACAGGAACAGTCAGATGGCTTTGTTATTATATTGCCAAATACATATGTACATAATAATTCATAGTCCAACAGAAATTATCTCCATTTTTTGGTTTCGCATTAAAATTTCAACAATGTTGCCCCATGAGTTTTCACGCGAATGTCAATGAACGAAAATTGCCGCTGTTGGTAGGCCATAGTTATCCAGCAACTTCCTCTGCCACATACTGTTCCTATTAAGCAATAAGGGGCAATATTATTATTATTATTAATATAAGGGGCAATATGTTTTCTGACATGATTATAATGACAGCGGCGATTGCCGGTGCATATCGCCCTTTAAGAAAGTGCTGCCAGAGTTAGCGTAGTAAGGTGGTGTCAGACGTAGTAGGTTCTAAGCTATGGCGCTCCAATTTGGTCGCCAGGGACAAATAGGCCCAGTGGATGAGACTACAGGCTACCCAGAACGCAGCACTCCGGACAGCAACGGAATTTATGTTAACCAGTAGTTCCTCGTCGGTTGCCACCGTAGTGGCCACCCAAACGGGTACCTGCTTGACGAAGATCCGCCTCCGAGACACGTCAGAGGGCATCTTCTTGATACGTCCGACCACCAGACTGGACCCTGCTGCCTACCGGGTAGTAATCGGGGTCAAACCACCACTCGTACGTACTTAATGTATATCCGGCATGTGATACTCCCCGCACGATATCGCTCAATTTTTCACATGCCCTGTAAAACCGACTCATCTAACCCCCTTTCCCCTTTGGTCCCGTCGGTTCTACGATATCGTAAAAACCCGGATTTACATATATCCGCCCAAGGACTGGCACTTCAGCAGCATTTCCCAAAATTGTATGAGGAATGTTTTATGCTGTTAGAACAACGACAACGACAGAATAGTTTTAAAAATCGTTTACGTCCCCACGACAGTCCGTTCTACGATACCGGAACGACACGGATTTATATCTGGCCAACGACTGTTACTGTGTTAAAAAATGCCAACAGAATCAATCATATTCTGATCCTGTTTTTGTTTATGTTCTTTGCGACATCGCGCCTGCTTTTATGATAGGCAAAAATTAAAAATGAAATTAAGGAATGTTAAATGCCAGAGGAGGTTAATTAGTCGATTAACAACGGCTCTATATATTTTAGTGTTGGCCGAAAAAACTCGTTTCGGGGAAAAACGGAGAAAAAAAAGAATTAAATAAAATCTTTACCCTTAGTTGGCTGGATTTTCCTTTCCGGCTCGCGCCCTGTTACTGTGTCTAGGGCATATAACACATCTTGAACTAATTAATTTTTACGCTGGTAAAAAAACGTGCATTTAGAAAAACATGTATTTCTACTGGGTTTTTGCTTAGTCTCCTTTGTCTTTCATCCTTCGTTCATATTTCAGAATTTGACTGCTCATTTCCATAATTTAATATGCATGTTTTATTAAAATATGTAAAAATAATTTTCCGTGGGATTTTAATTAATAAATTGCTAATTATTAGTTTAAAGTAAAGCGTAATACGTACTTCACTTTTTTTTCACTTTAATAAAAATTGGCATATTGACATCAAAAATTCGGATATTCTGTAGAACATTATTCTGGTGGTAAAACTAGTTTGATGTCATTGATTTTAACAAATCCCTCGCAGTTAATGCACAAGAAGTAGGATTTGCGTTGTTCGGAATCTCGCCCATTCTGACTATCTACAATGTACTACGCTTAGATATTTGTAAATACAAAAATTTTGTAATGTATGAAAAGAACTTTAATGTGATGTCCGCTTTGTATGTACCTGTTCAATTCGTAAGACTGAAGCAAAAATAAGTTATATAATTTAGTGTATAATTATAATTAAAATTTAGTTAATAATTAAAATTTAAAATGTCATAGACAGCTGGCTGTTAATTTTAGAAATTTTATTTGTAAATAAGAATAATTGTATTAGCCGTAAGCTACTTATTAATAAATAAATAAATATCACAAAACCAAAACATTTGCATCAGTTTATAACTAGCTTCAAAAACACCAAAACGGCAAGCTTAATTGTTAAGCTTTGGTCACATATGTAAATTTCATCATCCCATGTATGTATGTACATGTGTATGTGCTATGAAAAACCCCACTATTGACCAACTGTACTTCATAATTAATTGAAATATTGCAAAGTTATAGAAAAAACTTAATATACGAGACGTGTGTGCATACATATGTATGTATGAAGAGAATACAAATTCAAAGGCATCCACAAAAAATATTTTGTAAAAACATAACAGATTTAAGAACCCTAGCGTTTTTTTTATGAAAGTATGTTTGTATACTGTACTTGCTCGTCTTACCAGTTGGAAACTTACTGAATGAATACACCTGCTCGCTGGTACTTTCCGACTAGTTTTTAGGCATCTACATGCATTTCCTGTTATTGGTGTGGTTTCTGTTGTCGTTACTTTTGCAAATTTTCTTATTTGATTTTCTTTTCTATGCGACCACTAAGAGGATCAACCCTCTCACTTAGCTCTTATTGCATAAATTATTTTAGTAGGTATTTATTTTTAGAGAGTTGCAAACACTTCGGGTGTTTGAAGAAAGTGCTTATGTATTTTCATTTTTCGTGATTTTTAATATGTACATTCTTCTACCAATACATAATCCTTGTGCTCTATTTATACACATTTTGTTTTTTCATCTTCATTCAGAACAATACTCCACATAAAGCACAAAATCGGCTGCAACACCTTTCCACCGCTCACCACTTAGTTAAACCGACCCTATCATGCAAATCATCACTAACAGCGCTGCTAGCAAGAAATTAAACATGGCGTCAAAAGTAGATGTAGGTGCTCCGCTGCCGCTTTCAACACAAAATTTACGCGCGAATTTACACAAACGAACATTGATAAAATTGTAAAATATATTTCAAATCTTGTTTTTTTTTTTTTTTTTTTGAGATTTCAATGTATTAGCTATGGTGCTGAGACCATATTGCCAGATCAGTCAAAGAATGGTTGTCAATTGTAAACAGTCATGTTCACAGTCTATGGTAGTCAAGTTATCCGCGTCAAAACAAAGCAAAATTAACTCAATTCATTTTTTTTTTTTTTTTTTTTTAAATTAAATTTTAATGTCAGCTTTTTTAAGAAACCTTACGAGCTGAACTATAATAGATACATCTTTCGTTAACAATATATCTTTGATTGAACTAAAAGTGGTGAAAAAAGAAAAGTTTAATCTAATTGTATTGTATTTGCTACAGAAGAAAACTGAGTGATCTAAGCTTTCTTCGGAACCACAAAGAGTACAAATATTCGTTGTGAGCGCACCTATTTGATATAAGTATTTTCTGTCATACCGGTGACCAGAAAAAAGTCTATTAATAATTTTTGTAAATTCGGCTGATAAAGAAGACCTATGATACCACGGCCTCGATGGTAGCTCCGGAAAGATTTCAGCAAAAAATGCCCCTTTGTTTTGCGAAATTCGTTTATATTCTTGCTCCCATTCATTTCTCAAAGCGTTATAAATTTTTCGAAGAGCATCATTTTTGTTATATTGTACAATTATATTCGTACCACTGACTAACGCCATTTTAGCAGCCCCATCTGCCCTCTCGTTTAAAACAAAACCGGAATGCCCTGGCACCCAAACAAAATCACACAGCTCGATAGATGATTCCTCAATAATTATATTGATCTGGGCAACAGTATGATTACTCTCATGATGTTGTTTTAGCAAAATACAGCTAGACTTGCTGTCAGTGAAAATTACAATTTTTTTAAAATTGTTCCTTGCCGCTATCAAGACCGCACATTTAATCGCAATTAGTTCAGCAGAAAGAGAAGACAAAGTGTCATTAATTTTATAAATATACGACGTATTAGTAGACGGTAGGTACGCTGCTATACCACAACATCTGTCATCAATAGATGCATCAGTGGCAAGCACAACGAAGTCTCTATTTTTGTACGATTCTAAACGCTCATGGCATAGGGCTTTGATAATTTCATTAGAAACATTTGATTTCGTATTGGAAATAGAAGTTAAAATATTTAAGTATACTTTATACTTCCGGGACGGTGAAAATTCAACATTACATTCAACTTTGTTAAAGATATTACGAAATTTATTGAAGCAGAAGTTATAACTGGAATTAACGAAAGTTTCCTGCGCAATTTGGTTGTATAACTGATGATTCAAAAACTTTATATTTAAAATTTCTTTCGACGTTAGGAAGATCGCTCTCATTTTAGAGGGTAGCTCTCCTGACAAGACATACAGGATATGATTGGGAGTTGACGGAGTACATCCCAAACATCTACGCAATAGCTGATTCTGGAAGGTTTCAATTCTTTTATCGATATATTTGGCCGAATGGCAAGCCGTAGTTCTCGCGTATTCAAGTTTTGATCTTACTAGAGCTTTGTACAAATTAACCGCAGGTCCAGGTGATAGTCCCCCATTGACACTTGTCATCATTTTAACAGCATTTGAGTTTGAAATGGTGTCCTTAATAATATTTGAATAGTGCTCATGGACTGTCAGACTACTGTTGATGTATCTACCCAGGAATTTTATAACGTTGGTTTGACTTATGTGCACATTATTAATTTTTATATTTACACTTTTATTAGATCCTTTAGCAAAAAAAATTGTTTGAGTTTTATCTAAGTTAAAATTAAGGTTAAGTTCCGCACATTTTGCATAAAAATCATTTGCCTTGTGGGAGAGGTTACTCACTGCTAAATCAAAGTTGTTGTGGAAAGATACAAGCAAAAAATCGTCTGCATATTGAAAAATGGCAGTTTTTTCATCTTGCAGCATATGCAAGGGTGCAGTGTATATGTTGAAAATTATTGGACTTAGGCAAGAACCTTGTGGGATTCCGCCAGTTACGGTCACCGATTCTGAGCCTAAAGTTAAAATCCGTTTATGAAAAAAATTTAGAATCCACGAGGCAAAATCGGTTGGTATGCCATAATGTTCAAATGTTTGATTCAGCTTATGCAAATTTACACAATCATAGGCCTTTGAGATATCAAGGGACATCAATACAACTTTACGCCCTAAACTTTTTTGCTTTGCTATCATGTGACCTAACTCATTGATACACATGGCTCCGGATCTTCTCTTCCGATAAGCATAGCTTCTAGCTGGAATAACATTAAGCTCATCAACAACATTTTCTAATCTGTTTTTTAGCATGAGATTAATTAGTTTGATGAAAACAGACAATAGCGATATGGGTCTATAATTTTGAATGGAACTTAAATCGACACCCTTTTTTGGAATTGGTATAATTTTTATCCTACGCCACTCATCTAAAATTAGATTATTTACCCAACAGGAGTTTAGGGCATCATTAAGATTTTTTAAATTTAAACGCGAGAGAGCTTTTATCATGCTATATTTGACTCCGTCGAATCCGGCTGCTGACGATTTAGTTTTTTTCCCGAGTACACTATCCAGCTCTTCAAGTTCAAAAGGTGTTGTATTTTGATTGAAGCCAGGAACAAAATTAATCATCTGTATGTTAGAAGGTATCTGATTTTTTAAGTATAGTAAATATTCTAAATTTTTTGTTTTATCCCAATTGCTACGTGTAACTGAATTATTGACTAGAGCTTTATGTGACCGAACTGACGCCCAAAACTCTTTACTGGAGCTACTCTTACTAATTTCATTGAGATGTTCTTGCCTGGATTCCTTTTTTGCTTTGTTCCTTGCTTCATTCCAAATTTTAACCGCTTCCTTATAGTTATTATAATTTGTTTGATTGCAAAATCTGGTTAGTTTTGCCCTTGCTGCTTTCATTCTCCTGAACAATACGGAAAGGGACTCGTTCCACCACGATTTAGGGACCCAGCTCCTTTCGGACGGAATCTGAACAGTGGATCTCACGATAGCTGACTTAAAAGATTCGGATATCTCATTAATTGAAGAGGAGAGGCTGAGCTGCGCAATTGATTCACTTAATTTTTTGTTGGATCTAAACTGTATAAATTGAGGTTCAGACGGGCCTTCTAGTTGAAAGATAATAGGAAGATGGTGACTCCTGCCTAGATACACCGAAGATGTATCCCAGGAGGAGCCCTCCACTTTAAAATCCGAGAAAGTCAAATCGAGAACACTACTGTGCGACCCACCGTTTTGAAGCGATTGGTAGTAGGTGTGTTTATTATTATTTAAACATCTAAGATTAGTTGTAGCTAGCATATTATTTAACATCGTACCTTTAGGAAGAGATATCGTGTCACCAAAAGAAGCACAACGCGCATTGAAATCACCACCAATAATGGTATTATTATTTCTATTTGAAAAATCAAAAATTACCTTACACGCATTGGTAAAATCAGCTAGTGTCATACTGGGATGAAAGTATACGGAAATAATGTTTATATTAGGATTCAAGTTCGTCGTGCGAATGGCCAAAATTTCATGATTTGTTTGAATATAAATCTTTTTGAAGCGAATCTGCTTTTTAATGGCAATGGCAACACCACCAAACCTACCCTGTCGAAATCTGTGCACAAGATTATAATTGAGCAGTCTTAAATTGAAATCATTCTCATTAAATGAAAAAATTTCCGAAAGAATAGCAAAGTCAATACCGTTATTGTTTATGAAATATTCAAGGTTATATTTATTGGTTTTATAACTTTGTATATTATACTGTAGGAATTTCATTCAAGCTACTACCTTTTTGCCCCGTACTGTCACTGTTTTCATTAAGATTATATTTCGCTTTTAAATTGTTGAACATTTGCATAGCCGTTGGCTCCTTTGCAAAATCACAAAGATGCGCACACATCTTGACAAGATCGTTAATTATTTTTTCCAGTTCTGTTACTCTCTGAGTGTTGACTAGACACACACCTTGTGACTTGCCAGAATTTACTTCCTTTCCTCTTTGTATTATCCTCTCGTTTTGTACATAATCTACGCTTTTTTTAGGGCCTTCCCTAACCACTTTGCTATATCTCGATTTTGTTAGAATTTTATTAACTTCCCTTTGTGTATCTCTAACCATACCTATATTGGTTTCCTTGCTTATGACAGGGAATTCATCATCGTAATTATCAAGTATTGAAAAACGATTCTCATAACCATACTTCTCCTTATACTCAAAAAATGAAATATTTTCAATAGTCATTATTTTCTGGACATCTTGACGATTAGCTCGGACCGGACAGGACTTTACTTCTGCGCTATGGTTCGTGGCACCACACAGCAAGCATTTGGTTTGACCACAGGCCGGATCACAGCGCGGTGTAGTACCACACTGTAGGCATCTTGCCTCTCTGGCCTTACAAAACGCCGCTATGTGTCCCAGGCGACCACACTTTTTACATTGTTTGACAGCCGGCACAAAATAGTCAACTTCACAAACGCACTTGCATAGTTTTACGAGTTTAGGAATCTTATTACCCTTGAAAGCGATCTTGACAGACGTAGTAGATATGAAATCATTACCTTCTCTTCTATTAAGTCTACATACAGACACAATTGGCAAGTCACTTTCAGTATTATTATTATTATTAATATAAGGGGCAATATGTTTTCTGACATGATTATAATGACAGCGGCGATTGCCGGTGCATATCGCCCTTTAAGAAAGTGCTGCCAGAGTTAGCGTAGTAAGGTGGTGTCAGACGTAGTAGGTTCTAAGCTATGGCGCTCCAATTTGGTCGCCAGGGACAAATAGGCCCAGTGGATGAGACTACAGGCTACCCAGAACGCAGCACTCCGGACAGCAACGGAATTTATGTTAACCAGTAGTTCCTCGTCGGTTGCCACCGTAGTGGCCACCCAAACGGGTACCTGCTTGACGAAGATCCGCCTCCGAGACACGTCAGAGGGCATCTTCTTGATACGTCCGACCACCAGACTGGACCCTGCTGCCTACCGGGTAGTAATCGGGGTCAAACCACCACTCGTACGTACTTAATGTATATCCGGCATGTGATACTCCCCGCACGATATCGCTCAATTTTTCACATGCCCTGTAAAACCGACTCATCTAACCCCCTTTCCCCTTTGGTCCCGTCGGTTCTACGATATCGTAAAAACCCGGATTTACATATATCCGCCCAAGGACTGGCACTTCAGCAGCATTTCCCAAAATTGTATGAGGAATGTTTTATGCTGTTAGAACAACGACAACGACAGAATAGTTTTAAAAATCGTTTACGTCCCCACGACAGTCCGTTCTACGATACCGGAACGACACGGATTTATATCTGGCCAACGACTGTTAAAAAATGCCAACAGAATCAATCATATTCTGATCCTGTTTTTGTTTATGTTCTTTGCGACATCGCGCCTGCTTTTATGATAGGCAAAAATTAAAAATGAAATTAAGGAATGTTAAATGCCAGAGGAGGTTAATTAGTCGATTAACAACGGCTCTATATATTTTAGTGTTGGCCGAAAAAACTCGTTTCGGGGAAAAACGGAGAAAAAAAAAGAATTAAATAAAATCTTTACCCTTAGTTGGCTGGATTTTCCTTTCCGGGCTCGCGCCCTGTTACTGTGTCTAGGGCATATAACACATCTTGAACTAATTAATTTTTACGCTGGTAAAAAAACGTGCATTTAGAAAAACATGTATTTCAACTGGGTTTTTGCTTAGTCTCCTTTGTCTTTTATCCTTCGTTCATATTTCAGAATTTGACTGCTCATTTCCGTAATTTAATATGCATGTTTTATTAAAATATTTAAAAATAATTTTCCGTGGGATTTTAATTAATAAATTGCTAATTATTAGTTTAAAGTAAAGCGTAATAGGTACTTCACTTTTTTCACTTTAATAAAAATTGGCATATTGACATCAAAAATTCGGATATTCTGTAGAACATTATTCTGGTGGTAAAACTAGTTTGATGTCATTGATTTTAACAAATCCCTCGCAGTTAATGCACAAGAAGTAGGATTTGCGTTGCTCGGAATCTCGTCCATTCTGACTATCTACAATGTACTACGCTTAGATATTTGTAAATACAAAAATTTTGTAATGTATGAAAAGAACTTTAATGTGATGTCCGCTTTGTATGTACCTGTTCAATTCGTAAGACTGAAGCAAAAATAAGTTATATAATTTAGTGTATAATTATAATTAAAATTTAGTTAATAATTAAAATTTAAAATGTCATAGACAGCTGGCTGTTAATTTTAGAAATTTTATTTGTAAATAAGAATAATTGTATTAGCCGTAAGCTACTTATTAATAAATAAATAAATAAATAAATATCACAAAACCAAAACATTTGCATCAGTTTATACCTAACTAGCTTCAAAAACACCAAAACGGCAAGCTTAATTGTTAAGCTTTGGTCACATATGTAAATTTCATCATCCCATGTATGTATGTACATGTGTATGTGCTATGAAAAACCCCACTATTGACCAACTGTACTTCATAATTAATTGAAATATTGCAAAGTTATAGAAAAAACTTAATATACGAGACGTGTGTGCATACATATATATGTATGAAGAGAATACAAATTCAAAGGCATCCACAAAAAATATTTTGTAAAAAAATAACAGATTTAAGAACCCTAGCGTTTTTTTATGAAAGTATGTTTGTATACTGTACTTGCTCGTCTTACCAGTTGGAAACTTACTGAATGAATACACCTGCTCGCTGGTACTTTCCGACTAGTTTTTAGGCATCTACATGCATTTCCTGTTATTGGTGTGGTTTCTGTTGTCGTTACTTTTGCAAATTTTCTTATTTGATTTTCTTTTCTATGCGACCACCAAGAGGATCAACCCTCTCACTTAGCTCTTATTGCATAAATTATTTTAGTAGGTATTTATTTTTAGAGAGTTGCAAACACTTCGGGTGTTTGAAGAAAGTGCTTATGTATTTTCATTTTTCGTGATTTTTAATATGTACATTCTTCTACCAATACATAATCCTTGTGCTCTATTTATACACATTTTGTTTTTTCATCTTCATTCAGAACAATACTCCACATAAAGCACAAAATCGGCTGCAACACCTTTCCACCGCTCACCACTTAGTTAAACCGACCCTATCATGCAAATCATCACTAACAGCGCTGCTAGCAAGAAATTAAACATGGCGTCAAAAGTAGATGTAGGTGCTCCGCTGCCGCTTTCAACACAAAATTTACGCGCGAATTTACACAAACGAACATTGATAAAATTGTAAAATATATTTCAAATCTTGTTACCAAACTATCGAATCGCACTTTTTAATGAGATCTATTTATTTTTATCTTATATATCACTGGAAAATTGAAAAAAATTTGGCGAATATACGCGGTGCGATATCTTTTTTCGCGAAGTGAAAATTTACATATCTACATGAAGTTGGCTGCAATAGCCTTTCCTTGTGTCAATTGTTTCTCCCTTTTCATGAATTTCAATCCGCAGTGTTGCATCGATACCGTTTAAAATTAAGTTAAGAAATTTTTTTTTCTTATTACATTGAACTGCAGGTAATATGTTTGCATACATGTATAAAATGCTCCTCGTTTTGTACACATATTTACTTTTAATAATACGGAGAATCTAACAAATTTTTTTTTAAATTAAAAAATACGTTTGGGCACTAACGGATTGCTATCGGAAATCGATTGTTCATATCGATTGTGAATCCTTGGTGATTAGACAGTGTTCAAACGGGGAAACTTTTGTTGCTTATTATCGGCGATTTCCCTTTTGGTGTGGCTCGTCGCGTTCACACAGAGCAACTCTGTTCAGGCAATTTTCTGACATTTCATTTTATATCATTTTCGCAAATTTCTGTACGCTTCGCTTAAGCGGCATTTACCATGCTGATAAATTTTGTGATTATAAGTAAAAGGTGATTGAAAAATGAAGTTTTAACATAATTTACTTTAATATGTATAGTATATGCATACACATGTGTATATTTAATCGCAAAAAAAATAAGAACAAAATTTCATTTCCCAACTTACCGCATGTATTCACTTAAAACTCAACAAAACTGCAACCACTGAAAGAATTTATAAATGAAAAGGAATGTCAAATTTCTTAGCGCCGACAGACGAATAAGAACACAAAGCGTGTCGCCCGAGCACGATCAACTCGGTGTCCTTCCCCTTTCCCCGTCCCTCACTCTCCTACAAATAACGAGTTGCCGCGACAAAAGTTTCCCTGTCTGAACGAGAACTTAGCGAACCACATAAATTAGGACCATACTTTTAATTATTACAATTTATACCAAAATTTATTGAGAGCTTCTTTCAAATACTATATACATATTTAAAAAACAAAAACATTCTGCATTAAATTAAATGGCAAATGTTGAATCTCGGCTTGATGCTTGGCACCAAAGTCAGATTAAGGTTTTGTTATCTGCTTGATTATTGACTCAAATATTGCCGCTGTATTCGATTCCGGCAATTCATTGAGTACGGAACGAGTCGTACCAACTAATACATTTAAACGTGGATCTATAGGTAAAGTGCCTAAATGTGACACACCAGCTCTCTTGGCTAATTCTAACCCACCATCAGATGAAAATATATTCGTGCAATTGCTGCAATGTGGACATACAAACCTGTAAAGCATAAGCATAACTTCAATATTGTTTTTCTTTTAACTAATATAAATATAGTAATCCAACGTACCCACTCATATTTTCCACAATCCCTATGATATGTACACCTGTTTTTCGGCAAAATGTAATTTCCTTACGAACATCATCCAACGCAACACCTTGCGGAGTTGTAACCATTATAGCGCCTTCGCACTTCACATCACGCATACATTCCATTACTGTTATGTGTTCATCTGAAGTACCTGGTGGCGTATCAATTATCAAGTAATCTAATTCATCCCATTTTACATCGGTTAAAAACTGCCGTATCATCATCGTTTTCTTTGGTCCGCGCCAAATAACAGGGTCATTACGATTTTTTAATAGGAATCCAATTGACATGACAGCAAGAGTTTTATCTTCGTCCGTATAGATGGGCACCCAACCTTCATCACATTGGTAAACATCACAATTTTCTAAACCAAGCAGATAAGGCACGCTCGGACCGCATAAGTCAATGTCCAAGAGACCAACCTAACGTAAAGATATCTTTTAAAAAATATAAAATCAAATATTATTTCAACTGTACCTTGAATCCGGTTTCCCTTAATGCTAGTGCCAATTGTGTACTAACTGTGGATTTACCAACGCCGCCTTTGCCCGACAAAACTAATATTACATGCTTTACTTTGTCCAACATTCTTAAAATATCAATGTTCAAGAATTGAAGACCTAAAAAAAACAATATTAATTTCGTCAGCAAAATAAACATACAAACTAGTAAGGTGCTATGAAAAGAATTTCAACACAAGCGCATCAGCTGTTCCGAATCACAAGAAAAAAACTAAAGGTAAAGGTAAAGAATATACATAAAAGCAGAGAACTTACTTTTAAGTTCTTTGATTAATGTAAGTTCAACTCCGCTTTTCGGCTTCAAAGATGATAACCATTGTGAAAAGAATAGTTATTCTATCATATTGTTAAAACAATCATGGTGAAAAGAATACCAAAAAGGTTAAGCTAATTAAGTAAATTGACTTGTAAAGGGTGTTTTTTTTTGGACTGATAGAACCAAGGCGAATCCATGCAAGGTGGTGTTATAAATACAACTACAAAATTCCTATGTATTTTGTCTTTGTTTGTTTCTGCGTAAGAGTTGTCAAAATTAAAATACATTTTGTTTTTGCTTTTACGGCTTTTGAAAGCTCATACGCAAAGGCAAAGACAAAATACATGTAGGTAAATAAAAAAAAAAATTAATCAGCTGCTCTTATGCCATCACCTTCTATAAATTCGCCTTGGATAGAACTTTAAATTGAAATAAAACACATAACAAAGGAAGTATGATGTCAATTTTTTTTTTATTTGAAAGATATTTTCATGGCATTTAATATTGAAAAACGATGGCATACGACCGCCACTACTAGCTTTGGTGAATCGGATTCGATCAGTCCAATTTTGAACCACTCCAAATTTCCCTGTTGTGAATGGACAAAGTCCAACTTGTTCAGCACGGCGGCGAATAGACAAATTCGGATCTTCTCCAACACTATCACTTACTGCACCAATATTTTCTTCTGTACGTACAGTTATTTGTCTTGTTGTTGGTTTTTCATCGAGTAGAGTAAATGTTGTTCGAAATTTATCAACAGTTCGACGAATATGGTGCTCTGATGCTCGATTATGGGGACCCAATGTGTATCCATAGAAGGTGATAGCAAGATAAACAAAGCGAATCCGCTGTGTATTTTGTTTGTGTAATTTTGCGAGTGAAATGTCAAAATCTGAATGCGTTCAGTTTGCTCATGTATTTTGTTAGTGTAATTTTGCGAGTGAAATGTCAAAAACTGGATTCGCGCAGTTTGTTTATGTATTTTGTTTGGGTATACAAAACAACCTAGCGAATTCGGAGAGAAGAACAAGCATTCAGCTCATGGGATGCTATCAGCTTGTATGAATTCGCCTTGATGTGGACCATAAAATTTACGAAGTGCTCTATAAGTTTGGCTAACAGAACACTGATTTTTAAAGTAAATTTCCACAATTTGTAAACGTTGTTGCGGCGTCATTCATTCCATGATGATTTGTCAATCCTTTCTGAACAGAAATGTCAAAACGAAATGTCATTTACCAGCTGTCAAGTGACAGCTTTTACTATCGAAAGTTCTATCTGTCTAAAAAAAACACCCGCTAGTTAACGCTTTTCACTCTCACTTTACATACTCAATTTAGTTTTTATGGATATACATATGTACATATGTACATACATACATATCGCATATGTGTACACGGTGTACTGAATACTGAAGGTGACGCCTTTAGAAGTACCGCTACTTTGGTTTTGCCGGGTTTGACAATTCTCAACTTCAACTAGACAAAGTTTTTTTCACAAATTAAGAAAAAGAGACACTTTTTTTAGTATTTTGCGAATTTATTTATTAAATGTCTGCCTATAAATTCATACTTTTACACTTTAGAACAATTAGAACACGTTTTTCAATGAAATATTGGAAGTTGTTCAATTTTCTCTCTCCCGTATTCTTGTTTAGACGGTGTTCAAACGAGGAAACTTTTGTCGCGGCAACTCGTTACTTGTTGGTGAGAGGGGGACGGGGAGAGGGGAAGGGCACCGAGTTGATCGTGCTCGGGCGACACGCTTTGTGTTCTTATTCGTCTCAGTCGGCAGCTAAGAAATTTGACATTCCTTTTCATTTATAAATTCTTTCAGTGGGTGCAGTTTTGTTGAGTTTTAAGTGAATACATGCGGGAAGTTGGGAAATGAAATTTTGTTCTTATTTTTTTGCGATTAAATATACACATGTGTATGCATATACTATACATATTAACGTAAATTATGTTAAAACTTCATTTTTCAATCACCTTTTACTTATAATCACAAAATTTATCAGAATGGTAAATGCCGCTTAAGCGAAGCGTACAGAAATTTGCGAAAATGATATAAAATGAAATGCCAGAAAATCGCCTGTACAGAGTTGCTCTGTGTGAACGTGACGAGCAACACCAAAAGGGAAATCGCCGATAATAAGCAACAAAAGTTTCCCCGTTTGAACACTGTCTTACTAAAGGCGTGATCTGTCATTTCACCGCGGGAAGGCGCAATCTTGTATTCTATCATTCTTGATATGTGTATTAAAATAATCAAATGACATACAGACGAAGCGATCAAAACAAATAGCTGCGAAACGCCGCTTGTCACAAGCAGCTGTTTCTCAAACAAATAAATATAAACCATAAACGCTCGAGTAATACCCATTTGCAGCTTCAAAATCTTTATGAAACCGAAAATTATCATAATCAGTACTGTAGTGATAACTTAAACCAAATAATGGCAAAACCATCAGCACAGCAACAATGCTCCTTTACAAAGCAACAAAAAAAATATATTTGCATTAATTGCGGACATCCTATAGCCGAGTTGTATAGGAAGTATAGCAACACCGCAATCAAAACAAATCATTGCGTATGTAGAATTATTGAACGATTATGCTTATTTTCTAATTATTCCTTTATACCATTATATCCCTTGAATCTAGGAAAAATGCCACAAAGTAGCAGACAAGTATATCGAGTTTGACCCGATAATTATATTAGTGGATGCAATGCTCTTGTCTCAGGAGTCTTACCGGCATATGTTGCATAACCGCAACTTTAAGGTAGCTATTGAGATGATGGCGATTTAATTTTTTTTTTATCTTACGTATATGTATAAGTATGTGTTAACAATAGTTGAATTGGAAATTGTCGCTTGTTCTGCTACTGCTCGAGTCCTTTGCTTTGTGGCGACAAAAAGGAAGTGAAGCAAGCCTACAACAGGATGTGTTGCAACATGAAATTATCAGCGAAAAGGGTTTTTACATCTGCTGTCTACAAAATTTAATTGGTAATATGAAAAAATGAAAAGAATTTAATTATATTTCACGCTTCCCATAATAGTATAATGAAATCATGCAATATGCACTTCAGCACATAACTCCACAGTTATGTACATATGTACATATGTATGTCTATTTTAAATATATAAAAGGAAGTTGTTTTAAATATTTTATTCACTAATACCATTTCTTCTTACCAGATTACTTCATAATCACATTGATTTTGTTGACCGTAACCTGGATACAACGTCCAGCACTGATAGAATACACTGGCATTAGCAAGTTTGCGCTCACCTTACTCAAATCGATCACTATAGCCAACTTATCAAAAATGTTTCTGTTACCACTTATAGTATGGCGTGAAAATACCACAGATATGGGCGCTAATATACATCACTTACTTGTTTTAAGTCATCATCTATTTGCCTTGGTATATATTTATGCTATAGTAGGAAATTTGAAAAAAATGCAAGCGTTTTTTATTATATTACCCGCATTTGTAGCAAAGGAATATATTAAGCGCTATATTTCCGCGGGGTTAGAATCATATTTTTGAATAAAAGAGGAATAATACAAAAAAAAAGGAGTAAATAATGTTCGCGGTTAACTGTAATATGTATACTTTTTTTAAATATCTCGCATTTTATTTCTTTATATATTGTACATATATACATGCATGTATTTTTATAGCACGTTTTAAACCCACCAAAGTTTCTGAAATACATATTTGCATAAACACAAGCACGCTTCAGTGGATATATAAGTATATACATATTCAATATATGCAAGTACATTTATTTAATCTCAGCTTTAAACCTAAATCGAAATTATATTTTTAAAAATTGTTGAACTCATGGATCAATTGAGTGTTGTCGGTTCATGATAGTACTGTGTAAATATTGTTTAGTATTTATAGATATACTAAAATTAAGAACAATCGGAAAATGGTTAAAAGTCTATGCTATTGCTATTGCTGCAGCTATTAGTTGTAGAAAAACTAAACAAAAATCCATATTTCACTTATTGCAAAGCAGTTTGTGTTGCATGAAATAAATAAATTTTCACGCTTAAATAGATCTTATAAAATGGATTTGATTAAAAGCATTTGAACAACAGCGTTTCTTTATTGTTATTAATGTTATTTTTTGTAACTCTAGATATATTTATTTTGTGTTTTTATACATGCATTTTTTGCTAATTATTATTATTATTATTATTATAAGGAAAAGGAGTGAAAATTCACTTCTTTACCATAGAAAGGAGCACTAGTAAGAACACCTTCGTCTCTTTGCTAATTATATTTATATTTTATTATTACAGGCAGTTTTGTGTTATTAGCATAAAGAGGCATGATTTAGAAAATCAATTAGAAAATTAACTTCTTTTAAAATCGATATGGAATAAATCTGCTCTTTTTTGCATTTCACTTTCGAGCAATGGAATTCCCAGTTAAATGCGCCTGATTATACATACAAATTCACACAAATGTATGTACATACCATGGTTTGCACGAAAATAGTAGAGGTTTCAACAAAATTTCATGGAAGAAAATGCTGTACACCGTAGGAAAACAATTGTGATTTATCAACAAGAACTTTTCTACTCAAAAAAAAAAAAAATGTTTCTAATCCGAAATTTTGATAACAATTTTTTGTTGAAATTTTGATAATTTTCAAGAAATTTAAACCTCCTACCCTGTTTGTTAGATGTAATATGTTTTCGAACAAGTTTCGCAATACAAAAATAGATTCGACTCAATTGGCTGAGGTTATTCTACTTCCAGTTGACATTCACAAAAGGGGAGTAAAACTTCGACTTACATGTTTTTTTTTTATAGAATTAGCCATGTTTTGTTTTAATCATAATCAATAAATAAGAAAAGATAAAAGCTCAAAAATTAATATTGTCGTTTGAAAAGATAAAATTGTCAAAACCTGTATTACATTTTTCTACTATTTTGTTTTTCGTTCCGCGTTGCAAAGATTTCAAAAAACAAAATTATGACCAATATAGTGCAAAAGTAACTCTGATCACACTCGTAACATTGCGTAGAAATCATAGAGAAGCACCGTTGGATTTTCGACTTGCATACAAGATAGTAGTTATGTTTTCGTATTCTCCAGTAAAAAAAACTATCCAGTAACGAAATTTCTGAGCGTAACCAAAATATGCTCTCAATGAGAGAAACATGCAAGAAAGTACGAAAACGCAAAACCAGCTAGAAGTTGAAAGTTTTTTTTACAGCTAATTTTTATTTGGCGCGAAATTTAAAAAATACCTTCTTTAAATAAAGAAAAAGCTCCACAATTCACAATTTACGCCTCACAATTGCTAATTGCAGTCCCTGCGGCTAAAGATTCAGGACTATTCTTGCAAACGCACAGATTCTGGGCGTCTTACTGATATATGTCCACAATAAACTTAATAAACTTAGTATACGTTTATTTATTTACTTTTTCTATTTTTCACCCTTTATAATACAAATAGTTAGCAATTTTAATAATTGTTTTCTACTTGTGATCAACTGAATACTTTCAATCAGCTATTTGTCATGCTGGTAAATTCTTGCTAGTAGAAATTTATCCAGTAAAACTTGCAAGTTCAACTGTCTAGGGGACTACTTTGCTTGTTTTGGTGTACGAAAACGTTATCCAGTAAAATTATTACTGGTTCTTGCTGGTTTTTACTGGAATACGAACACGAGATACGAAAACAGAACTACTGTAATAATCTCAAATTTGCTTAGTAGTTCCACCCGTAACAAAAAAAAAAAGCCATATAAAAATTAAATGTATTACATAGAAGTCATTTATTTTCATTCGCTTAATTACGTAATTAAAAATGTTTATTTTTTTTTCATATGTATGTGTGTACGTATTGTACGGATGTACATACAATGTAGTACGTACCCACTATCGCTTAAAGTTTGCTATTTTTTTAACGTATTATTTGAATGTATTTAGGTTTGCAATCCTTTTTGATTTTTTACTATGTAGTTATAGTTATTTACTTGTTGCTTGGTTGCATGAAATCTCTGCTATTAATTTATAATATTCTTAGGCTGTTGGTAATCTACTATGCTGTTTGGTATTTTTTTTTCTTTTAATTTAAGTTGTGGTCGTTGGCTCTCCACGCTTATATTAATAACAATTTCTTCGTATATGTAGTAAAATACATGTAAATACATACATATATTAAATTTTCGCTTTTATATTTGCATTGGCTTAAGAACATTACTATAATGCTATAGTTAATATATTAAATAACTAAAGTGGGGAAAGCAGCAGTCGAATGAGTGGCGCACATAAAAAAGGGTTATTCAACACATTTTGCGAGTGTCTTTGGGGAAATGATGCTACTTACGGATTACTGATAAAAAAGGGATTTAAATTTGAATTTATTAAAAAACAAACTGCAGCATTAATAGTTTATTATTCTGCATAGTAGTTTTCTTAATAAAACATTTAAATTGGTAAGTTTAAATATTTACATACATACATACATATACATACATATGTATGCCCATTCGCTATAAACGAATTGTTTGTGAAAAAACAATATTCCAATTAAAAAAAACGGACCACTTATGAGTTTTAAGAAGCTAGTTAAAAAGAATTAGTTTTGCTTAAAATTCAAACATGTTGCAAGTTTGAGTAGTAAATTTGGGCTCCTCTATGTTTAGCTCTACGCTAAATGCATTTTCGAAAGAAGATAAAAATAATAATTTTTTTGTTTTTGTATTTGCAGTGACTCAAACAATTGACCACATGGTGAGTTTTTTTTATAATATTCGCCATGTTTTTCAAGATACAACTTTTTCGGAATTTTTAATAAAAATATAGCTTGTTATAAACAAAAGTCATGTAAATAAAAATTTCAAATTTTTTAGAAAATTTATAAAAATTCAACAAATTTGTAAACTTTGTAATCTAAATTAAAAAAAAACTTCAGAGAATGAAGTGACTAAAATGTCCGTTGATTTAAAATTTTTGTTTTGTGCTGACGGTCTGACACGCGGTGAATTAAATAAAATTGAATGGGCAACAAAACTGCTTATTCAGAATTTTTCTTAAAACAATAAATAAAGCGTTTGAAATTTTATTGAATTTTTGCTCTGCAAATAACTGTTATTGTTTTAGGTTTATTTTTTTGCTTGGAAAATAATCGTGAATTCCTAAGTTTTATTAATCGCTCAGAAAATAAAACTTAATTTGTGTGATTTTTTCACACAAATAAAGTTTCATTATTTTCTGAGCAAAATGTAAAACTCAAGAAATAATGATTATAATAACGAGTATTTTCTGAGCAAAATATAAAACTAAAAAAATAACGCTTAGTCGATTTTTTTAAATAAAACTCAAAAACTAAAAATCATTGCCACTGAAGGTGGGCCTTGTTACAAGGAGGATGTTGCTTTACTCCTTATACACGTAACATTTCGCTTCCCGCATGATTTTTTGAATTAAAATTTGGACAATAATTTGTTTTTGCGTTCCCTGGAACAAAAAAAAACACATGTGGGCTGTTGTTTGAGTCACTGTAAATACTGAGTATATTGAAAGCAGCCGTTTCACTTATAATAATAATATTAGTGTTTTAAAACATAAAATCGTTAAAACAATTTAAGACTACATGTCCCAGTGTATGCGCGCCACTGCACATCTTCTGTCCTCCCGACGCAGTGCTCATTATTAATATTATTATTCTTAACACTTACTTAATATATTACTTATAAATCCTCAGTTTAATTGCTACGATTGTTTTTTTTACTTAATTTTCGTTTATTTTTTAATCGTTTTTTTTCCTTCAATCAAATGAATTGATTATATTTTTGTTTTGCTTTTACGCTCGTATTTTTCATACTAAATAAATTTTTGTTGTAACGTTTTCTTTGTTGATTTTTTGTTTGTTTTGTTAATAGTCTTTGTTGTATACGTACATACATATGAATGCACTTTTGTTTTTTTTTGTCTTGTGGCCTTTACATTAACTATGTAGATATTTGCGATTAGAAGAGAAAAATGCGCTCGTTTTGTTGTTGTGCTTTCTCGTTTACAGTCTAGTTTCCTCCTTCAGTTGATTTTTTGTAAACAACCACGAAAAGTGATCACATATAGCCGAATTGAATTTCATTCAACGCCAATTAATGACCCAGTTCGTTTAACCTTTCCTTTCATAAGTTCAATTATGTATATACTTAAAAGTTTTTACTCAAAACTCTTTTTAACATCTCATTTTCTATTCGCCCCACATTTCCCTCGCTAGATTTGCATTTACAGCATACATGTATATCGTATATATATATATATATACATATATTATTTATATATATGTATATATTTTTTTTATTGTTTATAAATGGTTGTGGTTACTATTGCATTATTTCTGTTGTAGTTGTTTTCATATCTACAACAACGATGTGCTCCTCTATCGATAATCGCTGTTATGATGTGTATAAATGTATGTTTTGAATTACGATGTCATGTTCCACGACGATGACGATGAACAGGATGAACAGTCATCACTCTCGGGTGTTGCATTGGCACTGTGCGATTTTGGGCCCCAAATGCGTACAGTAGCATCATCACTGGCCGATGCCAATAGGGACGGATACACAGGATTCCAAGAGACACAATTTACAGTTTTTTGGTGGCCGGCCAATTTTCCCAATGGCTCTTCACGACGTATATGCCAAATACAAACCAATTTGTCTTCGCTACCACTCGCCACAAAACTCTCATTTACACCGCCAAAGCACGAATGTATGGCAAATTTGCTTTGACGTATGCCCTGAAACCGACGTACCAGGCACTTGTCCTCTAAATCCCATAGATGCAATCCTTGGCTGGAAATATTGAGCAGCGCCAGACGATCGGCGGAGTTTACGGTGAAAGTCATAATCGGGTGGGGTTCTTTGAGTATGTCGAAGTCTGTACCCGGATCTTCGAAATTGTAGCTATGAAAATAAATTAATATTTGGTCAGAGGAATATTCCCAGCAGATATGCAGATATAAGACAAATATAAAATATGAAAATAAGTTTACACTTTATATTAGGAAATTTAACGAATGTTCAGTATAACGAACACCATATTTCAATATGAATGTTTGCGTTGGGAAGAATTCGATACCATGAACGATTTCAGTTTTAATTTCGATTTGGTTGTTTTACAACAAAAAAAACAAAAAATACAAAACTCCGTTATTTCTTCCTATATAAAGCTAATGTTTTGCTAAAATTTAATTTATTTTCTTCACGTCTTCATTAACTACTATAGAGAGAAACTGCAGGATTCTAAAAATTTCTCATTTTCAAAAACGAATCAGTCTTTTTTCCAAGAAAGAAATCTGCAGATCGCAGAAATTTTATAGTTCTTTTAAAATGTCTTATGTGGAAATCTTGTTACAACTCCGTTGCAAATTATAAAAACACCACATATTCACAAATTTTCTTTTTTCACAATAACAAATATGGCGAAAACGAAAGATGACGAAAGCAAGGAAAGCAAACTTGAAGCGACTTGACGGAATACTAGGTATCTGTACTATCTTTCTCATTTCTCACTTGCTTCATCTGCGAACGAGCAGACTTGAATGCAAGACTTGACGCGTCTCAAAACCTACTAACAGCTTACAACTCAGATTGTGCCTTCCGCGGAATGCTAATCATTTTTTGTCAATTTGACTATATCCACCCATTCGCTGGCACCATAAATGCATGGTGACATTTTTTTACCCAAACAAAACTTTCAATTGTTCCTCTTCTTCCTAATAATTTATTATTTGCTTTCTAATTCTCTAACTTTAATAACGTCACATTCAGTTACTCTCAACTCGTTCGGCGCAATCTTATATTCAATCGTTCGTGTGCTCTACTTACCCTCTGATACGATAATGATTATCGGATGCTATGATAGTCTTATTGTCGGCGCGATAGGCAACGCTATTAATGCGTACACCCTCCCACGTATTGAGAATCGTACCACTCAGATCGCACAAATAAAATTGTCCCTTTTGACCGCCGCAAACGAAACGTGTACCATCGCGATTGAAAGCACCACATGATAGACTGTCATCGACCGATTGTGACATCTTTAGCACCAATTTGCCATCATCTACATTCCATATACAAATTTCTGGGGTGTCATCTGGTCCACCCACCAATAAAAGCTTAGAATCTGGACTCCAGCTAACAAAAGCTACACTTATATTAGATTGACCCTCCAGTATGCGACGATGTTTCAGCGTTAACTTATATGGATCCACATCCCATATAATTACAGTCGAATCTTTACTACCTGTGGCTAGTTTCAAACCATCTGGTGAGAATTTACAATACCAAACTTCATCACAGTGATCGGTGAGTACTTGTATTGTTTGCATGGGAAACCCATCTGTATCGCAGTTGTGATCACTGAGCAACGATACGCTCTGTAAATTCGTTTTGAAGGCCATGTCGTGAAAATCGCAATGCTCTGATTGTAATTCAACAGCTTGTTGCAGTAGATGACGTAAACGACGTGGTGGCATCATAACCGATGGTGGCAGGAATGCCTGTAATCTATCCATGACCACCGCACGTGATAATATACCCTTGCCCTCCCATTTGGCGCGTTGATAGAGATCGTGATTATTCGAACACATCATGTATGAGGAAAGTTGATGAACACGGGATGTGTTGTGTTGTAGCGGTGTAAGCTCATTACGCAACACGTGCAAAGCATCCAATGGACAACCATCGTCCAAGAATTCCAAGTACTTTTGCTCTAATAATAAAAATTTCATTTCGATGATAGTCGACGGTTTGCCATTGTCGATGAGTGGTTCAAGCTCCTGTTGTTGAAGAAAATTTTATATATAAATTAGTTAGTACAAGTCGTATAAAATTACAAGTTTTCCAAATATGAAATCAATGTAAAAATTAATTTATTCGAAATATCTGATAAATGTTTATACATATGACTTTCAGGAAGAAATAAAACGCATATAATTTAATGTTATGGCGATGAATTTAGCTTTACTATAAAGATAAGGGTTTGTCATTATGTCCTGAAAATGATTTCGGGCAAGTGACCCCAATGCCCAATTTTGGACCACTTTTCACAGCAATTGGGACCGTATGTCAGCAATAACGCGCCGTATGTTCTCTTCCCAGGCGTCAATCATCTCGGGCTTATTTGCGTAGCCAAGCGACTTCACATAACCCCACAAAAAATAGTCCAGCGGTGTTAAATCGCACGATCATAAGTATGTATGTATATAAAAATATACTTCCACTAGGCAATTATAAAATATTTTATTAATTATGCAATTAGCAAAATTCTGCTTAGGCTCATTACGTTTGATTCTCAAGAAATGTTCCGCGAAAATAAAAATAAAAAAATAGAATATTTATCCACTTTAAATAAACGGGATAAATATCATTTACATTTTAGAAGATTCCTTTCTAATCTGAATATATCCCACAATATTGAAAGAAATTTAATGAAAAAAAAAACAACAAAAAAAGTTGTATTTCGGACACACTACAACGGAAATTACGATTTTCCTCCTACTAACTTCGCATAAACCAAGGGCGTCCACACTTGCCATTCCCAATTTATCTTTACAGCTCTGCAGCCGCAGGGTTGCTTCGTTCTTTGATCAAAGGTAAAAATGTAAGAAATTGTGTACGCTTTTAATATATTTAAATTTAATTGTAATAATATCTTTTTTTAAATTTAAGATCACGAAAGAAACCTTTTAGGAGCATTCAAAATCGAGAAACAGTTGAGTGAAATGCTAATATTTCAAAATGCATCATCCAGTTTGATTATGATGAAAATTAGAGCCGACACTGCTCGTTGTTTTGTTCTTGATTTATGATAAATCATATTTATATTAGTATATTGGCAGATTTTATGATAGACACTTTTGCAATTATACTAGTTTCAAAATTTATTTTCACTTCTTGACGTGTTTCACTAGCTGGCAAATTTCTCATTTCTTCCAACATAAATTGCCGGCTAAAATAGCTCGCGCATTTCGTAACCTACGAATGATAGTTCTTCTCGATCATCGCGCTTCATATTGGATATTGGATTGCTCCTCCCACTTGCCCCGCTTTGCTGGTCTACCAACGTCCGAATCTCCGCGTTGGCTGCCACTTGAAATGACTATACGCTCATTGCTGCAATTCCTCTTTATTTTAACCGCTGCACACAGGGGGATAACGTATGTATATCGTCGCCTAGAAGATGCTTGGCACAATCATTTGTCACCTAAGACCAAAGATAGCGGTCCCTATACCCTCCGGACCCATTGAGCCGGCGGTGTACTAGTTGGTTAGTAGCCTGGAGACGTAGGTTGCTAGCCTGAAGACGTAATTCTAGTGAGGACGCACACCATGTCTCTTTGTTCCCTAGTTCGATACAGGATTTTCATGTTCCGGGACGATATGATTTACCCTTTCCTATGACTTCCCAAGTTATGTATGTTAAGTAGGGTTCGATTAGATGCCGGATCTATGGTTGTATGTAGCGGTGTTAGGTCTAGAACCACCTCCAATGCCTCAGTCGGCAACGTCCGGGGGCTCTTCGAGAGCCGCGATACCGCTAAGTCGGGCTGCAGCCCAGGGATTTTTCGTCGTCGTTAGACCCTTGTTCACCACTCCGACTTCAATTTAAACCAATGATATTGCTCATTCCTGGTAATTTCCTTTTTCTGGAGAATGGTAAGATGACCGTCTTGAGTACATTGAATTATGCACTATAGGGGTGCACCATTTTTTTTGTCTGATTTAATGCTCTTTGCACAATGTCGCATAATTTACTATCATATTTACCTTTAGGTATAACGACAATGCCAAATAGAATTCCATGGGTATCTTTCGTTATCGGTGAATCTCCCCGTCTTATACAGAATATTCGACCTGATCTCATTGTCTATATATCTATATAAGGGTTGAGACCACAAGCGCTTTTTGGATTTCGCCCTTGGTTTTATGTCAAGGCAACTACAGTTGAAGGTCTCCATGACGTTGAGTCTTCTAACGCTGCTTTCAAACTCCATATATTTAGTATGCTTTCCTGTGAATGCGCTCTATACCAGACCTATTTAAACTTAGTAGGTTATTACACTTCTCCCAGTCTGTTTACCTGGGCTTTCCCATCGTGTTACTGACCCTTACTTAATATGGAAAAAAATGAGGTCACCGTCAGCAACAAAACAAAAAGGATCGAAATTGCCAATAGTGTAAAAATTAATACAGCATGATTTAAGTTGACGGGCACTTTATGTAGCATGACTCAATATATTGTATTAATGGCTTTAAAATATTGCCAGCTGCAGGAACAATTAAAACTGCTTAGAATGCGATATCTACGAAAAAATACCAGTTTTTTAATAAAAGCAAGTAGGATCCACTTGAGTCTAGAATATACAGTAACGTCCACAACATATGACACATTAAAAAGTAACTAGAAATACTTCTTTATAAATCTTTAATCTATGAGCAAATACGGAGAGTTGAAATCTTTTGTCGTACAGTTTTGTTTAAGTTATTAATTGGTGTATAATAATATCATATCGACATTTTCGTGATATTATAAATATCACATATTATTGGAAACCTGACATTGTATGGACTGTATGGACACTTATGTATATATGTATGTATGTATGTATATGTACAATTTTTATTTATATATGAGTATAAATTTATAAGTACATACATATATACTCAACTCAAATATGTATATGTATGAACATGGAGAGATGTAAATCTATATAAATGAAACAAAAAACAACCTGCTGAAACTTCACGAGTGCGAAAATATTTAATTTTTATTTTTTATTTAATTTATGAGAATAAGGTCTTTACGTTTACAAAAAGAAAGCTGTAAATTAAAAAAATATAATAATAAAGCCAAGTAATATCCACAACAATTCTCAACGGGAAATAATAAACTGCGGAGTGTATGCCTCAACTTTTAATCGATCGTTAAATGTATGTCATTAACTAGTTTGGTCTGAGCTTGACCAAAAAAAAAAATTAAATAATATTTCAATGATGATAACAATGTACATACATAGCAGAGGAGGAAAAGTTTTTTTGTTTTTTTTTTTAAATATATGCACATACATAATGTGAAATGAAACGTTTTATTAAGAAAGAAGGTAATAAATAGCGGCTATGCCTAAAACGCTTAAAGGTCAAAAAAAGAAGCAGGCTGTGTCAGAGACACGGCCATTAAGTTTAATGTAGAATACGCCATCCGATAAGACAGAAAACATATGTAACAATAAATGATAAATAATACAAGCAAATGAATTTCTTTATTTGATAGTTACTTTGGATGATATACATAAGCTTATGATAGGAAAAATAGGATAAACAACTTCCAGCTGTTGTCGAACAGCATCAATCAGCATTGTTATTTTGCAGTGCTTGGCAGCATTTTATCTTCTTTTACTCTACTTTAACTTGCCCGCCTAAAATTATGCAATACAAAGAAAGGGCTGCACGAGTACATTTAAATCGCCCAGCAGCAAACACTCAACCAAACACCACACACATATTTGTGTGCATGTGTTTATACAATTTTCATTTGAGAAATTTAAATATTAGGAAGATATCAACCAACATGAAATGTATGTCAAACGAAAGCTTACATCTTCATTTGACTACAAAAAAACAAAAAAAAAAATTAATCGAGCCCTTTCCTTATAATTAAAGAAATAGAGATTACAACAATAAAAACCTGACATTGGTGCCCATACCGTAAGGTAAGACGTATTCTACGCCAAAAAGTTTGTAAAAAACGTGATATCGACACAGTTTTCCGAGCAGATTAATATTACTAAATACGAAGATCACTCAGAAGCTAAGGCTTGCCGATATTAATTCTTTATCCGAATGTCCGAAAAGTTTCTAAGAACGTTTGGCATTTGCTGAATTTCTGTGAATTTCACAGAAGGTTTTAGGCATGCATATGGCTTCTGTTATAGAATGAGCTAATATATTGAAATAGAAAATTATTAAAAATAAATTAATAAACATAAGTGACAAATTGTATTATTTGGTTCAAAATGATATGTCTGTCACTGTACATTCATACATACATATACATGTACGAACATTAGGGTCCATAATAAGATATATGTATGTATATATACATACCCAGCAAACCAGCTTGGGAGCGCTCTTAGTTCTGAGCTCTAATATGAGCGTTTTTATGAGTGTTTTCTGCACGTGCGCATAAATATGAGCGTTTTAAGGGGGTTTTCTGCACGATGATCGTTTTCGGTAACGGTAAATATAAACATGTGAAATGCAAAATAAAGAAAAATAAGTTAGTTTGCTTGTAATTTTGAAAAGGTGAAGACGTGTTTAGAAGTGAGTTTGTGCTGAGGTTATAGTGATTTAATTTTATAAATAAATATAATAATAAGCAATATAATGAAAAGAGCAAGCTTAAAAGAAAGTAACTTAGTAATTAAGCAACTTCGTACAAAAAAAGTTAAGAAATCAATTGAAGCAATAAATTGTGAAGATAGGAATAGTGCACATGTTGTTGAATAAAATGTTCATAGTGAAGTTGTTTTAAAAAATGTTGCAAATGAACATTTAAATAGTACAGTCGATGAGACATATTTTGTAGATGTTATGAGCTCTGGCACTTGTATACGCGACAGAATAGCTGAGTGGTCTGTAATTTTTAATATAAAAAATAGCGCCATTACCGCTTTGTTAAAAATATTGCGTTGTGTCATACCAGAACTGCCAAGTGATTCCAGAGCTCTAAAAAAAACACCTAGAGAAATTCATTGCATTGCCATTAAAGGTGGTGAATATGTGGATTATGGCATTAAAGACGCATTAACGGACTTCTGCGAGCATAATTCAGTTGAAAGTACAGAAATTACTTTGATTTGCCTTTTTTTTCTAGTTTGCTTAACATAAAATACAACAATAATCTAATAATAAAACAAGAAACCTCAGCACATAATATTTTAAAAATCGACACAAAACTTATATGCTTTAAGAACGGTTGTGAAATAATATTCATACCCCTCATACATACTCTACAAAATGAGTCAATTTAATCAACTTTTTCAAAGCGGAAAATCCGTTTTTGGCATGGAAGAAGAAGAGCCCAATTTCACCATACTTGCATCAAGCCTACCTCCATCTACAGGTAAAATGAACTTCCGTTACGTTTCTTCTCAATAACATAAAATAATTTATTTATTTTTAGATGTACTACAAAACATTTTAAGGGGCATCGTACAAATTAATACTAAGATGGAAACGCTAATTAAAGGAAATGAAGGTAAATGTTAAAAATTATTGTATGTCTCAAATGTACTATATGTACATACATATATTGAAGAATTATAAAATTTCTTTAGAACTTAAAGAACGAGTGAAAGTATTAGAGGAGGAAAATTTCGCAATGCACACAAGGCTGTTAACGGAAGTCACTTCCCAAAGAAAAACTCTCCAGCAGACAAAATTGGTGACAGTGCTGCCCAATGAACCGTTTTGCAATACATCCAAATTGGAAGAATTTGAGGAAAAATTACAAAGTTCACCAGATTTGTGCACCCAACTAGTAAGTTGCACAAATGACAGGTTATTTTACTTAGGTGTACATTAATTTCTGTTATCTCCAGGAGTACGAAATACTCCAATACCAAATTTCAGAGCCTTCTAAGTTCGTTCGTGGGGTTTGGAAAAAATTGTTCACGGATGAGGTAGCAGAGCAATACTCTTGGAAAGGAACGTCGACCAAAAAATGTATACTGGCTATGACTATAACATTAATAATTAGAGGAGCCTTTAACCGCAAATTTAATGTTGATGAAAAAATATTTAATAACTGCAGCTTAAGATGGTTTCAGACAGCAAAAGATAGACTTAAATACCAGGAGAAATTATTTAAAAAATAATATGGAACTTAAATATTTCTGTGTAAATATAATTTATTATTTTCTTTAATATTACATTAATAATAATAATATTCTAAGTCAATGAATAAGACTTAATTTTTTTTGTGTAAATACATACATATGTACATATATCTAATTTAAGAAAAAAATTTGTTTCTTTAATGATAATAATATTCTGTCAATTTTTTTTGTGTAAACGTATATAATTTAAAAAAAAATTCTTTAATGATAATAATATTTAAGTCAATGAATATGAAAACATTTGCTAATTTTAATTATTTTTGATTTTTTTTTTGAAAGAGCATATATACATATATATTTTTCTTTAATTTTATTTTTTTAGTAATAATATTTATTGTCAATGAATAAAATATTACTTTATATTTTGAATTATTTTTAATTTTTTATTTATTTTATTTTAGGTCCATACATGAAAAATTACTATTTTTTGCACTGACTTTAGAGCTCTTAATGCGGGGAGAAAAAGGTCAAAAAAGATTCTTTTATGCACTGGTTTTAGAGCTCTTAATGCGTGGAAAAAAGGTCAGAAAAGACTCTTTTATGAACTGGTTTTAGAGCTCTTAATGAGTGAAAAAAAGGTCAAAAAAGACTCTTTTATGCACTGGTTTTAGAGCTCTAAATGCGTGCAGAAATTCATTCATAAAAGACTGCTTTATGCATGAAACTGAGAGCTCTTTTATGAGTGACCAGTTTCATAGAAAAAGACACTCAAATATGAGCGTTTTATGACTGTTTATGATTGTTTTATGAGCTCATTATGAGTGTGAGCGCTCAGAGGAAAGAGTGCTTTATGCGCTCATTCTGAGCTCATATGGTTTGCTGGGTATGTATACAAGAAAATCCGCAACACCACCATCAAACAAAATTTGTCAAAAATCAACGCGAATTTTCAGTCACTTGAAGCTTGCACCATATTATATTTAAATTGAATTGACCTCAAAGTGCATACCTGAAGTTTCTGAAAATTCTGACTAAAAACTTTGAAAATTTGATGTAAATTTGTCGAATTTTTGTACAAAGTATGAAATTTTAATTTATATGGTTTTCGTTTTAGAATGAGCTATATTTTTATTTTTAAAAATTTAATAAACATACAACTACGTAAATTTTAAAAATATTTTTCCAAAAAATTCACCCCAGATGAAAACAGTTTATGCTTAAAAGTCTACATACAAGAATTTACTTCTTTTTTTTTTAATAAGATGTATTGATATTCTAGAAAACAATTGCGACATGAATGCTTATATTTTTGAAGGAATAAAGAGAGTAACAAAATACATTTCCAGTGATGCCTTATAGGTAGAGAACGACCGAAAACAGATTTTTAGTGCCAAACCGAACTGAACTTCGGCCGTACCGAACCGATCATTTTCAAGGTATAAAATAATAAATACGTTTTCGTATTCTCCAGTAAAAAAAAACTATTCAGTAACTTGCCAGTAACAAAATTTCAGAGCGTAAGCAAAAATTTCCTCTCACTGAAAGAAACTTGCAAGAAAGTAAAAGAAACTTACAAGAAAGTAAGAAAACGCAAAACCACTAAGATATTGCGAGTTTTTCTTTTTTGTTGTATATTTAAATATTTAATCACTATTACAAATTCACCATTATTTATGGAAATAATAAAAATTTTTAATAATTGTTTTCTACTTGTAATCAACTGAATATTTCAAATCAGCCGTTTACAAATTGCAAATTCTTGCTAGTAGAAATTTATCCAGTAAAAATGCAGTAAAAGTTGCAAGTTCAGGTGTCATTTTCGCTCTCTCAATTTCCGCTACTTCGCTAGTTTCGTGCTAGTTTTGGTGTACGAAAACGCTATCCGGTAAAAATCCAGTAAAGTTATTACTGGTTCTTGCTGGTTTTTACTGTGTAGTGATGAATACGAAAACAGAACTTACGAGTGGATCAATAAATTTAAAAAAAAAAACTCCAAATTTTTATTATTGTTATACAAACATATCAATTTTGTTAAAATAACAGTAAAAAATTTATATTTTCAATGTTCGATATTTAATCATTTTATACTGTAATTAAAAATAATAAAAGGAGCAGACAGTTATTTTAAAGCAATTGTTTTCAAAAGAAAATATGGGCTGTAAGAAATAATTTATTTCAGCATTAATACTACAAATCATGTCCCCATCTAGTAAATCCGAAATATGTACTTATTTGACACTTTTCGAAATCTTTTTATTTTTCCGAAATATTTTGGAGGTCTTGAAACAATAGTAAATTTTTGAAACTCCTGCGAAAAAACCGCAAATTTGTTTGATGATATACCCTAATGTACATATGTACATACATACATACAAAAATATGAACACGCATATTTATGTATGGTATACATACTTATGTAAATGCCCAGTACCACCTACCAACTCTAATTTCTATTTAGTGAGCTGTGATGTGTGTTCACTAGATTTTCACGCTCAACTCTCTTTTCTCTTGCAGCTATTTAATATAACAAATATAACAAAGCTAAATATGGGAACATTGACCCGGTACACATGGTAATCAGCTGCTATTATGGGTACATTTGCATTGAACAAGTAAAAGCACAATCGTTTGTGCTATTTCTTTGTTTCAATACTTAGACGCATTTCTACTGCGCATTTAAAATCAACCCCTCATCCACGATTGCAACACACACAGCCGCCGCTGCCGCTGCCACCGTCTGTCGCTGAACTCTGGAATAATACTACAGATGTATCAACAAGAAGTTTACCATGCGTAGCCAGTCTAGGCCAACTACAAGTGGACGCATAAATACATACATATGTTCATATGTAGTAGAAGTACAAAACAAAATACAAAAAAATGAAAATTAAATTCAGTAAGTCAAGAAGTCAGCTGCTCCAATGGCTAGACAGCGACAATTGTATTAATATAAATGAATATACTTATGAATATAAATGAAAAAAAAAAACGTTTTAATATTTGAGTGCACTTTTCGACAATCAAATGGAAATTCATTTCTCTTCGAATATGATATTAGGAGAATCAGTTAAAAATATCATCGCATTAAAAATAAATCCAAATATCCGTTTTTCCCAACACCTGACAAAATCGAATCGTATAGATAGCGTGAATCAGTCGTTATATTGCGTTGAATGGTTTGAATGTGTGTGATTTATTTTTGTTGGCGAGCGAGTGTGTGGGTTCTTTGTGCATCTTTCGTTTGATTGCTTTGTTTTGCTACCATTTGCTTCGTTTTACTTCAATTTTCCATTTTTATAATTTTGTGTGTACGAATGAATGTTTGTTTGTTCATAAATAAAGACGCAAAGTCAGCCATCCAGTCATAAAGTAAGTGGGTGCGCGACCGCCAAAAGCTTTTAAAGAGCAATTCTAACAAATTGGGCAAAATAGAAGCCAAAGCAGATAAGTTGTTGCTCTTCTCCAGATGTCCACCAAATTGCTCTCATTGGTGACTGTATTCAACCAATTCACTGACATGTTTGGTCTTAGCTTTTTTTTAGCTTGTTTTGGCTGTTTTCAGTGGAATGTAAACAACATTACAAAAGAAGAGTAGCAGTATGTACATACATATGTATGTATATTAATACTTGCAATATAAATACAAATGTACATACATATGCACGTTTGCCAAGAACCTAGCGTGTATTGTATCGGAGTGGGGTGGAAGTAGCGAGTGCGTTGTACGTTCTCTGCTATTGCTCGATGATACGTCAATTGACTGGTAGTTTCTCAAGATATTAGTGTTGAACAATTAGGTATAGATGTAGATAATTACATTAAATGATTTTTAAGCGATGTAATTTTACACAATACGTACATTATACATTATATATGTAATATACATTTCAGAGGTTAAGCAGACTTTCGGCCAAATTTAAACTTCAGGCGCTTGAACATGGAAAATAGAAGCGCACTGAATTTTATTATTCTAAAACACATAATTTATTTTCTTTCGACAAAGCAGTAGACTTTTTTAATGTATACTTACCTTCAAATCGGCATCCGCTTTTGCCCACTCGCCCGACAAAACATGTTCCCTGAACTTTGATGCAGCTGGATGCTCTAAATAACATCCCGATTCGGTCATAAGAGTCTTCACCGATTTGTCCAGGCCAATATCTTGCAAGTATTGACCAATTAAACGTATAATTTCTTGATTGGTTTTGTCCAAGTGAAAATTATGATTGGAGACGGCTACGATGGATTCATCGTGATTATTCTGTGCTTCCGAGGCGGCACCGTCATTATTGCCCGTATATCCATTGTGTTTTGTATCGTGCCCGTTAGAAGTCGATGAATTTACCGAACTGGAGGCATTTGCCAACGCATCGCCAATAGGTCCCGGCGTACTACCATGGCCACCACCACCGCCACCCCCATCAGCTGCCGAACTAGCTGATGATGTGTTGCCTACCAATGCGCCACCAGAAGCCGACACGGACGCGGAACCCGTACCCGAACCCGAACCCGACGAGGACGCACTAGATGATGGAGGATTCAATGTCGAGCTTTGCATTTTCGTTGTTTCGTTACCACTATTAGAATTAGTACTTTGTTCAATGTTTCGATCAACGACTGCGCCACTGTCGGCGCCGACAGCACTATCACTGATAATCGGTGAGTTTATTGTTGTATTTTCTTGTATATTCTCAACTATTTCGGCGTTTATGCAATTACTACTTTTTGTTTCACCTCTGATTTGCTTTTCACGATTATTTTGATTTTGATTGAGTCGCTGCTGTTGTGCCGCTCTTGATGTCGACGCTGTTTCTGCGTCAATAGACACACTCGTACTGAGACTACGGCTACTAGATGCTCCTGCTGCTGCTGCTGCTGCGGTTCCGGTCGTCGTTGTAGAAGCTCCCGCTGCGGCTGCTGCTGTTGATCCTCCTGCTAAACGTCGTCCTTTTTTGCGCGGCGGCTGGTCCTCGGAAGAGGCACCAGTTGCAGCAGCCTTCTTGTTATTTCTATCAATTTTGAGTCTCTTTACTTACACTCGTCCACAAAACACTCTCGTCGCGCTAAAACGCTCTGATATACGCTCTGGGCCAGCAAGCTTTTGCTGTTACTGCTACTGCGCTGCCGTTGAGAACAACCGTGCTTGCTCACCTCTTTGCTCTACCGTCTTTAGAGCTCTTGCCTGCGCTACGTTTGATGTGGTAGACAACTCTTGTAGCGATATACTTTTTTACTCAGCAGAGCTCCAACATTATACAATCAACACACTCACCTCTGCTGTAGCAGCCGCTGTTGGGCTTCGGCTGCTCCAAAAAGAAACTACTTAGATTTGTGTAGGATTGTTGAATTCTGTTTTGTCCGCTAGTATTTTGGTATTATTGTTTACTTCAGCAATGCGCCTGCACAATTCGATGGAGCTGATAGCAGAAAAGAAAATATAAAAATGTTAGACAAATGTCAAACGCTTGGGATTTCCATTATTAAAACTTATTTTTGTGTGTGTTTTTTTTTTAACTAAACAAAAATAAACTTGCAGGCAGTTCATGAAAAAGAATTCGATAGGAGTTAGGGTCCCGCTGCCGTATTGAAATATAAGAGCTTATGTATGTACAAATACATCCATACATACATACATATTTATGTACATTAAATGCCAAATTAAAAAGGAACTAGCTTTAAAGGGGACTTAATTTATTTAACTATGCGTCAATGGAAATAAGTATATATACATGTGTACATATGTATTTGTACATGAATACATACATATATGTACATATATATATATACATACATATATGTACATATATATATATACATACATACATATGTACATATGTATGAACATATTTACATCCATACATATGTACATATGTAGGCTCTGTGTACTGAGCAATTGAAAATTTTCGTTTGTACTAAGCTATTATTAATTTGTCGTTCATAATTGTAGTATGCTGAATACAATGTAAATAATTTGTATTATTTTCAGATAAAATTAGTGTATAATATAACTTGCACTTATTCGAAATGACGGGATGCGGAATTAATATGGCAATCATAATGGCTCGAAATAAATAATGCATTGAAGATGAATAAACACATAATTAAACTTAGGTGTCTATGTACATAAATACCTATGTATGTATTTATATATTGTTAATATACATACCTTATAATATCTAAAAGACTATAGCTTTACATATGAAGGAAAGTGGCAACTTAAATCAAAAGCATATGCGTTTGTAATTAACAATTACAGACGATTTTTTTTTTAATTCGCTACAATGAACCTGCTTTATTTTAAGCACTTTCTCTAGAGCAATAAATAACCATTTATTTTTTCGACTTCCTTTTAGTTTACAATTACACTTTTTGTAATGCGTTATTCTGCCTCACTTAATAATTTCTTTTAACATACGATTGAAGTTGTTGCTGTGAGAATACGTATGTTTATGCTGTTTTCGTGACATTAATAAGTCATATTAAGTTACCTATAGCTCCAATAGTTTTCTAGTTTTTCTTTTGATTAATTTTGCTTTAGCTGCACTCCAATTCTATCGTTCAGTTGCATTGTCGATACCTACATTTAAACCTCCTGTTATACGTTTCTGCGCAACTTGCCCCTACTCAATCACTATTTTTTCTTATATATATACATATATACATACACACATATTTATACTCGATCACCTCAATCTCATTGCTTTATTTCATATGCTTTTTTCTGCTTCTCTCCTTTCTGTCTTCTCCAAGTGCATGGAAGTTTTCTACTGATTTTTTCTTACAACCAATTGGAACACTTAAAAAGACTTTTTCACTCTCTATTCGTAGTTTTCAGATAATTACTCAATGAATTATAATTATTAATATGTTTGGCTATAAATATTTCATATTTTTCACCATAAATTTTCAAGTTAAACATTAAAAAATTGGCAAAAAACGATGACGAAACAAAGAACTAGTACTTTTTCTTCTGCTCACCACTATTCCTTCTGCATTCCGAATAGCGAACAGTTTCGCTTGGTATGTATGTCATGTAGGGTTGCATGCGAACGTTTAACAAATATGTACAAATCTATCTTTTTTCAAATCATTACCATTTCCTTAAAAAAGTGCAATAAATGAATAAAGATTCAATCAATGCATATTGAACCACGAGTTTATTGTAATATGTTTACATTTTTTCTCTATAATATTAAAAATTGTTTTTGTTTACGCTGGAAATCATAAAGAACAAATAACAAATACCTATTGAAGTTCATAATTTAGATTCCAAATAATTACAAATACGACCAAGCAGGTGTTTTACTGCTGATACATGCCCGTACATTTTAGCTCATAGAAATCTATTTATAATTAGTTATCATGCTACTTAATAAATTTATGTATAATGGGAAACATAATATGACATGAAGCAAATATGTATATGTATTTTTTTTTTCAAGTGATGAAGAAGCCTTTTCATAAGTGAGGATGTTTCCAAAAGTTGCGCAGAGTAGGAAAGATGTATTTAGGCCGATGTAGAAAATGCGGTGGAATAATTAGTACAAATTTGTTTGAGAGGGCAAACCGTCAAATTACATGTAATTTGATCACTAATTTGATCAGGTGAGGTTGCTATTAGCTGAAATGTGATCTTTCTACACAAACCCTTTACCTTCTCGATTCTCTGCAGGGTATACGTCAACTCTGCATTCACAAACACACATTTTTAGCACTCCTACTCCATTTTCTAAAATTTATCTCCTTTGACTTGTACATATGTATGTACACAAATTTGTATATACTCAAACAAGAATGTAATAACTAATGTGAAAGGGGGGCTATAATAAAAGACGCAAATAAACCGATAATACATAATAGAAAACTTGTTCCCCTATATTTCAAGCAAATAGCTTAAATATATAATTACATAGATATATATGTATGTACATATGTATATAAAGATACATACATATGTATATAAGCGTGAATTTGGTTGGCGTGAGGACAAGATAGCAAAACAATCAAAGGGAATGCAATGTACAATGAAGACGAAGTGATAATAAGAGTGTTCGCGCAGTAGGTATGTATGTATATCAAAATTTGGGATAATTACGTTTGTTTACTCGAAAAAGTTGCAAGGAGAGAGCGCAATTTGACATTTAATTTCGAGGGGAAGAAACAAATTCGTGCTCACCCCCTAAACCAACTCATCATTAACAGTCTGAAATAATTATTTAATTTGCAAATACATATGTATGTAGTCGAGCTGAGTTAATTAATGCAAGGGGAGTTCGCTACATGCAAATTTTCCGCTTTAGCGAAATGAAAAACAGTTTTATGCATTTATTGTGCACGCCAGTGAAACATTTATTAAAATTAAAAATTGTTCTTGTACAATAATTGTATAAAAAAATATTAAAAAGTAGTCAGTGATATTTCTGTTTTTTTTTTGGTTTTTGCTTTGAGTGAGCAATTTCTGCACTGGCTGATCACAAAGGCTTAGTAGTGCAAATATATGCGAAAAATTGTTGTATTTTCATACTTCTTGACGGCTTTTCCTTATTTTTGCGGTATTATTTTGCATTTTAAGTTAATTATATCAAACAAAATTTATATATGTACATATGTATGTTTTGACATGTCGGTAACAATTTTAATATACACACATCCATAGATAGCACACAGCAACTGGTGTTTACAATTAGCTTTCTTGCTACGTATTTGGCGTTCGCGTAAAAATTAGAAATCATTTCTTAATTCATTTGAGAGAGAATACTTTAAATTCCTCAGGTATTTTGCTGGCATTCCGCGCGAACATAACTAATGTATGTAACAGCTGATAGTTGTCAGTTAATTTTATGATTTGTTGTTATTTCGCGTTCGTTAAATTTGCATAAGCTGAATCTTGTAGCTGAATATACATATATATTTTTTCCAATTCCGTGTATGGATGTATGCCAAGGCAAATATTTTTTGGATTGTTCCTGGTTTCACTTCGATTACTCACTAGTAATTACAGTCCGCCAAAGGTTTGAATCGTTGAATATGTCATCTGAAACTCGATTATAAATGCTTGTTATTTATGCATGGAAATAAATATGCTTGGTTTATTTACGTATGTAAACAGAATAAACATTCTGTAGATACATATGCATACATACATAAAGGGTGTTTATTTTAGACTGATATAACTTTAAATTGAAATAAAACACATACAAAATTAAGTATGATGCCACATTTTTTTTATTTGAAAGATATTTTCATGATATTTAATATTTAAAAACGATTACTGGCATATGGCCACGACTAGCTTTGGTGAATCGGATTCGATCAGTCGAATTTTGAAGCACTGCAAAATATCCATGTTGTGGATGGACAAAGTCCAACTTGTTGAGTACGGCGGCGAATAGACAAATTCGGATCTTCTCCAACACTATCACTTACAGCACCAATATTTTCTTCTGTACGTACAGTTATTTGTCTTGTTGTTGGTTTTTCATCGAGTAGAGTAAATTTTGTTCGAAATTTATCAACAGTTCGACGAATATGGTGCTCTGATGCTCGATTATGTGGACCCAATGTGTATCCATAGAAGGTGATAGCAAGATAAACAAAGCGAATCCGCTGTGTATTTTGTTTGTGTAATTTTGCGAGTGAAATGTCAAAATCTGAATTCGCTCAGTTTGCTCTTGTATTTTGTTAGTGTAATTTTGTGTTTGAAATGTCAAAAACTGAATTCGCCCAGTTTGCTTATGTATTTTGTTTGTGTATACAAAACAACCTAGCGAATTCGGAGAGAAGAACAAGCATTCAGCTCATGGGATGCTATCAGCTTGTATGAATTCGCCTTGATGTGGACCATAAAATTCACGAAGAGCTCTATAAGTTCGGCTAACAGAACACTGATTTTTAAAGTAAATTTCCACAATTTGTAAACGTTGTTGCGGCGTCATTCATTCCATGATGATTTGTCAATGCTTACTGAACAGAAATGTCAAAACGAAATGTCATTTACCAGCTGTCAAGTGACAGCTATCTCTATCGAAAGTTCTATCAGTCTAAAAAAACACACCCGTTACATACTTACATATCACGATGCATTCTACCATTCTTGCTTACATATCTATCATTTTCTTAACATTCTCTATATGAAGGTATATACTTATGTAATGCTATTAAATTAATTATCTAATGTTAAATTTTCGTAATGGACGAATGATATGTTGCCAGGACCATTCGTTAATTCGGAAACAAAAAGTATGCAAATATATACAGTTATGTATAACCTTAAACTACGTTCACCGTAAAGCTTAATTTAGCAGGAATTACTTCAGATAAATCAAGCGCGTTCATACGTGTCATTCGTAATTTGTAGTTACAGCTCTGTAGCCACAGGCATATTCAATAGGTAACAGCAGCCAAGAAAAATGAAATTTTATGTATTTTGCTGTTATTCGAACCATCTGGATTGTCAAAAAGGAAATGAGAAATTTGCCAGCTAGTGATTGTAAATAAAGTTTGATGACACGCAAAACGCATATCATGGGGAAACACGTCAAGAAATGAAATTAAATTTTGAAATTAATATAATACAAAAGTGTTTATAATAAAACCAGCCAATAAACTGAGATGAAAGGAGATATTTTATCATAAAGCAAGAACGAAATCACGAAGAAATAATATCCGTTATAAATTTTATCGATAATAATCGAAAAATGTGTACTCCCGTAACCACACTCAACTGTTTCTCGATTTTGAATGCTCCTAAAAGGTTTCTTTCGTTATCTTTAATTTTAAAAAAGATATTATTACAATTAAATTTAAATATGTATATTAACAACATACAAAATCTCAAACATTTTTACCTTTGATCAAAGAACTGAGTAACCCAGCGGGTACAGAGCTGTCAAGATAAATTAGGAATTGCAAGTATGAGCGCAATTCGCGGTTTATATATTATAGAGGTTTGCACTTCGACCTAAAAGATCCATCGCGCCCTCCACTTCTTACATCCTCATCCAACTCCAGCGCGCTTAGATAGTCCGAGATGATGGCTGATGGTAGCGATAGTACGAGTTCCTTCCCACGGTTGTATGAGCCTAGGTATCTCTTTTGTCCAACTGGCGGTGCGCCCTTCTCATGATCGGAACCGATTTGAGATTCGACTAAGCCCCTGCACCGTGTCAAGGTGTCAGCCCTAGCAGAGGTAGTCTTAGACGGAACAAACCCGCTATCGTATTCCTCAAGACAAGAGAAAGATCTGAAAGGCTCTAACTGCGATAGTTCATATTAAATAAAAAAATCAAATCAGCAACTCTCCTGCTGCTACCTTAGATTTCCCTTATTCAGCGATAGCATGGTTTAATAATAAACGATTGAATAATGGGACATAACGATAAAAAGTAACGGGACTTTTTATGCGGCGTACACGTAAAGCTTACGTATATTACGAATGCAAGGTTAATCATAAGAAAAACGTAAGAAACTGTGTAAAATTTTGTAATATTTAACTTTTTTTTAATACATATATTTTTTTTTAGTTTGCGATCACGAGAAAACGCTCCTAGAGACATTTAAATCATGGATCCGTTGCCGTGAATGCTAATATTTTACATTCAAGCGACAATGATTTGCTTTTGATTTGGTTCATGATTTTTGATAAATTATATCATTTCGTCTTAGTTTATTGACAGCTTTTACAAGGCGAAATTACTTACATAATTTCAGCCTAATTTGTAAATAACTGAAGAAAAAGCATCAAATTAGGATAGCGTGTCCGCGCTTTAAGTAGCACAATTATTCATTAATTAAAAAAATGTTATGTATGGAATATAAACAAAAAAACATAGTAAATGAACTAAAGCTGGTAAGAGCTCCAGGGTCTGAATAACCACTACCACAACAAGAACAGAGCTCTACATCTAAATTGATTAACTAGATCGATCTTTTTGGTTTTCTTAAAACGACCAAACCGCAATTAAAACGCTAAATATTCGTAATATTGAGTTCTTTTAATTTCAAAGATTCGTTAAATAGATTCAACAATATGTTGAAAAAAGTGTCCGATATGCCGAAGGCAGGCAAAAATTTAGGTAAATGTATAATTAAGATAATATTTTCGTAAATATATGTATATGTTCATATGCAAAATGCTTGTCAAGTTTATTTTTAAATAAATATACATATACTAAATACCTTTTCTGTTAATATTTGTTGTTGTTGTTGTAGCGGCTAGCTCGCTTTCGACGTGCTCGGAAAATAGGTAAAGTAGTTTTAGGTCAGGGGGTTTTGCGAAGGCATGTGAATAGGTGATTTATATAGAGCAGGGATTCTCCACTTACCGCGCATATGTCCAGGGCTGAGTCTGGATAAGTAGGAATTAAGTCTACTGCATTTCCCAGACCGTAAATGGGACAGTGTAGCGCGAAACACCCGAGGCAGCTGGAGATCCTCGTCTGCAATTGGGGGTGTTTTGACTCCAATAACAGCATTCGCGGGGTGAGAGTGGGTAAATATGGTGATTGTCTCTTGAGGGCACGGGAGGTAACACGTAACAACGAACTACTCGCTGAGAATGGTGTTATGTGCCTTTACAGGAAGCATGCAGGCCTCTTGGTGATGATGCGCAGCGCGGCGTGCTCACAAACCTGTATCTTCCTCCCCTGTGTTGTATTGGTTCCCGGCATCCGAATTGTGCAAGATAGTTTGCCACAACGTTTCTTTATCTCTAAATAGATATTTTCTTTACATCAGGATATAAGTGATATTAAAAGCACTGTAATGTAATATAATATGATTTTAACGAACCCATTTTATAAAATTTTGATTGTGTATGAATTTCTCTCCCTTATTAAATTATTTATACCAAATTTAAAAAAGTTTGAGATATAATTTAGTGAAATATTGAATATTTTGATTGGTTGCAAATTACCGTTATATAAGAGGTGAGGGTGGTTTTAGTCTGATTTATAAAATTTTAGAAATTGTGCTGCTTAAAATGCGAAGTATAGTTCGTAATTTGGTAGAATTTTGTAAAGAAGTTTCGGAGATATGTATGTATGTATACCTATTTGCTCTGATGTGGGCGATGCCATGGCAATTCCCAACATTTCTATCAAATGTAACCAAATTACCTTGTATATTTAATAAATATCGGTTTTTGTTTTATTTTTGTATTGTACCGTTATATGAGACGTGAGCGTGGTTTTTATACGACTTACATATGTATATAAATTACAAACTTTTTCTCGGGGATGTTCAGCAATTCCCATTCAATCGGACATTTTCACCTCATACAGCAGTTTCAGATGGACACAATACGCAAATTCACTCGGAAGTGAAATGTAGATCATGGCTGATGATGAAATGTATAACTTTTGATTTTCGCAAGACCCTTTACGTGGGCGTGGTTATTATCTGATTTCGGCCATTTGCAATACCAATGTAATGTGTATACTAAGTTTCGTTGAGATAGCTCAATATTTACTAGAGTTATCCGTTGGACGGACGTACGGAGAGACAGAGATGACTTAATCAATTTCGCTATTCATTCTAACAAATGTGATATACATATGTATGTATGTATATGTATATGTCTAAATCGGCACTAGTACGCTGGGGTATAAAAAAGGAGTATGCGCTTTTTCCGCTATTTTTTTTAAATATCTGCTATTTATTTGCTCTCCTTCGTCACAAAAACGCATGAAATTAGACATTTCAATGATAAGTTTTGTGTTTTTTTTTTAACTTAACAAAATGATAATATGTAGTTATTTAAGCGATTGAGTTTATATACGTAAATTTGTTTTTGGCTATTATACAAATTATACAACTATGTATAGATTATAGCTACGTTTTTATTTATACACCATGTTATTTATTTTTCGTTAAGACAGTTGCTAGAAGTCAAGTTTGTGGTTTTGTATTGCATTTTATTTTAAATTTGTTCCCTTTATGTAATTCAGTCTGACATGCACCCATTCGCTTTTACAGCAATTTTAATTTATTCAGCTTATATAAATACTACTAATTGTAATTGTAATAGTATTTATGCGTGCGTTTGTGTAGTAAACTGATGTACGTATGTATATATGTACATACATATGTATACTTTGAATGAAAATTTAGTATTTTAATAAGTATTTATGCATATATATTTTGATTTTTTGTTTTCAACTCATTAACTAGATTAAATTTTCGGTTTACATTTTGTTTTTTTTTTTTATGTCAATTACCATTGTAACGTATATTCATATGTACATATATGTACATATATGGTTTTTAAAAACTACATATACTTATACACATACATACATACATACATATGTATGCATGTATATATGGATGTATATAATCTTACTTATAAAAATATAAACTTTGAAAGATTCTGATGTTGCAACGGTTAATGAATTTTTCCTTACAATTCCATTTTTATTCCAACTCACTTCTGGCTTAATTTACAAATTTTTATTTCCATTATTTCCATTAGTTCCATAGTGTGTACATACATATGTATGTACGTAGTTCAAACTATAAACGCAAATACATTCATATGTATGAATATGCCAATATCCTATAAAAATATTAATAATAACATTTATGTTTAGAAAATTATGTTTGTTTTTAGTATTGCCAACTGAACAAAATATTCATGGGTGTATGTAAGAAAAATCATGAATACATTTTTTAACGCTTTAACTTAAATACATACATATGTTTTAAATATACTAATAGCTAAAATAAATTTAATTTGCAAACTTTATTTACAGTTTTTTTTAATGTTTACTAGATAAAAATTATATTTTTATACAAATGCGGTGCGCATGAGTAAACAACTCAGTCAGCGGAACGGTGTTAATAGTCCTATAAACAAAAGATCAAACAGAAACATTCCTAAAAACTCTTCAGCACATAATTTAAAAGGGGATAGTTAATTTGATAAAGATTTTTTTTAAAAGAATTTAAATGAACGAAATTCCTTTGTATTTAAGATTTCTTCACAAATTTGTTGTTTGCTCGGCAAATTGCCTGTTGTTACAATGTGTCAATGTAGAAGTGCCTCGCACAATCAGCTGCCACAAATAGCCTGCAACCGAAAATCTCTCTCTCATAAAACGTCCTACATTAGAAAATAAACATCATTCAAACACCTCTTAATTGTTTTTTAAATAAAATGTGAATGTATGTATGTTTTTTTTTTTGAATTTCCATTATATTATAATCAAGTAAGAAATGCAAGTATTCCAAAGAAAGCCTCCACCTTTCACAAACATACACACTTAAAAATGTAATAAACTTATTTTTTGCGTATTTTTTTAAATTTATTTATATTAATTTCTATTATTATTTTTCTATTGACTAATGTTTGAACTGTTGCTATTATGTGTTCATGATTTTCAGATATACATATGTAATTGCAAAATTGGTTTAAGTATTTCTTGAAAACGATATTTTTTATAGGTTCACTGCACCTACATACATATGTAGGTATGTATGCGCATGTGAACACATTTAAATACATATTGTTTATATATGTATGTCAAATTACGCAAGACCATTCCTTGAGCTTACGAAATTCTATAGTTGTAGACGTAAATTAAATTTACATTGATGCAATTACACATTTAATTATGTGTGTATGTAATCAAAATTATAGCGCTCGCAATTAAAAATTAAAACATCCAATAAATTCACTCATTTTTGTATAAAACTTTTCTCGAAATATAAATTTTTTTTGTCATTTTATGTATTATGTACATAACATAAAATAATTTATCAATTCAATAATGCTTTTAAACAATCTACATTCCAGTCATCTATCAGTTCATTCGTAACGATTTTTTCTTTCTTCTTTACTTTTACTTTCTAGACTTATATGCTTTTACAAAGAAATAGTTACATATCTGTATGTATTAAAGTCTAGTTTACAATTTTTTTAAAGAAGTTCTGCTCCAACTGAGTATGCTTAAAAGAAAACGCATCGAAAAAAAGTGAAACGAATTTTGAATTTTGTCATATGTACTTAATTGTTAATAAAAGTGTTATTTTTTTAAATTTATTAAGTTTTATAGGTTCTCTATCTATATTTATAATTTTTTTGTATTCTTCTCGTTTCTTTAAAACTAACTATAATTTAGTTTACGCTTTAACTCGATCCCATTAATAATATGATGATAATATATTAATAGTAGATTATAATAGTAATTATACAAAAACTAAAATGTTGTGATACAATTAAAATTACTAAATGTAAACTATGAAGAAAGTTTGTAAGTGTAATTGCTAAGCTTTCAACACTTTTCGCTACAACCACGCATCAACAATAAACGCTGCGCAAGCATTTAACCATCTTACATAAATATAAAACTCTTAAGGGCAAGTTTGTTCGTTTTATCGATGGTTATGGCATCCTGTTTCTATGGTTCCATCAAATGTTTTCCATATTGTTATTGCTGCTGTTTTTGGAACTGCTATCTATATAAATAGCTGTTGCGTGTTGTTTGACGCTGCGCCAGCATTGTTTTTATTATCATCATTATCGGTCAAGCGCTGGGTTGTCGTGTCCATGACTGGTGGTGACTCCACCATAGGGTAGATGTAGTCTCACAGCGGACCTGCTTCGCCTTGCTCGCGCTTTTGACGGCGTAATTTTTTGCTCCACAATTCGTGGCAATCTTGCCAAGTTGGTAGCCTTGGAATGGCCATCCTACGAAATGGATATACAGATGAATTCTTGTTTTAGAAACAAACAAACAAAACCTATATACATATACATATATATGTACATACATATATATAAATATTTAAAAACAATTTTAAAAAATTTCCACGGAATCATAATACGAGAATTGTGATCCTGTTTTCAAATCTGGCCAACTTACGTAAACCTTAGTAGTTGTCTGAAATATTTTGGTGGATGCACTAAAATATAATATATTTTACAGCTGCAAAAAAAATAGTGCCGTTGTTTTATGTATGTATGAGGAGTCAAGTTCGAGTGGACACTTCTTGAACGGAGAGATTCTTAGGTTTAGTTATCGATATTCTTAACGTTATCGTTTCAGCTCTCCTCTTCGATATCGGAATTGTTAGGTAAGACTGTGCAAGATAAAAATCTTGCATCGCCTTACGTGACAGGTTCACTTTGACAATTAAGTTATAATTATACGAAGTTTCCCACATAGGCAACGGTGGCGACAAAGCGACGCAGAAAGTTCGCCAAGTCGCATAAGGTGAATTTAAAATTTCACGAAAACGAATGCTCAACATTCGAGTTTTTTAAGCCTTCCACAATAAATATGAGTGTTGTCAAAGCGCTTTTAAGGGGTATCCTAGTTGAGTTTTGGGCTTTTCGGACAAAGTGACAAATGTCACGCAAAACCAAAGCTTATAATAAAGCATAGCTTTTAGGTCCATCACCGATAAAAAAATAAAGAAAATACAAAAGCGATATTCGCAAAGTTATCGAAATGAACACGATGAATGATGCGGAAACCGATGTGGCATAATTGGGACTTTATATTTAATATTAGCGTTTATATCGGTAGAATTATCGACATCGATTAAATTAAATTAAACGTATTCGCAGAAAAACAGCACTCTGGTTTTTGCTTACCATTTGCTGTAAGGTTGCAGACTGAGTGGATGCGATGCTGAAGACCCAAAACGGTGTAGTAGGACTGTCACTTTAGCAACATTTCCCATAAACTTATGGGGACTATCTTATGTTGTTATAACAACAACAACGTTGCATCGCTTGCAGTTGCGATGAGTTGTTTGCATTTAATTCAATTGCTTGCAATTGGGAAATTAACGCGTTATTAAAAAAAATGTTAAACAATGAGTGAATGAGGGGAGATTACGATTCCTGGGGCGCCGTCGTTTGATGACTAATTCTTGTAGAAAAACACAAAATAAACACTTTTTCACAAAATAAACACTTAAACACGGCACTTAATGGCTATTTAACAATAATTTACGATAATAGCAATAATAAGAGATGATTTTTGTTTTTCCAATACACCATAAAAACTATCATCAACCAGTATCGCCTACGCATAAAGGTGTTGCACGCAAAAATACTGCGGTCAGCGTAGCCGGTGTTGGACTGCGTAAAGGACAATTGGAAAAAGTGAAATAAAACAACTGTATTGTTATTGTATCTCGAAAACCAAGCGAGATATCAATTTTTTTTACTCGTGAAAAAGTGCTTATTTTGTCGAGTTCTACAAGAAATAGTCGTCAAAACGCGGCGCCCCAGGAATCGTAATCTTGCCGTGAATGAATTGCAGCTAATTTTAAGAAAATGTTTTATTTGAAATCCTTGTATACTTGAAAAGTTTCAGGCCGTCTTGCCGTAACTCACCATACAAGTGGTGAAATTCTCAGAAAGTTTTCTTAAATAAATTTATTTCGTGAAATGCTGTCTTTTTTTTTAGAAAAAATGCCTCATCTAAAGACGAATTCATTGCATCGCATCAAAGTTCGAATTACGGCGGATTTTAGGTGTTACGTTCTTTTTTTTTTTGTAGATTTCACGAAAACTCGAACCACGATGGATAATTACCGAATAATTACCCCTATTAATTTTTTACATAAAATATTGCAAAACTTACTCATCAGGATTAATATTCACGAGCCATGGAGATTTGAGTGCTTCCTCAGCAGTGATGCGCCTATCCGGATCTAATTCCAGCATACGATCGAGTAAATCCAAGGCAGGCATTGGCATAAATTCGAAATCTTCACGTAGTCGCCGTCTGTGCTGACGTTTTGGTTTGAATGTATGGAAGAGCGGTAGCTTGATGACGTTTGGCCATACTGCCGGAACAGGCGTCCCACAAATTCTGGATATAGTATCCAATTGTGGCATCTCTGCGTTAGCTTGGAAAAGTGGCCGTTTTACGAACAACTCTCCTAGTATACAACCGCATGACCACACATCGATAGCTGGACCATAGCGCTCTTCACCGAGCAGCAATTCAGGTGGACGATACCAGAGTGTTATCACTTTATTAGTATAGGGACGTTCGCGATCATCGGCATTATAGAGCCGTGCCAAACCAAAATCGGCAAGCTTTACTTGGCCTCTGTGAAATTAGATAAGAAATTATGATGTATACATTTTTTTAATAAAATGTGTTGAATTGATTACAACTAGTAGGAGAGTCAATACAGATACCCAAAAATAATATTTTTACATACTGAAACTAACTTTAATGAAAATGATAGTTTAATATACATACATAAATATCAACAGTCCGCAAAAGTTTTATTTTTTAACACAAGCAGCGAAACCCGTATCACACACAACTGAAGTCTCAAAATTGTATCTATAGGTGGGAAAGGCTTATTTAACAGTATTTAGTCGGGTAAAACCCGGGTCATTCCGGTATGTAGAACTGGCTACCGGCCGAGGCATGGAACATAAATTATTATTAAAAGGGTTTTCTAATAACTTCCGCCTGTCAGCAGGCAATAAAAATCCTACGTGAATGCGTAAAACTTTCACTTTAAATTAGAGTCATTGCGTATCAATAAGGCTGTATTAGCTAAGAGTTCAAATTATTAAAAAAATTTCCACTTACTTGTTGTTCATTAAAATATTGGAACATTTGATATCACGATGTAGGAAATTCTTTTTATGACAGTAATTTAGGCCATCCATCAGTTGTTTCATAATACTCGCATTATTCTCTTCATTGAAATCGACCATTCCAGACTCCAGCAAGCCCATTAGGTCGTGATCCATATACTCGAAGACCAAGTAAAATGAGCCCTTATCTTTGCGAAATTCTAAAGCATCTTGTTTATCGGTGACAATTTCATGCAGATTGACAATATTACGATGATTCAGCTGCCGCAATATTTTAATTTCGCGTACAGCTGTTATGGGGAAACCTTCCTTTTCATGTTCCAAGCGCACTTTTTTTAGCGCAACCATTTCGTTTGTATGATGATCACGAGCTTTGTATACCTTCAAAATAAATAAACCATAAATAAATTAAAAAAAAAAAACATTTGAGATTCCAACCAACCTGTCCATAGGTGCCTTCTCCGATCTGTGCTATCATCTCGAACACATCGACACATCGCTCGCCCCAATCACGCACCTGATTACGTGAATCACGACGATTTAATATAACAGGCCGCTTGCGTTTTGTTGGCATTGCATTAGCACCGCTTTTATTGTTGCTTGTCACTTTGCCATTGCCCGTTGTGCCATCGTTTGAGACACTATCCAAGCTATCTTTAACCGTACTGCAACTGGTATTCGCAGTATCGAAATCCTCCGGACTGTTGATAACATCATCCTCATCGCCACTTAGCTCTTCACCGCCCGGCACCATTGGAGGCATCGGCAAGTTGAGTAAACTTTTGTTTGTATTGCTGTTTCCAGATGGAGCCGTTGATGCTGGTGTCGTGTTGACGGAAGGGGTACTGTTGCTTACTTTTTTCGCGGGAACAGAGTTTGAGCTACTGTATTCCGAGGGAGGGGAAGGTGTTGTTGCAATGGCTAAATCAGCGGCGCTTATACCCGGTGGCATAGGCAACGCAGTAAGACTTTTCGGTTTAGGCTTAATTGGCGGTGGGATTACAACCTCGCGGTCTGTCTCGTCTATTGTGGCAACTTCGGGCGCAATGATCTTGGTGGCTTCAATAGCTGGAGTATCGGGTATGGTTGTTGTTGTCGTTGTTATGGTCCTCTCCTCCACTTCCACCTCCACCTCCATCTCCACCACTTGCGGCATGGGAATGTTAGTTACTTCTACAACCGGTTTGTTACAATCACCTACACCATTGGCTGTTGTTGCAGACACATTTGCGGGGATAATTTTGGCGTTTGGCGCTGTTTTCGCAATGATGCTGTCAGTAGTGGACGGTGTAAGGTCTGAATGCGCGTGAACCTTTGGCGTTCCGCTATCTACCGACGAACTATTCTCATTAATGATAAGCGCACTATTACTATTACTGTTCTCCTCCTGGCGTTCCAAGAGCGCCTATGAAAAAAAATAGAAATAGGAAAATATATTGCTTTGTATAAGTTTCTAAAGTTGATCTCATTCTCACATCAATTGCCTTTTGGCGCTTGTGCTTGTCTTTAACTAGCTCAGCGAATAGACTTGTATCGCTAATCTTTTTACTGTATTCAATACGCTTGAGCTTCAGGTCGCGTGATGTGGGTGACGATGAAGGTGAGCGCGAACGCGTGCGTGATCGTGAACGCGAGCGACTACGTGAGCGGGTATATGAACGCCTACTGCCAGCCCGACGTCGATGACTACGTGATGAAGAACGGTAACGCCGATGTGACGTACGTCCACTGGTTCCCGTTGTCGTGGTAGGTGATGGCGGTGAATCGTAGTGTCGCGTCAAGGAACGCGGTGAGCGCGAACGGGAGTATCGATCAGCACCAGTGCCACGTTTAGATGAACGAGAGCGAGCAGGCGAAGGTGTTACGACAGACATGTACTTGCTGCTGCTGTGACGATAACTGCTACTAGTAGCACCGCTACTGCGATATGCTGATGAAGAAGCTGACGTATATGCTGGCGATTGTCTGCTGCGTATATTCAACATACTAGGACTTCTACTAACAAAATATAAGGTCAATTGTTAAAGTAATCATAATGTTCAGCAAGTTAACAAATATAATTACCTAGAATACCTCCTGCCATATTTGTCTCTACTGCCGCTGGTCGCGAAACGTTCATATTCGTGTGTTTTGCGTAAACTATGCGCATTGGAACTATGGTGACGCGTATGCTGTGACTCGTACGCAGAAGTGCGTGTGTCAAATCCTTTTCTGCGTTTATGTGGCGGCGTAACTGGCTGATGGTGGTGATACCGATCTAAAAACGAAAGTGTGTTACAAATTTTGTACCCTTGAAGGCCAAAATTTATTTTTTTTTACACTTACCAGGTGAAACAGCCTTATATTTATGTGCATCAATACCGCCAGTACTACGCGCACCGTAATGATGACTGACAGCACCACTTGCGGTAGAATTGCTCAATGGGCGATGATGATGATGGTGGTGAGTAGTTAGCAACTCTTCTTTTGGAGGACTAAGCGCATACCTTGTACCGCGTGCGGTTTGTCCACGTTCACTCCCGCCGCTGACATAAAGCGGTGGTGTATGTGGAGATGTTGCGGCAGGAAAGCGTTGTTTAGCGGTGGTTCGGGGAGGTGTGCGATGGCGCTGATTAGTGACTGTTACTTGTAGACCAGATGCTGCAGCAACTGCAGTTCCCCCACTGCTGGCTTTTGTGGCTGCTGTTCCCGAGTGTGTAGTAGCAGACTTTTCTGCATAATAGCTGTTGCTACTACCGGGACGAATTGGCGGTGTATCTATAGAAAGCGGACTGATCTCTTTGATGGGCGTATAAGATGAACCAACGCCACTACTAGTAGGATTACGTTCGGGAGTTTTGATTGAACTATTACCAACCATCTTCTCATGACCACGATGTACTTTCGGGGAAGGGGTATAGTGACGTATACTCTCAGACGCTATGACTGCATCCAGATCATTGTCGGAAATGGACTCGATGCTTGTATAAGAACGAGCACGCTTCTTTCGTCGCTTTTTAGACTTCTTACTTCTCTTGTGTTTTTTGTCTTTTTTGGCTTTTTTACGCTTTTGTCGCTTTAACTCCGCTTCGAATTCATCAGTGTCCATTGAATCACTGCTAGCTAGCGCCGCTTCCCAGTCGGAGACGTCTTCATCTAGTAATTTGCCACTACTACTGCTATGCACGCTATTCTTTTTCTGCTTTTTCGTTGCGGAATCAACATCTTGTACACGATGATGAGATGATATTGCGGCGTTCGAAGCGTTGGTTGAATTGGCGGGGACCGTAGCTTTTTCGGTTTTGACATTCATTGAACCGCCTGCCTGTCCTACGTTATTATTAGATTTTAATCCATGTACTGGGGAACCGAGTATAATTCGGCGCACGTGATTTGGTGATAGATTGGAAAGATTGTCAAGACTTTCCTTACGTTTTCGCCTATAAAAGTTGAAATGTAACTCATTATACATATGTACATGGCTGTCAATAATTTTATGTAGGAAAATTATTTTTGTGTTCGTTTTGTACTCACCTGAAAGTATCATCGTCACTACTCATATTTTGTAGTTGTTGATCAACCTTAGACGCATTTGGTGGAGGCAGATGTGTTGATGATCTGAGATCTTTGCCCATATTTGAAACAGCAGTTTCGACCCTTTGCTTTCTTGTATTTTCACTAGGTTCTGAGTTTATTTCTCCTGCCTCTGCGTCTGAGAAATCCTCGGAACTTACATCTGAATATTCTACAATGGCATTCAAGGCATGAGTTTTCCTCGATAGTTGTTTAATTGTTAAAACTCCATCGCCATCAGCGCCGTCAGCGGCAGTGGCGGCGACGGATCGACTTCGTGGTGATGGGCTGCTGCTGCTACGGCTACGTCGCATATGACGCGTCAGAGAATTTTCACGCGAACGTGAATGTTTACTTTTTTTCTTTTTAGACTTCTTGTGCTTTTTTAATAAACCTTCATATTCATTAGCCATGAGAGCATGTGAAGTTCCGCCAGTGGCGCTGCTTCGATCGCCTGCACTGACGTAGCGCGTGCTGCTACTGCTGCCGCAACCACCCCGATCTTTTTCCATAGCTCCTGGAGCCAGAACTTTCAAACTCACTCACACACACCTGTATTGCTTGGGTCAGTCGATTTAAATACACCAATATAAAATTAAATCCAATAATTTTTACAATCTTGCTAATTTGTGTTATTTCAATCCTTTTTGGAAAAGCAATTTAACGATCACCGTAGTTTCTCTTCGAATTTTTCCCGTTTCGATGTTGATATATAAATAACTTCTATTCACATTTTACATTTTTTGTCACATCTGCGCTATGCAAAACCAAAAATAAAAAACAAGCTGTGAATTATTTTCCTTGCAGTTTTTAATGCGGTTTGTGAAATTTTCTGCAAGTTTCGCCGTCAACGATGTCGCCCCGAAGAATTACAAAAAGTAACAACAACAAGGCATGAATAATAAAATTTATCATTTGTCACTTTTTGCCCTGAATTTTTTTTTGAGGTTAGCTGTCACAGCCTGTCAGTACAACACTGCCAAATGTCAAATCAAGCAAAACGCAATGTTGCATTAATATACATCTTAAATAGTTTTTAATTAAAAATGTGTATAAAACTTCTAAAATTAATTATTTAAAAAAAAAAAATTTACAAAATTAATTCATGTTTATAAAATCGTTACCAGTTTGAAACAAAGTTCGCTTAGTTTTTGTACTAACTTTGCTTATACAAACTTACCCGATAACAACCCTGGTTTTGTTTTGAGTGAAGGTAGAAAGCAGAAACAATCAGGCCGATTTGGCGCAACCACAAGATTTTCAGATTCCGCAATTTGTAGCAATTTTTATTTTCCAGCCTGCTCCCCAATTAATTGCACGATCATTCGCTGTCACATCTGGGTAAATATTCACTATATTTCTCTAAAAAAGGAAATTGAAAATTGTGTCTTAACATTTCGCCATAATATTTCACTCACGGTCTATGCGCTGACCCTTCCGATACGTTGGTTGTGTTCGTTTTGCACTTGATCTTTATTTGGTGCTGGTCCACTTTGTGGTGACATTTTGTAAGCACTTAAATCCTGTGATTACACAGGTTATTCACAATACTTTCTTCACTTTTCACATTTTCACCGTAATTAAACACTTGAGGAACTAACCTGGCCATAGATGTTGGTAATTCCAGTACAAATTGGTTTCTTTCTACGTACAATACGTGTTCTTATCACATGAACGTGGTAGAGACGTGCGCGGGTGCTCTGTATTCCGCTGGTGTATTGCCGTTTTTTTTATGTGCTTCCAATGATTTCCCAAAGCAAAAAACCTTGCTTTGTGAAATTTCTCTCATTCCACTTATATTTAATTTAAATCTATTCTTTGGGGCTTAATAGCTTCAAATGTGAAGTTACCAAAAAGCATATTTGCATACAATTTCTACAGATTGGCAATAAAATTATGGAAGTAGAATAAAATGGAAAATTTCTTTCCCAGCAACGCACAGAGATTGCGATTACGACAGCGAAATGAAAATTTTTTCGACGAAATGCGTAGATGGCGATGCACAGGGTTGCTATAAGACGAGAAACAAAGTTTTAGAAAGGGCAAAGTCGCGCTAGTTCACAAAAAAATGCTGGTTATTTGAAAGTGTAATATTTCTTTATTTAGTGCAATATATTATATTATATATTTCCTAAAATGATTAGTACTTTGAACTTGTTTCTTTAAGTTCGATCTATTGAAATTTCGATATGGTGCATTCTATAAAAAATGAAATTGTCATGCTGTGCTGTCATGTAAATGTCAATTGATATTTCGACAGCTTTGAAGCTTTGTTTTGTATACACAAGAAGTTTTTGACGTTGACAATTCGAATTTTTAAAAGGAAAAAGTGCTAAAGGACGCACACAGGCAGGTGTGGAGTGTGTATTTATTTACAAATTGTGTGCGTGAGATAATTCTTTCCAATATTCGAAATAAAGTACAAATTAGAAGCTATTAGATTAGAGCTGTTTAAATAATGTCTATACACGGCGGATTAGGCGAGCGTATCGAGGTGGGTGTGTTGGCATTTTTGGTTAATTGAATTCTTGGTGAGTTGACGCTAACATGTCGGACACAATTTCTTTCGATCCAGGAATATGAAGTGCTCCATCTACTTGGCAAAGGAGGCTTCGCAAGTGTGTACAAGGCGCGTTGTACTCGTACAAATCAAATGGTGGCCATTAAAATGGTAACTAAAATGAATTAGTTAGTTAAATTCTTATAAGAATTTTATCGCGTTTTTAGATTGACAAACAGCTAATACAGCGTGCTGGCTTAGCCAATCGTGTACGCCAAGAAGTTGAAATACATTCGCGTCTGAAACATCCCTCAGTTTTGGAGTTGTACACATTCTTTCAAGATGAAAATTATGTGTATTTGGTGTTGGAGCTGGCGCATAATGGGGAATTACATCGTTATATGAAACAAGAGATGGGACGAGCTATGACAGAGGAGGAAGCGGCAAGCATACTGCGCCAAGTCGTGTCCGGATTGTTATATTTGCATTCTCATCAGATAATGCATCGCGACATTTCACTATCTAACTTGTTGCTCAGTAAAGATATGCATATTAAGATCGCGGATTTCGGTTTGGCCACACAGTTGAAGCGACCAGATGAAAAACACATGACTATGTGTGGTGAGTACAAGGTAATGGATTTAAAAGCAGATCTGGATAATAAGTATATTTTCTATTTTATGCAGGCACACCCAATTACATATCTCCAGAAGTTGTAACCCGTGCTCCACACGGTTTAAGCGCTGATGTTTGGGGACTTGGTTGTATGTTCTACACATTGCTGGTTGGCCACCCACCCTTTGACACCGGTGCTGTACAGTCCACGCTAACAAAAGTAGCTAAATCAGATTTTCAAATGCCGCACAATCTCACATATGATGCACAGGATCTCATTGAGCGTTTGCTGAAAAGAAATCCAAATGAACGCATAACTCTGGAACATGTTCTGCAACACCCATTCATGGTGCGTCACGAACAACGTTGTGTCACAGCTGCTGGCTCAGCTACTATGAGTAACAATATAAATGGCAACAACTGTATATCGGCAAGCCAACAAAAATATCAGCAGCATCAAAGCGCCGCGAGCTGTGACAGCGGCATTATAACCTTCGCCAGCAGTAACTCCAGCGCATCACGTACTGCTGCACTACAACGTTCACGTTCGATGGAAAAGTATCCCACGCGTGGTCCATTGGAACGTATTCATGAACAGCATCAGCATCGCCAACCTCCAGCAGAGTTTACGCCACTTAAAGCCGCACATTCTTGCAATTCTTTTGGCACTGATTTAATGGAATCCCATCCACGTTCATTTTTTACATCGACACCGCAAAGTGATGGCATGGACGTTGAATGGCAATCTACAGGCCCGTCAAAATATCAAAATGTACCACCATCTCAGAATTATGGCGTTAAAAATCATTTTCCGATGCCCATGGCAGTAGCTGAAAACAATGAAAACATTTACGCATCCGGAGACACAAATTACTTAACATCTAATTCAGACTACGCAGCTGAACTTGGAAATGGTGCAAGTATGCCTAAAGTCGCAGAAAATTTTGTACGAAAACCAACAGAGGAACGTTTAAGTGTATCGCCGTTAAACACTGAGCGCATGTTACCAACGCGTTACAAAATTAAAAATGCAATTATGAGTATTCTGCCGAGTGGTGAAGTGGCGCTAGAATTCATAAAATATAAAAGTCGCCTACGCGAAGAACGTATCACGGATATATGCTGGATTTCGAAAGATGGTATGCGCATCACCATTTACCAACCAGATCCGGGGCGGTATGTTTTACAAGTCAATTATATAAAAATATATTAATTTATTAAATTATTTTATTTTTCTATTTTTCACAAAGAGGTCTACCCCTGACTGAAGAGTCGCCACCAATGCCAACAAGCGATTCATTCACCACGCATACTGTTTACTCATATAACACTTTACCCAGCAAACATTGGAAGAAGTACATATATGCTTCGCGTTTTGTCAACCTAGTGAAAGCAAAAACTCCAAAGGTTACATTTTTTAGTACACATGCAAAATGCCATCTCATGGAAAGCATGGAAGATTTCGAGGTTTTCTTTTACACTGGCGCTAAGATAACGAAGTCGCCTACTGAGGGATTACGAGTTTATGATAAGCACGGTCGCCTGCTAGAGAATCACGAAGATCCGGTGGCGCTCAACTTGCTGCAACACCAAGAAGAATGTTTGAAGCATTGTCAAGCGATTTGTAGTGCACTACAGCTGGCACAAACAAGTGGCAATTGCTGTTTCCCAGCTGTTGTGGGTAGACGACCCGCAGCAGTGGATGTGATACAAGGGCAGTGTATTACAACAGCCATGCGGAATACGACTAACTTAATTTACTTGACGCCGAAGTCACAACAGGTGAGATTTTGGAAAAAATTTCATTACCATTTCGGTTTGGTAAAAATTAAAACAAGACAGCATTTGGAATAAGAAATTCACGATTCTTTTCCAACATCTTTTGACGTTAATTATCTCATTCATTTGGACGTTTGTAAAAGTTTTAGAAGACAATTAGACAATTCATACAATTCATACAATTCACTACCACTGCTAGCAGCAGCCTATACCAAATGTTTGCTGGGTATAAATATTTGCATTGATTATTTCTATACTTTTTCAGCCCAGCATTAACTTCTCAATTGGCACCACTTCTTCGGGATTGCAGAGCAGCGGAAATTTCAGCAGTGTATCGTCCCAACAATCAATGGGGTTGCGTCAGCAGCAGCAGCAGCAGCAGCAACAACAACAACAACAACAACAACAACAACACCAAATAATAGCAGCTCAACCTAATGTACCAATACGAAAAATAAATATACCTGACATCGGCATCGCCACAGAAGTGAGTAAAAAAATATTAACCCTGGAATGGTAAAGTGGTTCAGCACAAAGAATTTTATAAATACCATTTACCTAATAGTAAAATCCGTATTTATTTTTTTAATCATGGATATAAAAACAAAAAAGTTGTAAGATTTATTATATTGCGCTATAGATGAGATTCAAAAACTATGGTGTATAGTGTTTATTAAAATCGATTTTTCTAGGGTTAAAAAAATATAGTTCGTTCCATATTTGATCACCAAGCTTGTGCTAAAAATTTCAAAATAACTTTTCTTCTTCAGCTATCGCATGGTATTATTCAAATACAATACCCAGACGGATCCCATATATCCGTGATACCGGCTACACAAGGTGGTGGCACCACTTTCACCCAAACAAATGGTTCGTCCACCCACTTTAGTTCGCAAGACGATCTGCCATTTGTGGTAAGAGAGAAATTATCACAACTGCCGCAAGTGGAGCGTCAACTGAAGCAGGCGCCGCTTTTGAGCTCAAACGGACGTTATGCGCAATCCAGGCAACAGCACCACTATGCTTACGAGGCCATGCAGGCAATGACGCCACCACACACCCCAAATACCGTTAAACACGTCAATAGTGTAACGCAACAGCATGCTATTAAATATTTTCGTTAGAATGCAAAGCGAGTGCTAGCGGCGTTAAAACTTCGAAAGTTGGGAGTGAGGCGAGCAGTTTCTTATTTTTAAATTAATTTATTTGTAAGTTTTTTTTACAAACAAAAATTATTTTACGCTTTATAAAGTGTTCTTTTTTATTCTTCATAATCGAATGCAATAAATAATTGTATAGTATATTTTGGTATACTTAAATTGAATGAAATATAAAATATACTACTTACATATTTTGCTAATTTGTGAGCGGTACACAATAAAAAATCAAAATGTTATAGCAACAATGTGGTTCGTCATGGGTTTTGAAAATAAAATAAAAATCAAAATCTAGCTTGGTTAATATGTTGCCTTGTAAATCTGATGTTTATTTTTTTCCTTTTTTCGTTTTTGCTGATCAAATGAGACTTTCAGCATTCAATCCAAAAATCGGACAGTTGTGTTGAATCACAAAAAAAAAAGTTTAAATTCGTGTTGCCTGACCCGCTAAAAAAAATATTGGAACGTCATAGAGTGCGGCTTGCACTGTTTCTATACTTGACGACAACGATCGATATAATTATTAATACAATAGATATACCTGCATATGTATGTAAATAATTTACTTACGTGCAAGAAATATAATAGTTTAGTTACCTCGAAACACATGCGCTAAAATTACATGTAATCCAAATATTTTAGTTACACTGAAAAATAAGCGCTAATATGCTACATTTTAAAATTTTATTCTTTAAATATTCAAATCTTGAAATTCATTATAAGTAATTATCTAAGTTTATATCATAAATAAAATATGAGTGTAGCTAAAAACTAGAGCACAATAGTTGCTTAATGTAAATATTAATTTTACTTTTTATTCTAAATTTACTTGTTAAATTAAGTTTAACAAGTTTTAACTATTCTCACTTACATATGTATGTATCTAATATTTTAAATTTAATATTTTTAAAACTAATTCGTATCTCTTAAAAAACTCAATGAAATAAATTGGAAAACTTTAAAAAATTTAAAAAAATTTTTGATTGCTTAAACTTAACTTTATTTATGTAGTTATGTATGTACATATGTTTAAAAAATATGAAATTTGAACATATCTTGGTAAGTGGAGTGATGAAAAAAGAAATTGTTAAAGAAAACTACAAAATATGTGCAATGTACAGTGGCGGGCAAAAGCTACATATGTATATATGTGCTTCCGAATCTTCATGCAAGATTTTATTTAATTTGTTTTGCTTAATTTTATATAATATAGCTCAGAGTACATGCTTCAAGCTTTATACAGAATTTATAAAATTTTTTAAATTTTTTAGAAGTGTGTTTAAGAGTTTTTTGGGTATACAGTTTTTTATAAATTTTGACCATGGCATTTGTTTTTATGTAAAATTATTACCGATCAATGGGAGCTTTTGAAAAATGCATGCATTTTATGTATAAAAGAGTTCGCAAGACCAAAAATTCAAAAAAAATTAAAAAATCAGCGGTTATTTCTAGCCACTTCAACCTTGCAAGATAGTATACTAAAATTAAAGAAACAATTCAACTGCGTAACCAAAAAAGGTAAAAAATTGAAAAATTTGGATGGAAATTTCATAAATTTTGAGCAAAGCTTGTAAAATTAATTTACATGATTTTTGTTGTTCAATGAACTATATTATTATGCAAAATGATCGAAAAAATTATAATGAATGAATAATGAAGGTTGCTAATATTGTAAAACAATTAACATTCGACCGCTTTTGCTCGCCACTGTATGTATAAGTATTTAAAAATATTATGCATAACAAATCGTACACAATTTAAAAATTTGGATTTTTTTATTACATATATTATTATAATAATTCTTCCAACAACATAATTATTTCTATGTACATTTATTTAATAGCAATAAACACTTAAATTAAAATTATTCTACATATTTTATTTTTTATTTTTTTTTCATATTACCAAAAACTTTTCTCTACTCCTTAACACTATGTTGAAAATTTTACATCAAAAAGTGTACAAGTGTATATTCTTATTAAAACTGGCAGCGCAACAGTGGCAGTACATCGCAATAAGAAAATGCTTGTATATTTGCCTGTAAGTTTGTATGTATAAGTATTTAGTAGATTATTTATTGTTTTTGTTTAACTAATATGCATTACATTGCAATTTAATACTTTTTTCAAACTGAGCAAGTTTGGTGAATAACTTATTGATCTATTTTGTTATACTTTTTAAAAATTATGCAAGTGCATACACATATGAGGCTTGGGGAACCAGACAAGCATTGCTTAAAGGGAGAGGGAGAGGCATGCGTGAAAGACAGGCAGGTTCTGGAATCCGAGTGAAAGTGAATATGAACATGAATCTAAAACCGAGTGAATTTACTTTTCGTGTTCTGAAATCCGAATTTTTTGTTAATTATAGAAGTCGATTTTGAATCACCATAGAAATGAACTAAACAGGTTGCAGTTGTCAATTTATCCAAAATAAGTAATACATTTTTTTGAAAAAATTAGATAAATGGGTGCGTTAACAACTTTTGCTGCTATTTTTATAGAAAATGTTAGACTTTCAGAAGGATCATACAGGACCATCGCGCCCCTTTAGATGCGCCTGAATTAATGTAATTAATTAGGTATATCTATTGGTGATCGTAATTGGTGCAAATATTTTCATAAACAAGTTTTATAGATTTGTGTTTAGCTACGGGGTGAACAAAAATGTATTTTGGACGTTGTTGTTCCTGATTTAAAAAAAAAATCCATTCCATCGATTTTTGCTGTAAGGTGGCTTTCCAAAAGCTCTAGAGAAGGATGGCTGATTGCAAAGGATCGTAGTGCAGTTGCAAAAGTTATTATAAGTATGCTAAACATTTTAGAGAAATATATTTGTCTACAGTGGATCAGAAGATTAAATCAGAAAGGCACTTTCAAGGAAATTTGGCTGATGATGTTGGGTATTTTTCTCCCTAAATTGAAGAAAAATTGCTTCTTGCGTTGTGTTCTTGTGTTGCCCTTTCAAAAGTTGTAAAAACTACAATATATTAAATTTCGTTTTTTCTCCAAATCCGCAAACTCAAACCAAGGTGAATGCTCTCCGAATTTTTTCTTGTGAAATCGTTTTCCAGAACATGTGGTAATGAAATGCGGAAAGTGAAATACAGAACACCAAATGTCGGATTGAATGTGAATTTGCTTGATATTCACTCGGAAGTGAATTACAGAACCTGCCTGTATACCCATTTTTGACTTTGAAACTGCCAACATAGTTAATGAAATATGAACGTATGTATAGTAATTAATTAACAGGGTAATTAACTTTTTAGAATTTCACCTTTTCTAAGCTGTTTTCAAAATTAAAAAAAAAAATACAATAATACTAAACGAAGATTTTCTTAAATCATCATTTATTTATTAACTTATTTAATTTTTGCCGACTGGTTTAAAGTTCGCAGTCGCTTTGGACAATTTTCATGCACATAAACCTAATACAATTTTATTAGTACGGGGTGGCTTAAAGAAGCAGTGGCACACTCGAGTACTTCTCGGGCATCGCCGTTTTCGCGAGAAATGCAGCACAATTAAATTGAATATCGAGAAGCACGCGAGCGTTACGAGATTTTCGATGCACGAGAAGCACGAGAGAATGCGATCCTCCCGAGAAAGTCCTTCTCGAGCAGCATCGAGAAATATAAAACTCTAAAATTTATTGATTTGGCTGTTTGGCTCACTGTATACATAGTGGATTAGGATACGTAGTGTAAAATTAGTGCAATCAATCCAGTTATCTTATCGAATTGAATATTGAGAGGCTCGCGCGTCTCACGAGCTTTACGATATACTAGAAGCTTCTCACGTAAAATTGCTTCTCGAGAATTCCGATTCCGCACATCGCTATTAAGCTAGGGATGTTTCGAATTTAATAACAACGATGCAGCTCGGAACGATGTTTTACATCCATGTTTTTTATGTCGATTTTCCAGAAAATTTATTCCAAACCTTTTAATTCTATTTTGCGCTGGCAACTATATTAGACCTAAGATTAAAAATACTACATTCAAAAGATGCCTTGGCTAAAAGTAAAACATTTTTTTAATTGAAATGGTTTTAAAGATCTTTTGATATTTAGATTTATCTTACAAATTTAGCTCACTAGAATAAAAACATGAACAGTTATCTTCCTCGATCTTCACAACAATGGAAGCTGAAGTACAAATGTATCTTGAATCATCTCCTCTTAATCAAAATCCAATCGAAGTTTTGGATCATGTGAAAAATGTGTTTCCGGGACTGTATAAACGTGCTTCTAAATCTTTGTTCATCGTAGCGAGTTAACCGCCGAGTAAACGAGATTTTCCCAAAGAAACTAGCGAAATAGTTTGACATGGAAATGACATTTTAGATGCTGTTTTTAAGTTTTGTGCTAAATAAATACATTTTTTTATTTCCAGATCCTTGTATTTCTGTTATTTATTGAGGTAAAGATTGCTCGGGAAGTTAGCTGCTCGAGTTTAGATGTCCGAATCTAGCCTTTTTCTCTCACACTACGAGTTGTCATTGAAAAATTGAATGTTTTTGTTTTTACTCTCCATCTTTTTTGCATTCCTATATAAAGCTGATCTACAGCACTGAATTATTGCTCACTAAATACCGTCGATGAAGAAGCAGACTGATATTTTAAAGCAAAGTGTATTTAACAAAGTGAAATAAGCTTGCTACGTTTAATTTTTCTATATGCTTATTTGTCATGCATGTTGTCATTGACTTAATGACTTAACCCTATTTCCACTTTATTTTAAATCAAAAAGTTGAATCTTGTAATTGAAAAGTACACAAAATTAAACGGAAAAACCTGTTATTTGTGCAGGACCACTCATGTAAACAATGTGGTAATGTTTTGCGCTCTATACGACAAGCAAGAAAATAAAGCCCCGGTTCAGTACATTCCTTTGAATTTACTTTACACTCCCGAAGCAAAAAAAAGTAAAAAATAATAAAAAAAAATTGTTAATAATTGATCAAACGAAGCATCTAAAAATAATTTTTTGATTAGCAAAAATTACTCATTTTTTACTTGGCCTATAAATTAAATTTAGATGACATCATTTCACAGGACAGTACATAAACATGTCCAGATCAGCGGGGAAAGAAAAGACTTAAAACCTGCCCAGTCAAATATTTATTTAACTTTGTTAAATATATTTTACTTTAAAACAATTTTTCTCAGCTGAAAATATGTATGTATTTCAAAAACTTATTAAAAAATATCACAATTTCTTAGCAACAGATGATCTATAAAAGAGAAAAGTGTTCAGTGAATAATTTTCTTTGTATTATTACTGCAAATCATATCGCTTTCATGAAAATCCGACTTTTTCCAAAGAGAAACATATTAAAACTAAAACTTTATACAATTTTTTAAATTAGTTCAGCATTTTCTTTAACGGAAGGCGAACAGCAACCGAACCGAACTTTGGTGGTCGAATATTGTCGAAGCCGAAGCCGATGTTCGGTCGTTCTCTGATTTGCATCATTATGGTTTTCATATCGCTTTATTTGCTTGATAATTGATGCATCGTTATCATTATCGGACACTTTGAAATATTCGTTATCTTCCGTAATTTGATCCTCATCAATGCTGATATGACCCATATTCGAGCGATTTACTTTTATGCGAGTTAGTTTTTTCGCGATTCTATCTTTAAAAAATGTTCCGAATGATACAGTGACAAAACTAACCAACCTGACAGTTGTCAAGTTTACTGCGCTTAAAACTTTGTGCCAAAAATGGGTTCCAGCACGCTAATAGTTTTCTCAGTGTATCAGTTCTTTCTTTGTTTCGTATGCACAGATTCGTTCAGATGAGATGAGTTGAATTCTGTGAAAGTTGTAGTTAAGGTGATTTTCCTTGATCAATCGGAAATTTATACTCATATTCATACTCTTTTTTCATTAGACAATTTCTTTCATACATGAATCAAATTTACCTATTTTGGAGTCAACAAACGATTTTAGGGACTTAAGGGAATTAACAGTTGAAGACTGGTGGAACTTTGTAAATACTGGCAGTTAGAATAAAACTTCTATAATACGTCTGTCGTGCTAAAGTTTAGTGTAAATTTGTCTTTCTAATCGGGACATATTTTGGAAAAACCCGCGAGCCTGACATTTCACAATATTTTTTTGAAATAAAAAGATAAAAATTACTTGTATAACGTTTAATAAAGTTAAGATCGACTTCACTGTTGGAGTTCCAGCTGACTCTAAGGTAAATCCGGTCCTGTATAAGTGTGTAGTTTAGTTTGATTGATTCAGACATGTTCTGGATTTCATTTTCACTCGAAATTTTCCCTTCAACCACAAGTTTGATATAGGCTCAACACTTCAACGGAAGTGAAATGAAGAGCATGCCGCATTAATTATTTAATTAGTATTCTAAGGATTTCTCAATTTCCGTATGTGTCTGAATGTAAACAGCACGTAACAGGTAAATTCCAACTAATAGTTGTAAACACTGTAAATGTGGCTTTAATTAGTCAAATTTTTGATGATTTTGCATTGGCGCCCAATCACCCACACAGAAAATTGAATGAAATGAAACAAAACGCAGCAAGTCTATTTCAAACCATTGACGTTGCATAATACAGAAACACACTTATCGCTGGTTCGTTGTTTTTCAAATACAAAATTTTTGTAATATGATGAAAGCGCCAAATTATTATGTTATTGTTACACCCAACGAGGTCGGGAAACGAAATGTCCTGCTTTGTTACATTGGACCTCGCTTAGTTTGTGTTGGGGTTAAAACCCTTCTTTATTTCCAATTTGTCAAAAACGTCTTTTCTAATACGGTGTTTTTTTCAGTCTAAACAAATATTGGCAGATTTTCATAATCAATTCCCGGTTACCATTTCAAATAATCAAAAAAGAATTATATTTTTAACCATTGGAAGAGAAAAACCAAAAATAATTGAAACCAAGGCGAATTCATATCAGTTGGTGTTAACCAAACAGGTGAATGTCCAAACTATGTGTTTGTTGGAACTCCCACTGCCATTATGCGTATGATTTATTAGCGTAATTTTTGGTTTTTATTGGGTAACAGCAAGGTGTATCCATAGAAGGTGATAGCAAGATAAACAAAGCGAATCCGCTGTGTATTTTGTTAGTGTAATTTTGCGAGTGAAATGTCAAAATTTGAATTCGCTCAGTTTGCTTATGGATTTTGTTTGTGTAAACGAAACAACCTAGCGAATTCGGAGAGAAGAACAAGCATTCAGCTCATGGGATGCTATCACCTTCTTTGAATTCGCTTTGGAGCGAAAACTATTCAACAGAGACATTATAATAGTACGAGAAAGTAATACAAGTCAATCAATAACTATTATATTTTTTAAGTCATAGATATCTATTATTTTGAGACTGAAATCATAAAAGTTTTTTTGATAATAATTATGAGCGACAATATGTGTTGAGGTCATCGATAATCATTAATTTGAGAACATGAGAAGAATAGCCTAAACTTGTCAAATGTCGTGTATATATTTTCAATTATTATCTGATTACCCTTAAATTTGTTGCAATTTTATATTACTTTATTATAATTTGATTGTTTTTTATTATTACATATTAAATATTGCTTTTGTTTACAAAAAAAGAAAAATATTTGAAATAAGATTTTTAAAATACTTGTAGCAGTTTTCAGTTGCTTACATATGAAAACATATATGTATGTATGTATGTATGTATGTATGTATATGTATATCTAACTATTTAATATATTATATAATTTTATATAAATGTGTATTTATTTACATTTGGAAAGCTTTGTAATTAAATTTACTTATTCTTAAATTATTACTACTTTAAACTAATCGTTGATTTGATATGCTAATTTGCTTGCGTTGCATATTTTGCCAATTTATATATGCAAAGATTTATGTAGTATGTTATGAACTACAGCAGATTTACATAAATACACATACATGAATGCATCAAGTGCATGAGCATCTGTGTTTGTTTGCCAGTGTGAAGGTGGACTTGGCTAACATACGCAGGCCTGCCTACCCATGTACATTAGGATGGTCCAAACAAATATTAACCATGAAATGAGAAACGTTTTAAATTGGAAATTGGTTAATATTTATTGGTGCTACTAGAGCTTTTAAGTTTCCTATGTATGCATTTTACATGGGGTAAATGATTTTTTTCTTAGAATTGCTATGAAAACGCTAAAAATAAATAAATTGTTTATTTTGAAAATGGTGTAAACCCACTTTTTTTTAAATGAAAACAAATTTTTTAGGCATAATACTTTGCGTGGGCTTGACAGCAACATTGAATAAACACAATTTCATGTCGGGGGCTTTGCAGCAACGTACGGTAAACGCAATAAAGTTGCTTGAATTTAAAACCGACAATAAAATACGCATACTGTGGAGTTCAAGCTTTATCTAGAACTACAATTATTTCCATCTTTTCAAAAAATAGACTTGCCTCACATTCAAAATAAAAACCTCAAAATTTTTGGATCAAATAAGAATAATTCTTCAATACTTAAAAAAAATTCGAATGCATATTTATTTTTAAAATTATATTAACTAGTGGTATTCCCCTAAATTGATAATCGCATAAAAGTATAAACATATAAAATTTTGTATAGAAAATCAGTTTATTTATGAGGTTTATCACTTTAGATGAATACCCCTACAGAATAATGCAAAATTTTGGAAATTGGTGGTGTTATTTATTGGATACTGAAAAATATTTTCGGGTCTTTTCTAAATGTTATCGACAATTATGCTGCCAATAATTTGATCGAGTAAAATACCAAATATTGCACATTTCATGGGACATAGTTGCCACTTTTTCGTGGAATTTATAGAAAACTAACTGTTAATAAGATATAGAATTATAAAAGCTTATTATTATTTTTTAATTTACACAAACGCTAAATATGTATGTAAGTATACATATGTGAAAACTTATTTTCAAACTCCTTTCTATTTACAAAAAAAAAAAAAACAAATGAATAGGGTTACTCCAAGAAATGACCACGCGGTAATTTTTTTTAAATAATATTCGCAATGTTTTTCATAAATCATTTGTTTAATTAATTTTTTAAAAATGTGTCAACTTTTTTATCATAACTCTTAGAAAATTTTTGGGTCTACAGCTTTGTAGGTAATTCAATTTTAGCATTATAATATGTACATAAGTCTCAATAGGGCTAAAAATTCTCTTTGATTTTTGACAATAATTTGAAATTTTGGTCCTGAAAACTTTTTTGCATTTCACGCGTGCATTTTATACAGCTAAAGATGTGTTCCACCAAAACCAAAAATATTAAACATGAATGGTAACCTATATAAATCTTTTTTTTAAATTACATCATTGTGCTAAAATTAAATGAACTACAAAATTGCATACCCAAAAGTTGTCTACAAATTACAATTAAAACGTTTGAAATTTTGATGAAATATTGTTGAATTTTTATAAATTGTGTACATAGTTTAAAATTTCAATTATATTTGATTTTTGGTATATTACAAGCAAAAGTTTTATAAACATTTATCAAAACAGACGTAGCGCGAAAAACATTGTAAATATTTAAAAAAAAAATCATTCAGAGGTCAATTGTTTGAGGCACTTTGTCTATTTTGTCGTTTTTACAAAATTCAACAGCAATAAGCTTGCGCAGAATACGAAAGGGGCGTAAAAGTTGCCAAAGTTGTTGTTTTGTTACCACGGTAATGAATCTTTTGTTACCGGCGCAGAATAGACCTGCAGATATAATTTTAAAAACAAAAATATGTATCAGAATTTCATTCATTAAAGATTTCTGAAGGCCAATGTTCTTATTCGATCGAAAATATTTATTTTTAATGATTTTATAGTGATCCTACGAAAAAAAGGATTTTCCCAAGCTCAGGCGACTCTAGATCGGATCTTTATATTTTCTTCAATTCTGGGAAGGTAGAGCATGAAGATTCTAAAAAGTTGATTTTCCAGTGTATTCTTGAACCACCCTAATATACATAAATATTCTAAACGGATTGCACATAATATTGCTGTACATATGCACGTTTTGAAAACAATTAATTGTAAATTGAATGCAATTTATAATACTTAATTGTTGCTTTTGCAAATTTCAATACAGCTTTTGGCGGAATTCATATTTATTTTTGATTTTTCGTTTCTCCTTTTTTATATGCAAATTCAGAAGAATTCATTTTGAGCATAAAACTATCGATTGTGCATTGCCATGTGTGTGTGTGTGTGTGTGTGTGTGTGTATGTGTGAGTGTGTAGTTGTGTTAATATGTGCGTGTATTTGCAACATTTTTAATTGATGTGTTTGACATTTGTAATAGTTTTTGTTCTTCTATTTGTTTTTGTTTAGTTTAAATATAGTTTGCGTGTGCGTGTTTGAATTGTTAACAATAAGCTAGAATGCAAACCATTCGCTATGACCGTTTATTCTATCAATGAAAATATGTAGTACTTCTAATGATTAAGTGTAAATTTGGTGCCACAAGCCGTAAGCGAAACAATGCAATATAAATAATTTATGTATTTGAAAAATATGCACAAATAATCAAATCCATTTTTGGTATTTTTTGTTTTTTTTTTGAATACGTATCGTGAAATCTTATTTAATTTCAAAATTTTTCGTTTTGGACGGTTTTTTCTTTTTTGTAAATATAGATTTTGGCCGGGTTTGTGGTTGTAGTTGGCACGGTTCATAGAAATACATACGTACCTTTTTTTTTTGATTTTGTTTATAATAAAAATATTTCACTTCACTAATTTATGCATAAAAAATATGGGTTTGACTTTTCTTCATCGGTGGTTTTTTGAAACTTTATTAAATATAGAGTGACGAAAAGCTTAATTGTGTAAAGAAAAGTTTTTAAATAAAATAAAATGTACCGAAAATAATAAACGTAATTTCATACAGATAAAATATTATATAAATTATATATTTAAAAGAAATTTAACAACAAAAGTAAAATTGAGCTAAAACTAATTGAATAAAAACTAAGAGTGATGTTAACGTACGCTAGCAACAACAACAAAGTTTTTATATACAAATGCTCGATGTTTGTGTTGTTGCACTTGGAATGTTATAGTAATAAAATCAAACTGATATGTCTGGTAACTCTTGGCATTTTTGTGGATTTGTTGCACAAACAGTTTTACTTAAACCAAAGCTTACGAGTTAATACATAGTCCGTTCCCAATTTATTAGGGTGTTTCCACATTTTTCACAATTTTTTGCAAAATTCTAGGTTTATCTTCGGAGTTTTTCCTTAAGGATTGATTAAATTTCATATCGACATAAACGAGTGCAATATGGCAATACAGTGCAGATAAAATATTTGATATAAAGCTACTTAGAAACTTTTTGAGCAAATTTGAGGGCGTTCACTACGTATTGACAAATTTTCTCTAATTTATTTTTCTTTTATTAAAATTCCGTTACTTTTCAATAACATGACATAACCTAACAAACAAACATATGTATGTATTTTCAATTTTATACAAAATGTATAATAATACAATTTTTTTCCAGAATTTTGAACTGCGAATTTCCGTTAATTTTGGCTAATTTTTTTCATCCCAGTTTTTTCGGGATTTAAAAGTTCTATATACCCTTTTTCTTTCTTGGATGAAGGCCTTCTTATTTTGCTATCTATTGAAGGGTTTCGCACGACATATTTTAGACGTTCTTTTGAAGCAGTTCTTTCCAAAACTGCTTCTTTATTCAAAAAAAAAAACCATATACACATATGTGAATGATAAATACAAAATCCTTCTAGAAACAATGCTACATAAATTATCTTCTGAGTTTATTTAACGAATAAACAAAATTTATTTCCATATGGAAGAAAACCGAAACACCTTCGGTAATAAAATTCTCAAAAATCAAGGGTAATTCCTATGCGATGCAACTGTATACTGCACTGAAACTGAAGCGGGGCGACAATTCGGTGTAAATTTTTTGATTTGTTTGCGTCAAAACCTTCAAACAAGATGGTTGTCAGTGAAATTGTTGCGGTGATAATATCGTTTTTTATACGAGGAAAAGGAAATAATTTCAAGGATAGAGCCGCATTGAAGCGCTTTTAAATGTCAAAGTTGGCACTAAAAATATTTGAAGTTCAACTTTATAGATTACAATTCAATTTAAACCATAAAAGTAGTACTGTAGTACTGCTTACCATGAAAGAATGCAATTTCATTTCTCTTTATATGATGAATCGTTGGAAATTTTTGATTTTTGAATTGACCTTAATAAATTGACAAAGGACTGTATGCATGCATATTTAAACAATACATTTTCTTTAAAAATTACCTTTAAATAACTTAATACAATTTAAAATAAAATTTCAATTAAGTGAACACATTTATGAAATCAATTAGTTTCTGTCAATATAAAATTGAAAATGTATTAATTCAAACAAAAAACTATTTAAATTTATACATAAACGTAAACATTTACATATGTATATAAAAAAAAAGTTAAAATATACAAGAAATTGATTACAAAAAAAAGTTTTTTGAAAATTTCATACTTGATAGAAAATCATCTTAAAGTTACAAAGTCGACAAAGATAGTATTAATGTTTATATTGTATTATTTTTTCGCTATATACCTCAAATAATTAAAATAAATTGTGTACAATTAATTTAAAAATTAAAAAAAAAAGAAAACAGTGAGAGAAAAAAATATATGTGTGATATTTATGTATATACAAATTTAATTAACAAATATAATTTAAAAAAATTTATATTGAATTTTTATAAATAACTGGCTGGTTTATAATGTTTTTTGAATTCTAATGAAAAGCTTAGTTTTATTTCAGTTTTGAATAAATGTATAGTTTTTATTCTCTTCAATACTAGGAACAACATTATATCGCTCGCTATAAATTGGAAACATACTTTGAAGGTATAAAATAAGTTTTTGTAGATAATAGGCGGATATCATTGTTTTCTAAACACATCTATCGAAAAATCATAAAAATGAGCGTTATACTTAGATCGTGCGATCGATCGATTGATCGAAAACCAAAAATTGCTTACAAAATAATCGATTGAACGTACACTTTTGACTATGTGGACTATAAACGATTAATAATTTAGATTCAACTAACATTGGAAAGAGGTTCTCATTAAATATTCATATTTGGGTATACCATAAATTTAATAAGCTCACCCATTAAAAGAGTATTAAACAATTAGTTTGTTCATGTAGCAGATAGTTTGTAAAACTTGTTACGAACATTCACGTTTTGGTGTTCATGTATTTAAAAAACTTGCAAAGTAGGGGAAATTGAGAGAGTGAAATGGCAATTATTTTATGCAAATTCTTGCTGGAAATTTTTTATTTGCAACAACCTGCCCGTAGGAAAAACAGCTGATCGCAAAAATGTATGACCACATTAAACATAGAAAAATACGTTTCTGAACCAATTTAATAAAATAAAAGACAGAAAAATAAATTTGGAATGGAAAAGGTGAGCAAATATACTTCAAAGTATTTTTTCAAGTAGATTCGAACTTTTAGTTTATTCGCCTACAAATGATATTAGCTGTTCGTAAAACTAGCAAGTTGTTAAAAATTTTGTGTTCATGTACTTTTTTGGATAGTTTTCTCCTTGAGAGCGAATGCTGTCAAATTCTGGGAAATATTGTTACTGGATAACTTTTACTGGATTTTTACATGAACACTCCAAATGCTGCTACAATAACGGCGGCCACCACTCGGATATCTTGAATTTAAATTCATCTATGGGTGACTGTTTCAATACCTCAGAAAACATTACCTATAAAAAGGCGGATACATATTTTTATATAGATCGGAAACATGAATGTAGATTGAATTATTAAAATTACTTGTGGAGTTTGGACCCCAAAGGGGTACTTGGTTGTGTATGTGGACTACATACTTATAGTGTTTTCAGCTTAGAAACGAAAATGAATCGCTTTGCGCTTGAACAACCTTGGGAAATAACTTATTTCCATAGTCGATGTAAAGAAGTTTTGGCTGTACGCAAGTTTGTGTAAAAAGTTCGCCAGACTGGCATTCGAGTGGACAACGCTCAATCTTAATAAGCAACACTGCGCTTCTGTGGGATCAGAAAACCTCTACGAGATCGTTGAGAAGACAATGTGTTGAGTTTATTGACCCATTTTCTATGATAAGCGATTTTTTGTGAATGAAAATTGAAGATGTGAACTTGGATGAACTTTAGTTTCTGCATGGTGGCGTGTTATGTATGTATGCTACGCCAAGTTCGGTTTTCGCGTTTTCAACCATCTCTTCTAATTTTTTTTTAATTTTTCAAAAATAAACCTTCATTATAGATATAAAAAATTATTTAGAAATTCAATCTATGTACTTTACTGGGGGCCCTTAAAATTAAATGAACCATTTTTTTTTCAGTCTCACCCCCTCAATCGGTAATACTACAGTCAAATGTATCATATATAAATTTTGGTCCCGATTAGAGATGGTTAAGGCATGTCGCACAAATTACGCTATGAAGGCTTTAAAGCTAAAATATTTTTTTGTTTAATTTTAATTTTTTCAGTTTTCATATGACCACTGCGATACACGCCACCAATCGTGACTAAAATATTATACATATGTGATACATATATTCTACTGTAGTAGTATTGCCGTATTGGTTGAGGTTCAGTAAATCTGATGTAAAAATTATATTCCTGCGTGGAAATACCACCTTTGGGTACGCACATATTTAGTCTACATACTTATGTACACATTAACAGTTTTGACAAAAAGAGTTATTTTAAATTTGCTGTTAGTTTTAGGAGAATAAGGACTGTTTTAATTAATTTTTATTAATATCCAAAAAATGTCCTAGGACAAGATTTTGTCAGAGCTCTACAGTTATATTAAATTTATTTAAATAATAAGCTCATGAGAAAAAAATACTTTAAGAAACGAAAACACTATATTAATCGAAAATAAACAATATAATCACGCATTCATTTTTTTTGCATTAATTATTCAAAAATATTAAACTAAAAAATTTGATATAAATGAATCTTAATTTTTAAAGGATAATTGAACAAAAACCGATGTAAGATGAAATTACAGGTAATATTACATACATATTAATAAATCTATGTAGAATGAAACTCTAAATTTCTTAAATTAATCAACTTATATAAACCAAATACTCATAATATACAATTTTAACTAGTTTTTCTTCATTATGTGTAGTGTACAAAAGTCAATGCGAGCAGCCTCTAACGTGTAAAAAAAAAATCAGTAGCTCCGCCTCTCACTTAGTTGTTCAACTGCACGCATTGCTCTACAAATTTTGTATTTTCTTGTTTGTGATATTTCTGTATTACTAATTTCGTATAAATCTTCATTGTCTATAGCTTTCATTGTTTTGTTGCTTCAATCAGTTCCTTATTTTTTTCCATCTAAGTGTACATGTAGTTCGTGTGTGTGTGTGCGTGTCTGTTTATATGTATGTACGTAGTTTTTTCTTCGTTTTGCTTATCGCGTTCACTTCTCCTTAAGCTCAAAATGAATCTTCTGAAATATGTCCTAGAAGCGATCCTTTGATGTTGCGCTATACTCGAGCTCATTTAGATTTTGTATTTCCTGCAATTCTTGGAATTTCTCATGGTCTCTTATGTGCGCATAGTTGGCTGCCAAGCACATTAGATAGTGCACCAAGCTCAGTATGACAAGCAATGCAGCCAATGTGGCGAGTATGAACATAACTTCGGCATTTTCGACGCCATCCTTGCAGAAGGCTTTAATCTCATATTTATCGCAGATTTTCATATCTTCCTGTTTGGTATTAGGCGGGAACATGAAATCTGAAAGAGAGAATATGTTGGTTATGTTAGAAATAAATATTATTGGTACATATATGTATATGTATGTAGTAAAAAGGCTTAAGTAGTGTTTTTTTTATAAATTGGAAGAGATGATATGGGATTCTTCTATTTCGAAGAAAAACTTTCATAATTATTATAGTACTACAGTTTCAGATTTCGTCGAAATGGAAAATAAGGGAGGATTACGAATTCTGATCTGCGCTCAGATTGACGATGAGAAAAACTATTCAGGTAAAAGAGAATTAACAAAAGATGGTATAAGTATAAGAATTTAAGATCGAGAAAGTTGATGCACTCCACTTATAAATGATCCAGTGTCCGGTTGTAGTAGAGTCCGATTTTTTAAAGATTTAGCTCAGTTAAAATATCTGGTAGATCGACTTTTAAGGGGGAGGTTGTATTTAAATACATGGTAATTAGAGAAAAATCGGAACGCGAAGAAATAAAATCTTATTTTTGAATGCCTCTCATGCCAGGGAGTGATTTGACTGCCTATTTAAGAGAATTTTAATCAGCTAAGACTAACACTAAAAAGGTGTTATATAGTCAACAAATCATATGATTTTTTATTGTAAGGTCAGCAGGTTAATAGGACCGAAACGTTCCCGTATTAATAATATCTGAAGAAAATCTGTGCCTCAACCAGCAGTTTTCAAAAGTTTATATATATTTGTAAGATATCTTGGATATCCTTCAAAAAGTTTTAAAGATTACGAAGCTAAATACCTTTATCAACTGGCTTAAAAAACCAAAAGCTGTACTACACATTGGTTTCGGAGTTGTAAGAAGGGGATTATTATAAGCAGTTGTAGAACTGAAAATCTGAGTTGCCTGTTGTAGAGATTTCATTAAGAAATTAATGAAATTGCCATGCCAGTTTAGTGACAGTTCATATCGGAGAATGGCTAAAGAGGTTATCTTACGTACTTAGTTCAATAATATAATATATAATGCATGATTGCGCCATCCTGCGATATATCTCAAGTAAAAGTAAACAAAGAATATGGAGAAAAGAAGAACAAGGTAGCTTTCAACTTTTCACGGAGAAACGTGTTGTGTAAAAATATTAATTATGGATAGAGATATGAATAAATAATATAAATGAATCTACAAAATCCAAAAAGCTGTGATGCTTTGCCACGTATTTGTAATAAAGGTGTGTTTACCAAGCGGTACCTTCCGTATTCAGCCCACTATGTATGTATTTAATCGATTTTCGAAACTAAGGTTATCAGATCTATCGTGCACTGGAGAAAGTTTGAGTTTTAAATTTTTGGGAAATAAATTTCACATTTGCAATAAGTTAATCTTACACAGTTTTGCTGAGCCGTATAAGAAAAGGAGGAAATAAACGAAAATTTATATATTTGTATGTATATGCGTTTTCAGGTACAGAAAGTATAGCCCCATTTTTTATTTACATATGCTTTCCTGATAGTACCCTTAAAATTTTTTATTTGCACCAGAGTTTGATACTCCTTAGTTTTGACTATATTCTCAAAAGTTAAGATACCGTTTAGTAAAAAGTGAAATGTTACTATCATTTTTATACCAGTTATGTATATAACTAATTTTACTTACGAAACTGTGTTAAGTCAATGCAGCTAAGCGAACGCTCCACACTTGAGCACATATTCCAGAACATCGTATAGATAAATGTGACTATGACTAAGAAGCATAGAATTAATATCCAAACGAAATTTAGTAAATATGTGATGCCCATGAACTGAAAGATAGAAAAATGGAAAATATTATTATATGATTAAATCAAAATACTGCATTTAGAAATGTAATATAATTTAATTCCATTAAACATAATGTATTTTAACTTAATTTAATTGAATTTATTTCCAATGTATTTAATTTAATTGAACTCAATTTTGTTTTACCTTAATTTTATTTAATTTAATTTAATTTAATTTAGTTTACCTTAGTTTGATATAATTTAATTTTGCTTAACTAAGTTCAATTGAATATATTCTAATTAAATTTAAAGTAATTTAATTTGTTTGAACTTAATATGGTTGAATTTCTTTTTATTCTTAAATGGCGCCATAACCGCCTAGGCGATTTTGGCCGACTCCACCATAGCATGCTTTGCAAAGTGACACTACCTGGGGACAACAAGTCCTTCTTTACCTGGCCTTTCCAGCGTAGATGAGGCCTTCCACTTCATCTGCCACCACCAGCGGGTGCCGAAGAATAAAATAATTAAAATTTTGACTAACTTATAACACATTAGGGCACCTTGTGAATCACATATGTAAATCACATACTACGGCCGCCAAGTGTGTGGCCTGTGCGCGCTTCATTCCGTGGATTCCGTGCTCAAATCCTGTACGGCGCGAATAATAAAATTAAAAAAAAAAAGTTTTTCTAATAGCGGTAGCCCTTGAACTAATTTAAATTAAGTTAACTAAACTCAAATTGAATTAAAATAATTTAAGTTATAAATATTAAACTGACATCGACATCTTTTGAAATTTAAAATTGTATGACATGATTTATAACACCTCGCGTTTTTACTATTTCCCTTATTGGTCTTTTAGTTTTTCCCTTATAACTTCTACATCTAAGAGTACTATGTAACTTTTGTAAGATTTAGCGGTACTCCTACCTACAAACGTAGTGCTTCATTAGAATATGTAAACAAAAAGTGAGCTAATGCTTTTTTATATTAAGGTATAATCAAAAAAGTCATAGCTAATAAATCTAAAGATTCATACAATTCATTTCTGCTTGTATTAACTCTTTGGGACATCGGAGCCCTTTGCTTTTCCAAAGGTTAATTGCATAAAGAAGAGCTAATAATTTTAATTAATTTGACGTACACACACTATTTCAGTGCGAAAATACGCAAACTTTTCATTCTAGAATCTAGAATACCCACAATACATCTATCCATGTCTCATTTCAACTGTTATAATCAGCTAACATACATTCATACATACATATTATTGCAAGAAAAAAACCCTCAAAAAATTGTCCAGTAGACAACAATCAATTGCAGTCTTCCTTTGTCTTTGATCAACGCTTAATTAAGTTTTCAAAAACTTTTCGCTAACGAAATGCGTTTTTAATTGTCGGTAAGTACTTGCCGTCGCCATTGACGTTGATAATTTTGTGTTGTCGTAGTGCTTAGTAGTCGGTTAGTCAGTTCATTTTATGTAGTAACTCGAATACTACTATACCTCCGTGCGGGCAGACTTTGTCAGTGCAGCGAAAATGTCGCATCAACTTAGTTTTTGTACTTTTTCGTTGCCAGTTGGCGATGAGCCACTCACACCACCACCACCTCACCACCATCACCACTACCACCCTCGCTTCCCACCAAACAAATCATTTATTCGAGTCACTTTATTTGATTCTGTCACTATGTACAGATGTACTATGTGTGAGTGTGAGTGGTGTATGTATCTGTTCTATGCCGTCTACAGCTTTCTTTCAACGCTTGGTTAGTTGAATGGCAAGTAGGTTTTTCTTGTTTTTGTTTTTTTTTTTTATTATTTAGATTTAGTTTTTAGTTTTCGCCTTTTACTTACCACTGCACATGAGATGCGCCCACCCACTCGTGAACGCCACGCGCGATAGATCTTGTATCGTGTCGCTCCAGTTGCGAGGAAACCAACGAAGAGTATCATAAAGCCAAGCGCCGCCATTCCCGCAGCAATTATGACAAAAATCATTTGAATCGCTTCAATCCTGTGAAATGAAATGAATGCGCAATTAGAGTTGGTTAAATTTGTTGGAGGGATATCTGTTTTAAGTAGTTTTTTATGTAAATCATAAACAAATCTACGTAATTAAGTAAATACTTATGTGTGAATAGAAATACTGTCCGCATAGAAGTAAGGAATTATAATTAGTGTATGTATGTGTAGTTGCTCAAAATTTTAAATTTATATGTGCATACATATATGTACATATATATTATATTAATAATAAAAAAAACTTATATAGTCTACAATTATTAGACTGCCTTCCTATCAATTACAAATCTTAATAATAATAAATTCACATTTGTTTCCCAGTTGAAGTCCCTCATTTCGCAACTTATTTTAAATTATGAAAATGCACTATGTGTATATATTCTCCAGGGCTGTTTGTTTTGAATATTTTTGGGAAGCTATTTGTTATCTTATTTAAGGATATAAAAGTTATAAGTTTTATCGCAAAAACGTTGCTCCATAGCAGATATTAGTCGATAATTTTTTTTTGTTTCGTCGATAAGAGTAATATCTTAACGTCTATTTTCTACGTAGAATAAATATTTCTTCTGCTGGCAAAAAAGGTGATTTCTCAACGTTTATTTTTATCTTGGGCATTGAATTATGATGATAATGTGTTTAAAGTGAATTGCTACCTGTTTAAAATAATTAATTTAATTTAATTTAAAGGCTGTCATTTGTATAAAAATGTTGATTCAATTTAATTGGTAAGGTAACTGAAATTATTTTTAATATAGTCATGCCAAACGAAAACGGGTTAAGATAGGTTTCAAAAATGTACATTAATGTTTAGTGTTTAATTTCAAAAATATTTTGACGAGGGTTTCCACTAGTTTAAAATTCAAACTCGATTCAATTTATGAGATGAATCAAACATCGCTAAAGAGGTGTGAAATGGTAGAGGTTGAGGAGGCCTTAGGACAAGAATGGTAGAATAGAAGATTTCGTCTTTCGCACTGAGAGCAACTGATAGTGACGCAATAAAAGCTAGACAATGAAAAGTTTGTGTAAATTAAAAGCGAATTGCTTTTATTTCGTTAGTGAATGTGTGGGTGCTGGTAAATCCACAAAGAGACGACTAGCGATCGCCAGACGCGTACTCTTGTTTTCTATCATTCTTTGGTTTCGGTAAGAATTGCGGCGAAAACCCTAGTACTGAATAATTTTGAACTTGAAGTTATTGTTGCGAATGTACTGGATACAAAACAAAACAAACGAACAAGCAAAAAACCACAGTTTAGGGCAAATCTGCACGCAAGCTAGGAACACTTTGTGTGGATAATGCCTGAATTTGTATAGTTAGGTTAGATTACGTTGCTTGCGGTAGTCCACTAATACATATGCAAGGAGATCAATGTGATAACGCTTATTGTTTGAACACTGCGTACCGAAAATAAAGTTGCGCAAGCTGCTGATTTCCATCCCTGAGAGATCTTCAGAGGTGTTAATGAAGAGGTAAAAGCCTAGGTACTTAAACCTCAGCCGCGCATAGGCAAGGCAATTATTAAATGATGCCACCTCGTCATCCTCCAAACAGTTGCGACAAAAAGGGTCAGTGACCAGGCATCAGGCACTCTGAACCTTCTAGTGAATAAGACGAGTTACGTCTAGTTAACAGAATGTTGTTGATAACAATAACCCAAAGGAAAGGTGAGGACCTCCACCTTGCTTCTCAAGGGTTTTCAAAAGAAAAGAAGATACGCCGATTGGTCTGACGTCCTTAGGGGATACATGTGAGTTCTTAGGAATGAAAGTTACCGTCACAACTCTCCAAAACTTGGGAATATATCCCCTACCTACGCAGCTCGCATAAATAGGCACCAACCAATGGCATGACACTCGCCCAGACTTTTGTAGCTGAGCGGGAATGATGGCGTCAGATCCCAGTGACTTGAATATCGATAATTCGTATTATAACTAGACGGAAAGTTTCGGCTCTTTATTTGTTACCCACAAATTTTTTCTTAATTTTTTAAAGATTCTCCAAACTTTGTCCTAATTTTAATAAACTCAAAAAATTTACATCAAAATTTCAAACTTTTTAATCAGAATTTTCAGAACATTTTTTGGGTACGTAATTTTATAGCCAAATAAATTTCAGTTCTGCTTTATTTTTGATAATTGCTTGGTAATTTTTCTTCCATATAAAACAACGCGCGTTCGTTATATGGATAAAATAACCAGCATCATCAACCAAAAAATAAATGTGAATTTCTAGCCTATTGAGACTTGCCTTTTATTGTACTAAAATTGAATGGGATATGAAACTGCTTACCCAGAAATTTTGTAAAAATTTACAGAGTTTGAAATCTTTATTTATTTGGTTGTATGTACAATAAAATGTATTCTTATAAAGGACTAACTAAAAATTAATTATATATACATAAGGTGTTGAATCTTGTCTATAAGTTTCTGTCATATAGTTATTGTAAGCACTATATATGAAAATTTATTTGAACACGCAGAAAATATTTCAAAACACCCTCGAAACAATTAACTATGTACCTACATTTATATGAATACTAGTTACCACCTGTACTCATATTCGTATAATTATAATCATTATTATTATTATGATATTATATTATTATATCGCATAGCATATTCAATCAATTAATGCGATTAAATTTGCAAGAAATTTGGAACAGCTTTCAAATTACAGCACATACAAATGCATATTGAGCAGACATATGAATATTAATATATGTACATCTACATCTGTACATACACACATCCATATGTGTGTGTACTTGAAAGCCCGCATGTTTGTACCCTCACACTTAGGAATGTAATAAACGGTTGCACATTACTCTACCGCATTTCATACACCACGTCGTTGGGTTAACGGTGGAGGTAAACGACGAAATTGTAATTAATGTACATTGACACACTGTCACATTTCGGCTGAAATTAACAGCTTCCAAATACTGAGGGACTGAAGGACTGAAGAACCATTTTGTACGGTCAGCAGGGCGTTACAAATACACCTACTAGCCATATAGAAATACCGATATACCGATAAGTAGATAGCAGCAGATACTTACCAAATTAGATGCAAATGAAACACTTGATCCATCATAATCACCGTCAACGAGGCGCCTCGATACATTGTGCCACAGAAAATGCCAACGCCAAGCAGACACATAAGTGTCGCTATTAATGTGGCATATGGTATGCGGGCCATACATGATTGACAACAGTCACCTGCAATGAAGAAAGAAGACAATGGATCAGTAAAACGGGGAGAGCAAATGAGGAATATACATACATAGTTAGTTACAACGCAGGCATAAATACAACTCTATGTATGTATGAACATAGTTATATAAGTTAATCTAAGGAACTAGTATGGTTAGAGATATGCATGTATAGAAATGTAAATGTTTGCAATTGTGCCAGTATTCCGAGTTCTATACAAATTGTATTAAATCGCGATACATTGTGTAGTGTAGAAGCATTCAGTAGTCGAGGCATTTGAATAGGTTGCTAGTTGATTGCCGGTAATTGGGTTGCCAATCCATTGATGCAAAATTTAAGCATACCTTCAAATAACTGTGCATATTCGTACAGTTAACTTATGTACATACATAGGGTAGTGTGGGCCAAAAATTAAAACGTCGACACACTATCTTAACTAGGGCTCATTCTTCATTTATGAGCAAATTGTGTTGAAGTAGTTTCGGCTTGTAATAACTTAATAATAAATGAGATAATTTATCATAAATCAAATCTGTCAAGACGAATCAGGAATGACAAGCATGAAAATTTGGATGAAAGTGTCACTTTTTAAAGCTGTTTGAATTAACCTTTTGTATAAATTGTACTAAAAATGTATTATTGTTGGCTGCGAGCAGCAATAAATTGCACATTGAAATTTGCAAATGTTTTGTTTTCATATTTTCCTTATTATGATGTCATTTTCAAATTTATCTGTGAATTCGATTTGAAATCACATAGTATTTGATGCTCCCATTTTCAGATTCACATAAAAAAAAACCGTACGTATATGTACATTACAGAATCCAAAAGGTGAATTCAACAACAGCTGTTAGTGGATTGACACAACGATAACCAATATGGGAAATTTGTTCACTTTCACAGGGAATTTTTAAATTAACATATTGGAATTGAAATGTGAGGAATGGGAGCACGGCTGTATATTTATTTTTATGAATGAAACAAAAATCAAAAACTTGTCACTCTCAATTTACGTAAGACCGAAACTTAATCTAAAAACCATAAGCTCTTGAGTTTCTTAAGTTTAGCTAAATAAATTTTTGACTAACCGCCGACACAGATGTGCATTTATTAGGTAAGTTAAAACATTAAGTTAAGTTACGAATATGAAGCCTAAACTAATTATGACTTTGAACTAACGCGGTTATGAATTCTATTAAGTAAATAATTTTTTTAATATTCATTTTCATTATCGATGCCAGAATTAATATCGTTATTTCTATCGGTGTGGTAAGCTTTTTTTTGTATATTTGTACATACATTTGTTTTTTATTTGAAAATTATTTTTTTTTATACTGATATTGATAAATTTTTTCCCACATAATTTTTGAAATTGTTTATGTAAATTGCATTGTTTCCTTGGCTCGATTTTATAAAGCAGAACAAATTTTGCGAATCGTCTTCGAATCGTCTTCGCAAAATTTTCCCCATCATGATCTTTCATTAGTTCTATGCATAGCGCAACCGTCTAGCTTTCCATTTCTGAAAAACCGCTAGTTCTTACTTATCAGTTGCTGTAGTTACATATATGTAAGTTATATTTTTCTGTTACAAGTTAAAATGTTTTTGTGAAAAAATACCTTTATTGCCCAATTGAATAGCGTCTTTGTCTTTTCGACCAAAGCATTAAAAATTAAGAAATTAATTAATTAATTGACATACCATTTTAGAAACATCAATTAATTAATTTTTCGAACCACCCTAAAATACATTTAACATTATATCCTAAGCTTGCATTCATAAAATAAATATCTATCTCTGTCGATATCTTGCTAGCAACCAACATGCTTTAACAAACAGCTACCAATTCGAATATAGATATATGCAAGTGCTTGTAAGTCCGTACATATGTACGTACATATATATGTATATGACTGTGTGCAACTGTATCTACATACATATATGTATACCCAGTAAAAGAAATAAGGAATGAAATGCCTTGCTAGGAGCTCTTGCTTCTGACCTTTGAAAATGATAACCCTTCCAAACTGAATTTTTCTATTCACGTTTTATTTGCGTGGCATCTACAGAATGCAAGGCTTCATTAAAAGAGAATTTATAGAAAAGAATTTACAACAAATAATAAGGCAACAAATTGTTTATTTAGCACCAGACACGCCACCACTAGACTTTACATAAATATTTTCTTCGGTTACAACAAAGGCAAAAACTTCCATCTGGCTTCCGAGGTGAATACAGCCCGAATATCTTTTAACACAACTTTAAAAGGATGATCCCTTCACGAAGAGTCTACCTGAACTCTCTTAAAATTTCCAATGGGGTAAGCAACTTATTGAGTGCTTAAAAAGTGAGAGAGAAATGAAACTTGAGTACATTTCGTATAAGAGTATGCAGGTGGTTTGCAGTGCGGAGACGTTGAAGTATTTTTTACTATTAGTTTTGATCAAACAGTGATTTTTGTACAATATTTGCAATCTTTGTATAAAACATGGGAAAATTGAGGAAAATTTGTAATTCCTAAATAAGAATTTGTATTGGGTATGTAAATTTATAGCCTATTTATTGTAATATTAGTATAATAAAGTGCAAATTTGAAGTGACAAAGAGCTCCAACTGATTTTTTATACTAATAAAATTTTATTGCAAATGTTATATGCGAGAGGATCCAAACAAAAAAAAAAACATAAAATAAAAATTGAAGTCGCTCAAAGTTGAAATGTAAATTTTTCAAGCTTTCTTGTTGTTGATTGTTTTTTTTTGCTGATAAACTATAATTTCATAAAAAACTAGCTACGCTCTGCCACGCTTTATTGTTCCACATTCTGTTTACATGAATGAGGAAGGAGGAACGAAACAAAGCATAGTACCTTTTATTTACATAACTTTAATTTTGCAATACTTGCGTGTATACAATATTTTCCGGTTTCCACTTATCTAAGTAGACATAAATACTATCTTGTTTGACGACACGGAAACGCGCAACATACAGTTGTCCACGTGAGAAGCAAACCGCATCTAAATACAAAAAAGATTGAGATTGCGAGTGCAAATCTAGTTGGGAGTTGGAATCTTTTAAATTGATATGGATTATCTATCGAGATCACGGGAATTTGAGGAATGAGAACATCTTTGTTGGACCCCCTTAAAATCCATTACGTTGTTCATCAATTCCTTTTATTCCGAAATATGATAATTGACACAACTATATATTTGCAATTTCAATATGTGCGCCGGATCTCTTTTAGGTCTGGTGAGTTCGAAAATTCCGTTGGCTGCTTCATCAGCTTTCTCAACGGTATTCTGATGTTATGTTATTTTCTTACATTGGATGTTGGATTAAATAACATTATTATTATGTTGATTTCTACCATGTGGTTGACATGTGACTACGTTTGTTGTTGGTTACTATGGCGAGTGTTGCGCGGTTTTGGTACAGGTTCATTTCTACCCACATTTAGATTTCATATATTTTGTACGAAACAATTAAAAAATAGTGAATAGTTTGTATTTTGTTTATTACGAAAACAAATTTTACATTTCGTTTATGCAATTGACGCACACTATAGATGCATGGATAGTTTTGCAGGTTGGCTTTTTTTTGCCAAAAACAACGAATACGCGCTGTTGTTTTGTCCTTGTTTATGCTCTCTATGTAACAACCTTTGCATCGTTCTTGTTCTATAATATTTAGCAGGAGAAAGATGTTGGTATCTTAGTTTTGAAAGTAATACGTAGACGAGGATGACTTTGGATTTGGTAGAACTCTATCCATAAGGTGGGAAAACGCATAATTATTCAAATCGTCTTGTTTACTTATTACGAAGTGCTAAAAAGTAATTGATATTATTCAAAAAGAGATTCGTAACAAAGTCATTGAGTTTCACCTCAATTGAAACTTTTTTTAATTGGTATTTTTATTTTAATGTTAAATTTTGGGTATAATTGTACCCAAAGATTAACGAACGGTTACCGCTATATATATTGCAAAATTTCATTTACCTTATTAAGTTTATTTAATTTAATATAAACAGGTGGGAGACTTTTTTTCAAAATATTTGTAAAATAAAACTGCGATCATTCGGTTGACATCCATATCATTATACTTATAATTATAACTTTAGTTGAATTTGCTTCTTTAAACAGATGACAACACTGCTAGATGTAGTTTGGAAATGAATCCGTTACAAATCCATTTCGGTTGATGCCCATATTGCAATAATTAATTTAATTTAATTTATTAAATAATTTAAACTGATTTAATTTTCAAACACGTCAAAAATATTGTAAATGTTTAAACTACAGATTTCTTAATCTTTCGCTTCACATAACTTGTGTATAATTTAATTTAACTCGGATTTTCAAATAGGTGGCAGCTGTCTTTAAAATATAGTTGTAACATTTCTGCCAGCCAATTTTCCGAGTTTGAAAATCAAGCAAGTAATGTATATTCTTGTTAGAATTTCTGTTCTTCCGACATTGTGACAGATTTTTCCCACATCCCTTGTTAAATTTGGTTTGGGGACAAACCGGTTTCAGTGCTGTACCAACATCGGCGCCATTTTTCGTTTTCGATAAGGTAATTTAATTAATTACGTTTGAATTATTTTACATCAGCTAGTATCGTATGAAGGTTTTGGTGTACAACAGGGCGTATGAGTAATTTTAATTTTCTCATAAAAGCTTTAAATCTACATATTTGTACGTTACACTCTTTATATTTTCCTATGTAAAATACAATATTTGCGGAACTTTTTCCATTTGTTAGAAAAATTAAAAAGAAAAGATGAATAATTAGATTTTCTTGCAAAGAAAAATTGCATACATTTTTTATTTGTAAACAAAAAAGAGTAGACGATAAATGGATTCGTTACTCCACCTTTTATTCAGATAAAAGTAACGAACTAATATATACAAATGTATGTGCGTATATAAATATAAGCTCCTATGTGTGTAAGGCTAACGACATCCGCATATGAATCCAATTTTCTTTTATCAAAAGTGACATACTCAATACATGAATGCCTGCAATATAAGGGCACTCATACTCACACATTTTTGCTCATACCTACATACACATACACTCAAATATATATATGTATATGCACATGCACGTACTAGTTTTTAAAACCTACCGCAATACCTGCATACATAGTATTAGTTCAATAGGTGACTTTCAAACCTTAAGCCGCTTTTCATATGCAAAGCAAAAGAGAAAAAGTGTAACATATTTCATGTACAGATTTTTTTCAATGCAGTTCATTGATTTGCATAAATTTCTTTTCACCGCCATTTTTCTTACTACTCTGCTAAGATTTAAAAATCAAAACATCAATGTAGGAAAGTGATGCTTCGTGAAAGGCATCAGAAAAAAGCACTGAGACGTAAATTTTCAGTTTTTTAAATTCTCTTTGTTTTTTTTCTGTAACACAGCAAAAGGAAATTGTATTAAAATATAAGATGCGAAAGTATCGTTTTCGTAACGACATTTTTTACATGAGTGCATAGTCAGAGTCAAAGGACTTTAGATTTCTTTAATGGATTGTTGTGTTTTTTTTTATGTTTTTTTTGCAATCTACGAACGTACTATATGTATTATGTAATTTCACATGTGCTACATGCCAGTACAAGCCTTTTCGTACCTTTATAATCTTACACACACATGTATGTATGCACATTAGGGTGGATATTTTTCATCGGTGCAGTTTTTTCATCGGAATTATAAAATTCATTCTATTTTAGATTTGGTTGGGGTTGCGGTGACTGCTGCGAAGAATCCCACGCCTTTCTTGCCTACCTCTAAAATTTAACCACACAGGAATAAATTGCATTCAATCTAGTTGCATTACAGCTCGCCAGAGGATAGATACATGTATATATATGTATATATGAATGTATATATGTAGCTATCTCCTTGATGGAAGTTGTGTAGGAGTTCTTTGTGGGAGTTGATGGTAAAGTCCTGGGGCAATCAAGGAGGCTAATTGTTGCAATCTTTCTATTCTGCTACTGAATTGACTTCTCTCTAGTGCCGGCCACCATACGGTGACTCCAAAGATTAGACTGGCCGGTATCCCTACTTGTAATAAGGCTGTAATAACGACCTCTGGGTAGACGTCTACGTTCGTTTAGAGAGTGTCATCTGTTGGCATCTAGTATCCTTTCTAAGGTTTTGAGAATGAACTAGGAAGGGCTGTTAGCTCTGAAGTCATTTGGCTTCACATGTGAGGTCTACCTACTATAGGTATGAATACCACTTTCGCCCTAGTTCATTCGCGTAGGATATGGGCGATGAGTAGGAAGATCTTACAATTTTTTGCAAGCTATGAGCAGATAGCCTTGGAGATTTGAGGGGTTGGAAGGACATAAAACCCCCACATCCCGCCGATGCTGCTCTAGCGTATCTCTAGAACAAGATTTCCAATCCCCGTTTGGCTTTTGAACAGAATTAAGCAGAAAGGGACTTCCGCAGTCGATAAGACTCACATTTTTCTACAACTCTATTGCAGAAGTTCTTCCAAGCATCCGCATAGGTTTGACATGAAGCCGTCCGCTTGGCTTCATTGAAAAGTCTTCTTCTTTTTTTCGTTTTCGATATGCTTTTTGGGGGGAAGTTCTCGAAATTAAAGCTGAATTACAGGGTTTGGTCACCGCTTCAAGAACTTTTAACGATGAGTGCCGCTATCCGAAATATTTTAGAAAATTTTTAAGATATACGTGAGCTAGATCCAAGTCGAATTCACACCAGAAGGTTTTGAGAGTGCAACAACAAAAATGTACACTAACAAATTGTGCGCTCAATGACAATGAAAATCAGCGGCACATAGTTTTGTCATTCAGTCCAGTCAACGTATTCACTCAGCTGCTTGCTCAACACCACATTATTTTGAGTTCTCCTTGGCTAAAAATACCCACACAAATAATTTGTTTTTGTAAATTAGAGAAGTTTTTAAAAATATTTTTTCAAAAAATCACTTCATTTCTTGACGGTATTTTCAAATCAATCCAAGCTTAATATTGTTCCAAAATATTTTGGTGGAAGTCTTAAAACATAATACATTTTATAATTTCGGTAGAAAATACGCCACTTTTTTTGGGCGACTCACCCTAATGTACTACATACGTGTGTACATTTGCATGTACAACCATCTGTTCGGTTAAATTCCCTTTGTATGGCAAGCCAATTCTCGTTGATATCTACTCAACGTTTAGCTTTCGCATGCATTGCGATTTGTCAGACAAGATTGATTGCTCACTGAATGGGTTGAACTGCAGCCTGATTGCTTACATCCATTATCGGTGTGCGTGAGCCGAATGTATAGCTTTATATGTATGTGTTAGTAAAATTGGCTTAAATTTCAGAAAAAGGCAACATTTGAATATGGCATAACAAGTATTGTATTCGGAAAGCATCTGCTATCTGAGATTACAACGCATATTACTTTGATGTTATGTTCCTTTGACTCTGTTGGCAGCCAAATTAAAAAGAGAAAGTGAAAAATAAGAAACAGATAAAGGTGGTTTGAGATTAGGTTGCAGGGCAGTGGGTATTCGACATGGGTTTTATTATGTCCAGTGCGCATGTCAATCAAGTAATGTTTTTCTTGCATAAATGACAGAATTATAATAGTTAATCATTGGAAAGCTTAGGGAAAACATAGAGTGATGAATGGTTGTAAATTTAAGAAGTGATTGATAGCAGTTAATAAGGGATTATTCTGGGATAATATATTGTATATAGGATATTTGGTTTATTTATAGAAACTATAAACATTTAACTTAGTTTGGTTTAAAATTAATTGTATATATTTTTTAAACCAGTAGCCCACTGCTTCACAAGATTAGAATGTGATATGCGTTATCTGCGTATTTTCAGCAGCTTGCGGCTGAGATTGTTGGAAAGGTCTAGGTAGATGGATTAACGTCAAACTTTTGCAAGGTACTAAAACAAATTACCTTAATTCACCAGCTGGGTGAGCTCTGCCCTACGGATCTATGACTTCGAAGTCAAGAACAGAGAACGAACGCAAACTAAACCATTTGAAATTAGCTACAAAGCTGCACACTATTAAATTTAAAAATACCTGGATTAAAGGTTGAGAAATTTGATGGCCATTTTTTTTTTGATTTTTAGAATTTTTATAAATTTTCTAAAACGTTTGAAACTTTTATTTATATGGTTTATGTTATGGCACCAGATATGCTTTTATAGAAAGTTATTGAAAATAAATTAATAGACATACATAAGTGGCTAACTGAATTATCCTGTACATAAAAATTAATCGTTAATGATCCCAAATTTTTATGAGAAAAAAATTTGGTTTGGGTCGCTACCTATCTAAAAACAGATAAGAAAAATGGTGTAACTAAAATGAAGCGCAATAATAGTATTTCACTAAAAATGCATGAAAAAATTTTAAATAAAATACAATTTGGTTAGGGTTGCCACCTTTCGAAAATATTACAAAAGAAGTTTTTTAAATAAAATATTTACATATAGAATATAGCAGGACGGCGATCAAACGAAAAGTGTTTGAAAGTGCTGTGTACCATATTTTAAATATGTGTATACGTTCATCAACGTTTTTTCTTTCGTTTGGGCTTTAAAGGAAGGATATCAATTCTAGGCAGAACAACGTCTGCCTGATCTGTTAGTATTTTATAATTTTGTATGCAAATTTTTACAATCGATTTCTCCATTTTGATAAACTTTTAATTGCTAATACCTCGAAATAAAAGTGATATAAAGTGTGGTACATATAAAATGGCGGCCGCTGTAGACAAGTGCGTATTTTAAATTACAAATAATTTTGTTACCGCTTTTTCTCTTAATTAATTTAATATACGAAAATATTAAAGTGTGAGATAGTTGGAATTAATGTAATTTAAAAATTTTATTCGCTTCTCATGTTAAATCGAATGCTAACCTGTAACTCCCTATGAACTCAACACTCGTATTAATCTACTTAATTACTATTAAAATAATGGAAATTTTATCCGCAATACGAGTATACCAAAAAAGAAGGTAGATACGTATAATGATATATGTATTATCAGCTGTGAGATTTAAATGAGCGAAAAAAATTATGTATGTAAAGCTTACAGACGACTGATGTCATTGTAATAAACAAATACAATGTAATTAATGGTAAAATATTGCGCGAGAAATGAACATTTGTGATGGACATAATTTAATGCGAATTGGTAAAAAAGAATGCACACAGATATGCAAAAATAAACAAATAATGACAGATGAATACATTTTTGTGGACAATTAACAGAGTCATTAACGGTAGATGGAGTATAGCATATTTTATTGTAGCTGCTAAAGTGTAGTAAATATTGTTAAAAACCATCAAGTGTCAAATGCAGTCATTTTATGGCTTTTACTGCATACGAAAAACTTTAATTACACTGTCATTTAAATGTTCCTTTTTTTTGGAAAACATGAGCTGTCTATATACAATACAAAAAATTATCATTGCTAATCGTTCAAGCTTTTTTTCTTTGATCATTTAAGTCTGGTTTTAGTCTGACCGTTTGCTCTTTTATTCCATCACTAATTCGATTAACATTATCCTAGCGATTTTCAAACGATGAACGGCATATGAAACATCAAATATGCAACGTATTTATAACGTATGTATGCCCCATATCTTCTCCCTTGTTCCCCATATTTTCACCATGAATTTGCTGTTGTTTGCGCCTCATTTATGTGGTGCAATTGTTGGCCCATTTGGGGTGCAGCAACAATCAACAGCCACCATCGACAGCTGGTTCCTGATGGCTTTATATTAGTCCTCGTATAGCAGTTGTTGCCTCAGCTATTACTTTCGTCTATGACGCTGCCATTGTCAGTGTCAGCAGCTGTGTTGTTGTGGTTGTTGTTGTCGCTTCTCACCATGACTTGGCTGTTGATTGTTGTCGGTAATAGCGCATTATTTAATAGGCGGCACAGGCGTTCCGATCAACCAATCGTCTGGTTGACTTCTTCTGGGTATCTGGTTGGCAACCAACAGTAGATGCTTTCAGATATACTACGGCGTCCATTGAAATGGGAACACTCAGATTTAATGACACATTTCGAGATAAGAAAAATAGTCGTTATTTCGATTTTTTCTTTCAATAAAAAAAAGGTTAATTTCATACATTAATTTTTTAATCATATTTGATCGATCTAATTTTTCAATAAAAAAGTTTGGTTATAATTAGTTATTTTCAAATTTCATTATCTTTGGTCGTTATTTTAAGTACAAATATTAATAAAAAAAATGCGAAACGTGTGTAAAATTTTTATCATTTGTATCAAAAAGGTTTGCAGCGCTTTCCCAAAAATGGTAAAAAGTAATTTTAAATATGAAACGGATTACGGATTTATTTCACAATAAACAAATAAAACCCATAAAAGAAAGAAATCAGTAAATGTGTTGGAAAAAATTTGAATAGCAGAAGACCATTACTTCGTATCGAAAAAAATTATTTAAGTCCAAATGAAATATAAACAAATTTGAAAACCAATAGTAATGATAATTTTCTATTGAAAAATGTGAAATATATGAATCAAAGATAAACTTTAAAATTTTTTTGTAAATCTAAAATTAGTGAACACTTTTTTCATTGAATTTTTTTTACCATGTTTATCAACTTAAAAGAATTAACATATTTCGAAAGAGCTCGAGAATGTTCTTATGGTTTGTATTTAAATGTCTGTCACACAAAAAGTATGAACTTTTCCGACTTACACAAAAAATATATCTGCGCAATGAAGATTAGTTTTATTTTCCATTCTGACAATAACTGCAAATGGAAAAAGAAATCAGGTGGTTTGCCTATCGAAAACACTTCTTTGGAGAAATAAATGAAACTCATTTTCATGTTCAGCCATGCAAAGCTAGTTTGCAATACACTTTTTTTATAACGAGGTACCACTCATTCAAGATATATTTGTATACCAGTGTACATAATTAAATCAAATCCCAATCTCGCTCTTCGGAAATTGGAGTTTATAACTCTTGGAGTTCGTTACAAATGCGAGCAATTTTTCTCAACTTCATGAATAAGTGATTATTTTATATCGATTTTTCCATATCGATTTTTGCGATAACGAATTGTCCAACGCAATTATTTGACTTATCGATTTAAAATACAATGACTTATATTAGGCTCGTTTCTTTAGGAATTGCATGTAAAGCAACAACACTAACTCGGAAAAATATGTGAGCCAACTCGGTAAAATGATAACCGACCTGAAATGTAGTGTTGGGAAGTGGAAAAACTACGCTATTGTGAATTAGCGTTAATAAAATATATGGGGAATTTCAATTTAACTCCTCATCCGTTTTTGTTTATATTGTATTTTTAAATATATAACTTACTTACTTACTTAATTGGCGCTATAACCGCTTAAGCGATTTTGGCCGAACTTCTCCTACAATTTGGTGCGTCTTGATGCTGTAACACAAATTGAGGGACCTACAGTTTTACGCCGAATCCGAACGGCGAATGTTTTTGTGAGAAGTTTTTTCATGGCAGAAATTCACTCCCAGGTTTGTCGTTGCCTGCCGAGGGGCGACCGCTATTAGAAAAAACTTTTTCTATACTTTTTGGATGTTAATTGCCCCGAGCTGGATTCGAACCTGGGACCCGTCGAATGAAGCGCGCACTCGCTACACGTTCGGCTACGGCGGCCGCAGTAAATTTGCCATCACAGCTATTTACCGTTCTTAAATAGTACTAAACAAGTCTCAAATTTCATTAAAGATGCGAGCAGGCTTGCTTTTGCATATGAAGGAAATTTTATCCAAGTGGGGGGGTCCTTTGCAAGTCAGTTACAATAAAACGGGCCCATTGATAACTTCATAAATATCAAATATTTTATTTGGAAACCACATGCTTGAAATAATTTCAAAAAAATATTTCAAAAGCTGGCAAATTAAAAAATTTAAAACTGATACACTTGTACCTATTTCGATGACCGCCAGTATGCATGTGCTTCTCTAAAGGAGAGTTTACATATAACCTCAAAATAATTATATTTACTTGTCGATTCGTCAAACGCTTCTACACCCTATTGTTGGCACTGTGGTAATGGTAACAGTAATGGTAATGGCTGTGTTAACGGCAGCAGCGCTTTTCATACGCGACAGGATCAAACAAAGCAGAGTTCACATCAACAACAAAACAGTGTATAGAAAGGGATATTTGACTTTAATGGTAGGGCAGCAGAGTTTAAATGGTAGCAGAGTTTTGCACAAGGCAGCATGCCAGCTTGCTAGGGAATTCTCACTAAAGTATTGATGTTTGTAATTGCGTAGTAGCAGTCGCAGCAGCAGGTGATTGTTGGTTCGAATTTGTATGCGATTTCACACCTTCTATGTATGTGTCTATATACAAACAAAGTCGAATATGATGGGCGCCCTGTAGAGAAAATCTGAACTGTTGAGACAGCCATTTAGTTCAGAAGTAGAACTTTTAAAATAAGTTAAAACGAGGTTAGTATTTAGTATCGTCGGTTGAAATTTAATTCATTCTTTTGCTATCTAATTTCCTGGGTTATTTATTTATTTACCAGCATTTACTTCGCTCGCACGGCTTTTGGCTTAACGTAATAAATTCAAGTGAATAGAACAGAAAATGCCATATGTATATAATATCACCAAAGGTATTGCTTTTAATACATTTTAATTTTTTGTATAGTATTTTTTTAATTATTTAAAAAAACGACCACTACTTCATAATTGCCGAGTGCTGAAACTTTTTTTTCATTTGTAACTGCACTATTGTAACCCAATTTATTGTAAGAAATGCACAACGTATTCAAACGAAGTGTTGTCTGGTGTTGAAAAGCTGAACCTCAATCCGGTATACGTAGTGCTGCGGGTAAATATTTTCTGATCCCCCAAGCCAGTCTTTCAGTGTAAAGAAAGTCTCAAATATGGTATACCATGACGTGGTCGTACATTTGAAGAACAAGCTGCCTTTCAGGTGGAGGGTTGCCACCCAAAATTATTTTCAAATTAAAGTTTTCTTCAAACACCTTCGTTTGAGACCTATATATATCTCAATATTTGATTTAGCTAATTATAATTTTAATTTGTATTTAAACAACCAACTTTTAGTTTGACACTCATAATTAATTTCACTTAAGTTACGTGTTTAAGTTGAGTTAGTAAAGAATAATGGTAGAAGCTAAATTAAGTTGACGATGTAGCCCCTTAGAAAGGGATGTGGATGGGGGGATAGGGAAATGGTGTTGTGATGTGAATCGGATAACTAAAACACGAATATTGTCTACACGACAATGTCCTCAACGCAGATACTAAATATCTTTATATTACAAAATCTGGGTAACAAGTTAGCTCCAACAAATAGCCCAGTATATCTTTCTTCGAATGTTAGCATCCAGTTTACAAAGATATAGAATTATTAAAGTACATTTTATATTATCTTCAGAACACTATACTGACTCTGCGGCACAACAAGCTGTCTTCTGACAGCCAAGCTGCCATTAAATAGCTAAATTCAAGTAGTACCAATCGCAATCGACTGCAGGCGAGACATCCCCAGGTATTTCCCTATCTTCATGCAAACACAGACTAAGATCAGCTTTTGTTGATAATGCCGGAGAACCCCCCAGTCGAATTGCAAATAAAATCTGGACTAAGATCGACGTCAGAAGGTCATTACTAAATATCAATTCAGTTGGTTTTTGCTGCAGGCGAAAAAGTGGAAAGTTGAGAACACTCTATCTGCCACTGTTCCGCTCTTGCAAAAATGCAACGTAACATAAGCTATATAATAATTTTCACAAACTTAGGATATTTTTATGTGTTTATACCTAATAATTATTATTGTTTTCTTCTAAAAAATAAATTTATAATTTTAATAATCCACGGGAAGCTAAATATTTTATAAAATATTTACTATTAAAAATATTATTAAATTTTACAATAAATATATTTAAAAAAATATTAATATTTTTGTAATATAAAAATGATATTACAAATCCTTTTAAATTTACTATTGGAACCCTTTACCAGTTAACTCTATTATATTGCACCTTATTTCAACTGGTATAGGAAATTAGAGTTTTTCATAAAATACTCCTCAGACGAATTTTCCATACTAATATTTTTTATTGAACACTTTTTACCTGAACACTGGCTACTATCGTATGAGTGGTGGGTTTTGTTGTATGTCCGGTAAAAATATTTCTTGAATGAAAAATTACACTGAAGATGACATAACGGCCAAGCTGATTAGTTTACGAACCAAAAAACATTGATTCAACATTCCTTGCTTCAAACTACATAAATTTGAATACCTTGTACAACACTCTCTCGGTATCGAACTAATATTGGCCAGAATTTTGATATAAAAACATTACTTCAAAACTATTAAATTTTCCAATAGGGCTGTTATTATCTGCGTGCGAGTGTTCACGGTATTTCAGAGGATTTACATCGTTAGTTGCGTCAAATGAGATATTAACATTTCTAACATATTTTTCAATGGCAAGACCCTCTGGCGTATACAAGTGACAAGCACATAGATATGTACATGTACACACTTAAAAATATATGTAATTTCACTTACTACTCATATCTTTTTGTAAAACAAATTTATGCTCTTTCATGTAAAAATACAATCAATGAAATCGAAATGTAATGGAGTTTTATGGATGATCAATCCTATCCATTTGTTTGAGGCTTGAAAAGGAAAATAATTGTTGCGTGGCATTTTAAAACCCTCATACTTCTGGTGAATGTATTTAAGACAAATTTTTAAATTTCAGTAAATTATTTTCCTAATGCTTTGGCGGGGAACTGATTTTACTAAAGACTTCCTCTCATGTACATAAGTTCATAAATATTTACGTAAGAGATCATTCAAAGCTAAGCGTATCCAATATGTCATAAATTTCATAATATCATAAGATTAGCCTTCGTCTCGCGAAACAGGGCAGTTGAGTATAAAATGCTGGCATGATTCCACCTCCTCGCCCTCGCAGTTGTCGCAGTAAGAGTTGGTGCTGATATAGGGGCACACCACATGGACACCCATTGGATGGTCTCCTGCCAGCACCCCTTCAATTGAAGCGAGCTGGGACTTAGGAAGTTCCAGTGGCTTCCATCAGTTTATTTTTACCAAAAAGACCCCGCCCAGCCCTTCCAAGATGATCGCAAGCCCATAGGGGACAAGAAAACCCCCGAAAAGCTCCTTGCTTAAGGATTAATTTTCAAGTGAACGCTGCATGGCTAACTCACCTGCAATTGTGATATCGCTGCCCCCGGTATTCAGATTATTTGGGCAAAGAAATATTCCGAAGATCTCGAAAGAGAAAAATTCAATCCAAACTGCCTCAGATGGTAACATTAGTGAACCAAGATCTCTAATTGCCGCTTGGCAAGAAAATATTTCTTAAGCGCCATTTCATTCCCATTTTCTTTCTTTTGATAACTGATTTTCTTCAAATACATTGATCCCAGATTTTCGTTTTATGCAAAGTTCTTGATAGTACACTCCATCTTCAACCTTTCCTTCGATCCACAGGTGAGCATATTCATTCAGCTGTTCGCGTTTTCATAAAGCTTTTCATAAAGCCAATCTTTCAACCCTTGGCAATTAGCTAAGTTCGACGAGTGTTAGGAGATCAGCTCCCTGATGAAACTCAGAGGCGCAAAAATCTCTACGGTCTCTGAGATATCTAAGGAAGAGCCCTGCCAACTCAGCTCAGCGGCTATTTCTTTACTGTGAAATTATGGTGCTTCGGTATAAACTAAGTTCGCAACGTACCGCCATCACCGCTTCACCAGGCGCGATGTCCCCATCTAGAAGCTGACCAGGACGCCAGAAGAGGTTCAACAAGAGTCCGAAATGGCAAAGATCTCTGACTGAAAATCACGCATAGAATCCGGAAAATGCCATTTTCTACTTGTTAGTGAAAGCATTTTACACTTCTTTTTTATCTAAACTATTATTATTATTTTATCTAAACTGTGTGCGTGTTTCACGTAATTAAGCTCCTTGCGTTTGCGGCATAAGTTTCAATAAAATTATTGTAGAGGCAACTCTGGTATCATTCAATTACGCATTTGCTTTTATTGAGAATTCATGAAAGAAGAGTGAGTGACCATGTTGATCATGCCTTGGTTATAAGTAAATGAAGAATTTAGTTTTTTTTTCGTTTTGAATATAAATATGAATATTTTGAATTTGCTGTTTTACTATAAAAAGGAAACACAATTCGTAATATAAATGTTTATATTTTAATGCTTTTTATTTGTCTTGAAGCGGCTTACTTTCAACCATTTAAGTAATGTCTTAGAGTAATTTTGTGATACTCTGATTTAATGGAGAGTTGGAGTATATGGTCATGTTCCTCTAAAGAGGATTAGGAAAAAATTTTGACTACCAGATCAATGGAGAGTGTTTCAGGCGGAGGTGGCCGCCATAAAAGAAGCGGCCGAATGGTGACTTACCAGTGCGACCTCTGTAAGAGAAGTGAATATTTACTTCAATAGATAAACGGAAATTAGAGCTATGAACTCAATAATAAAGCGATCGGAAGTGACCTGGGCTTATGGACATCGCAAGAAATTGTAAAGCCGATGATTTAGCCAGGCAAGGCAGACGCGTAAGGACTTAGGCGGCGGTTAGCCTGGGAACCTGTCGGCTACTTCTGAACGAATGCGCTTGCGATGAGCTTGGAAAACGCTGGGCAGCTCCTAGAACATTTAGGACAACGAGGTCCTTAGAGGTCACGGGTGATTCTACGATTATCTAAGCCGGAGTTCTCATTGTTTATGGGGGTGCTGACAGTGCACCTTGCAATAGGAATCCATGTGGTGCGCCTCAACATCCACATCAGAAAATGAAGAGGTGGAATCGTGTCAACATTTTTTTACTCAGCTACCCTCCCTTTGTGAGACTAAAACTAAATTATCTGTGATCCCACCTTATCTACTCTCCGGCGGACTTATCGAGAGTAGAGATTAGCCAGCTCCTTAGCTTTATTGTAAGCGCACAGCGCTTCTGAAATTAATACAAATAATTGCCGTTCCGTTTGCATTCTGGATTCCTGAGGGTATATGTGAGCTCCTAGAAGCAGCCACGTTTTCGTTACTTTTGGAGTATTCTTGGTCTCTTATTTGTAGAACACAAGTAAAATCATTGTTGGTATACAGATGTAAACACATACATCTATATTATTTACTCTTACATCTATTTTTGTTTATCTACCAGCTTACTGTATATTTGTCTATTGGTTTGATGGCTTTTCCATTGCTCTGTGCGTACATTTGTTTGTCTGTCTGTCTGTCTGCCTGCCTGCCTCCGTTCCATATTCTCTGCCTTTTATAGCATAAACATCGTATATTTTAGTATTCAACGCACATACGTACATTACGACGTGTCACAAAACGGAAGGAAATCAATTGTGTGCGAGCTCGTTTTGAAGTTTCCAATGGCAGACAGACAAATGGGCTGAATTGTTGAACTCCCAGCCTCCCCTATCTCCACCAATATATATATATCAGTATTCACTGTAATCACGCATTTGGGTATGAAATATGGAAGATTGCAATCGGATTCAAACCCGCGCTTCCCTACTCCAATGAAGCGTATAAATAATAAGCAACGTAGTATTGAAAATAACTGAAGAGCAATATCTATCTATGTAGCTGGAGCGTGACGAGTAGGGGTTGAGTGTTTTTGAAGGTGCAAGTGCTTTGGTGATGTTTTTTTTTAGTTAAGGTGAATGTTGTTACTGCTGGATTTGTTGTTGCCTTTGAAGCTTTAGCGTGTGTGTGTGTGTGTTTGTGTCATTTATTCGATCTATATTTGTATGCTTGGCTAGAACTGTTTGCATTGTTTTGCACTTATTGTTTACTTTTCTTGTTTGAGTCTAATGTTGCAGGCGTTTTTAATGATTGCTGTGGGAATTATTTGTGGTTGTCTTCTTAAAAAGTCCTTACTCTGTGTACATACATATGTATGGATGTATGTATGTGTGTGTGTTTGTATATGCTCTTTACATCTTTCGACTGCGGGTTATTAAGTGATTCAAATCAGTCTTACTGTTATGTATGTACATAGCGATGTTTCTATGTTTCTTAGCGATTATTTATTATTAATGTCTACCCACACTGTGTTCTGCCTTACGACAAAGCTCCCTAGCAAGGTTACGGCTTTACGGAGATTAATTTACAAAGTTGTTTGATTATGAATTGTATTCCGTTAAGGGGTAGATATCTTCATATATTTATGACATTTAGAAGGTCAACGAATGTCAACCACATGTTTTAAAATGCATTCTCCTTAGGCGGATGGCAGAGTGCGTGGAGCCATAATCTTTGTTTTTTTTTTTTGCTAATATCAGTAAATCAGATGATAAAGAGTGAATTGGTAAGCAAAATAAGAAAAATTATAACTCGATGGGCCTCTACAAATATTTGAGATTTGCTGATGTTTTTATTATCGTCAGAAAAATATTACAGTTCTATTCAAACACATTTAACTTATATTTTTCAAGCTTCAAAGTTTTCTGATAAGTCTAAAAAAGTTCAACTGAAACCTGTATTTTTCGAAATTATGCTTACAAAATTGAAATGCATTGCTGTAAACTGGGCGGTGCCACGCTTATTTTACAAAATTTTGCTTTTTACTAATTTCCCTTCCAAATTAAACTCTTTGAGCGAAGTTGCTGCATTTTTTATTCAAATATAATATTGAATATAATTTTTTCTCACACCCATTTCTCGCAACAGCAGAGTTCGTTTAATTAAAAAATTGCCGTTATATGAGAGCTGGGCGTGGTTTTTGTCCAATTTATAGTTATACTTACATAAATTTTAAATAAATTTGATAAATTAGCTTTCATCGTTACTGAAATATCGCATTTTTATGATTTTCAGAAAATACCGTTATGTGGACGTGGTTATTACCCGATTCTACCCATTCTCAACACCAACCTACTTTGAGTAGAGGGCAATGTGTGTACCAAGTTTCGTGAGATATCTCAATACTTACTTTACTTGGCCGATTTCTCTTTTCATTACGAACATTTTAGAATATATGTATCTATAGTATCTCTATCGATTGCTTTAGGCTGCCACAAACAACCGTTAAGTAAACAAATTTATAACACCTTGGGCATTGGTGTGCTCGGGTAAAAAAATTCATTACGTATTTCAGGCAACATATTTCGAGAATGCTTCCTTCACTTATTCTTGAAAACCTATTTATTTACAAATAATTTATGATATCATTGAATGATCTCTATAAATGAATATAAAAGTTATTTGCATACGAGTAAAAATCAGCCGGGTATGACAGTACAATCTCAATATTAGGGGAAGAAATGGTTTGGCTATCCATCATTAGCTAGAAATGTCATATCTTATCACAACTGATTGTAGTAGAAGTAAAAAAGATTCGCTATCTTCTACCACAAAACTTCATTTTTTTTGAGAAAATTATATATATTATATATTATATATTTTATATAGCAATTTTACATATATAGTTCTAACTATATTTCAGAATCCTTTGACGCAATTTTCATTGAAAACTTCAAAGTTAAAAGCTGCTGTTTTCAGAACTACGTGGTCAGTGTCCAGTTTTGTTTTTAGAACTACAGGCCCATAATAATTTAATGTCGTATATAATTTGAGCTTATTTTTAAGTAGAAATATTTAGAATTGAAAAGTTGAGAGGACTTCGAAAAAAAACTTTTTCACTGTTCTTCTTTTTTGCTAAAAATGATATACGAGGATTTCAGTTGCAAATCAGATTCAATTATCAAGCTAATGCAAGCTAAGGTAGATCTTATTTCTAATTGTCTAATTGCAATCTTTGAAAAAGTAAACTTTAAGAACGCCTTAAAATGTAAATTTCTATATTTTTCCTACAAATTTCCATACCTGGTAGCAACTTTGAAACCCTATTTAAAATTACACTGATAGTTATGAGGGGCGTTACCACCAAGCATTATTTTAAAACAATTTTTCATACATGGTATGTTTGTATGAATGTATATATGTATACATAAGTACATTAAGGTGATTCTATAAAAAAGTAAAGTCGCACTTTTATGCGATATTTTATATGACAGTCAGATATCGAAAAAATAATACGTTATGTGTTTTTTTTTTAAATCAAAAAATTCGTAAAGGTTGCTTAAATTTTCGTAGAAATAGTCCAGAATATTTGAAGATCAAAATTTTCAATCAGAATAATACCGAACTGTTTACGAGTATTTAATCATTTTTTCAACATTAACTATTTGTTATGGATCTATTTTGTCAGTGAGATCGTGTTTGTGTTTTCTTCATATCAAATACATGGGGAACTTTTAGCGGTTTGAGCGACATATGTGTATATAATTTTTTATAAAAAAATTTAGGGGTATTGTTTTTTTAGGTATAGAACAGAGGGTATTCACATTTTTTGATATTACAGTGACTCAAATAACTTTTATAGTATTTGTAATGCTTTCTATGATAACTTTTTTCGTTAATTTTTTGTAAAATTTTAGTTCATAACAAAAAGCAAAGTTTGTACAAATTGCATATATATACATAGATATGCACATATGTAAATCAGAATTTTAAACTTTTTGGTAAATTTATAAAAATTCAAAAATGTGTATCAAAATTTCAAAGTTTTAGGTATGCAGTTTTGTAGCTCATTCAATTCTGGCATAATAATAGGCTCCTCTTAAGTGGCTACAAATTACGGTTGATTTTGAGCATCATGTAAATGTATGTAAATTCGCGTCGATTTTGAATATTTTTTAATGTTGGTGGTACTTTTTATAAAAAATTAACGAACACAAATTATTATGTAAAACATTGCGAACATTATACAAAAAATCAAAATGTGGTGAATTGTTTGAGTCACTGTATCACTGTAAGTATGGTGTATTCCCATTTTTGCATAATGTAAATTTCCCTGGGGTCTATAGTAATTTATTGATGCTTGCTTTCCATAACGTCATTGCAGTGTAGGTACAAGTTAAATTTTTTTCCCAATGATGGCAGTAACTTCATTAATTGAACGTAATTTTAGAGTTTCAGTAAAGAGATAGTTCAAACAAGTTAAACATACAATTTAAATACCAGATATATCAAAGATGTAAAAATAAATAAATAATCGAGAAATTTAAAGGGACAAAATGGAAAAATTAGAATAAATTGAATTATGAGCAAACAATTTTTAAGGAGCATTAAAAAACCGAAATTGAAATAAAATGAAACTGATAGTTAATTTGATTTCAATGAACATTTATGCACTCGAAACTTATAAAAAACATTTCATATTTCATATTCAATTATAATAGTTTCCTACTGCAGCTTCAAATTGAGTGACAATTAAAATTTCCCACAGATTTTCACATAATGCTCATAGCATTTAAACAAGAAACTTGTAATTCGGTGCATACTTTATTAAATTACCATAATCATCAGTTAAAATACACTTATACCTCTCTCCAAAGTGAATGCAAGAGCACTTGAAACAAATTTTAACTTGTACCCTAATTGTGTAAACTGTTGTTCGTACGTATAACGCGTGAGTAGTTGCAGTTTGAGGTATCATTTAAGTATATACAGATTTATCCAACTCTTATTAAATATATTTACATCTACATATATTCGCATACAATTGTTAATTCTCTCAGTACTTATGCAGAAGCTTAAGTGAAATATTCAACTTTGCACTTTTGCATAAGTGCGTACTTAAAACATATAAATAGAGAATATATGTATATGTATAGTGCTTATCATAACTATAGGACAATAACTTGTTAGCAAAGTTTCGACACTAAATTTATTCTAAAGTAATTTTCAGTAGCTCTATTTATATATACATATATCGTCGCTTGTTCGGATACTTAAGACGACTGGGCAGAATTGGATAAGACTTGACAAATATATAGTCCGTTGTATGGGTTCTCATATAAGCAAATTTTAAAGGGGGTTGCCATCTTTTTAAAAGCTTAAATTCAATTAAAGCAATAAGCGAAATCAAATAGTGCAATATAAATATCAAAGCGAAGCTTTTGAAAAATTTAATTAAAATTATAACAGGATAAATCAAAGCATTTTTGAAGGTGGTTTCCACCTTAAAAAGCTGATTTGATGTAATTTGGCAGGTAACTGAACTTCTTCAATACTGGCGTCAAATTAAAGAGGTTTAAGAAATGTTGGTTTGAGAATTATTTTTCAATAGGACTGTCACATGTTAAAAAAAATTAAATTCAATTAAAAGTACAAGACAGATGAAGCAGAAAGAGGTTGAGAAAAGCTTAGCGTCGAAAACATTAAAATGCTAAAAAATGATTGAATTCATTCGATTTTTATTGTATAAAAAAAAACGAATAACAAATTAGTAATAATAATAATAATAATAATGCTTTGGCACCTACGCCACATAGCCTGATGTGCAGTCGAGCTTCTGCTACAATTTGTGGCGCGTCTTGATGTTGTAACACAATTTGAGGGACCTACAATTTTACGAGTACGTCGACTACGAACGGCAAATGATTTTTGTGAGAAGTGTTTTCATTGCAGAAATACACTCGGGGGGTTGCCACTGCCTGCCGAGGGGCGACCGCTATTAGAAAAAACTTTTTCAATAATTTTTCATGTTACTCACACCGACCAGAATTTGAACCCAGGACCAACCGAATGAAGCCAACACAAGCTACACACGCAGCCGTAAGTAACAAACAAAGAGGCGAAACTTGTCAAAAGTTCCTGTCATATAGTTATCATAAGCACTATATATATGTGTGTGTGTGTTCGTATATTTTATGGCGCTGTGTGTGCTTATTTGTTTTCAATGTATTTCAATCTCACTGACAAACAGCACATAATTGACCCTTCAGTTCAACAATGGACCAAGTTAAGCAATTATAAGTCAACTAATGTCGGCAATTGTGAAGACTAATTGTGGGTGATTTCATTGAGCTCCACACAGCTTTGTCTATCAATAAAGTTTAACATTAGAACTGAGAATGAAATAACTGCCAAAGTGTTGACTACAGGGCATAGATAGCATAAAGATAATGTAAAATACACTGAGAGAAATTTATATAAAGAAATGATACTTTAAATGTTCTACGGAATTATTCTTCGATTAATTTCACTAGGGGTCTTCTCAGAATAACTTTATGCTAAAAACGTATAAAAGCGAAATATGTTCTCCTTCATTAACATTAACATTGAAAGGTAACAGAGCTGTTATTTAATTTTAATATGAAACTATTTGTTACTTTATTTTATGTAGAATTCAGCTTTAATTGCACATAGATTTTATCTGAGAATAAATGAAATTTTCCATCGAATAATTTCCGTGAACATTTTAACCCACTAACTAATTTCCGAATTTGTTATGGTAGGTTAGGTTGAAGTGGCTGTCAGAGTATTGGATCCTATTTGAGCCATCGCGTGGAGTCTGCGAATCTAACAAATTGCCGTCTCTTCAAGCCAGCGGTACAATCGCACAGTAGATGGTTTAGAGTTTTTGGCTTATATTCGCCTTCAGAGCTTCTACAGAAATCCTTGTGGGACGTCCCTCGCCCAGCATGGTTTCTGACAGCTATATGACCTGTAAGTAGACCCATGGCCATAGATAGGTCTGTTCTACTTAGCAAGCTTTATGTTGCTGCAATTATCAAGAAGTTTTGACCATATACCCTTTTCCTCGTTTTAATTAGCCGACAGGTGGCAAGCATACAACCTTCCAGGATGGCAAAAGTGGCCCTGCTTGCCAACTCGATTGCTTTCCCATTGTCTGTGCCCAGGTACCTATGCCTTTACCTAATTGTTTGAAAATTAGGAATCACAACCGCAGGAAAACTAGTTTTAGGAGAATCAGCGTAACAAAATGGCACCCCAGGCGCTATTGGGGCTAGATTTTCCTAAGCAACGCAACTTTTTGTTAAAGCTACATGTCCGTACGCTGCCACAGCCGGTAGCCCAATCTTTTATAATGTAATCAATTGCCCACTTAGTGATGCCCTCCAGCAGGTTACATCCCGTGATCATATGGTAGAATTTGCAATATATTGCATTTCCGTTATATATATGGGGGATATTTAGCATCATATTCATCATTCCTGTTAGCGTTGTGTGCAGAGCTCCACAAATTCGGAGCAGCGTCGTTCTTTGTTCTTTACTTAAAATATGGGTTTTGCATTTCTTTAGTGTCGGTTATCAGACCATCACACCATAAAGCAGCCCTATCTGGCCCCATTATAAGCTATTATAAAAATCGCTATGTGGCAGTGGAGTCAAGTTATTTATAGAAGTCGTATTTATGTATGTACCGAGTTCGGCAAAATTCAAAACGTTGATTAAAATGAGCTTCTAGTTGTTCAGAAAATCTATAGTTAGGATGCGAAGAGAAATACTTTTACGAAAAACTGATATGCTACATGGCGCTAAAGTGGAGATATGCATACATTCTCTATTCACCTTTCAATCTTGATGAAATTAAAATCGAATACTGTAGAAATACTGTTGCAAAACATGGACCCGCTAGATGGCGCTATAGTAGAGTTATTCAAAAAAATTCGTTTTGTGATCCAACTTTGATGATTATAGAAGGCGGTAGGGTGTAGGTGCGATTAGAAATACTTTTACTAATATTTACTTACTTACTTAATTTGTGGTATGCGTCTTGTTGTTGTAATACAAATTGAGAGACCTACCGTCTATAATTTTTTGATGTTACTTGCCCCGGCCATGATGGAATCCAGGACCCACCGAATGAAGCACGCTCGCTACACACTTGGCTACGACGGCCGAGTTTATAATGTCAAATAACTGCTATTAACTTTTTTAAGTGCATCTGCAGCAAGTATATGAAAAAATAGTATGCTACCCAGACGGAGTCGCGGGTAACCGCTAGTCTTCTTTTTCTTATATATAAAAATATAGTGCCTGTCGATATGTAGTTTATAGACTCGGAAACTACTGAACCGAATGAGGTTATGATGTCTTTAAAATCATGCCTATTGTATATGTAGTAAAAATATTCCGATAGGTGCCAATAACCATAGATATTTTCAATAACCATACTTACTGTCCGATGTGATTCGAATTCACAACATATATTAACCACATAAATATAAATATTTGATATGATAATTAATTATATAGGTGACCCTGCTGTCGATATACAAATATAAGATAAAAATATTAAATCACAATCGCTATCTTTAAATGTGTAAGGTCTAGTGAATCGCGCCGGGTACGCTAGTTTTTACTAGTCATCCATTTCTTCAGAATGGAATAAAAAACATACAGTTATGAGCTGTATTATGATAATTTATTTGGCAAATCATCATTTATGAATCACCTAATACATAAGAATTTATAATGCATTAAAATTTTTTCTCCCTGTGCATATGAAATAATTATTTCAGCAAAATAAATTTTATTAATGCGTGCCTCATACCCTCAAACCATATTCTTGCTTCTAACAGCTGCTGTGTGTGCCAATATCCAAAAGCTTGATTCATTTCAGCAAGCTGCGGAGCTACGAGTAAGTGACTTAATGTACGTACAATAAGATTATCTGAGCGTTCGAACAGACAATTGATATGATGTGCATTGAAGCAAATTTTACAACGAACGAACTATACCCATATGTGTAAATATATCTGTTATTTAGGAATACAATGCTTAGAGCTGAAATTATTTTACTTTTGGGGAGCAAACATAGATGAGGAAAAAATTTAAGTATGTATGTAAGTGTGGAGAGTGATGATAACAAATGCGATGATAAGATATGAAACGGGTATTTGGGTCGTAAAGTAAATGGGTCGTGAGCAAGCAGACGCTCAATAAAAACTAAAAAAAAAGATAGGAACAAACAAAGAAAATAAATAGAAAATACATAGAGCAAATTGCGTTATTGAATGAGAATCGGTAAGATGGAAAGATTTTAGTGCAAAGTGTAAGTATAAAAAGATGGGGAAAATTAGAGCTTTGAAAAATGTAGAGCTATGGTCTTAATGTTACGCTTGGCCAAATAATGAATACAAAAGCACAATTATGTATGTATGTACATCTTACAGATTACTAGCTGACTTTGTAGGGCAAATGCCAAATTAACCCATTAACCGCAGTGACAAGCATTGTGTTTTAAAAAACAACAAAAAAGTAATAAAACATAGAACTAGTGCACCATTCATGGCGGCGCACAGTGACAGCGCAATCGTTGACTAAGCGTTGAGCAGTGATGTAATGAAGTGGGTCAACAGAAGGTCGAAAAAATAACAACAATACACGTAATAAAAATAATAAAAAGTAGAAGTGTAACGCTACCAAGCGTGAATTATTAGCGCAATTTTGCATTTACTTACTACCAATGTGTCATATTACAAACTTCGCACTTTCAAATTACACAACTCCTTGTTAAAATTAAAAACCAAGAAAAAGTGATTTTTGCAATCAGCAACATTAAGCAGTGCATGTAAATTTTAGTAAACATTTTTTTATTCTTGCTCCATAATATTTGATATTTCACCGATAATAGTTATATCTTAAAGTTAATTTTTTATATTGCCCGATAACAGTTATTAGCTGTTATCAATAAGAATTATTTCACAAAATTTATTGGCAACGAAAAAATAAACGTTGAGAAATAACTGGTATTGGTAAGGAAAAAAAAATATTTCTCTTGCGTAACAATTATCAGGCAGCGTACAAAAGACATCTATTGGCAAAGCAGAATATGCATCCAACAGAACAGTTATCAGGAAACGTAAAAAATAAACATTGTAAAAGTATTTCTCCTCTACCAAAATATACTGTTATGCAACAACTTTTTCGTTAAATTTCAAAATTCGGACAAAGTTTCTTATTTCTAAATTCTAGATAACAGTTATTTTTGATAGCCAGTTTTTTGGCATTGCAAATCTAGTTAGTGTGATTTATTCGTATAAAGTTATCTAAAATAAAATGCATCTTCGTTTTACCTTCATCCCCACCCCGCTCCGTGTAACGATCCAAGGAGTGATCTGAACGATAGGTGCTCCGTCGACGATTGTGTATCGCTGTGCCACCATTGTAGGGATTGTTATTGTAGGCACGCGTCAATATGCCATCATCTTCGAAATTTGTTTCGAGTAGGATCTCTTCGCGTGGATCGCGTATACGATCACGTTGATTCAATGATTTTGTAGGCGAAGGCATGCTATCATATGTATGTATGTATGTCGATGTTGTAGATATTTTTTTGTATTATTTCATATAAAGTAGTGACAAGAATTGGGCGTATTGCTATTTGGTATTTTTAAACGTATTCTAAATGCAGTCGTCGAAGTAATACTTATAATTATTTTTTCGGAAAGTGTTAATTAACAAATTTCCGTCGTTTAATTGTTGAATATTTCGCTACAACAGTTTGTTAGTTATATTGCACAAACGTTGCTAAAATGAGAGAAAAATACATTTCGTTAACAAAGCTGGGAATTTCACGCGCTTCAGTATACTTTTTATAAACACAGTGCCACACGGAATGTTTGTTTTTTTTTATATGTAGGTGCGATCAAAATGCTGGTGTAAATTAAAAAAATATCAAAATAAAACTAGCATTATATATTTTGCTGTAGCGAATCACTAAATCAAAGTCTGTGTACTCATTTCTAGGAAATTCATATTCAATAAATAATACGTATGTATGTATATCGATATGTATTCGAATTTTTTATACTTCTTCCTTCTCGCAATTTATTTTTATTTTTTCTATGACTTCATTACTTAGTAAATTTTTATATTTAGTTTAGCTGTTTTATAAAACATACTTTGGCAAATTTACCAGATTTATACAGCAGTCGGTAGCCTTACGAATTCTCTACCAGATGCCAATCTTCTAAGCTGTCCTGAAAGCTGAGTCTCAATGCAGCGCGAGAAGGAGTGAACGAAGGAACTGCTCAGGACAGGAAATTTACAACAAGCACTTGTGTTTCTCGCGCTCTGAAAATTTTTGGCACTTTTATTTTAACTTTTTGAGAGGGTTGTTTTCTTCTCTATTATCATCAACCAGTGTCTATTAATTAGGATACCATAGATAAGAATTTTGCTATTTTTCTCTCTAAGTGAGTTAACACATTTCATTACTTTTCACAGAACAGCCATTTTGGAAGCCTTAAGGCAATTTTTAATTTCATAATAGGGGAGGAGCGAGGTTCATATGTAAAGTATATGTGTATACATATGTATATGTATGGGAAAGCAAAAAGGTAGTTGTATTGAGTTGGCCAATAAGCTAATTTACATACAGTGGGTCAACCAACTGACCAAATGGTAATTTTTTTTTATAATAGTCACTATGTTTTTCATGATAATTTTTTTCGTAAATTTTTTATCACGAACTCTTGATATATGATATACAACAACAACCAAAACCAAACTTTTTAACTTGAATTTTTGGAAAACTTTCGGAGCCCATAAAATTTTGGCATAAGAACTTTTTGAAAGTCCGAAGTAGCTGAAAATTCCGGCTTATTTTTGAAAATCTTTCGGAAATTTATGCCCAGTTTTCCACATAACAGATGGATTTTATATAAATCCCTGTTGATTTTTAATTTTTTTTGTGCACACGTTAAAAAAAATTGTCAAAAATCAACAGAAATTAAAACATTTTTAGACTTGTATATTTTTATGCTAAAATTGAAACGACATACCCAGAAGATTTTTAAAAATTCAAATAAGTCTTAAATTTGACGAAAATTTGTTAATTTTCTTTTCGATTTTGTACAAGGTTTGTTTTGGTTACTTTAATTTCTGTATATTTTTTTTGTTGCACAATGGGCTATATTTTTATAAAAACGAATGAGCTACAAAACTGAATACCCGAAGTTTGCTAAGAATTCAAGTAAAAAAGTTTAAAATATTGACATAAATTTGTAGAATTTTGTTTTTAATTTTGTGAGTTTAATTTTTTTACTTTTTTCCGTTAAAAAAATGCAAAAAATATTGGCTATTGAATAACTCGATAGTTGCTTCTTGCCACTATAACTATTTGGTCTTGTCAATATTCTACATTAAGAGGTAGTCACATGTGAACAGGTAGACGGAGCTATCAGCAACTTCCCGAATGGTTAATGCACTTGAAAAATGTTCAAAAAATATGTTACGCGCTAATTTCCATAAACACCGCAAGATCACTCTTTGTTTGTTGTGCTTTGCAATATTTTTTGTATTTTGCATATTGTTTTTGTATTACTCTTATTCGTCATCACTATTTTCAATTTCATTTCACTAAAAGCGCTCACAGTTTCTTTGTGATTCATCAACAATTTTGTTTAATCGAACATATCGTCATCACATCGTCGCACGTCACGTATCATTTGTAATTACAAACAATATTGAAAAGAAACGCTACATTGCACTATTTCTTGACATTGAAAAATAACACAAAAGATGCACAGCACACCACAGCATTCCGAACAAGCCACACTTTGTGTTCAGCAAAAATGCATTTCATACACTTCAACCTGTATTCGCAAAATAAAAAAATGAAAATGTAAGGAAAAAAACCTCGAGAGGCCAATTAAACACACAATTGCATTACGTTTTTATTTGTACGAGCGTTACGTTGACAATCGCACACCAACAACAGCCACCAACTGAGTTTGCCAACCCACCGACCAACAACGAAAGCGGTGTTCTTTAATTGCGACAACAGCAACTTGTTGCTTTCGATTCGTTTGCGCTTCACTTTCAAACTGATTCGCCAGTATCTCACTCACTATCCGTTGGAAAAACGTAACGCAACGAAGCGACCGACAGAGCGTTGATTATATGTATTTTTTGCTTTATTTGTTATTACTTTTATAATACCAATTTTTTAACGGCAACTAACGTCCCTTCATATCTTCATTTCGGCTCTTACTCATTCATGCTCGTATCAATTCATATTGGGAGCACACTTGTAGCCGGTTTTCGTATGTGAACTTTGCTTTAACAGTCCCTATTTACAGTGCTCACTGGCGCTCCGTCACACTCGCGGGCGCTCTTCGTTCTACCAGCAGTCAGTCCATCATACGTGTATTTGTCTAGAGCTATGCACTTAGGTATTGGCTTCAATTGCTACCTACCTAATTGAAGAACAACAAATTAACGCTCCAATAAGTCAGTAAATGCTCGTACATACAAACAGCCATGCATACATATGTACATTAGGGTGCATTCCTCCTTATGGTACCATTTTTCTTTCGGAATTAAAAATTCATTATACTAAAATATTTCGGAAAAATATTAGGGATATTCCGTTTGGTCGTTCATATGATGCATGTGTCAAAAACTTACTGACGCTTAAACTTTTTGCTTGGTTACAAATGAAATAACAGCTGATACATAATTGCAAAAAGGTTGATATCATATCATGCAATCAAACACATCGGATTCATAGTAGCATGAGTATGAATAGATTGCATAATATTTGAACACATGAAACAACAACAAAGAATAAAGCTATTATGAGCCTATTTCGGAGATCATCATATCTTCTCATCAGATTTCCTTTAAATACTCCACCCGGGTATGAATTCACAATCTCCGACTTGCTGGGCAAATACGCAGCCAGTGCTTCACAGAGGGCTTGTGAACTGTTGTTGATTTTTAAATTTTTCCTTATATCCAAACACAGTTGGTGGAGTCTTGAAAGAAATCCGATGAGGAGATGTTGTGAACTCCGCAATAGTATCTATAATTTCTACTATTGTGACTGTTGTTGTCTTTTTTCCAATACTTTTCTTATTAAAATTGGCTTTTAGCTCAAAATTTTTGTTGATTTAAGTAAAAAAATTGATTGAAAAAATATTTTTGTTTGTATTTGTTTCAACGGGGCGGCCGCTATAGCCGAGTTTGTACCGAGTGCGCGCTTTATTCGGTAGGTCCCGGATTCAAATCCTGGCGGGGAAAGTAACATCAAAAATTATAGAAACGTTTTTTTTAATAGCATTCGCCTCTCGGGAGGCAATGGCAAACCTCCGAGTGTATTTCTGTCATGAAAAAAACTTCTGGCAAAAAAACATTCCCCGTCCGTGGGTCTCTCAATTTGTGTTACAACATTAAGACGCACACCACAAATTGTAGGAGAAGTTCGGCCAAAATCGCCTAAGCGGTTATAGCGCCAATGAAGTAAGAGAATATTTGTTTCAGCGGACTCGCAATAATGAGATTTTTTGGTGTTTTTTTTTAGAAATTTTTGTGGTGATTTGTTTTAAAGGAAACTTGAATAACTCAGCTAAAACTTCAGTCTTATAAGACATCGTTGGACTCGATGTTTGTTTTTTATTTATTTGCAAATAATGTGATAAGGACGACATTTAAAAAACTATTTCTATGGAGATTTTTTGAAAAAATATTATGAAAAGTATTTTTATTCATAAAAAACATAATTCTCTTAATCTTAATATTACTCCGAAATGTTTTGTTTTGGAAGCCGTAAAATATAAATTGTATTACATAATTCCGGTGAAAAAACCACTACATATTTTGGTGAGACACCCTAATGTACATATATGTATCTGTACATACTAAGCTCCCAACGTTCCTATTCTTCCAGTATTTTGCTTTTCACACTCACTGCAGCAATTTTTACTCCCAGCACATTAGTAGAGGTATCCACAAGAGGAGCAGTCAAATAAGCAGCTGATCACACAAATTTGTGTTTGAAAAGACGGTTGACGCTTTTTGCTTTAAAACTGGTTTGGTGAACTTGGTTGAAAAAATGACTGCTATACTTAACTTTTTTTTTTTATTTATCATTTAAGCATCTGGTTGACTGTTCTGGGTTTCATTTTACCTCAGACCACCGCCTACTCGTCGATTTGTTTCTTTGCGTTTTGTGGAGATATAACCTAAAGTCAATTAGTTTAACCGATCGCACATTAAGACCATAGGTCAATCGTCGATTGACAGTTAAATATCTAAAAAATTTAAAACAATTAAGCAAATGGACAAATTCAGCTTGTCTGCCATTTGGTTTGTGTTCAAACGTGATCCACGGTTTGAAAGGTGGGCATTAAGCCTGAGAATGAGGGAGGCGGCAAAATGAAAATGGAAAGTTCTTTAAAGCGTTGCTTTAATCGAGCTCAGCTTTATTTGTATTATAAAGGCGTGACTTAGAAATTAGTACAGTTTTCTGTCCAACGTTTTATTATTTATTGTACTCATTTTGGTAATTTGTCCCCAAAATGACACTTCATACCTGATCAAAGTTGGCGGAACAGCAACTAAATTCCTTCTGCCTGAAAGAAATATTGCCATATCCAAATATTTTTGTAGGTGTAATTTCTCTTCGCAAATTCGATACTATACTGAACTCGATTCCAAAAAAATCGTTTTTAAGCTATCGGGCAACAAATATACATAGGTATCGAATGACTACACAAACTCGGAAAAATATGCGAGTTGAGCCAATTCGGTAAGATGATATCTGACCTGAGATGTAGTGTTGGGAACTGTAAAAACTGCGCTATTGTGAATCAGCCCGAAGAAAATATATGGGGAATTTAGATTTAAAACCTAGCTCGTTTTTATTTGCATAGTATTTGTAAATATATAACTACATAAACGCAAAAATTAACGCAACATTCATAAAAGAGGGTAACAGTGTTGCTTTTGCAACTAAAGGAAATTTCATTAGAGTTAGAGCGTTCTTTTGAAACTCGGTTGCAAAGAAACGGGCCTATTTATTTTTCCCCTTCGTGCCTTTTTTAGCCATTTTACTTAAAGTGATTCGTAGTCAATGCTTTTTAATCAAGTTGATAACCAAATTATATATATGTATATATTTTCTAGTGAAAGAGAAAATGGAAGAAGCTCCTCAAAGGAAATCATTATTCTATTGATACCTTTATTCTATATATGCGATGATATGTATGATAAATAGGAAGTAGATAAAGTTACAAAACTCCGAAAGAATTATTCAGTTAGCAAATTAATATGTCAGGACAAAGAAAAAAAGTCGTCCAATACAAAGATGAAAACATCAGGTTTTACGTCTCGATGAATGTTAAGTCCAGCCAATCCGTTTAGTCGATTTTCAGTCATAGTAGACCAGAGATAATTTTTCAGTTGAGGCAGTGTTGAAAAAGAGCTATTATAAGCAAGTTTTGATGAACATTAGGGAAAGCATTTTCATTCCAGACATTATCACGTGCTTTAATAGAATTGTGGATATTTTTATCCAAAATTCGTCTTCGCCAAAGTTTTACTTCATCGAAAATTACTACAGCACAATCGTCATGCAAAATCGAAGAGTATTTTTCAAATAATTGCTTGTAGGTTTCTTCATCTAGAGTTGGAGTTTTCGATGGAAAAAGACGTACGAAACTCGAGAATATCTTACGGTGCTTCAAAAAATGCTCTTCAAGATGAGTTGCGAATAAATCCAGATATGGTGCGTAAGTAGAAATCCGATAATACTCATCGCTCAGCCGCTCGTCACTCAGTGCGTGGCCGAGCCCTAAGACTTCTTGAAGTAGTTGTTGTTGATTTTTGAAAATTTTTTTGCTAAAAGTGTTCAGAATTTTTTTTCATACAGCAGTAAATTTTGTTCATGAGTTATGTGTATCTCTTATCCCCTTTTGAAGTTGTATATACAATCTATTTTACGTCAAGTGCTGTCCTTTTAATACAAAAAAATATTGGTATTTGTTCTATTATTTCGATATTGTATAGCTTTGTGATTATTGTGGACACTTAGTTTCATTATTATTTCCAACTTACTTTTTATAGCAGAATTTAGTTTTTCGATATTTACATAATTTAAATTGAGTTCTCCTTTATTTATATTCTATTATTACGATAATACGATGTAATATACATATGTGACATCAACATTTTTTGGATACAAATTTAATTTGAAAGTTTCATAACATATTGGTTTAATTGACAAATGAATTATGCGAAGAGTAAAATCCTAGTTTGAGTTACGTTAATACACACACACCTACATATTTACAAATGAATTATTTATGCAAGTAAGAAAAAATTTTGCATGTTTTATGATCTAAATTTACAAAAAATTCATTTCAACAATTCATTAACGATGATAAATTACCGATTTGCATTGTATATATAAATTCAATGGAAAATTAAATACAAAAATATAACAATAGCAAAAGTTATTTTATTTTTGGAGAAGTTTTATATTACTGAATATTTATTGTTAAATGACGAATAGCGGCACTCTGAAAAGGGTTAGCGAAGTACTCATGACCTAAGTAAGTATGTATCAACTCACCTCGCTTTACTTTTCCAGTAAGTAATTCTATGAAATTCAATATTAAATTGATCACTGAATTAAACTGTTAAACAAACAGCTAAAAAATGTAATTAAAATTCAATTAAAATAAACTGGTACGGTATAAGGTATGCTTCTTTTCTCAACCGATTTTATTTTTTACTTAAAATATTGTAATGCAAATAATAAAGATAGGTTGTGGTAAAAGTACAGCAAAGCGTCATTTTGATATGGAGCTGTTGATTTGGGTGGGCAGACATCAACGCTGTGTTTCGTGAACACCTGGCTGTGCAAATGAAACTTTGCAGAGGGCTTGGAAAAAGTACAATGATTTGCTGCACAATCTGCCAATAACTTACCACCGCACTGTCAATGTCACTCACCTATTTGAACAGACACACACACACACACATACACATATATTCATGTACACAGATAGAAGCATACTAACTACATAAGTGCCTCAAAATATGCTCCTCACAATCGACTATCGGCAAGTGAATTTAAATGAGGCAGACGTAAATTGTGTAAAATAGGAATGGAGCCGAAATGCCTATAGTTGTTCACACGAATACAATGGAATTGTGTGTGGGTGTGTGTGTAGGTACCTACGCCCTTCGAATAATTTTTTGTCTGTCGATCTGTTTTACTGTCTGTTCGCTCGCATAGCACAAGTGCATTCGGTAGGTGAGTTCGAGTGCACGGACAGTTGACTGTGTTTGATGCCTTAAGTCGCGGTCGACGCACGGTGGTATCGCTTCATGTAATTATTGTCAAAAAATTGATGTATGTATGTTTAATTTAAGCCAGTTAAGAAAATTTCCACAAATGGTTTGAAATCGGTCACTACCCTGGGGTATCTCTCGTAAATCGTACCGTAACGTAAATCGGCGCATAAGTAAGGTACCAAATGTTGAAATAAGGGAATTAAAAAAAAAGTTCCTTATTGCTGCACCTGATTTAAAATTTAACTATAAATTTTTTCCATTATCTTCCAATAAATTTCTTGCACACATTAAGTCACGCTACTGTTTTAGTTTATAGTCGATTTCGCTAAAAAAAAATAATCCAATGTTAGAAACAAGCGTATTAGAAAGAAAACAGAAAATTTAGAAGGTTTACGTGGAAATATTGTGAACTTTACTTCGTGTCCCTCAAGGTGTAGTACCAAGGTCATATTATGGGAGATGATTCTAGAAATTCTGACCGATCTAGGGAACAAAGCAACACGGAGTGTGTCCTGACTCCTGAGAAAGGAAATAAGGTGTTTCATTTAAAGACGAGGTTCATCAGGTGAATAAGGATACAATAGTAAACGCTTTAAATAGTTGAGTGCCATTCGACTGTGACGCTATCTCGATAAAAAGAGAGGACACCTAAGCTCATTTAGCTTTGAGAAGGAACTCGTACGCATGCTACCATCAGTCTTCCTCTTTGACTTCCTAAGGGCGTTGGGAGCAGAAGCACAATATGTCTTAAAATCGAAATCCAAATCTTCATAACATTATCCATCTATCTAGTCAAACACTTCGCTTAAAAAATGCATCTTTCGATTATTGAAATTCGATGGTGTAAAAATTGATTTTTTTGTTGCCACCAAAAAACTTAACACTGTGCGACGTAAGTTCGATGGGTTGGCCGGCTGACTGGCTGTTTTTGCTCGCTCGTTCGTCGTTGGGTGGGGCACGCACAACTCACGAACAAAATAAAATGTAGGAAGAAAACTATTTTCATAAAGTTAAATACCCCAAAAAGTATGTGGCGAGTGCTGCTGGAAGTATTCAGACATTTTTGCTGTTACGACTTTTTACGTTTATTCTGCTGCACACTCCACAATTTCACTCGCCGCATAAATATACAAGAACTTAAAGTGAAATATTTCTTCTGTTTTTTTTTCACTACATACGAGTATTTCGGGCGCATCTGGAGTGGTGTAAATGACTGCCAAAGAAGACGGTAGCGATAATAATAGTGATGATTATAGTGATAATAATGATGGAAAGAGTCAGTTTTTTAGACGAATGCTGTGGATTGTAGTGCGCGCAAAGTAGCTTTTTCCATACGTACTTAGTGAAGTGCAAAAGTAAGTTGGCCACAGCCATAAAGCAAATTCGAGCCACAGCAGCGCAAACTTTAGCTACCGTAGCGTGAATGGTTTTCTAGCGCAGCGCATACGAGCGTACCTGTGCAGCAGCCAAAGGATGCTATTTAAACGTAAAAGGAAGTAGGCGGGCGCACAAGGAAGTAGTGGCGGTAGTCGCCTCACAGTGCTATGATACCGCAACTTTGGCGATGCAGCGCATTGGAGACATGCATCCGTCCGTCGCGCTGAGAATTATCACCGACATTTCCGCTAGTGAAGATGACAAAAATGACAAAGCATTGCTACAGTGCGCTGGGCGTCGTAGTAGAGTGCTCCCAGGTGTACGCACAGTGTGGTGTTGTAAAGAGATACCAAACGTACTATACTACATATGTACATACTCGTATGCGACTAACGGGTTATGACGGAAATGGCAGCAGGAGCAGCGATAGTGTGTGCGTGGAAAATTTTGCGCTGCCGTCACTGCCACCACTGCTACTGAAAAGAAGCAAAGCAGAAAATTAATTTCTGCTGCTCGAAATGAATGTGCAGTATGTTTAGAAACGCCCAGAGTGCGCCTTGAACGAACTCCACTATTCGTCGCAATTGTGCCTTCTAATACGGAAGATGTAATTATAAGGCAAGAGAGTTGAAGTAAAAAAGCATAGAAAAGTAAGAAGAAAAGAAAAAGAATGAGAAAATAAAGAAAATGGACTAACACAAAAAAATGTAATAATAATTTTCTTTCATTATTTTTGGTGAGAAGGCGGGCGGGCGGTCTGGATTACCTGGGCATTAGACCATAAGTAGCAACGTAAAGTGGCAGCATTTGTTGCTAAAACAATAATAAAACCACAACAACAACAAAAGATAAAACAAGTAGTAGGCAGATAAGTATCGTGTAATCGAAAAATATAAAAGAATTTTTTCGACATGATAAGAAAAAAATTAGTTGTGGGAAAATTATATTTGCTGTTGAGATGAGTTTTGCGTTTTTGGGGGGCGTTTGATATATGGATAAATAAGTGCATAAATATGTACCTACTAAGTATATATGTATGTACATTAGACTGGATCTAAATTCCCATCAATAGTTTGGTTGCTTACTTGGAGGGGATTACAGGAGTCCTAGAAAACAAAATGCATACATATGTATTATGGTATGCTGACAATCCAAGTTTTTAGAATATTTATTGCTAATAGCAAAATAATTGCTCACTATGCTTCAAAATAAATGTGCGCGGAACATGAACATTTTCGCCTAAGTCAATCAAAGTTCCAAGGGCCCAAGTGTTAAAAGGCTTTTTTCTAATGGCGGCCGTTCCTAGGTATGTAGCAGCATTAAATAAAATGCAACCTTGGCGTGTATTTTGTTGCTGCTGCTAGCTCATGAAGCATCAAGCACGATAAGAATCTTTATAAGGTTCAACCGCTGAGTGTCAGCTTTAGAAATTTTGACGTTTGCTAGCATTTAAAAAAATTTCTGTCGCTGTCATTCCATTTGTTTGTTCAAGTCATAGTGAGCTGATATACATACGTACGCACATTTGAAGTTTCCATATTATCATTTTGGTTTTTAACTCACTAAAGTTCTTGATGCTAACATTTTTACAATTTGTTTAAATAAAACCTTTTCGAAAACTTTTCGCCGTAATACGTACTCAGAAAATATGTTTGTTATATGATCTCTTGTACAAAGAAAACTTGCTTCCCGCCATGTTTCTTCTTTTTTTTTGGCGTAGAATACGTCTTACCTTACGGTATGGGCACCAATGTCAGGTTTTTATTGTTGTAATCTCTATTTCTTTAATTATAAGGAAACGGCTCGATTAATTTTTTTTTTTTTTTTTTTTTGTAGTCAAATGAAGATGTTAGCTTTCGTTTGACATACATTTCATGTTGGTTGATATCTTCCTAATATTTAAATTTCTCAAATGAAAATTGTATAAACACATGCACACAAATATGTGTGTGGTGTTTGGTTGAGTGTTTGCTGTTGGGGGCGATTTAAATGTACTCGTGCAGCCCTTTCTTTGTATTGCATAATTTTAGGCGGGCAAGTTAAAGTAGAGTTAAAGAAGAGAAAATGCTGCCAAGCACTGCAAAAAAAATAATAAAATTGATTCGCGTATGTTATTTATCATTTATCTTTACTATTGATAACAGCCATTGACTTCGTTTTTGCGAGAAATTTAATTGATAATTTAAAAACAATTTTATCCTATTTTTCCTATCATAAGCTTATGTATATCATCCAAAGTAACTATCAAATAAAGAAATTCATTTGCTTGTATTATTTATCATTTATTGTTACATATGTTTTATGTCTTATCGGATGGCGTATTCTACGTTAAACTTAATGGCCGTGTCTCTGACACAGCCTGCTTCTTTTTATTTGTTATTTTTTATTCAAAAGTGTACTCGCTAATTTGGTTAAAAATTACTGACGAATGAATTAGAATGAAAACATATCTGTCACTTTATATCGTTATACTATGCCACAAGTCACGGTGTATTGAATACAGAGCTGACGCCTTCAGAGGTGGCGCTACTTTGGTTTTAACGTTTTTGACAATTCTTAACTAACAATTAAAACATGTATCTCACTCTATTTAATCTTCTTTTTCCCTTATACTTGTTTAGAAAAGGCGAGATCTGTCACTTCGCTGCGGGAAGGCGAAATCTCGTATTCTATTATTCTTCGTCTTAAGCCAAAGAAATATGCCAGCAAACATATATAATTTCGTCAAGAGTACTATCATGTAAAAAATATGAATATAAAAAAAAACATTTTTTAAAGGTCATATCATATAATTAGCTAAATTTTTAAAATATATAACAAAACAGTTTCAAACTCCACAGGAGCGTGTTGGGTTAAATTAGAAAGGAGAAGGCGAAGGAACTCAACGCCTTAACTGAGTGACGCTTAGTAACTGAGTGTCGTTTTAATACCATATAACCTGGGGAGAAGGCGTTAAAAGCAACTTGTACAATTTATACGTTTTAGAATGTTGCTGAGGCTGAAGGTGCTCAACTGTATGTTGTTCGTTTTCATCCCTGCAGCTTCTGCCGTAATCAGTGTGGGCAATACAAAGTTTTCCATGGCGTCGTGTTAAATAAAATTAAATAATAACAGTTCGTTGATCTTAAAACCGGTATATGGTTTCCGACATTGTAGGTAGACTTCTACCCATATTGAAGTTTCATATATTTTGAACGAAAAAATGCAAAAACTGTGAATCGAAAAGGGTATTTTTGAGGTCAATATGAGTCATCAAACAGTCTAGAGCAAGAGTACGAAATAGGTCGTATATTATGACAAGAAGAGTCATATTTGACTCATATTGGGGCTCATTTTATGTATGGATTTAAACGTCGATTTTTGCAACAAGGGAAACACCTTCATTTTTTACTCTTAAATAACCTCATGATGAGCGTAAACGCTCCGATATAAGACATTTCAATCACACACAAGGCGAATTCATATCAGGTGGCATTATATGTACAAAAACAAAAATTTACACCAACAAATTATATGTACAATGACAGTTGGTTTACATACAACAAACACATCATTTTTACTTAACGTTCACCAAGCGAATTCAATCAGCTGCTTGATCAACTTCATCTTATATGAATTCGCCTTGATCACAAATTTATGGTTTCAAATGTTTTCAGGGATATTTCGGTCGAAATAACAAAATTTGAGTGTATGTATATATAAGTACATATGTATGTAAATAAATAAATATAAACAATTGTGTATAACGAACTTCTGTTTTCATCTTAAGGCGAAGATTTTGGTAGAAATTTTAAATTATTTTACCTTAAAGGCACTGCACTTTTGCGAAGAACTAATTTGAGCTAAAGCAGCAAAGCATTTTTATTTTTCCTCTTTGGAAAAAAATGTTAAAATCACAAAAGCCCAGCAAAAGTCAAAGAGCGAACGATTGCACCAAGGCGAATTCATAAAATGTAAAGTTACTATAACAACTCATTTAATTTTTGTTATTCAAATCAGCGTAAGGATTGTCAAATTGTCTTTTTTTATATTCTGGTTGTTTTCGTTGTCAAGGAAACTGATTTTTATACTTTCTGAAAGAAATAACAAATACAAAAACCAAATACATGTAAATTTTGTTTTTGATCTAGTAACAGTATCTTATTTTAATTCGTGTTGGATTATTCCAAGGCGAATCCATACAAGGTGGTGTTATAAATACAACTACAAAATTCCTATGTATTTTGTTTTTGTTTCTGCGTAAGAGTTGTCAAAATTGAAATACATTTTGTTTTTGCTTTTACGGCTTTTGAAAGCTCATACGCAAAAGCCAAAACAAAATACATGTAGGTAAATAAAAAAAATCAAATCAGCTGCTCTTATGCCATCACCTTCTATAAATTCGCCTTGGATTATACCTTATAAATATTTTTACCATGTAGGAAATGTAAATAAAAATTAAATTTTTGACATGACATTGATCAAAATAAAAATAAATCTACTGTTTTTAAGAATTGATTTTGTATGCGAAATCTCGAAAAATGTAGCGTTAAATCTTTTTGGAGGCCTAAATCTTCATTAAATCTCGGAAAATAACTGTAAGTATGGATAAATTCGGTTTTTGCCCGAAGGTAAAGTCCGTTACCTTATAGAAACCTTTGGGAATGTTTTATTTCTGTTTCTAATATTCCCAATTAAATAAAGTAGCGAAATTATGGACAAATTTCTCCGATGAATCCGTCCTTTTATCGCCATGATGGTAGCTGGGATATTCTGCAACCTGAGTTAGCTGAGATCGATTTTGCCGCAGTATAGGCTCATGAGCTCTCTATTGTGGCAAAGATAATCATGACACCATTTAGGAGTTTCGAGAGTATACCCGCCAAACGTAAAGTGTTGAATAAAAAAGTGAATTCAAACCTTAAAATTGGCTATTTCACTGCTGAGGCCAAGCCACCTTTTTAGCCGAGGGTTGCCATTTGAAATGAAACTTTGGAAACGGCATCGAGGTTGACAACCGATAAATATCTCTGTGAAGGCCATTATAACAGCTACTTTTTGAGGTGCAGCAGTAATAGTTTGCTAGAAAAGACGCAGGTCAATTCCACCGCATGAGTTGTAGCCAGTCAAGAGACTGCAATGTTGTCTGGCAGGGACTATGAAAATATTTCATCAAATGCCTAAGCGGTTGAAAGATCTATTAAGACCGCAGCTTTCTATTGAAAATATAGTTTATGTACTCGTATCGACTATCGGTCAGTTTTCGATATACATGAAAATGAAACAAACCTCCGATGCTATAACGCTTTCCGTGCGAGGGACCCTGCCAGAAAGGACCAACATAGTTCAGTGATTATTGTCGAATACTTCGTTGATCTTTCAAGCAGAAACGTAACTAACTGGTCGCTCACATAACTAAATTGGGCACTAAATTTATATGGTTAAGCTTAACCATCACTGTTACAAATCACATATACATTTTAAACGAAGAAAGTAACAAGGATTCGCTCATCCAGTTCTTCATCTAACTTTGTTCATGAAATGAATATTTTTCTGATTTCCATCACCCCACCCGTAGCTTTTTCTACGTACTAATTTATTTTTTCCTAAAGCATTTTTGAAACGTAACAGAGTAGTTGCACTCACGTGTGAATTTTTTCTTCTTCCCCTATATTTTGCCTACCTTAACAGCCAACAAACTTAGATAACAGCCTGACTGTTGCGAAAGAAAATGAAATTTCATTACACTGTCAAAGTAACCAAAGAATCAAACAACTAACCAGCCAGCAAACCAACCATGGCAGCAAACGTTTTGCGAAACGTCGCACGAAATTGCGAAAACAAAACAAAAAAAGAAAGAAACAAAAAATAAAATCTAGAAGCTAGCAGCAAGAGAATTGTGTGACGTCCCGACCAACATCCAATTAGGCAAGTGGTGTACAGGATGTGCCGGTTTCTATACAGGCATAGACGCTGATGCTGACAAGCTGAGGTGGATGCGTTAAGCCGCTGACATGCCGACAATGTACCAGCTGAGGCTGAGGTCGAGCTTTAGTTTGCGTTTGCGTTTGGGATTTGATTCGGTTTTTGGATGTCTGTGACCTGGCCGAGCAACAACACATGCCAACTCGCTTCGTGGGCCTATCATTTTATTTTGCTTTCATTTATTTTGCCATAGCATCAGAAGTTTTCTTGCATGCGACACTTGTAGGAGTTGGAGTAGAAGTAGGAAAAAGTTTTTAAGTGTTTGTCTGTGAGTCAGTTAGTTTGTTTGTGTGGGTGCTGAGTGGTAAACTTTTTGCGCACACAGTAACTCAACTTCTGCAGCTTCACCAAACATTACCTACTATGTATACATAGGAACTACTTTTTAACTCACTGTGTGTTTGGTGTCTTTATGTGTGTGTGTGTGCGTGTTTGTGTGGCTAGTACTGAATGCCATCATGACAGTTCATTTGAAATGGTTACTCTTACGCCCCACAATGACTGACTGACACAGCATGTCATAGTTTGAAACTGCAGGGGCAATGTAAAGTTGAGGTTATTGTCAAGGTTTGGCAAACGACGTGATGACACAAAGTTTCAAGTATTCTAAGTCGACTGCTGTGCTTGCGCGCATAATTACGTTGTACTGTTTGGGAGGAAACCTGAATGGGTGGTTACGTGGTTGGTTGATTTCCTACATATCATTTGCAGACCCACAATTAACTCAAAGGTATAAACTCAAACAATATATTTGGACGCCTATACATACGCTCGTATAAAAATAAAATTCAAAGGCGACTTAGACAGAGAAACTGATTGAATGCTATGGGGAGAGAATCATAGAACATGCTTGCGTTTATTTTTATTTTGAAAGCAGGGAGTTTGGAATAGCTGAATAGAAATTTTTTCATTTAACTCTGCAAAGAAAAGCATCTACGTAGTAGCTTCAACGACGCTTGGCAGCTCGTTTAAACGCCTAAGGTTATGCTTTGTTGCAAAGCGAAAAAGGTTAACGTATCATTTTACGTGCATTTAAATGAAATACATATCTAGGAAAGCGCGCATAAACATTAACACATAATTTGGAACAATCTCACTTACACATTAACACATCATTTTGAGCAAATGAACGTACATACTACATAGGTGAGTCTGTTGACTAGATAAACAAATATTAACACAAAATGTTGTGAGTGCTCTCCCAGCCAACCAGCGGAGTCCGCAAGGTGCAAAGTTAGAAATCCAGGTGTGTTGCGCTCACCCTCCACCAGAGACGCCGAAAAGAGTCCTAAAGGAGTATGTTGATCGAAGAAACTGGGTTTATTAATATATATGAAAAAAGTTTGACTATTGGGCTCCTTAAATGAGTGATTTCGACGTCCCAGAAAGCTCATTCAGACAACCCGCAAAGACTCCGTGCAAATTCCTCTCTTCAACTATGACTTTTTAAAAAGGAGTCCTTAATTCATCCGAAGATAAGCTATACGGAGATAAGTAAGTAAAATCACATATTGCTTTGTGACGAATGGATGGATGTGGCACATATGTACATAGATATCTGGTCCGTTGTGAAGGTTTCTACTTAATCATTTTTTTAAGGAAAAGGTGGCAACTTTTTAAAAAGTTATATTCAATTAAAATAATGAGATAAATCAAATATTGCAATTTGTATAAAATATAATTAAAAAAGCTTAATTTCCCAAATGTCTTGAGAGAACGTTGCCCTGCCCCATGCTTAAAGATAAATTAAGTTAAATTAATAAGTTAAACGAAATTTTACAATATGAGTGTCAAACAAAAGGGGTAAAGAAAGTTTAATTTCAAAAATATTTTGTAGAGGGTTTCCACCTGTTTAGAAATTTAATTAAAATTATAGTGAACTAAATTAAATATTGCAATATTGTCTGGAGGTTTTATTTTAAAAATATGTAGTTTTGAGAGTGCCTACCTACTTAAAAAAAGTAAATTAAATTAAATTGTTAAGCTAAAGGAAATATTGAGATATAGGATTAAAAGAAAGTAGGCTTAAGAAAACCTACTCATGAATATGTGTTTAAAAGGTGTTGCCTAACCAAGTGGCAATTAAAATAATAATTTTATTCAAATTCAAGACTTATTGATATATAACAGCATTGGCATGAAATAAAAGCGTTCTTACGTAAACCTTTTTGTAGAGGGTTACCACGTTATAAAGAACGTTTATTCAGTTTAATGGGTAAGGTCCTAAAGTTCCTCTATGCTGGGGACGTACGAACAAGTTTTAAGGAAGCTTTATTCGGGAAATATATTTGGAGAGGGTAGCCACCTATTTAAAAATGTTAATTCAACTAAATTTATAAGATAAATGAAGCTTACAATACTGGCTTGAACTAACAGACTTTTAGGAAAACTTGGTTTCGTGTACATTTTAAGATATTGCTAAACCCCGAATGACAGACTGGGCAGTTGCCAATGACAAAAAAGTTTCAGCAATCAATCGCAATCGTCAATTAAGAAGAAAAGAAAAATAAAATAAATTAAAAGTTAATACCCTTGGGAAAGTTATTTACTTATTTTCTTATCTGTTGCATGCGTATTCATATCGTTAAACCGAATTCCGTGCGAGCAAGGAGGGTAAAAGCTAGTTATTAATAAGTACTATAAAACGCAAAAAAAAATCGAACGGTAAATTGGACAAAATTAACGAGTGCAAAACAGAATGAACATTAACAAGATACTCTTGACAAAGAGACATAACAGGATTGCTCTTGAGGACTCCCTTTTCACTACATATTCGGAGCGCTATTTCGAGCAATTGCTGTTGGAGTTCTTTTTCACTTCTGCTCCGGTGCGCTCCGCATTTGGCTAGCTGGGTTTTATATACTTACTTGCATACATATGTATATGAATGTATAGCCCTTATCATAATTATACGACAGGGAGTAATTGACTAGATTCAACACTTAATATAGTATTTCGTAATAATTTTTAGCAAATTTTTTATAAGAATATTATAAAAGTGCACACCCAACAATTTTCCATTAAAAAAAACTCTGATTAAATAGTTTGACATTTTTATGAAAATTTGTAGAGTTTTAATAAATTTTACACAAAGTTTGAAGATTGAGTTTATATGGTTTGCGTGGAATGACTTGTATTTTTAGAAGCAATTAGCAAGTAACAAAAAAGGGTCGAAACTTGTTAAAAATCATTGTCATATAATTATGATAAGCACTATATGAGCATTCGAATATATTTCTTTTTACTTTGGTACAAATATTTTTATCACTTGTAGATTGTGGCAATCTGTTTCTCCCGTGTCTAACATTCCTATTAAAACTGTAACACGTTTGATTTACGTACGGTTGGCGTAATTTAATGTTCGCAGAAGTCTAATTGAAATTTATGAAATCTGAAAAATGTTGTATTCGAAACATTTATGGAAACACCAAACAAGGTTCTGTGTACTCTGCCAGGCGATTTGTTTGCATTAGCCGTGCGTCCGCGATTTCTGGTTGTATTTTTTGGGTTGCTTTGTGGGCACATTTTCTGTATGTTTCCTTGTAATTTCATTACTTAACCTTTGCCTAGAAAAGTTCTATAAATTTACAGCGCCCACGCCTTTCTTTACAATTTAAACTTACATGGACAGTTGAAATTGCTTTCGGTTGTGCCAAATGTATAAGAGTAGCAAGAAAGATGCATAAATTTATTTCGTTAGACAATATTCAAAAGCAAACCCTTTAGCTTTTCATTAGAGTAAATGAAAACCAAAGGTTGCTAAGTAAAAATAACAGAACATGTCCATGTGGTTGATAAAGTTCTAACATGTACATACATGGTGAGAAATCAATTACCGCCATCTACTTGGAAATAAAAAATTAATATTTAACAGTTTTTGATAACGGTATTTCAATATACAATTTTATATGTGTGTTAATTGCGCTAGTTGTTTTATCGCAATCTGCAGAGCTTCTATGGTATCAAAAAGGCTGCTAATTGGGCTGCTATTCTCACCTACCTTAACCTAATGCGTGCGGTCTTAAAAAGTTAGATTGCATTCAACTGGAAACTCGAATAATAGCACATGAAATATTTTAAGCCAACTTCAAAGGTGAACAACTTTTTTATTTTTACTGCATATCTTTGGTTCGTGTGAGCGCCGAATGTTACAAAAGTAGTTCCGTTTTCAAGCTCACTGTAATGTCTTCGGTCAGGGCCGAATTGAGAGTTTTGAGGCCCTGGGAAATATAATTCTTGTTGGCTCTGCATTTTTTTGGCTGTTTGTTAAACCTTGAAAAAAAGATTCATATATAAGTTGGTTTTAATCTGTTTATTATGAATTTATAACTCTGCTTACTTCCAAGCACTTTTAACCTAGAGATATTTTCCGCGTTGTTTAATTAAAAAAGTACTTATGAGATCACGGAAAATAATATCCGAAGTGTATTACTTTTCAAACTAAAGGGAATTCGAATTAGCATAGCGGTTTTTTGGCATACTCGTTCGCAATTCTTTTTAACGATTTTTAGTTTCGAAAAATATCTCAACCTGCAATTTCTAAATCTTTTATCAACCGTTTGGTATGCGGAAATTCGTTCAGACAACGATATGATGAGTTGATCGATAGCAAGGGGAAAAAGTCTGTATGAATCTTTTCTTTCTATGATCAATACGGAGCGCGCACATGCTCATATTTTTTTTAATTGCGCAATTTCTTTTCTACAATTTTATTTGAATAAAATTTGCCGCTTTTGGAGTCGACAAATGATATCCTTTAATAATAATTAATATCTTTTTTTAAGTTAAATTTGCGTAAACTCCAATGATGTGAGGAGCAAGGCGCTTGCCTTTCTTGTATAATACAAGTGATATACCGAAAATGATGTAAACATGTGCAATTACTTATAAGGCATTGTACAATGAAAAGTAATATATCCTTATATAACGTTTCAATTGGTGATATTTGGCCTAGCTTTAGTGCAAGCTAAGTAAATCTAGCCCTTACTCCGACTATGGCAATTTCAGTCAATGAATATATGGGAGACCTCAAATCGAAAGAACTTCATTCAATATTGAGTTTACAACACTTTTTTCAATAAAGCAAATAAGGTCATCAGTCAAACTTCATATATTTCTTACTATTGAACCTCACTCAATTTTAGGATACACTATAATCAAGGGATGTGTATATAATTTCTTACTAATGATTTGCAATTTTACAATACATTTTTATTTGCGCACCTAACAGTTTCTGATTTACTTAAATTCATGCCACCCATCTTAAAAAATATTTCAAGTAAATCCTTTTGTCGATTACATGAAACAAATTTCTTAGCGACGTGTGAAAAACATTTGATATTCCAAAACCGTTTCACAACTCTTAGCGAATGCTAAGTCAATCAAACTTAATTGAGCTTCGAGTAATGGGCGCAGTAGGTACTTGCTGAGGCAAAACAAAAATTAAGTCTGATGATGTGCGTAATGGGGTTATCGCTAAGGTGGTTCAAATAGAGTTGAAACAGCTCGTTAGCTGTGGGAGTCTGCTGAAGCTTGAATTTCCGGAAGTTTAGATGACCATTAGAATATTATACGTATATTTTTTTTCTACGTGAAAACTAAACCTAAACTTGGAAAGCATTAAGTTGTCAAAACTGTGCAGTCCAAGCACTTTTTGCTAGTTGTGGTGGCAAACTTTGGCTCAAAAGCGTAATTTGAGCAACGAAGTGCGTTTAGTTGTGTTTTTAGGCTACAAACTTGTAGCATTTTATATCCTTTACACGTCGCCAAATCTTTTACACTCGTGTGCTTTACACTTAGTACAAATATACTTGCATACATATTTTAGCATTCCTAGTAAGTACAAACATACATGCGTAGCATAAAACTTATAGTAGAGTTAAAAGTGCTAAGCCATGCACAAATTTTCCCACACTGTAACCACAATCCGTACACATATGTATATATATACATATATATATTGCTCGTGCATACATAAATATATATTTATATGGAATCATACACATAGTGGCTCAAATAATTGACCACATACTGACTTTTTTTACAATATTCGCCATGTTTTCCATGATAAAATTTTTCGTTAGTTAAAAATGTACTTAATTATATAACGAAAATCATGTGATGAAAAATTTAAAACTTTATTCAGATTTTATAAAGATAAAAATTTCTCATTTTCAGTTTCTAATAATGTCAAGTCTAAAGTAGCTAAAAATTTCAGTTAAATTTTGAAAATTTTTTTAAGTTTTGGTCCTACGCACTTTTTACCATATCGCATTTTATATAAATTTTCGTTCAATTTCAATATTTTTTGCTGACGGTTTTGCACACTCTGTCATATAAATTGTATTAAATGCAAAAAAAAAACAAAATTAAAAGAAAAACTAAAAATCCTCAAAAAGCAATTGAAATATTTAGTCTCTTGAGGCTTGTTAAAATTTAATTGTTTTCTAAATATTTATATAAAAAGCTTGAATTTTTGATGTGAATTTAATTAATTTTTACTAATTTTTGTACAAAGTTTGAAAACCCGAATTGTATGCTTTTTGTTATACCACAACAAACTATATTTTTATAACAATTAACGAAATAAAATTTTAAATATTATCAGTTGATTGAGTCACTGTAGATGCAAGCAAAATTCGCTCGCATTTGTGTAGTCATTGTGTAGTTCATTTTATATGCGGAAATCGCTCTAATGGACGGTCAGCCCTATTCTCGAAAATCTCAACAAAAAAAAAACGCTTGTCACGTTGACAGCATTAAAAATTGCTTGCGGTTTTTCTGCAACTCAGTGATTTTTTGCCTAACTCCATGTCCACTTTTTGTACTCAACACAAACCACACTCACATAATATATCACTTCATATTTATCAGCGCAACAATTTTTTCTAAACCCTTCTTGCTGTTGTGCCACATCCTTTGTGTCACTTGTGTGTTATTTATTTCTGGCCAGTTGCTGGTCGAATTGCTGTGTCGCCTGTGGCATATGTAACGCGTCGTTCAGTTCACCACCAAAAAGAAAGTTAATGGACCCAAAAACAGGGTCACATTTTTTTGATACAGAGTAAGTATTCACATGTTCATCAGGGGAATACTATATAAGACTAATTTTAAGTCCTGTAATAAGTAAGCCTGGTACTTTCAAAACAAATTTGATGGCATAATTGTATAAAAATATTTAGAGCTTTAGAAAATTTAGTTTCAATTATTTATAATTGACTTTTGTATTCTGTAAATATTTTGAGTCAATCAGTCTTCCCGTCACAAATGGGCGGCTATATTCAATTCCAACTTTTACGTACCTGTTCATTCACTCTATGCAACGTGAGTAGTCCAAGTGCGGGATACGGAAACCAAACCGTGTGGAACGTTGGATCATGGGTAAAAGAGAGGGAGCTTTAGTGGTATCACTCCAACTTACTCGGTTTAAGGGGTCAGCAATTGGTTGTGCGCTGGATTTGGGACACGCTACTTAGAAAAACATTTGCAATGAAAATAGCAAACAAGTCTCATATAATTAGCCACCGCGACGTTGACGATCCCCGCAAATGGCCTATGATTTACGAATATAAATTAATATATAGAGACTCTCTATAGGAAAAGTGCTTTTTTCCAACTGCTGGATGTTCTCAACAGGATGTAAGAAGTATGCAGCATGCGACTTTTATTACAGAAGCTTTGAGACGGAAGACCCTCATAAGTGTACGAATTCTCACAATCCGCGTCGAAGCTATATGCATTAATATTAGCTTAATTTGTGTACACGCCTCTACGGAGGGGAAGGACGATGAGACCAAAGATGAAATATATTAGCGCTGCCCCCGCCACTATGCTACAATTGTGGTTTGGCGACTTTATACTAGGGTAGGTAAAGAAGGTATATTTGATCGAACAGTTGAAAATTTCAGCCTAAGTGGCAACAACTCCGATAGCGGAGAAAGGTTGATGGATTTCGCCGCAGCACGGAATATTGTAGTTAGCGGTACCAGAACTAGCATCGAAAAATTCACAAAGCCTCTGGGGTGTCACCTGATCAGAGAACGAACAACCATAGTTTCGACCTACTTGAATATCAGCTCTGATCACTACCTTGTCCCAGCTAAGGTCCGCAAGCGCCTCAACGCCGCCGAACGCATGAACCAGGCGGCACGGCGAAAGTTCGACGTCGAAAAGCAGCAAACGTACTCTACAACCGAGGTGTTTCTCACTCGACTCTAAAACCTGCTTAAGCGAGCAATGTCTCACCACCTGGATCCGAATGAGCAGTGGAACTCCATGTGGTATGATAAAGAGTGTCGCGTCGCTGTTACAGAGAACGGAACCTGAGTGTGTTTTGTCACGTCCAAAAGAAGAATGAGTTTTGCCAACAGGCCTCGGTAGGCAATTGAAAAGCAGAACCCCCGCTCACCAAAAAACCCGCCCTATAAATCTCTCATCATTCCCGTCTTTTTACATGGCGCAGAAATTCACTTGGCGGTTTGGAAATCTACCATTTGGTGTTTAATAACACATGCTTCGAAACTGAAGCTCAAAAAATAGTAGCCACCAGTGGTTTTTCCTTTTTATTGCTGTGATATAATTTTAGCGTATGCAAATCCAACAACCGTTACAAAAAAGTGTATATTTTTCGACAGTAGAAAAATGTCAATAGAAAAACAGTAGGCAATATTCTTATCAAACGAAATGGTATTAAATATAAATAAGTTTTAAATTAAATATTACAAATATTAGTATGAAACGAAACGAAGTTGCGGAAACTTTAACAGATATAATTTTTTAAATAGGGGGAAATTTATTTCAATATGTACATAAGTTAAGTGAAATTGCTTTAGAACGAAAAGAATTTAAGAATTTAAGAATCAAGAACGCGCACGAAGAATTCGAACCAAATGGCCACCTGGACCATTTCGCCATCGTTATTTTTCCCAGAAAATAATTTAGGGAAACCTTCTTAAGGAAAGCTATTCTAGCAGGCTTAACCAAGAAGTGCTGAAAAAATTGAAAAAAAAGTTCTTTTATTTATGATTCAGAATGAATGGTTTTTTATGAATAAAGAAGTAGTTTTAGAAGATATCCTTCCAAAGACCTTATAAAGTACGTCCTACAAAAGCCTTCCTGCTCCTTGAAGCCCTTCTCTAGGTACCAAAATAAGAGGGTATTCATAGTATGTCCCACAAACGCTCTTGTGGAAGCCCTTCTGTGAGTAGGAGTATCGTAAATAGAAGGCCTTCAGTTTGTGCAAGTAAAGGAATGTAGAAAGGAAGGCCTCGCAACTCTCAAAAAGGCCTTTTATAATGGTTTTTAATTCCTGAAATTATCCACTGGGTAGAGAAACGTGGAACAATCAATTCTGAATGGTAAACCAACGTTTTTCGACGCTTGAGGAAACGGTTGATAGGTTGCTAGAGGTGCCTCAAACAAAGAGGAAAAAGTGATTCGAAACTTCGCATTCCGCCTTTTACAATTAAAAAGACGGATTCGGATCCAATGAAAATGCATTCTAGTTAACACCCTTTAAAAGAAGAGCAGTGCTTTCGGGTTAAAATTATGCGAGGATAATTCTGCATTTACTTACAATGCATACATATTTAGGCGAGTAAATGTATTCTATGTACTTATGTATATAAAAGCAAAAATTAACAAAAGAAAGAGGAGAAATAAAGAAGAATGTAATTACAATGTTAATCTGACTCTGCAACAATGGCTAAGGATTAAAATATGTATGCATTAAATGACAATGCGGCAACAAGCTATTGTACATTGCTATTATATTTATATTGTTGCATGGGAGCCGTTATATTTAATTTAAATATATTTTCTTTTTGGATTACATATAATGGATGTATTATTGTTGAAGAAAAATATTTCCACATGTTGGTTCTTAAAAAGTGCATTTTATTTTCAGAAATATTTCCGCTTTCTTCCGTGCAATAAATTTATAACTACGAGTGCATTTTTTATATTTAAATATTATCTTTTTATTACTTTAACTACTTAGCCGCATACGCTTTCGCGGATTTTTCTCGCAAAAAGCAATAACCGCCATTCAAGACGGCTTCTCCGCCACCTCGCTCGCCATCTAATAAAATTGCTCAAGTGTAAAAGAACAAGCACATCTTCAGTATTATGCCAACGCCAGCGTTGTATGTTTGGAATTTGTTGCTTTTGATATATACGCGATAAATAGTTTGTCGGAGAATAGCACCTTGTGTGTTAATCGTGAAAATGGCATAATTCAAAAGCTAGTTTATCACTACACTTACACTTAGAATCTAACCAATATCATAAATGTCAAAGTTTGTATGTTTGACGCTAGATGGTGCTAGATAGCGCTAGAGTTGAGTTATTCAGAAAATCCGTAGTTATGATCTGATTTTGATTCTATTAGAAACGTATACTGCAGATGGATTTCGAAATGGTTTCACGATAAATAATCCGCTAGGTGGCGTTGGAGTCAAAGTAATCCAAAAATCGACCCATTAAAAATTATATCAAAAAACTGCTACTAGCTTAGCTGTGTCTACAAGACATTCGTCTTAAATGCATTATTGCTGCATTTTTAACTATCAAAATCTGCTGTAAGTATATAGAAAAGTAGTAAGCGTTGCAAGCGGGGTCAAGCTGATATCCCAAATTAACAGTTGACAAAATGTATGCATTATGCATAGAATTCCGCATTTGCTACCAGTACCTACTACCGCAACCAGGCTGAGGGAAATATATTGATGGAGAAAAGCTAATTTCATTCGATTTTCTTACTAGAGAGAGAACAGAGGAAAAAGCGAGTAAATGGGGATGATTCTCTGTTTTACTATTTCTCTTCCTTCTTATTTCTACTAGCTAGAATCTTCTAAGTAAAATTACTAGATATTAACAGGACCTGTTGAAAAGAACTAAGTAGTCTTCAATACAAATGGCATGCATCATTTCTGACACTGGAATCATCAACGACGAGCTACAGAATATTTAGTAAAGAAACGAGAGATCAAAGAAGAAATCCCAAAGAAGAAAAGGAAGAAGCGGAAAGGTAACAAAACGGTGAAAATTGGCTTTGTATAAAAAAAATATCAGAATAAAGGAAAATATTTGTATGTCGTACAATTTTCGCATTTATTGTTTATTATTTTACTGGTCAATTTATTCTGATATTCCAATACCACGGTGTACTGAATACTGTATTCTATCATTCTTGTTCCAATACCGTATTATTTTTTGTCAGAAAAAGCAGTGATTTCTTGAAAGAAAATTTTTGCATAATACAAACTTTTTTGAAAAAAAATTCTTTTAAAAAACTATATTTTGTTTATACAAAATTCGTTTTTATTAATTGTCTTTGTAAAATTGTATGAAAGCAAAAAGACAAAAAAAATATGATAGGGGTATTCACATTTGTTTCGTTACTCGGGAGGTTCGTTAATAGGCAGTCTGGCAAAAGCGTTTTCCTTTGAACGACCTTCATTCGCTTATTTATGCTAGTCTGTTGAATGAGGGTTCTACCAACAAAACGCAAGCTTACAACCTTGGCACTTTGTTACTCCATTTGACAAAAATAAAATATATGCACATATATGCCAAGTAACCAAGTAATGAATGTGATGTGAATACCTCTTATGATTTATAAATATAAAAATTTGATTTTTCAGCCTTTAACACAGTAAAAATACTATTTTGCTTAATGAAAGCCATAAGAAATATAACAAGTTGTACGACAGCTACCACCTAGCGTAAGTTTTAGATAAAATTTTAAAAAGTTATCAAAACAATGTTATATGTTTGTATATAAACATATAAACATATAACATACCCTATATGTAACAAATCTTTCTTGAATAGCATACGTTTCTAGAACAGTTTCAGAAAAAACTCATGGTTTCATCGAATTTTATTCAATTTTTCTGTATACAGGATACTATACTTTAAATCCATTTAGAAAAAATACCACATTTAAAAGCTCAACGGCCGTTTGGTATTATGTCACGGGAGGTGTAAGCTGTCTTTAACTTTACTTTAGTTATAGTCAAATATAGAGACATAAACCTTCATTTTTTATCACTGCGTTATTGCCTTAATTTCAAAAAAACGGATTTTAAAGTTGGTATATTTTAGCAGTTAGTGTGCGATACGAGCTCGTACAGTGGCGTCTTGGCTTTAAAGTAAATCACATACTATAAGTAAATACATATTCACGCAGGTAGTTTTTTATGCACTCCATAACAAAATGCAGATGTAAATATATATATATATATATATAAACATTCATAAATGCATAGGTTTGTGCAAATACTTGTGTACAATTCATTCATATGCTGCCACTCCACATCATCTTTAACGTATTATTTACAGTTTTCTGCGCATGCAAGTGCAGTTTACGAGATGTCATTACACTCTTTGCTTAGTTAAAAAACTACTAGAGTGCAACGGGTGCCGCGTGGCACTTAGAATTTGCTGTTAAAAATGGAATTTTAGTATAAAAACTATAACCGAAATTGCATTTAAAGAGTTGAAAAAGTTGTTAAACAGTTTATGAATTTTATGATTGTCTTAAGTGCGTTTTTATTGTACGAACTTTTTGGGTTATACTGACGGAATGATTGTGAATTACGAAGTTTTCGGACATACATACATACACACATACGCAAATTTAGAGCAATTGTTAAATGCTATTGCTTTTATGTACCTTTTCTTTCAATATTTACAAAAGTTTGCTGTTTTGCGACTGAAATGAAAAACGAGTTCTTAACTATGCACTTTAAAATGGTTGTTTTTATTTCGGGGGCACACTCGCATATACTCGTACATATTTGTATGCACTCAATCCATTGGCTCTTCTTTATGTTGTGATCAATTTTCTGCTGTTCATAAAGTTTTGCTATAGTCTGCTATGAAGCATTCAAGCTTTGCAGCTTCATGGATATTTTTGTAAATATTTAAAAAAGGGGAAAAATATATTGATATGTGTAAAGGTAGTTTGACGCATACAAAAAATATTTTACACATAAAAAAAAAAATTATTTTAATTGTGAATAGACTTTTATGAAGGTTTCAAAAAAATATATGTCGTCATGTTTTCAGGGTTAGGTTTTTTTCAAATGATGTTTTATTATTCTTTAAACAGTTATATTAAATCTGTATAGTTCTTCTAGTTAAATTCAGTCTTTTGATAATTTCGGAAACCATTAGAAACATAATTTTAACAAAGATTTCAGAGTTTGGTTAAAATCAATTTACAATTTTTGTTTTGCATCTTTAAAATAGTTTCTTCGGCGGATCATTTACTTCTTTTTCGGTTTCAAGAACAGGAATTTGCGGCTAAATTTGCCCTCTACAGTTGGTGTAAAAATGGGTATTCTGAGAAACCAGAGACATTAATTGTTATAAAAGAAATATAATGAAATTATAAAAGTATTTTCATAGGTATATTTCAAATCATCGGTAACTATTATTTTGGTATATATTATAATAACTATAAATGAGACAAATTGTTTGAAGTCTTCAAAAGACTTTCATATTGAGACTTATACAATTTTTTTTTTAAATCTTTAAATAAGGAGCTACACTGGCGAGCAAAATTGTTTGAATGATGATTTTTTTACAATATTGCAAGACACTTCTTTTTACTATTTTATAAAAATATAATTCATACTGTAAAAAAACCATATAAATCAATTTCTCAAACCTTATACAAAATTTATAAAAATTCAACAAATTTCATCAAAATTTTTCAATGCTTTATTAGAATGATTAGAAAATCTGGTATGCTGTTTTATAGTTCATTTAAGTTCATTATAGTAAAGTTGAAAGGTCTAGAAACTACCACTAATGTTTTATAATTTTTGTCTTGTAAACTTTTTTCATATATCGCATATACAAGAACATATCTAGCATGGTAGATAATATACAAGATTGTCGCCATATAAAATTATTAAAAGTTAACGGAAAGTTTTATTAAATACAGGCGTAATATGTAAGCAATTCACAAGATCAAAACTTCAAAATATAAAAAATCAGCGGTAATTTCTAGTTACTTCAAACTTGCACTTTATTTAAGTGCTATTTAAAATATCAAAAATCATTTTTTAAATTTGCTGCTTTTTTTAATATTCTAGGAAATTTGAAAATGCAACATATGCACATGGTTTTTGTTATAGAACTAAATAAATTTTTATATAAAGTAAACGAAACAAATTTGTCTGGGAAAACCGTACGTATGTTTATTGTAAAAGAATCACCATTCGATCAGTTTTGCTCCTCAGTGTATTTCGGAACCATTTTGAAATTAGTTCGGGGCCATTGTTTCTCATATGTTCACGAACGACTGCAAAAATTATCACTAAATAGTCCCAAAATGCGGCCGCCGTAGCCGAGTGTGTAGTGTGTGCCCGCTTCATTGGGTGGATCTCGGATTCAAATCCTGGCCGGAGCAAGTAAAATCAAAAATTATAGAACCGTTTCATCTGACAGCGGTTGCCCCTCGGCAGGCAGTGGCAAACCTTCGAGTGTATTTATGCCATGAAAAAACTTCTCACAAAAAACATTCGCCGTTCAGAGTCGGCGTAAAACTGTAGGCCCCTCAGTTTGTGTTACAACATCAAGACGCACACCACAAATTGTAGGAGAAGTAAGTAAATAAAAAGAAAATTAAGTAAGTACGTAAGTAAGCATGCCCCAAAATGACCTCAAATTAGGTCCGAATCGGACCCGAAAGAGTTCCTTGTTTCAAAATTTAACAAAATTTTCTGGTTAAAGTATATTTCTCTTCGCGTAAATATTGACGTTCACTTTAAGAAGCCCTTCAAAAAACCATTTTGAAAAGTCGTTAGAGGTTTAAATGCCGTAGAAAAATATTCTTTGGAAAATTTTACTTTTTTATTACTCAGAAAATAATAGTTACTTTTTGAGTTTTATTTTGGGCTTAGAAAAGAACTTATTTTTAAACTTTTTTGTTAAGAAAATATTATTATTAATTTTATTTTATGGTTTTCTTGGAAAATAATAGTTATTTTTATGTTTTATTTTTTGCTTGGAAAATAATATTTTTTGTAATTTTTGTTTAGAAATAGTTTTTAATTTATTTTTTGATTAGTAAATACTATGTTTTGTTTTTAGTTTTATTTTTTGATTAAAAATAATTAATTTTTTTTGCGTGGATAAGTTTTAAATTTATTGATTTTCATTTTTTTGCTTGGAAAACAATATTTAATTTTTTTACTGTATTTCTTGCTTAGAAAATAACAGTTCTTTTTTGAGTTTAATTTTGTGTAACTGTTTTTTTATTTTTATATTTTTTGAGAAAAAGTCTTTTACTTTTTTGGCTGGGAAAATAATAGTTTCTGTTTAGTTTTATTTTATATGTTTTCTGCGTTTTTTTTTATAAAGAATAATATTTATTTTTTTAGTTCTACTTTTGTCTTAGAAATTGCAAGGAAATTTTAATTTAATTTAACATATAAGAGTTTATGTAACAATATGTTAATAACTATTACTTTTATGAATATTAAAATACAACCTCATTTTCCAAGCATAAATATAATACAAAAATTAACAATTGAAATATAATTTTGCAAATAAAACTTTTAATCGTTAAGGCCCCTGGTAATTTCACATTCGGAAAGCGTTCGGATACAACTTTGGTTACTTCGATGTCATACCACTGATCGTAGACACACATCCTTACAAATTATGGAAAAATCATCAGCTATAATTTCAATCTGATTGCATGCCTTATCTTGTCACTAGAAAAAATGCAGATGAATTTTTCAATGCAAATTTAGTATGTAAGGTATTCTTTTTGAAGCACGTTCAGAAAAGGTCAAATGGACTATAATATATTTTTGAATATACGCTCTTTATGCATTCATAAGTTAAAGGTAATTAAATTCGATTGCGATATTCTTTTCCTGGGTAGGACACAAGTTTCCTTCCATAAGACACATCTGGAGTACATAGATATTGTAATTAAATGAGTACCTTCTTCGAGCATCAAAAACATGTTTACAATTATCCTGTAGACATGAAGTTTTACCAAAAGGATATTTCTTTTAATGAGGTGATAAAAATATAATAACAAAAACAAAAAAACTCCCACATGAATGAGGATAAATAAAATTTTCGTAAGCCGCTACCAAGCAATTTTCTTTTAAAAACCAACTGTCAAAGCGTCTTTCAAGAGACCTTTCACTGCTTTGTCAATAAAAATGTCCGCACTTTTATCACATACATATGTATATAGTATAAGTATATGTGCATATGTATCCACATACATTCATACTTCAGCGTTTATGTATATTGAGTATTAAATTTCGAGTATGCTGCTGGTTTTTCGACTGGTATTCGTAGTAGCACCCCGCAAGGCGGAACAATGTTTTATCCGAAAAATTCGCACATACAAATCGGCACAAACGCACTTGCTTTCCGCCATGAACTGTCGCTTTTAACCATTTTGCCAAATGGTGGCACAGCAGCCGCACCAGCCAACAGTGGCAAAGGGTGCCATCAAATGTGTTAGCCAAATCGTTATGGCAGGGAAAACATTATTGCTGTGAGAAAAACATATGAGTTAAACTACAAACACATTGCAATCTCTTTGAAAAGGCATGCGAGTGAGTGTGTGTTTATGTGCTGTTAAATGTATTCGTTTGCCGTTGTGCCTGCCAAGTAGAGATTTCAATATCCGTCAGCGTGGTGTACTTGTATTCTTATTACGTTCCATTACAATGCATATGTACAGGCGTTGGAACATAAAATTTGTGAATTTGTGTTATTGTGTGATGGTGTGTGTGTGTATTCGTATATTGCGTCTCGTTTGCGAATACGCATGGTTTTATTTGTTGCCAATTTCATTTAGCATTATTCATGCGTTAAGCGCCACTGCCATTGCCGGTGCTCGGGCATTGCCGCCAGTGCTGGCAGTGCCAATGCCGACGTGGCAGATTTGCCTCAAAGGGGAAACAGTGTGTAAAAGTGATTAACCAATGCATTAAAAATTCTATAATTAAAGTTGTTGCAAGAGCAACTATGAGGGCCAACGAACAATTTGAAAATCGTACTTGGCGAGATTGATCAATTTTGCCGATGCCAGAAACATGGTAGTCTGTAGCATCAGGTTCGTGGCTGTTTCCAGATCGAAACACTCGGGATCAAATCGATCATATTGCGAAAGTCGGGCGGCATGTGCCCAATATATTTTACGAGTGTACACTCCGAGGGCGAATAGCGACTCGGATCATTATCTTATCATAGCCAAAATGCGCATACACCTCTGTGCAGCGAAGAGCCGTCTAATTGTATAAAGGGAGCCCGACGTCGGAAAGCTGCAATCACAACACTAACTACTAACTTCGTCGCTCAGCTCTCACCCCTGCTCACTAAGAGGATTTGTCAGCAAATCAGAATTTGTGAGCATTGAAAGCACATTTCTCACTCTCTACGTACCGCCGCTGAAGAAGTCATTGGTTTCCAGCCACCCCGAAAAAACGGCTGGTATGGAAAGTAAAGATGCCTACAGGACCACGCTGCGATCGGGCACAACGCGAGCTATATGGAAACGCTACTGGGAGTTGAGAAAGGAAGAGATACGTATTATTCGCAGAAAGAAGTGAGAGACCGAAATGCGTGAGTGGGAAGAGCTTGAGATGCTAACCGGCAGGAAAAGCGCCCACAAATTTTACCAAAAGGTGCGGTGTTACAGAAGGTTTTCAGATCGAGAATAAGAACAGTGACCTGATGACTGATGTCCAAAGCATCAGCGGAGATGACGAAAATCCCAAATCCCGATTCGCTAATAAACACGCTACGCTAAATATTGGGAAAGATAATCGCCTAGTCGAATTTAAATCAACTTTCAATAGCACAACAAGAAATCGCCTATATACCGCGATTTCTGAATAGGTATCCCTGCAAAACTAAAACGGCTGTGTAAAATGATGCTGAGCAGTTAGAATTGGGAAGGACAATTACGAGCCTACTGATATCAGACGATGCTTCAGACTTCTCGCATTATGCGACTTCTTTAACATTATGTTCAAAAAGACAATTCGAGCTGTAGAATTGAACCCATCAGGCAACATCTTTTATAAGAGTTGGAAAAGGAAGCAAATCGAATTGATCTGGAAGTGAACGAGGACAGAAATTTAGAAAAGGTCTCTTAGAACCATCATCAACACCAATAATAATGTCAGTCACGAAATCCAACAGAGAATCTCGCTTGCTAATAAGTTCCACTTTGGGCTGTGTAAGCCATTGAGTAGTGAAGCCCTTTCTCAACGAACCAAAACCTATATAAGCCTCTCATCATGCCCATGGCTATTGTACGGCGCAGAAGTATGAATGCTGTCATTATCGAATAAGATGACAAAGTACAGCGAACTAAGAATCAGCTGGCTTGGATATATTGTGTGTGTGGAAGAAAATGCCCCAAGCACTTGGTGTATCTAACTGACGTGAGTTAGTAAGGCAATGTAAAGACTGGCGTGTTATATTGAAAACGGCCAAAATCGCCTAGGCTGTTATAGCGCCAATTAAGAAGATGAGGAAATTACTATGGATAATTATCGTCCCTTATTGGTAACTTAAACGTTTTGTTCGTTGTTAGTGGCGTCTTAGGGCGATTGATCTTGCCTCGCCGTAGCTGGGGTAAGAGGTGCATTCCCACCACGATTATCTGTGGGCACCTATTCAACTCGGCGGTGTGCGGTTGCTAGGTCCTTCTCGGTCGACTTGTAGACCGGTGGTGGTTGAGAGAAATTCTAAAGCTCACCAAGACGCAATATTGGCTTTTATTGGTTGAAGTTCTTATCGTAGACCATCCTTTAGGAATAAGATTAAGGCATCTTAATTTGGCTTATTCCACAGTCCTGAAAACTTTGAATTTGTTTTCGGCTCAGATGGATGTTTTGTGTGAATTATTATTCAAATAAAATTGTATTCCCAAATTTATATTTTTAAAGGATGGAAAAATACTCATTCATTCGTCGTTCAAATAATTTTGAATAACGAATAGGTTTTCATTTATATTCATCATTCTACTAATTTCGAATGACGTATAGATTTTCATTGATCATTAAAATCAGTTCATAATGACCTCGCCACGCGACGACGATTGCGGTTGACGAATGTATTTATGGTAGTTGTGGGGAAATATATTTGCGTCGGCCGAGCGTATAGCGTGTGCGCGGCTCATTCTCTATGTCCCGGGTTCGCATACTGGCCCGAGAAAGTAGCATAAAAAAGGAAAAATGTATAGAAAAGCTTTTCCTAATAGCGGTTGCCAATGCGGTTGGCAATGTCAAACTTCCGAGTTCCTTCTCACAAAAAGCATTTGCGTAAAACCATAGATCCAAAACATCAAGTTATGTGGTGTAAGTGTCAAATTATTACTATTATATTATGTATGCATGTATGTATTTGAAATGATTATAATACAAACTTACATATTACCCAAAATTATTTGAATGATGAATGAAAATTTATTCGTCATTCACAATTACTTGAACTTAGACTTCAGACTCTTACATAATTTCTATACGATTTCTTTCGATATAGAACACTTTGCTTGAAGCAATGTCTTTGCTGATTTTATGTGCACATTTCCGCATAAATATCTTCATACGCATTCTCTATACTTACGTAGTATACATTACTTCCTCACACATTTGCTGCATAAATCTAATGATTTTCTCCGTCTTGCAACAAACACATTATTATACGAAAACACTTTTCAACTTGCCGCAACCGCTTACAGTGCCTACAACCCATCTTTCTTTACCCCCCAAACACCCTAGGTTTTTATCAACCACCGCAATCTCATAACAATCAGCTCGTTGCCAATTCCTCACTCTCAGTACCGCCACCACTGTTGCAACCATTCGAAAGTGCCGCGTTCAGTTGATTGTCGTGCCATTTGAGAATCGAGTTTATGATGTACCTCGGCGTTTTGCCTAATGGCGCCAAAGTTATTTATTATATTATACTTAGGTCCATTTAAGCTTACAAACCCATTTCAGCCCCATGCATTCCTTTATCCATCCATCTATTTGCCATTTTGTACCAAAAATAAATAGGAAAAGTAACAGCAATGCGGCCTAAGGAAGGAATAACTCATTGAATTTGAATAAAATTGTTATTGTTATGGTTTTTATGCTTTTGTGCGCTTACGAGAATTTGAAGCCAAGGGGAAGTGACTGCGCAAAAAATAAAAAAAATCAATATTTTTAACATTTTAGGGCAAATCTGCGCAGCTGAAATTATTTATGACAATTTCAAAAAGTTTGACCTGTCTATTGCCTGATAATTTGTGTGACCATTTTGTTTGTATTTTTTTTTCGTTTTTTTTTGGTTTGAAAACTGGATTCGTCTAAAAATTATTGCCCAATTGTATGCTAATTTTGCTAAAAATTTTCACATTTTCTTTATCATACAACGAACTATTTTGAAAGGCATCACGAAAGTAGCAAATTAAGCGGCTTAAAGTTGAGTACAAGCGAATTAGGCATGCGGGAAAAGTTTGTGATGGGCAGTCGCGTCCAAGCACCACCTACAAAACTAAATAACAATACGCCACCGTTTCGCCCCTTGGCAGCGTTGTTTGTGACAACTTTGTGGAAATTCGTCTAATTGGGCATATTTTGTTGTTTGTGTGTCTTTGTCAACGTTTTTATTCGGTGCGTCCAAATGTGAAATCCCTTTTCACTTAGCAGCAATACGCCGACTAAGTTAGTAGCTCAAATTTATGGTAGTGTACAAACATACATACATACATTAGGCTAGGCTAATGCGTTTATTTTGTTTGTTTTTTTTGTGGATTTTCAATATGCAAAGTTTCAGAGCATTGAAGCATTGCAAGGTTTCAGAGAAATCCATCAACTCACATATAAAAGAAGTTTTATGATTTCAAAGATTTCCGCCAACTTACTTCAAAAAAATTGCAGTATGCTTTAATATTTTCATTCTGGATAAAAATGGTTTAAGAAATGGATAAATCCATTTGGCTTTTTGATTTGGATCAATTTTGGTCCGCAATAAAAAATTTTCCCAAACGTTTCTCAAAGTTCATTTTATTGTGTTATTTAGAGCATAAAAAAATATATTTGAGAAAAAAAGTAATAAAAATGAATTGCAGAATTTCAAAATATCAAAAATTAAGGAAATTTAAGTCATTCTTATATTACCGGCTACAATGTGGTTCATGCTCGTTTTAAAGGTATTACTTAAAGCTAGGAGAAAATATATTTAAAAAAACAATCAAAAAGAAAATTATAAAATTTTAAAATTTCTAAAATTCAAAAAACTCGAAATTTGTCATATCTTTAATTATTGCCTATGATTTATGTAACCAAATTTTCTTTGATCATATAAACTTATTGAATTTTTCAAAAAGTTATAAAAAATTCAAAATTTGATCAGCATATACTAAGTTCGTTTAAAAGGTTGTATTTGGAGCTATAAAAAAATGTCTTTAAAAAAATCAAAACAAAATTACAGAAAAAGCGAACTTTTGTCAGATATTTCCTTTTATCCTATAACGAAGCTCTACCAAATTAATTATACAAAATTCAAAATTTTAATAAAGTGGTACTAAGTTCGTAATATGTGGGAGTATAAAAAAATATGTTTAAGAAAAAAAAGTCGAAAACGAACTAACAAAATTTTTTTAATACAATACCTCTAACGGATCTTAAAGGATTCTAAAGCATTAAAATATGTGTTTTTTTCTTTTCAAAGATAACAAATTTTAAAATTGTAAAAAACGTATTTTAATTTTATTGCAAGCTCGAAGTTCAGTTATATTAAATAACTATTGAATTTTAAAATTAAATTTTTTATCCTTAAAGATTTTTCGTAACTATTCCAACAACTTTAAAAATTCAGAAAATGGTTAAATTTAAAAAAAAAATTTTAAAATGTATTTCACCAGTACGAAAGTGGTTCTAAGTTCGTTATAGAGATATTATTTGGACCTAAGAAAAATTTACATTGAAAAAAATTAAGTTCCTAAAAAGCAGAAAATTTAAGTAATATATTAAATTATTGGCTAAATTTTTTTAATACAATAATTCGAACGGACAATTGTTATGAGATGAATATTGTACTTCACGTGGGAATAACCATGTAACTCTGTTATAGTTAATTTAAAACACTCCTTAAATTGATTTTAAAATTTTGAGGGCAAGTTTTAAGTTTTTTCTTCATTTTTAATTTCTTACATACTTTAAGACGCTATGTTATATACATATAAATCAGCTGTGGCAGAGCGAACATTTTAAAGTTCGTGGCAAACATTTTCATTTCACATGGGTGACTCTGTTCAGTCTCACTTTAGCTAAAACCTGTTGTAAACATGTTTGGGATTTGCTAAAATTATCTTAACTAAAACTCGTTGACACGTACTCAGTAGGTGATAGCCACAACAATGACATTATTAGAGCAAATAAAAGCAAGTTGTTGCGATATAATTTTAGCTGGAGTAGCTATGACAATAGTCACGGGATAAGCCTTGTCATTTATCTTTTAAATTACATTATGATTTTAGTTAAAAGATAATTTATCTTAGGACAACAATTACTTTAAGTATCCAAAAAATGGTACAATTTTGAAATATCTCAAACTCAAACAGTTTAAATTCCTTTCCAGCATGCCAGGCAGTTTCACTACAAAAAATGCTTGCAAAGTATTGTTTTGCTGCTAACTAAGAAATTAATTACCATAATTTTAGTAACAATAATTTTTTTTTAATTTTTTCCAACAGAAAATGTCTTACAGACTTACAGATTGACACATTCGAAGCATAAAAAGCTAATTTCGGTTAAATGAAAGCCAACTAAAAATAGTAACCCAATTCTGAAACAAACAACCGAAAATATTTCCAGCATATTAACCAATGCGCTGACAATTTTTAAAAAGTTTCTTGGTTAACTAATAATTTTTGATCGCACTAAAAATTGATTGCTTTAATTGCATTGCTCTCAATTATTTTGTTCATTGGGTTACTTCTTGTTTCTTAAATTATTTATGCAAACATGCTAAAATAAACATAGATACATTTGTATTGTATGTTTATGTCTTCTGTCTATGCCCCTCTGTGTATGCCTACATTCACACACATTTAGGCCCCTAGGGCTCATATAGAAAAGTCTTTTGTGTGCTGTTTCGCTAAGACTTACATAGCATGTGCAATACCATGGGAATCCATGCATACATATGTACCTAAGGATATACATACAATATGTTTGTATGTAACTTTATAAAAGTAACTATGCGGTATTGCACACATTCTTCATCATATTAAAAGCTTAAGGAAATCCTAGAGCGCGCAACGTCAGAAGTGCCAAAGCATACAAATATACGGTAAGATTTTAATACTAATTTTCATAGTACATATGTACATACATACATATGTATGTATGTAGTAGACATAATAAAAGGATTATGGCAGAGTGTGGATGGAGAGTGTGAAGAGATAAAAAGCTGCTTGGTGAAATTTGTAAATGGAAGCAAAGAAATACTCCTCCTACTAAAGAGCGAATTTGCGTTAGCGTTGCAACTCTTAGTTATACACCCCGTGGCAAAATTATAAACACACCAGGTTTTAGCGGCGGATTCGCTCGCACGGATTCGGTTTACAAAATTTCGCCAAGGATAATAAAATTTAATTCATTTTTATATTTTGTTTTCAAATTTTCATTATCTAGAAAAATCAACCTTTAATTCAGAATTCCGAATAGGTTTGGTTGCTGAAACTTTTTGTCATTGCGAACTGCGAAGTCTGCCATTCGGGCTTAGTGCAACTCAATTTATTGTTAGAAATGCACTATGTATTCTAACGATAGTGCCATTTAGAAGTTGCATTACCGCATGTTGAAAAGCTGACCTCAAGCTAAGATATGAAATATCAAGCCAAGCCTTTCAGTTTTAAGGAAGTCTCAAATATTATACTCTTGCTTTTCGATGCTACTCGGTGGGAAACTCTCAAAATACTTTCGAAACTAAGTTTTCCTTAACCTTTGTCAGTCCAAATCAGTATTGTAAGCTTCATTTATCTTATAAATTTAAATTTTCTAAACTGGTTGCAATCTTCTAAAAACATATATCTCGAATAAAGCAACCTAGACCCTTTTTTCGTTTGACATTGTATATTTGGCAGAATTTCAGTTACTTGACTAATTAAATTAAATGAACTTTAAGAGTTAGCAGCCCTCATCAAAAATTATATTTCAGTAAGCTTAGAAATTGAATTAAATTCATATTTTCAAAAAGGTGGCAACACTTTTTAAACACATTTTCATGATAAATTTTCCTTCAGCCTACTCTCATTGATCCCAAGCCGTAATAGTTTCTCTAATTTATCATAAATTACTTTTAATCAGTTCGCAACCTCCTTTCATAACATTTTGGAAATGAAGGAATATTTGAATTCACTTATTGTTTTTAATATAATATAAAATTTAATATCACTTTAAAAAAATGTTCGATGATTACCACAAAAGTTTTTGGAGAGAGCTCAAAGCAGTTTACTGCAATAGCCTCAACGAAAGTGGTGCAATTCATCTATGTATATCACTCAAAAATTTCCAATTTTTAAATTTACTTTCCTTTGTTTGGTTTTTCTTTTATATTTTTCCCAATCTAATTAAAACAATGCTGAGTTTTTGTGCTGCACTAACTTACACCAGCTAAGGCTAAAATGGTTTAGTGCAAAAAGTGTAACTTAGCGCTGGCTCAAAAAACACAGATCAGTTGAGTGAGAAAAAACTTCATCATACTCTATTTAGAGTATTCAAGTTCATTCATCGACCAGAACCCTATTATATGTATGTGTCAAATCTTATCCAAACCTGTCCAGTCGCCATATTGTAACATATTTATACAATTGACCATAACTTTTTTAGCAGGTGGCAGCTTTCTTTAAAATATACCCTATAGTTAATCCAGCTATTTATGTCCTGGGTTTTATACAAATCCGTGCAGCCGTTTTGGCAGAATACGGTAACAAGCATACTCACACACTCACTCCCTCGCCCATTTTTTGAGTGATATAGATGAATTGCACCATTTTCTTTCTTTGAGGCTATTGCAGTATAAACTGCTTTGAGCTCTCTCCAAAAGTTTTGGGGCAATATTTATATTAGTAGTACTACTTAGGATAATAATAATAATAATGGCTTCATTAATTAGCTCGATATTTGGATGTTGCGAGCGCCATTTCATTGTAGCACAAATTGAGGGTTCTACAGTTACATATATGTCGACTCCGAACGGCAGACGATCTTTGTGAAAAGTGCGAAAGAGAAGCGGGGCGAAAAAAACAGCTTTTAACGTAGGTTACGCATCGGGTGCTCAGATGTTGTAACTATGTAGTTGCTGTTTTTGAATTCACGAATTCATTTAAGGGTGAAATCGGTTAACAACCACGCCCACATACATAGTAGTAATTTACTATAACACAAATCGCGATATTATGTACAGTAACCATAAAAGGTGATTTGCTCAAATTTTATACACAGGATTGTGTTGGATAGAGAAAGACGGGGTGACGGGGAAAATGGTGAAAAATGGGCGAGGCTCCGAAAATTATAGAATTCGGGGGGAAACTAGACGCACATATCTCACATATATCTCACGCGTATATATTACAATATTTCAAAATATTCGTTATTTTATTACATCATGTACCAAATTCGATGAAATTCGGTATGAAGAATTTAAGTAGAAGCAGAAATGCTTAAAAATCAAAATATGGGAAGAAAGGCGTAGTTTTACTGTAAACAATATATGCTAGGCATTTATAATTCGTTTCTCCCGAACTTAGACGCTTCTCTTCTTGCTAATTTTACCATTAAACCACAATAGAGTTGAAAATCTTACTTTTCAGCAAGAAAATGCTGGTGTACGCGCCGAATTATTATTATATTAATAAAAATATATATGTACGCGTTTACAATTTTATGACCGTAACCTTGCATTCTTAAGGCATCTAAGGACCTTTTGTTTAGCACAGAACAATCAGATATGTCCTGCCGGACGCGCAAGAAGAAATATACTGAAAATCCTAATGCGTTCATAATTTTGTCTCGCAGTTTATTTAACGCACACATGTATATTAACAAGTAAAAACAGCGCTGTCTTCGGCTATGCCGAAGGCTTCATACCTTTCATGAATGGAAGAATAGTAAAAAACGTGTTATTGTATTACAATTTCGTATTACCTATAGTTAAAAGCGAAAATTTCCTTTAAATCAATAAAAATAATTCTAGTAAAGGCATTGTTATAAATTATTTAATGTTTTTCCTTATGTAATTAAAAAGAACTATGTTTTAAGAAGGGAATGGTTTTTGAATATTTTTAATATCGTATCGACGCTTGATATTCAACATTTAAAAAATACAAATAATTAAGTATTAATATGTAAGACCTACATATGTCGGTCTTTGAAAACAGTTATCAGATCCGTAAATAGTTCCCAAACGTTTAACGCTATGATTCATGTGATATTGCGCTGAGCTTATTACTTTTCGCAATAAATATTTGTCCTGAATTTATCTTGCCGATTTACACTGTGAACTCCGATCTTGATGAATTCTAATATATAGCTAATAATGGTTGATGTTTGTGCAAAATTTCAAGCCTTTAGCTGTTTAAATGGAGGAGTTATGGTGCAAAATGCAATATCTGAACAATCGGTTGTATGGGAGCTATATGTTATATTTCTCCGATCTTCATGATTTTCAATACTGATACGTAGCTAATAATGGCTGATATTTCTGCAAAATTTAAAGCCTTTAGCTGCTTAAATGGAGGAGTTATGGTGCAAAATGCAATATCTGAACAATCGGTTGTATGGGAGCTATATGTTATATTTCTCTGATCTTCATGATTTTCAATACTGATACGTAGCTAATAATGGCTGATATTTCTGCAAAATTTCAAGCCTTTAGCTGTTTAAATGGAGGAGTTATGGTGCAAAATGCAATATCTGAACAATCGGTTGTATGGGAGCTATATGTTATATTTCTCCGATCTTCATGATTTTCAATACTGATACGTAGCTAATAATGGCTGATATTTCTGCAAAATTTCAAGCCTTTAGCTGCTTAAATGGAGGAGTTATGGCGCAAAATTCAATATCTGAATAATCGGTTGTATTATATGTTATAGTCACCCGATCTGGCCGATTCCGACAAATGTTTAATCATTTGTACAACGACACCTGCTCACCAAATTTCATCAAAATAGCTCTAAAATTGAGGGACTAGTTTGCGTTCAAACAGACGGACAGACGGACAGACGGACAGACGGACAGACAGACGGACATGGCTAAATCGACTCAGCTCATCGTCCTGATCATTTAGGTATACTTTTTGATGGGTCTATCTCTTCTCCTTCTGGCACTTACAAACATCGGACCAAACTTAATATACCATTTCATTCTCATGAAAGGTATAAAAACTGGTAGTTATGTATGTGCTTATTCATATGTATTAATTTGCATGTGGTTGATAGCTTAAAAATTTAAATTAATGCCCTCAAATTATTTTCTGTCACGCACACCAAACAAAACGGGGACAAGTGTAACAACAAGGCGCCCCACAAAATGAAGTAGTTGTTGTGTGACACTCTTAAAAATATGCCACCGAAGGGGAAGGCTTTCAATTTTGAAAAGGCATAGAAGAGAAATTAAATTAAACTATTGAGAATAAAAGTAAACCGGATCAGCGCCACCGTTAGTCAACCGTGAATGGTGGTTCATTTTGGCTCAATTAAAACTTTGTAAAGAAATAAATTTGTTATACATATAGTCATTTTTCACACATATATACAAATACATATGTATATGCATGTCTATGTGTATATAGAGGAACTTGTGCTAGAATACAAACATAAAACAAATGTACGCTTTATTGCATCAACTCGTAAGAAAATCTAAAAGAAAATATAAACTTTGCGCTTGAATACACCAACTAGCACACCCGCACTCATCCAACTTCTGTTTTTTTTTTCTTTCCTTGCCAGTCTTTTGCATTATTTTCGTCCTGATTTGTTGCTGTTTGCTTTTTGAAGCAAAGCTGTCGCTCATCATCAACACTCCGCACAGGCAACAGCTGCCAACCGGTAGCGCGCAATCAACACTTAACAGTGTCGAGCAGGTTTTGTTGGAATTGGAACATGTGCCAAGGATACTAAATAAAATACTAACACCCACACACACACACGCATTCATACATACATATAAACAAGAGGCATTCTACATATCTTACAAGCTATGCTTTTTTTGCATATACTCGTGCTTACATATGTACATACATATATACATATGTATTTAAATATGTATGAGTTTGTGCCACATGCAATTAACCCATTTCAATTTGTAGTTGAACAGCCTAATTAAGCAGTTAGAGTGAAATGTAAAAAATTAAAAAAAAAGTTTGTATGTATGTTTTAATATTTATTTCGAAATGCACATTTGAGTTAATAAATTATATATATGTAGGTATGTATTTTATATTGAGAACGAGCAGTTACTCCACATATCTGGTATTTAAATGACAGTAAAAATGACTACCATTCTACACAATTCATAACTGATTCCGAACTAGTGCAAAGTGTACTATTTTTAGAGGAAGAATAAATTTTCATTCACCAAACAAATAAATTAGAAATTAGTATTCATCATTGCGCAGGCATTCAAATCATTTTGCCAAGCAACTATGCACTATGGAGCATTTTGTATTAAAAACTGGACACAATTTTTTTTGTATGCTAGGAAAACGTGGCAGATGTTGCCCTGCCTATATTTATTTATTAATTGTCCTTTGTGAACAGTTGGATACTCATATTTTAGTATTTTATACGCTTTTGTATAATTTAATTAAATTCGACTTTTCGAACAGGTGGCAGCACTCTTCAAAATAAGTGTATGAACCTCGCCGAGACGAACCGTTTGACAACAATACTGTAATATTTTCATATAACTTGTGCGTGATTTAAATAAGTGCAACTTTTTAAACAGATGGCAACCCTCTTAAATGTTAGCTATGAACCTTCTTCCCGCGACGAACCGCTTTACACCCGTGTTTTAATACATTTAATTTGCATATAATTTAATTAAATTCGGCTTTCCAAACAGTTGCCAACCCTCTCCCAAGCATAAAATATACTTTACGACCTATTCTCATGCCTCCCAAATATAAAAATCGGTCGAGCCATTTCGGAGGAGTACTATCACAAACACCGTGACCCGAAATTTTTATATATACTATTTTATTGTTAGAATTCATTTGAAATGTATGATAAATAAAGAAAATTATATTTATTAACTCATTCAGCTTCGTTTTATAAAAAGTTAAGTTATCAATATATTGAACAGCAGCAGGCGCCAACTAACTGTCCGAATTTCGCATGCCCATACAATTTGTATGGAGTATCCGACAATAACGCTGCACTAGCGCCGTTCAAATGGGATTTGCAATTTTGACAACGCGTTAGGTGAGAAATGAGAAAGAAGAAAACAAAAATGAGAGATTAATAAAGTAAAACACCAACAACGAACTTCGAGAGAATGAGGAAGCGTCGCGGTTATCCTCCTTCAATTAACAACACTGTACAATGGAACGAACCGAGCGAAACTTATTCGTTTTCCACCGGACTAGCCGCTTTGCAAGTCATAGGTTTTTAACGAAACAAAACAGTTGATTCAGTGGATAATTGTAGTGCTGAGTAACGCAGAGTGGTCCTGCCATGCGTTATTGCGCCGACACCGAGAATAGCGCTACCGTGCTAATACAGAATTTAGCAACCCTGCAGCGCAGTAGCGCGAATAACTCCTAACACAAATAATTTCACTGGCGTCAGTGGCACAGAATTTATTGACAACAATGATATTCAGCTTGCAGTGTACCAAAATATATTACACCGATTTACTGCATTTGCTGCATGCAGGGTCTTGCAATAGGGACGCTACAAAAGTAGACCGATAGTGACAGCAAACGAACCATATTTTTCCCCGCTCTTTTGACACTTCTCTTCAGTAAGGTTTGCCATTTCATCATGGAAAGATATACGATCCAACAACGAGTCGAAATTATTAAAATTTACTACCGAAATTCGGAGTCAATGGCCTCAACTTTAAGAGCGCTACGTCCAATTTATGGTCGTCGTCATTTCTGGCTGAATAGCTTCGTCAATAAGCAAAATATGCGTTATTGGACAGGCAGCAAACCACACGTACTCCATGAGTCGATGCAATGTTGCATCCGAAAAAATTACGGTTTGGTACGGTTTATGGGCCGGCGGCGTCATTGTGCCGTACTTCTTCCGTGATTATCAAGACCGGCACGTTACTGTGAATGGGAATCGCTACCGCTCAATGATAACCGAATATTTTTGGCCCGAATTGGATGATATAGACTTGGTCAATATGCGATTCCAACAGGACGGCGCCACAAGCCACACAGCGAATGTCACAATCGATTTATTGAAAACCAAGTTTGGGGGAGGTGTTATCTCAGGAAATGGCCCAGTCAATTGGTCACCTCGGCCGTGCGATTTGACGCCGTTAGACTTTTTCCTGTGGGGCAACGTCAAGTCTATGGTCTATGCCAACAAGCCAGAGACGATTGATGAACTTGTACGGGTTCAGCGTCTGGACTTCTGCAAGCGTGCCCGTGGTGATCATGCAAAAGAAATCGAGTTCCATACATAATGGCATCGAATGCACTTTCACAGGAATAAATAATTTAATTCATATCCCAAACCGTTTTTGTTTTATTTAAAAAAACTTTTGTGGCGTTCCTATTGCAAGACCCGATACAAGCTTTGGCCTTGGCCTGAGTAGCAAACAGGTAGTACAATATATACCTTTTATCGTCTTTCACTAATAAAATGCGTTGAAAAATAAAATTGCGAATAGTATGGATATTTTTTTAAAAGCGACTATCGATAGTTTTCCAGCTCTAACCGGCATACACTTTTAAAGAAATTTTTAATGTACTGATACGACTTTTCAACAATTTTATTATAATATAGATTTATCACAAAGCCTTTTGTTTATTTCACTTAGTTTTTATTTAATTCAAAGAATTGTTTCCCTGGAGATAATGAAGTAAGTTTTTTAATGTGGAACCTTGTTTTATTAATGCAGCTTTGGAGTAGTCTATCTGGTTTTCAGATTTTTTTAAATTTTGAAATATTCTTTATATAATTTAAATAAAATATGCACTCTATAAAATTAACTTATTACACAGTACTGCAATTTGTAAATTAAATTATCTTTTTAAATGTTACTGTATTTGAGGAATTTATTATCATGTGATCACAATTTTTCTGATGATATTAAGTCACTTTGGCTTCTCTAAAAATGCGAAAAATAAATTTACAGGAAGGCAATTTCCATTTCATGGGATATTGCCATTAAAAATGTGCGGTTTCGGGTATTTGAACACGTTCCGATTGGTAAAAAATGGTTTAACGAAGTAGCTAAACAAAAGTTTATAAAAAGTTTTTACGAAAATTAAATTTATTTTTATATTTTTATTATAACGAAAAGAAAATAAATAAATATATTACATTCATTAATTCGTTTTCCGTTTTTGCTGCTTTCGTGGTCGATTTTCGGTTCTGATGGAAGTGGTTTCGGTTTTTTTGAAATCGTTTTTCAGTTCTTTGAACTTATTTTTCGAATACCATTTCAATTCATAAAAGAACCTGGTTTTCTGAATCCGGTTCCTCGGTTGCGTATCACTAACTGCCATGTAAAGATCTACCGTTGTATGCATTGCGTAGAAATGACACGTAAACCAGTACTGTCCATCAATAGAACTAATTTTGTACCGGGTCTGAATTAGTTCAAATCACTGCTGGGTGTGTAATGAAGTATGGGTTAGTAGAAATTTAAATAAGTAACTACTGTCTGCCACTCTCTGTATATGATTAACTTCTTCGGCCTTTAGGAATCCCAACTGTCATTTGTCTATTATTTTTATACTGCTATAATTGCAAATTCGTTATAGTGAAAACAAGCCTTAGTTTTTGCATATATGTACATACACAATTTAATATGTAAATTTTCAAGTTATTAAAATATTCTAAAATTCCATTGCATCGAGTATGTGAATGGTCACAATTAATTATTTAAACGTAAATACATAAATATTCTACAGAAATTCGAAATCCTTACAAAACCACAAGCCTAAGATATGCAATAAATGAATGAAAGAAAAGTAAATGAAATGAGAAATACATACTTACGTGCATATATATATATATATATATATATATATATACGTTTTATTAACAGATAAAGATTATGCAAGAAATGAAAAATGTATACTACTGAATTTATATGAACGTATATTATGCACATTGTGCAAACATTTCCATATACATGGATACAAATTTTTTTTTAATAGACAGTACTGTAGACTTGCAAAAACATATTTTTATGTAAGTATTTCTCACCAGCATTGGGTTCATGTGTACGCAAAAGATTAAAAGAAATATAAAAAAAAACAGATTGGGCAGAGCAGTGAACGAATTTAGCATGGATATTCAGAAATTAAAAGCCAGCATAAATCTGTGAAAAATGTCGAAAAGCATATTGTAGTGGAAGAAATCTAAAAATATGGAAAAAAAATATTTTATTAAAGCGAATTCATTTGTAGTGGTGTCACTTGTATAGAAAAAAACATAAATTGTATTTTGCTTTTGCCTTTGGAGTGTGGTTCAATGTGTGGAGGTTAGACCTTGCGACGTCTAAATACTGCAGTTGTTATGTATAGGAAATTCGGCTATCTCCTAATGGTAAAAAACGAAACCAACTTGGCCATGATGTGGTAGATGGATGGCATGCTTCCAGTGGCTTGGAAGTGCACTCTCTTCGAGGAGCTACCATTGGCTCGAATCATCAACAAAAAGCCCGCGTCGGATATAAGGTTCTGTCGAGAGTATTGTGCGAAAGACTGAAACTCACAGTCAACGAAACAATTGGACTTCATCTGTCTAAATATTCACGATACTACAAAGCTTGAAAAAGAGCCGAGAGAAGAGAACCGATTCAAACCATCTCTTTGTCGACTTTACTTAAATCTGCATATAGAATGTCTGAATTTGGTAAATTATCAAAACTAATACGGCTGTGTTGGGCGAGCTGTTTGATACCAATAGAGGTTTCAGATGTTGGAAAAGATAATTCAGTCCCCATATTTTATAAGAGTGTTCAACGGCTGGCTTATGCCAATGACATCGACATCATCGGACTAAACCACCGTGCCGTTTGTTCTGCCTTTTCCAAGCTGGAGCGATTGGGTCTGGAGGGGAACCAAGGCTAACGAAGTTCTTTCTGACGTGTTGGATCGCATGAGATGAAACTCGGCGACGGCGAATACCGCAGCGATGGAAGGATGTGCGGCGTGAGCTTTATAACGACATTGACATAGTACAGCGAACTAAGGTTCAGCGGCTACGTCGGCTAAACCATGTTTTACGTATGGAAGAAAATGCAGTAGCCCTGAATGTATTCGACGCGGTACCCGCTGGTGGTAGCAGAGAAAGACCTTGGAAAGACTTCGTGTTTCCGCTTGGCGCCAGTTAGCTGGAAGAACAAATGATTGGCGTGATATGTTGAACTCGCCAAAATCAGCTGATTACTAACTACTAATGCGTAATCGGTAGACAGAAATCCGAATTTCACAATACCAACAATGAAGTAAACAATGGATTCTAAACAAAACATATAATTTGGGCATTTAGCCCACCAAGCCGAAGGAGCAATCAAGTCAGCTGGTCTCAGACAACTCTACACAATATAAATTCCATGTAAATAGATTTAAATTTAAGCTGGTTACACAAAAACTTTTTCTAAGTTTAGAGATGCATATTAATCGAGTGAGACTAATCTGGTAATCGAATTTGCTGTTCACACATACTAATCTCACTAAATTAGCATTTAACAGTTGGCATTTTTTATTAATTTTATACATCATTTTGACTTTAATAAAATCAAAACAAACAACAGCTAATTGTTTTTTGCCTAATAAACATACTTTAAAAGCAAAATTAAACATATGTATCAAACAGGGTTGCTTGAAAAATTTTGCTCGATTTATGTTCGATTATTCACTAAGTAAATCGAGTGCAATTAGCACTTTAATCGAGAAATTTCTTGAATTACTTAATTAAGATGCAAAAGTCTGAACTTAGTATAAGATGCTACTCAAGATTTTAGTTGAGTATTATTTTCTAAACTCTTGCGTCTATCCTATCTAGATTTTTCCTATATATATTTATTTTAAGACATGCATCCTTGAGGATATGTGTAAGCTTATATTTTCGCTTGTACTCGTACGCTTTGATTTTATATTAACTTAAGCGCTTTGCTTTGTGGATTTTGAATCGGATTTGCATGGATTTGAAATATAAGACTGTTTGAAGCCGATAACTTACGGTGTTTCGGATAGTCAAATACTTGGTAAGTACTCGTATTCGGGGATGGAGAAAACACCACCCAATCTGAGGGAAATGGGCGGTTAGTTAAGTGTTGAATGAAGAGGGTTGAGTGCATAAAACGCATAACCGCAGGCTGGGTTAGCAAATCTAAGACCATGCCAGCGTAGTATGGATAGATAAAAGAAAGTAGTGAGGGGCAGCAAAATTTCTAAAAGCATTCAGCATACGATGAAAGTTGAGGTAAAATGAAAGCCGGAAGCTGAAGCCAAACGAATTGTTTCAATGCAACATCTAGCCAGCTTGAACCTTTTGATTTCACCATTATAATGAATTGTTTTGAAGCCTTTGGAGGTATTTGTTGTTGTTGCTGCTTTTATTGCTCCACGTTATACTATTTGCCTCTTGCTTCGTTGCGTTTCCGCTTCCGCTGTGTGGGATTTTATTTAACGAGCCGCACGACGCACTTTTGCCCAATTTCACTCAGCTAACATTCGCAACATGAAACACTCAAGCTCGAACAAAAAAAAACAAAAAACAAAAAAGAAACGCAACACAAAGCGTTTGTTTGTTGACCCAGCAGGCGAAAATTTTATTTTTTTGGGCGGTAGCTGTTGGGGTAGTTGAAGTTTGAGTCAATCGCAATGCTGTCGCTGTTTAAATGAAATGTGGTCGTCGGGATGGTTGTTTGGTTTTATTATCGCCATTACACTTTAGTTTTCACACACAACAGCGCAATATCAGCAGTGCAGTACTGGGATGAAAAAAATGACGATACCAAAGCGCCCGACGGCAGCAGTACGCCACTACAGGCAGTGACAAGTGATGAGCCAACGCAGCAGTTGGAGTGTAGAACTACTATAGACACTGCTTGGCGTGGCGTGCTGGCAGTAGACTTAAGGACGGCGTGTAGATTTCTCTATGGCTTAGCAAGCGCCTCACATTCACGCAATGAGATTACGTATACGACCTGATCTGTCTGATACACGCAAGCCCACACACACACATTGATTTACCATAATATCTATTGCACTCTGTGTTCCGCTTCCCTAAAGCAGCACAAGTCTACTATTTTTAGGCGAATTGTTGTCTTACTGTTTTTGAAGATTTTTTTACTACTTCTATCTTTTGTACCATTTCTCGTTTCTACGACTGATACTTATTTTTATTTGAATGCCTTGCCGCTTTCCAATTGAATACCCGCCAAAGGCAAGCCGCAACCACAAGTTATAGTAACAAGGATATCAACCCACCTCCTCACACACACATACACACACACACACACTCAATTGTATGATGGCACAAATTTGCGTGACTGCACACCGCGAAACTACCCACAGGCAATTTTTTTGTGTGCTCTTAACAGAAGTGAAGGATGCTCTGCAGCAGCGCAGCGACCTGCATTTATCAATAGCAACTTTAAGCATCGAGAAATCGTTGTAACTTGATCTTGATGCGGAAATGTCAATTTTGTTGGCATTATTTTTTGTCATTCTAGTTTTTCTATGCTAACTGCTGGCTCTGATGGATTCGTCCTTTTATCGAGGGAGCCATATTGATGACTTGTGTGGTGACAGAAATGCCATTACCACCAGTCAAGTGTTGAAGACATTATCAGCAGTCATCACATTTTTTGCTTGCATCGATTGTAATCAAGAAGAAATGAAGAATAGTATGGATAGCAAGCAAGAAAAAATAATTTTTCAAAACATTTCCTACATACAAAAGGCGAAAAAAATAGGTACGCAGATAAAAAATTCAGAGAATAAAGTGTGCGTGGGTTGTGGGATGAAGATACGGTATTTTTAGTGATTCCTCTAGAAGCTAAACACAAAATTTACAATTCTTTTATGCACCTTTAAACCTAAACCTTTCTGGATTAATTTTAAAATACACTGCTCAAAACTAATGTGATTTGCGGGCCAATAGTTTCTGTTTTCGTACAACACAGATTTGAGTTTTATCACTAAAGCATTTTATTTAACTTTGGATCTGAATTAAAAAAATACATCACCTTATAAGTAGAGGATCCCAATAAGAAACGACCTGCACTGGTCTGTTTAATTAATGAAGAGTATTTTATATCAATTTTAATATATTAATTAGTATATCGCCAATAGGTTTGTGGGAAGAATTTTAGTTCAGGATATGATTATTTAAAAATTGTTTAGTACATTTTTTGTTGAAAATTGCTATGGTTTGTTGAATAAAAAAATTCCATATTAATCGATATTATGTTGACTATGTTTTCTTTTTTTTGACTTATTTTTTTACTAATAAAAGAAAAATTTAAAATTCGATGATTTGTATTCTTGAAATTGAAAAAGGAAATATTAAACAATGCCGTTTGAATAATTGGAATACGATTTATCACGAGGTGACAAAGAAGAAGCGTTCCACCAGTGGATCGATTTTACTCTGGAACGTGGACAATACCTTTCATTTGAGTGCAACAGATTTTCAGAAGCTGTATCGGTTAACCCCAGACTTGGCTGAGGACCTAATTTCTCAGCTTGACAGGTTTTATATGACCCAAGTGGAGTGTCACTATTGGGACCGTCGATTGTACTCATGTATCAATTTTGGAGCCAAAGAATCATGAGGAGACTTATGTCAACCATCATATCTACCATTCAATTAATTTGGAAATGGTAAAAGCAAACTTTTATCAAGGATTCAAATATAAAAACAGAAAGATAGTTTATTTTTAATATGTAGATAAGTGATCCTAATTAAACAAATTTAAATATAAAACCTAAACCTAAATGCCCGAGAGCACAACACGATTTTGGAGCGAATTTTGAAAATCATAGCATATTTTCAGGTGATTCCGGGTATTCCTAGTAGTCGATTTGATGACTATTCCACCATAATCCCTCAGAGGAGAGTCCGCGATTCTGCTACAATTACTACAATGGAACATTTCAATATTTAAAAACAATTATAAATATTTGTAGTTCGAAATTAACTAGTATCTTATTTCACTTTCATTAAATATAATAAGAACGCGCTCAAATTTATATTCGGCAGCACGCATTTATTTGTTTTTTTTTCATTCCTTTTTGTGTTTTTCGACCATTTTGGCATTTAGTTTGACCAAGATGCTACTCCTAGTACTTTGAATAAGTTAGTGAATCGGACATGACAAATATTGCCGAACAAAATTGCGATTGTCGGATCGTTTAAAGTTAGTGATTCGCACTACAGAACTATTGGTAGGTAGGTAGATACAGTAAGCCGATATTATAAAATTTCACTGGCCAATTTAATAAATGAAAAGTATGCCAAAATCATTACGAACACGATGATATAGGATTGCCTGCGAAAAATCACTTTCGAATTCAGGTTGCCGAATTTTTAAAAGCAATGGTAATAAAATAAGTTTATCGATAAAAATACCACTAACAATAACAAGAATAATTTGGCGCTTACACCCTAGCTTGATGTTTGGCTGAGCTTTTCCTACAATCTCCTCCCTGGCCAAGATTTTAACCCGGGACACAGCCACTGTGGCGGCCACCGATACCGATTATAATAGCGATACCCATAACAACAACGATAACTATATTGATAACGATACAAAAGATATAACAATTACGATAATTACAACATATGTAAATGGTAAGGATAAACAAAAATGTCGACAACTATATCGAAACGTTAATTAAAATCAAAATCAAAGATTTCTTCAGTCTTTCTCGTCGTTTTGAAAGTTTCTGATTTGGTTTTGAATAATATTTTTTTTTTTTTTTCAAACTCATTAGCGGTATTTTTTTAAAGTCAGTAAGCCGGTCAATCGATTTTAATTACCAATCCCTAATAAAACTAAAAAAGTGATAAAACTAAAAAATATTTTTTTTAATAACCTCAAATTAGCATAAATTTGTGATTCAACAATTTTGATATCATATAAAATTCCCTATATCTAACTCTTTCAAATGTCTATGTATAACAATCTCTTTTTGAACAAAAAACAAAATTTTTGTGTTATATTGGTAATAAAGTCGTTGATTCTGTTTTGATTGCATATTTAAAAATATTTAATTTCAGCGGTTTTAGATTTATGTTTAATAATTCTCAAGACACAACTTTTTGAGTGTTCACACATTTTTACGACTTTTGCAAAAAGTTCAATTTCAGTATTCTTAAAATCACATTTAAAACACTAAACCAAAAACATTTTTCGAGTAACATACTTTAAATTATATTTTGGTTGTGGTTAGCTTTTTCAATTCGACAAATAATTTTAATAATTATAAGTAAGTCGTACTGTTATGTAACTGTCTATTAGCAGCAAACGTCGAACTGCAAATTTTTTCTAAACATTTAATTTAAATTTTGAACTATTTTTACAAATTCTTAAAGTTTTGTTTTACAAATTTGAAATCAAATGCAATCGCCAAAATTTATTTTAAAAAATTGTTTAGCATCTTAACCTTTTTAGATTTTCTAGTATTTACGACAAATTTTTATTTTTATTTACTTTTTTTAATTTTTTTTTTCAATGATTAATTCAAATATTGAACAGAAAATGTTTATTTGATTATTTTTTTTTTAATTGATTAATTTACAAATCCTTGAAATTTTGCTCTAAAAGTCAAATCATATGACTAACATGTTCCCGAAATTTGTTTTTAGCTATTTTGTGAGACAAAAGCGCGCTTTAAAATATTTTTCTACCATTTACAACAAACTGTTTTTTATCATTTGATATTTTTATTGATGAATACTTCCAAATTATTAAATGTTTGTTCTACACATTTTTAGGAAATTATTACCGTCTAAATTTTTCTAAAATTTGTGTTTAGCATCACTGTGATATAAAGTTGACGTTTTTAAATATTTTTTCTATTAGTTACGGCAAATTTTGATATTGTTTTGTATATTTTAGATGTCTTTTTAAACTACTTAAATTACATTCTCAAATTGTTGGTTGAATATTCAAACAAATTTTTTCTGTTTTGAGTTATATACATTTATTAATTTATTTATCTCGTTTAGTTCATTCTTCCTAATCGCTGATTCGAAACCACATTTAAGCTTCTGCGATCGCAATCCACCCAATTTGGTATTTTTTTTCTATCATATCCAATATAATTAATTAATCCCGCATACAGCTATTAAATAGTTTCTGGTTGGCCTCTGACAATAATTTACCATCGTATTTCGCGCTTATTTGTCTCGACACTAACCTAATGCTACTTAATTAAAATTTCTACTTCAATGCGTATTGAAGCCACCACAACCTTAGAAATATTCAAAGCTATCATTTATTATTATCTAAACGCAATAAAACTAATCGATTCCCCTTACAGCGTTTAAATGGTCCCTTGTCGGCCCGTAGTTGTTGTTTGTTATCGCGTTTACCCTAATTTAAACAAATTTGCCAAATACAATATTATAGCATTTGCATAAATATACAAAATATGTTTTGTTTACAAATACACCGTCATTAGTTATGCGATTTTCAAACACGCAAAGCGCCAAAGCGCCTAATATTATGCAAGTAAATTAATTTATCTACATTAATTAGCAATAATACAATTATGAGCGACAGACATTAGAACGGACTTGCACGGACGAAAACAAAACCAATAAAAAAAATACATACAAACAATAAAGAGGAGGCATTGGGTTTTATTTACTGCATTTGATTGTATAGCTGTAACTATACTCGTATAGTGCTTATCATAACTATAAGACATAGAGTTATTAAAGAATTTCGATATTTCATTTACTTATAATTGATTGTTGTTTAGGTTATTATAAAAATATAGTTCATTTTACCTTAAACCCCGTATAAATCTAGACTTTGTACAAAATTCAACACGTCAGCAAAAAAAAAATTTATCAAAAATCAATGCAAATGCTTACCAAATTGGAACTTGCACGAAAATAGAATACCTAAAAATGTTCTAAAAAATCTGATAAAATATTTTGAAATTTGTATGGATTTTAGTTTAAGGTTTGCGCAAAGTTTGCAAAATACATTTAAAAAAAGTTATTGCCGTATAGTTATGATAAGCACTATATTCATATAGTACATACACATATATGTACATAGATGTATGTATGTATGTATGTAGAAACCTATAGTATGTCCAAATTTTGTGCTCTTGCCAATAAAACCCGCTTATTGTTGGTAATTGAAAGGGCTTTGTGGTAATTATATGCCAATACAACAAAATAAGCTGCTTGATTGGTAAATAAATTTCGCAAGTTATTGCCATAGGCTGGTATTGTTGGAGGGGTAGGCAGAAAGAGCCGAGTGGTAAAGTGAAATTTTCTGACTCGCTGACTAGCTGCGACGCTTGTGTCTGTGTGTGTATGAATGTGTTGGATATTCATAAAGTTGGGAGCAGTTTAGGACTAACTTTATGGCAGCAATTTTTTTATTTAATTATAATTTTAATTAAGTAAGCAAATATTTTCATAAAGCAAAGCAAAAAATGTAAAAAAATTTCAAAAACAACAATACAAATAAACATTTTTCGTCAAAGATTTTGAAGGGATTTACATAATGCAGCACAACGGATCAGCTGAGTGCTTGAATGCCATCGCACAGAAGGAAGCACATCAGTATGAGCGGGCGGACGTGGTTGGTCATTTAGCTAGAGTTAAACAAAAAGGAAAGCGTGAACATTAGCATGCAAAACACGCTAATAGAAAACCAAATAAAGATACTACCCGGTAGGGAATTGTACAGGTTCTGAAGCAATGGAGGTAACTTATTAAAGGGACTTTGCTAATACATTTATTATAATTATGAAAATATATCTATTTAGTAATAAAACACTCGATGGATTTGCTAAATATCAATAAATTATATAACTGAGCGAAATGAAAGTTCAAGACATCTATAGTCAAATTTAAGGGGAAATATATTAGCAGAACATTTTAACCCATTAGTTCTCTCCTAAATGTGCCATTTTACCCCTACTGCAAGGAACCCCTCAAAGACCAAATTTTGGAAGTAGCTGGATGATTAAAATGTTGTAGGGAATTATTTTCGAAACATTTTACTAGAGGCCATCTCAGAAAACAACTTTATGTAAAGAAAGTAAAAGTCTACAGGAAAAAAAACAAATACGTCACCTTAAATATGCTAAATTTATTTATGATCTACTTCATTAACATTAACAACAACAACAGAACTGTTTTTATGTATATATTTTTTGTATTGACCTTTTTGTTATTTTAATTTAGAATTCGGCTTGAATCGCACAGATTTTTTTCTGAGAATACTGCTAGTAAAATTTTCTGGCGAATAATTCTCAAGAACTTTTTAACCCTCTAGCGATGGAGTTTCTTGCAATACGGATCAAAACTGCATTTTTAGGGGAGCCAAGGGGTTAAATGTTCTGAAATTCTACCCGATATATCTTTACCTTTTAATTCATCATACATATATTTTATTCATTTTTTCCAACTTTTTGAAAATAACTTAGCAGACATGGTATACACAAAATATTAGCAAACTCCGGACCGGCTTCGGCTGTAGCACAGTGTTATTAATATAATCTGGAAAACCAACGCCCTTATTAACACACGACTTTGAATAATCTGAAAAGTAGACAATGTGCTGTAGCATTAATTTTATGCCTCCATCACTCTATTCCCGAAAGAACAAATCATCATGAGCCTACATTGGCTCAAAAGTGATGAGTTTAGATGGTGTAGCAGCTGGAGTGCAATGACTCTACTTCCGGTTTATAGGGTCGCAGTATGAAGATTTTGTGAGTAGAAATCCATGCCAAGTGGATAATCTTGGGAATCCCAAATTGCAATAGTTTAAACCAGAGTGATCTGCCGAGCGGTCGAAGGTGCTTCTTAAGTTAAAAATTACGCAACTACGATACGGTATTTTCAATTGGCACAATAAGACTTAACCTTCCTTCAAATACAGCCGTTTAGAGGCCGATCTGATTATTATCTTATTCTTAGATGAACGCAATTTCCCGATGCGAATATTTAATTTCATTCAGAGTTTTAAGGATTCTTATGGTTTAGTCATGAACTAGATTTTTCTTATCCGCACGCAGTATTAAGTTAAAAGGTTTAATGATATAACGACGGGCAACTCAGTAATGTTTAGATTAGGTAAGACTTTAGTCCATAGTGGGACTCATTTAGGCTCATGATCCTTTGTGATACCGCATTGGAGCTTCATCATGACCCTAATTTCTATCGACCTGATATCGTCAAGCTCATTAAAAAAAACTCTCCAGTTCTTCAGCTCTACAGATAATGTCATGTCATGGTCGTGATATCTGCTACATCAGGTACGATAGGGCGTCCCTATTAAACAATGCCCGGTGGGGATTGCAGTCATCGTCCTAATCCCCCTTATCCTTAGGTTCGTTCGTTGGTCCTTCATCGAGGACGAGAGTATCCTTGCAATTTGACAAGTGGACTAAAGTTTGCGATACTAACAAATGTCATGTTAATCAATAACTTAAATTTCTGTAAGGGTGTGCCAAGTAGACCACTGAAAGTTATACCCAGGTGTTTGAAAATGCTCAATATTTTTTTTTTCATTTAAATTATAATATACCAACTACTATTCAATTAGTCCAAAAAGCACCAGTCCATAAACTTAACGTATTTCCTACGAGTTTCTGATATCCCAACAAGAAGGCATACATACACACACAGCAGAGATAAGGCAGTTGGGAGCGTGAGCACTGGGAATTTAATTGAAATGCCCGCAGCGTGCGGACGTTACGCATTCGTAGTGGTCCCATGGTCTAGTTAGTCGATTGTTGGAATTAAGTCACAAAAAACAACAAAAAAAACACACACAAATAAAGGCAGGCGCGTTCCCTAAACAAAATATGATATACCCAAATATTAGCATAAACAAACAAGTAAAGCCGAATGAAGAGTAAACAAAAGGGAAAATGGAAATGGGAGGAAAATGTCGAATTTAATATATTTCTGCGGATTTTGGTTGTGACTTTTTGATGAAGAATTTTAACACCGCTAAAAATTCTTTAGCTCTAAAGGTTTTAATACTTATATGTTTTCTTTGTTTGTTATTTTCATTATTTTCTGTTTTTAATACAACGTAAAATTTAAAGGGTTTCAGCAAGCTGTGCTACTTTTGCTTATAATTAAAGTAATTAAACCGCCAGCTGGCAACCGACGTCCGGTGATCTTGTCGCTGATCATTTGATACTTATTGTCCCTATCTATTTAAATTTTTACTGAATTTGGGTTTTTTTAGCAAGCATTTGTAGAATTCTTGCACTGTTTAACAGTTGAATCCCGCAATTGCAATGTCAGCAAACAACACAGCATTACGTTAACCGTTTCAGCCGCCAGCCGCCAGCCGCTAGCCGCTAGCCGCTAGCCGCGAGTCGTGATACGCCAACAGCAACAGCGCGGCTGCTGTTCAACCAAAATCTGCACAAAATCAGCATAAAATCAACCGCAATATGAAATGTCAACACGACAACCGGCAACAGCGGTGACAGTAGCAATCAGGCAACCAACAGTTAACCGACAAGTAAAGAGCAGCGAAAAAAAATCAGCGCCACCAGCCAACTGTTAATGGTCAACAGACGGCAACAAAAAGCAGCGCACAGCAAATGGTGGCAGGTGCTGACAGTGAAAGCGTAGGATGATTGGAAAAATGTAACATGTTTGCTTTGAATTTATGCGCGCAGCGTAGAATCTGCTTTAACGAAAAATTTTTGGGATATTTGGCATTAGTTTGTTTTGGGCGGACGATATAACAAAACATGAATATATTGATTTGAAGGTGAAGAGAAAAATAAGTAATTGCAAGTGAAATAATAATAATAGCGCGGCAAGTCGAATATTGGATCGTTTAGTCGAACTCTTTCGCTACTTTGAGACTCAAATTTTAAACAGATATCTATATTTGGCCGTTTTGGCGCCTAAACTTATTCTAATGAGAATTTTAACTCAAAATGCTTAGGATATTTTAAATTGTAAATATTTGAAATCATGTAAAAAGAGGTTATTTTACCGAGTTAAGTATAAAAGATGAAAAAGTTTATATTTTTTCTTCTTTTTGAAAAGAATGAAAGAAGTTGTAAAAGTAAACTAGTTAGGGGCTAAGAAGGTGCGGTAAAGTGTGCTAAAGGTATAAAATAGTACAAATTAGTTTTAAGTAGCTTAAAATTTATTTTTGATGTTGGTGCTGGATTGTAGAGAAAACGTAATTAAAATAACGTAACTTTGAATTTTTGTAATTTTGTGATTTTATGACATTACGATATGTTACGGCATCTTGTGGATCCTCTAAATATCAGTTGTCAATTTCTTCATTGCCTGAGCTGAGGATATCTTCATTAAATGATTCCTGCATGTTGTATTCGTTGCCTTCAGTGGGGACAATCTTTTTCGAAAGGCTTTTGTGTTTTTCGCCTTATAGCTGTTTACAGAGAATCTGATGAGTTAGAAATAATATATTATTAATATCTGCATTACAGGACTATCTTGAAAATTTTCTAGCGTAGTTCTCGCGGTTTTGCCGAAAGTCTTTATTTCTAGTTTCGGCTATCTTTTTTGATAACTGTCGTATTGGCAGCAAAGCGCTTTCAAATAATTTATTTCTTCAAATAATCGGATAATTAAGAAACTACTTCTGTTTGCACCGAGGTCCTTATAATATTTTGAATGCAGTCGACTATCGTATCCAGATCGGTCGACAGTAACATGGCCAAAATTTTATTGAAGTCGGGGAAACATTGACTATTGAGCACCTTAGTGGATTCGAATATCGCTAAATATATTCAATATCAAACATTTCAAACGTTGCATGAATATTACTGGGCCAACCCACTTAATGCCGAGATCTTATTTCCCCATATTAGGACTTACTTTGGACAAAACTTAACAAAACCCTTGCTAGCGCTTAATTTTTAAACAATAACCAGCTAAAAATCAAAAGTTATTCTGGGCAAATCAAAGTCAAATTAAGTAGGGCGTTGAACAGGTAGAATCAGTTAAACAAATATTAATATAATAGCATTTATTTTGTTTTTGCTATAATAGAAACTCTCCCGAATAAATTAAAACTGGAAAATGTTAATAAAGTTTGACAGTTCAGGGGCTTCTTAACATCAAATTAGCTACGCTGCTACCTGTTCAATGTGTCTTGTCATTTTACGTAAAATAGAAACCATGTAAAAAGAAACCGAAGGAATTTAAAACGTTTTAGCTATGCAGAGTAACTGTGCTCTTACTTGTCGTTCTCATCTTTTTCTGTCAGTGTTGTTGCAAAATAACTTTGTACAGATTTATGCGAAGAGTTTTTGGCTGCCAATATTCCATTAGGAAAATTAGGAAAATATATAAATAGCATGGCAAAACTTTGATTTCATTAAATTACCATCATTTTGTTACGTAGATATAGTGGGCCCGTTTCTTTGTAATCTAGTTGCAAAAGAACACTAGGTAGGATATGAAATAGCATTTAAAGCAACAACACTAACTCGGAAAAATATGCGAGTTGAACCATATCGGTAAACTGATATCCGACCTGAGTTGTAGTGTTGGGAAGTGAAAAAACTGAGCTATTTTGAATTACCCCTAAGAAAATACAAGGGAAATTTAGATTAAAGACCTAATTCGTTTTAAGTTGCATAGTATTTAAAACTTGTTTGCACAACTATTTTTCGTTCTTAAATAGCACTAAACCAATCTCAAGTTTCACAAAAGATGGCCAACAGGGTTGCTTTTGCAACTGAACGAAATTTTATCCGAGTTGGAGCGCTCTTTTGCAAGTCGGGTACAATAAAACGGGCCCAATGTAATAAACATACATAGCTGAAAACTGGCTTTGTACGGAACCACTCAATCTCTGAAAAAAATATGAAAATATGAAAAAGTTTGGAAACGAATTTCCGCCATCCCTTGTGTAATTTGGTTTGGATATAAACCGGTTTCTGAGCATTATGCCACCTATAGTGCCATGTTTCGTTTGCATAAAATTTGAGAAGGGATGATGGAAATCATTTCCAAAAACTGATCTATTATTTGTTCCCTAAATTGAAATCCGACTAGACTAAAATTTAACACTGATGGTGAACTCAGCTTGTTTCAGACTATTTTTCTAAGGTTATGGAAATTTAGTTAAACGTAGTGAGTGTATTTAAATAAAGGATTAGATTATATTGAAAAATAATAATAGTGGTTTTTAGATTTACCCTTCATTTCATAGTTGAGGCCAGAAACTTTAGCCTCATCACGTAGTCAGTTAAAATAAAAATAGTCTATTTTTAAATCCGAACGCACAAGAGTTCAGGCTTTTCCAACTTAGTTCATATAACGGTTGTTTGTAACAGCCTAAAGCACCCGATATAGATATGCATACATAGATATATAAATAAGCGCATACCAAAATTTTCAGAATGAAAAGTGAAATCGATTATGCGATAACTCGAGTAAATATTGAACTATCTCAATGAAACTTGGTATACACATTATCCTGAATCCAAGGTAGGTTGGTACTGCAAACGAGCGAAATCGGACAAATACCGAGCCAAATAAGTGTATTTTGCGCAAACTAAAAGAAATCGATATTTTAATGACTATAAAAGATATTATTCTTAAAATTGGATGTACAGGATTGTGTTAGAGTTAATTTTGTTTTTGGAAAATGGGCGTGGCACTTTAGAATATATAGACGTTCCTCCGAAACTACCTGGCCATACTCTACCAAATTTGATGATCAATAAGAACAATAGAAGTAAACAAAATTTTTATTTTTGTGAAGCCGGGCATCTACTTAGAACTATACTTTGCATTTCAATAATACTTTCGCAAATTATAGAAGTTACCTCTCATATAACGGTAGTTTACAAAAAATCAAAATATTCGATACTTCGTTTAACAAAAATTGAAGAGTATTATATTAACCAGTTTTATTTCATAAAGCAAGTGCTGTTCATTTTATACTTCGATTTCACTCGAACTTAGACTCACCTGTGTTTGTTTGTATGTACATATATACTATCTTTTAAATTTTATTTCTGTATGTATAATTTCATGCGCCACACATCACCCAACATTTATAAGTCGTTTTCCCTCAAAGAAGTTAATTGGATTGGATTCATGCCTCGGATGAAAAGTAATGCTTCCATTAATCGGCGAAGCCCCTCTATTTTCTGAAAATAATTTAGTCTTGTAACCGATATCGACGAGACTTCCTTCCCCACCACAGACACAAGATATTAATTATGACTGAGTATCAGCATCATTCGTAAGGATTCGCTTTTAACTCTCCCACCGTTTTGAACTGGTTACGAGTACTGTAGTCGGTTGAGTATTTTCCAAATTGCTAAATCATTTTGGTTAGTGCTGCTGTAAAAAATCCACAATCCCTTAAGAAATTAAAGTGGTACTAACGAATTTTATTTACCAAAGGTATAACTGAACGCCAACCAACGTTGCACTCTTTAATATACATAAATACATACAGACCTTGAATAGAATGGAATTCAAGCCGCAGCAGCTGTTGGCCAGTGTGAGAGCTTAATTAAATTCAATGCCAATAAAATAACAGTTTAGTTTAGTATAGCACTTTGGTAACCCTAAACTAAATAGGCGAACAAATGGGCTACATCAAATCAGGCCAATAACAAACAAAGCAACAACAACAAACGGAAAGTTTTAAAGAGTGAAGATTAGTGAACTCTACACGTTTGTGGCTAAACCAAAAAGCTACAACTGTAGTTCAAGTCCAAACCTGCTGGAGTAAACCACGTATTGACGATGGACAATCGAACATGACAATGACGGCGACAATAACAAGACAGGCTGCAGGCTTTTTTGGCTATGTGGGGGAAAATGTGGAGCACTACGCAGGGAATGGCGTATGGTTGGAGGAAACAGAAAGGGATTTCAAATAGCTTTACACAAATGACTGCAGCAGCTCAACGATGACCACAGCAACAACAACGAAATCAACTACATATCTACAATGTATGTATGTATGTATGTATGCACTTTTACAACACAACTATTACGACAACATTTACTGTAGCATTTAAGAGCGTTAAACAACAATAGCGTTTGAAGCTACTCCAAGTAGTTGGTGGTTGGTTATAAGTGAAGTAGAAGAATGGCCTAAAGCCTTTGACTGGAGCTAAATGAAGGCACACGGCGAGGAGAGAGTGTAGAAGTGAGTGGATAAGTGAAATGAAAGGCCAGGTTTGGGAAGACTGACGAGAAGGCCGCAAATGAGAGCCAAAGCACGCACACAACAAATGCAAACACATACACATCCACACATATTTACAAAATACGTCAAAAAGTGTAATGATAATGATGATTATCATCATGATAATAATGCTTGTTTAGTGAATTGCAACTTGTACGAACGGCAACGAGTAAGTAGATATACAGTGGACACTGTGGGGAACATCGGGAAGAGGAGGGGTAACTTGTCTAACGTTAAAGTTGTAGCAGCTTCAGAACTCGTTGTTGTATAGAAGAAAACAAGTTTTCCACAGTATTACCGCACACAGCGGCGTACGTGCGCGCCTTAATTGGAAGATGGCGTTGACGATGCGGACAACATTGACGATGACGACTACAATTGGCGATTACCGCAGCGATGACGAAGTTCATGTACAGTGGTGTAAAATGGAGAAAATTTGAATTATGTAAAAAATCTACCCCTACTTCATATATCAACGCATTACATTAATCTAAAAAAAAAAATACATATTTAGTTATGTAAAAGTGGCAACTCTTTTATGAACTACTTTTAAAAAGTTTGTATGTATTTAATTTTAAAACAGTTGACAACCCCCCAATTTTTTTTGAGATTAAGTTTACCCAAAAGTCTATCAGTTCAAGTTCAGTATTGTAATGGTTCATTTACCTTTAAATGTAGTTGAATTTAATATTCTTTAACAGGTGTCAACCCTATCCAAATATATTTCTCAAGCAAAGCTTCTGGAAACCTCCTTCGTTTGAGACCAGTATAGTAGAATTTCAATTGCATGAATTAACTGAATGAACGTTCTTTAAAAGATGGGAACCCGCTTCAAAAATGTGTTCGTATAAACGCTTTCGGTCACACAAATACTGTTACATGTATTTCAGTAAGCTTAGAAATTGAATTCAATAAATATTTTTAAGTAGGTGGCAACATATTTTCATGATTAAGGTTTCCTAAACCTACTTCCTTTGAATCCTATGTCATACATTTTTCTTTAATTGAATAATTTAATGTACATTCAGTTTGTAAAATTCATTTAATCTATTTAATTAAAATGAATTTACCACTAAACAAGTGGAAACCTTCTTTCAATCCATATTGGAAAATGCACTTTATAAAACATTTTTCATTTGATGTCCACCCTTTAAACAGGTGGCAACTGGTTTTAACCCACAAAACGAACTATTACCCTGCCTCCCACGAGTGAACCCCCTGGTTAAGACGAGAGTTTCGTTTATTTCAAAAGTTGGGAGAAAATGGTTTGTTTTGTGAAGAAATTAACCACTTTCCTGCTGGATTTAAAAATGTCGTATATCTAACTTGCTCACCTTAACACATATTTGTCTTCTTGGAGTACGGCAAAGTGCAAAAAACAAATTTTTTAAGTGTATAGGGGAGATGTCTACAAAGTTATTATATTTTGAGTTTCAGGGGAAACTGGTTAGTCGTGGTTGACCATTACTTCAAAGAACCCTTCAAAAAATAAATTTTGAAATTCGCTAGAGGACTAACATGTTCTAGAGAATAATTTTCCCGAAGAATAATTTTTTAAAACATTTTAATTCTCTAATGACTTTTCAAATTGGTTTTTTAGGGGTTTCTTATATTTTAAGCATTGAAAAGTACTCTGGAAAGTAAATTTTTGACAAGTAAGAGGTGAATAAGAATTGCCGAGTATGGCTGCTGAAAAAATTGACACCAAGCATAACCAAGAAGCAGACGGTATTGACGCGTATTTTGCTCTCACTATGCTAATATGTCTAACAAATGCATGGCTTCCAGTTCCAGAAAAATTGAGATCAGCAAAGCCAATTACTGACTTAAATCGCAGGTGTTCATCTGCATCAGAGTAACTGTCAAAAATCAGGAAGTAAAGAGTTACAAATTGGCAAGTAGAAATGTAAAATTTTCTCACCATAGTAAACAAGTTTTTCCCCATAGAACTTTTCTATTAATTAGCGTAGGTTCTAACTTTTCTTTTATTACTGCATAGCTATACTTTCAGAAAATATTAACAAAGTCCGGCCTGGCTTTGGTTGTTGCACAATTTTAGTTAAAAACACATGAGAGTTTATAAGAAGGGAAGCCCATCACACTCGCCAACTTGGCCGCACTGTCGGTTGTGTAGATTCTCTAATTAAAGAATACAACACCTATCTTGCTACATATAATCATTCAGCGACAATATCCATTTTTGAGCCGTCTAAATATGCTTGAATCTTAACATAGCTAAAAAAAAGATATCAGATTTTTAATCAGTGCTGTCGGAGGCGAGAAAGCCGAAATTGAGGCAACCTGCTTTTCTGGTTATAAATGCATTACGAACATATTACTATATCTTTGGATTAAAAGTTGAGAATAGTCTGACATTCTCACATTATTCCTTGCAAGGTCAATAATTTAAAATAATTCCACCCACTTCAGTAAAATCATCACACTGTTATCGTCAATAAAGCAATGCTTGTGTTTAAAAACGGGAGCAATCTGGTTTTGTTTGTTGTACAATGTGTAGTTGTTGTAATTGTATAATTTTTGTTGCAATTGTTTTTGTTATTGCTATTCATGTGTGTCTCCTATTGTTTTTTTGCAATGGATTGTAAGTGGAAACAATTGTTACAAGAATCAACGAGCAAAGGGTGGCACCAACGAGGACTATAACAAAATAACACACGAAAAAAAAAGACAAATCAAAACTGAATGCCAGCAGTTGCCGAAGAGCAATTCAGAGTAACACAAGCACTCCCATACATAATGGATAACGATGGACATGGCATGTTGTCATGTGGGAGGGAAGACTCTTCCGGCCAATGAATAAAATTGAAAGCAAGAGCAAAAGCCAATGTAAAAACGCAATCACAACCAACTTCATATAATTGAGCTGTGGCAAAAAACATAAAAAACCAAGCAGGGACAACAGCCATATGAACAACAAAAACAAACACATACAAAAGTAGCAGCAAGTGGTAGAGTAAAATAAGGATTTGGGAATTCCACTGCACGCTCAAAACAAAAAGAAATGAAGAACCTCTTGTTAGCGCATGGAAACACAGAGGGCCAATGCTGAGTGGAAAAGTGTTCGAGAATAAATGTAAATAAACCCCGAAAAAACAAAGCGGTTAAAAGCAAATACCTGTAAGGCTGTGCATGGGTGTTAGTTTGTTGAAGTGCGTTGTATGCACGAGTTGGTTTGGTGAAATGAAAAGAGACAATCAAAATATCGAAGGCAGAGGGCAAAAAGTAAAAGCACGCCGGTGCATAAAATATATGCGAGTGCATATGTGCATATGAATATATGTATGTGTACACTGACGAGCAAAACCGGTCAAATAGTAATTTATTGATAATATTAGGAACTTTTTTCATTTAAAATTCCGAGAGTATGGATCGCTATATTCAGAAAGTCCATGTTTATGATACGGTCTTGATGAAATTAGAAACGTATAATAGGGGTGTGACGAGAGATAGTTTTATGAAAAATGATTCCGCTATGTGGCGCTAGAATCAAATATATTGGTGGTGCGGTTATAAATAATTTCACGATAAATAGATCTGCTAGATAGCGCTAGAGTGGATTTTTTCAGAAAATCCGTATTTATGGCCCGCTTTTGATGGCATTAGAAAGCTATAATGCAGGTAGGATTGAACATATTTTTACATCAATTACTGCTAGTTTTGATAGATATCCAATTGAAAATGACGTCAAAAATACTACATCAAAACTGAAAGTGTATGAAAGTGTAGTAAGCTCCGCAGACTAAATCGTGGGTATCAGATAATTTTATATAAAAATATAGTTCATTAAAATTCAACAAGTCTTGTGCATTTTCTACTTTATGAAATATAGCGGCAATATAGGAAAAAAAATTCCAAAAGATAAAACATTTCAAAAAATTATACAAAACCAGCGATACTTTCTAGGCACTTCAAACTTGCATTTTGTTATACTAAGATGGAAACAAATTCTAAACATTCTGATGAAAATTTTAAGATTTTGATAAAAATATTTAACTTTTATAAGTTTTTTAACAAGTTCGAAACATTAATTTACATGGTTTTTATTATAGTATGAACTATATTTTTAAATAAAAATCATCATGAAAAACCTTTCTAAAATTATAAAAAAAGCAACATTCGACCGGTTTTGCTCATCATTGTTTACATATAAAACCCAGTAGAAAGTAATTATATTAGTAACAAAATCGGGCAATGAAGGAATTCATCCGTTTGAAATAAAAACGATGCAATTAAGGTATTTTATTAAGTTTTTTAAAAAATTATATATGTATATTGATAAGTTTTGATACGATTTACTGATACGTTTTGGATTAATAAACGAGCTAAGGAAAATACGAACATTGCCCCAATTTATCAATAAAGTAGGCATCATAACTGTAAATTGCAAAATTCATTTGCTTTCAAGGAAAACTTATTTTGTCTGCTTCAATTAGTTTGCGATTTGTGTTCGACATTTGTACCCTTGATTCAAGTATCAGAAATATATAGGTACGGAAATATATTATACTGGTGAGAAAGTGGTTATGTAGTTTATTAAAAATGTGAGAAAACTTTTCTTCTAAGCGACACTTAAGACGATTAGTTAAAAAGGACATTGATGAATTCTCTACCAGTAATCTAGAAAATATTTCTTATGAAGAACCATCAAAAACAAACGAAAAGGATTAGTGTCAAATCTGGATAGTCATGGTTAAACATCGCGCTTGCAAAAAATTCTGAGATGAGTTACTTTAGCTTTTAAAACTAAAGGAACTCCGAGGAAACCTGCCGCAAAGGAAACTTGGAGTAGAGGAAATACTGGTGAAAACTTTCATTTTGCTCCAGCTATATAAGAGATTATATAATATATATAAGAGCTCTTCAACGTTATATTCTAGCCTACCTGTTTAGAATTCAAGAGCTCTGAGCCATTTTTAATTGCTACATACATATGTATGTATGTATGTATTTTGGCAAATCAAAGCCTTCAGATGTGAGCATTTTCTTAACATGGTTTTTGGTAAAATATATCCAAAAATAAGGCATCTGCCCAAGTTGAGCAAGTTGTTTCATATAAGACAAGAATACTTTCTTATACTAAGTCACTCAAAATGCAATATTTATCAATGCAATATAGATCAATATTTTAAAACCGAAAAGGAAAGTTTTTCACTTAGCAAGATTTTAAAGCGAACATGTAAATGTGCGTTAATTTATTATTTAGTATACATTTTCTACTTACTTACAACTTGCAGGAGGTTCTAGAAGCAATTAAAAACCGGAAAACAAACTTGATCTTACGTCAGCTGAAGTTGCAACGTTAAATGAAATGATGTTCAAACGTATAGCGGTTTTTGAAGCGCTTCCAAAAACTTCACGCTCACCTTATAATGACTTACAAATATTTTCATTTAGTTCTGTAGTGCAGCTAAATTCGACAAAGGAACTGATTAAACCATGTCTGATTCAGAAGTGGCTAGAAAACTTGTTTCAAACAAGTGGTCACTTTTTATTTATTGCAAATTTGCTATATGAAAACCAGGGTTGATAAAGAAAGTCTCCAAAAATTTTCACAATAAAATTTTGCTTAGAATCACTGATATAGCTTGAAAAACAAGATAGCGATAAATAAATATAAATTTTTTACCTTCTCATTTTTCGGTAAGATACCCTTTTATAATATTATGCTTTAAATAAAATATAATTTTTAACATGCATTTTGTTATACACTTTCTATTTTTGCAGAAGGAAATATTGCATCACATGGGAATTTAAACTATTAAAATCGCATTTTGAAATCAAAATATATATAAATAAATAAATAATAAATTAAATAAATGTACAGTTTAATAATCATTCAGTACTAAGATACAGTTTTCCTTAGAGGGGTATAAATGCTAAGTTTTTTAAACGGAATTACTATTCACATTTACTTGAATTTTAGCTTTTTTTTAGACGAATATAGCAAGACGTTGGTCTTTCTGAATACAAGAACCATTACTCGCGTTTAGCTCTATCTGGAGACAAAGAATACTACATTCTTTGTCCCCGTTTCGGAGGTCAAAAGAAGCTCAAACAAAAACTCCCTTTGGCTACCGTTACGAACTCAAAAAAGTGCTCGCCCGTAAGGCAAGCAATGTTAGAGAGGAGTATAAAATACAAGAGACTCAGTGACTTATAAACTAATCTATTGCTCATAAAGGGACGATCTGATTAATCTTTGGATAATCCTATTTTCTACTGGGAAGGCATCCGCAGCGTAAACTCACACACCCACACACACATATGTATGTATGTACACAAATGTAACACACACCAGACTATCGCTGGAAGGGGAATTCCCCCGTGGAGAGAGTGAGCAGTGAATGCAACTTAAAGGCAGTAATAAAATTTGTGGCCAACGATTTTGGTGGACATGTTTTTTCGACGTGCTTACACGACAGCCACAATCGTTGCTCGCCAATGGTTAACGGTACTTTTATAATGTTCCTTCTCTACTGGGGCTGTAAATCATCAGAAAATCAACCCAAATTGCGAGTGAAAGGTACTCGTCGCAACAAAAGTATGAGTACCAACGAGCAGGAATCACAAATACATACGAAAAAAGCAACAAAAAAAAACTAACAACAAGACAGTTAAACAATGGAAACGTGAGACGCAAACACAAGAGATCGGCTAGCTGGCTGGTTTGCCAGTACTGGCAAGGTGAAAGGGTGAGAGACAAGCAGTGGTATAAAGAAAATTCAAAGAATAAATGAAAATGAAAAGAAAAAACATTAAAATTAAAAAAGCGCCGCCAGCTAAGCTCTGGTGCAGCAGATCAACGCGAAACAGACAGCGTGCAATCAGGATATGGCAGAGCAGTTGTTACTCAACGTAGGTCGCGCTTGACTTTGGGGTCGCTAGCAGAGTAGAAAAAGAAAATACATATAATAAAAGGATGTCTGACGTGTGGCAAATAAAGCGAAAACAAAGGAATTTCACGCACATTTTTTGGAAAGTTTCAAATTACGTCCCGCTGCAGTGGTGGTGGCAACAGACGCAACAGCAAAAAAATAAAAATTACAGACCGGTAGACAGGAAAAGGCAGTGAAACATGATGTACAAGTGGAAGCAAAAGTAACAGTATTGCGGTACATGGCAGTGTATGACAGTTAGAGCAAGACGGTGCAGTGGTAACGACAAGGCCGATGGCAGCCAGTGCCGACATTCAACCACAACTTCGTTTCGTTGTCTTTCATTTGCTCGCTTTAAATGCAACAAAAACAAGGCATAAACTTATTTTTGGCCAAAATTCAATTTATTTACAACGAAACCAAATATGTACTGTTGCAGTAAAGTGGTATAACTTTACCATTGCTGGGTGGTTGGCGGGCTGTTCATTGTATCGTAACTTTTTTATACTTTCCGCAGAAGGAAATTAAATTATTTCAAGATGGCGTTCGACAGTGCGTCGACACCGGAATTACGGAAATTAAGGCAACAAAATTGAAATAAAGTCAATGTGGCTGCAAATGTAAGAATTGCCTTTAGGGCGATGTATAGTAACTATGACCTGTTTTGTGTGTCTATAAAGCAGTGACCAAATAAATGAACATCAAGCACTTTAAGCAGCTGATCAGCGAAACCTGTTTCTAAAATGTATAAATATGTACGCATGTATGTATGTATATATACTGTTAGAAATTTAACAAATGGATAACGTAACAAAATGCTAAAGCTTATTTAAAGTTGGAAGAAATGTCAGATGAATCAGTGACGCTGTGGATTTGATGTTAATAAAGCGTTAAGGGCAATAAGCTTGAGTAGCAGTATCTGAGCTCGGCAATGTGGCATCAAGAGCAATGAATGAAGAAATACGGCAACATTTTTAAATGTGATGAACAAACGAGTCGGTATGCTTCATAATTTCTATCCGTACCGTCGACATAAGCGGAGGAGATATGTAACAGAAGGCAGTTGCGATATATTTCAATCAAGTATTCTGGAGTGTATTTTGCGTAGTGAAATAGTCAATAAATATTGATGATGATCGTCTAAGCACTCTTACAAAATCCAGTTCTGCGTTCCGGAATGATCCGGGTTTTACCCAGCCAAGGGCTGTCATTATTTAAGCGATATAGCCCTTGAGCAATACCTTGCTGCAGGGTTGCTCTACAGCTTACCGCCCCTTTATGCCAAGCTTGGTGTCATTTTTAGATGAGCTGTCTTCGTACAAGACGCTAGTAAGCCTCGCCTCCTATTGCAGAGCTCTTCAGCCGCATACGCCCCCATCGGCGCTACAACCAGACAGCAAGCTGCGTAGAGGCAAGCCGAAGGGACGGAAGGCAGGATCGTCTCATCGAAGAAGACATCGACCGCAGGATACTCCCTTAGAATGGATATTATCTTGCTATATATGAGAACCACGATTTAGGGCACTTAAGCCTGCCTTCTGATAGCAGAAGAAAAGAATTGGCTGAACAGATGGACGATTCGACCTTATGCACGATGAACGACGACGCTTCCACCAGGATTATCTGTGACTGCAACAGCTCGCCTACCAATAGCCAAAACAGGTATGATAAGTCGCATAAAGTGGAGAGGCATCTTAATTGACATGCCTGTCTCCGCGGATCGTCGGATAATGCACCACTTTTAAAAGCAAAAACGGGTCGGATTAACGGGGTTTACCGAGAGTGCCTCTATTTATCTGGAGTCTTTTATCGTAGTTTCCGATTATGAAGTCAGAACATAAAAAAGTAGAACAGTTTTTGAGATATACATATTTAACTAAATTTAGATTTTTTGGGATGTGGAAGAAAGATAAGTGATTTCAAATTTCTTTTTATTTGTGTAAAGCTAATAAAATATACTATAATTTGTGTGCAGACCATCGATCGTTTTTCCCAATTTTTACTAAAATTTCAGAACAAAATCTCTATATTTTTTTAAGTGGACCCAAGTTTTGTTTTAAATTAATTGTTTCAGTACACAAATGCATGAAATTTTATAAGTTGTACTTTATGAGGCGTAACAAAGTACGGCGGTATTTGCTAGTTTAAAATAAAATACGACAAAATAAGGTAAAGAATGATAAAATAAAATTTATTTTTATAGAAAAATATTATTATAAAGAAATAGAAAGTGCTAGTTCTAGCAAATATATCGTCGATGTCACTGTTAGAGTTTCCATATGTTATTGGCATTGTCATCTCTGCAGAAAAGCTCGTTAATAACTAATCACGCACGGTTTTTTTTTTGTTTTGTAGTAGTCCAAGGAATGCTATAAATTTTATATTCATGATAAGTGAAAGGAATGCCAAATTGGATGCTCTTATCTGCTATGGTGCACGAGTTATAACGGATAACTTTTTATCTGAACAATCAGTTTCATGGGAGCTATTTTTTTAAGTGACCCGATCTTCATAATTTTCATTGGACACTTTCGATTCATAATATATGACAGGAGTCCCTCATTTCTTAGCTCCGTTGGTGAAGAAGTTAGAACGTAAAACTTCATATCTGAACAATGAGTTGTATGTTTGATCTTGTCGGCCTCCACAAATTATTAATGCATTACAGAAATAAATACATCTGCCTACCAATTTTCAATCAGATATCTCAAAAGTCGAGGAAGTACTTCTAGTTACAAACATCGGAATATATGTATATCTTCATGAAAGGTATAAAAACTGAAGGGCGGCAAGATTTTCCACGCCGACATTTTCCCCCGCCCCCCATACAAAATTAGACCACTTTTCTGTCCATCGTTAAAAAAAGTATTTAAAAATGAATGTTTTTTCAGTTCGGGAATGTAATTTCGATATTATTTAGTATTGAATTTTCCCGGTCAGGGGGAGTGTGAACAGGAATAGCTTAAAATAAAGTATTAAGTTCATCACCAAAAGTTAAAATATTTTTTCTCCATTGGCAAAAATATCTCTAAACCCATGACGCCAGTGACATAAAATAAAAAAGTGAAAAAGTCAAAAGTCCGCTTAACCAAAGTATAAAAGCAGATTTCCATAAATTTTCAATATTGCGTAAATATAGCTTGCTATAGAAAATGAATTATCAACACTAATAAGCGTTATAAATACAACATAATAATTTAAGCTACATTTCGTTTTCTACAACTTTAATAAATAACAAGCAAAAAATGAAGTAAGTATGTAACGAATAACGTGGAAAGGAATGTGCGTGTGATTGCAAGTACTTACCCATTTTCAGCTTTTGTTAATTTCTGTGCGTGTTGTATGCTAATTTATTCTGTAAATTTCAGAATGCTTGGTACTGAACAGCAGCTGTGCATCAACAATAGCAATATATGTATGTTGTCTCAGTATTCGGACCTCACACATACACATTCAAATTTAAGCTCGTTACCACTACACTTTTTATTTTAAAAAATACGGGCTCAGCAGGCATATGTCCGAACCTATGTATGTATGTACATATGTATGCACGCAAGCTTATAAAAACACGTTAGCACAAATACAAGCACACTTCTATATACATATGTATATATAAACTGGGTACCCGTCGCGTTCAAAGGTGTTAAAGCCACGAAAACTTTAATAAGCGCGCGGAGAGCCAGAATCGAGCTGTGGCAAAAAGGCAAAACGCACAAAACTGTTGTATATATGGGTGCACATGCATAAATATGTACATATGTGTGTGTCTATGACGGTTGGTTAGCTCGAACGCAAATCAAGCGAGAGCGCCGTGCGCTGTTGCCCGCTTAGAGCCAAGTTAATTTGTTCAGTCGAATTGAGTGTTATGAAGTGAATTGGCCAGAATTTTAGCAGTAGCGACTGGGTTGACTTAAGGCGCCCGCTGGTGGGGCAGTTGACTTAAGCGGATAACGGGCGCGGGAAGATGGTTTCAGTATGGAGCCGATCGCAATACGACTGGTAGCGTGGCATATATTGTAGTTCAATTTGTATACAAAGCGCTGTGACGGGGTGCGGTAAAGGCAAACTTGTTTTTTCGCCCAAATTTAGTTCATATCAAGAGATGAGGTGGGTGCCGTTTTTGCTTGCTATTATGTATTTTTATTACTTGTTTCACGTTGTGCTGCGTTATATTTCTTATTTATTTTATAAAAATATTCTCTTATTTACATTTGTAATTTTGCTGTTGTTGAATATTTTATTAAATATTCCCTTTTGCACTTGTGTTATATTTACACTTTTCCTCTTATGTTTTTATTTAATTGTTGTAGAGCTAACACACGCATACAGCTATGTATGTGATGCATGTATGTATGTATGCATGTAGGTATGTGGCTTCAACAGCTTTTCATATGCACGCCGCGAACAAGAAAATGGCAGCTGGTGTTAAAGGTATGAAAACACTTGTTTGCTTCGTTCCCTTTTAATGTTTATTTTCATTTGTTTTACACGTTAACTTGGCAACGAGCTTGCAAATATTTGTTATTACAATTGCACAATACACCAAGGGAATTCAGCGCTACGTAGCGCCCAATGATTTTGTTGTACGAAATTCAAGTTAACTGCATTTCATAGATTTTGCAAAAGTTAACTTTGTATATTTTTCTGCTTTTAAACACTTAGTTACATACATACGTGCATACATATGTAGGTATGTATGTAGTTATCTCAGTGCACACTTTTATTCAATCTTTCGAGCTACTCCAAATACTTTTTTTTTTTAATTTAATTAATTCATCCACACTCTAATCCCATTGGTGTTCATCAATTCGCTGCACATTTGCCATTAAAAATAATTGCACACACCGCACAACCACACACAATGCCGCTTGACTTTACGACTTTGACATTCTTTAGCACCAAGCAACCACCATTTGTTCAACATTCAATCCGCTGTACGGTGTTCAGCTTTTTTTTTGGTTATGCTACGTATTTAATGTTTTTCAACCACCACGCCGGTGAAACGTAAAGCTAAATATATTTTACTTAAACGCGGCAAAAACATTTAGCAACGTGTTTCTTCGGTCATTTCCAACTGTTACAAACTTCTACTTCCTCGCTCGATTGTCAAAAATTGAATGCGTTCTTAGAAACGTTGACAATTTACCGCTTTAAACTACCAACACCAACAAACGTTGCACACAAACTGTCGCCATCGTTGGCAAAACAAGTCAACAGCAGCAGCGAACAGGCCAAGAAGCAACCAGCCAGCAGCAGCAGCAAGTTGCGTTTCATTGAAGAAGAAGCAACAATGGCGGCGCACAGTGGAATGTATACACAATGTGAAGCAGTTAAAATAAATAAATGTTCTTAGACTTTGCTGCAAATGGGTATATGCTCGACTTACACTTTCGCTTCTATTCTGCATATTACTGACAACTGTGTTACCAGTAAGTTGTATTACCTAAAATTGTAACCACTTCTATTAACCGCAATTTTGGAGCAAATGGTAGTTTGGTGGACTATAATTCCCAAATATTGCATATTTCACGAGACACTGTTGCCACTTTTACCTACAAAATTTTACAAAATAAACTGTAAATAAGATTGGATTTGCATTATTTAAATTTGTTATTATTATTTATTCAACACCAAAGCTAAATACATTTGAAATATGTGTTGCCCACTACTTTTTGTTTCCAAAATATATATACATATGTAAATAAACATCTTTTTTTCGGTATTAATAGGATTTACTGGTAATAGGTGTGTACATTATACGAAAATTGTGTAAAAGGGACCTATTAGAAAAGAAAAGATACAAAATATATTACAGTTTGCCTCGTTATCATCAGAAAAAGAAAAAAAACTGTATATGATACACCTAAAGTTATTTGATGTGGATTTTCTTTTTTCGGTGTAGGAGTCGGCATTAAAGTAGTATACAAACAAATAAATACATATATACAATATGTAGAGCTAGGTAAGTTAAAAAAGAGTAATCTACACCATAATTCAAAATTATATCCATAACTCATTAGCGTCCAGATCGTTTTGCAATTAAGCGGAATGAATGTAATAAATTATTATTATTATTATATTATCATTTTTTTTAAGTTGAAAAATAGTTTTCATTTACGCAAAGATGAGCACTTCACTTCTATCAAACATTTATAAAAATTAGAGAAATATTGGAGCATTAGAGAGAGCAAACGCAGTTAAAGCTCTGATAAATACAAAACTAAATGATATTAACAGCTCATGCATTTACAACATATTTCTACATAAATTAAATACATAAAAATATTTGGATCTTGGTTGTCTCGTTACACTGTGCGCTGCAATAAATAAACTTCACAACCACTTGCTGGCGAAGCAAACAAAAACATGTTTCAAATCGAACTCGAACATGTTTGATAACAGACTGGGGTAATTAAAAATAAAAATAAACTAAAATCAGTGTCACGACTTAAACAAAAAAATTGTCATAATTTTGAGTTATATTGAATGTATAAATTGAATTTATAATTTCTCACTGCTGAGCTTCTCATTTATAGGCTGCCAATACTGCTTTAAACGTCCAATATCTTAAGCATGATAGGCATGGAGAAATGTCGTACTATTTGTTTGAAATGAAATTCGAATGGTAGGTTTATTATGTATGTATATACTTATGTATATATTTATAGCGACTCAATTTAAACATAACACATTAAAACCAAATGTTTCCACTTTTTTACATTTAATTTTCTCTGCATTTATTAGAATTTTTGCTTGTGCCTTTGTTGTTGCTTCAAACGCATGAAAATCTTGGCAGTGGCTCTCAAAATGTTAGCGTATTGCTGATGTGCAGCTAGTTTGGCTGCCTTTGTTATTTCAAGTAAAAATGATTTAGTTTACTAGCATTTTTTTTTACATAAATAGTACTCTCTTATCCAGTTTAAAATATATTGCATGTCGATTATTCCAATGCTTCAAAACACGAATGAAATAATTCGGAAGTTAATGATTATTAATGCATATCTGGCGAATTCTCCGGGAACCAAACGTATAGGTTGTAAAGTGCTTCCTGTTCGAGGATAGTAAAACAGTTGGAGAGCTTTGGCTAGTGAATGCATTTTATGTTAAAAACGGTAAGAGAACTTTTGGATTGAAACAAACTAAAACGAAGTAAATTAAAATAAGGTTAATCAAAACAAAGTTAAATAATAATAAATCAAAGTAAAGCAAAACAGAAATAATTAAAATGAAATTAAAGCAAAATAAAGAAATGAAAATATAAATGAAACAAAAGTAACCAAAGCCAAGCAATAAATTAAAGTATTATAAAATAAAATGAAACAAAGTATGTTAAAAATAAAACAAACCCCATTTTTATTGCAATTTGTATATACTACATATGTATGTACATATGTACATATTAGACAGATCAAAAATAAATGAAAGTGCTTCTTTTTTCGAAGCCCATTACTTTTGAGCTTCAATTATGAAAACTATCATCTTTGTCCTTCAATCCACGCGCTCGCGAAATCCCTTAAGGAAGTTAAGTTTTTGAAGATCTTATAATATCTTTCAATGGTTGCCGACCGCTCTGAGTTAGTTTTTCGAACTTACATATGATATATTGTGATAAGATCTTTAAAAAAAATATTCTAACTCCGAAAATTGCACTTTAAAAGTTGATTATTTTTAGAAGTGTTCTGTTTTTCAATTTTTCATTTTTCTTGCGCATGATCAGCTTGTATAATCAGTGAAGAAGATATTTTGCTGACTTTCTATTCAGTCGGGTCAAAAAGGTCAAGGTCTGCTTAATTCGACATTAAACCGTAATTTTTCATTTCATTGTTGTTGCTTCAAATGGTGTTTTCTATTTGAAACTAGAGTGAATTAGTTTACTAGTCTTTTTTTACATAAATACTACCATCAATTCGAGTTTAAAATATATTTCCTGCCTTTTTATGCAATACCTCAAAACATTAATGAAATAATTCGGAAGTTAATGATTCTACATGCATTTCCGGGGATTCTTCCGGTATTCCGAACTTGTAGGCTGTAAAGTTTGAGGATAGTAAAACAGTTTGAGAGCTTTGGAAGTTAGAAAATGAATTAAGTTTAAAACGAAGAATTCAGAGAGCTAAAAAAATGAAATTAACAAAACGAAGTAAAAAAATGGGGCAAATGAAAACAAAGCAAAATAGAATGAAACAAAATAAAATTAAATAAAAAAATTAAATACTTGAATAATACCATAACGCAAAATAAAACACAATAAAAAAATTAATTTGAGTAAAATGAAATGAATACAATCAAAATAAAATAAGTTGCAGTAAAACAAGATAGAGCGAAATAACAACAATTCAAATGAAACAAAAACCTGAAATACCTAAATAATAAAGGAAAGCAAAATAAAACAAAACAATACATGAATGTAAAAAAAGGAAGTTAATTAAACTGAAATAAAATAAAATAGAACACAATCAAAATAATACTTACTTACTTACTTAATTGGCGCTATAACCCTAGAATTTGTGGTGTGCGTCTTGATGTTGTAACACAAATTGAGGGACCTACAGTTTTTACAGTTTCATGGCAGAAATTCACTCCGAGGTTTGCCGTTGCCTGCCGAGGGGCGACCGCTATTAGAAAAAACTTTTTCTATAATTTTTGGATGTTACTTGCCCCGAGCTGGATTCAAACCTGGACCCCACCGGATGAAGCGCGCACACGCTACACACTCGGCTACGGCGGCCGCCCAATCAAAATAATACAATATAAAATAAAAGCAATTAAAATAGATTAAAGTAATATAAAAAAAAATAAAACAAAACATGTAAATAAAGGCAAAGAACTACACTAATAATAAAATAAAGCAAAGGGAAACAAAATAAAACAATATATGAAATAAAATTAAGTAAATAAAATTAAAATAAAATAAAATAACAATTAATCAAAATAAAATAAAATAAAACATTACATATAAAATATGTAATGAAATATCAAAATGCAATGCAATATCAAAACGTACTCTAAATGTTTAGATATGATTTGAGCACCCTTTCTGCGAAATTTGGGTGTTTCACCAAAAAAAGTTGCGCGTTTCCCACCTGAATTATAATTTGTATTATGTTTTAAGACGCTCGCCAAAGTATTTCAGAAAACTATTGGGATATGGATCAATTCGAAAATACCTCAAATTGAGTTTTATAAATAAAAATTGTTTTTTATAAGTAAAATAGTTTTTTAAATTACCTTTGTTTAACTCAACGGTATCACAATAAAAAGGTTCGCGAATAAATTTGATACGTGAATTGGTTTATTTTTTTCCACATTTATTTAATGATTTAAATGTAATTTATATCTACAGAGTTGTTTGCAAATAAATAAAAAGTCTGAATCGTTAAAATGTTGTCTGAGATATTCAAGTTTTTCTTAAGCCAATCCAAAGAAAAAACTCATAAACAGCATAAAATATTTCATTATTATGATTCCGTTATTTTTTTTTTAAATTTGTATGCAGAGCTCAGTCGCGAAATGGGTTCTTGGCAACATTGTTGTATAATGGAAAAAATAATCTCTGTTTTGATAACTAAACAACCGTGTAAAACAATTTGATGGACTAAACTAATGGAAATAAAACCAAATGAGGTGAAATGTAGAATTTAGGTATACCCCTTCGGGTAGCAAATAAAATGAAAATTTTAAACTTTGAAAATATAACATTAAAATTAATATGTTTATAATAAGAAATAAACTAACAAATTAAAAATATAAAGGTATAAAAAAGAACTTATAATACAGAGGAAAAAACATACATACATATAAATTACGTAACAAAATGGAAAAATTAAAAATGTAAAGGCATAAAAAATTATAACCTAGACTGAAAATCATACATTAATATATGTATGTGTATAAAAAGTGAAACATAAGTAAAACGGGAAATTTATAGAAACAGTAAAAGCCACCTTTAGCGGAATAGTAGCGGCACTTATAGCGGAATTATTACAAATACATAAAAGGACAGAAAAGCAGAAGAAATACAAGTGGTTTTACAAGAAATTTTTTAAAAAACAATTTTTATACATATTTTTGAACGTAATTTCCAATCGGTCCAGCTCACATAAATCTCAATATTTTTCATAAATATTTTGGTTGATAACTTAATATAATAAATTATATGTATAATTTCGATGAGAAACCCGTACTTATTTTTTATTTATTTTTTTTGTATGGAAAGTAATGCACCCTAATGTACATATATTTGTACATACATTGGCGCAGATATAAAAATGAGTAAATAAAAGGCTTGGAACACAGCGTTGCTACAACAAAAGCATCTCCGGGATCTGAAAATATAAAAGTAACACCAGCAACGACAGCCTTTAAATATGAATGCGATAAATGTGTACATATGTATGTACATATAGAAATTAAATGTTTTCTTTTTTATTTTACAATGATACTAATTATTTATTTTTATTCAAAGAGTTTTGTATGTATGAATAAGCAATATATTCTGTGATAAAATTTATGTCATTAAGTGGGTATTTTTATAAGTTTGATATATGTATGTATATACGTATGTATATACATATGTATATACATATGTATGTATGTATATGTACTTCTTTTTTCAGTTTAAAAATAAGTGTACTTATTATTGTTTTTTTTTTACTTTTCTTCAATATTTGGAATATCTTCAGCTAAAATTTCTAACTTATTAAAACATAAACAAAAACAAAATTTGTATATAAGCGTACGTGTGTGTATGTATAAAATCAAATGTACAAATCTCGTTAATTAGATAAGATAAGTAAGAAATGCACACACGGACATATTGACTAATCAAAAGAACGGAATGAATTGCGGCTATGTAACAATACGCAAAGTATAGTAAAGCAAACAAAATGCTGCATCATGCTTGGAATTATAACCTACATCAAAGTAGGCCTAAGGGGTTTCACACAAGCATTTATTAAAAATTATCATACAATTTTATTCATTTTTACTTTGCCACATATCTCAGCCTATTATCCATATATTTTGCTAATTATAAGCGTTTATCTGCCACTCCAGTAGCAGACGCGTCCATTTTCGAACGCTAAATTAATGCGAGGATATGGCAAATGTTTGCCAATCTTCAACTGCTCAATATTCGGTTCATCCTCGAAATACATGCACTGCTTGACGAAATTCATGAATGTTTCATTCATTTGCGTTGCTTTGGCGGGCAGCGCCTGTAGATTTTCATCTCGATGTAGCTTGCGCACGATTTGCTCACATATGCGCGTATTGCAATCGACATCGAATAGTGGCACACCGAAATTTACATCCAAAAGCGTCCACTCCTCGGCAGTTGTTTCTTCGCTCAATGTATCTGGGCTATCTAAAATGGAGTTGATGTCGCCGTTATGCACACCTGCACAAACACTGATTGGTATTTCCACTGAACTTTGTGATACCAATTCATGTTTGGCAATTTGTGCCGCTGAATCGACACCGCATTTCGCCAACTCCGATGCCAGCAATTCGTTACAGTCGACTGAAGTGTATACATTCGATGGCGAACCATTTTGTGGACTAACCGCAAAGTAATTCTCATCAGGGCTTTTCAACTGACTCGTATTGAGCGGGGAAGTGCTGAGACGTGCAAAACTTGTTACTTCAGAGCCATCTGTCGGCGATAAAAGATCTTGCGGTTGTGTTATTGTTGCTACATTTTTAATAGTTGAAGTTGCATTGGCAATTGTATTTGGCACATTTTCCTTGGAATGGCTTGAGTCCACTGCCCCCACTGCTGCTTCAATTGCTGGTTTTACTTTGCTTCTGGGATGTTTGAGGTGTACTTGCAACTCAAAAGATTCGCAGCCAATATCGGGTACACCGGTATTTAGGAATGTTATAAAACCACAATTGTGCTCCAGATCCACGTGATTAGCCAGCTGTTGGACGGCTTTATGGTTGGCCCATTCCAGCTGACGTTGATCGCCTCGTTTGAACGGGAATGATTCGTAACGCATTTGCCCAGGTTGCCGAATGCCGTATCCTTGCACTAGAATGCAGCCGTTTTTCAACTGATCATTGAGATTGCGAAAGTTCTCAGAGTTCAAGACGTACGAATCGGAATGTAGAATATTAACAAGCAACTTTCCGTAACCAAGAAATATGCGTGGAAGTGTTTTAAGTACAGTGCCGCGACAAAGAAAGATGCTAGGTGGACCATAGCCTATAAGAAATATATAACGATATTACGAATTTAAAAATTACTCATTTCATAAGCAAATTAGTCTCATCATGTGTATCAAAGTAACTTTTCTTCACTTGTAATTAAAAATTAAATTAAAAGTGAATAAATTGTTTTTATCTGCCTATTTTTAAATACATACATATGTCACACATGAGGGGTTTATGTTGAATTCTTCCACGATAAAGTGAACAGACTTCGAGATATGTGATAGGAAGTAAATTAAAATCTCTGACAGGCCAACGAGTAAATACCTGTTATATGATTGTAGAACAGTTTCGTCCACATGTGCGAGCTGTCGGTGCTTCGGTAGTATTGGCCGAAAAATGGAATGCTAAAGATATGCGAAAGTGTGGCAGTTAAAGGTGTTGCAGATATAATAAACTTGTATTTCTTTTCCAGCACGCGATCTCGCGTCTTCTGATCCAGGCTCTCCAAACATTCAAGTCGCAGTAGATCCAAGCCACCTGGCAATAGATGACGCAGCGAACAAATAGTCGACCGCAAAATGATGGCATGTGCGAAATAACGCGAAACATCGCCCTCACCTTCAGCATCTAGCAGCGAAACTTTTTCCAACTCTGCCAGAAATGAATCCATACTTTCCTCAGACAATTTCCCCACTTCAAACATAGTAACCGCATGATTTTTAAGACCTGGTGATAGATTACCCATCATCAGGAAAGCGGTTAGGGTAGAATCAAAAAGAAATCCAACACGCTTTCCCGTTTTTTCAACCACTTCTTTGGGCGTTGTTGGCACCTCTTTTATACTTAATTTTGTAGTGCTCTCACTCAAATCATCCATTTCAGAGCTGAGTTCATGCTCTTCTGAGTTATTATGTTCGGCACTACTACTTTGCATTGCTTGTGGCGATGGCGATGGCATGTTGGCAAAACTGAAATCACTGGTATTGCCATCAGATGATAGGTAACCAATGGAGCTGCTATCCTTATCCTGTTGTTTTTCTTGTTGAACTATAATTGGACTAAATTCAGCTGTCGCTTCTGATGTAATGAAGTTATTATAATTGAGCGGTGTGATTTGTGGAGTTTCGCGCGCCGTTGACTCTTCCAATTGATACTGTCCCCAACTAACATGGTACTTCACCTCAACGCTGGGACTATCACAAATGGGGTTCTTACGACGCGCAAAACCCAAGCGACAAAACAGAGATACCGCTTGCTTGACTGAATCCAAATCGACTTGCAGCATTTGTGACAATTCCGAAATAGTCATGTGCTCATCAGCACTAACGAAGATCTTATAAAGCAAATTTTCAAAATAGTCCCCACTGGTACGATTCATTACAAAGTTGCGTAGTGGCGGTATGCTGATGCGATCTTCGCCTGATATGGGTATATCCAAATATATTAAGCCTTTGCGATACAGACTGTGCACGACACCATAGTCACATTTTCCAGCAGTTTGTGAGCCAAAATCGATGAGATCATCGATTAGACTGCGTTCTGCTGTTGTAACAAATCGTATATCCGCTTCCAATACATATCCCACCTCAATGCGCCACCATGGTTCAATGCGTATACGTACCGGGAAGCGAGGCAAGAAGTCCAATGGGTTCGGTTTGGCACTAAAGAGTAGCGCTCGCGTTGTATGCGTCTTCAGATCGCTTATCAGCGATAAATATTCATTGCGGCCAATGCCCAAAACTCGTAGACAATCGGCGGCTGTAAAATTTGGCAGCGTATCGTATGACTTATCGTTGCGCAGCAATTGACTCAATAAATCGAGATAATAGTTGAAGGGTGTTACACGCAATCCTTTCGTTATGATATCCGCCAAATGGTATGGAAACAGTAGCAGACCGTTGACGCTCTTCTGCACAAGTAACTCATAGTAGCGCTGCTCGTGGCGGAATACTTTGGAGGTGAGATTACCACGAAAACGCAACTGATTCTTTAAGCTGTAGTTGAAAACATATTTTTCATAATCGCGCTGATTGTTGTGAAGAACCTGCTTCAGGTGTATCGGTACGACAGACCACGGAATGTTTTGACGAACGCAATTACCAATATCTTCGACGACCTTCTCAGACGTCATTTTTTTCACTTCACTAAAGTGTTTTGTATTACTTTTCACGTTGCACACGAACGCTTTAAAGGTTTACATTTTATTTACTATAAAACGCAATATAATTTTAGGCAAAAAACTGAAAAATATTTTTATCGCCTTTATTTACTTTTTGAAATGTGGCTACAGAAACAAATTGAAAGCAGACCTGATGTAAATTGAAGTTTCGCTATACAGCTGACATTCGTTGACAGTTGATTTTGTTGCTTTAGACACTTATTTTGGGATTTTTTTATACGAAATTCGTGTAAAATATTTGAACTGGGATATTTAATGGTGAGTTTTTAAATAATTCGATAATAAAAAAAAATTGAATTAATTAAGTATAGTTCCATATCATGATTCAATTATTGATAATTAAATCCTGTTCAATATTTTTCAATGGGAACCAGAAAATATTTCAAATACTCCGCCGTACATGCAACCCTGATGGAATGATTTTCAGAATTTTTTTTGGCAGTTGTGGTAGCAACAAGGAGTCGATTTCTTCAGCTATTTCTTCCACAACTTTCTTAATAATATTAGCAAAAACGTAAATTTATTGCAGTGCAAATTGACTGTAAAGTACTGAATTTATATATTAACGAAAATATATAAAATAGAGATTACACGATAGTGGAATACGTTTTTAGATCTGGTCAAGAAAAGTGTGTGAATATTAGCAAAGGAGGCGAGAGCAATCGATTTTTTTTTGTTGACAGTTCCTTGTGGAAAGATAATATACATATGTAGGTAGCAAGAGCAGTGGAGCAGGTAAATGATACGAGGATATTCAAGATACAAGGTTTAAGTCAACACTCCATTAGTGAGGAAATTAAATAAGTGAAAAAAGACGAAGAATATAAAATAACGATATTTAAACGACAAATCATTGGTGGTACAATAGAAGAACTGGAAGTATAACGCCACTTGATGAACGCGGAGGAAGATACGCAACAAGCCATTGGCGAAGAAACTTCCAGGTACGTTTCCAAATATATATGTATATATTTTCTCTGCTCTTCCTTTCCAAATTATTATCTTTATGTGTGCCTAGCATTAATGAAGAGTCGCCATCTGCTAGTCACAACGCCTCCACGCGCTCAACAAACAGCAACAATCAACAAGGAAACGAGGAGCCGCACCAACACTCTCTGCAAACGCTGCAACAAACGCGCACCGTCAACCCCGATATGAAACGTTCTGCCGTCAAGGAACTTATAGAACGTTATTTCTATCAACTACAACGTGGCTGTGGTAACCCAAAATGCTCAAATGAGTATTGTGCATCCAGTGGCCAGGTGGCGGCAATGAATCCAAATGAAATAGCAGCACGCGCTATTCAGCTTTTTTCACAAGATGCAAAACTGTGCGATTTCTATAGTCAACCACCGAAGGTGCCGCGCACCCAGAATGACTCACCCTCGAGGTAAATGTACATTTTATGATTAAGCGGTTTTTTTTTATTTTTGTGGTAATATTTTGGATGACACTTAATACATAATTTGCCATGCATCCTGTGTTTTAGTTCACATTCAGCCAGCTCAGCAGCCACAACACCCAGCATACAAGATTCCGATATGCTTTCTCCTAACGATAGTAGCACGAGCAGCACAAGTAGCACTACTAGCACCACCAGTAGCAGTAGCGGCAATAGTACCATCACTTCGGGCAGTGGCAGTATCAGTGTGAATAGTCACGTCAGTCAACGGAGCAATTTAAGTAATAATGCTGGCCCTTGCCTAAATAGCGCCGTTACAAGTGGTAGTGCTGATTCCGATGTGGCTGTCGCCTCCTCATCTGCCACCGCGTTGCCCTCACTCAGCCAAGCCCACTCAAATAGAAGTATGGAGAATAATAGAGCAGCGCAAACAGTTGACATGTGTCAACTTGAAATTCTTTGCAATGCTGCAGAAGCGGCTGAAATGGCAGTAGATAATAGCGATTTGCTTTCTACTCACACGGCTACATCTACAGAGGGTGCAATGGACGCCGGCGCACCATCACTACGAACTGCGTCTGGACCACCAACACCTACTTTTGCGCCTGTTCCATACCTCAATGAGGCGTTACTCGATGAATTGCTCGATGAATGTATAAAGTTCAATACCTACGATCGGCTGTTGCACGCCATAAACGAAGTTTACCCGCATGTTGATCGATTGAGTAAAAGTTTTCGTAGGCCTGCGCTTTGTGCACTCACTACCCACTTGACTTCCAGTGCTACAGCTTCCAAGCTACAAGAATTACTTGGTAAATCACCAAGCGATCTTAAGAAAGAGGATCTGCGTACACTAGAGGGAGAAACTGATAAAGATGAGGACAGTACTTGTGTGCCGGCCGAAGAGGGTACTGCAAGCAGCAGAAATCAACAGACACCGCAAGTTTGCATCGACTGCGATGACGAACCGATGGATGAGGATGGTGCATCGGACGGATTTTCATCCGCAGGAGGTGCTGCACGCGGCACCAACGACGTCGAGGCAGACATAGAATCAAATAGCAATGAAACTCTGGTAGATTTGGAGAGTTTGAGGCGTGTTAAAAAGAAGTTGTTTGCTTTGAACAACACAGTTATTTGCGACGCATTGAATATGAACATAATCTTGCTGGCCGAGAGCATACGTTATGGTCGCGAAGCTGATTGGGAAAAGGTGCTACATTGTCTGGTGATTTGTTTCGATATGGCTACGAATAGTAAGTGCACAATTGTTTGTCATCGTATTTTTTTTTTACATGTGACTCATTTGAGTCAGCTTCTTTTGTTACTTTATGCACTTCGATTTTTTTTTACTCTCTGATGGTTTCAATGGTTTTCGCTTACAGCTTCCAACAGTTTCGCCGACTTGGAGTACCTAGAGCGTTCTTTACCTATGCTCTGTCATGCCACACGTATTTTACCAGCATCAGCTCAAGCACGTTTGGCACGCATCTGGGCCGCACATTGCAAAGATCAAATGCAGTCCCTGGTACAATGTTGTCAGCAATTGATCACCTTGCAGGTAATACAAGACGAAGACACTGTACAGGAGAATCCAGATGTTTTTGCGGTAACGCGGGTGCTAAAGGTAGGTTTGAAAACATAATTGATTATTTGAGTTTGACCAGTATTGATTTAGATAGTTTTTAAACTTCAGGGACCAAAAATAAGTGTTATCTAAAGCGTTGCCCACATTCTGAAATAAAAAAAGAATAAATTTCACTACAGTTATTAGATGAGAACTATTTTTAAATCACTGTGAGGGTTATATACCAAAACTGTCGCTTCAGCATCATTCCCCAAAAGTTTTTGGAGAATTTGTTATGTTGTTACAACAACAACAAGAAATATTTTTTTCGTAACCAATAATTTTTTTTAACGCGTATTTTTAGCCTTGCTTGAAAATTGTGATATAAATATATTTTTATTGCCCAATGTTTATTTTTGCGTTGTCTGATATGATAAGAATTATTTCCTTATATGTTTCTAAATCTTTTCCGGAATCTTTATCTTAAGTTTCTTTATCATCTTTATATTCTTCTCTATCTCATTTTTAATCAATATCCGTATCTTACCAAGTTTATGAGGCAACGTGAAAAATAAACGTTCGAAAATAACTGCCGAACTTTAAAAAATAGCTTTTACTGTCAACAGAAAAAATATATGTGTCTCTTATATAATAGTTATCGAGCATAATTCTTATCTTAGAAATGAAAACAATTTTTTGCCATCTAATATCAGTTATAGACCAACACACGATTTTTGTTACAGTAGCGGTTCGTTAGTTGGTAGTTCGGTATTTATTTAATAGTTCTATTAGTCTGGTAAACAAACGGAGTTTATTTCATCTACCACAGTTTGCTATTTTGAATTTTGTCCTTGCAACATTGGTACTTCATCTCTTGACGCTTAGGTGAATTCGTTCTATTTTTGAAATATACGGCGATATATCTTATATATCTGCGTTAAAACGGCAACAATAACGATTACTATAACAATATCGATTCATTCGGTGGGTCCGGGTCCAAATCCTGGCCGGGGCAAGTAATCTCAAAAATTATAGAACAGCTTTTTCTAATATTTCTGCCATGAAAACTAAACTTCTCCGTTCGGAGTCGGACACTACAAATCGTTGGAGAAGTTCGGCCAAAACCGCTTAAGCGGTTATAGCGCCAATTATCTAAGTATGTATGTAGGAATCCCGATAACAATATCGATAAAGAAAATTAAATCTATAACTATATTCAAGCCATCGTAGAGCGATGAAGACATCGATAACATTTACTGTATCCTTCCTATGACAATCAGTCTACTATACCGGAACGACCCAGATTTATATCCAGCAATAAGACTATCACTTCAGCAGCATTACAAAATTTGGTTTGGGAAATGTTTTCTGATTTTACAACAACAACAACTAATGAATTTGAATACGAATTATATACATATCTTTAGTTCTACCAATCTATTTCATTTAACTTTTTCCCTTGCTTCGCAGATTGTTTTCTACGCCAATATCTTAGCCGGCGAATTGGATGCGAGTTCGATTAACGCTCATAGCCAATCGGGCAATGGAACCGATGCTGATGCTTATTCAAATACGGATACTACCAATGATGATGATGATATATTTTCCTATACTCAAGTACCTAAGCCGCATTATCCGAAATTCGCGGAGGATAAACTAGAGAAAGAGTTAGGTTTATCAAGCATGGATTGTCGTGCGCCGTTGGTGCCATTCGAAGAGTTCTACAATGAGCCGTTAAGCGATGCAATACAAATGGATCGCGATTACTTATCATACAGAAATTTATCACTGAATCCCAGTAGTGAGGGTATGAATTTATTTGTTTATTTAAAAATATAGTACCTGACCTTAATACTTTTTTTGTTTAGATCTACACTTCTCCTTCATGCTATATTCATTCATATTAACACCGGCGACCAAGGTCGTCGCACTTTACTACGATAGTCGCATACGTATGTACAGTGAGCGAAATTCCTCACTATATTCATTATTGAATTCATTTTCCGATGGCAACGAGGTTGGCTCAAGGCCTGACCTGAAACTTAAAGTACGACGGGATAATATAATTGATGATGCGCTCATAGGGGTAAATAGTTTTTTTTTATAGAAATATTATCTAAAATAATTAATATGCTTTCTTAGCTTGAGCTGGTAGCTATGAGTAACCCAAAAGACTTAAAAAAACAGTTAGTAGTGGAGTTCGTTGGCGAACAGGGTATTGACGAGGGCGGCGTTTCTAAAGAATTCTTTCAACTGATTGTTGAAGAGATTTTCAATCCGGACTATGGTATGTTTGTGCATCAGGAAGATACCAATACTGTGTGGTAAGTAAACAATTATGTATTATTGATGTGAAATACATTTGGGTGATTCCCAAGATGTCATACGTAATAAAGGCATACAATTTTAAATTTCAAAAGCTATGTGGAATTTACATTCAACGCCTGCTTAACATTTAAAGATATTGATTGCGAAGTGTAACAATAGCGGTATCGATTTTATCGATTACAATAACGCTAACAATTTCGATAATTATATTGGAAATGTTCATACTGATTCTGGGGATTTTTCCTCCCTTTCCCATGTTAAAGCAATGAAAGTAGGGAGCACATTTCCCTGAACAACAATAAGATAGACAATAAGCATGGCGTTCCTACGACAGTCGGTTCTCCGATACCGAAACGACCGGGCTTTATATCCGGCCAAGGACTGTCACTTCAGCAGCATTCCTTAACATTTTATGGGGAATGTTTTATGCGGTTACAACAACAACATTAACAACAATAACCATGACCATATTTCCCAAATATACCACAGCGCTGTTCTTAGCCATTTTACTGATATATATCTGCGTGAATGTAGCGCTATGGATAACAGGATCAATAACGTTATATAGTTTACGATAAAACTATTTCGTTCACGTTTTGAATTTCCTAATCTTTAAGAATATTTACTATTTTTTCTCATAAAGATATTTTTAATTTATTATCGTCATCTCTTTCTTGCAGGTTCAACTCCGCACCATTCGAGAATGAGGCTCAGTTCACGCTGATCGGTATTATTATAGGTTTAGCAATTTACAATAACATCATACTGGCTGTGCATTTCCCTATGGTTGTCTATCGCAAACTAATGGGTGGCATTGGTACATTTTACGATTTAAAGTACTGGAATCCGACTCTGTATCGGAGTTTAAAATCGATGCTCGATTATCAGGACGCCGATATGGAAGAAGTTTTCATGCAAACATTTAAAATTAGTTATAATGATGTCTTCGGCGATGTTATCGAACACGAATTGAAGCCAGGTGGTGGTGAGATCGTAGTTGGTCAACACAACAAGCAAGAATTCGTTGATATGTATAGTGATTATTTGTTGAACAAAAGCATTGAACGACAATTTAGGGCTTTCAAGAAAGGTTTCGAAATGGTAACAGATGAATCTCCATTAAAATTGCTCTTTCGTCCAGAAGAAATTGAATTACTCGTATGCGGCAGTGAAGTAAGTTGAAAATTATAAATTTATTTGTGTTTTTCGAAATATTCAACAATTGTTAAAATCATACAGAAATTAGACTTTGTCGAACTGGAAAAATCTACCGAATATGAGGGTGGTTACACCAAGGACTCGCAAGTAGTCAAAGACTTTTGGAGTGTTGTACACTCTATGCCGGAAGAGTCGAAACGTAAATTGCTCGAATTCACTACTGGTTCGGATCGCGTACCCGTTGGCGGACTTAGTCGCCTTAAGTTACTAATCACCCGTCACGGTTCCGACAGCGATCGTCTGCCCACCTCGCACACATGCTTTAACGTACTATTGCTGCCAGAATACAGCAATCGGGAGAAATTAGCGGAACGACTACTAAAAGCGATTAACTATTCGAAAGGTTTTGGGATGTTGTAAAAAGCTAACTTATTGAATGGCGTCGAAGAAAAAAAATTAACCGAGGATAAGTAACAGTTCGCAACGTATACTGTTCTTACTAACTGACTTTTTTAATACTCTCGTTTTCTTTTTGGTTAATTCTTTTTGAGCATTTGTTTTAAATTTAATTGATTTACGATCCCTACAAATAGCTGCTGAAGAAGACTTGTCTTTATTTAAGTGTATATTTTTTACGAACATACAACAAACGGCTACATATGTATGTAAATCCGTATATGTAGAAGAACATTACACTCCTTTAGACGAAGCTGGCAGAGAAATAGGAAAAATCCTGAAGCTTCCTAATTAATATGCGCAGTAAAAGCGCTGAAAATTTAATTTTTAGTCATTTTTTAAAACATCAAACTTTTCCTTATTTACTTGCAAGTCAAACAATACACATAAAAGAATTACATTTATTTTTCGTAATTTTCTCAATGCTAAATTGAGTATATGAAACAACAGGAAACTTAAATAATTTAACTAAAAACAATAAAACACGAGTGCCACCAATACCAATTCACTCACTACTGTAACAACAAGAACAACAACGTTTATTTTCGTTTGTATATGTATATATAAAAGAAAGTTATTTTTTAAATTGACTGCTTTTGAATTTTTATTTGAAATTACTCTTTTTCTAGAAAACTTGTGAAAATTGGTATGCAAATAAAAATAAATGCTATTAACTGCATATACAAAATAAAAGCGTAGCAGTTTTTTTTTTTGGATAATCAGTGGGAAAATGCCTTACATTTTTTGCAGCGGGCAATACATACATACATATGTACATACTATGTATATCGACGAAAACCTTTTTTCGGTGAATAATTCTCATAGTATAATGAGAATAAAGAAAAACTGCTGGTTAAAATTAGAGCAACTTTAGCATAAACATAACTTTTATTTTCCTATAAAATTTATATTTTTCTTTCAAACGTTTTACCAAAATTGTTCCTTTTTCTATATTTATAATTTTTCGAAAACAGTTTTATTTAATAATCGTAATAATTTACCGCTTACATCATAGCTTGATGTTTGGCTGAACTTAGAAAAATGCGCCCGCAACCTGCCCCATTAGAAAGGACACGGCCACATAGAAAAGGTACGCCTCCCCCTCTAATCCCTACGCAGTCCTAATTTGAAAATAGAGTAAAATACATTTATTTAGAGAAATTGTCGGCCCGAAGCCAAAGTACTAAGTACCCCATTTGTGAAAAGCTATGTCTATTCGCAGTTGAGTTTTAATCAGATATATGTACATATGTATATCTATAACGGGTCTATTCTGCACGTTACCCAAGAATGATATAACACAAGATTGCGCCTTCCCGCGGCGAAGTGTCAGATCTCGCCTTTAGTAAATAAGAATACGGGAGAGAGGAAACTGAATAACTTCCAATATTTCAGTCAAAATCGTGTTTTAATTGTTTTAAAGTGTAAAAATATGGATTTATAGACAGAGATTTAATAAACATATCTGCAAAATAATGAAAGAAAAGTGGCTCGTTTTACTATTTTGTGAAAAAAGCTTTGTCAAACTCTGCAAAACCAAAGTAGCGGTACCTCTGAAGGCTTCACCTTCTGCATTCAGTACACCGTGCACGTTACCGAACATCTTGTTCTTCTTAATTGGCTCTATAACCCCATAGGCGAATTTGGCCGATTTCAACATAGCGCACCAATTGCTTCTCTGCTTTGCTAACTGTGGCCAGCTAGAGACACCAAGTGACGTTGTTACTGGTAAATTTTATTACCGATAGTTGTAATCAAGAATGATGGAATACAAAACTTCTAGTAACCGCAAGTCTGTCGGAAATGGTAACGCTGTCAAGAGTTGGTCATATAAAAATGTCAAATATTGCCTATTTCACGGGGCACTGTTGTTACTTTTACGTACAATTCAAGTAAAGTCAACTGTAAATAAGATTGAATTTGTATTATAAAAAGTTTTTATTATTTGTTGCATGCCGATACTAAATATGTGTGAAACATGCGTTCTTAACTCCAAAATGGAAATAAACATATATTTTGTCGCTATTGGCACGTTGTTACCACACAATATGATGGTAACAAAATTCAGCGGTATTAAGTGTGCACAGTATATAAAAAGGGTGTTAAAGTTTTGTTTTATTACCTGTGCAGAATAGACCTGTAAGCTGGTTTCAGAGAACGTATCTCTGCTGGTTTCTAAAAAAATACATGGGGAATTTGAGTTTAACCCTTAATTCTTTTTATGGGCACCAATGTCAGGTTTTTATTGTTGTAATCTCTATTTCTTTAATTATAAGGAAACGGCTCGATTAATTTTTTTTTTTTTTTTTTGTAGTCAAATGAAGATGTTAGCTTTCGTTTGACATACATTTCATGTTGGTTGATATCTTCCTAATATTTAAATTTCTCAAATGAAAATTGTATAAACACATGCACACAAATATGTGTGTGGTGTTTGGTTGAGTGTTTGCTGTTGGGCGATTTAAATGTACTGTACAGCGTGTATTGCATAATTTTAGGCGGGCAAGTTAAAGTAGAGTAAAAGAAGAGAAAATGCTGCCAAGCACTGCAAAAAAAATAATAAAATTGATTCGCGTATGTTATTTATCATTTATCTTTACTATTGATAACAGCCATTGACTTCGTTTTTGCGAGAAATTTAATTGATAATTTAAAAACATTTTTATCCTATTTTTCCTTTCATAAGCTTATGTATATCATCCAAAGTAACTATCAAATAAAGAAATTCATTTGCTTGTATTATTTATCATTTATTGTTACATATGTTTTCTGTTGTTGTTGTTGTTGTAGCGGCTAGTCGCGCCCCGTAAAGAGCGGATTCACCCATGGTCGTTGTCGTCAAACTCATCTAGGGGGAGGCCCAGGAAACGTGCAGTTTCGACAGGGTTGGACCAGAGGGAGAGGGGGGTTAGATGAGTGGGTTTGAGAGGGCATGTGAATAGGTGGTTGGTGTCGTGCGGAGAATCTCCACATGCCGGACATGTGTTGGGTATGTCGGGGTTGATTCTGGATAAGTAGGAGTTGAGCCTGCTACAGTATCCAGATCGTAGCTGTGCCAGAGTGACGCGGGACTCGCGGGGCAGCAGGGACTCCTCATCTGCTACGGGTGGTGGTTGGGCTCCGATGACTGCATTCGCCTGGCGGGAGTCAATGATGTTCGTGACTGTGTCTCTGTGGATGTTGCTTAGGACCCGCCGGTACGCCTCCGGATCCAGCGGTTGTGTGATGAGTGGCTGGATCTCGTCCTTTAGTTCTAGTAGATGTCTTCTAATGTGCCTGGGGGGCAGTTCCACGGCAAGCAGGTGCCCGTTTGGATGCCCCGAGCGGTGACATCCAGCAAGGAACTGCTTGCTGAGCATGAGGTTGTGCTCCTTAACTCGGAACACATTGACCTCTTGGTGGAGATGCTCCTCAGGCGACATCAGAAGACATCCCGTCACCGTGCGGAGTGCGGCGTTCTGGCAGGTCTGCAGCTTCGTCCATTGTGTCCTGCTGGTTCCCGGCGACCAAACTGGCGCAGCATAGTTTATTACCGGCCGGCCAATCGCCTTGTATGTTGCCAACAACGTTTCTTTGTCTTTGCCCCAAGAGCTGCCGGCGAGCGACTTGAGGACATTGTTGCGGCTCTGTACTCTATTGGCGATTGCGGTAGTGTGCGCGGAGAAGGAGAGCAGGCTGTCGAAAGTCACCCCCAGAATCTTCGGGTGGTTAACCGTCGGAATGGGGGTGCCATCGATGTGGATGTTAAGATCCAGCCTGACCTCCTTCGTCCAGGTGGTAAAAAGGGTCGCCGAGGACTTGGCAGGGGACAGCGCCAGGTTTCTGCTAGTGAAAAATTGGGCAAGATCTGAGAGATATCCGTTCACTTTCAAACACAGATCATCAATTGCATTGCCGGTTGCCATTATCGAGCAATCATCAGCATAGGAGACAATCGTGACTCCCTCTGGCGGTTGAGGGAGCTTGGAGATGTAGTGATTAAACAGTAATGGGGACAGGACGCCACCCTGCGGTACCCCTTGTTTAATCCTCCTTGGTTTCGATGTTGTATCTCTAAACCATACCGATGATTGACGACCACACAGGTAATTCGCGGTCCACCGTTTCAGTCCCTGCGGGAGAGTTGATGATTCCACGTCAGCTAGTAGCGTGGAGTGGCTAACTGTGTCGAAAGCTTTCGACAGATCCAACGCTACTAGGACGGTTCTCTCGCAGGGGCGGTTTTGGTTAAGACCACGGTTCACCTGTGTGTTTATGGCATTAACTGCTGTTGTTGTGCTGTGCACTTTCCGGAAGCCATGTTGATGCTTAGCTGACCCAAGGTGGTATGTATAGTACGGGAGGAGTAGGGCCTCAAGTGTCTTTACCACAGGTGAAAGCAGGGAAATCGGCCGATAGGAATCACCCTTGTCGGCCGGTTTCCCTGGTTTCAGTAGTGGGACCACCTTCCCAACCTTCCAGATGTCTGGAATGATTAGGGTGGCCATAGACAAATTGAGGATCCCGGTGAGGAACTCAACTCCCGCGGGGCCTAAATTCTTCAGCATCAACACGCTTAGCCCGTCAGGGCCAATGGCCTTGGAGGCTTTCGCCTTCCCGATGACCTCCTTTACCTCGCCACAAGTGAAGGTAAGAGGCGCGCTGTTGTTCGGTATTTTGCGCAGCCTCCTGGTCACCTTCCGCTTGGTCCTATCCCCCGAAGGATGCAGTATAAACTGTCGGCTAAAATAGCTCGCGCATCTCTTCGGGTCCGACGAGGCACGATCCCCGAATGAAATTTCCACTCGGTCGTCGTGCTTCGTCGGGTTGGATAAGGACTTCACGGTAGACCAAAGCTTACCAACACCCGTGACCAGATTACAGGACTTCAGATGCTCCTCCCACTTGTTCCGCTTGTGTTGGTCAACCAGCCTCCGAATCGCCACGTTTAAATCCTGAATGTTAGGATTACGGGGATCGGAGCGGCGAAGGTGGTCGCGTTCGTTCGCTAGAGCGGCCGCTTCAGCCGGGAAGTTGGGACGGATCTCAGGGATCCTCCCTGCCGGAATGAAGCGGGCCGCAGCTGACGCAACCACCTTGCGGAACTTATGTTCGCCTTTTCGAACGTCGGTGGGAGCGGGAAGAGACCTGAAGGCATTTTCGGTGAACTCCGCGAACCTGACCCAGTCAGCCTTTTTAAAGTTGATATAGGTCCGATGGTCCGCGGAGACAAAGTCAGCAGGTCTGTCAATCGAGATGATTATAGGTAGGTGGTCTGATGCAAGCGATAGCATAGGTCGCCACGTTATGCTATTTATCAGACCTGCGCTAGCTATCGTTAGGTCAGGCGAGCTGCTGCAACTACCCATAATCCTGGTGGGGGCATCATCATTCATCGTGCAGAATGTCGAATCGTCTATCTGCTCTGCCAAATCGTTTCCCCTCCGATCAGCTGGTAGGCTTGAATGCCAGAGATCGTGGTGCGCATTAAAGTCACCTACTACCAATCGGTTTTCACCTCTGAGGAGCGCACCTATGTCAGGGTGATATCCTGCCGGGCAGCAGGTGACAGGGGGTATATAAATATTAAATATTTCGAGCTCGACATCGCCTGACCGGACAGCTATTCCTTGACATTCTAAGGTAGTGTCCCTGCGGTCGATGTCTTCTTCAATAAGACGATACTGCACTGTGTGATGGGTGATGAATGCTAAGCCACCACCATTACCTCGCTCGCGATCCTTACGATGCACATTGTAGCCGTTGCAACTCAACAGAGTTGAGTTGCTGTGCAGTTTCGTTTCTTGGATCGCAGCTATTGACAGATTATGCCGACTCATAAAGTCGGTTATCTCCTCAATCTTGCCCTGCAGCCCATTGCAGTTCAGCTGAAGGAGTCTCGTTTGCCTCGGTAGAGTCGTCGCGGAGAGGGGTGTGAGGGAAGGGTGATGTTGCCCACCTGGACCCTGCTGCACATGCAATGGCACGTTGGGCTGCCTTATGGTGTTGTTTGGCAGCGCCGCCACTGGCGCGTGCGGTTGCGAGGCTCTACAACAGGGAGCCAGGTAGTCACCCGACCATTCACGTGTGGTGCGCAGGCCAGAACACACTCGAAAGTGACACCAGCCTTGGCACGAATTGCACCTGACTGATGCCGCATTCCGGTATATCCTAGCCTGACACACGGAACAGACTGTGTGGGGTACCAGGAGCTGCTGGCTATTCCCCACACGGGGGGCGGAGCTAGGTTGGACGGGGGGAGGGGAGCGACCGTGTTGTTGTGTGCTTCTGCGAACCGTAGAGGTTCTGCCGGTGCTAGGCACCGGTGCACTAGATGCAACTAGGGGAGCCGTAGAGGCTATGGGCGCCATAGGGCGCGAACAACATGGGGCCACATAGTTTGTGGACCACTCCTTGTGGGTCTTAAGGCCTGAGCAGACCTTAAGATGGCTCCATCCGTCGCACGAATTACACCTTACCGAAGTGGAGTTCGGATGGAGCTTTTTCTGGCAAACGCAGCAAAAATAGGTTTCTGGACCAGGGTTTGACTCGATGCCAGCCCTGACCAGAAGGAGGTGAAGCAACCCTGCTGCAAGGAGTTGCTCCAGGAGAGACAGACAACTTATGGGGTAGGCCGATCTAAACAGGGTTAGATCGCCGAAACAACAGTCCTTGGCCGGGTGAAACCCGGGTCATTCCGGTACGTAGAACCGACTGTCGTGGGAATGTATGTTTTCTGTCTTATCGGATGGCGTATTCTACGTTAAACTTAATGGCCGTGTCTCTGACACAGCCTGCTTCTTTTTTTTTTTTTTGAAAAGCACAAATCACATGTTTCAAGAAAAATGCTAACAGGTTTGCTCTTGCAGATTTTAACTGAGCTGCTGTGCTCTGTTGCCACTTGGTTTCAGGAAAACAGGGCTATTGTAATACTTTTAAATGTCGTGTAATCTTTTCAATTAAAGTTTGAATTTAAAGTTTTTTCACCGTGCAAAATTTCAATTTTCCCGTCTGGCAGCACCTCAAACACAGCTGATGGTTTTACCTGTGTTGCATGCTCAAATAATTCCCCCAGCTAAAACAAAAAAAACCATTTGTTTATTCTTATCGCTGGGAGCAATTTGAGTTGGAGCAAGTTTAAATTACGCTTCCTCTTTAGCGATTTACGCTCATTCATTTACTTGCCTTCGCTGGCGATTGTTTTCTTTGTAGATTGCTGTCAGCTTGTGTTTCTGATTGTCTTAAAGGGAGATTGATGCTTCTTGGCTAGCAGACGTTAATTAGTAGTCGGGAGTGTTGGTCGCGTACATTCTGTCCGGTATTATTAACAACTCGCAGAGTGTGCATAAATTTCGCTAATGCGTTTCGCAGTGTTGGGTTTTAAGTGAAAGCAAATCAAAAGAAGTTGAAATTTTAACATAAAAGATGCAAATACTGGAAAATCAAAGTTTCTGCTATACGCTTTTGCTGCTAGTCAGCCTATGGTCCTGTTGCGCTTGGACACCAACGCATGCAGCGACGGCAGATTCAAGTAACGACGCGGTAACGGAAGAAGGTGAGTAGCTAGAAAATATGTATGCATTTTTTTTTAATTCAGCTCATGTTTTTATATGCTTCTACACAGCATCGTATAAATACATTGAGATCATTGCCATTTATAGTATTCCTATGCGTGTATATTTCCCCCATTTGTATTATCATTTGGATGGTCTGGTTGTTTACTCCCTCTTCCAGAAAAATCACCATTGCATGAACACAACAAGAACAATACATCCTGCTCGTCGGTTGCATATAGCACTGCACTCTTCAGATCTTGCATACGCATATACAACCATACATACATACTTACATATGTACATAAGTATGTATTTATATATATCATTTTTTTTTTGTTACTTTTGCTGGAATAATTCTGTTCCATCATTTTATTGTTTTGGTTTACTATTCGTTTATGTACATAATGCCTTTTTGTTTATCTCTATGTCCTCCGTGCTTTTCCGGCGCCGTCGATGTGACTGCGGATTATGTAGTAGGTAGGCCTTCGCTTTTTGAGTATACAAGTTTCTCCCCAATAATCTCCAAGATCACTCTGGTAGAGAAAACTTAATACTTCTTAGATATGTACATACATATGAATGTTCTATATTTGAATTTAAGTATGTACATACATACATATATACGGTTTATTCACTTAAATGACACAAGCTTGTCTCAATATATAGCATTTAGAAGGAACGGTTAATTAATATAACAAAATTTCGCTCTTCGCCAGTGATTACGATGTTTGACAGATTTGCCCGCTTCGTCTTCGCAGACCAACGAGCACGAGTGTGGCCACATTCGACACTCCGATCCCCATAATTCCCGTATCTGGGATTTGTATCTAGAGATTCAGAGGTTGGTAGATCAAAATAAGCGGGACACCACGGGTGTGGGGTCGGCCGACCGTTACCCCTTGTGTTCACTTGCGGAGAAATTAATCAGGCCATCGTGATTGCGAAACCACGGCCATTGCTCCCGATGGACTACGCATATTGATGCTAAAAAATATTTCCCTGTGGGGATTTAGCTAAGGAAGGAAAGTTAAACAAGAGGTTCCACAGGGTTGCCTCTTGTTCTCACGTCACCAACGTACATACAGTGGCGCCAAGTCAAAGTCGGACACCGTAGAAAACAATGCTCCTTCCTAAAAATATTTGAACCAAAGCAATTAAAAACAAACGTAAAACATTTTTTCAATTACTCATTTATTGCACTTCCAAAATATAAAAACAAAACATATAAATTAATTCAGTATTATAAAATATTCTAGTAAAATATCAAATAAAAGTAAATTCAATGCACATGCCAAACTCGGGCAGTGGTAACTGTCCTCTAAATAAATGCAAGTCTGTCGAAGAATTGCAACCAACTTCAAGTATAGCGTTTAACAGACTATCGGGATGTTGGAATTACGGTTTTTTGATTTAAAAATGTCTAGGCAAAGAGGCCAAACAAGTATTGAATGGAGAAAGTTGGTTATTAAGCATTCCAACGATGGAAAATGTGTGCGTGAAATTGCTAAAATTGTCGACAGAAGTCATTCTCCTGTTCAAGATATAATTAAGCGATATGACTATCTTAACATTTTAAGAGAAAACTTACCAAAAAGTCTTGAAAAATTGGTTCTCCGTGATGATTGGTATTTCTACCAATACAATGATCCAAAGCATAATAAGGCCTACAAAGTGCGTTTCTGGTTGCTTTATAATTGCCACCATGTTCTGGAAACCCCACCCCAAAGTCCTGATATTAATCCTATCGAAAATTTATACTATCTTAACACAAATATTCGACAGAATTCCGTTTCAAGCAAAAATGACTTGAAATCTATCTTATTACAAGAATGGAAAAAAATCGAACCTAGTTTTTGCGAAAAATTGGTTAAATCAATACATAACCGGCTCAAAATAGTAGTTATTAAAAATAAAGGTGTTCATACAAAATATTAGTTTTTAAAATATACATATTTCGATATTTCAAAAAACTTAATGGTCGTCCGAGTTTGGCTTGTGCATTGAATTAACTCTTATTTGATGTCTTACTAGAATATTTCATAATACTGAATCAATTTATATGTTTTGTTTTTATGTTTGGTTCAAATATTTTTAGGAAGGAACATTTTTTTCTTCGGTGTCGAACTTTGGCTTGAAGCCACTGTATGTACATATGTATGTATGTATTCCCGGCAAGTGGCGATTGATGTAAACCAAAAGAAATACATAGTAGTGAACTAATGAGTCATTCTGGTGTAGCCGTGAAAGATTAAATATTTTCTTTTCGAAAATGAAAATCATTTATTTTAGTAGCACTCGTCACAATGTCACAACGTTCATATTTTATTGCCATCACTGTAACCACATACAGTGACAACCAACTAACCACAGTATTCAGTAAACAGTATCTAGTCACTAATAGAGACTTTTCATGGTGAACACCGATTTTTATGCGGCATTCCGGTACGGTTTAGTTATATGTACAGGGTGGCCCAAATGAGACCTAGTGATGTTAAATACGTGTAACTCTTGTAATAATGGTTTTTTTTAATGATTTATTTTTATATGTTAAATACATTTTATGGAAATTTAACGTGACTATGTGTGAAATATGACACCAGACAAATGACCACCACTTTGCTCGATACAGGCATTGGCTCTTTTTAGCGCATTTTGCATTACACGGCGTAATGTTTCTGGTTGCAGGCGCCGTATTTCGTCTCGAATATTCTGCTTGAGCTGTCCAAGTGTCTGTGGTTTGTTAACATACACTTTGTCTTTTAAATATCCCCATAAAAAAAATCGTGTGCAGTTAAATGTGGTGAACGAGGAGGTCAAGGTAAATCTGAATTTCTTGAAATTATGCGTTCACCAAAAATTTCACACAGCTTGTCCATAGTTTGCCTAGCAGTATGCGCAGTGGCTCCATCAAATTAGGATGTTCCTCCACCGCAAAAAGTTGTCGATCATTGTTCTGTAAGAAGCTCCGGAGACCGTTTCTGGCGTTTCATCCTCATTCGCAAAGAAATATGGTCCGATGATTTTTTTGGCCATAACACCGCACCAAACAGTGCATCTGATTGGGTGTGACTGATGGTGATGCATTGCCCTTGGATTTTTGGAGCCCCACAACCTGCAGTTTTGTTTATTCACATAACCACTTAAATGGAAATGCGCCTCATCCGTCATCAAAAGATTATTTAAAAAATCATTTTGTGTGGCTAATTGTGTAAAGCGAATAGCGTATTGTAGTCGTTGTTGGGGGTCTTGCGGTAGAAGCTGTTGTTGTGGTAGAACCTGTTGCACATTTGAACTTTGTATGGATACATCTTAAGATTCAACTTTAAAATTCTCTGTAATGTTGTTCTGGGTATACCCAATTGGCCGGAACGGCGACGAGTTGAGACAGATGGATCATTTGCAACACTCTGCTGCACAGCTTCCACGTTGTCTTCAGTACGAATATTTCGATGAGCACCTCTTCCTGGACGGTCGGCAACTGACCCCAGTTCCTCAAAATGGCGAACTAAACTTGTAATCATGGAAGGTGTGGGCGCTGATCTTACGTTAAAAAACGGCGATAATTTCGCTGCGTGAGAACTGGACTGTACGTATTCATTTTCAATTTCCAAGAGTTCAGTTATAATCTGCAAAAAGAAAAAATAAATTATGTTAAAAAATAAAAAAGTTATTTGTGTTTCACATCAGCTGGTCTTATTTGGGCCACCCTGTACAAAGGTTCGGATTATAGTGCCAAAATGCGTGACCCGATCTAAAAAAAAATTCACACACGTGTAGTCCATGCATCCAGTAATAATTTAAAACAATCCCTAAAACTTTGGTCATTAATTAATTAAGAAATTCTCTTATTACTGGCTTAGTTAAGCCAGTAAATCTATATATTTTTTTGGTTCACATATATGTATGTACGTAAAAGAATTATGAACGGTTAATTTCAATGTTAAGCTTATGATAACCATATTGTTTTAATTTTTGAAAAGTAATATTGCTGTTGACAAAGGATTAGGAAAGTATATTGTTTGCTTTCGATGAACACATTTTCATTGAGGTTGATTGTGCATCTCTAGCTGAACGTGCGATCAGCTGATTGTCTACTGCTTTTCACCACAGTCTTTAGTGAAATATTTTGAGACTAACGGTTACTGAATATCGGAAACGTCTCAAGTCAAAAAACGTCTGTAACTGAAAGTCTCAAATTTAGTGACTTAACATGAGACTGAGTTACAGAATAATGGCATTTTGTCAGGTAATAAAACAAAAAGATTTAAGAAAATATTAAAAAAAACGAAAATTACGTTTTGGTGTTCATGTATTTAAAAAACATGCAAAGTCGGGGAAGTTGAGAGAGCAAAATTACAGTTCTTTTGGAGGGGAATTTAGAAATTCCTGCTGGAAAACAGCCGATCCCAAAAATAGTATGTGTACTCCATTAACATAAAAAATGGGATCTCTTGAACTAATTTAATAAAGCAAAAGTTTGGAATGGAAAGGGCTTATAAACATATTTAAACAAACGTTTTTCTTAAGTTTATTTGTACATTTAGCTTTTGCGCCAACAATACAAATCAGCTGTTCGTAAAACTTGCAAGTTGTTACAAGTTTTGGATTGGGAGCGTATGCTGTCAAATTCTGGGAAATATCTACTTACATGAATACTCCAATTATTACGTCACTATCAGTTGCTCTTAGTGCGGGAGACGCAATCTTGTTTTCTATCATTCTTGTATTGGAATCACTTAAAGTTGTTTGATTTGTTTTTTTGTTTTAAAGAATTCAATTCTTTAATTAAGTACCAAGCTGAAATATCATAACCGTCGCCATGGAATGAGCCCTTGTGAAATTAGTTATCGTCAACTTTTCAATCTCATTTATAACTGAAAAATGAGAATTGTGGCACTCGAATGCAATATCTGATTGTATAATTTCCATAAATGTCATATATGTACATATTTCCATACGTACGTACAGTGCCAAAAAAAGTATTGCCTTGGCGATGTTGCTAATTTTTTCTTTATAGCGCTGAACAAAATTTATTATTATATTGAAGAAAACGGTGAACACTACCGGCGAAAAAAATTATCAAAAATCATCGGGGAAATATATACTTTATTATACCAGAATTGAATGGGCTACAAAATTACACATCCGAAATTTAAAAAAAAAGTTGATGCATTTTTTTTATTCGCAGAAGTTTTGTAAATTTTGTACAAAGTTCGAAATTTGGACTTATATAATTCTTTTTTATAGCGTGAGCTATATTTTAATAAAAAATAATTACGAAAAAGTCTCAAAATGAAAAACATTGTGAATAATAATATGAAAGAATTACTGTGGCAATACTTTTTTCATTCACTATATATTTGTGCATATTGTTCACCATATGCCATGGTTTAGAAAGCTATAAATATAAGCAATTTTTGCAAACTAAAACTCATACGAGTAATGAATGAGAGCACCACAATTTAATTGCCTTCAATAAAGCGATGCGCATCTATCTGTACATACGAGTTTCATACATACATACAGGGTGCTTCAAAAAAATGTATACACACTTTGAACTTCCATAGAAAATTTATTTACCGTTCTACAAAGTTAAATTTCAGGAAAATAGAAAGCTGAAAGTCCAATGTAAATGAAACATAAATAACAAATGTTAATACTGTTCAAATTGGTGACCTGCAGCATCAATACAATTCTGAGTACGAGTCACCACTGATTCTGTACATCGTATCAAAACGTCCACGCTCTCCAGACCTTACACCACTGGATTTCTTCTTGTGGGGCACAGTAAAAGATGAGGTGTACAAACGTAAACCACGTAACCTAGACATTCTATGGAATGAGATTCAAGCAGTGTGTAGAGAAATCTCATTGGACGTTTTGATACGATGTACAGAATCAGTGGTGACTCGTACTCAGAATTGTATTGATGCTGCAGGTCACCAATTTGAACAGTATTAACATTTGTTATTTATGTTTCATTTACATTGGACTTTCAGCTTTCTATTTTCCTGAAATTTAACTTTGTAGAACGGTAAATAAATTTTCTATGGAAGTTCAAAGTGTGTATACATTTTATTGAAGCACCCTGTATATATGCCCATATGTATATACGTAGACGTAGAGCGGCGCATAAGTAACATAACTCCAAGTCAGATGCCTTAGAGGTCTGCTGCTTGATAAATCGCCGTTTTAGCTCCCGCATGCGCAGTTCAGGCTGGTAGGTATGATTTTAGAATAAAAAAAAACTAAAGATCTTGCAAACCTAGCCCTGGTCCGAACTTATCTTCAGTTAGAGCAATTTCTGCAAGAGATGAAGGCATCTTAAGTGCAGAGTGGGTTTAGCTACATTACAAGAAATCAAGTTGTACAAAAACTTCGATCCTCTGAGTTGCCAGAGTTACTTAGCATTATTTCTACACCACTCTGTCCAGCATCATCTTATTAAAAAAAAAACACCGGCCGCAGGGATTCCATCCCATGATATAAGAGCATAACAATTCTGAGCTCTAAACAATTACAATGCAGTCGTCTAGATTTCATTTTAACTAAAAAAATTAAATTTTTACTACATATACTAAAAAAACATAAATCAATGTTCCAAACTTTGCAGAAAATTAAAAAAAATTCATACTTTTTTAATCCGAATTTCTAGCAGTTAAATTTCATTTTTACATTTAATTTTAGTATCATAAAGTGCATATCCCAAGTGACTAAAAATGTCCGTTGATTTTTGATATATTTTTTGTTGTTGAGGATTTCTATATACCGAATGATCGATTTTTTTTTGCAAACAAAAAAAAAGCGAATGTACTAGAAAACTTGCTTTCACGAAATTCGGGTGATCCTCTGGAAGGACAAACCGTGCCGCTAGACCTGAACTGTCAGGCTTTAAACGCATTCAGTGAGAGACAATGAATCAGCTCTTATTCAAGTTGCTCAGAGAGAACCGAATAATACTAGCACCCACTGCGTCCAGTATTCAACATATGTATGTACCAAAATAAAATCGCGCCGATTTGACGCTTTATTTTTTCTTTATAGTCAAGGCGAATTTATAAAAAAATTATGTCCATTGTTCAAGAATATAATTCACATGTATTAAATGTCAAAGCCGTAAAAGCAAAAATAAAATACTTGTAATTTAAAATGTATACCTGTAAGACGAATTGGTCATCTGTCCATTCAACTCCACCTTATATGAATTTGCCTTAGTATAAGTATTGTGATTTAAAAATATAAAAAATATGGAAAAATTAAATTGTCAAATCGTTTATATTATTTTACCCACAAGTGTATGAGCTTATTTTCTTTGGCTTCTGTTAACTAGATGGACTATCTCATTTGGACAGAGTTTATTGTTTAGTTACGCTGATACAACAACAACAGGTACACTTACATATGTATGTGTATATTTTTCTTAAAAAACATATCTCAACTTAATGTACAACCAGTTTGCGAGTATTTTTATTGCAAATAAATTTTGTTGTTATTTATAAGATAAGTAAATTTATGTCAAGTTCGTATTAAGAATATTTTGGAGCTTATTCAAACAAAAATTTAAAGTTCATTAAAATAGTTTGTAAAGCGCATTGCTGTCTAATAAAATATTTATACATACTTACATATACATACATATATAAGTAGACATTTGTATGTAAGTATGTACATATTTATAAAACATAACATGCTTCCATGCATTTCTAAGAATATCGTTTTAATACAAAGTGAATTCTTTTTATTTGCAGCAAAACGCATCAAAGTTTTCACCGTAGCCACAGAGCGTACTGATGGATATTTGCGTTACTTGCGTTCAGCGCAGCGTATCTACGATATTAAGGTGAGCTAGAAAAACCTTTTAATTAAAATAAAGCAATAGAAAAACTTAAAAAATATAGAGTAGATTAAATAAATTAAATTAAACTTAATCTCAATGTATAAATATTGACTCCCGCAACGGGCTATACAAACTAAAGGTATGGTCTTTCTAAAGCAGATTTAAAGACAGGCTTTGGCCATGAAAAATCAAGATTTAATTTTTTAGAAATTCTTTAAACTCGGAGAGCTGTGCTAATTAGCTGTGACTAAAAGAGCTTTTAAAACGAATGCGAGAAGTTCAGTGCAATAAATGGAGACACATATTAAATCGTAGATAAATGTTAGAGACTGAAAGTTCTTCTGTTCTCAAGTGATTTTAAATTATAAGCACTAGATATATTGTGGTCTTGGCTCATAAAAGTTTAACGATTGAAGTGCAAAGCGAATGTATTTCCATTTTACTCTTTCAATTCTAGTAGCAGGTCAATTATAAATAAAATTCCATATAATAGATGCTCATCCGAATTTCGAACGAAGAATAGAAGAGTTTCCTGGTATAAGGATCTTTATTAGATTTAGATATTATTAAAATTAAAATAGCAACGAAATAAAAGCTTAAAAAAGTAAAAAACACAATATTGTAAAACTATACTAAAAACTAAAAACATTTGGTAAAATTGTTTCATAAAATTATAAAAAATATATAAAAAGAAAAAAATAATAAAACGTAAAATGCATGTTTAAATTTATTAGGAACAATTAAATCGAAAGAACTAGATCATAGAAAACCTTTGTGTGTTCAAAATGCTTGAAAAAATATTAAACTATAGTTAACAAGGTATAAACAATTTTAAAGCAAAAACATCTTGACAAAACTCGCTCGTATTATTGCCTTGTATAAATCTAACTTCCTAAATTTATTGCTACAGTAGTTTATTTGACAGCTAACATCAGTAACTATATTTATCTCAGTTCTAATATCAAAACACAACCAATAAAAAAAACACTACAAATATCCAGATATTAAATCGAATGGTTAAAAGTTAATTTGTACTAGAACTCGCTAGCTCTAACGGCTATAACTAGTTTCTTTGGCATATTTATTTTTTTAGTACACATTTAACGCGAAATGCAGCAAATCTGTTGGCAAACAAATATTGTAATTAAAAATTTAAATGAAGGCATTAATAGATTATCATACCATTTAGAATTGGTGCATTAATTGATTTCGGCACAAAACGAGGGAAGTGGGGATATGGCTACTTAGACCAAGCATGCGTTAGATAAGTGTGACTTTGGTGAGAAAATATTATACGCAAATTATAGAGATTATATAAACGGCGATTGGCAAGGCGTATATGGCATATTTATTTTTATCAGCGAATGCCGGACATGGAAACAAAAATGTTTTACGTATAGAAAAGTGAAACGGTTGATGTGCCAAAAATAAATGATTATAACATCAAAGGTTGGGCAACTAGAAATCACTAATATATTTTTTTATTATTCTAACTAATTTATTTGAAAATATATGAATTAATAATTGGTTATATAATTTGCAGCATCATAAAAAAATCCAAACAATAAGTTGCTTAAGATAAAGTATTGCTACATACATATATCACGTTTCGTTTTTTGTTTTTTGTACCAATTTCACCTTATGCTTTATTAATAATTCGAAAGAAAAGTAGATACTTAAATCTACATTTCATGAAGATATGAAATCTGGGACCACAAATAGCGATTATTTTCCATATTTCAACTCAGAAACTCATACGGAAAGAGAAATGCTACAACAGACTCCTTATTACAAGGGCTTCGCACCTTCAATTGCATTTATTTTTATTTTTGTACTTTTATATAAAAAAAAAAAACTAGTTTTTTCGTTATTTTTTGAGTTTTATATTTTACTCTGAAGATAATCATTATTTCTTGAGTTTTGTTTAACACAAATTAAATTTTGTTTTCTGATCAACATATAAAAATATAAGAATAACGATTATTTTCCAGCCAATAAATAAAACTAAATAAAATAACAATTATTTTCTGGACAACAAATAAATTAAATGATTAAAAAGTATTTTTTCAATAAAAGTTATGACCGTTATTGTCTCCGTATGAATCTCATTGTAAGTTCAAAAACATTCCCTTATTATAAGAGACTGTGGAATAGACATTGGAATTAACTAAATTAATAAAAAAAAAGATTATATTGTCTATCTCTTGATTTTAAATTGCTTGACTATTTCTAATATTTCTTGTAACTCTTACGAGTAAATACTCGAGTAAATATTGAGCTACTATCTCAACGAAACTTGGTATCAACATTGCCCTGGACGCAAGGTTCTTTGATATTGCAAATGTACGAAATCGAATTATAACCACGCCCACATATTTGATTTTCACAAAACACCTACTTAGATATTTCCGTAACTATTAAATATAACTTGCTCAAATTTAAAATACAGGACTGCCCTGGAAAGGGGAACACGTGCGCAAAGCTTTTGTTTGGAAAAAAAGCTAAAACCAATATTTCGAAATTATGTTTCCAAACTTTACCAAAATTGGTTCACACATTGTATTTCAAATCCATTTCCGAGCGCACCTTTCATCTAACAGTAATTTTCAAAAATCAAAAAAACCCCATATTTAAGTTAGTATTACAATTAATTTGCTCATAATATGCAAGATGGGTTTGCAAAAAAAATTACCCGGAATCAAAAAATATATGTACATATGTATATACAATAAAAAAAAATTTAATTGGAAAAATTTGACAAAAACCACGCCCGCAGCTTATATAACGGTAATTTAAAAAAATTAAAAAAATGGAAGTGGTTGAAAGATAAAATATACAAAATAAATTTTTTTTTAGAAAATGGGCGCAGCACGGCAAACAAAGATAAAATAAGTTGTCCCCTAAACTACCTTACTACACTCTACCAAATTTAGCACAAACATTGCCTTTTAAGCGGAAAAGCAAACTTTCTTAAATTTGTAGAAATCGGACAAAGCCACGCCCACCTCTCATATTACGCTAATTTACAAAAATCAAAAAATGCGATATTTCAGTATCTTAAAGGTAATTTGCTCAAATTTTATATGCAGGATGGTGGGTTAGAAGATGACACATATGGAATTAAAAAGTTTTGGAAATAAAAAACCACGCCCAATTTTCATATAATTTACAACAAATTATAAAACTGTAAACTGTAAAAACCTCTAGTAATAGTATAAGCTAATTTAATCAAATTAGATTACTCGATATTTAATATAAAAACCACGCCCACCTCTCATGGTAAATAACAAATATCAAAAAAATCCGATATTTTAGTAACTAAACAAAGAATTTGCTCATATTTGATATGAAAGATTGGGTTTGAGAATGAAATATATGGAATCAAGAATGTTAAGAATAGCGAAGCTTCTTTGTCAAATTCTGCCAACTTTGAATTTCTAGTCAGAAAGCACTATTTCGAAAATTATAGAAATCATAAGAAAACCACGCTTACGTCTCATAAAAAAGTAATTTACAAAAAATCAAAATATTCGATGTTTTACTAAATCATAGCTAATTATTTTACATTATTTACGACTAATTTAATAAGGGCGAGAAATACGTTAAAATGAAAATTTCGGAAAGGTGTGGTACGCTAAAATCATACTTATTTCTATTTGGTTTTATGTAAATCAGTAAAATTCGTTTAAGTTTTCAAAATATTGTTATACTTAATCGCGGCCTGGGTTTGCTTTGCTTTGCTACTCCAATAAAGACATTTTTTTAGATATTGAACAGTGCTTTTGGGCTTATAATATTTAAAATATTCTTTATACCTTGATCTAAAAGTTGTATGTATATATATGTATATATTTGAAATTAGATATGTCAAATAGCTGAGGAAATATGGAGAAAAGTAGTTTCCTCTTAAATGTGCGCCTTTTTCCCAAAAAATAATATACATATAGTCTGATATATAAGATGGGTACATCTGCGTCTAATAATTACAAAAATTTGACTTATTTCTTGTGGCACCGCCCATTTTTTTCAAAATGATACACAGTTTAATCTATAAGACATATGTATGTACATATATACTTAAATATTATTTATCTGCACCGGATAGTTGCGAATATGAGACGAATTCAAATTTCATCTTCCATGGGGACGATAAAAATTTTAATTTATTCGCCCGCAGACTACATCCATCTACTGTAAAAATTTCATAAAGATCGATTGAGTTATTTGGACGCCTATAAAGGACTCACATTAATTTTTATATATACATAAGATTAGCTTTGAAATAAAAATCTGCACCGGATATTTAGTTCGGTTCGGATTTAGTCTTCTATACTTTTCACATCCGAGCGTAGAGGTGCATAGGGTTTTATAACTTTATTCACTTAACGGTTTTTTGTAACATCATAAAACAAGCCAGATAGATATAGACATATGCACGCTTTGCATTTTCATTCAGTAAGAGACTTTTTGAAAATTTTATAATGCTGTCTTTGACTAAATTCCTCTATTTTAATTTTAAGAATAGCATTAGTAAATTTTATACATACATATTGTACTTTAGAATAAAGGTATAATTATAAGTATTTAAATAATAAATTGTTGTTTTCTCATATTATTCCTAATACAAACCTATCCACAAGCTCTATAAATTATAGAGACGATTCATAAAAAATAAGGCCAAAAATAAAAATAATAAGTATTTATATTTTACAAGTATAAAATGGAATTTGTTCAATATAATAAAGAATAAGTAGGTATGTACAATTAAAAAAATATTTTAAAAATAATATTTTCATATTATGAATAGAACAATACTTTCTAAGGATATATATAACTACATTATATATACACTAAAAGCATGCCAATTTATTTTACTTTTTATTTAAATAAAAAAGTCATTTAGTTTTTCAAAATAAAGTTTTTTAGATTCACTGGTTTTATTGCATGCAACAAGCATGGTTTATTTAAAATAAAACTTGCGCCCGGTATTTAAAGTTCGGTTGTCCCAAACTTAGATTCTTCCTAACTTGTTTTATTTTAAAGCGTAGCAGCGTACGTTAATTTGTTTACAATTGAAAGTTCACACAGTAGCACCTGTCATCAATCGCAGTTGTATTTTTACAACTAACACCATATATACATATGTATGTACTTATGTACAAACATATGCATATAAAGTTATGTATGAACAAATGTATGTAGTTGCCTTAAAACGAAAAGGCCTTAAATCAGTTTTTCGAAAACGAGCTCTTTTATATTTTTACATATATACTGATAGAAAAACAACAAAGGAGGTATAAGTTTGAATGGAAATATAATTTAAAATACAAAGTTCTTAGAGATCTACAATCTGTTCGTTAATGTTTCACACATTTAAATGAGTAGAATCAGTGTTGGATATACATGTGCACATATGTACATATTAAGTTGTTTTATTCGAGTGAAAACCACCTTTATAAGTTAGAACATTCATGTAATGGGGTAGGCTTAGTACCTGATTTCTTATATAAAACATCGAAAGATGTTTGAATCGATGCTAGCCAGCTGTGAAAAAACATGTTTCCTTTAAGACCAGTCCTCTGCCGCCACTGACCATAGCCAATCAACGTAAATAAGCGGCTAAAACAAACAACTAAATATATATTAAATATATTGTCGCCCAGCACTTAAGCTATCTGAAATAGATAATAGTTTGAACTGCTCGATAGAACGATGGGTTGGGCGCGACTGGTAGGTTACCTGTTGCTTGACACCTGAAATGCTAATTAACAAGTTCTATGCGTCAAACGATTTTTGCATATCCATATACATACATACATACATATGTAGTTATTATATTAATTGGGAATCAGGCTTGATTTTACAATAGACAGATATTTTCGACACTTTGCGGAACTGGTTCTCTACGGGAGTTTATGATTTAGATTATATTTTAAATTAGCCATCTTTTTTTTGATATTTTTAAGAAATATACGGACATGTTTTTCATTCGAATATAATTTATTATCTGATCAACCAAAAAGTTTTGCGGGGTTTCAGGGTTTAAGTTAAAATCAAAAATAATTAGAAGACTATGATCATTGTGCAAATGGTAAAATATTTGCAAGTTTTATTCTTTCACTTTTGGTAAGAGGGTAAAAGTACCCATGAGATTGGGGAAACTGTGAAAAATTCACAACATAGTAACAAAAAATAAAAACCAAGGAAATTTTTAAAGACCAGGAGCAAGTGAAAGGCCGAAGAAAATATCTACATCACAGGCAGACAGAAGGAGTGCTGAATATATCAAGAAGGATCCAAACAATCAGCAATATGTATTGCAAAATAGCTGAAAGAGGCTGAGATTGTTTCCGAGATTATTAGATGTTCGATCATACACACTGCCTTCTGGTAATGAGGTATTTGCCATTTCATCATGGAAAGATATACGATACAACGAGTCGAAATTATTAAAATTTACTACCGAAATTCGGAGTCAATGGCCTCAACTTTAAGAGCGCTACGCCCAATTTATGGTCGTCGTCATTTCTGGCTAAATGGCTTCGTCAATAACCAAAATATGCGTTATTGGACAGGCAGCAAACCACACGTACTCCATGAGTCGATGTAATGTTGCATCCGAAAAAATTACGATTTGGTGCGGTTTATGGGCCGGCGGCGTCATTGAGCCGTACTTCTTCCGTGATGATCAAGACCGGCACGTTACTGTGAATGGAAATCGCTACCGCTCAATGATAACCGAATATGTTTGGCCCGAATTGGATGATATGGACTTGGAAAGTATGCGGTTCCAACAGGACGGCGCCACAAGCCACAAGTTTGGTGAACGTGTTATCTCACGAAATGGCCCAGTCAATTGGCCGCCTCGGTCGTGCAATTTGACGCCGTTATACTATTTCCTGTGGGGCTACGTCAAGTCTATGGTCTATGCGACGATTGATGAACTTCGTACGAATATCGAACGTGAAATTGCAGCAGTATCGGCCGATTTATGCTTGAAATCCGTAGAAAATTGGGTTCAGGGTCTGGACTTCTGCAAGCGTGCCCGTGGTGCGTAGTGTATGAGAGAATATACCCCAAGATATTATACGGAACTTAGTTCACTCTATGAATAAAAGGCTTATGGCTCCAAGAATGATAGAAAACAAGATTGCGCCTTCTGCGTTAAGGCAACTGAAAGTGACGTAATAAAAACTATAGAACAACAAACAAATTCTTAAAAACAAGAGGAGTGGGAACAGAATAAGCAGGCAAACGACAGAATAATTTTATTTCGTCAGCGAATGGGTGGATGCTGTCAAATCGAGAAAGAGAGGACTAACGTTAAGTGGAAGGCATTCTTTTTATGACTTCGTTATGCTTACTTATGTAAAATCTACACTTGACTTACATAGAACCGATTACTTTGTTATTCAAACTTAGAAACGATCTCTATTGCTATATGAATTAAACTTATACAAAAAAATAACTTTGTAGCGCATTTTTTAGGAGTTTCATACAAAATAGGGGAAACAGCTATATTGCACTTACACTTGACTTAGAAATCGAAATTCAACAGACTTTTAAGTAAAGTTATACTCCTTATATGAATTTTGTGTACAAGTTTTTTGGTTACACAAACAAAGTTTTGTTTTGAATAAATCTTTATTGATGGCATAAAACATATATTACTTTTAGTTTTGGCGGCCGCCGTAGCCGAGTGTGTAGCGTGTGCGCGCTTCATTTTGTGGGTCCCGGGTTTGAATCCTGGCCGCGGCAAGTCACATCAAAAATTATAGAAACATTGTTTTTAATAGCAAACCTTCGAGTGTTCTGCCATGAAAAAAACTTCTAAAAAAAACACAACTTCTCGTCTGTGGCAAAAGAATATTTTCCTTATGTCCAGTCGAATGGGTTTTTATCTAATTTCGGACAGATAATTTGGAGACGATTTCAAGCAAAAAGAACTTGCTCAAAAATACGGCAGGTGAAGGTTTCAACATAGTAATACGTATGATGAAAAGCTTATCATTTGTTCCTCCCGGAAGTGTGTTCGATTTTTATGAAGGAATACCAGCTCGACAGATAACGATTTAAAAAAAAAATTTGTTTGGTTTAAAAAAATTATATTAGCGGAAATACAAAGTCGGACGCCCCTAAATATAACTCAAAGTTTTGGTGTGTTTCGGTTTCATTTAAAGATAATTTTCCGCGCACTGAAAACTCTATTGAGGCTTGGCACCGTAGATTCAAAATAATGATAAGAAAAAATGTGGCATATATGAAATTATAACAGTCAAGAAAATCAAAAAAAAATTAACACCGTGCGGATTTAGACAAAATAACTTATTTAAGATCTACATATGTGCATATATCCTGCAATGTTTAAATTTGCAATTAAAATTTGTATTTGTGGCTTCATCTTTTGTGTTGAACTAGTTTGATATAGAAATATAAAAATTTTTCTTTTATAGTTTATGGAAATGTCCTGAACTTATTGTGATGCCATTTATTTTCTTCAATTTAGATTTACCTACATGTAGCATATGTATGTATGTATAGTACATAAATATCTGTGAAATCATAAAAGTTATTTTGAGTAGGTACTAATTTGAACAATATAAATATAAGACCGAAAATAATATAATGAAGTTTGTATTTATTTAAAGTCATATAAAATATATTCTAAGTTACCTAATAAATATGTGCGAATTCGTCATACAATTTGTTTTTAATTTTACTTTAAAAAATAATGTCGAATAAAGAACCCTCATTTTGTGTTTGAGGATTTTGATTTTGGGGATTTAGATCTGGGGATTTGGATTTGAGGATTTGAGGGGACATCCAAGTCGAGTTTTATTAGTTTTATTGTCATTACCAAGTCTTCATAAATATTACTTCCTAAATCATAAGTTCTTTTAGTTAAATCTATTTCTATTCTCTATGTTCTTTACGTTATAAATTTACAAATCCATACTGTTCCATTATAACTTTGAACCACTGTATAACGGTTAAAACAACAATGTAGTGGAATAATTAATATTAAAAAATATCAATGCACTTGTTTGTGTGTAGCAACCTGGAACTGGGTCGCTTTTTGAGAGTAAATGAATCTCATTTTATATGTATATTCGTATGTATGGTTATATGCATATATATATATATATAAGGTGTGTGTATGTATGTATATTCTTCTACTGCACAATCAAATATGTTTTTAAAATCATACAAGTGCGATCCAGCGTAAGCCAAGTCAAGCGGAACAGTGCTCTCAGTAGCATCCGGTGCGCGGTGGCGTATTAGGAACATGTGTTCATATAATCTTTAATACAGTATAGTATGTAAATGTAATGATTCTACACAAAGATAACTGTATTTTTATATATTTTTGTATATACATTGTCTCTATACTTTTTTTCTTTTACGTACATATGTACATATGTATGCGCATTGCGGTTTATTTCAGCTGTGAACAATTACTCTGAAACGTTCTATTTCGTGATTTCTCTATCTTTGTAGGGAGCAATCATATACTATGTACATTCACATAAATTTGCATAAATAAGTTAAAATGCATACGTGTGGACATATTTCCTAATCGTGACTGTGCTTTTCATTAACTAGTCCATTGATGTTAGCGGTCACGTAGTCCAGCCAATATCTGTATTTGATATTTGATTAAACGAATCAGTGAACTTTTTCTCTCAGGACAATTGCTGGTATCCGTATAAAGTCAGTAATTCGACTTTCGTTTGAAATGGTTGTTGTTGTTGAAATAAATATATCATTCTTCTTCTTCCTCTTGTATAAAAAATGATCATGCGTGTCTTTTGGTATGTAATTTATAGACTCGAAAACTACTAAACCGATTGAGGTTAAATTCATTAAATAAGTAGTATGTTTGCAATAGTGTCTGTTGTTCATAGGAAAAAATATACCAGGGGTGTCGCTGGAGTCGAGATATTTTAAACCCCGTATTTACAACCCGATTTGATTTCAATGCTAGCCACATAAATGTAAATTATATTTTTTTTTTGAAAATTTAACAAATAGGTGCCACTGCAGTCGAGATATCAGGGCTTCGGAGCAAAAATTTTTGTTCATGGTTCCGCTTTTAGTCTGCTCCACTGCTCAACTGTTAGAATTTCGAAACATTAAAACCCTATCCTATGAAGATCTCTTCTTTTTATCCCTTATAACACTTGTATTATAAAAGGCGTACCACGCTCATATTTTTTTATTGTTCTTTTTTTCATACACGATATTTTGTTTTTGCATTTCGGGATATATTCTGTTTCACAATTAAATTAATCTGTACAGAGCCGTATGATCCCGTACAATATGCGGTAACGATATACGCAAATACACTCAAACAGGCGCGGTGCGGTACAGTGCTGTACAGTGCGGTACGACATAAAACATTTTTACCATAGAACTCAAGTGACGAGCAGTAAGTGCTTGACTAAATCGACATCATTACCAGTTTAAAGTGCAACTATGTTTTTTGCATCAAATTTTTTCATTCGATTTTCGCTATGGACAAATCCATTCGATTTTTGACAAAAAATTTCAAATTTAAAAATATTTTTTAAATTGGGGCGTCAAGAGTTCCGCGTCAAATTTTCGACGTTTTCCCATCCTCTCAAAATTCGTTGTGTGGTGTTTTATTCTACTTGCCATTTCCTCTTTCTCATTTTTATCTTCTTTCTTTTTCACTTCTGTCTTCCGTACCGAACTTAAGGACCTAACGTACTGTCAAAATTGAAAATTGCAATTGATCGGCGCTAGTGCCGCGTTATTGTAGAATGCTCCATACAAACCGCTTGACGCGGCAATTTAGGGATGGGTCTCAACAACTTCAAATTTTATTTGATTTATTTTGTAATGAAAAATGTAAACTAAGGTATAAGCATTTTCATATTCATATTTTTATAAAGAAAAGTGTAAAATTTATAAAATATAATATATGTGTGTGCTTGTGTCGCACGGTCTGTTGTACAAGCGCCGTTGTTTTTTTACAACGGTGTTTCGCATTTTCAATACTGGATCTGTTTGAGTGTTCCCATATACTGCCATGGTATTTGATACTGTACGAACGCGTCAGTTTGCGCAGGGTTTAACGTAGAAACAAGAGATAACACGAGTTTACTAACTAACTTAACTAGCTTTATGCCATGTACATATTTCTTTTATGTTAAGTTGTAAGCTCGCATCAGTTGATTTCATTTTTCGCCAAAAAAATTGAAGGAGCTGTAGAAAAAGTAAAAATAGTATTTATGATTTTTTAAACACAAAATGCGAATAACTGGCACTCAGTGGTTTTGTCATAAAACGGCACTCATATCGGTCGTATTATTTCTGTAGAGATGCTTGATATTAACTTTGTTAGGAAACTCTGAATACCCTTATTGTTTTTTGTGGCAGCAATTACCACGATCTTTAGATGTTAGTTTCCTCTTTTCTCGCTTACTTCAAGCTTCATCTCTAACAAATGGGTATTCTACTGCAACACACCATATAAACTATTTGTTTTATTGCACAATCAGCTTAATTCGTTTTGTCTAAAAGCGAGCTGCTATACCTAAAACGGCTCCAACTTTAAAGTCTTAAGCAACCTTAAATCTTATATGTATGTATTATAAAAAGGCAGTGCATGTCTGTTGGTATGTGGTTTATAGACTCGAAAACTACTTAACCGATTGAGCTGAAAGTCATAGGATGTGTTTCCAATGGTGATTATTATCCATAGTGCAAAACAAAATTCCAATAGGTGGTGTCGTTCCAAAAACCATATTTACATACTTACATACATTCGATTCGATTCAAATTCACAATACTACATAAATATAAACTTTTAAGACCGATAGGTGCCGTATAATTCCCGTATATACAGTTCTATTTGATTCAAATTCAGACCATGTCCATAATTTGGAAATTTACCCGTGAGGTGGCGCTGAACCCGATATATCTCTACAAACCTTATTAACGATTCGATTGGTTTCAATCCTGGACACACATATACATACATACATATTAGACGCTTATTTTGTCCATTTGTAGGGTGTAGTGAATAGGGCCGAGTGAGCTAGTATTTTATAAAAAGCAAAAGGCAACTATCGTACACTTAAAAAGAAATCAAAATATATCTTTAGCGTACCGTAGAATTTTTTCGCAAAAAAATACACTCCGCAGCACCTCAATAGTTCATTTTTCAAAAGGTTTCTGATGTCAGATAACCCACTACCGATGATTAAACATTTTGACTTTGCCGGCTTACGCTTATCAGTTGTTTAAAAGTATCGTATTTATAATTTTCTTGAAATTTCTGTTTTTCAGTGGGCTTTGTACTGCCTTTGAGACAAACAATAGCTGAATCAAATTCTCGAGTGCAAGATAGTCACAAATGTTTAGAATTAGATGTGTGGCGTTGTCGTATTTAAAACAAAAGCTGCTGATAAGGCAAATGTTTGTGTTCGCAAGTTCCGACAATGGGGTCATATGAAACCAATGAGTTTCTATAATATTATTTATTTTCTAACAGAATTTTTACCGGCATAAATACATATGTATGTATATGATATTTTCAGTTGAGTTTCGTAAGTACTATGTACAGGGTGGGCCAAAAGAGACCATGGGGTGTAAGAGTTTAATAACTTTTTCGTTTATTAATTTTTTTTTATTTTATTTATTTTATTAAAACCCGCAGATCATCGGCAACGTCTAAATTTTGCAGTTAAATTTCAAGAGTTGGCCAGAAATGAAATCAACTTTATTAAAAATTTGATTATGAGTGATGAAGCTCATTTTCATTTGAATGGCTTTGTTAATAACCAGAACTGTAGGTTCTGGGGTTATCGAAATCCAAGAGCCATTCATCAACGCCAATTGCACCCCATCAGGTGTACAGTATGGTGTGGGATCACATCTGAAAATGTCATTGGGCCTTACTTCTTCGAGAATGAAGATGGAAGTGCTGTAACCGTAAATGGAGAGCGGTATCGGTTTATGATAGAAAATTTTTTACGTCCTGCTCTTGAAAACAGACCTGGTATGTGGTTTCAGCAGGACGGATCCACTGCCCATACTGCCTGAGACACAATGGAACACAATGGACAAATTTTTGGAAGGCGAATAATTTCCAGAAATTCGGAAATTATTTGGCCAGCGCGATCGCCAGATTTGACAGCACCCGACTATTTTCTTTGGGGTTATTTGAAGGAGCGAGTGTATGTGAACAAGCCAGAGACAATCTTTGAACGCTACAGCCACAAGTTTTGAAAGATGTTATGGAAAATGCTCTAAAAAGAGCCCATCAGTGCGAAGCTGAAAACGGTGGTCATTTAAGAGACATCATTTTTCATACTTAGTGTAAAAAAAATTCCCTTTTTTATATTATTATTTAATCTGAAAGAAAAAATAAAAAAAAATTAAGAAACGAAAAAGTTATTAAACTCTTACACCCCTTGGTTTCTTTTGGCTCACCCTGTACATACTTAAGTATGTACGTATACATATCGTGTATTTTCTTACATAACCCTACCATATATTGACAATTTTTCTTTATTTAATTTTAAGTATTATTTTTAATGAAAGCATTTATTCTATAGCAAAAAGTCTTATAGTGAAATTTTGAAGCGCTTACACATTACTCTTGATTTTTGATCATTTTTTGCTCACGCACCTTTGAAAATTCTTCCATCGAGATTTTTCTTTTTTTTTATGGAAAACTCTGCACTAGGGTTTTTATACTAAAATTTTTAAAATTCATTCTGACAGATCCGATATGGCGACCGATCCAATTCAGGATTACTATTTGCATTTTCCAGAGGTCAGCCACAGGAGGGTACAAGTGTGAGAAACTCTATTTTTTTTGTTTAGTTTTTTAAGATTTTGTAAGTTTTTCATATAAAGTTTTTGTCGAGTTTTTTATTTTTATTTATTTTGTTTTTTTTTTTTTAGTATGTATATCTTTTTTATTGCGGCTTGCAATTTCGCAAAAGTCTGTATATGTACTTATTAAATAAAGAAAAATAGTAACAAAATAGTGTTGATTACCAATTGTAAACATTTTAAGAACATTTTTTTAAATCTGCCAAAATTGTTTAAATTTTTTGTTTATCAAATGATTTTCTTAGTTAGTGGCTTGATATATATGATATAATACAAAAACTGGTATATCGAGCAAAATTTGTAAAGTGTACCCGCTCAAAAAGTTGATGTCACCGATTCCAATGAAACTTTGTATAAATGTTGTATTATTTGTTCTCAACATTTGTGGAAGGAGGTGAAGGAGAGTTGATTGTGGTATGTTGCCACTTACCGGGGTTTATAGTTTTGTGAACGTAAAAGTTTGATTATTCATAAGTTATATAATATATATGTATGTGTTTGTCATTTGCTTTAATTCCATAATTCTTGTGTTTTTTGTTTTATCTTAAAAAAAGATTCGCCTCTGAGTTTAGCCAAACTTTTGGCTGGAAAATGAACTAAAGTTGCACTAATTTTCAAATTGATCAATTTAGCCTATCAATTAATTGATCAAACAAAGAATCTAAAAATATTTATTATGTTTTTTTTTATAGGATTTTTTACGTTCTTTGCGATGAAAATATTTTTGACATGAAACAAAATTTGTTTGTGGACAAAAAGACGTTTTCAAGTATTGCTTTGCATTTTTCGCACGAAAAGTGGTAAATAAAAAGCTTATCCTATATGTAGAACGACATGTAGATCATTATAGGACGAAAACAATTACATAATAAATTAATTACCTGGCGTCGTCATTGGGTTTTCGGTGGGTTTATATCGTTTATGGATATTTTATTAGCAAACATCCGAGTGGTTCCTGAATTGGTAAAACTTCCCATATTAATCATTTACCCGTCGGAATCGTCATAACTCTGAAGGCCCCTCCATTTGTGGTACAAATGTGCAAAACAAAATTTTTATAGACAGAAATTCGCTGGAGAGAGTTTCGCTATAGGGAAGTCCACATATCTGTTCCGAAAGAAATATTGCCATGTTAAATTGATGTTCGCCAATGTTTTTGCCAAAAATGTCAAATTCAAATTGATATTGCTATGTAGCACATGTTGTAAAATGTTGTTTGTAATTTAAAAAATTATTTATAATTGACATAAGCCAATTCCGAACGGCTATTCCTCTACAGGTTTAACAATTTGAACCGAAAGCGTTTTAAAACAGAAAAGGCAATACCACTTATCTAGTACTTCTGAAGTTAACCCAGAGGTTCTAAACTCTACGTATTAAAGAAGTAAAATACTTAGTATGTATGATAGTCGACAATTTTAATTCTTATTTCCTATAAAAATTTTGCACTTTTTATAAATCACATATAAAAGACAAAGTTTTTTAGACAGATGTATTTCAGTTAAGGAGCTATAACGTTGATAAAACTACATTCATAGTATAAATCAGGGACGTAAACCGAATGAAAAATCCGATCGGTTCTGCTCAGCGGTTCGGACGGTTTTTGCACCTTCGGTTCGCTAATTTAAACGAATGTTGCACATTGTACACGTAGTAAAAAACTCTTATTTGATAAAAAAAAAAATTGATTTACAATAATCAGTTGAGATTGAGGAGAAGAATATCTTCTAGCATGTCATCGTCAATATTATAGACAGGTCCACGAGAATAAATGTTCGGCGGAAACCCCCCTATTTACCGAAACCTGAGTTGCTGGAACACCAAAAATTATTTTAGCCAATTCAGACCATTTCTTGTCTGGGTAATTATTCCAAAAGTTCAAAATAGTAACATATATTGTATAATCAAATGAATTGATTTTAATGATATATTTAATGATACATACATATATTACTTTAAAGTTTTCATTCATTTGGGGACAATATTTTTATTAAAAAATTGGTCGATACGACCATTAAACCTTTTTAAAAGTGATTCGGTTTTTGGTTCGGATCAAACATTTGTGAAAAATTTCGGGTCGGTTAATAGTTCAGTTAATTAGTAGGAAAAACCGGTTCAAAACCGCATTTCTAAGTGTAAAACTTAAAGATTCCGGAGACTGTATCACAAAGATGTTGCTCAATTCTATTTTGAAACTAACAGCTACCAGCTCTAAAGCGCATAGAAAATGTAGTGTTGAGTAATCAACAATAAGATGTGCAATATATAGCAGCTTCGTACAAATAAATAAAATGTGCAAATTACTTGCAGTTGTTTCATGTTTCGGCCAAATTACTTCGCGTTCATGCGTGTCATTCCTAACTTATATTAGTTATGTTTTCGTATTCTCCAGTAAAAAACTATCCAGTAACTTGCCTGTAACGAAATTTCTGAGCGTAACCAAAATTTGCTCCCAATGACAGAAGCATGCAAAATGATCAAAGGACAAAATGTGCGAGATTGTGTACATTTTTAATCTATTTAAATTCTACTGTGATAATATCTTTTCTTTAATTGACAATCACGAAAGAAAGTTTCTAGAGGGAGTAAAAATCAAGGAACGGTTGAGTAAAATACAAATATTTCAAAATCTGTGTACCAGTTTGGGTATGGGAGAATACGTAATTCGACTATTATCGATAAAATTTAGAGCCCACATTCATTTGTTCTGGATTTCGTTCTTAATTTATCGCAATTTGTAACTAAATTAAGAATGACCCATAAATTAAGATAGTGTGACCAGGCTTTAAAAGTCGCTTTAATTCAAAGCGGGTACGAGTCGGTGCGCCGTTTATATTAAAAAATCATCATTTCATTACAGGAAATATGTTCAATTATCTTATAATTGATTTCAGTGTTTAAACGACAATGGGGAGTAGAAAGGTAGTTGCTAGAATTGTCCTAAGAGACAACCAACCCACACGCTAGTTGAAGAGATAGATATGTATATTCTTAAGAGACTATTTTCCATTATAATAGTAGTCTTTACTGTTTCTTCACTGTACATTCCTTTTCGAATTTTAGTTTATTAGCTTAATACAGTATCTAAGATGATTTGTATGCAAAATAAATTATACTCGTAAAAAGTATCTGTATTGTATTTGAAAATCATTTGTGGTTTATGTATTGACCTTAACCAATGCTAACAAATTAAATTGGTGTGAAACAACACATCAACTATAACAAAAAATGAGTTTAATGCACTCCATCTGATACATATCGAGCATTTATGTATAGCGCGCGAAAAACAGAAATGCTATAACGGCTTGTGACATATTTAGTTGTTTAATTGAAATTCAGCTATATTTTAAAATTAATCTACAATTTATTTGTCTATAAACAATACTCTGAATGCATCAATGCTCATATATGGCTTAACCTACATCTTAAAACCAAATATGTTCTATTTATGTTGCTTCCAGGTCAATACGCTCGGTATGGATGAGACGTGGAAAGGTGGCGATATGGACGGCTTGGGTGGTGGCTTTAAAATACGCTTGCTGCGCGAAGCTGTAAAGCCATTCAAGGATGATAAAGATACAATTATCTTGTTTACCGATAGGTATTTAAATTCTTTATTGGTTTATTTTAATTTTATTTCTAATCCACATTTCCCACATTTATTATCTATCTCCTACAGCTATGATGTCGTCTTCACTAGTGGCCTAAAGGAAATCTATCAGAAATTCAAAGAATTTGGCGCCAAAGTGCTCTTCTCAGCAGAAAAATTCTGTTGGCCTGATATAAAATTGGCATCGAAATATCCACCTGTTTCGGAGGCCAACTCATCGCCATACCTCAACTCAGGGGCATTTATCGGTTATGCCCCACAAATATATAGCATTTTAAATGATATGGAAATCAAAGATGATGAAGATGACCAACGTTACTATACGAAGATATTCCTTGATACGGAGAAACGTAAAAAATTGAGCATACAATTGGACACACAATCACGTTTGTTTCAAAATCTGAATGGCGCACGTGAAGATGTCAAGCTGAATGTTGACTTGGACTCGAATGAGGGTAAATTGCAGAATATTAATTTTATGACCGAACCGTGCATCATACATGGCAATGGTCCAAGTAAGGTGGAGTTAAATGCATTTGCGAATTATTTGGCGAAAACTTTCAATGGCGATTGTCTGATATGTCAGGAAGAACGCCTAGAGTTGGATGTGAGTGTGTGGTTCAACCGATGTCAAGTCTTTTAATTTATTAAGTTTTTGAAAATTTTCGCTTACAGGAAAATAATCTGCCAGTCATAACCATAGCGCTCATCATAACACAAGCAGTGCCTTTTTTCGATATGTTTTTGCAGAGAATCGAAAATATCAACTACCCTAAAGAGAAATTGCATTTATATATTTATAGTAATGTGCGTATAAACTGAAATCAATTTTAGCTTATTTGTGATTACAAAAAAAAATGTATTCGCTAACCAACTACAATTGCAGCAAAAATTCCACGATGATATGGCAAAATCATTCCTCAAGCGGTTGGAGCATGAGTACCGTAGCGCGAAAATTGTGCTGTCCAACGATGAGTTGAATGAGCAACGCGGTCGCGAATTGGCACTGTAGGTTTTAATGTGAATTTTGCTTCTTTTAAATTTTTGCTAACATTTCTTCCCATTCTACACAGCCAACAAGCCAAACTAAAGGAGAGTGCTTACATATTCTTTGTGGATGCTGCTGTGCAAGTGGATGACCCGCAATTGCTACGCGAATTGTTAATAATGAATAGGTGCTTACTTTTGCACAAAATTATCATTATATTTCCTCAAACAATCTAACATTATTCAATGTTTTCATTTTCATGTCAGACAATTTGTCGCGCCTGTGGTGAGCAAATACGATGAGCTATGGAGCAATTTCTGGGGTGCACTCTCCGATGGCGGATATTATGCGCGCTCACATGACTATGTCGACATTGTGAAGGGCTCTTTTACGTGAGTAAAAAACTAGTTTTGTCGTTAAAAATTACAGCTAAATTTTATTCGTGAAATTTTCATTACATTCAAACTTCTTAATTTTGTTGGGTAATTCATAAGGTCTCTTATTTGTATCATCACTGTTGATTCACATGAAAAGTTTGAATAACGCTAATACAACTTTGGAACTCTTGAGTAAGAAATACAATATAACACTTGGCGGGCTGTTCAGAAGATTTTTATTTTCATAAAACTCTATGTCACAATATGTCACCCAACGGTTATTAACTTATTAAATGACACTATATTTTTACTTGTGAAAAAATAATGAAAAAAAAATTACTACAAAAAATGTAACTACTCCCAAACTAATCGAAAGCAATCGAAAAATCTGTCTTAAAGCTACGCCGATCAATTGAGTACATATTATCAGCTGTGCATTCATAGAGTCCCGCATCCATTTGTGTAGCCGGATCGATTTCGATTTTAGATTTTACCTTATCATCGCCAATCCGCCATTCATGCACCTATGATAAGGAATGTTATTTGAAACTAAAATATTTATATAAATAAATCGCACTCACGTGCATGTAGAGATGTTGAAAAATCTCCGTGCCATCCTTATACCAAGTGATGTGTGGACGAGGATTACCTTTGGCCACACAAAGGAAAGCAATTTTATGACCCAACACGTATTCATAATCGAAATGTGAGGCTTGCAGAATTTTAGCACCCTGTAAAAATAGAAGTATTGTAAAATTGTTCTTAAAATTTCAATGCTTTTAAATGAAAATAGGAGGAGAATTCATTGGAGTTCGACTGTATCTGTTAAAAAATGAATTTAGTCTGTTAATCGGCATGTCATAAATTATGTAATTTGAATATTTTGCTTAGAGCTTCATGTAGTGTTGCTTTACATACTTAGTTTGAGCTTGGCTTGTAATTTTTGTTTAAATTTGATATTTATTAGAATGTTTTTGGATTCTTAACAGTTCTTATAATTTACGCAGTTGTAATTTATTTTATTTTTATTATTTTACTACTTCTCTGGCTTTTTACATTTCCCGCCAGCGGTATCACAACGGGCTTTGTCAGCCTACGTGCGCATCCTTGGACTTACATGGTTGCAGGCGCTCTAACCTAACCTAATTTTTCAGCTCTAAAGCACTTTTTCGCAATCTGGATCATTTCATTCGAGATTATTTTTAAAACACAAAATTTAATAATAATGACTTTTAGCGACCCTTCCAGTTAAAAAAAAAATATTTCTTTTCACATTTAAATATATACAGTTTTAAAAATAAAAAGTTTTTTTTTTCAATGCAACCCAATCCGAAATCATACAAACAAAAATAACAAGCACAAAAACAAAAATAACAAAATAACAAATAGAACATTTTAACATTCAGAATTACATGTTGAAAATCTCAGCAGCGAAAATTCACCACCTTATATAAATTCACCTCGATAAAACCGTAACGAAATTTTGTCAAAAACCTTTATGATTAATATTATTTTATCTTTAAATTACAGTTTTATTTGAACACGCATCCCTTAAAACCGTATTACATTTTCGCAAAATTTAAAACTCTGTTTTAAAGTCCATCCATCATACCAAAAAATATATATATTTTTTTAATTATTGAAAGTTATCAACTTAGAAACTCAACCCTGCAAAACTACTTCCTCATTAACTGAAAAATGATATATGAGATTTAAAAAAAAAGTTCTTAAATAGTAAAATACTTAATTATTTTTGAGTAATTTCACATTACAAGCAAATGTATTTGGTATGAGCTGTCTTGTTGTTTTTTTTTTGCATAAAAAATGCAATAAAACTTTTACCCACTAGGCATCTAGAAAATAACTATTTGCAACGAATAAAATTGGATTTAGAAACACAATTTCAAGATAGTATTTAGTCTTTGAAATTCCTGTTTTACACGCATTTGAATTTTGAAATTATCATTTACCCACTTACATTATTATTATTATAATACTGATCCGATTCGGGATCGCGATATTTGCCTGTTATGGGTAATCCAATTTGTACCTGCAAATTTGAAATACCGAAAAATTTTAAATTTTATTTATATTATCCACGCAATATTCTTCTCTGTTTTAAAAGCCCATACTCTCGATTTGGTGCGTCCTCGGCCACGTCCACGTCGACCGTCGCATATTTGACAGCTTAACATCAGCACAACAATGCAAATCAAAAGCAATTTAACATTCATTATTTTGTAATGAACTAGATTGAGAGTGGAAGTGATATATTTGTGTATTTTTTTTCTTCTCTTTGAATTAACTATTTTTCAGATTTTGATCTTGAAATTTGTATTGTATATATTTGAATTTCTATTTCTATTTCTTTTATGTGACTCGGTATGTTTCGCCTCGGCTCGAGAGTGTTAACACTTTAACGCGCTGTACGCTCGCCCGTTTCGATCACTGCCACCTTGTCGCTTTCTGTACGCTCCAACCAAATAAATACGACTAAATGTTCATTATATTCTGAATCTGCGCTAAATCAAGCCTTTCGCGCCTCAATACGGACAATTGTACTCTGATGAGTTAGCAGAGTATGGCTGAGGGGGGTGTGCCAGAGGCAGATAGTTGCAGCGCAGCATGATGCTGGTTAAATTTTTACAATTTAGCAGCGAAAGTAATGTTATTGTTTTTATCCACACCTTTGGCACCTAGCCTGGCATCCGCAGTATGTAGGGACCAATCATTTCGCGTTGGCTATGGAATATTCTCTGCATTGCTATATTTGTATTATGTAGTATGTTTGCAGACAAAATCATGTGCTAACGCAGTGATGAAACGTTTGACACCTTTCCGTATCTATCAGCTTGTAGCAAGGAGGGCAATTTTAAATTTTAAATTTGTTTGCTTGGTTTCAAGTACTTTGCGGCACAGTGTGTTGGTTATTAAATTTCATCAAGCTATTCTGGACGACGGTAAAATATGGATTACATAGAAGCTGAGCTTTTTATGTAATGACATTGTGGCATTGTTGCATATTTACAGGCGCTGAAAATTAACAATAGTTCAAATTTGTTGTTAGAATTACTTACTTACATTCTATGATTTTTTTCATTATTTTTAGTGTGTACATATTCACCAATTTACTAGGTAGAATATAAAAGTAAGTACGTGAAATTCAAATGTTTGCAAAATCGGCACCACCTACTTTAAAGCAAATATATCTGTCTACGTAACTACACCTTGCGTTTAAACTCATTCAATATAATTTCAAAAATTACACCAAAAACCTACGAACATCTCCCATAAAACACTAATTTACAAAAGCTCAAAAAATTGTACTAACATAATAATATTTACACTTTTAACAAACTTTTGTATTAAGTTAAAAAAATTAAGTTATATGAATTGAAAACTTGAAACTTTGATTTATATATTTTTTGTTGTAGTATAAGCTATTTTTCTATAAGTAGTAAAAAATTAAATAAAGACAAACACCTTGTCAAAATGTGTCAATAAGTTGCGCTACTATTTCAATTTTCATAGGTCTTTTTACCCTATTTGTCAAATGTTAGTGTTACATATTTATATTTATAGAGTTGGCTCAAAAAATAGTATAAAGTTTTCCAAATTTTACATTTTTTCACTGGTCAAAAATTAACAAATTTACCAATTTTTTGTATTGTTTATCAACAAAAGTCACACTGTGACACACTTCGTGACATTAACTTATTAACTCTTTACAATTCACTAAAATAACAACGAACGCCTCTTCTCAGCACCCATGACAGAATACTAGAAAAAAATCAGCGATCAACGGAAAATCTCTTGAATTAAATAATTGAGCCAATTTGTCGCCAAATGCTATCCTACTGCCTAGTAGCCAATCACACATCCATGCATGCATACGTCGCATATTCATATGTATATATAAGTGTAAATATGTGCTGCAGTGTAAAATCTGGCCTCCCAATATAGTAACACTTGCTCACTATCCGTATGGGGCTACCTACATACATCCAACCTAATTTAAAATAACTAAACTCTCGTTAAGTTGTTTGTTTACTATAATTTAAATTAAATAAAAATTATTTTGCACATTTTTGCATTTACCGGCGGTTTTAGTACTTAAAGTTTAATTTAAGATTTTCCACAATGTTCTACAAACATTTGAATTATAGTACTAAAAATTCAAACAGAAAATTATTGCTTATTCTGTGCATTTTAATTCGTATACGCTTAAAATTCTGTTTTCTGAAAAGATTTCAATTTACACAATAAGAAAATTAGTCTACTAAAAATTAATCATAACGTAATCGGTGCGAAAACCACGTCTATCAATCGCGTAAATATTGTCCGCTTGGCACTCGTAGTAGCCTACGTAGTAGAGAAAGACATTTTTTTAAATAAAATAAAAATTAAGATGTTTTAATTAAGAGAAAAAATATGCATAAATAATAAATATACGCACCTGCATCCATTTGCGTGGTCGGATCGATTTCCATTTTCGATTTTATAATATCCGCATCGATGTGCGACTCGTGCACCTGTTAAAGTGAAGTAAAAATGCATTATTGTTAATATACTACTAAAATTGACAACTGCTATCTAATGAAGTATCTGGAGTATAACGAGAAACGACGGTTACTTAATGCATTTATTTTACTCACTTGAAAAAATCGATGTTGATATAATTCGGCGCCATCTTTGAACCAAGTGATTGTGGGACGTGGGTTGCCTATTGGAAGTTAATATAAAACTTATATAAGTTTTCACATTATTTATTAAATATCGCTGTAATACCAAAGTATTTTCCGAACTAAAATGATTTACTTACCCTGTGCCATGCAAAAGAAAGTTATTTTTCGTCCCAGCGTATAGTCAAGTTCAAAATGCGACGACTTGATAATTTTGGCGCCCTAGACAATAAAAATATGAAATCAGTCAAGTGTTCATAAACATATAAATTGTAAATTTGAGTTTTTACATTTTCATGATCATAATAATTGACTGCATCCTGTGAGCGATGTTGTATTACAACGGGCTTTTTGCCTGTGTAGTTTCTTCGCAGCACGCCGCGTGCACCAACGGTGCCTGTGAGCAGAGAAAGAGAAAGAGAGATAGTGAAATGTTTAATTTTATAATAAATTCGATCTTGATGTAAATCTTACTTTTCCCCCCCAAATCCATTGAATAACCCTATCTTGTACATATTCTCTCTTAAGTCGATATTGAATCCCTTAAGTCCGAAATTTGTAAAAATTCAAATTAGAAAATGTGTATAACGCGCTCTTGTTTTAATAAGTTAAACCAAAATCCTAAAATTAAAGTTTAAGTAAATTCCTTTTTTCTAAAACTCATATTTTTTTTAAAAATTATTTTTAAATCTGATTTCTATATTTTTAAACTTTTATTAAAACTTTCTTTTTCATCACCTAATTTCAATGATTTTAAAAATATGTTTCAAAGACTCGTCAAAATTGGGCATGAAAAAAAAATTGTCTTAATTTTGCATACTTTTTAAAAATCATCGATAATTTTAAGTCACTTTAAACTTTATTTTACTAAATTTACATACCACAAAATTTAAAAAATGTTAGTATTTTTGTAAAAAAATTTGTAATCTTGGTTTAAACTTTTTTTTTTATATAAAAAACCTATAAAATAATATTAAATAAATTTGTAACTTGTCAATGCGATGGGTTTCTATTATTTTTAGCTCTTTTCTAAAACCTCTCAAAAGTTATTTCATTCAAGCCTGATGTTTTAGTTTTGTTTTTAAATCTTTATCTTATAAAAATAAAATAACAAATACTATATATTATTGTGAAAAGAGGAATAATGATGATAGTTTAAACATATTTATTTTTTTAGAATGTTTATTTTTGTAAGAGTTTATTTCGCTGTCTGTTTTGCGTTTCTGTTTATAAAATCAGTTTTTGATGGTACATACGTTGAGCTATTTCGGTAAAGTCGTTTCCAGCTATTTAATTGTAGCACTACTACTTAGCTTATCCATATTAAAAATAAATTTGTAGGAAATTGAGCGCTGATCTTATAATAATTTCACTTCAAACTTTAGGGCTGACTGTAAAAAAGAAGTAGTTAAAAAAATTCACTTCATCACTTCTGGTTCTGGTTTTCAACATTATTTTGCAAAGGTTCGAAGTTTCCGATCATGACTTCAAAAACAAAAATATGTCTTACATTTAAATTTTTTTGCAAATGCACTCTTGCTATAATATCATTTTTATCACGTACATGTCTTTCCTTTCAAGCCTAAAATAAAAATGTTCTGATGAAATAATTCACCGTTTAGTTAAGCAAAGCTGTTGTTTATCAGAGCATATTGCTAAAAGTTGAATCAAAATAATAAATTTTTCTGTGAAAGATCAGAATTTCATGGGTCTGAAAACAAAAACTCTAAAGTTAAATAAGTTGCCCCCAGATATGTTGATATCATTCACTTACGTTGGGCTTTGCTACCGCAGAGCAACAGCAAATTTATCGAAATTAAATAAATATAAATAAGACTGTTGTTAAAGACAATGCGCATTGTTTATAATATTTGTGGGTACTTAAATTTATTTATTTTATTACAACTTTGTTACAATTTTAGTTTTTAACTTTTGCAGAAAGGTTCTGTTAGAGTTTTTTATAGTTTAATGGTTTTTTTTCTTCGTTTCCAATTTTAAGTTCTATTTACATATGTCTCCAACTTATTTCACGCTAAAAATGTTGCAAGCTTTAACTGTCTATCACTTCACTGTTTCGCGTGTTAGCTCAAAGGCATATTCCTGCACCTATTGACCAGGCGAAATCCGCGATCGAACTGTGTGTCGTCGTCATGAACAACATCGTCGCCACCAGTATTTCTACTCTCCACCCCAATCCGCTAAGTACATATGTATGTATGTCTGTATGTATGTACACTAACCTCCCCCATACATTGCCACATTGGCGAATAACCGCTTTAGTGTCACAGAGTTTGCTAATTCTTTCTATGGACTCAGGTTGTTTACTCTCCGACATTAAATTGATAAATTGCCCACAGATCCTAAAAAAAAATTTGCATGCACTTGTTTCGTTGATGACGATTCGTGCCTGAAACTATGTATCGTTGATTGCTTTGTGAATTTGTTTACTTTATTGCAGAATTGCGAAAACAAGAAAACAAAGATTTTTATTCGCGTTCATTGTCTGTACTCAGACAAATTCATGCTTTCTTCAATTCCTTCATCCAGCATTAACATTTTTTGCATTCATAATATTTTCAGCTGTAATTTTAGCTACTGCTATAGTTCCATCTTTATCTGCATTTTTATTCTTCTATGTAGGTACATTGCTTTTATACATGCAAACTATTTATATTTATTTTTATGCTTTTCTGAATTTCATTTTAGTGGCATGTGGAATGTTCCGTATGTGTCCAGTGTTTATCTGATTAAGAGCAGTGCATTCAAACATATCTCGTATCAGCATCGCGACTATGACCCCGATATGGTAATGTGCGATTCACTACGGAGAGCTGTAAGTATATACAAACATATGTGTTATGTGTACAATAAAATAAATATATATTTACATACTGTATGCATATAACCAATTGCACCGACAGCGTCAAAATGTGGCCAGCAGAATCTTGAACCCTTTTGACTTCCCCTGAATTCTTACCCAACCAACATTTGCGATAGCTAAAGGATAGTCAATTTCAAACATTTGTCCACTCCTTTTTGTTGTTCCGATTTTCGAATGATTTTCTGTGATCCCATGCCCGGTTTCCCCGCTGTGCTATCTTCAGTGTAATTTTTTTTCTGGACAGGAAGGTAAAAAAACTATCGAGGCAATGCTGTTAATAAATTAGACAAAGAGAAAAACAACGGAGCAAGCTTACAATATCGGTAATACCAAGCGAGAATCAAGAGAAATAATTACCACAACAGTCGATTCTACGATACGGGAACGACCCGGATTTATATTCGGCCAAGGACTGTCACTTTAGCAGTATTCCCCAAAATTTTATGGGGAATGTTTTCTACTGTTACAACAACAACAACAACAAATAATTGAAGAGAAAAAATTAAAAACGATAACAATGAAGTATATAACAAGGAAAAAAATACGATCAAAACTTTAAAGCGCAAACTTAGGGGCAACAGCATACTTCTAAGGAAAGCGGACAAATAAAAGACCAAACTATGTATTGAGGAAATAAATTAATACCCATACTAAAAAGATACAACCATCGGAACAAACTTGGGTAACGCACCCCTTAAGTCAAATTAATCCAGCAGCTCCACCACTGTTAGCGCTACCAAAGGTTCACAAGCCGGATATTCCATTGAGTTCCATCGTCAACCATAAATCGGTATCTAGTTATAAACTATCTAAATACATAAAGACGATTCTAAAAGATACCATCACGAGATATGTGATTGACAGACTTCAGACTAAAATTCGTAACAGAGAACAAATTAGTCGACATTAAAGATTCATACCCGTCCATATCTCTACCAGAGTCAATGGACATGGTGCATGAAGCAATTCTCGAAGAAACAAAAGGAGGGGAAAATAAACTATCAGGATCTCACAATAAAGATTGTTAGAACTCTAGGTAAGATTAATTATGAAATTTATAGGAAATCAACAGTCACAGGCACGAACATGTCGAACCATCCACAGCAACACTCAAAGTACAGCAATAAGGTATCTAGCTAATATACTAAATTATAATATTAATCAGCAAAAGTCAAATTATTCAATGATGAATTAGACGAGATTTTCTGTTAGAGGAACGATGGGATGGGATGCGACTTATTTGTAATCTACGTTCTTTGCTTATGCAAAATACAACGGATCAGCATGAATACAGATGAGCCAATAAAACGGCAAGACATATACAAGTTGACTTGCGAATGTCAAAACAGCTTCTTAGGACAAGCAGGACGTAAAATAAGAACAAGATTTCGCGAACACATACGGGACTATAAGAAGAAGGTACGGAGTAATACCATGTGTTCTACAGTAAATCTTCACCAGTAAAAAAGAAAACAGATAAAGCGCCGACGGAACTAACTTTAAAAAGGGAAATATGGAAAGAGAAAACATTTGACGAAATAATAATAAACGAAACGTCAAATCTGAACCGATATGTAATATCTGAGCTTTTAAAACTTAAGTACGAAAAATATCTTAGGTACCACCACAAGCATGAATCTATAAAGCAAACACGCACGGGACAATCGTAATGCGAACGTAAAGTGGAACCTTCATTAAAAATAATTTTAAAAAAAGATCGAAAAATTATACTGAAGATGGCACAGCAAAATATGCCCGTTCCAATATACATATGTACATCAAATTTGTTCACCCTACTACAAGTCATCCAGAAATTGCAAAACCTCCGTTACCTTGAGCCTTGTATCGCGTATTAATCACTTTGATTATCAGAGAAACCACTAAATAATTTCCCAGTTGGTAGAGAGGTTTCATTCCTAATTATCTTTCGAATGCTGACTGGGTATATATTTTTAATTTATTTATATAAATAAGTGAGATATGTCTCACTGTAGGTGCGGAGGACGGACAATGATCTTCCCCCAAATTGATAAATAAAAATCATATAAATATGAAAAGAAAAACACATTTTTTTTAAACACTCACCAGACGACACTTTCGTTGCGCCGCGGCCGTTGTGTTATTCTACAAGTATTAGTCCGTAATTATTCTAGTATTTTCCTCTAGAAGTACAGGAATTTGACAGAGGCTTAGATGAATAGGAACGCTTCTTCTGGTGGCCCTTCAAACCCTTTCAGGTTTCCCGAAATACTTAATGTCCTACACCTAGTATGGATTGACGTCGTGCTGCAGAAGAGACCTAAAGATATGCACACTTTTTGGAACACATTTCAAGCAAAACTTTCGCTCTACCGAAAATGAAAGATGTTTTACGTCTGATGAGGTTAGCAGATCTAAATTAAGTTAGTATATTCTGCATCATTTGATGGATCCAGGTGGATCGGCGATGCTGAAATATCTTGGTGCAGCGAACAAAATTTGTCCTGCTAAGGTCCTGTCTGTCTATGGCCACTCTAATATTTGTTGACGTGTAGAAAGCAGATAAAATAGTGTCACTGCTGAAGCTATGAAACCCGGCCAATAAAAGAGAATCTTATCTACCAATTTTCTAGTTCTCTCCAGAAAGTGTAAAGCACCACCACAGTTCGTAATGATGTAAACATCGAGAGAATCACAGCCTTAACTGTAACCCTATCTGTGAGAGAGCCGCGCGGGTGGAATTAGATCCCTCGCAACGCGACTAAAACTCTCTTATTTCACCGTTTGAAGCAGTCGACCTCTTGGGTTGTTGCTGTTGTTGTAATATCATTAAACATTTCCCCATACCCCGCAGTAGCTAACCTCGCCGAGACGACTAGTAACTAAATAACGACCGAGCACCTATTGTAGAAGCCGACCGAACATTTTAAAATTTTAGATTTTATTATTGCTATTAAAAAAAGCCACATAAGTTTTAATCACATCTATTCCATAAAAACACTTATGTTTGTAAAAAAAACACAATTAAAAGCTCGAGCAAAATAGTTTCATTCACATTATTTCCTAACTTTGATCAAAAGTAAAGCGATTAATTTCGTTCCGCGGAGATAAGAGATCTCACTGTTAAAATATCGTACGGTATTTTACATCAAAAACTCATACAAATCTTTTCCCGTCTACTATATTTACAGGGTGTCTTCATGTACGTCACCAACCAACGTGTCTACGGTCATTTGGTAAATGCTGATAACTTCGATACAACGCTCACTCGTCCTGATTTCTATACACTCTTCAGCAACAAATATGATTGGGTCAAGAAGTATATACATCCCAACTACTTCAAACATTTGGAAGCCAATTCGACTATAGAGCAACCCTGTCCGGATGTATTCTGGTTCCAAGTTGGCACTGATGCCTTCTGTGATGATATGGTGGCAATTATGGAAAACTTTGGAAAGTGGTCCGATGGCAACAATAAGGATACTCGGCTAGAGGGTGGCTATGAAGCAGTACCTACGCGAGATATACACATGAAACAGGTGGGGTTGGACCCACTGTGGTTGGAATTCCTCGATTTCATAATACGTCCGCTGCAGGAGAAAGTGTTCGTTGGTTACTTTCATAACGTAAGTGCAAGGAAAATATATTTGATATTCGAAAAAGAAAGTATTTACAGTATTTGTATCTCATTACAGCCGCCACGCTCGCTCATGAACTTTGTGGTGCGCTACCGCCCAGATGAGCAACCCTCGTTGCGGCCACATCATGACTCCTCTACATACACCATCAATATAGCACTGAATTCTGTAGATGTGGACTACGAGGGTGGTGGCTGCCGTTTCTTACGCTACAACTGTCAGGTTAATAAGACGCGCAAAGGTTGGCTGTTTATGCATCCAGGACGTTTGACGCACTACCACGAGGGTTTGCCGGTAACCAATGGGACGCGTTATATAATGATTTCTTTTGTTGATCCATAAATTCGGCCAGTCTGTGGGAGTATGGACTACAGTTATTTAGAATTTAAGCACAAACTGCCATTGGCGTCTCCAAAGATTACCTTTAGTCGTGTTGTAGTTGTTTTCTATGTAATAACGCGCGTTAAAAGCTTTCTTAGTTGTCAAGTCGAATTGTAAGAGACTACTTAATTCTAAAAAAACTAAACGTGAACAAAATCGTTAAGAATTTACTGCTATTTAAGCAATTCATACACATACATACATTCATAAATACAATTTTATACACACAAATATACATATTATTGTTTACGAGCAATAACAAAACAAGTGAAAAACTAGTTGTGTGCACAACGTGCGTAACTTACTGAATACTCGTCATCAAGAATGAATTTATATTTTATAAAATTGATTATTTCGTATCAACAAATGATTTTACAAATATACAAATAAACCAACTTGTCTCTATGTGAAACTGTATAATTTTTATGATTACCTTATTTCCAAACTTCCCCCGAGCATTTAAATTACAAGGATTTGGAGCTATTTACTTTACTCGTCATTGAATGCGAGACCACAAATCAATACTCTTACTTCTTAATTAATTGGCGCTATAACCTCTTACGAGATTTTGGCCGAGTTTAACAAATTGCGCCAGTCACTTCTTCTCCCTGCTAACTGGCGCCAATTGGAAATACAACGCAGAGGACGCCGTCCTCTTCCTCTACTACCACCAGCTGATACCGCGTTGAATACTTTCAGGGCTGGAGCATTTTCGTCCATTCGCACGACATGTCCCAGCCAACGTAGCCGCTGTATTTTAATTCGCTGGACTATGTCTATGTCGCGGTAAAGCTCGTACAGCTCATCGTTCCATCGTCTGCGGTATTCGCCGTCGCAAAGACGTAAAGACCCAAAAATCTTTCGGAGAATCTCTCTCTCGAACACTCCAAGGGCCGTCTCATCCGATGCTGACAGTGCCCATGCTTCAGCGCCATAAAATAACACGGGCATAATGAGAGACTTGCAGAGTGTGGTTTTGGTTCGTCCAGAGAGGGCTTTACTACGCAACTACCTACTCAGCCCAAAGTAGCAACAAATCAATGCAGGCTTTTGTCATTAAAATAGTTTTCCTTTCAATGGTCAGTAGAAATTTGGTCTAACAGTTAGCTGACGTATGAGTTTGTTAAAAAGTGACCAAAACCGTCTTCTTTGTCATCCAAGAAATCGGTATTTAATAAATATTATAAGACTTTAAACTTTGCAATCAATAGTAATAATAAATTTCTGAAATTTCAGAAATAAAAATTATGTATCGAGTTGTACATTTTTGAACAACAATAGAACTCGTTTTAAGTGTTATATTTTCGCTCTGAAATAATGAAAATAAGAATTGTTATTTTTATTAAAAATAATTGTTTTATGGGCTTTATTTTTTGATCAAACATAAATTTGTATAGTTTTATTTTTCCCATCTAAAGTAATACACACTTTTTGAGATACATACGTATATATTTTTGAAAAATTTACAATATTATTAGCTTATGTTGAACATCTAAAAATTATTATTTTCAGTCCCTAAATGTAGCTATTTGTTCTTGATTTTGATGACTTTTTGATATTCCGTATTAATAACACTGCGTAACAAAAATTTAAAAAAACCTGCGGTCATGATTTTGTTAATAGTTTTTATTAACATTAGTAGCAGACTTACGAACTGTGTTTTTACTTTTTTTGGATTGGCTCTAGTTCTTGAGATAAACGAAACTTAAGAAATAAATGAAAAAAATTATATTACCCAGTTCCAGTTGTAATTTAATTATTCCTCAATAAGTTTTGTTATATCAATTTTTAAAACAAGTAGTTCGTTGGTTTAAATATATTATACTAAATACCCCTGTTTTATATGTTTATGGGACAGTCGTGCAAGAAATGAACATTGGCCGGTGAGAGAAAATATGGAGGTAGGAACAGCAAATGTGGTTCATGACCAACTGATAAGCCGAGAAAAAATCATTCTTCCACCACTTCACATCAAGCTTGGGCTAATGAAACAGTTCATCAAAGCCCTTGATAAGACAGGTGACTGTTTCGAATATGTGTGCAAAAAATTTCCAGTCCTTAGTATGGAAAAATTAAAAGCAGGATTCTTCGATGGTCCTCAAATTCGTACCCTTCTAAAAGACACTGAATTCTTAAACCATATGTCACAAATTGAATCTGAAGCCTGGCTAAGCTTTGTTAATGTAGTCAAAAATTTTTTGGGAAATCATAAATCACCAGACTATACAAAACTAGTTGCTGATATGCTTCACAATTTCCGCAAACTAGGAGCTAAAATGAGCATTAAATTACATTATTTACATAGTCATTTGGACAAATTCCCGGACAATCTAGGCGATTACAGTGAGGAACAAGGTTAACGGTTCCACCAGGACATAAAAATAATGGAAGAAAGATACCAAGGTCGATGGGACGACCACATGATGGCAGACTACTGCCGGAACTTAATACGGGATTGTCCTGAGCAATCTCCGACTGCAAAATTTTGTTCCGCAGTGTAATAGAATTTATATTATGGCAACCAAGGCGAAGTTATATAAGGTGAAGTTATTAAAGCAGCTGATATCTTCCTCCTCTATATTTGTATTTTTCCTTTACCCATGATATTCTAAAACCGAAAACTATTGGTGTCCATTCTTCTATTCTCTGTTATCGTGGCATCCTAAAATTGAGAAAGGCGTGTTTGTGCGTTATGAATTCGCCTTGCCATCACCTTATATGAATTAGCTTTGATGGCAACAGCAACAAATACATACATACATATGTATCTACATATGCATCATTTTAGAGTACGGAATTAACTTGACCGAAGGAAGTCCCACGATTTCAATATGAAGTAGAGCTGGAACTATTCGCACATTCGGATATCCATGCCGATAACGGTTGACACAGATCAAATCGGTATACTATGGATATCCGGATAATAATTGTTGGTGCTATAATCCGGATTTATAAATATCCGATTAATATTCGGATATCCAAAAAATATCATACGAACAGGAGAAAAAAGCTCATTTTTCTATGGTCTGAACAAAAATTAGTACTTTGCTAAGCACTTTTATAATTAGTCACAATGATAATATGGACGCTTATGTGATATTCAGCTGTCTTGCAGGGATGTGATGAATTTTCACAGTTCGCGATGTCGCAGCTTAATTCTCTTTTGATTTTTACAAGCATACACAAAATTATTCAATAATAAAATTTTTAACACAACTTTTTCAGTATCAGACATAAGCCTGTATTAGATAATTTGATCAACAAATAAAAATTTCAAAGTTTCTACAACTTTGTTCTTCCAATCTACACAAATACAATTAGGGTGTTCACGGTAGGCTGGTTGTCAGGTTATGTATGTGGTTGTAAAATTAAAAATAACCTCTGGTCAGCGTGAACACCCTTATTTGTTGGTTATTTGCTTATTTTTATACAAACAGCTGAGCGATACCTAAGTTTAACTTAAAACAGTAAATAATAGAATTCAGAGTAAATACAGCGATTCTAGATATTGAATTTATTGAAGGTACTTGATCTAGTATTAATTAGTTCCATATAAGCTTTATTTTGAAGTTACAGATACAATACCCTTTGATCAGTGCCATGCTGTTATTGATGAAACAATAGATGAACTGGTGGAGGATATAGGAATAATCAGCTCTATTCGGCGAGGAGATGAGTTACATGTTCCGAAATCCATTCATTGGCGAGATAATGTTCTCTGTTGTTTTGACGACGGACGATTTCTGCAAATGCTGCGGGTCAGCAACCCCCAATTCGCTCATCTTCTCCAGCTAATATCAAACGACGTAGTCTTTAAAGGTTCAAGTATGAACTTACAACTGCCCGTAGATTTACAACTCGCAATCGTGTTATTCCGATTAGGTTCATCGGGTGAAAGTGCTTCGATTCGAAAAATTGCAACAACGTTTGGTGTGGGAGACGGTGGCACTTTGACTAAAATAACGAAGAGTTTTTTCAGCCATTTTGAAGAAATTACCAGAAGTCATTCATTGGCCTAGTGCGACCGAGCGCCGGCGTCTTGTTGCTAGCACATTCAGTGAATTACCATATTGCATTAGTTACATTGACGGAAGCGAGATTAAGCTGGCCGAAAAACCCAACAACTACCATGAGGTACATATATTTCTCCCGTCAACGAATATACTCTATTAAATTGCAAGTTGTGTGCGACCATAAGCTACGTATATTACACGCCGAAGTGGGCAATCCCGGAAGCTACCACGACTCAAAGTGTTTAAGAAGTCTCATATTGGAAGAAACACGCCAAGCTTATTCAGTGGAGAAGAATGGATTGCAGGTGATTCTGCGTACCAGTTGACGAAACATTTGATAACACCATATCGAAGCAATTCTACTTTAATGGAAACTGAAAGGCAAGCAAAATTCAACAAAGTACATAGCCAATACCGTGTTAGGGTGGAAAATTGCTTCGGAATCCTTAAAGAAAAATTTTGTAGCTTGAAACAAATGCGAGTTAAATTAAAAGACAAGAAGAGTCAAGAATTTTTTAATAAATGGGTCTTCGTCTGCTGTGTGCTGCATAATTTATTGTTGGAAGAGTGCTATTTTTCACAAAACGAAAGTGAAACTGGCGGAGCAAGTGAGTTCCAATACGATGGAGCTGTCTTTGTTGCACCTACACCTGAACTAAAAAGACAAGCACTGTACAATTTAATTTTTGAATAAAATTTCGTCTTTTCAAACCATTCATTTCAGTCTTATTTTTAATTCCAGTCTTTTCTATTTATTATATATATTCACTTTTAGTTTCTAACATTTTAGTCTTATTTATTATACATATTCACTTTTAGTTTATTACATTTCAGTCTTATTTATTACACATATTCACTTTTAGTTTATTACATTGTAGTCTTTTATTTTTTGTACATTGATTTTTTTTATTTATATTTATATTTCATTTTAATATCATACCTTTTTTGCTCTATTTCTAATTTTCTAATTTTGAAATCGTTTTCCAATTTTTGCTTCTCGTGCTCCTTCATCCACTCAAATTTTTTCGTCTCCAGCGTCAATTGCTTTTCACGGAAATGCATTCGCTCTTTTTCCATCGTGGCCAGCTTATCGATGCAAGTGCAAGTGCTTATCGACCCAAGGCTCTCTTCTTCAACATCACTGACATTGAGGAAACTTGGATCGAATTCAGCCGCCGAATCCATTACAATCACCTCGATTTCTCTAGCAGCTGAGAAAATGTCGGTCAGTTGCTCGTAATGAGGATACATTTTTAGTATCTTATCTGCAAATAAACCGAACATTTAAAACTATAGTACTAACTCAGACTAAAATAGATATAATGCATACCCTTCACTGTAGTTACTGAATCCCCATCCTCCACTCCAGCGCCAGTGGAATTCCTCCATGCATCGGCCTTTTGCATGGAGTTTTTGAGGTATCGCACTTTGCATTTAAGCAGGTTCCAATTAGCGTCGATACCAATCTCCTCTGCCATTTTTTTATAATACAGCTGTGCTGTGGGTTTCTGTAATTTAATAAGCAAACACAAGCGGTAATATAAAAGATAAACCAAAATAACTTAATCCAAAATCTCACCTCGATATTTCTGTGTGCCCGCATATATGTAAGCACCCTTCTAACCTCCTCCTCCGTCCATTTCTTCACCTCCGTTTCCCTTTTGCGCTTGCGGTTTTCACTAGACACTGAAAGTTAAATATAAATAAGTTAAGATACATTTAGTTTTATTATGCGCAAACTTCTTTTTACTTACTTGCGATCAATTTATATTTTCTTTGTAAACAAAAAACAGCTGTAAATACCAGGGCTACCAACATGAAAGCCCGAATTGTGATGCCATTCGCTCAGCTTTATTTATTCTTTGTGCTGCCATTTAGGTAAATTCGTAATATTTTCCAGCACTACAAATCAGCAGATAATCACTTAGGGCCAGTTTTTCAGTGCTACTTTGAACTGAGTTTAAACTAAGTTTACTTAAACGCCGTTTAAGGTTAAACTAAGTTTAAACTGCAGTGCTGTTTTTCAGTGAGCGTTTAAGGCCGCCCTAGAATTTGACAGTGTGGTAGGGCAACACTGTTTTTTTCTTTATCTACACAACAAAGCAGCTGACGTTTGTTTACATTTTTTGTACACAAAAACCTTCGTGAATTATTTGTGAAAATTGAAGTTACTAATACGGTGAAAAAATGTATAATTTCTGTGAACTCATGAAATGACAGCTGAACAGTTGAACAGCTGATTGCTTAAACTCAGTTTAAACTTAGCATATCGGGCGTTTAAACTTAGTTTAAACTAAGTTTAAATTCGACTGAAAAACAGCACATCGAGTTTAAACTTAGTTTAAACTGCAAATCAAGTTGAACTAGCTCTGAAAAACTGGCCCTTAATCTGTAAACAAGGGTCTAGGTTGGTCGTAGTTGCTTATTTTCCCACAGTGAATTTTGTTGTTGTTGACATAATCAAACAACCACATAACCTGACAACCAGCCTACCGTGAACACCCTAAATATTATCCACTTATAAAGAACTCGGTTAAGATGGAAGCGCTATTATTATGCACCCATCTTTCAAGTAGAAGCTCAAACATTTGAAAAAAAAACTCCGTTATAATAGAATCCGCTTGTGATAAAAAAAGTTCGGTAGACTAATGCCTGGTTATTACCCGAAACTGCAACTTGTTGTTTTCATTGTAATGGCACGATTTGTCACGAAAAACATCCTCATGAAAACCAAGTATAAGTGATAGCTTATTCATATTAAACCAGTGATTTGTTAACATTAAAAAAAAAAGGAAAATAAAAACTGATTTACAATCTATGAAAAATATACGATAATAAACCAAGTTGAAGTATAAACTGACTGCGTTCAGACGCGGTAAGTAAGTTTAGTTGCATTATTTCAACGATTTTTGGGTTTGCAAGAGTATTATATTAAGCAGAAAGGGAGCACTAATTTTGTCAAAAGATTTATTTATTTACGTACTTTACATTTTGCCAAAGTCCTCGAGAGTCCATATCACTGTATATCTAAAGTAGTCAATTTTATACTTAACTCTCCTACTGCTATCTATCGGAGTGTGAATATGTATAAGAATTTAATTTTGCTATACTGAGTAATAATTTATATAAACTTGTAAATAATAATAAATTGGTGCAATATGTCATGAATTAGGAAATACCTTATTGGTATGTTCAAAATTTAAAACAACTCGGAAGAAAGCATTGATGATATTCTGAACATAGTACTCGTAAGCCGTTATAAATAAACCACTCTACATGACCCTGCAATGGCCATTCCCACGACAGTCGGTTCTACGTACCGGAATGACCCGGGTTTTACCCGGCCAAGGACTGTTGTTTCGGCAATCTAACCCTGTTTAGATCGGCCTACCCCATAAGTTGTCTGTCTCTCCTGGAGCAACTCCTTGCAGCAGGGTTGCTTCACCTCCTTCTGGTCAGGGCTGGCATCGAGTCAAACCCTGGTCCAGAAACCTATTTTTGCTGCGTTTGCCAGAAAAAGCTCCATCCGAACTCCACTTCGGTAAGGTGTAATTCGTGCGACGGATGGAGCCATCTTAAGGTCTGCTCAGGCCTCAAGACCCACAAGGAGTGGTCCACAAACTATGTGGCCCCATGTTGTTCGCGCCCTACGGCGCCCATAGCCTCTACGGCTCCCCTAGTTGCACCTAGTGCACCGGTGCCTAGCACCGGCAGAACCTCTACGGTTCGCAGGAGCACACAACAACATGGTCGCTCCCCTCCCCCCCCTCAACCTAGCTCCGCCCCCCGTGTGGGGAATAGCCAGCAGCTCCTGGTACCCCACACAGTCTGTTCCGTGTGTCAGGCTAGGATATACCGGAATGCGGCATCAGTCAGGTGCAATTCGTGCCAAGGCTGGTGTCACTTTCGAGTGTGTTCTGGCCTGCGCACCACACGTGAATGGTCGGGTGACTACCTGGCTCCCTGTTGTAGAGCCTCGCAACCGCACGCGCCAGTGGCGGCGCTGCCAAACAACACCATAAGGCAGCCCAACGTGCCATTGCATGTGCAGCAGGGTCCAGGTGGGCAACATCACCCTTCCCTCACACCCCTCTCCGCGACGACTCTACCGAGGCAAACGAGACTCCTTCAGCTGAACTGCAATGGGCTGCAGGGCAAGATCGAGGAGATAACCGACTTTATGAGTCGGCATAATCTGTCAATAGCTGCGATCCAAGAAACGAAACTGCACAGCAACTCAACTCTGTTGAGTTGCAACGGCTACAATGTGCATCGTAAGGATCGCGAGCGAGGTAATGGTGGTGGCTTAGCATTCATCACCCATCACACAGTGCAGTATCGTCTTATTGAAGAAGACATCGACCGCAGGGACACTACCTTAGAATGTCAAGGAATAGCTGTCCGGTCAGGCGATGTCGAGCTCGAAATATTTAATATTTATATACCCCCTGTCACCTGCTGCCCGGCAGGATATCACCCTGACATAGGTGCGCTCCTCAGAGGTGAAAACCGATTGGTAGTAGGTGACTTTAATGCGCACCACGATCTCTGGCATTCAAGCCTACCAGCTGATCGGAGGGGAAACGATTTGGCAGAGCAGATAGACGATTCGACATTCTGCACGATGAATGATGATGCCCCCACCAGGATTATGGGTAGTTGCAGCAGCTCGCCTGACCTAACGATAGCTAGCGCAGGTCTGATAAATAGCATAACGTGGCGACCTATGCTATCGCTTGCATCAGACCACCTACCTATAATCATCTCGATTGACAGACCTGCTGACTTTGTCTCCGCGGACCATCGGACCTATATCAACTTTAAAAAGGCTGACTGGGTCAGGTTCGCGGAGTTCACCGAAAATGCCTTCAGGTCTCTTCCCGCTCCCACCGACGTTCGAAAAGGCGAACATAAGTTCCGCAAGGTGGTTGCGTCAGCTGCGGCCCGCTTCATTCCGGCAGGGAGGATCCCTGAGATCCGTCCCAACTTCCCGGCTGAAGCGGCCGCTCTAGCGAACGAACGCGACCACCTTCGCCGCTCCGATCCCCGTAATCCTAATATTCAGGATTTAAACGTGGCGATTCGGAGGCTGGTTGACCAACACAAGCGGAACAAGTGGGAGGAGCATCTGAAGTCCTGTAATCTGGTCACGGGTGTTGGTAAGCTTTGGTCTACCGTGAAGTCCTTATCCAACCCGACGAAGCACGACGACCGAGTGGAAATTTCATTCGGGGATCGTGCCTCGTCGGACCCGAAGAGATGCGCGAGCTATTTTAGCCGACAGTTTATACTGCATCCTTCGGGGGATAGGACCAAGCGGAAGGTGACCAGGAGGCTGCGCAAAATACCGAACAACAGCGCGCCTCTTACCTTCACTTGTGGCGAGGTAAAGGAGGTCATCGGGAAGGCGAAAGCCTCCAAGGCCATTGGCCCTGACGGGCTAAGCGTGTTGATGCTGAAGAATTTAGGCCCCGCGGGAGTTGAGTACCTCACCGGGATCCTCAATTTGTCTATGGCCACCCTCATCATTCCAGACATCTGGAAGGTTGGGAAGGTGGTCCCACTACTGAAACCAGGGAAACCGGCCGACAAGGGTGATTCCTATCGGCCGATTTCCCTGCTTTCACCTGTGGTAAAGACACTTGAGGCCCTACTCCTCCCGTACTATACATACCACCTTGGGTCAGCTAAGCATCAACATGGCTTCCGGAAAGTGCACAGCACAACAACAGCACTTAATGCCATAAACACACAGGTGAACCGTGGTCTTAACCAAAACCGCCCCTGCGAGAGAACCGTCCTAGTAGCGTTGGATCTGTCGAAAGCTTTCGACACAGTTAGCCACTCCACGCTACTAGCTGACGTGGAATCATCAACTCTCCCGCAGGGACTGAAACGGTGGACCGCGAATTACCTGTGTGGTCGTCAATCATCGGTATGGTTTAGAGATACAACATCGAAACCAAGGAGGATTAAACAAGGGGTACCGCAGGGTGGCGTCCTATCCCCATTACTGTTTAATCACTACATCTCCAAGCTCCCTCAACCGCCAGAGGGAGTCACGATTGTCTCCTATGCTGATGATTGCTCGATAATGGCAACCGGCAATGCAATTGATGACCTGTGTTTGAAAGTGAACGGATATCTCTCAGATCTTGCCCAATTTTTCACTAGCAGAAACCTGGCGCTGTCCCCTGCCAAGTCCTCGGCGACCCTTTTTACCACCTGGACGAAGGAGGTCAGGCTGGATCTTAACATCCACATCGATGGCACCCCCATTCCGACGGTTAACCACCCGAAGATTCTGGGGGTGACTTTCGACAGCCTGCTCTCCTTCTCCGCGCACACTACCGCAATCGCCAATAGAGTACAGAGCCGCAACAATGTCCTCAAGTCGCTCGCCGGCAGCTCTTGGGGCAAAGACAAAGAAACGTTGTTGGCAACATACAAGGCGATTGGCCGGCCGGTAATAAACTATGCTGCGCCAGTCTGGTCGCCGGGAACCAGCAGGACACAATGGACGAAGCTGCAGACCTGCCAGAACGCCGCACTCCGCACGGTGACGGGATGTCTTCTGATGTCGCCTGAGGAGCATCTCCACCAAGAGGTCAATGTGCTCCGAGTTAAGGAGCACAACCTCATGCTCAGCAAGCAGTTCCTTGCTGGATGTCACCGCTCGGGGCATCCAAACGGGCACCTGCTTGCCGTGGAACTGCCCCCCAGGCACATTAGAAGACATCTACTGGAACTAAAGGACGAGATCCAGCCACTCATCACACAACCGCTGGATCCGGAGGCGTACCGGCGGGTCCTAAGCAACATCCACAGAGACACAGTCACGAACATCATTGACTCCCGCCAGGCGAATGCAGTCATCGGAGCCCAACCACCACCTGTAGCAGATGAGGAGTCCCTGCTGCCCCGCGAGTCCCGCGTCACTCTGGCACAACTACGATCTGGATACTGTAGCAGGCTCAACTCCTACTTATCCAGAATCAACCCCGACATACCCAACACATGTCCGGCATGTGGAGATTCTCCGCACGACACCAACCACCTATTCACATGCCCTCTCAAACCCACTCATCTAACCCCCCTCTCCCTCTGGTCCAACCCTGTCGAAACTGCACGTTTCCTGGGCCTCCCCCTAGATGAGTTTGACGACAACGACCATGGGTGAATCCGCTCTTTACGGGGCGCGACTAGCCGCTACAACAACAACAACAACAACCCTGCAATGGCATATATGAAAAAATTGCCACAAATGGTATATCATTTACATATGTAGGTACATTTTCACCTCTTTCATCCAAATCCATATTCATTATTATTTTCTCATTTACAATTTTTAGCAGTTTCTTATTTTAGATTATTAAATCCAATCAATGCATATTTGCTAATTTGTTAAATAATTCTATGGCCACAAACAATAACCATCTACATAAGTCGAGTTATCCGTTACATATGAATGCCATCGTATTTTGCAAATACTATTATGCGAATGTGAAATCCCATCTCGACAGCTGAACTATTTAAAAAGTTATGGAAAAAATTATTTGGTTTCTCCATAAGGCTACCATTCTTTTCTCGAATTCAGGTTTTTCTACTTAGGTGGTTCTTGTTTGTGACCACACAATAAACTCTGAACACTAATTAAGCACCCTGCATTTGGCTGTACCATTCCCACTGTTTTGCAACTATGTTATCAACACACGTGTAGTTGAACACGGATATTCAAATGTTATTTGTTGTGATTATTCCGTAACTTTTGTTTTGCAAATTTAATAAATATTTTGCGATAAACAGTGAAGAAAAATGACCTCTAATAAACTGGAATATGATTCTACCTTAGGTGGTTCTGTGAGCTTGCCCTCACATATACCCACCTTTCGCTACGCGGCCAATGTTGTGCAGGAGATGCGCCAGCTTTTAGATGAAGTGCGCAATCCTATTAGCCGTAAACTTGTCTTCCAAACATTACCCAAGCACATGCGGCGTCGCGCCATGTCTCACCATCCCAAGCGATTGCCACGTAAATATCGAGCAGCACATCGTTCTCAAATGGCCAAAGCTGGCAAACCACAGCAGACAAAACGCCCTTCGCGTAAATATCGTCGCCGACCTGGAAATCTATTGCGTGATTATTTGAGGCGACAGCGGCGTAACGTTTGGTTAGAAACTCACATATGGCATGCAAAACGTTTTCACATGGTCGAACGCTGGGGCTATCGATTACCACAGTCCAGTTGTGACAAAACGTACAGAGCCTGCTATCGTGCTTCGGCGGAGCATTGTTTACTGCAAGATATGTCATTTTATGCATGTATTGAATTAAAAGGAAAGTTAACAGAGTTACGTGCAGGTTTCGCAAGGGTAACCAGCACCAAATGCGGCTTTAGTATAGTTGCAAAAACATATACCACCGGGCGAAGGGAAGGCAGCATAGATTTGTTTAGAGATGGCAAATATCCAGAGTATGCGCTGGGACGTGTTGGCTTCCTGTGGCGACCAGTCGATTTCGAAGATGTATTGAATGATGCAGAAATAATACGTACCTTGTGGCTATGGGTACATCCTAGCGCTTATCCTGCTGTGATTTTGGAATTGGTTAAAGTATTTGAACTAATTTCCATGAATTCCATAAAAGTGCCTATCGAGCCGGATGGCGCGTTGAGAGAAGGAAGCGATGCGGTGGTGGAAAAAATTAAATGTAATGTAAATGAATTTGTTTGCGTGTTTTACTTAAGTGTAGAAATTTGAGTACATATGTATTTATCTATATAATTTCAGCACCGAAATTACATAAACCAAAAGAGCAACGGCGATTGCAATTCATGAACAGAAATTTGGGTTTTGAAAGTATAAGGCGGTATACAAATTTTAAATCAGGCGTAGAACTTAAGGACTTGAAAGATACTATGAACCGCTTTCGTCTCACTGGTCATCTGGCGCAAAGTGTGCTCATAAACGCTTTCAAACCAAAACACTTGAAGGAAAATTCACCAATTACTTGGCTACACAAGTTGTTTCAACAAAACCCCGCTTTTAAATCCATACATGAAGAGCAATTAGAATTTTGGCAGAACTGCAGTGAATTCGGTTCACCCGGAAATTTACTTTCAAACATGGTATTAGCGCTAAACATTGAAGATCCACGTTTAAATCGCCCTAAAAAACGTACAAAGGCGCAACCCACTCAACCTTCAAGCATAAACAGTTTAGATTTCTTGCTTAGTATGTCACACAATTTAGGCCAGAGCATTTTATGGAATGCAGACGTGCGAGACGAGCTATGTAAGAATATTATCACACCTAGTGTATATAGTAAGCTACGCGCTACACATGCAGTAGTGCCAGGTGTCCGTTGTCAATTCGAAGAGGAGATGCAGGCAGTGCCAGTAATACTAATCCAACGACCTGGTTCACAGCGTAGCCAGTATAAACGACTAGGATATGGCTGTGGTTGGGATGTGATTGCACCTGCTGGTTATGGTATGCCTATTTGGTTGTCGCTCATCATGTGGGGTGCTAAACCTGGTGGACTGAGGGAGTTCGAAACAATTGCACGTGAGATGGGTACGGAGGAGCATTTGCCAGACACAGTAGTAGGTAAGTGGACTATTGAAAACCCTACTTTTGCTACGATTTTATCCAAATAGAAAGTGTAAAACCGGCCATCAAAAGCCCATTTTTAGGAGGTCTCAGTATTTTTGAACACAACTTTAACATTTGGGAATCGAACCATACATTTTGTATATGTTAAAGAAATTTGAAGTTTACACTGACTTTAATTGCAATTTCAAATTAAAGTTGTTTTTCATATTACACTGTTATTATAACGCTATTAATTTCATGACTGAAGTGCCATTTCGGTTGATTTTCCACAAATTTTTTTTTTTTTTAATTTTTGACCTAATGCACATTTTTTCCATTTAATAAAGGGATTGTATATAAATTCCTGTTAATTTTTAATAGGGCATTTACAATATTTTCGCCACTCTGACGATCCTTTAGTTTGGCAGTCCGTCAAAGTATTAGCCAACAAAACTCAAGTGATAAACAGCTGTCAAGCCGGTCAAACTGCAAAGATAGCAACCTGGTACTTCGTTAGCTGACACTTCGGAGCATCCATTTGATTTACAAAAAGAATATGCTATATTATGGAAAACTGCCAACAGTTGCACATCTTCTGCCAAATAAATTGCAAGCCTTAAAAGGAAAGGATTCCAAGACAAATTCTAAAAAAATCAACGGGAATTTCTACCCTCTTTAGACTTGCATATTATCAGCCTTATTCTAGATTCTCTCGTAGAATTTTTTCCATCTGCCATTGCTCTAGCATGGAAAAGGGAGAAAAATTCCTCGGAAGTTTCTATTTGGAATTGGCTTGTACATGTAGTTCTAAAATTGAATTGGCTACAAATCTGCACACCCAACCAATTGCTAAAACTACTGAATAATACTTTTGAAAATTTGTCGATTTTTTTTTAAATAAAATTTCATGTTTTGTAGGTCGCGTGCTCGCAACCACACGCCATCAAGAACTACGCGCCAAATATTTTCGCAAACCGCCCAACAAACGACACAATTTTCAAAAAATGGCTATAGCGAGTCCTTTTCGTGCGCCATTCTCTGAATTAATACGCGATTGGTCCACTCAACCCCTAACCCAGACAATTGACGAAACGAAGACCTTTCACATACTACGTGACCGCGAGCTATTACAAAAACTATTACTACATATACAAGGGAAGTGCAAATTATTTCCATGCGAGATACCAGACAATTGTCTAATACAACTGTATTTTCGTATGAAATCGAGGGGTAATTTGGAGGACTACTCGTTAATTTGCCTACCCACACGCGCCGATTTCAAACGTAATCTCAGACAGCTTAAAAAGAGCAATCATGAGCCTGTGTTCACCGAACCGCTGTTGCCCGATATGGCCGAGCGCGAACGGAAGGATTCTCGAAAAGTGCATAAGAAACACTTGAAGCGTTTACGTGCGCGTCGTGTGCGTGAAAAACGTAAACGGCAGGTGGGTTTTTAATAAAATCAAATAGTTAAATTTATTTTATTTTACTTCAATCGTGCTAATTTCTTTGCAGGAGGCAAGCAATACGCGTGTTTATATAAGTCCCGCGCACACAGCTGGTTTCGTTGCTACGCAAATGGAACGGATGTGCAAGCTTTGGCTGCCAGAGGATTACACAACGCTGTATAGCGTACGCAAGCAATGTCAGCGTGAAGTGTTTGGTTACGCGACAACTGCACATTTCAGTTACACTGAGGCGACAGTGTGTGCGGTAGGTTATGTGACACCGGCAGGCTTGAAGGAACTGCTTGCATTGTGTTTTAAGGAAAATTTACGCCGCCAACCGATGTGTCTAATACGAAGTCCAAAAAGTCGTAATTATCGGTTTACGTGTTTTAAACTAAATTTGGATGTTTAATTGATAGATTGAAGACTAGATTTGTAGTATTATATTGTATATTGCATTACTGTCTTTTATTAATTGAATGTTTTCAGTTTTCATTATTCTTAATTTTCTTTACTGCTCTCACTTCACAATTTGCTACTTGTAGTAGTTATAATAATAATACAATAATATAATTCAGTCACGCTACACCATACGCTAAGTATATGTTCTCAGTTTAACAACTTTAACAGCAGAAGTAATCACCTAAGTTTTGAACATTTTTAAAGATAATAAAATAAAAAATAAAAAAAGAGATGTTACGCCCGATTTAATATAGTGCCAAGACTTATTACTATTTCTAAAGATTTTGTATGCGTACAGGTAAATTACACGCGAAACTTCTTAGGAATTTGAACTATTAGAGAAGCTAGTGAACTCATTCTTCATACTTTTTAAGCTACTTGATTTATTTAGTTTTTTGAGTTGTTTGAATTAGCTGCTAATTTTTCACTTCAGCTTTTTTATGTATGTATTATGCTGTAGTAATAATATTATATTCTATGAGTTATGAGTCTTGTTTTTTTTCTTTGCTGTGTTGATAAAAATGTGTGTTTGTGCCTCATACATCTCCATAATCTCATCACAATCATCGTCAAAGAAAATCACAGATTTGCTACTATGATATTAGACAGCATTGCGCTGTGGCATTTCCGCTGACATCGAGCCTTGAAGTTTTACTGTTTCTATTGTCACCAGTCTGCAAATATACATGAAGATACAAGTGATGTACTCAAAATGAACAAAGGAAATTAATGAAACAACATTAAACAGGGTTCATGAACAAGAAACACATAAAGAAACAATCATGATAAAACACTGAAAGGAGTTCTAAAAAAATAAGAACTGTAGCCATATATATGTATTAAGGTAACTGTTATTAGTTGCAGTTTGAATTTGTGTAAATCTTGACGATTAACAAATCAAATTAAATATACCAATAAATGCGCTCATAGAATAAAAAATGCTTTAAATATCAAAAGATTTCAAGTAATGCTTTATTTAAATAAACTTTTTTTTCTCAAAAAAAAAAGTATTTAGATATAAAAAAATTAATTAATTTTCGCAGTAGTAATGTGCAATGCTAAATCAATTCTCCCAATAGACCTCTGCATTCGTTCGGATCATTGGAGCCTGGAATTTTAAAATTTCGGAGATTTTATGCTTTACGATAAACCCGTCTGCGACATTCTGAATTTACTACAACAACAACATTCATATATTCAATGCCATGAAAATTCTGTTGCACCACAACTTTTAAACTGAAATTTGAGTCTTTTTTTTTTGTTTTTTAATATTTCACACTTACATATATGTATGTATTTATTATGATGGATTAAAATTTTAATTAATATTTGCGTACACGATTTTGATAATTGATTTTTTAACTAATTTAAGATCTAGCTTTCAGCGTATTCAGCTAGCTCGCAATTTTCCGTTCTTGTCTAAAAATCCTAACTCGACTTCAGTTATTTGTTGGTCGGATCAAAAAAATTTGTTTCGGGGCCACAGATAGAGTACTCTCAATCTTACCGTCCTATGGTGATACACTGACAAAACTCAAAAACCTGACAGTTATCAAGTTTACTGTGCCTAAAACTATGTATGTCACAGATTATAACGTCATTGTTGCGTTCTCAGTAGAACATAACTACAATGCCTATTGGTGTTGTGTTTTCAAAAATTGTTTACGATTCTGGCGAAATTGTGTGAGATTTTTCTGAATCTACTATGTATTTATTGTAGTATTAGATAAACAAAACAATTATGGTGACAACTTTGTATCGCGGGATACCTGGATTCGATGTCCAGCCATGTCTAGCACAAAGTTTGATGACATCTGGATATGTCTGAAATAGCAGATATATTTGCTACCAATTTGTCTATTCTGTGTTTCCAATTTTTCCAAACAACAAACTAATCTCATAATCAAATTTCATTCAAATCGCTATACAAAGCGCTTGCCGCAACGCTTTAAAAATATCAACAACAAGAATAATAACAGACAACCAGAAAATGTATTTTTATTTTTTAAATTCCCTGCGTTAGCTTCGGTAACTCTTTTAAATAAATTTTCCATGTACAGACACGAGTTTTCTAGAGTTTTATTTAGTATAGATAGATATTGTTCGACTTCCTTCCCATCCTAAAAGTTTGCTAATTTTTATTTTGGAAGTAAAGCTACGGCCTATTAACAGTGGTTAAAAGTTACATTTATTTTTATATGCAAATCCCTGTGAATTAATACTAAAATACTATGTTGAAATAAATATTTCATTGAATTTCGTTTAATATGAGTTATTAAAGCAAATATACATATGTATATTGGAACAATTTTTCACCATATTTACGAAATTTTGTTTGGTGACAAATCGGTTTCGACCTTGTCCAATATATGTTCACCTGTGATCACAAAAATAGTATTTCGTCTTTCCTTATTTGATTTTAATTCTAAACCAAAAACCAAGTAAGTCTAAGTTTCATACTTTCTAGACAAATTCGAAAAGCATTGGCCATCAAAATTTTTTAATTTTTAACCAAAAATTTAAAAAAGGATTTCGAGTGTGCTGGGCTACTGCTATTTTTAAGAAAGTGTAAGTTTCAAGTCAAGGCGAACCCATACAAGGTGGTGTTATAAATACAACTACAAAATTCCTATGTATTTTGTTTTTGTTTCTGCGTAAGAGTTGTCAAAATTTAAATACATTTTGTTTTTGCTTTTACAACTTTTGAAGGCTCGGACTAAAAAGTTAAAAACATTGATGACATTTTTTTTAATTTGTATAATTTATATAAATTTTCCAGAAAATTTGAAAACTTGACATACATATATGGTTAATGGTGTTACAGTATCAACCATATTTTTATAAAAGATAATTAAAATTAAATAAGAAAATATTAAATTTTCAATACATTTGCTACTTTTTTTTTAATACAACTGTAAATCAACTGTTCACCGTGTCGGAAAAACAGACGAACACGAAGAAAAGTTTATTAAAGGGTTATAAGGGTCTCTTCAAGCGTTAATCTTCTTCTATTCGTAAAAGAAAGAGCTAAAAGCCGTCTTTATAGTTTTAACAGTTTTATTGCTGCTTTTAAATTGAAAAAAAATTCTTTTCTTCAAACGTTAATAAATACTTTATTGACAGGCCAAAATTAAGAATGTAGTAGCGTTCATTATTTAATTTCATTTACAATCAAAATAAAACTTAATATAGTAAATTTTGCAATCAATTGAAATTGAATTAATGAAGTTGCGCTCATCAAAAAGTGTAATTTCGTTGTAAGTAAAGAACTTAAAATGTGTAAGCAAGTCATAAACAATTTAGTATAATGTTTACGCAAACTATAAATAAGGTAGTATCTTGACAACAATAGCGATTTCATATAACTCGTTTGTTTTTTTTTTTAATTTGGAGAAGTGCTACAGTTTGCGTCTAATTTTTTTGTAATTTTTTACGTTGACTTTTTTTATTAAACAATGCAACCTTAATTTAGTTTATTTTTTAGTAGTCAGATTTCGCTTCTACGCACTTAGCAACAAAAAAATACATATTTATTTGCATGTATGTAAGTATGTACATGTGTATACGTACGCGCCAAACTATGCACACTAAATTTAAGTAAATTTTTTTTTTGCTAGTGCATTTTTATTATTTTTTTTTTTAGTTTAATTTACCCAAGAGGCCAGTACATCCTAGTAGCAGAAAAAGAAAAATATGTGTTCAGTTTACCAAATATAAATTTCACTAAGCACTATTTGTCTTACCCGCACATCGTCCATTTCATCATCGGTTGAGGAATGCGATAGCCCATTGTATGTCTTAAATGTAACATTCTTCATGAATGACTTCAGTAAACTGGCACTTAATTGACCAAATTTATATGGTACAACAGGATCAAAATCACCATGCGCCTGGAAAATCTATAATAAAAAAAGCCAGATTGCGCAAATTTAATTTAAGTTCAAAGCTATGTATGCGTATTTATATTTATTTGTTGCAGCCACTCACTGGTATATCATCGGCGTTGGTTTTTATGCCTGGAAATTGTTTGTGTAACGGCAACCAGCAGGATAACGCCACAATGCCAGCCAATGGTTGATTGTATGTTAACGCTGTATAGAGTGCTAACGCACCACCTTGAGAGAAGCCGCCAAGCACAATGCGATTCGATGCTATACCCTTAGTTACCTCATCTTCAATCATTGCTTTTATATTTTGAGCGGCACTTTTAATACCCTCCTCATCTTCGGGACCCGATATGTCGAGCGTACGCAAATCAAACCAAGAAGGCATACGAAATCCGGCATTTAATGACACCGGCATTGTGGGGGCTGTTGGACAGATTACTTTCATGCTGGGCGGACGTATCATTGCCAACGCTGAACTCCATCCATGGCTGCATGCGGTGCAAGTAAAAATACATAAAAACAAATATATGTACAATGTGGGTAAACCCTGTAGCGCTGATAGGAAATTACAATACTTATATGTAGATACTATTTTCATTGGTTGCCTATACATATACCCGACGGCCCAAGGTAAAACAAGCAGTGACAACTAGATCCCGAAGCAAGTTTAGCCTAAAGTACAATACCGTTACGGTATTCAGTCTCAAAATTTTAATGCTACAAAAAAAAAACATTAGGTTACAGCCGAGAAACAACTAAGTAGATGTTATATGTATGGCCGATTACAACAGAAAAATTTTCTTATGTTTCGTAAACCCTTATTTTTTTTATTTGAAAAATAAAAACACCCCTTATTTTAAAAACTGCAAATGTTTTAAAAACAATTTTTGATTCGTTTTAATCAATTTTTTGATTCGATTTAATCAAGGCGAGTTCATAAAAGGTGAGTTATTAAATCAGCTGATGTCTTCTTCTTCCGCTATATTTATATTTTTACTTTACCCATGACATCCTAAAAACGAAAGCTGGTGGTGTCCATTCTTCTATTCTCTTTTATATTGACATCCTAAAATTGAAAAATGTGTGTATGTGCTTTATGCCCATCACCTTATACGAATTCGCCTTGGATTTAATCATATCAGACACGGATTTATTCGTTATCAAATTCAATTTTAGATTATTTATTACCGTAAATTTTACACGTCTCAAATAAATATTTGAAAAAAGCGATGGTCAATGTTAAAAAAATTAAGAAAAATAGTAGTTTTTCTAGAACATTTGAATCCTTTACCAATTTTTCATTAGTTGACCCCCTATCACTCTTTTAGAAAAATTAAAAAGCTTAATTTGCAGATCTTAGCGAAAATACAAACTATTTCTAATGCAATTTTACTATAAAAATGTTTATGTCGAAACTATGAGCATATTTCGCGCGGATGTTGAATTCCAACATTAAAAAAGAATGTGACTCATAAATACAAACAATTCTGCAGGTTTTGAATCAATGGAATCGGAAGTGGATTTTTTCAAACTTTGTATTTAATTAATCAATTTAAATAAGTGAATAAAAATTCCATGTTTTTTATATTTTATTAAACAAAACTGAAAAAAAATAAAAATAAATAAATAAACTTTAAAATGAGTCGCTCCACAAATTTCGATGTAACATACTATATCTCAAAAAAAAAAGGTAAAACTAACTTAGAATTCTATTTTATCTTGACCCAATATGTTTAGTAAAATATCGATAAAACTTGTATTTTTTGCATACGAATCAGGAACCAGTGGTTTAGATGTCAATATTATTCTCAATGCGAATCGATCGAAAAAATTAATATACCGTTCTCAAATGGAATTGATCTGTGTTAGTACAGAAATGGGTATAATTTACTGCAAAGAATTAATGTTATCCTTTTGTTAACGTTCATATGTACATACATATTAGGACAATCATATCACATATGCATACAATGTACGTGTATGTGTGTATATGATGTGAATTCATTTTGAACTAGTCAATGTTAAATAGAAATGTGGGTCAAACATGGCATGAGAATACATATGTAGCGTATTCAATTAATATAGCACACACATGCATACATATACATATGTATGTATAGATAATCTATTACATAGGGTAATTGAACTTATTGTTATAAATATCAACCTTAGTTTCTTTTAACAGTTTTAATTATTATAAAGCCTATTGCATCTTGCATGAGCCGCAGTACTAGCCTTGACAAAATCGGTTAGTCAATGTTGCCATCCGTATAGCCCTATTATTAATAAGTACATACATATATAATTAAAAATAATTGTGCGTTTTAATCTAAATGCCAAAACGATTGACAAATTATTGTAATACGAGTCCTATTATATACATAGAACAGAATTTAAAAAAATATCTGTCATGTTAAGAGAAATATTTTGAGTCACCAATTGATCTTTGATTAGACTATGAACCCATCATACACATGTATGTACATATGTATATGAATATTGCTGATAAGTAAACTCATAACTATGAACTTCTTACTTGTCTATTAAAATAAAATAACTTTTTGATATGCAATATGAAGTGTTGATTATTTCCGGTACAAAATACAAAACTTATTGCGCGTGTGTACATATGTACATATGCTACTAATCTGCAGCACACACTTCAACGTTACCTTTTTTATAAACGTAAAAAATCTTTAGTTAATACATGCAAAACAAATACCAAGAAAATGTACAGCGGCCGTGTAATACGTAAGTACAACTTACCCTACACTTAATAGATATGATATGATTGTTATTAACATACCCGGTATCACCTAAGCCGTGCATAAAGATGAGCTGCAAGGTCCGAAACAGTTAAACACAAACAAAAATTTTAGTTAATCGTTCACATATAAATACGTTATATTTGTATATATGTGTATTAATAGATACATATATTGAATATACTTATGCAACTCACTTACCGTTGACGTTTGTTTGGCTGTTGCCTCAATTATCACTGGTGCAATAGACATGCTGTTGCTGCTTTCTATTATCCCCAATAACAGCCAACTAACTGATAATGCGACTAAAAGTGCTATTAACAAATATCCTGTCACTAAGAGGAATAGTTGTTTGCTTTGTCCCTGCCGCTGATTGTACACTTTATAAATCAATTGCTGAAACTGTGATTAACGGGAAATTTAAAAGCCCGAATTGAAGGTATGCAAATTCATTCAGGTACAATTCAATTCAGTTAAACTTAATGCATACAAAAAACGCGCATTTCATTCCATATAAATTATAGCAGATTTAGCGTACGTGGCTGTATGTAGAACCGATCCTTTGGGACCGACGAATTTGCAGCTCTAGTATTTTTAATCAATTTATTAAATTCTTCGAATGTGCATGCCTAGACCATTTGTTGATGACTTTTTAAAGTTATTAGTGCAGCGTGAAATCTGCAATAAGCAAAAGTCGAAAATAACTATGTTAATTAATATTTATTTTGAAGTGTTATGGCACATTATGCTGAGCCGTAATAAAAGCATAGGTTATTGATTTTACTTTGGGGGCGGCACAGGCGCTACAACTTTATCGTGGGCAATCAACTAGCTAGCAATTATTGGCACAAAAATACTCCTTGACAGCTTTTCGCGCGCAGTTAAACATTTTTTAATTAAACACTAAACAAATTTAAATTTTTGTTTACCAAATCTTGATACTTTCCTCCTGAAAATAGCGAGAAATTCCTTTTATGACAACAGCAATTGCTCCACGACTTCCCTACAACAACAAAGCCCAACTGAAATATTGCCAACTATTTGTTAAAACTTCTGAAACCCATTTTTGACAACTTAGTGACAGCGAGGCAAACAGGGTTGAGCCACTGAAGGCCGAAAAAATTTCTTCGAAAATATAACTAAAAACCAAATTTTCGTAGTAGAATTGTCCTTTAAAATTTTTATTAAAAACACCAAGGTTTTTAACAAAAAATTATGGATATAACACAAAAATATTACTTACTCTATATAGATACGTTTACAATGACGATAGCTCGATACTTATTTGAAATTTCAGTTGCGTGTTACATGAGTCACCATATGGTTGGATTTATGGTGCCCACAGTCACCGACGTGTCCGTTTGCCGTGTCTGTTTGTCGGGAGATACACAAAATTGAGCAAAACTTGTGCCCGCGCGTATGTTTTGTAAACAAACTTTGCGTACATAAAACTGTGTTTGTATGCATCAACACAATGTTGCCATTCCTTTGTTTGCATACATACTTTTACACACATCCGCGTTGTCAATTACAATTTTTCATTGTATAATAAACCAAAGCCAAAAACCAACAAATGCAAATAGTTCATTTATCTATAATTAACATTATTAAACATCGATTTTAAATTAATTTAATAAAAATTTAAATTTTTGTAAGGTTATTTTGTCAATGATTTTAAAAAGTTCTGCTTGGCAACACTGTGCGGTGAGAGAGCACTCAGCTGACACGGCTTCACGGCAAAAATCTAAATTTCTCAGTTTACACACGTACACGTCGCGCGTACCCGCCACACGAACACGTTGATGAGTTTGCATTTACATGGCGCTCTCATAAGTTTGATCGTGTCAGCTGACACGTAGCGTACGTTTGCGTCGGTGAGTGTGGGCACTATTAGTATGGCCAACAGCTCCAATTATTACAGCTATGCTTAATAGTGACATTCGAGTTTTGACACTCCCTTAGCAAAGATTGTTTACATGTTACCTAAATAAAAACTCATGAACGTCATCCAATATGCAATGTTGCTTTTATTCCAATTTGCACGTGCATTTGATGATTTAGTAGCACGCCTGTTTAAGGGAGTCTATATTGTCAAGAGGGAGCGAGAAAACTTTTTACTGGCGACGTTTGAGTATACATAATGAAACAGATTTTATATTAAAACGGAGTAAATCTATTGCTATCGAAGCAAAGCCTGATTGCTGGTCCCGAGCTATATCATATATAATGGGTGTGAATGGTGCTATGATAATAAGGTGATGTCAGTAACTCTTCTTTTTCGGCAGTTCTATTCCGGTCATGTATTTAAAGGTACTAAAAAGGGATATATTTATTATCCTTTTGGATACTTATTTCTAGAACTGGTCTAATAAATGATCTGTATTTGAGCGATATATTAATAAAAAGTTCGTAAACTTTAACTAATATCAATAAAAAATCAAATACGAACCATTGGAGTAGAGATGACAACACTTTGAGATAAGCATGCCAATCTAGCCAAAATTATTACAAACACGTCGCCACTAGCATCACCTTATTATCATTGCACTATGATGTGTATGTATGTGTGTCTATAATCTGTAAAGCCTAAACCAGATAAAACGTTTCATTCGCTTTGCATGACACGTTCGCTTTGACAAGTATGATGAATACATACAATTATACGAAACTTCGCACATAACCAACGCTGACGCCAAAGCGAGGCTGAAAGTTCTTTTATTATTCACATTCGCTTAGAAACAGGCACTACACTTCAATAACAACGAAATAACAATGCAAATTTAAAGGTGAACCAAAATAAAGCATTGTCCTTGCCTGCCGTGAGGCGACCGTTATTAGAAAAAAGTTTTTTTTTATAATTTTTTATATGATATTAATTTATATGGCGGCCACCGTAGCCGTGTGTATGCGTGTGTGCGCTTCATTAGTTGGGTCAAATTCTGGCCGGGGCAAGTAACATCAAAAAATTTATAAAAAAGTGTATTCTAATAGCGGTCACCCCTCGTCCATCAATGGCAAACCTCAGAGTGTATTTCTGCCATGAAAAAACTTCTCACAAAAAAACATTCGCCGCTCAGAGTCGGCGTAAAACTGTAGGTCCATCAATTGGTGTTACATCATCAAGACGCACACCACAAATTGTTGGAGAAATCGCCCAAAATCGCTTAAGCGGTTATAGCGCCAATTAAGTAAGTAACTTGGTTTTATATGAGAGGTGGGAGTGATTTTTGTGGAAATTGTGTTGACCGACTTGAAATGTGAAGTCTATGTCACAATTAGAAGTTTAGTCAGGTTGGGGATATACATACTTAATCTTTTATGCCAAATTTAGTCTAATTATCATTTATAGTTACTAAACGATAACGATCAGTACAAACCTGCCATGGGTTAAGGGCAATATATGTAAGCATGTATGTACCTAGTTTCGGTGAGATATCTCAATATTTACTCGAGTTATCGGATGCGCGGACTGGTGGCCGGATAGTTAATCGATTTCTCTATCCATACACATAAATAATTTAAAAAAAAAATTAGTATAGAATATAACAAAATCAAATAAAATAAGCGAAATAAACATAAAATAATACAACAAAACCAAATATAATATATAATAAGAACATAAATTAAACTAACATGAACTAAAATAAAAAAAACAACCCATTAAATAAATAAAATAAAGCCAAATAAAACAAAATGAAATAAAGTAAATTAATACGAAATGAAAAAATAGAAAACCATTCAATAAATTAATATGATGGAATGATATAAAATTAATTAAAATACAACAAGATATCCTTGTAATGCAGAATTGAAAATTCATTTATGTTCATCTTTTTAATAACAATTGAAACTAAAAATCGACTAACAATTAAAAAGTAAAATATCTTAATTTCAAAATTTTCAGTACTATCAAAGCAACACAGAACTATCTTAAAAATAAATGAATAGGGAAAAGCTAATTGAAACAAAAAAAGCTGGCCAAGGCATTCGAGTTACTATGTTCGTCATAATTAAAAAGCTCCAGAGAACACATTTTGCCTTTCCTGACAATCACTTTTCAGCATTTTATCATGAAATAGTCAAGAAAATCGCGCTATCCAATCGTTTCATAACAAACAGAGCGAATTTGCTATTTATAAGTGGGAAAACGGAAAGAGAATTTTTGAAAATGACGATTCCAATAACAAAGTTGAGCAATGGCGTTGAAATGCCTATGGTTGGATTCGGCACTTGGCGTGTGAGTTAAAAATACTAGAATAATCAATTCAAATTAAAATAGAGGAAAATAATCAATGCGCAAACTAAATATTTAAAAATCTTTGAAATACTACCTTTGAATAGCTGATAAAGTCGCTGCGATGTGCTACATACGAGTACACATAAAATTATGACACCGCCACGGAGCTTTTGTGTGTGGCATTGAGAGTGACTGCAACTGAAGCTTATGGACAGTTGCATGTGCAACAAAAGAGCTTCCTCCCATTTTCAAGGTCATTGCTATGTTTTGTTTTCATTACATTTCTTTCAGATGCCTACCGACAGGGTGGTGAGTTTAATAAAGGATGCAATTGATGTGGGTTTTCGGCACTTAGACTGCGCCGACATTTATGGCAATCAGAAAGATGTGGGCTGTGCGATTGAGGAGAAAATCAAAGAAGGAGTAGTGGAAAGGTAGCCGATTGAATATCTTCTTTAAATTCACTTAGTTAAGCTTTTTGATATTTGCTTTCATTTTCAGAAAGGACTTATTTATTACAGGCAAGTTGTGGAATACTAAACACGATCCTAAATTGGTGCGCAGTACATGTGAAAATGCCTTAAATATGTTAAAAATTACTTACTTCGATAATTATCTTATACATTGGCCAACTGGCTTCGCAGATAGCGAAGAAAATTATCCCAAAGATGAAACTGGCAAAACTATATTTTCAGATATTGATTATGTGGATACATGGTGTGCGTTAGAGGCTTTGGTGGACATTGGTTTCTGTCGATCGATAGGTCTATCAAATTTCAATATTGCACAAATAAAGCGCGTACTTGCAGTTGCGCGTATCAAACCAACTAACCTGCAGGTGGAATGTCATCCATATCTAAATCAAAACAAATTGATGGAGTTCTGCTGCGAAAATAAAATTGTAGTAACAGCTTATAGTCCTTTAGGATCACCACATTCGCCATACGACAAGCCGGGCACGCATAAGCTGCTGCAGCACCCGTTAATTGTTCAATTAGCGGAGAAGTACAAGAAAGCTCCAGCTTTGGTGCTACTTCGATATCAGGTGCAGCGAGGCAATGCTGTAATAACGATGTCCACACGCCGTGAGCATATGGCGGATAATCTCAATGTATGTGGTTTTGAGCTAAGTGAAGCGGAAATTAAGGAGGTTAACGATTTAGATTTTAACGGGCGGTTTAATTTAATGCAGAAGTAGGTTTATAAAATACAAAAAAAAAGGAAAAAAATTAATGACTTTTTTATTCTTACATAGCGCTAAAGGACATCCTCATCATCCATTCGAAAATGATGGTAATGAAAAGGGTTGTTAAAAGGGGACTGATTTCGCAAGCTGTTGATATATTTTTCATAGAAATTAACGAGAATTTTACAAATAAAACTGTGGATGAAATTTTTTGAGAACTCATTTATTTATATTCTTTTATTTTATCTCTTGTTAGAGAGATATTTATAAATTTTTGGAATTTTTGTCGGCCTGTCTGTTTGAACTCGCTAATCTCTGAAACTACTGAATGGATTTTGATGGGGATTTAACTGTTGACTAGGCAGTAACATCGGTCATAACGGTTTTATATATAAATGGTTAAGAATCATTTTCTTTTGAATAAAATTTAATTTTTTCAACGGCATCAACATATTTTAATTGTTTTTGATTTGTTTTAATTTTCATATGAAATTAAAATTAATGTTCGTTGTCCAGATAAGAACGGTTAATCTGTTTATGATATTTATGAAATGAGGAACAAACATAGCACTAAGTTTTAGAAACTTATTTTTTGTTTTTTAGTTCCCATGTGTATTGTCGTTTGAAGTTAGTTCCCCTTTTTAAAATATTTTTTTATTATACTAGTGTCTACATCTTACGATCAATTTTTATAAGACTTAAAGATACACTTTAATGGAAATTTATAAAAGAGGTTTTAATTATTTTTTGGGCATTCCCTTGGATTGACTTGGTGTGTTTATAACAATATTTTCATACAAGATTTCAAAAACATTACCTTTTTATATTACGAATTTTAGCTTTTCGCTAGAATTAAAAATTAAAAAAAACAATACAACGTAGACGTGTTATTTTAGAGATAGCTTTGATATTGATGAAAAGGTTACTAGCAAGGCGAATTCATACAAGGTGATAGCATCCCATGAGTTGAATGCTTGTTCTTCTCTCCGAATTCGCTAGGTTGTTTTGTATACACAAACAAAATACATAAGCAAACTGGGCGAATTCAGTTTTTGACATTTCACTCGCAAAATTACACTAACAAAATACATGAGCAAACTGAGCGAATTCAGATCTTGACATTTCACACGCAAAATTACACAAACAAAATATACAGCGGATTCGCTTTGTTTATCTTGCTATCACCTTCTATGGATACACCTTGGTTACTAGTTAAACCCATCGAACACACTTTGTAATTATGGTAATCGCATTTTCTCGTTTGCTTAGAAAGCATGGCAAGCATCTTAGAAATTCAAATTTAAAAATATAATAAACATCAAAATTTATTGAAATTTTCCGTAGGGGGCTTCATTTGGTCTTTGGCTTCAAAGCGAAAAAGCGATCACGGTGCTGTAAAGCTTTAGTTCGGGCGGTAGTTGAAAATCGTAAAATGTACGCGCCCTGCACAAAAACCTGCCACCGGGATGAACGTATTGACAAGAGTACGCTTTCTAGAACTGTGAAATTCAACAACGGCGTTAAAGTCCCCATCATAGGACTCAACACTTTTGGGGTAAGTAAAAAAAAATCTAGTAAGGCAAATTCATACCAGGTGGTGTTGAGCGTACAACAACAAAAATGTACGGGAGAGGTACTAAATTCTGCTTTTCAAAATTCTTTTGGATGAAAATTCTGTAAAAATCAAAAAAAAAATTCTGTCCAGCCTAAATTCTTTTGGTTCAATATTCTGTATTTAAAATTCTGTATGATCAAAATGATGGAGAACTGAAATTCTGTATATTAAAATTCTGGAATCAAAATTATTTTCGATCAAAATGCTTTAAAAATATAACCAAATAAGCAGATAACCTGATAAGCACGCTTACCTGAATAGCACATTTATTTTATGAATAATGGAATTCCGATTTTATAGAATCAATGGTATATATACATACGTCAATTAAAGAAAAATTCAAAAATTCATTCAAAACAAAAGTTATTACATTATAATGGCGAAACAATTATTATATTATTAAATTTTTAGCAATTCGCTTTAGAAAAGAAACATGCCTTAATATAAGCCTTTTTTTTGTTATTCTTTTAATTCTGTTGTTTGCTTTTACAGCCTTCTTCGTTTGACTAATTTTGTGACCATTTTGAATATGGTTTCCTATATTATCAAAACAGATTTACATAAAGCAAATGTACATATGTTTGTATGTATTTATAGGTTCAGGTTCAGGTGTATATACAGTGGCTCCAAGCCAAAGTCGGCCACCGTAGAAAAAAATTTTCCTTCCTAAAAATATTTGAACCAAAGCAATTAAAAACAAAGGTAAAATATTTTTTCACTTACTCATTTATTGCACTCCCAGAATATTAAAACAAAACATATAAATTAATTCAGTATTATAAAATATTCTAGTAAAATATCAAATAAAAGTAAATTCAATGCACATGCCAAACTCGGAGAGTGGCAACCATCCTCTAAATAAATGCAAGTCTGTCGAAGAATTGCAACCAAAGTCAGGTATAGTGTTTAACAGACTAACGGAAATTCCCCGGATGGTTTTTTAAATATATACATAGTTGGAACTACGGTTTGTGATTTAAAAATGTCTTGGCAAAGAGGCCAAACAAGTATTGAATTGAGAAAGTTGGTTATTAAGCGTTCCAACGATGGAAAATCTGTGCGTGAAATTGCTAAAATTGTCGACAGAAGTCATTCTCCTGTTCAAGATATAATTAAGCGCTTCAAAACCAACAAACAAGTGGAAAACAAGCCTAAATCTGCCCACAACAAGATTTTTACCGACTGAGATGAGCGATATCTGTTGCGAAAAGTTACAGATAATCATTTTCTTAGTGCACCAAAGTTAGCTGTCATAGTTGAAAATGAGTTGGGAAAGAAATCTAGTGGCTCTACCATCAGAAATTTACTTCATGGGCCTGATCTACATAGTAGAAAGGCCTGACAAAAGCCGTTGATCAGCAAACACGATCAGACCATCCGATTAAAATTTGCAAAAGAACATGAAAATAAGGATTTTTCGTTCTGGAAAAAATGTATGTTTACTGACGAAAGTAAATTTAATGTTTTTCAAATGAGGAGCTGCAACTGCCCAATCTGAGACCAACTGTTAAACATGATGGCGGATTGGTAATGGTTTTGGGTTAATTTTCGGCTTCTGTACCAGGGTCTTTGCATTTTATTGAAGGAATAATGAATCAGAATAACTATCTTAATATTTTAAGAGAAAACTTACCAAAAAGTCTAGAAAAATTGGATCTCGGTTGGTATTTCTACCAATACAATGATGCAAAGTGCGTTCTTGGTTGCTTTATAATTGCCACCATGTTCTGGAAACCCCACCCCAAAGTCCTGATATTAATCCTATCGAAAATATATGGGACTATCATAACAGAAAAATTCGACAGCATACCGTTTCAAGCAAAAATGACTTGAAATCTATTTTATTACAAGAATGGGAAAAAATCGAACCTAGTTTTTGCGAAAAATTGGTTAAATCAATACATAACCGGCTCAAAATGGTTATTAAAAATAAAGGTCTTCATACAAAATATGAGTTTTTTAAATATATTTCGATATTTCAAAAAACTTGCTGGTTGTCCGAGTTTGGCTTGTGCATTGAATTTACTCTTATTTGAAGTTTTACTAGAATATTTTATAATACTGAATTAATTTATATGTTTTGTTTTTATATTTTGGAAGTGCAATAAATGAGTAATTGAAAAAAATTTAACCTTTTTTTTAATTGCTTTGGTTCAAATATTTTTAGGAAGGAATATTTTTTTCTACGGTGTCCGACTTTGGCTTGGAGCCACTGTAAGTAATATCACCGAATGTCACAAAAAAGTTGGTACTTAAGTTAACGGTGATAGGAATGGAATTCGAAGTAACTTCTTATTTGTTTTGCTTAATCTGCTATTAGATGGAAGCCCATATTACGACACGTTGTGTTAAAGAAGCTATCGAGAGGGGTTATCGACATATAGATTGCGCGCCGGTTTTCTGTAATCAGGAGGAGGTGGGACTAGCTATAAAATAGAAAATCGACGAAGGCTTCATAAAAAGGTACTGCACATAATTGTATGAATACAAAAATATCTATACGAATAATATATGAAATTTCCACCCCTTTTTCTGACTCATCCTTTGTTCAGAGAGCAACTTTACATATCTAGTAAGCTTTGGAATTCAAGGCATCACCCGAAATTCGTACGACCAGCGCTGGAAGAAACTTTAAAGCAGTTGAAAGTCGATTATCTAGATAATTATATTATTCAAACTCCCATGGGTTTTAAAGATGGTTTTGTAAATTATCCACGCAATACAAGGGGTGAAATTATGTACTCCGATGTCGATTATGTCGATACCTGGGCAGCGATGGAGGATTTAGTTGATGCAGGCCTCGTACGATCTATTGGTTTGGCAAATTTCAATGCAGAACAAATCGAACGTATAATGGAAGTGGCACGAATACCACCGGCCAATTTACAAGTTGAATGCCACCCTTATTTAACACAAAATAAGTTAATGGATTTATGCTGTAAACATAAGATAGTTTTTATGGCTTATGGAGTAAAAGGCCCATCATTAGAAATGGGAAATATTTGTAGCCTGATAAATCATCCGAAAATCGTATGCATAGCAAAAAAGTACGAGAAACATCCTGAAGAAATATTAATACGTTATCAAGTGCAACGCGGCAATGTGGTCCTAATAAGGTCAACATTTCCCATGCATATGACTCGAAATCTAAATATTGAAAATTTTCAATTAACCCGAGAAGAATTGGAAAAACTTGATGTAATGAATTGTAATGCACGCAAAGAAACCTTATCTTGGTAAGTAGGAAAAGAAATTACATAGTATGTACATAGTCCAAGTTAATAGAGCACTTAATAATCGACTAAACGGTCAATACGAGTAGGGTAATGGGATAGTAAAAGTTGCTTCAAAAATATATACATATGTAAGCAAGTAGCGGTTCAATATTGACTTGTCGACTTACCGTTCATAATCAAAACATCTCGTATGTATGTATGTATTCGCCTGGTAGATTGGTTGGACATAAAGAATTTGTCAAAAGAGAATGATTAACTATTAAATTTCCAACCGAAGAAAGAATTATTTATTTAGTCGGTCGAATATTAATTAAACCTGTATAAATTACCCAATATAAATTAACGTTTTGTCGCCAATGATAATACGTTGATACAATAGTATCCGAGAAATTTCAAAACAAATTAGTATTGTAATACCACGAACTTTGTATAGTTTTATAAATTTTTGAGAAACCCGGTCCATTGACATCAAAAATAGCTTTTTCTCAGAAAAAGCCATTAAAGTAAATAACTCATATAAGGTGGAGCTGAATGGACAGCTGAGCGATTTCGCCTCTGTGCTAGATATGTCAAATTACATATACTTATTTTGTTTTCGATTTTACGGCTTAGAGATCTGAAGCCATGATAGCAAAAACAATATATGTACATATGAACTTTGACAGTAGAAGCCGCAGAAACAAAAACAAACTGCATGTGAATTTTGACGTTGGACAATCGATACCATCTTATAAAATTTCGCCTTGCAGAATAATTTTCACTTTATTTTATTTATTGATACAAGTTATTAATGCAATAAGATTTAAGGTGATATTTTATAGTACAACAGTTTTCAAGTAAAAGTAAAATAGCATGACTTATATGGATATGAATGTATGTAGTTAGGTATGTACATATGCATGTACGTACATAGCGAAACTCGTTTAAGTTGTGGATGAATATCTTTACGAAACATAGGCTACAACTTTACTCAGGAATTAACATTGAGCGCTCATTATCTGTACATCTATAATTTTACCTGAACAATAACAACGGGGTTTATAGATAAAATCGCTTTTGTTTTAAATAAGAATTCATATGTACATAAAAACGCAATAAAACAAATATAAACGGAAATATAATAACGAATACAAAACGATACCGACCTTAAATCGACAACGATAACTGTGCATACATACATATACCATTATTATAATGCAAATTAGAATATGGTAATAATTAAAAACGGTATCGATAACAAAAACAACAAAATACTGAAAACAATATAATCGTTTTTTATCTTCAAAACTATTTTTATGAACAAAAGGCGAAGGAAAAATTAGTACATGAAAATCGAATTGGAGATTCCAAAAAATTATATAATCAAATAGAAAAATAAGCCATTTCTTGTCAGTTGGTTGTGTCATATTCATACAAAAACTATTTATTTTTAATTCAATTATTTCAGTGGTACTGGTCACCCCCATCATCCGTTCGAAAACGATTGCGTTTAAACCGCCAAAATACTCCGCAATATTCTTATAACATTCACTACAAAAGGAAATGAAATCAATTTACGAAACGGATAAGATTAAAATGGGACGTATTCAGAGTAAAACCTAAGTAGGTAATTTAAGTTAGTTGTATCTTTTTGAAAGATGACCTATTGAAAATTATAACCAACTTTAAATACCAATTTCATTTTATTATGAATACGCCCCAATGTGTCTAAATTTTGAATTTGAGAATTAAAAAGAATGCCATGATTCAAAAATAATTGAACGAAAACATCGGATTAAAGCAGAACTAGAAATTAAAAAAATACACAAAAGTCAATCAAAATTATAAAAATTAATCAAAATAAAAATTATCTCTTCGAAATATCAAAAAAAAAAATAAATTAAATTATCTTGAACATACAAAAACTTTCACAACAATATGTTAACATTAATATAAAATTAATAGTTATTTACCAAGATATTTATAAATGAAGAATGCAAAAATTTAATGTATGCAATTTACCAAGTAAAATACATTTTCGTAATTATTCAGGCGAGTATCGCATATTCCATTTCATAGGATTTGGGTAAGATGAATTCAGATGAATATGACTTCTAAAAAATTTAAACTAACACATATATTGAACATCCGTTTTCACATTGTGTTTAGCAGCAAAAAAATAGAAAATAATTTAAAAAATAATGAATCTAAAAGTCCTGCTACAACGCGACCGCAATCTGCAATCAGCGGTATATGTCTTGAACCAACGCACAATACAAGACCTTCAGAGGTGCCAGAGAAGACTTGTCAAGTTGGAAAAAGTGCAAAGAAACTTGATGTAACTCTAACGCCTAGTAAAGAAACTTCAGAAACTGGCCAAAAGTCTTCACAAAATATTAAAAATACTGCGGTGGAGTCAATTAAAAAACCTGAATGTACTTTGATGCCCCACCGGCAATTTTCTGAAAAAAATCTTCCGAAGAAGCCAGAAAGAGATACAAGTTTGAAACAAGAGACGGGACCACAAGAGAAGTGCAACGTAAAAAAACCTGAAATTCCTAAAATCAAACTGAATGATGGTAACATGATGCCCATGCTCGGTCTGGGCACTTGGGGTGTAAGTATCGAGTTATGATTATGCTGTTGTATTTAAAAAACGATAATTAATTAGTGACTATTTCGAGAGCGCAAATTTGTTTTAATAATCAACCGAGATAGATATACATAGATATCTACATATGTACATACATACGTACATACATATATACCAAACTATTCAGAATGAAAAGCGTAATCGATCAAGCCATGTCCGTCCGTGGGACAGATAACTCTAGTAAATATTTAGATATCTCAGCGAAACTTGGTATGCACATTGCCCCGGCCCAAATTAACTTAGTATTTCAAATGGGCGAAATCGGAGAACAAACACATTCACATAACGATGTTTTGTGAAAATTAAAAGAATTCGATATTTCAGTAACTATTAAAGATTATTTTATTTATTTATTTATTTAAATTATATTTTATAATTGGCCTTGGTTTCCAACAAACAATATATGTATATAAATGGCGTCCGCGGTAGCCGAGTGAGTAGCGTGTGCGCGCTTCATTCGGTGGGAAAAGTTTTTTCTATTATCGGTCGCCCCTCGGCAGGTAATGGCAAACCAGGCAATGCCATGAAAAAACTTCTCACAAAAAACATTCCCCGTTCGGAGTCGGCCTCTCAATTTGTGTTACAACATCAAGACGCACACCACAAATTGTAAGAGAAGTTTGGCCAAAATCGCTTAAGCGGTTATAGCGCTAATTAAGTAATGGTGCCCACAGTCACCGACGTGTCCGTTTGCCGTGTCTGTTTGTCGGGAGATACACAAAATTGAGCAAAACTTGTGCCCGCGCGTATGTTTTGTAAACAAACTTTGCGTACATAAAACTGTGTTTGTATGCATCAACACAATGTTGCCATTCCTTTGTTTGCATACATACTTTTACACACATCCGCGTTGTCAATTACAATTTTTCATTGTATAATAAACCAAAGCCAAAAACCAACAAATGCAAATAGTTCATTTATCTATAATTATCATTATTAAACATCGATTTTAAATTAATTTAATAAAAATTTAAATTTTTATAAGGTTATTTTGTTAATGATTTTAAAAAGTTCTGCTTGGCAACACTGTGCGGTGAGAGAGCACTCAGCTGACACGGCTTCACGGCAAAAATCTAAATTTCTCTGATTACACACGTACACGTCGCGCGTACCCGTCACACGAACACGTTGATGAGTTTGCATTTACATGGCGCTCTCATAAGTTTGATCGTGTCAGCTGACACGTAGCGTACGTTTGCGTCGGTGACTGTGGGCACTATAAGTATGTAGGATAAATATACCAAATATTGTACATCTGCATCAAATAATAATAATAATATGGCGTTGATGTCATAGCTCAATGTTTGACCGAACTTCTGCTAGAATTTGTGGTGTGCTTCTTGTTCGTTGTAGTTGTAGTTGAGGGCCTTGACCTTTGGACGCCTACAAAGAACTCACATTCATTTTTATATACGTACATACATATGTAGATATGTGTGTATATAATTGACTTTTTTGAGTACGGTTTATTTAAAAAAAATATTGCGCTGGGTATTTAAAGTTCGGTTGCACCCGAACTTCCACTCTTCCTTACTTGTTTATTTGTAATTTCAGTCAAAATCGGACCTTGTTTTCAAAGCAATCAAACACGCAATAAATGTGGGCTATCGCATGATCGACTGTGCTCATGTTTACGAGAACGAACAAGCTGTTGGTAAAGCTATTAACGAATGCATTAAAGAAGGCATTATTAAGCGGTAAAATTTTCAAATGCCTACATACGCTTAGAAAAAAAATTAAGAATTGTGTACTTAAATCAAGATCAAATGAAGAACTTTGGTCACAAAAGCACGGTAATACCGTAAATTCTTATAAGAAGTATACAATTCTAGTTTCAAGAATTTTATTTTAAGACCGAAAGTTCCACTTATCTTATTCTTATAATATTTAAGACCGAATTATTCTTACAATTTTAAGAATGAAAGCGTAAATTTAATCTCCGTCGGACTTGCTTTTAGAACGCAACATTTTTCTGACTGTGCAGATATCATTTATTTGGTCAATTGGTCTTTGTTTTCATTAATACTTACTTTCAGCGACGAACTATTTATAACAAGCAAATTATGGAACACTTTCCATCGTCCGGAAATGGTGTTGGAAGGATGCCGCCGATCCTTAAATGATTTGAATTTATCTTATCTTGACCTTTACCTTATACATTGGCCCATGGGCTATAAAGAGGGTAAAGACCTGATACCATATGATGCATGCGGGCGGATATTATGCTCACTCGTAGATTACATTGACACATGGAAATCAATGGAGGATTTGGTGCAACGTCGTTTGGTACGCTCTATAGGCATCTCTAATTTCAATAAGAAACAAACTGAGCGTATATTGAAAATTGCCAAAGTTAAGCCTGTCGTCAATCAGGTTGAATGCCACCCATATTTTAATCAGATGCGCCTTATGGCGTATTTGAAGATGAAAAAAATTGTTCTGGTCGCATATAGTCCTTTGGGATCGCCAGCCAGGCCGTGGGCAAACCCCGACGACCCATATCTAATGGAAGAAAATGTGGTAAGTAGTGAGTTCCAATAATAGTTAACGAGTTAAATAGTTAACGAGCATGACTTTAACGAATGTGGTATGAAAGTCCCCACAAAATTTTTTTCATAAAATTAATATGATTTGTTTTAAATATAGATCAAGAGTATAGGTGCTCATCACGGTCGTACGGCAGCCCAAATTTGCATCCGTTATCAGATACAACGTGGTAATGCCGTTATACCAAAATCGGTTACTCCAAGTCGCATCGAGAGTAATCTAAATGTGTTAGATTTTGAACTGGATGGTCACGAAATGAAAATTATTGACAAATTGGATAAAAAATTACGTCTAGTACAGTTGGAAAAGTAAATTTTATATTTTGGTTTTAATTTACTTTTTTATATCAATTGACTCATTGCAGAGTATCCAATCATCCACATTATCCATTCCATGATGAATACTAAAAAGCTTAATTCGACATTAAAATGCTAAATTTAGAAGTTGTCTTTAACATGACGATGTAATGGCACTTGTTGTTAAACAGTGAGATTGTATATTTATTTATCTCATATTAAACAGTTTTAATAAATATCTATAATATCGTATACTGAATAGTAACACGAGCACACAGAGCTGGAGCGTAATAATGCTTTTAAAAATGAAATTACTCGCAATTACAAACTACAAGGGCAAGATTACGATTCCTGGGGCGCTGCGTTTTGACGACTATTTCTTGTAGAACTCGACAAAATAAACACTTTTTCACAAGTAAAAAAAATTGATATCTCGCTTGGTTTTCGAGATACAGCGAGTTGAAATTTGTCGATTTTGGTATACATGGTGCATAATATACATACGTCGCGTGTAATGCACTTTACGCATGAAATTCTTTGAATTCGTTATTTGTTTTATTTCACTTTTTCCAATTGCCCCTCTTTACGCAGTTCCCATTATTTTTGCGTGCAACACCTTTCTGCGTAGGCGGCCTTTGGCCGCGCTTTAAAAAAATAACCCTGGCCGGTCCAACACCGGCTACGCTGACCGCAGTATTTTTGCGTGCAACACCTTTCTGCGTAGGCGGCTTTCGGCCGCGCTTTAAAAAAATAACCCTGGCCGGTCCAACACCGGCTACGCTGACCGACCACAGTATTTTTGCGTGCAACACCTTTCTGCGCGAGCAATTTAATGCATACCAACCTACCGACGCCAAACCCGTACATACAGTTTGTGTCATTAATGCCTTAACAATAGAATATCGAAATCTAGTGAGCACGGGCGCAGTGCCGAGATGAAAATACAAGATTAAAAGTCAGAAAGCGTGTTTCGGGTCTCATTGCTTTATGAAAATAGTTGTAATTTTGAGAAAAGTGAATAGTTAGTACAAACAAATAACGAATTCAAAGAATTTCATGCGTAAAGTGCATTACACGCGACGTATGTATGTATATTATGCACCATGTATACCAAAATCGACAAATTTCAACTCGCTGTATCTCGAAAACCAAGCGAGATATCAAAAAGTGAAAAAGTGTTTATTTTGTCGAGTTCTACAAGAAATAGTCGTCAAAACGAGGCGCCCCAGGAATCGTAATCTCCCCCAAAGAATTGGATTTATAATTCGAATGTAAAATAATTACAGTATACACTCGATAACGTGAACACTCTTAAACATGAACAAATTTTTTTGTGCATTGAACCAGATAACGTATATTTACAGAGAAGTAGCAACCCGCTTCATGCCTGCTGAAGTTCCGCAATTTCGGGAAAAGGTCTACTTCTCACCCGACTCACCACTCTATAATTTTTCACCTCGAAGGGGCAAAATTTAACATCGATTGATCGAATGTGGCCGATCGCAACATGTGGGTTCATTTATCTTCGTTTGAGCCGAAAGTAACTGCTAAGGAGATAACAAATTATGTATCTAAATATGCGAAAATTGATATAAAGTCACTCTCTTGTTATGCGCTGGTGAAAAAAGATGACCCAGTAGACAATCACAGGCGTATCAATTTTAAGCTGGGGGTCCCTTTAACTGATTACCCAAAAATATTGGATGCGGCAATTTGGCCAGTGAATGTGAGAGTCAAACCATTCCATTTTTTTCAAAAACCGGTCGCTCATATGAAACCGGTATAACAATTAAAAATGGAAGTGTAATTCCCAAATCTAATGCCGGTCTTAAGATATATTACCAAAATATTTCGGGACTTAGAACAAAATCAAATACAGTTCTACAATTCAGTACGCAAGAGGCTTATGATGTGATTGTTATTGTAGAGACCTGGCTCAAGTCTGATCTCTACGATAGTGAATTCTTCGATCCAAATTTATACGATGTGTTCCGCAAAGATCGAGATTCAGCAAAAACGGGCTGTTCAAGAGGAGGCGGAGTCCTAATTGCCGTTCGACAAAAATTTCGGGCATCGTTAGTGACCCTTAGTAATGGTGACTCCTTGCTAGATCAAGTGTGCGTTTGCATTAAAGGAATGAAATCTCATGGCTTTTTATTCGTAATGGCATCATATATTCCGCCCAACAGCAATTTTGAGCTATATAAAGCTCACGTGGACAACATTATTGCGCTACCTCTGGACTTAAGTGATAACCATCTTTGTGTTCTGGGTGATTTTAACCTGTGTCACATTAAATGGTGCTGTGATTCTACTAGCTCTCATCTTATTCCTAATAACATTACTTCAAATCATGAATCTTACTTCGTAGATAGTTGCCTTAGTCTAAACCTAAAACAAATTAACCCTATTTTAAATGACCTAAATAGATTATTAGACCTTATATATGTAAGTGATAATATAGATTCTTGCGCATCTAAATGCATTTCGCCGATCTCTGATGCTAGTATTCACCACATGCCCTTAGATGTTGAGATCAAATTTTATGTGTTTTCAACCATTTTGTCTAATGATAGAAATTCTTACAATTATGCATCCTGTGATTTTCCAAGTTTAAACAAATCCCTCTCAGAAATTAAATGGGATGAGCTACTCATGGACTTGGATACTCACACTTGCTATACAACATTTACATCGTTACTCAATGAATTCTGTTTTAATAATATACCTGTGAAAAGGAAGAGACCTTATAAGTCGCCGTGGTATAATAGAGATTTAATGAAGTTAAAAAATCTTAAAAACAAATATCTGAAAAAATTTAAGTCAAATAACATCCATTCATTTTTTTTAAAATACCAGCACTACCATAAGGAATTTAAGTCATTAAATAACACGCTTTACAAAAAATATGTTCGAAGTGCAGAGCAGAATATTAAAGCTAACCCGAAATCATTTTGGAACTTTGTAAAATCAAAGAAACGTTGTTCTAGTATACCCAGCTCAGTATTTCTGGAAAGCAAATTTGCTAATACACCTGTAGAGGCAGTTAATTTATTCGCGGAGTTTTTTATGTCAAATTATGTAATTGACGATCAGAGTTCACAGGATTTTTCATCTGAAATATCATCGTTAGTTAATCTTGGTACCATGCATATCTCTCCGGAAGAAGTGATGGACGCGATTCTTTCCCTCAAGCCCTCGTCGCATTCAGATGCTGACGGATTGTCTGTTATTCTACTTAAGGGGTGTCCAGCGTTGTCATACCCGTTACAAGTTATTTTTAATAAATCTCTCGCCTCTGGTACCTTTATTAATGATTGGAAGCTAACAACAATTACCCCTCTTTTCAAAAATGGTAGTAAAAACAATGTTAAGAATTACAGACCAATTTCGAAACTATCAACCTTTTCTAAACTGTTTGAAAGTGTGGTCAAAGACAAAATTTATTTCGCGATAAAGTCATTAATCAACCCAAACCAGCATGGATTTGTATCTGGGCGATCGACAGTCTCAAACTTAATGGTATTCAGTGATTTTTGCATTTCATCGTTTTCGGCTGGTTCGCAAGTTGACTGCATTTATACGGACTTCTCTAAGGCGTTCGATAGAGTATCCCACAGGATTCTGATAAATAAGTTAGCTTGCCTGGGCTTCCATTCATCCCTTCTAAAATGGATTACTTCATACTTGGCTAATCGGCGCTGTGTTGTTACAATTGATGGCATAGCTTCGGACTTTTTCGTGGCCTCTTCAGGTGTACCTCAGGGGAGCATTTTAGGCCCTCTTTTGTTCATTATTTTTATAAATGACATAGGCAGTTGTTTTTCGTTTTCGAATTATTTGCTCTATGCTGATGATTTGAAGGTCTTTGCAATTGTTAATGATGATGACGATGCAATAAAACTTCAATGTGATTTAAATAATCTTAATACATGGTGTCTAAAGTCACGGCTATCTATAAATTTTAATAAATGTTTTCACATAACCTTCACTAGGCGGCAGAACGCCACACCTACTATTTTTCATATTGCTAATATTGTCCTAAACAAGGTTACAGAGGCCAAGGATCTGGGAGTGATTTTCGAGGCAAAGTTTTCATTTAATAATCACCTTAATTTTATTCTCTCGAAAGCATATTCGGTTCTGGGTTTTATACGACGAAATAGTTCAGAGTTTTCCGATCCATACACCTTTAAGCTTCTTTTTTCGTCTCTTGTTCGCTCTCATTTGGAATATGCGGTAATAATATGGAGGCCATACGACCAACATTCCGTAAATAGGATTGAAAGGGTTCAAAAAATTTTTCTGAAGCAGGCACTGCGTTCATTGCGGTTCGAGGAACCCGTTCCTTCGTACCACTCACGCCTGTTGCTAATTAGTCTTAGTTCTCTTGAAAAAAGAAGGTCTGTCCTCTCTCTTTCATATATATTCAATATAATTAATGGCACAATCGATTGCCCAATTCTACTGGAGCGGATTAGCTTTAATGTTCCGCAAAGAAATCTGCGTAATTTCTATCCTTTTTATGTTGATAGTTGTAGAACAAAATTTGCAAGTAATGCGCCTATTTCGCGTGCCCTAACGGAATTTAATGATTTATTTTCCTCTAAGGTAATTGACTTTTCGTTTTCTAAGTCTGCTATTGTGAGAATTTTAAATTTGATTATCCAATAAACATTTATTATTAATTCGTTTGTTAGTCTGTAAGGTACTATGTACTGTAGATTTAAATTTGAAAATAAAAATAAAAATACAATTTTAGAAAAAATTAATGTACGTCTTCTGTTATTAGCTACATTGTGTGGTTGCAGATGTTTTTTAACGAAAATTTTCGTTTTGTTTTAATAAGGAATTGAGAAAATTTCTATTTCTAATTAACATTTTAAAAAAGAATAAAAATATTTATTCTTCTACTTCCCATTTTAGTGTTTTATTTTATTTTAGTAACTTTTTCCATATATATACGTACATATGTACAACTATTTTAAGTTATTTAATAAAACCTTCCAAAAACACTAAAGAAGTTGCATAGCTATATTGTTTATCCAGAAATTAGAAATTGCGAAATGAAAATTTTGATTCGTACTGTCATAGAACGTAAACCTATTTACGTTCTTTGGTAGCTGTTGAAAGTTTAAAAATTGTCATTTGGAAAAATTTGAGTTGAATTTTTGCTTGTTCTTTCGCGGGCTAGTTTCTGTGAAAAATATTATAGAAATAAGTTATTATATTTATACCACTAAAATGTTAAATGAAGAGTTATTCGCAGAACCTTGTTTAGAGCGCCATTTCACAGGTCATTGCTCTGGGATTACGCAGGTGCGGTTCAGTCCATGTGGCCAACGTTTGGCCACCAGTTCATTAGATATTTCCGTGATTTTATGGGATTTGAAGCAGGCTGCGCGATGCATACGTTTTAGTGCACATTCTGGGGCTGTTCATAGCGTATGTTGGTCGCCAAAATCAAATTTAGTGGCATCGGCAAGTAAGGATCGTACAGTGAAGATTTGGGAACCAAAGATACGTGGAGTTTCCGGCGAATTCCTAGCGCATAGCAAAGCGGTGCGCAGTGTAGATTTTGATCCTAGCGGAACAATGGTAGTTTGATTGATATTTAATAGTTTAATTGCAATTTAATATGTAATGTAATAATTATATAGCTAATTACTGCCTCTGACGACAAAACACTGAAACTTTGGAAAGTAGCGCAACGCAAATTCTTAACGTCTTTTACCGGGCACACCAATTGGGTGCGTGCAGCAAAATTTAGCCCCAATGGCCAATTAGTGGCATCCTGCGGTGACGACAAGTCGCTAAGAATATTCGATGTGTCCTCCGGAGAATGTGTACGTACCTTCACCGAAGAACGGGGTATGGGACGGCAGTTGGCTTGGCACCCCGACGGCAATTTGGTAGCAGTTGCGTTAAGCTGTAATCGTGTTAAGATTTTCGACATTGGCGAAGGCGAGTTAATACAATTATATCAGGTGCATTCGGCACCAGTGAACGATGTGGCATTCCATCCGAATGGAAACTTCTTGTTGACCGGCGGCGACGACCATACTATTAGATTGTTAGATTTACTAGAAGGACGACCAATTTACACACTCACTGGCCATACTGATAAAGTTTGTGCTGTAGCATTCTCGCTAGATGGCCGACATTTCGCATCAGCTGGTGAAGATAGACAGGTTAATTTAATTTCTATAATCTAGTAACAATTACATATTTTGCGATATAACGTCTCTTTCTATTCAATAGTTGCTCGTTTGGAGATCTAATTTGCATACTTTTGATACCAACAGCTTCCGCAACAAGCAAGCTAATTCTCAAAAACTTGTCCCTGATAGCAGCTCTCATTGTGCAGCTCCACATAATTCAACTGTAGACACACCAGTTGCTGGGTCTCTAAACGTCTGCGATGATAGTATTTTAATTGATCCACGACAAACGGTGGCATATAAAATGCGCGATGAAAATTTCCAGGTGCTTGATAGCGAATACACCATAAGACAACCATCACCAAGTAGCATCACATCAGCAGATCGAGAACAACACAAGTCTTTAGAAAAGCTAGAAACAGACATAAGCGCTGATAGCATCAGTTATAACAGCAGCACCTCGCTTTTACACATGCCAAACATAAACCATAATAAAAGTGACTGCAATGATAGCAGCGAAGAACAGAGAACACACAGCAAATATTTTTAATTTCCGGAATTCACAAATCACACTTATCTTAAGTTTTGATTTTTTACCGACATTCACATCTGTAACGCTACCATTGTTATAGATTAAAACATTTGGCGATAGAATTGAATTTATATCTGGTAACTTAATTTTTATTTAAATATTTATTAATTTGCTGCTCTGACTGATATCTCCCACATTTATAGAGACTTATCACAAAAAATACTCTTCAACTTTTCTGCTATATGTATTTATAAATAAAATCTAACTTAGCTATAAAATCAACTTGAAATGTGCTTTATTTTCAATCGTAGGTATTTGGCACAGAACTATTTCGATGCATTCCCACGCAAACTTCAAGTACAAGTGCATGTGATTTGGAGTTAGAATTAAGCATTATACACACGCAGTTGGATGAAATTGTGACTGCATTGCAACAGTTAGAGCAACGAATTAGTTCTATAGAGAATGGCATATTCGAAAATGTAATGTGAAGTGTATATATTTGAAAAGCAGTGTTTTTATATTTAACATTAAAGGAGATTTTAAAGTGCAAAAATTGAGTGCTATGGTTTGTTAAACAAATTTTAATATTTTTTCAATTTTCAAATATAGCTTACTATGAATTTTTATTGGCCAGGTTTTCGGTTCATCTAAATTTTTAAAGTTCATTTAGCTAAGTTTCGTATTATATTTAAAATTGACGCTTACCACGACGACTCGTTTGAATAAATATATTTTTTTTGATATTGACTTTATTTTTGTAAATACGTATGTATTGCATCTATTATTAAACTATAATCTCGAATGTTTTTATTGATATTTTCTTTTGCATATAATAAAAGTGTGTGTTTTATATTAAATAGAACTGGAAATTGTTCAACACGGGCTTCTTCAACAATAGCGGTTGTTTTAAAATACTATGTAATTTGCTATTTTTAAGAATTTTAATAAGTTACTTTGCTTTATTTTTAATAAGCAATTAATTTATTTTTTAATATCTTGAAATTCTTACAGAAATTGTATTATGTAATCACGGCATGCCGTGTATCGTTCATAACGATTTTTTTTAATTTTATATAATTGGCCATTTACAAGTACAACTTTCAGTTCGATTGCCACATTCATTTCTGTGTCATTGTTTACGCAAATACTATTAAACTTCCAATTTTAATTTGGCGATTTTGCGAAACTTACAAAAAAGTTCATTTCATTCTTTCACCCCAACATATTGCGTCGCTTTGCCAGTCTTCTTGATGGTTTCCAGCAACTCATCCGAAGTTAGATTCGATGTCACCAGAACCGTTTTCGAGTCAAGATCAATATTAATCTTCTCCACTTTCTCCGCTGTGCATAGAAATATGAAAAAATAAAATGTTATAAGATATGTACATATTTGTACATACATACTACATACATTGGCTGGTTTATCACGCGTTATATAATTAGGCTCATATTCGGAAATGCATACTATAATGGATGACCAGAGTGTGTTGTCTGTGACCATCTTAGTTACGCAAATTCAGCATTTTATCTAATATTGATGCTATGCATTTATGCATTTACGAATACAGCCATATCTATTTATACACGTAATTAATACTTTGAAAACACTTTGATTTTTATTATTTAATTACTGCCTGGATATGAGATACTGATAAGAAACAGCTCGTTAGTAAGACTACATATAATTATGTTCATAGAAATGAGCGCGCTATTGTATTTTTTGCCAATCATTAACATGAATATATCAACTGTTAATGCCAATTAATTTTTGCTGACAATAGGAGATTAGTTAGCTTCATAGTCATACAAAAATACAAACACAACGCTAAATAATCTTAAATCAGATACCGGCTGTACTTAAGTTGTATTAAAAAAGCAGGCCAACTTATAATCCTTGTCGCATATCCCTTCATTGAGGGCCACCCCGATACCACTTACCACCCAACTTGTTTAAGACCCGCTCCACGCTGTTCGCACATCCTGAACAGGTCATTTCCACTCTAAATTCGTGCACCTATAATAACATCAATTAATTGTTTATGTATGTTGCACCCATATACTATAAAACTTCCACTTACAGGCATATTGCTACTCCGGGCACTTTGAGACGACGACGATGACGTTTGCAAGTATAATTGCGGCAAATTCAACAGCTTGAATATTTTTTCACTGCGTTGCAGGCACAATACGAAATACAATAATTGATTATCGCCCACTGTGCTCGATTGAGTTGATTGAGTTACTGTGTAGCCGAGTGCAAGTGGTAGCAATCGAATTATCCAAGCTATTAAGTGCGATGCAAACAAATTGTACAACTCAACTATCTATAACAGAACACAATGAAATTATGCACGGGTGTGATAAAGCAGCAATGTTAGCAAATATGTTGAAAAATATATTTAAAATCTAAGCAACTTTACGCTGGCAATCGACTTTTCAATGTTGGCACACGATTGTGACTTTGTGACGTTCCATATATGTTGCTTGTGAATGGTCGTTTTCCATTTTCATACCCCACCATCCTGTTGAATTAAATTATGCACGGTGACTCAAAAGTTAAATAATTTGTTGGTTGCTGAAATCAGAGAACGTACATATCAGAGAACGTATATTAACAAGTTAACATAGCTGAGCAGAGACAATATTTCTTTTAACAGAGAATAAATTCAAATAAAAGTTTGATTGTTCTTTTTCCAATTTTAGATTTCGCAATGATATAAAGGAATTAAATAGTTATATTTTCATATTTAACAAGACATTTGGTTTATTTAAATGTAAATTAAATAAATATAAATAATTTACGTTCTCTGCTGAAATTTCAAAACAAGCTGCGATGATTGTATTTCGGACTTTATTGATATTAAATTCTTTTATATTATTTAAAAACGGTTTGGAACTTTATTATAAAGAATATTATTGTACAGCAAAAAAATCGCCTCTAAAATACGTTTTGTCATCTATTTCGTCTTCTGTATCAATATCGGTTTCTTCTTGAAGTACGCGGCATTTTTGCCACATTAATTTAGGCGCAATATCTATTCCTATAGTCATGTGACGATTAGCTTCCAAAATAACAGGTATTCCATTATTACTAATAGTAGCATTACGATTGTTATAGATATATTTTTAGTCTTACTTATGTAACTTGTATGAACGTGTAAATATCAACAAAAGAATTTCCATGCTGCATATGTACCTACATATATGTATGTATTCTTCACTATGTTTAATTAATTACGTAGCATTTGCGCTATGACATTAGAAAGTTAATATTATTTTAAACCAATCTTCGCCATTCAGATTCACTCAGTCTATAAAAAAAAGTCACATTACAAAACGATATTTTTCCTAATTTTGAAACTTAGCGTTAGCATTCTAATAATTGACAAATTAGTATTTGTTTATGTTGAACAGACGCACACCATGGAATTGTGGTAATTTGGGCAAGGTAACTAGCACAAGCGAAATAAAGTTGGCTATAAAGTGATCTGGATCATTCCTGGTATAGATGCAGGTGAGCAGGAATCTAACGAATAATTATTGTGGAAATTTGATGTAGTACAAGGGTATATAAATCTAGCATACTTTAGTTAGGATACTTACAATACAATTGGAACAGCCATAAGAAATTTACGCGTTGTTGTAAACTGTTCCCCATCGTCGATTTGCTCCCAATGTGTTAGCCGGCGCGCACCATCATTTTCAATACTTAACCAAGGTGCTCCTTTGATTATGTGCAAAAAGTACAAATGTGCCTGTAACACGCGAATGGAAAAAATATTTTTATAAAAAACAAATACCCACTTAGCCGAACACTTACTGCATTGTGTAGCAAATTTGTTATAGTCCATGCCATTGGGATACTTATAAACGGCACCGACAATAGAATCAAATGTACTGCCAACACACCTAAACCGTACGCCAACCACATACCACGCGCACCCAGCCAACTAGCATTGGGATTCGGCTCACCATGGCCGCCAGCGATTGCTGTCATTTTTAACGTTATTAATTTCTACTAATAAGAAAATTATTAATTTTCAAGTTGTTTTCCTAGAAGAAAACAATTTGTAGGCGAATTTGATTTACAAATTGATAGATTGACACTGAAGATAACAGCTGATGAGAAAGGTTGCAAAGACAGTGTTCAAACCAAGAATGATAGAATACAAGATTGCGCCTTCCCGCGGTGAAATGACAGATCTCGCCTTTAGTAAACAAGAATACGGGAGAGAGAAAATTGAACAACTCCCAATATTTCATTGAAAAACGTGTTCTAATTGTTCTAAAGTGTAAAAGTATGAATTATAGGCAGACATTTAATAAATAAATTCGCAAAATACTAAAAAAAGTGTCTCTTTTTCTTAATTTGTGAAAAAACCTTTGTCTAGTTGAAGTTGAGAATTGTCAAACCCGGCAAAACCAAAGTAGCGGTACTTCTAAAGGCGTCACCTTCAGTATTCAGTACACCGTGTGTTCAAACGGGGAAACTTTTCACTCAAGCCACAATTGATATTAGTCATTACATATAGGAGTCTCGGTTTCTTATATTCTTCACTTACCGTTTTAGAGAAGAAGTGATGTATTCAGTCCTCCGTGCGTTTTAAAATATATTTCTTTAATTTTAAACAAATATAATTGTGTTGGAGACTCAAAAAATACAGCCCTGTCAACAGCTGTTTTATTTCTATTTTTTTTAGAAATGTGCAGAAACACCCTTATAGCAACTTTACATGGACGAAATTGGTGATCAAATAACGTTACTGCGTTGGTAGAAATGGTAGTTTTGATTTTCGTCAAATTTGATGTTTGTTTGACTGGCGTTGTGGACCATGTAAGGTAGACTTTGATCATATTGCCTTGAATTTTGTCGGTACAGTTTATTTGTAAAAGTGAATAATTAACGAGTGGGCTTTGTGAAATATATTGTTAATTTTACCACCAATTTGGCTGTTTAAGGTTACTATAAGTAACAATACTTTTATTTATTTATTTATTTATTTATTAAGTTATTAATCTACAGTACAAAGTACCTTACAGACTAAGAAAAGTAATATAGACAGGCCAAATTTGGTTAATATAAAACTAGCAATTAATATCAATAGCATGCTAAGCAATTAAACTTAGAATTTTTACAAATTTTTGTCTAGATAAAGCGAAATCCAGCAGGCTCGAATTAGATAATGCATTAAATTCCCGAAGTGCACGAGCTATTGGTGCGTTACTTGCAAAGTTAGTCTTAAAGTTTTCTCCATAAAAAGGGAAAAAATTGCGAAGACTTCTCTGTGGAACATTAAAGCTAATCCTCTCAAGTAAAACAGGGCAGTCAGTGATGCCATTAATAATATTGAAAGTGAACGAAAGTGAAAGGACCGTCCTTCTCTTTTCTAGAGACTCCAGGTTAATTAGCATAAGCCGCGAAGCGTAGGAAGGAACAGGAGCCTCAAACCGTAGGGAACGTAAAGCTTGCTTAAGAAAGATTTTTTGAACACGCTCAATTCTGCTTATCGAGAATTGGTCATGAGGTCTCCAAATTATGACTGCATACTCTAAGTGTGACCGGACCAGAGCAGTATATAATAGTTTGAAGGTATATGGATCGGAAAATTCGGATGTATTGCGACGAATGAAACCCAGAACTGAGTATGCTTTTGTAAGAATAAAATTAATATGATAATGGAAAGAAAATTTTAAGTCAAATATAACTCCGAGATCCTTAAACTCCGTAACATTTTGCAATACATAATTAGCAATGGTGTATGATGTGCTAGAAACGTTATGTCGCCTCGAGAATGATAAATGAAAACATTTTTTAATATTCATGGAGAGACGCGACTTAACGCACCAACGATGAAGATTGTTCAAATCTCCTTGCAGCCTCTGAGCATCCGATGAATCTTGCACAGTTGAAAATATTTTCAAATCATCAGCATAGAGCAAAAACTTTGAAGAAGAAAAGCAACTGCTGATGTCATTGATAAAAAGAACAAAAAGTAGTGGACCCAAGAAGCTTCCTTGGGGAACACCTGAAGCAGCAACAAAGTGGTCCGACATAACACCATCGATTGACACCACACAACATCTGTCCGACAGATATGATTTAAGCCATTGCAGAAAGGTGGAGTGAAAGCCCAAGCAAGCTAACTTATTTATAAGAACGCTATGCGATACACTATCAAACGCCTTAGAGAAGTCCGTATATATACAATCGACTTGTAGTCCTTTCGAAAACGATGACATACAGTATTCACTAAAAACAGCAAGATTAGTGGCTGTGGAGCGACCAGTGACAAAACCATGTTGTTCTGGTAGGATTAAAGATTTCACCGCAAAATATATCTTGTCCTTGACAATGCATTCGAAAAGCTTTGAGATGCTAGACAACTTGGCAATTGGCCTATAGTTCCGAACATCATTTTTCTTTCCACTTTTAAAAAATGGTGTAATGGCTGTAAATTTCCATTCATTCAGAAAAATACCTGAAGACAGAGATTTATTAAAAATAATCTTTACTCAGAAGTATTAGCTTTGATCCTGTACTCCATGAACATACAGGTTTTTACCCAAACTTACAGCAAGTTACAGGAAAAATGTTCCCGTACATCAAAATCATTTAAATGAGGGCGATTTTAATAAAATATGGGAAAATGCAAGTTGTAAAGCCTTATTTTCTCCATTGTAGAATATTAATAAATTTAAAGAACACTATGTTTATCATATCTTTGAAGTTGTAAATATGACTTCGAAACTTAACGCTAAAATATCAAATTTAGTGAAACATTAAAAAGTTTCAGTTGTACAAAATCTTGGATTTCTTCATTGACAAATCGCTAACACTTATTTTATTTAAAGTCTTCAATAAATCATATAAAACTTCTTGTAACACATTATTTTTAAATGCCCATAATTTATTTTAACTAGCTTTCTCAAGCTTCTGAATTCCAAAAATTCTTCTGATTTTTCATCGGATTCTGAATTTATGTCGCTAAAAGCAAATTCTTCAGCAACATCAGGTTGTTCTGCCTCCATTCGTCGGTTACGTTGGAATTCCATGTATTCTACTCCAGCACTGGAGATATTGCCTACGAAGTTGGCCTTGGCAAATTGTGAGAATTTTTTATTTTTTGCCGCCTGGCCTCAACATTTTTCTTCTCCAACCACATCGAGTTAGAACAAGTTTTTTTCATTTTCTTATATTAGAATAAGAAACTCAATTTTTTAAGTAAATTAATTCACTTTTTGATATATACGCACGTGCGAAAAAACTTATGTTCTATATGGTCAGGTATTTTATGCAGGGTATAGAAAATAAGTTATCGATTATACATTCACACATTCCTGCAAACGATAAGAAAAAGAAAAATCCAGTTCATAATGTTTATAGTGCCCACACTCACCGACGCAAACGTACGCTACGTGTCAGCTGACACGATCAAACTTATGAGAGCGCCATGTAAATGCAAACTCATCAACGTGTTCGTGTGGCGGGTACGCGCGACGTGTACGTGTGTAAACTGAGAAATTTAGATTTTTGCCGTGAAGCCGTGTCAGCTGAGTGCTCTCTCACCGCACAGTGTTGCCAAGCAGAACTTTTTAAAATCATTAACAAAATAACCTTATAAAAATTTAAATTTTTATTAAATTAATTTAAAATCCATGTTTAATAATGTTAATTATAGATAAATGAACTATTTGCATTTGTTGGTTTTTGGCTTTGGTTTATTATACAATGAAAAATTGTAATTGACAACGCGGATGTGTGTAAAAGTATGTATGCAAACAAAGGAATGGCAACATTGTGTTGATGCATACAAACACAGTTTTATGTACGCAAAGTTTGTTTACAAAACATACGCGCGGGCACAAGTTTTGCTCAATTTTGTGTATCTCCCGTCAAACAGACACGCCAAACGGACACGTCGGTGAGTGTGGGCACTATTAGGCTTCCGCACGTAAGTATACATCAAAGAAATTTGAGTTTAATGTTAGCACACCGCACAAAGAGTGTGTGTATTTCATGATTATCAAAGATTATGTGAATTCATTGTCATAAATGCAAATCGGATACCTATTTATTGTACTTCGTGAAAGTATCGAAACCAAAAGTACTTGAATGTAACATGAGAGTACCGGGTACATACTTACATTTAGTTGTATCGGAACATACCTATTTCTTGTATCGTCTTCCAGTTTTCATCACTGACTCACAATCTTCACAAGTGCATTTTTTCTGTGCTGCATGGATCAATTTGGATTTTAAGTTTCATAAAAATAATAAGTAATAGTAAAGTCTATATAGAATTGCTTTGGCAATATTGGAGTCTCTTTTCCGGAAAAGTTTACGGGGTAGTGTCACAACTCCCCTTGTATTGTTGCAAGTAGCAGCAGATTGTTGTTACATACATATATTCATATAGTGAAGTTATAGCATACATAAATACACAACGGCGTCAGACGGTGAAGGCGGATTAAGTGAACAAACGCCACTAATGGACGGACACGTCGGCGCGAGCAGCAGCACGAATTTGAGCGCCAGTGGCCGTGTGGAAAATCGGAAGCGGAACCAGCATAACAACTATGGCTCAAACGACCAAGTGGATGGGGTGAGCAGTTACCTAAAATGAAAATAAAACTGATTATACCTAAAATTAAAATAAAAATTTTTGGATTACATCTGCAGGCTATCTTAGATGTACCCAATGTTACAGTGATTTCAGCTGGTCAAACACCTAGACCAGCAGTGTCGATAAGTGCTGTTGGCGGTGGCGGTGGGGGCCGTTCAAACGGTGAGCCGCGTCAACCAACTGATGAAGAAATCGAACAGGAAGGCTTGAAATATGGCGCGCAGCATGTAATTAAATTGTTCGTACCGGTGTCACTATGTATGCTGGTTGTCGTCGCCACTATGAGAGCAGTTAGCTTCTACTCATCAACAGATGTTTATCTGTAATAAGAAAATACATACATATGTACTTGGTTTTTTTTTTTAAATTTACTAATGTGCCTTTACAGTTTGTATACACCGTTCCATGAACTGTCGCCTGATCCTGGAATTAAATTCTGGAATGCTTTGGCCAATTCCCTAATTCTTATGGGTGTAGTTGTTGTTATGACTATTCTATTGATATTTCTCTACAAAAAACGTTGTTACAAGATAATACATGGCTGGCTGATGCTCTCCTCATTCATGTTACTTTTCATTTTTAGTTGTCTATACCTTGAGTAAGTTGCACTGAAATAATAATATTGACGATAATGATAATATTGCAAGGATATGTTTGTATTCGTAGAGAGTTGCTAAAAGCTTACAACATTCCTATGGATTATCCAACAGCTATAATGATACTTTGGAATTTCGGAGTCGCCGGTTTGATGGCTATACACTGGCAAGGTCCTTTGCGTTTACAGCAGGGATATCTAATTTTTGTGGCTGCATTGATGGCGCTGGTATTTATTAAATATTTGCCCGAATGGACTGCATGGGCTGTACTGGCGGCCATATCAGTTTGGGGTGGGTAGAAAATGGAGCAGTAGAAACTATAGGCAAACTATTATTATTAAAAACGTTATTTTTCAGATTTAATTGCCGTGCTTTCCCCGAAAGGACCCTTGCGTATTCTAGTGGAAACCGCACAGGAGCGCAATGAACAAATATTTCCTGCTTTGATTTATTCTTGTAAGTTACTTTCGATGCAAATTCAACAAGAAACATTAAAAGTGCTTATTTATTTTTATTTATCTACATTAGCCACTGTTTTGTACACCGTAATGGGCGTTCAAAGTGCCGACAACGTTGAGAACGGCGTACAACAAGCGGCTAGCGAGGAGCCTGCTTCTTCCTCCGCCGGCCCGGTACGTCGCACAGGTAATACCAATAACACGGTAAATGACAACGCAGTCCAGGTCGCCGAAGGTATGCCACTAGTCACATTTAAAATCCGCGGAAATGGTATTTATTCCAATGAGTTTTTTTCTCAATTGTATTTGCGCTTTTTTGGAAATTGATATGTATAAAATATTTATGGTGGCTTGTGGGCTTTCCATTATGTCTCGTTATGGTTTAGTTGCTCTTTCGTATACACAATTATGCATATTAATTTATTTCGATAGTATACTGTTGGAAAGGTATAAGCATGATTTTCTACTTAATCAAAATTTATATTTTTTATCCTCAGTATTTCATTACATTTTACTTCCGTTTCCTATTTTCGGTTACTTATAACACTAAATCTCTGCTCTGCCTATAATTGTAGTGCGAAATTTCCCAAAATGCAATGCTTATGTTAAAAAAAATATTCCAAAAAAAAAACTTCTTTTTACTTCATTATAGAAGCTGGATTCACCCAAGAATGGGCCGAAAATCAGAATGAACGTATTTCACGGCGACAAATTGAAGTACAAGCTAGCAATGGACAAAATGCCAATCAGTCGACTGAATATCGAACAACAACTACTACGTCAAACATATTCACGACTGAATTCGAGGTACAAGAACGTACGTAACCCTAAAATAAAAGTTTTAACTTCGATTTTTAACAATAATTTACTTTAATTTTTAGGCGGGATCAAACTCGGACTTGGTGATTTCATATTTTACTCTGTCCTGGTTGGTAAAGCGTCCAGCTATGGGGATTGGATCACTACTATTGCCTGTTTTGTGGCAATTTTGATTGGACTTTGCTTAACCCTTTTATTATTGGCTATCTGTCGCAAAGCTTTGCCGGCTCTACCTATTTCTATTACATTTGGCTTGATATTCTGTTTTGCCACAAGCGCTGTGGTGAAACCATTTATGGAGAGTTTATCCGCTAAACAGGTGTTCATATGAAGACATTTTTATATTAATTTGTGCAGAAAATTTTTCAATAAATCTACTGTTTTTATTATAAGTAGACATTACTTAACGGAGAAATGGCAAATATTTTCAGTTTTCTTTTGTTAATTCGAATGATTTTATGTTACACTTAGCTAACATTAACATTAAGAATATTACTTATTCTGGAGGTAGTTTAGAAGGAATTTCGAATAATCAAAAAAAAAAAAAAAATAATACTTTACTGGCTTCCCTCAGCGTTTATAGTGTGAAGGAAATCTAAAACTTCCACCGCTTAAGACTTACTTACTTAGGGCCCCAAATAACTAAAATTTCAATTAGTTTCGAAATTATGTTTGATAAGTATAGGAATAATAAAGCAAATTTTCAAATTTCAAACTACTTGGTTTTATTTTTCTTGGAACCAAATATCACCCCGCAAGCTATACCAACATGATAATTAAAAACTATTCATGTTTTTACATAACAATTTATCAATTTTATTGCGAATTAATATTTGTTTAAACATTAAAAAATTATTTAACTTGTCTGCACTTTATTTTCCTCACTCTTCTCTTCCGATTTTGTTTGATCATCCCGAAAACCTTTAGACTTAACAATAATTTTATCTTTGAGACCTATCACCCAACCTGGCTCCAGGCCATAAAATATTTGTCGCGCATCTTTTTGACTTATCAACATTTCATAATCGGGATCATCCTCAATGCGCGGCAGTTCATAACCGTACTTTTGCGCCAATATCAGGCGCTCCTTGCTTATCTCTTCCGGATTAGCGAGATAGCCACGATTTTTAGCAGATACATAATATTCTACGGCATCTTGGGGTGGCAGAAACCGTTTTGGGATGGGTACACCTTTCTCAAACCACTTTTGCGGATTCACCATTGCCTTAAACAACAGATATTACAAATATACTAATATAAATAAAATTATTTACAAATGGCTCACCTGTAGACTTCTGGGGTCATAATAAGCTGTTCGTATGACACCACCGTTCCGTTCAATTGCTGCTATTACAGACTCCTTGGCATGTTGCACTTCAATGGAAATTTTTGCCTTGAAACGATCTATGCCTTCATCTGTTAGTTGAAAACCATATTCCATGCTGGTGGGTTGTAGATGTAATAGTCCCGTACTGCACAACGTGGTCACATCGATAGGAAGTTTTGCGTCGATGCGATTTGTGTCTAACAGCACTTGCAGCTGTAATAGTGATATTGGCGGGTATTGTCTACGAAGGTGATGCCCCTTGTAATATGGCTCATAGGGAAAGCGCAAATAGAAGGGATTGTTGCCTGTTTCGTAACCTAGGCGCATATAATTCTGACGTTGGCCTGAGCCTTTATTACCAGCGCCATGTTTATCACCACCATGTTGAGCTCGCCCACGTTTGGTCTGAAGTATTTAATGTGTATAATTTTAAGTTTCACTGATTTATTAAATTAATAATATACATACGCTTTTCTTGGAGCCGGGATTGGGTCGTAAGTTACCAAGTTGAACACGCGGCAAGGTACGTAACATCTTTAATGCTTTATCGGCTGACTCACGCAAATGTGCCATTTTCTCGGTTGTTTTGATTCAAGTTATCGTTTCGAAGTTCTTCCTTTAAAAGTATTTCTTGAATGCAAATAGACTGCGCGTTGAGTAAAATTCACATTTCCAATAAATTAACTAACCTGCAGCGAATGTCAAAACCAGCTGATTGCAGTGATTATTTGCTGAACCTGGCAGCTCTAAAATACAAAAATGTGGCCAAGTCTTAAATGTATTTATATCTAGGGTTTGTGGCACATCAGTAGTAAACAAAAAAAAAATTAAATAAGGAAAGAATAATTTTATAATTACTTAGACTATATATTTTCGATATTGCATTTATTGCATTAAACAGTTTAAGTTTAAGTTTTTTTGGGTCGGCTTTCCAATAAGGAACCATTGCCTGTTTTAGCCAAAGTACTGGTAATTTTTTAATGAAATTCGCAGGGGGTGTTGGGGAGATGCTCACTGACCGGTTTTAATAACATTTTGCGCACATATATTTATATTTTTTAAGATATTTGTTCTTAAATTTTCTTGGCTTACTTCACAATATTTTCATATATGCACTGCACTATTGAAGTTTATTCTTACTAATACATGCAATTTAATGCTTTTATAACTTCATTCACATATATTTTTTTACAAAATGTGTAAAAATTAATTAATTTAACTCAATTTTCTAAATCTATTGCTTTCTCCTACAATCGTAAACACACAATGGCTGAAAGATGGCCGCCATACTTCATTACTGGTGATACCAGATCCTTCAAAATTGAAATACTCTTTTTTACTGTAAAACATGTTGGGATGCGTAATGAAATTGAATTTTGTAAATTCCAAACGTTCATTTATTAATAAATTACGATTGGAATATACACTTCTTGTAAAAATACAGAAAGGTGTCCTACGCAAAAATACTGTGGATGGCGTAGCCGAAGTTGGACCGGCCAGGGTTATTTTTTTAAAGCGCGGCCGAAGGCCGCCCACGCGGAAAGGTGTTCTACGCAAAAATACTGTGGATGGCGTAGCCGAAGTTGGACCGGCCAGGGTTATTTTTTTAAAGCGCGGCCGAAGGCCGCCCACGCGGAAAGGTGTTCTACGCAAAAATACTGTGGATGGCGTAGCCGAAGTTGGACCGGCCAGGGTTATTTTTTTAAAGCGCGGCCGAAGGCCGCCCACGCGGAAAGGTGTTCTACGCAAAAATACTGTGGATGGCGTAGCCGAAGTTGGACCGGCCAGGGTTATTTTTGTAAAGCGCGGCCGAAGGCCGCCCACGCGGAAAGGTGTTCTACGCAAAAATACTGTGGATGGCGTAGCCGAAGTTGGACCGGCCAGGGTTATTTTTGTAAAGCGCGGCCGAAGGCCGCCCACGCGGAAAGGTGTTCTACGCAAAAATTCTGTGGATGGCGTAGCCGAAGTTGGACCGGCCAGGGTTATTTTTTTAAAGCGCGGCCGAAGGCCGCCCACGCGGAAAGGTGTTCTACCCGGCGAATTTTGCCGATACCGTGGTTGAGTTTTTTTGGCGTAAATCAATTTTAAAAAAACGCGAAGACCCTTTCGTAAAACTGCTAGAGGCAATAAAATATACCTATAAGCCTTTGTGTTTTTGTTTTATTTCGTTTTTTTGTTTTCAGAGGTTTTTTTTAAGATTTTGTTTAGCAACATATGGCAACATCGAAATTTCAGTTCAGCTGATGTACAAAGGAAAAAGTGAGGTTAAATTTGACCATTTTTTCAACTTTAACAACAAATAACTTACAACCTAGAAGCCTCCGGTAGACGGGATTTTCAGATTTAGTATCTGGAGGACCCCCTCTACCCCCCTATAAAACCCTTTTTTTTCAAAGCGTGGTTCCTTATTGGAAAATTTTCCCGTTTTTTTGTTACACATTCCTGAGAAATTTATTTCAATGCCTCCAGCTAAAGTGGATTTTGATTTAACGGACCGGGGTTGGGTCGATTTATATGTGAAAAAATGTGAGTCCATCATGAAAGAATTTACAAATTACGTCTATGGTAAGTAAATTTATGATTTTTCCATGAATTACGCTATTAAATTTAATTTGCAGCTTTACAAAGTCACTGTGTGAAAGAACGCGATAGAAGTGAACAACTTAACAAGGACTGCAAGCGCTTACAAACGATAGTAAAAAAATTTACGGAAGAGAAACGACAACCACTGGAACGAAATTATTATAAATGTGATATTGACGCCAAAAACGATTTCGTCAACCTTAACAATAAATCCTTAGGCATTGTGACAACCAAAACTCCTAAAGAGTTTGATGCAGATCGAACGGCAATTAGCGATGGTTCGCCAGCTTTTTTGAACATGGCAATGGATAGCGAACAATTACAAATTGATACATCTTGCGCTTTAAGTCCAGCCCAACATCGTCAAGAAATAATAATGGCCACAGAGCAACTAAGTAGCCCGACGCGTTTATCCATTCCAATAGACAGTATTTTCCAGCATAATACATCGCCGACTTGTAACTTTAGGAACAATAACGAAAATAAAAGTGCGCTGGGATTCTTAAAAGCGCGTGGACGGGTCGGTAAAGTTTTTCAGAACGAATCATGGGAGCACAAACTGCGTGAGCATAATTGCGATGCTGATGAAGAAGATACTGATTGTGGAGTGTGGAAGAATAAAGGAAAGCTGCAAGCAAAGCGTTCTGACTGGTTGGGGAAAGATATGAAAAGTGCGGAGCGTAGAATTTCTGTAAAGCGAGCCTCTACTGTAATGGACCATATACAACGTAAGCGTGGAATTTTATCGCTGAACAAAAGTGGCGAACGTAAATTAAAGCAATCACGCTTAACACAAATGGTAGGGAAGAAAGCGAATAAAGTACAAAATGTAAGTTTTGTTTTATTTAGTTAAATAAATATACCAATCAATTGACTCTAATGTCTTGCGCATCAGGAAACAACTTCAACTACTTCAGCGTATGCGGCGGAAGCGCAGGAATTGTCGTTGTCTCCAACAGCGCCTGCCATTACCAACATCAAAAAAAAGTTAGATTTTCCATCTTTTCCCAACGATACTGCCGATATATTCCACTTTAGTAGTGACGATGAGGATTATCCCAACATCAGGAAATCGGTAAAAGCTAATACTGCAGTCAATACAAATGCGCGAAAATTGGTTGATGCCACCTATGTGCAACTTATGCCGCACGAAACTGAAAAGTCTGAAAGTGTTTTAGCTATTACGCCGACAGCGCCACCATTAATTTGTTTAGACGAGTCTGATGACAATGAACAGAGATCAGCAAAGAAGACGCAATTGGAAAAAAATGAAAGAGCAGCTAACAGCCGAGGAGAAAGCAGGAATATAAAAGTCAAACGGGAAAAGTCAACAACCGAGAAGTTACCAACCCATTTGGCTGCGGCTATGTTGGCCGAATGGGAAGAGGACGACGAAGAAGACCCGGCTGATGACAAATCCGATGTAAAATTGAACTTGCCATCAACAACCGTGAAATGCCAAACAACACCGGATTTTAAGCCACGTCTTTCACAATTACCAGCAGGGAAAATTTCAATCAAAGAATGCTTCAATATAGACTGCGATGAGTGTCAAAAAGTAATTAGTTACAAATTCCAGTTTCTTTCATTATTTTCTAATTTCTTTCTTTTTTTTAGTACATTGACTTTATGGGTAGCAACATGACCATTACCGAAATTGAGACGCATCTGCGTCGTTGTACACGCCATCGCGTTCCGAAAGACTGCATACCAGTTACGCCACCAGATTACTGGAATCCACTAATGCCATCGTTTTCCGAAAGTGATCCACGCAATAAAACACTGCTAGTGGACCCATGTCTGCAACGCAATCGTTTTGTTGATTAAAGGTGATTATTTTAGGTGATTTTATTTTATTTTATATTATTTTGAATTATTAATTAATGTTAAAAATACATATATGTATATAATACTAAATCTTTATTTATTTTACATCCTTTTTTATTTAAGGTTTAGTATGTATTTGATACTAAATTTTATAAAGTGCCACGTTTTGCCTGCTCGATTTCAATAGCCGTGAAGAGAGACTTGAAGTTACCGGCGCCGAAGCCCTTGAAAAAGGAACAAAAAGAAAAAAAATCAAATCACAATCAAAATAAAAATGTTACACAGAAGTGACTGTTTCTAGTAAAAGGTAAGGTATTTGCAATGTGCAAGCATTTTACGGATTTGTAATTCAAGTTTGAAATTGATTATTCAACGAAATATATAATATCACATTTTTACTTGTATACTCACATTGTGATTGTGTCGCTGAATGATCTCAATGAATAACGTTGGTCTGTCCTGCATATTCTTGGTAAAGATTTGCAGCAGATAACCATTGTCATCGTAATCAATTAAAATATTTAATTCCTTCAGCAAATTCATATCCTCCTTTATCTTTGTACGACTATTCTTCAAATTCTCCTCCAAAATATCATAGTACGATTGTGGTATTGTAAGAAATTCCAAACCACGCTTACGCAAATTACGTACCGCCGCTATAATATCGTTGGTATTGAGTGCAATATGTTGTACCCCTGCACCGCCGTAGAACTCCACATACTCTTGAATTTGTGACTTCTTTTTGCCCTTTGCTGGCTCATTGATGGGCATCTTCACAGTTTCCTCATAGTTGGCCATAACAGTGGAACGCAACGCAGAGTATTCAGTGTGTATTTGAGAATCATCTACCGACCAAAAGCGATGAAATTGCAAAATGCGTTCATACCAAGTAACTACGCTCTCCATCTGCAAGTCGGGTTGATTGCTAACAACATGGTCGATAAAGTCAAGTTTTGTTGGTGGTAAACCTTGAAGTAAATTGTCGGTTGGGAGATTTACGAAGCCAGGCAAAAACTTGCCGTTGTATTTGGTGCGGTCGACAAAGGTGTGGGTGGTGTCGCTGTACTGTGTATTGTATAAGAAATTTAGAATTTGAAAAGAAAAGTTGTCAAATGATACAAATGTGGAATACTTTGGATTGCTTCCACGTGGTTATAATCAAATACTAATCATGAAGAAGTATAAATTATAATTGATGTACATTTTTTCTTGTACAAGAAATATTTTTGATTACTTGTTGTTGTTGTTGTAGGGCCTGGGTATCACCCGGCCAAGGACTGTTGTTTCGGCGACCTAACCCTGTTTAGGTCAGCCAAACACATAAACCCATTTTTTATTACTTATATACATATTTCTGTCGCTTGAAAAATTACTTTGCCGTTGTTGTGAATTTTCTTGAAGAAATAAAGATACGAGCATTATTTATTGAGCACTGCAAACTGATTTAGGAAATTTTTTATTTCTTGAGCGTATTTTTAATTTATAATAGTGAAAATTTACTAAGTACATACCTTTCATAGTAAAAATTTTACAAATTAAAAAAGGCACGGGGATCTACGAGATCTCTTAAGAGACTACTTAACTTAGAACTTCTAAGTAAAAAGTGTAATTGTGAAGATAAATAAAGTGGGTAAGTTAAATTGGAAACTTTAACAGTACAATAGGCGGGTTAAGTTCGAAACTGGAATAACAAATATGCTAATTAGAAAATTTCGTCCTTTAATAATAACACTGTGATTGGAAATGCGAGCCTTCGTAGTTAGAGAAACCAAAATTGATTGCAAGTTTACACGTCGTATAATAGAATTCCGAAAAGATTTTTAGCCTATAGATCTGATTTTTTGTTAAACATGTCAAGGACAATTTTTATTAATAAAGTCTTATGAAAAGGCAATAACAGTCGGAGCGGTAGTTGCCTGGCATGTCGTAGGTTTTGAATTCAAACTCGGGCAGAGCCTAGAAAGAAATCTGTTGAAAGATGTGGTGACCTCCGAAAAAGCAGCTATAATTTCTAGCGCATGACTGTTGCCTTCTTCCAATACTTTCCTAATAAAAACTAGCATTGAGCTTAGAAATTATTGTTGATATAAATAAATTGGGCCGAAGAATGAATATAGTATGTTGTTGATTTTTATCACAACCTGTATAAAGGAAAAATTTAGTTAATTTCACTAAATACTATTTTTTTGGAATTCTTCAGGTACGTTATGGCAAAGAACGTAGAACGCGTTTCGTTTCTAATAATTTTCGTTTCTAATTATTTTACTACACCAGAATTCCAGTAAGGGATCTCATCAGATTCTAATATCAATCAGCAAAAGTCAAATGAGTTCTGGTATGGTAAAATTGGACGAGATTTTCTGTTAGAGGAACGGTGGGAGTGATAAGACCTAAGATGAAAACCTGTTTTTTTATAAGTCTATTTCATTTTAAAACTTATTCCGTGGTACTCCATATTTGGAAATTCATACCGAGAATGACAATGATAATGTTCTATTTTGATAATCTATTTTTGTAGTTTTTTTTTTACTTTTATACCATAAGAAAGATAAATAAAAAACTGTAGCCGTTTTATAACTTGGCTCAAAACCCCATGGACGGATTTAAAATTTCCAAATTTGGACAGTATGGCCATAAAATTATATGACAGCGCTACTTAGCGCGTACCCGCTATACACTCGGCTACGGTGGCTGTGATTAACAATAGTCGTTAAAAATAGTCATGGAATCTAGTGAAAAGCACGTCATTATTCTGCGCTATTAAAAGAAGTAGCAGATTTCTTAAAACACTCCTGGGTGATTTTTTCAATACAAGACTAAAGGGTGTAAAATAGGTTCTAATGTGAATGAAATGCCGCTTAAGAAATACAAAATAAATAACAATAATAATACGAGCATGTTCTGCATTTCACTTCCGAGTGGATTTGCGTATTGTGCTTATCTCAAACTGCCGTGGGAAGTGAAAATTTTGACAGTGAAAGTGAATATGTTCTGCAAATGCCGATAGTCTTAAGATATTCAAAAATGAAATGAAAAATATAAGCTAAATTTTTATTTTTTGTTTTTTTTTTATCAAACTCTACTCCACTCACCGTTTTAATGGTAGCAAAGCGTACGCTACCATGTTCGTCTGTTTCTTCCCAAGTTTCCCGCACTACTTCCGCACCACGTTCTTTTGCATACTTGAATATCGCATCGAAATCTTCTACCTGGAAAGCAACATCCTTCACACCGTCACCATGTTTGGCCAAATGTTCACCATGCTCAGCATCATCCGAGTTGTAGGCTGATACAAAAACAAATATTATACTATTTTGTTTGACAGCATGCTTGGCTAGACGACGATGTCCTGTCTCTAGACCCTGATAGCCGACATGCGCGAAACCGAATCGCGTCGTGTAATAGCTGGCTGCCTGTTTGGCATTACCCACGTAGAAGGTCAAATGATCGAAACTAAGGAATTTGCCAAATTTTGGCTAAAAGTTTAAGAGAAAGTAAAAGCAAAATTACTAAAATTTACATATGTATGTATGTGCAAATTCATATTTGTAGCTATAGATTTTATGTAAGTATGTACCTTGGGTCCCTTGTCGGTATATGTGGTCTAGTAGAAGAAAGAAGAAAATGTTCAAATATAATTAATAAATCGGCCTGGAAAAAGCATTTAAAGTATTACGAGTATGGACATATTTGTTTGTGAACAAATAATCATTAAATATCATAACTCCGAGCCACTCACAAATATACATGCATACATAAAATATAGTTTCAATCGAGCAGAGTAATTTTCTTCAAAGACAAAGCCCCATTTTCACTTGATGTCAGCGTTACGACTGTCTTAAGAAGAACGAATGTATGCAGGCATCCTTAAAGGCTGATAAGGTAAGAAATTCGCACGACACGTACTTTTGCAGCGTTTGTCAAGGTAGGTTAGATGCAGTTCCTGCAACGGATGAAGCCATTATGAAACCTAGTCTGGACTTAGGTCTGAATTGGATTGAACGATGTGTTACGTGACACCTTTCTGGTTGCACTCCACATCGCCCAATGCTCCTCCCCTTACAAGGCATCCACTAAGGAACCTCCTTGGTCCTCGGTGCTCGAAGGACTCCCGACCTCTGCACAGCTGCCATATAATATGTTAAAATGTAAAAATTCGACGCGGCATGTAAAACAGCAGCGTCTTTTCCTCATCCCACGACAGTCCTACAATTGAACTGCAACAGACTTCAGGCTAAGATTTCAAAGATAACATACTTTATGAGTCGGTAAGGATAAAGATAGCTGCGGTTCATGAAATCAATCGGAAAGGCATCAGCCGCTAGGACAGCTTCCTAGAATGTCAGGGTATAGCTCTCCGGTCAGGCGATGCCGAGCTCGAAATTTTTAATATTTCTTGTCACCCTGGTATTCATGCGCTGGTATTCAATCCTAATGACGATTTGACATTCTGCACCATTAATGACGACACCTCGAACCGCAACCTTTTTAACTGCAGCAGTTCGCCAAACATCTTCATCACTAGCGGTGGCCTGATAAAGATCATAACCTGGATACCTTTTCTAGCCGTCAAACCACCTATCTATTGTTATCTCAATCGAAATCGAAATTGTGTTTCCGCGGAACACTAAACCTATATCAGCTTTAACAAAGCTGATTGAGACGGCTTAACGTAGTTCACTGACATCACCTTCTCTGCTCTTCCCATTCCATCCAGTCTGTAGCAGCAGTTTTAGCAAACGAATAAGAGGATCCTGAAGGATCTCAACTTGCAGATTTGTTAACTGGTCAATCAACATAAGCGAACGAACGCCGGACGGTGAGGTCTCTGGCCAATCCGACGAAGAGTGAAAATTCCGTGAACGCACTTCGTCGGTTCCGAAGTCGTGCCCTAGCTATTTTAGCAGATAATTTATACACATCCTTCGGAGGACAATGTAAATGTAAATGGTAGCTTTCCACAGTAGAGAAGAGAATTCAGACCATGCTATTCTCGACTTTATCTTACCACCTTCGCCCAGAAGTACACGAACATGGCTTTGAAAAAGTGCCCACCACTACAGGACTTAACTCCATGAACCCTCAGATAAATCGTAACCTACACCAGAAACGTCCCTGTGTGGTCATCGGCAACCGGTAGGACTCAGTGGACGAAGCTTCAAACTTGTCAAAACCTTTGAAAAGCCGGTATAACTTTTTTTTAACGAAGCGTAAGAGATTTTTGCTGATTTTCATTTATATTCATTTTACATCATTTGGTTCATGCTCATCATAGAACCAACTATGGGGTAATGGTTTTAAAGACCAGGATAATGTTTTGAGAAAGCTGATCCATTCAATTTATCATTTTTATTGAGTACTAGATTACTTGCCATCTACGACCTCTGCGGGCATTAACAAATCAGCGCATACCACAACAAAATACATACATACACATAAATGAAAGTTTATACTTTTGCAGAATAATGTTGCTCAACATTTTTTTATTCATGTCACAAAAACTTTCGTTAATTTTTATATAAATAACACTCGCACTTTATTATAAAATTGAGTGGGCTATAAAACTGCATACTAAATTTTTTTTATATATGTTCTTATTAAAAAGTTCACACTTTCAAAGTGCGCACTTTTTTATTTATCCATATGCTCTTCCGGTTTTTCAATACAGAGTTTTGCAAAACAAAATACTGCCAATACATAATTTTGATTTACAGAATTTAAAATTACAGTGTTCCGCAATACAGAATTTTAACAGTACAGAATTTTGAATTACAGATTTTTGAATACAGAATATTGAATACAGAATTTTAAATACAGAATTTTGAACCAAAATCATATTGTACCCAACCCGAATATTGTAACAAAAGTCACTATGTGAACGTTTCTGTTCCTCACTGCAAGTAGGGACTCGAAAAACTGACATGTTGATTTAATTATAAAATTTAAAATGTTTTTCATGAAAAATTTGTTTCGTTAATTGTTTTTTATAAAACTTTGGCTCAAGATATAATAACAGCATATAAATCAAAATTTCAAACTTTGGCCAAAACTTATCAAAATTCTCCCTCTCTCGTTGATTTTTATTACGTTTGTGTTTCTCACACATTTTTAGCATATAATATACTGCGTTAAGTTTTCTAGACCAAAATTTAAAAAAAAATCTCAAAAATCAAAAGGAATTTTTGACGACTTCTGACCTGGCATGCTAGAATTGAATGTGTCTCAAAACTACTTACCCGAGAGTTTTCTAACAATTTAAATTAACATGTTTGAAATTTTGATAAATTTGAATTTGTACCTATAACTTTTGTACAAAGTTTGATATTCGGATTCAAATGCTTTTGTTATATATATTTTTTATAAAAAATGAATGAAAAAGTTTAACATGTACAACATTACGAATTTTATAAAAATATAACCATGTGGTCGATTGTTTGAGTCAAGATATGGCATTAACTCCTCAGTAGTCCTATTTTTTTTGTTCATAAATTTGGAATCATTTTCTTGACTATTTTCATATTCATTCAGTCAACTCACATTTTTCAGACATTTTTATAACCAAGAATGATAGAATACAAGATTGCGCCTTCCCGCGGTGAAATGACTGATCTCGCCTTTAGTAAACAAGAATACGGGAGAGAGAAAATTGAACAACTTCCAATATTTCATTGAAAAACGTGTTCTAATTGTTCTAAAGTGTAAAAGTATGAATTTATAGGCAGACATTTAATAAATAAATTCGCAAAATACTAAAAAAAGTGTCTATTTTTCTTAAATTGTGAAAAAAGCTTTGTCTAGTTGAAGTTGAGAATTGTCAAACCCGGCAAAACCAAAGTAGCGGTACTTCTAAAGGCGTCACCTTCAGTATTCAGTACACCGTGTTTTATAACTTATTATTTCGCAATCTTTCACTGCCATGGAAACAAATTTAGATACCCAAAATTTTCTTGATTATAAATCATATACCATACCATTTTTTATTAATTCTAATATTCTCACTCAATCTATAGTTTTCACAAACAAAAACAGAAAGCACTTTCGCATTAACAAACTTCACTTTTCACTTTTCATATGTTTATCTTAGAACTCCTGTAACCGTCACAAACTCTGCACACTAAAGTGTTTCAAAGAACACTAGTCGGCTTATATAGTCGCCGTGAACTTTATGGCCGGAGCAGCAGTGAAGTAATCCTGAACATACTATCACAATCACATTTTAAACACATACACACGAATGTGTGAATATTAGTTAGTTAACAAATATAGATTTTTAAAAACATGCATAACGAATATTTATGTGATTCGCTTGTAAATAGTACAGGTGGATATGTTAGTGAGATTGTATCATTCGAAATTTGAATTTAAATATTTCAAACGGGTATTTTGTTTATCTGGTCTTAACAAGTGATGGTGGTGGTAGATGTTTCACATTTTCAATAATATCGGTGTTTTTGTTTTGAGAAATGTGCACAACGAATATCTTTTACAGCGCTGTAATTTTTTGTTTTTGTTTTTATTAAACAGCATTAACTTAAATTAACTACAGTATGTCTCATATTTCTTTGCACCATGTCATTATATGATTAGTATATTTAAATACTGTATATTACTTTGAATTCCTTTTGTAGCAGCAGAACACATTGCTGGTATCGTTTACTTGTTTTTGTGAAAAACAAATAGATATTTGAAAATGCAAAAAAAAAATCAAAATAAGTAATGGTTTGCGCGTTGTCCCAAAATTGTTTTGACATTTCAAAGAAACCTAACAAAATCTCAAAAACTTAATAGTATACCATGTTGTTTTTTAAATTTTTTGGTTGTTTCTGAACTTAGAGTTGATGCTTCAAATAGTTACAAGCAAAGGACTTAGATCACACCCACCTTTCCTCTAGCAGAAAATCTTGACCAATTTCACCACACAAGAACTAATTCGACATCTGCTTATTGGTATAAGATACTGATTTGATTCAATTAGTTTCTGGTGTGGTAAAATTGGAGGAAACGAAACGCCATGCTACTTCTTTGTAATCTATTTTCTTTATTGCAAATGATTCGTGCTGTTGATTACATCGCATCAATTGAAAAACGACTTTGCAATAATGCTGGGTTATCGTACGAGTGGCAATATTATACAATTGGTATAATAAAGGTATGTCACCAAACCATTCGCTGAAATATTTTCTCTAAATGTAAGAACAGTGTACAATATCATAAATCGCGAGGAAAAAGAAAATCGGTTAGAGTTAAACCAATTGAGTGATAGGCCAAAAAAGCTCACTCCATAGATGGAAAGGTCCATAGTGAAAAAAATTGACGAAAAGCCTTAGAATGTTAGCAGCAGATTTAGAAGAACACAAGGGTGCGAAAATAGGCCACGAAACACTTCGAAGAGTTCTTTTAAACACACAAATTTTCATCAAGAAGTGCAAGGGGAAACCATTAATATCACAATTTAACATTGAGAAACGACTATCTATTGCTCTTACTCACATTTCACATCCAGTGAAATATTGGCATGATGTATTTTTTTGTGATGAGACAAAAAAAGAAAATGCTTTATTATCACGATGAACCTCAAAGAGTTTGGAGAAAGCCGCTAACAAAACAAAAACAATATTCCAAAAGGGAAATTTGTGAAGCTAGGTGTAATAATATGGGGTTGTATTTGTTGCAAATGTGTTTGTGAAATCAGAGTTATTTAAGAAAATATGACAAAAAAAAAATTACTCAAAAATTTTGAACGAAGTGCCCAAAAATTTGGACTCGATGCTCCAGAAAATGCAAACAAATTGATTTTCAAAGTGTACCAAGATAGTGATCCCAAACACAAGTCTTACAAATACAGATCTTGGTTGCTATATAATTGCTGAAAAGTTCTAGATACTCCTGCCCAAAGTCTAGACATTAATTCAATTGAAAATGTATGGACATATTTGAAAAAGAAAATGACAAAAAGGTGCACTACAAACAAAATCAATTTAATACAATACATCAAAGAGGAGTGGGAGAAGAACACGACCTAAAAAAATTAATTTCCCCGCTGCCCAGGAGATTATAACGTATAATAGACGCCTTAGGACGTCACACTAAATATTTTTATTTGAAATTAATTTTTGTTGAAATGTGAAAAGCATTTCAGAGGCAATACGGTATGATATTTTTCTTTGAATTTGCTTTTTTCCAACTTACTTTAAATAATAATTGTATATTTTCAATAAAAGGCGTTCACGTAAATGAAGTTTCTTTTGATATAAAAAAAGAATTAATAAACCCACTTCAAACCTTTTCTTTGTCAAATATTTTCATATCAAAAGATTTATGAGACATACTGTATGTATGTATCTGGCAATATTTTATACTAGTACAGCCATTGACAAATTTATTACAAACCTCACTGGAATTTCAAATATTTCAACAATGTTTCAATGAAAGTATGCGCGCATTTCGATAAGTACAAAATACTTTGTTTTATCTAAAACAGTTTCGAAATCTCATTTCTAGGAATCATTTATAGATTTTCCTACGTTATATTTTGAATTTTGAAACGAAATTTCTATTAAATTTTTAACAAGGCGAATTCATCATATAAGTTGGTGTTACGAGGGTTGCCTTTTATATTTTGCGCCTAATAATGAAAACACAGTCAAATATTAAGGAAAATAGTCTTATTGTTTTTCAAAATATTCTCCATCCACACTTCTGCATTCGCTTGAACCCATTTTCAAAGCACTTTTGCCACTCAGAAGAGGATACTTCTAAAACGAGCTGTTTGAAGGCTTCTACAGCTCCTTCAGGCGTTGAAAAACGTTGACCTTCGCATTTTTTTTTCATGTTCGGGAATAAAAAGAAATCATTTGGTGCCAAATCAGAGCTGTAAGGCGGATTACCCATCAATTCGACCTTTTGAGTCCTCAAAAACTCTCTTGTGTGAATCGATACGTGAGAGCTCGCATTGTCTTGGTGAAGAATAATTTGTCTTCGGCGGTTGGTTTTCCTTAATTCTCCAAAAACTTTTGGCAAACAAATGGTTGTATACCACTCAGAATTGACCGTTTTAAGTTTATCTAGTGGAACAGTTGCGACATGACCAGATTTTCCGAAAAAACAGGCGACCATTTGCTTTGAGGTGCTTCTTGCGCGAACAATTTTTGTTGGATTAGGCTCGTCTTGGTACACCCATACAGTCGATTGCTGCTTTGTTTCCGGCTCATATGCATAGATCCAAGATTCACCACCTTTTACGATGTCATAGACGTGCTTTGATCCACCGCGGCTAAATTTCTTCAACATTTCTTTACACCAATCGACACGAGTCCGTTTTTGGGCAATTGTCAAATTATGCGGTATCCAACGAGAACATATCTTCTTTACGACCAAATGTTTATGCAATATTGAATGTATGCTGGTCCTGCTAATGGCCAAGGATGCCTCTATCTCGCGATATGTCACATGACGATCTTGTATTATCAATTGACGCACAGCATCGACTGTTTCTGGCACAACCACCGTTTTTGGACGACCTTCACGAAATTCGCCCTGCAAAGATTGGCGGCCACGTAGGAACTCGTTGTGCCAACGTTTCACAGTGGCTAAGTATGGTGATTCAACACCAAAAGTAGAAGTAAGTTGATTGATACACTCCTGTCTCGATAATCCACGTCGAAAATCGTAGTAAATCATCGCACGAAAATGTTCACGGGTTAATTCCATTTTTAGGCAATATGAATTTTTAAGCTCACTATAAATAAACACAAATAAAACTCGTAAGTGAAGACGTTATACAGATAATCACTTGTAGTGTTGCGAAGGCGCAAAATATAAAAGGCAACCTTCGTACCCGTACAGAAACAAAGGTGATTTTTTAATTCTATTGGCAATGTTTTCCATCATACATTTTTTCGTGAATCTTCAAGAAAAAATAATATAAATCAAAATTTCAATCAAACACATTTTTTGAATTTCAAAATTTAGAAAACTTTTGGCTATGAAGTTTTGTAGCTTATTTAATCTATATATGTAGTGTGGTCGGGATGTTGTTTCAAAATAATCGAGGTTTTATTCTAAAAATATTGAAGAATATCTCAAATAATTTTTCTTGTAAATTCAAAAAGTATTCACCAACATCTTTAACAATCGGGATGAATTGAACGAAAATGATTCCAAATCACATTCTGCGAACAATTGCCTTTTCTCCATTTAATATTTTGATAAAACATACGCTGTGTTATTTCCGAGGTTACAGCCTGATTACCAGTTAAAGCTCCATGAAAATCCGTTCAGTAGTTTCAAAGATTAAAAAGTTAGTTAGACAAAGAGACAAACGGACAAAAAGCTACAGACAAAAATTCTAAAAATTACCCAAACTTTTTCTATTACATTCCCTGCATCTCCTTCGGTCATTCTTTTATAGGAATTTTCAGTGAATATTATATATTATAGTATAGATACACAGTGTAGTAAAATTTGTTACACTAGTCGACAAGAAATCTGATCTGTAACATCTGATATTGTACAATTTTCCGCTGAATCCGAATGAAGTCAGAATATAAAAAAGATACTTTCTGGCTGAGATATATCCGGGCTTGTGTTTTTCATAAAATGTACGCTTTGCAAATAAAAAAAAAAACACAAAAAGTATAAGGAGGGGCAAGTATTTGAAATTGAAAAATTGTATGCAACTAAATTGATGTGGTTTTATTGAACGGCTTATATCTCCAATTTTGACATTTGTAAAAGATCATTCTTTAGTGTCCAAGAAATAAATGCTGAATATAGAGGGATTCTCTAAGTCATGCCAAACCTTTGTATGCTGTACGGATTCCAAAGCTTCCCAATCGGGCCAATGGCATACCAACAGAACACTCGCTACAAAATAGTATGCCACATCTGTTTATTTTTTTCGCGATGAAAACCCAGTAAAAATTAGCCAGTAAAATAATTCAGAGAATAGGCGTCTTACTCTCTCAAAGATAGAAACAAACCGTGTTTTGTGCAATAAGAATTAGTCAAGAATGGTAGAACACAAGATTGCGCTGATTGATCTCAAATTAGGGTGAGAACTTGGCTGTTTTGCTTATACAGTTGGTTTTTTTCCGCTTGTTCGCTAAAAAATCGCCTATTATTTCCTTAATAAATCCCTAATATTTATGCTTTTGCAAATTTATAATTTGAAATATCGAATTGTTTTGTTGACTGAAATGCAACCACATGCCACAATCAGCTGTTTTCCCCTCCAAATGAAATGTCAAAATTGCGCAAGTTTTGTAAGTTTTTTGCCCAAATGAACGCTATTTGGTACAAGTTGGTACAAACTTGTACAAGTTTTCTACCAAACAAACACTTTATAACAACTCAATTAATTTTTTTTTATTCAAATCATCATAAGGATTTCCAAATTGAAATAACTTTTTTACATTCTGGTTGTTTTCGTCGTCATGGTAACTGATTTTTATATTTTCTAATAGAACTAGCAAATTGGTTAAGACAATCTGTACGCAAAAAAAAAACAATAAAAAATACATGTGAATTTTGGTTTTGTTCTAGTAACATCAACTTATATGAATTCGCTTTGGGAATTAGTATACATTTAAAAGTAAGTTCACACGGTTGTATTTGAATTTATGCTTTAGAATCATTTTACTTATACAGTTGGTTTTTTTTTTGTTTTTCGCTTCTTCGTTAAAAAATCACTCATATTGGTAGAACCAAATGTTTTTGTTGACTCAAATGCAACCATTTTTTAAATTTAATTATTGCCATCGGTTTTTGCTATTTAATTGCGTGTTCTTTCCTCGAAAAAATGTTGCCCCATTTGTCTTTCTCAGTCTTTTCATAGGGTTGTGTGCTCATTTCTTAAAATATTGCACTCAGAAGACATAAAGTGGAACATTATCTACTAAAGTAGCTACTTTTTAGGACTATAGGTAACCTAATGCAAATGTATCAATATTAGAAGGGAACGTTTTTTTTTTTGAGAAAAGAAAATGTAATAAACTATATTTAACATATAAAATTACATAGGTATATTTATAGACAATTAATAAGATGCTTGATATATGCAATAATCGGTTGGTGATTATTCCAAACTTTAAATATTTTGAAACAATTAATTCACACAAAATGATTCTGTGTTGAAGTTTTCTATAATTATATTCAATTCTCTAACTGAAACTGCTACCTTATATAACTAATTTGATGTTCGCTAGGAAATAACCTAAAGTTGTTTGCAAGAGGAAACGAATGCCGTGCAAGTGCTATTATTATTTTTTGTCTACATTTCTTGGATAAAACTATAATAGGCAAAATCACTACAGCAAAACAAATTTTAACACATTAAAGTATAATTCGATTCCATAAGTTTTTGGGTGTGATGACATTGCATACTCGTATTACCGTTTTAATACCAGAAACGAAACCATGTACACTTTCTGCCAACAGCGGCATTACTTAAATCGGAAAATTGTATATACTGACCACTAATCACTGTGTCACTAGTTTACAATTTCAAATTTAGTGAGTCGATTCTATACTGAATGCCGGTATTAATGTTTCTTCTAGTACACAAGAAATGCCTCGGCCATGTTACTAACGAATGATAAATTAATTAAATCTTGCTTCCAATAATTTTACAACATACTGTATGAACAAAAATATAATATATTATTCAAGTTAAATAAAAAGAACACCATCATAAATTAATTAGTTGCTCAAGCTTGAAATGCAGTATTAAAAATATTTACAGATTTGATTGAAATATGCTAGTCATTTTAAAAAGCACCTTCGTTTCATATCACACCTGTTGCGAGGTAAAAATGCGCTATACTTTCTATTCTGGCTAGCTTAGTTCTATAAAATTCGCAATATAATTCTTTGAACGATTGCTTTTTTTTAATTTTTGAGGATAATATTTTGAGCGACTTTCAATTAAGACAAAATGTATTTGCTGGGTTAATTTTTGATCTTTGTCAATTTAAGATACCCACGCATCCAAGTTATATTGACTAATTTCACCATATTCAAAACTAATTGGTTGAAATCAGATTTTAATATCAATCATAGATAGGGATGAAACATACTCGATACATTTATTTCGATAAAGCCTTCATCCGTATTTTTATCAGTATCTATACCATTCACAATTCATTTTTTGTAAATTTTCAATTTTAATACAAATAATTTTATGAAATACGATGAGTTACTCTCATACGTTACAATATTCTCAATCAGTATTTAGACGATTGAATTAAAAGCGCGTCTGAGTAAGTCATGTTTGACCTAAAAGTTAGTTATGAAATAGTCAAAAGTGTGTATTCCTGATGACTAACAAATGATCATAATTTTTCATCTTTTTTAGGTTTGTTGTGGACAAAAAACTGATAAAGATATATAGTATGTATACATATACATATATATATATGGAGAGCAACTGCATAATAACCTGAACCATGAGCGATTGTTACGCAGTGCATCTTTTATCCAGACTTGCTTGTTCTAATTATTCAAATTTCGAAAAATGCTGGATGGGTTTCTATTCTTTATTTTATTATACTTATACTTCGCTCTCGAAAAATATACTTTTAATTTAAGTGTTTCTATTAAAAAATTTTTAACATAGGATGTTCACAAGTATTGAGTTTTACTTCCAATTTCTTTAACCGTTGAAAGTGTATAAAAAGAATAGAGTGTATTTTTGCGCATTCCGTGTATCAAGGAGGCATTGCTCCCATTAGACGTAATACAACTACAAATATAAATATAGTACAATATAGTACAATACAAATATATGAATTCGCCTTGCTTTTGGCATTTCCTTTTAAAGTGGAGGTCCCATATTCCTTAACCAAAGTAAAACAAAAATTTATTAAAAAACTTATTTTAAAATAATGCCAGTTGCAGGTTTCGGTGAAAAATATTCTAAAAGATTTAGTAAAATATCTAACGTTTTGATGTTTTGTAACATAAGTTGCATATTTAGAAACTTCAAAAATTCTAAAAACAATTACGAAAAAAACTGGCATAATTTTTCTCAACTCCTGGCAGTTCGAGAAAAATGGGTTACCAAGTGCAGGGCAAGTAACAAGTCTTACGCCAAAGCAAAAAGAAAACACTTGGGAATTTTGTAGTTATACTTGCACCACCATCAGATATGAATTCGCCTTGATTGAAAGGAAAGATTTTTTGTATCATGATTAAAATAATATTTTTATCTGTGAGGCCTCTTGTTGGGCCAGCCAGCTTATCCTACTATTTCTCTGATATTTATTTCAAAACTTACTACAAACTGAAAGCGTACCGGGCTTTTAATTCAATACTATAAGGCGGTTTTTAAAATGTAATTTCAAATTCGAATTTTAAAAACAAATCTTGATTGAGTTCAAGAGAAACACATTACTCGAAAGTTTTTGAACTATTGCCTTATCTTCTCAAATATAAATCGAAGTAGAGGCTCATTTTCAAGCATACAGCTAAAGTTTTTCAGACTCTTAAGAGAAAACAAATTCAAATACCTTTAGTTAGAATATAAACCGATACTGATATCTACATATAAATGTAAATAACATGCAAATGAGCCAGTGTCTGTACACGCAGTAGTCAATAAAGAGCGCATGCTCAATCACACGCTGGTGGATATCGTACCTCTTGCCAATATGTATTGGAAAATATTAGCCATATTTCTTCATATCTAATACCTGTTTGGGACGCCACCGCCACCACCGACTTGTCGTATGGCGAATGCGGGCGGGTGGGCTGGAGTGTGCGGTGTCGAGCCCTCTAAACAAGATCTCAATTGGACGATGGCGGTTAAACAGCTGGCAATGGTTTGAAACTTATACGTATACGAGTATGTATGCGCTGTGGTAGTGTGACCGTGTCCGTTGTGATTCAAATAACGCAGAAACCGCCATAGATACATGAATGTGTTTTATCATGAGCTGTGAAAAATCAGTTATCGCATGCTGCGGAACCTACAGAAAGCTCGCCTATTTAAAATGTAAATTAAATGCAAATAAGCGAGACTCTGTGCACGCACCGGCCAGCAAATGGCGCATGCTCAACTCGCTCTCCGTCACACGTTTTGCTATAATTGCAAAAAGAAAACCGTTCAAAATTTCTCCATATCTAACATCTGTTAGCGACGCCACCTGCATGCGATGCCATCGTTGACATGTGTGGAAAGCAGCGGCGGGTGAGCTGGAGTGCGAGGTGTCGAGCCCCCAAAACAACATCCCCATTGGTCAATGTCTCCTAAACAGCAGAACGCAACGAGATTGGTAACGTGCACCCCAGTAAACATTTAGGCTGGTTTTTGAATACAATACAATTATAAAACTAAACTTAAACTTTATTCGCAAAATTCAGACGACGACTGCACAAACATTAAGAATCGTAGCACTCTCCACAAAACTGGGAGAAATTGCCGACTCGGTAAATTTTTGTTCTATTTTCTTATCATATCGCAGTTCTCTAATAAGTCTCTACCGTAAATTTGAAAATGCTTTTTAATTAGCTAAAAATAAAAGCATTCAAAATTCTTATGTATCCATTTGACGAAGGGTCTGCATTCTGCAAGGAGCAAACCTCATCAGCCAAACATCTAGGCTTCTAGGCATTTAGGTGTAATAGCCAAACGGAAATCAAGGTCTTTGAGTCTCTAATGGTTAGGTCGAAACTGCTCGGAGAGTGCCTGACCTATCGTTCGACCGCCTCTGAATATTTGCTTATCAACTTATTTGGGTGCCAGGACATAGCGACGTAGCAGGGAATTGCATAGCTGTTGAACTGGGAAAGGATGGGACTTCTTTAGCCGCCTGCGGCCTTCTATTAGACAGGTGGGTTCTATGTCGGCTTAGCGAGCGATGGTTGGATCGTAGGCGTTCCAGGGAACTCTGGGCGTAAACATTGCAACAACTCTCCATCCTCGGAGGTCTGACCGAGCGTTGTCCGATAAGAAGGCTTAGGTTAGGTAAGGCTTAATATAACTTCTGACACTCTCTGTCGCAGCTGTTTGAAGGATGACGATGTGGAATCATATTCTCCTCTCTTTTCATATTTTTTCTCATTAACGCCCCAAAAGAACTCTCAGGGGTGGAAATCAGCAGCTTGAGGAAATTCGTTATAGGCACACAGCGTTTCTGCTGTTAACTTTTCGGTTACAGCCGTTTGAAATAATTTATATGTCTAAATAAAATACGACATCAACATAACCTAACATAATCTAACCCTTGACGACGACGTTCCCAAATTGAGAACGGGATACCATTAAGAAAAAATCCAAATTTCTATAAACCTAGAGACTGTCTTTGCTGGGTTCACGCATAGATTTCGTGAACGTGTTTCAGAAGGAATTGCAAATAAATTTCATTACGCTGTTGTTATTTGGGTAAAATTATGTTCTACTCATATATAAGTACATACATATATACTCCATATGATTTTTGTTTTTAGTAAATTATGTCTTTAGTTTTAAATATGTATATACAAATGCGAAGCACAAAAATAATTTAAAGCGATCTGTGGTTATTTAATTACGAATGTAATCTTCTGCCTCAAAACGCAAAATTTGTAACCAAGCTAATAAGCATGCGTATAGATGCAATCGATAATAATGACGCTTACGAGCACAATTCTATTAAGTTTTTGAATATGCATTTAAAATGTACATTTGCGGTCAATAAAAGCGCACCACCACCTTGGTAGACTATCTTCAGCTATATAGCTGTAAATTTGAACAAATTTCTACTAGATCTAGTAAGCACTGAGAAATAAATTATTTTACTGTTCAGTTATAGCCGTGTTTTGGTTGTATATTTGAAAACTTATCCAAATGCCAGATAATCGGAAGAAATTAACGTGATCAAAAATTCGCATATTGGCATTAGATGAAGACAAGTTATCTCCTCGGCAAATAGCAGCTAGAATTGGTTGTAGCTATTCAACTATTGTTCGTCCTCGAAAGTCAACTGAGAGAACAGACAAAATACTGCGGCAGAGAAGTTTAAGCGACCGCTTTAAAAGTGCACATTCTATAAGAGCGGAGATGCAAAATTTTCACCAAGTGGATTTAGGTGTCGAAACCATATGCCGACGGCTTAGAGATGTGGGTTTATATGAAAGAGACGCCCTGCCAAAAAGGCACTATTAACTATTTCTTTTGAGCACTTATGGCATATAATCAAGTGTGAAGTTGCTAAACATAAGCCAACAAATAAAAGACAATTGATAAAGATTTTAGAACTGCTTTGGTATGGTCCCGTTATAAGGAAATCAATTGAGGTCCTAGCCCATTTTCGGGAAAATTTTTTGTGGATCCTAATATTCTAACTTTATAAACAAATTGCTCATGTGATCTTAGTTCAATTATATTTGGTGGTGCGGTTTTATTGACCGCAAGTATATTGTCTATGAATATTATTTATTTATTTATTTTTTTCGGATATATGTATGTAAAATGGCAAATGAACGTTAATAAATTTATATTTGTTTTCTTATTTTTATTTAAAATACAAAAAATTTGATGTAAATCTGAGGAAAACACAACTTAACTTACATATATCTTAAGTTTTATTAAAATCTGGCAGTTTTTTTGTGAAAGGAAAGAATTCCTGCATTTGAAAAGAAATGCTAAAAATAATAAGTTGTTTTAACAATAGTCTATATATATTTCCCTCAAAATAACATAGTATGTATACATATATGTTGGGGTCAGATTTTGTCATAAACCATAATGTTATAATTTTAATTAATTTTGATAAAAGTTATGTACTTCGATTCCATGGAAAAAATAATTAAAATAAAGAAATTTAAAATTTTTAAATTTTATGACGTATGACGCATTAAGACACCTCGTGAATCACATAATAGATTTTGATTTACAATTTGCTTTCACAACGCCTTAAATCGGTTTGTACCTCATTGATCAAGTCACATATTCAAGATATTCTATCATAAAGGCCCAAGAAATCCTCTGCTTATCGTTCCTACCATGGCGAACCAATAAAGTTAAATTTTTTATACGAGTATTCGACTAGTTGATATCCGTAACTTCGTCTGTGTAGTTTACTGCATTTAATTTTCCATATATTTACTTGCAGCTTTGATAAATTTAAAAACGATTTCCTGTTAAAAAAAAATACGAATAATGTTCGAAGACCGTTTGATTTTGAAAAATTTCTATTAAATATACTTACATATACGACATCTAAACTCTTACCAATATATAGGCAGCTATGTATAAGTACGTAGATAAAAAACATTTTAACAACATTAAGCTGATTGGATTTAAACTAAGTAGAACCATAAGCATGGAACCATATAATGGATTTATTTTTGGTATGTGTCATATATGCATTAAACATTTTCAATTTGATTTTTTTGCAAATATATTAGAGACTAATAACTTGAATTTTATCTATCGAAATTGATTAAGCCATGTCTATCCGTCCAGACGTCGGAAAAATACACAGAATCAAAATAAAATCGAAATGGGTGTGGCACCGTCCACTTTAGATCAAACATATCAAACTAGATGACCCCACATAAATTACTTTGATGCTGAGATTGTTTCCCCATAAGTTGTTTTGATATTTTCACAATAATAATAATAATAATAATTTAGCGCTTAAGCCATGACTTGTTGTTTGCCCGAACTTCTCCTACAATTTGCGGTGTGCGTCTTGATGTAATTTTTGATGTTACTTGCCCCGGTCGAGATTCGCACTCGGGACAGTCCGAATGAAGCACACACACGCTACACTCCCGACTACGGCGGTAATTTATAAGACTTATGAGAACTGAACTGACATCTGAAAATCAACCAAGTGCTTCATGGGAGGCAGCAAAAGTCTTTCTTAGACTTTGAAGGACCCGGAATGACAACCTCAGTTTTCGTCAGATTTGAACGATATTTATTATCGTGTATGAAATGAGTATCGTACTGTTTTCGTGCCAATAGGCCAAACTTCTTAATAATTCAGCTTTAGGTTATTTTTGTATAATTCAAACGTGTAAACCAAATTTCATCAGAATTGGATCAGTATAAGTTCTACACACAGGAGTGCCAGACGTGACAGTGAGCCAATCTTTGCTATATTTCATATTTATTCTTGCCTCTGTGAAAGCAGAGCATACCCCAAATTGCAGTGAAATTGGAGTACGTTTACAAGTTGTTTTCACAGTTTATATGGAGACGCAACACTGTGCGGCGGTGGCAGTGTAATCGTTTGGGGTGTAATTATGTCCGTTGGAAGTTTTGGCAAATTAGTTTATGGAGGATTCTAAAAAATATGCCACAAAATACTAATTTCTTTCACAAACTTTATTTTTTACTAGTTTATTTGTAATATGTTTCGCTTTTAATGAATTTTAATAAATTTTGTATATTATTTAGAAATAAATGTTTTTGGTCTAATTAAATATTTTACCATTAAAAAAGGTTAAAAAATACTTTGGGTGAGAAATTATTTATATCACTTTTTTATAAAAAAAGTAAGTCTACGGAGAGTTGTATGACTTTCAATTTGACACACTGTATATACTATAGATATTGTACATACACACCTTTGTGAAATCACAAATTATTATTTATAATACAGCATAGAAAAGTGTAGGAAGGTCTCTCAATGCGTGGCGGGCTGGACGTCAAAATCGAAATGTAGAGATTACAAAAATTATCTAGTCAATATATTAAAGATGCCTATTGACCGTATTGGCTTCTAGCCAAGAGCTCTTATTGAACATAAATGATAAGACAAAAAGTACAAAACGTCATTGAGTTATCTCGTAAAGTGTAAGAAATATAATTCGTACATCTTTTCTAAATTCACTATACGATTACAAATATACTACACTCAATCCCACAGACGTTGTTCTCAACCAATTTAGAGGTACATATTTATATACTTACTTACATATGTATATACTTACATATTTCCATACGCAAGGATGCCTTTGACCATCGACGATTGACACTATCTTATTTGAGCCAATTTGTCATACTTGGCATGCTTTCGTTTTGAATAGCATTCTTCCACCTTGCCATTTCAAATACTCGTATTTATATATGTACATATGTATGTATTAGAAGGGCTGCTGGCAGCTGTGCAGTTTATTTATGTGAATTTATTTTTTTTTACGAGCGGCTTAAAATGTCAACTGCTCATTACATGGCTGAAAAGTGTTTATGTTTAATGTTGCGTTCGACACTTTTAATGCGTGAAATTTTACGAATGAGTGCCATTAATTTCTAATACTATAAATTTTCATGAAAACGAAATTAAAGTTTACATTACTACAGGTAAACAAAATGCGTCTGAATGATTAATTAGATTTTCAACATTAAAATTCTACCTAAAACTGTAAATAAATAAGAATATGTATGTATTAGTGTTCGACTGCATATATCATACGCTTGGGTTTAATAACATCCGACTGACTGGACACACAATCGTGATATCCTTGGTACACAAATAGTATAAATGTGTGTTCATTAATAGCTAGCTGACCGTCTGATATACCCGTCATTCTCTTAATTGCGTTATCACGCGTCTCGATTACAATCTTTCAAGAGCAGGTGAGATATTAACCACAAATATGAAATGCGAGATGGATGTAGTGTACATCAGCGCTCACGTGTAAGTCTCTTTCTCTCTATGTATGTATATGTAAAATAAGCGCCTGCGCAGTACATATATTTTGTGTGACTGTATAGGGTGTCTTAAAAGCAAATATTTCGAAAATTTTTTAGAGATATAAAACTTATAGCTAAAGTAAAATAGATTTATAATAATTATTAGTTTTACCTCAAAATCCTTGATCCTAACAGTTATTAGATGATCATCGCTGTTATTAAACAAACTCTAGCGTTGACAACGGCAAAAATATGTCTCATAACTGCTATTTAAAATTTATCAAAATATTGGCAACTTTTGCAGTTTGTGAATTCGGGATTTTGGTCCCTGAAATAAAATAATGATATTACATAATTTCAAACGGAAAATTGACTTTATTAGAAAGATATTTTTAGTTCATTCATGTTTAAATATAATTAGGGCCATTTCTCGCCAAGGGCTTGCACAATGTTGGCTCCAAGGCGGCCAAAGTTTTCGATTTGTTCATTTAAACTAATGTTTTCAAGTAATCTCAAGAAAAATAAATCACGCATCACGCTTTTTTTATTTTGGGTTCTTGGGGGATCCATAAATAATAGTGAGTACTAAAATTTCTAAAAATAAACAATTGTGTACAACTCTTTGAAGTTTCCTGAAGAGAAGCAGAGCTTGTCGTTTAAAAAATTTTGATTTTTAAGCATTCCATACCATTACTACGAAAAATTATTTTTACCTTTAGAAAACACATAAGAAAAAGTAAATATTTTTGAAGTAAAACTTCTTTAGCGGCAGTGATTTTTTATATCGCGTAACGAAAGTCGTGTCAGAATATCTTATAACGAAAGTCGCGTCAGAATCACGACAAGAAGCCAGCACATGACGTTTATATGAGAAAAAACAACCATACAGACTAAGGTAGCGACATATGTGGGATATATGTATAGTAAAGTTTCTCTCAGTGAAGAAACAAGCAAGATCGGAAAGGTAATCGCCATCAATTACGTTGCCGGTGGCTATTATCGAACAATTGTGACCCACTCTGGCGGTAATTGTCGGTCCATCGTTTCAGTCCCTGTGGGAGGGTTGGTGTCCCTACATAAGCTCGTAGCGTGGAATGACTTATGACTTACTCGCTGTGGTTGAACTGTTGACTTTCCGGAAGCTGTGTTGATGATTAGGTCCAGGTGGTATGTAAAGTAGGGGAGCAGTACGGCCTCAAATTTTATAATCACTGGTGAAAGCAGGGAGATGGGTCGAAAGGAGTACTAGTTCGTTGCTCCTCGTAAATAGTATCATTTCGGTATTGGTGGGGTTAAGAGATAGAGGGGATAATGTAAACGTTCGCTTAGTGTTAGTGTGTGGAGATGACTAGGTAATCGCTGTGAGTGCAATGTCATCAGCATGGGTAATGTTACACCATTTTAAAGCGAAATCGAGTGATTTGTGTGGTTTTGAAGTAACGTCTGCGTTTCGAATTGAAACTTTCAATCGGTTTCTGGTAAGTTTAAAATTTTCGATAGTTTATGCTTTCCTGCTGGGCATAGCTAAAGCTAGCCTAGACATATGCAACGTTTTTACCTCATGGCTCTCGCACACCACAAACAAAACTTCCAATTGGGGTGACAACAACAACACAACTTCATCTGCTGGTGTTTTCTTGCGTCCCCTATAGTCGCTCTTTTTATTAAATACTCAATGCGAAGCATTCTCACAATAGAACTTGAGTTTAGCTTAGTAAATTGATGAAACTTTTTAGGGGTAGTTTCTCCAATGAATCAACCATTTATTTGCGCAGGATATGGTACCATTAACCAAGTACTGTTATAACTAAATAGGTGTGTACACCTATGCAAAAAGCAATGTTCTCTCCATGGTAATCAACGATTTCAGTCGATTTGCTGATTTCAGTTGTGCTTCAAGTAACGCAGAGCAGAGTTCATTGACGCAGTAACGGAATCGGTGAAGACGGCAGCTGAGACGTGGATATGTAGATTGTTAGTCGATACGGTGCATATAAACACCAATTTACATACTCACATGCGTGTACATATGTACATATATGTGTGCACTATATATTTCAAAGTATATATCTTTGGTGTTCACATCGTTTTTTATAAATTGTTTTGAATAAAATTATAAGTTTTGCTTATTGTTGTTGATGTGGGTTATTTTGTCGGTGAAATTTTTTGCTGCACGATTTTATGTGCGTTTGCATAAATTGTCTACATTATTGTAAAGAATAAAGTGCCGACAAGTACGTGTAAAAAATAAATGTGAAAAGTGTTAGTGGAAAAAGTTTAAAGTTCCTATAAATGTTGAAACGAAACTTGTTATGAAAAATATATAACTGGAGTTTAAGAATATACATATATTAAAGTTGAAAATGTTAGTGATGTACATATATACATTCATATATACATAGCACATACATATATGTATGTAGCTTTAAATAACAAAAAGTGAATATATACGAAAAAGATGACCTATTTTGGTGTATGTGTGTTTCATGCTGCGAAAAATGTGTATTACTAACTAGTAGAAAAAAATACATCTGCCAAAAATTGCATCCGCAATTGGTGCTGGAATTGAGATAAATACGTATATTTCGAAAAATGTTGTGATTTGTCCATTCTGTTAAAATTTATTTGAATAAAGAGAAGTACTTGAACTTCAAGTAAAATATAACATCAAACAGCATCATTGCTATTTAAGGTGACGAAAGTGGTCTTTCAATAAAGCAAAAATTAAAAACAACGACTAAAAATTACAGACATGAATGCCATGCATTGATACTAATATGAACGCTTTGCTTCCAGGAAGCAGAAAATACTTCCAAATATGGGAACTTGGTTAGTTTAGTTCCTGAAATAGTATTTTTGTTTCGATCTAAGTAGAATTTTATGTACTCTGATCATGCCCAAAGCACTTCCCCTTCAACCTGCACACTTCTATACAAACATATGTATGTACATGCATTTTAGCGGTATTCAAACCCCTATGGAACAAATTAAAATTGTTCGATTAGCTTCCAGCTATTTTTTACCCCAATACAAACATTTTCTTATTTTTTGGGCTTCAAAACTACCCTTTGCAAAAAATTTATAAAATTTCATAAACTTTGCATCAAATTTTCAATCTTTTGTATTCAGTTTTGTGGATCTTTTGTTTTTATCATATAATGAACTCTGAAGTGACTTAAAATTCCGGTGGATTTTCCTTTAACGCATCTAGTTTATATGGCAGAAGACAAAAATTAACGTGAATTTATATAGAATAAAAATAGTGGCAGAAAGTATGAAAAAATAGTGGTAGAAATTAGTGAAAATAGTGACATTAGCAAAAATAGTGGCAGTAATTAGTAGTAGCATTAGAAAAAATAGTGGTAGTAATTGTAGTAGCATTATTAAAATTTGTGGTAGAAATTAGTAAAAGTCGTAATTAGTAGCAGTTTGCAGTAGCATTAGTAAAAATAGTGGTAGTAATTAGTAGTAGCATTAGTAAAATTAGTGGTAGAAATTAGTAAAAGTCGTAATTAGTAGTAGTATTAGTAGCAGAGTTAGAGGTAATAGTAGTTATACTGAACAACTGATCCTGAAATGGTTCCGAAATATCTAGTCCGAAAATAGTGCCGAAATGGTGTATGTACATATATACTGATGGACATACATAGTACATATTTACACATATAAATATACACATAGATGCCTGTATACCTCAGTCTGTATGGTGGTTTTTTCTCATATAAGCGTCATGTGGTGATTTCTTGGAGCGATTCTGACGCGACTTTCGTTACGCGATGTAAAAAACCTCAGCGGTAGCGGTTCAAAAATCAAGAAGAATCTTAAGCCACTTTCGACTTGCACATTATTATAAAGTGGGCTTCAAAACTGCATACCCAAAAGTTGTCTTATAGCTTTATTAAAATTTGCCGAATGTTTATAAATTTTGTACAAAGTCTGAAGTTTTAAATTATATGCTTGTAGAACGAACTAAAGTTATATAAAAAAGTAACACAAATCACAAAGCATTAAAAACATTGTAAATATCATAAAAATAATTTCTATATGATGAGCTGTTTGAGTCACCGGATATGAACTTTAGTGTCGCCCAAAAAAATAGTTCTGCTATATCGAAAAAACAATATCCCTATCCTCTTAAATCAAAAAGTATTTAGAGGTCGCTCAAATGTCCCATGCATTTTATATGGGAAAAAATATTTTTATAGAAATGGTTTCTCCATGGGCCCATAAAAAATAGTTTACATTAAAAAATAGTTAAATAAACAATTAGGTATGATTTTGTAAAGTCTTTTGAAGAGAAACAGACTTTTCCGATTGAAAATTATTAATTTTCAACTATTACATATATTCCCTTTCTATGAAAAATAATTTTGAACGCTTTGAGCGAACTCTAAATAGTTTTTTCATAAAAACACAAAAACATTTTTTTCCGATATAGAAGAATCCTAGGGGAGAGATCATTAAAATTTCGACTAAGCCGGCCCACATTAATGCAGATGCTATTTACACAGATGTATGTATTTATTTTTTATTGCTTGATTTTTTTACCTTTGTGAGCGTCTATTATAAAGTCATGGAAACTGTAATAACTGATAAACGGTTTAAATGTCTTTCAAAGCGCTTAAGGATCCATTTAACCCTGAACAATTGAACTTAAATTTTATATTTTAAGTTATTAGATGCTGAAAAACCACTCCACTCGAACTATAAATTGTTTTCTAGAAACCGTTAAAATAAATTGTTAACTCAGACTTTCTGTAAAGTGCACAAGAATTGTTACATTTTCTCCGAAAGTTTTTTCATTTCAAGATTGTAATAACTTTCTACAACACCCTAATTTTTGAAAACGAAAAATTCTGTAAATGCAATACCTCACTGGTGAAAGACAATATTACTTTTTTGCAGTAATACATCGTTTATAATAATTGGACGTCAAACGAAAAAGTTATGACCATAAATTGTTCTTGCTGTTTTCTGAAATAGCCGCCCAACATTTGTTTTTTGTTTCGAGAAACTCTTTGATTTATTGTATTTTGTTTGTATAGGGGCAGACTCGGCGTAATACTCGTATACGCACATTCATACATATGTGTAATTCATAGACGTTAAATAAATACATATCGTATTTGATACAAATTTTGTTATTACTATAACAAACTCATTTCCACGAATTCAATACATTCCCTCGATTTCGATACTTGACTACTTAAAACACCACCTCAATAATGGAATGGAAATCAGACATAACCATCAACACCACTGAAAAATTGCTGAAATACAATGTTTTCTTACTACACACAGGATGTGCCATTGAAAATAGTACAGTAAATGTCTCCAATAGTTGCTCGCGTTCATTCTTTTGTTAATTTACTTCCTCTTTATACATTTTAAATTTTTTTAAATTTAATTTTCTATAATTATAGTACTTACTCTAACAATAATTGCATGCCTATACGTGCGTGTATCCCATCAAAATTTACAGAAAATTTCGAGTTAATCAATTGATATCTATTGATGTTCCGATACCACTACTTCGAAGTAAACACTCGAATTTTTTATACTTCGATACGTGTGTTCAAGTACTTGGTTGGTATCGAGTGCATTGTACAAGTATAACAAAATTAATGAAGCTCAGATAAAAAATATGTTCCAAGTTTCTCATTTTGTAGCAACTCTTTCTACTCTTAAAAGCAACTCCGTATTAGAGTGGGAAGACTGATTAGCTTGCACCAAACTTTGCGTACTGGCAACGTCGGTTCCATGCGAGTGGCTATTTTCCAAAGCAGAGACAATAATTTCTCAAAAGCGAAATACAAATACAAGTAGTAAGAATTCATATAAGGTGATGTTAATCAAGCAGCTTGATGTACTTAAATTGTCTAAATGATGTGTTTGTTGCAATTGTAGTGTAAATTTAGAGAGAGGTAGAGAGAATCCGTAGAACAATAGTCTTTATTAGCTGGTAAAATACGGCCGCCATGGACGAGTGTGTTGCATGTGCGCGCTTTATTTGGTGTCTCCTGTTCGAAACCTGGCCGGGGCAAGTAACATCAATAATCATAGAAAATCATTTCCTAATAGCAGTCGCCTTTCCGAGTCTATTTCTCCGATGAAAAAACTTCTCACAAAAATCATTTGCCGTTCGGAGTCGATGTTAAACTGTAGGCCCCTCAATTTGTAGCACATCACACATTCTAGGAGAAACTCGGCCAAACATTGAGCTATAGGATGTAATTCCCAAATTATTATTATTATTATAAAATACCATTTAGGTGCATCGAACCATAACGTGGGGCCGGTAGTGATTTGATAAAATAAGGATGTTTTTATTCAGCTCTAAGCTAAGTATTCAGTTCTCAAGAATAATCACAAGAAATATTTGTCATTATTTCTGTAGCTTTACACAAAATTCCAATCTCTGTCACCACACCTAGAAAACTGAAAAAGCTATATCCCTAGTGTACAACGTAAGTATGTACATACATATATGTAGATTGCTACGCTGGTTTTTAAACTGTGCCCGTAATGTTTATTTGCTATTGTAGTTGCACAAAGCGACTACCGGCTAAGCGTGTTAGATAAACAAAATAAAAACAAAGTCAAAGAAAACAAAAAAGGAAAACTTTTATTCTTACACACATACGAGAGGACTAACGAAAGTTCGCTTAGTTGACCAGAAAAAATAAACAAAAAAAGCAATTTTCGTATATATTTATACATACATATATTATATATACATATTTATATTTATACATATATTTATTCTTAATCTTTTTCTTTTTGTATATTCTCCACATAATTGCCATTGATTTCAATGCATTTCTTTAGCCTATAGATCCACTTCTCAAAACAGTCTAAAAAAATATTTCCTTTTGAGCTTATCAAGTTCAGCATTTACCCCATGAATTATGTTCCTATCCTTCTTATCGTCCCAAATTTATTTTAATTTTTAGAAATAACCAGAAATTACAAGGTGCTGTATACCGGCAATATGGTGCTGGTCGTATTTCTTCGATTTTACCAGAGTAAACTGGTGTAGCCTCGCAAATCCTCTTTCGTCCTGTTTTCCCAACACATCTTGCAAAACTTTTGAAAAATTGTTTTCGGTACACCCTTTTCAAATTACCGTTTGACTCTTTTCCAGGGGAATACTAGCTACGATTTTTGTTCAGGAGAAGTAAATTGATTTATTACCTTCGTTGGTGATTTCTGTTGATTCGCTTTTACGGGTGAGCTTACACTGGACCTGTTGGACTCCTTACCACGGTTTGGTTTTTGGTTTCCGGATTATACTTATACTTATAGAACCAAGATTCTTCACCAGTAACAAATTTTCTAAAGTTACTAGGCAGCTAAGATTCGAGATTATTTAGGAAAAATTTAGCAAACTGCCCTCGAGCCCTTTTTGGGCTCCATTTAAAATTCGTGGAACTCATCGAACAGATTGCTTCGTGAGCTCCAGATAAGTACTTAATATACGCGATATAGCTATGACATGCCAGCCATATACCTCAGCAACCATTTCTTGTGGCAATCGTGGATCTTCGTCCACTTTGAACTTCTCCAGAGTCATGGTGACACCATCATTAGAAGATTTAGATCGAGTTGGTCGACGGCTCGTCATCTGCAGAAAAATATCACGTCTGGAATCTTTCCAATCGTTCCAATTTGGTATTCATTGAATATTTTTAGAGGCTTTAGTTTATGGTCAAAACTGAAGAGAATCACAAAGCAAATTTCTGTTTGTGTTGTTGGTGGAATTCCGTCCGATCCATTTTTAGCTGTTTTGCGTTTGTTCATATCCATTTTGGCTGATCGTTTCGAAATGGAGATAGAAGCCTCGAAAAAAACTGCGAAGGATTTGGTATTGTTATTTTTAAAGCTTTAAGAGTCAGCAATCAAACGAATGCGCCGTTACTTCGGCCTTTTCCAAATTGGATAGAGAAGCAGGTCTGGAGGTGAACGAGGGCAAAACTAAGTACCTCCTGTCATCAAATAAACAGTCAGCGCACTCGCGTCTTGGCTCCCGCATCACTGTTAACAACTACAATTTCGAAAAAGTGGAGGACTTTGTTTATCTGGGAACCTGCATAATGGCAGGCTGTAAATCCAACGAAGAATCTATCTTGCCAACAACTGCTACTTTGGGCTAAGTAGGCAGCTGCGCAGTAAAGCCCTCTCTCGATGAACCAAAACCACACTCTATAAGTATCTCATCATGCCCGTGTTATTGTAAGGCGCTGAAGCATGGGCACTGCCAGCATTGGATGAGACGGTGTTCGAGAGAATGATTCTCCGTAAGATTTATGGACCTCTACGTCTTTGCGACAGCGAATACCGTAGACGATGGAACGATGAGCTGTATGAGCTTTACCGCGACGTAGACATAGTCCAGCGAATTAAAATACAGCGGCTACGTTGGCTGGGACATGTTGTGCGAATAGACTAAAGTATTCATCGCGGTAACAGCTAGGGGTGGTAGAGGAAGACAAAGTGGAAAATGACTTGACGTTACATTTCCAATTGGCGCCAGCTGGCAGGAAGTAGGAGTGACTGGCGCAAGTTGTTAAACTCGGCCAAAATCTCTTGAGACGTTATAGCGCCAATTAAGCAAGCAAGCAATTAAACGAACATCTGTTAGTCCCCTCGTATGTATGTATGTACATATATTCGTAGTTATTGTTCAATGACTCAAAGCGATCGATCAGTAACTTCATGGAAAAGGATGTACATATGTATAAAAAAAACATACATATGCATATTTGTGCATATCTACGTTTATGGAGGTGTATTGTAGATATTTGCATACTTGTGTACCTATTATGAAATAAAAATTTTAGCGCAGGTGACCTGCTTCCTTGACAGCCAAACATGTAAACCAGGCTGCTGTCATCGGCTTATATTGGCAATGGCACTCGTACCATTCAAAGGATATAGAAGTTCATACATAGTACATACATACACAGGACTTTACTTTCATTTGTTGTTCGCATGCAAACAGCTCCGTCCTACGACAATTTACCACCACACAAACAGACTTTGCATCTCCAAGGAGTAGCGGGGATTTTTTTAATGGATTTTTTGCACACTTACTATTCATTTAATTTGGCTTCATGTGCTTTTTTTTTGCGCTCATAAAATGTTCTATGAAAGGTCGATGTAAATATGTATGTATGTATATTTTGCATACCACTGTGGTTACACGTATGTACATACATACATCCACTTTATTTGTATTGTGTTATTAGGATGTTTGCGTGCTTTAAGGCTAACATTGTTCTGCTAGTTATGGTTGTCTCGGCATTTTAATGTCTTCACCATGTACTTAGTATTTGTTGTAAGTACTTTATGATTATAAAGTAAGCGAGAAATTGTTTAGCGCATGATGTCATCTTAAATTACACAGCTTTCTTTGCGTGTTTTACCGCTGTTAACTCTGTGAGCTTTTGCATTACATTTGTACTTACTAGAATTTAAATATAAATGGTTTATACTTAAGTAGTTACAATCATATGGTCCTATCCTGTCAGGATGAGTACAGTTCCATGGTTACGCACGTAGGCATCGTATTACTTCAAATTGATGAAAAACAAAGAATAGTTTCAATTTACTTTTTTTGTTTTGATTTTGAAAGATGGTTAAGGCTAGGCATGCATCACGTATGACGATAATCATCTGAAAATTGTCTAGCTTTATGGAAGCAGAAAAATACAAGATCCTCAGTTCAATATCGTGTATGCGAATATAAAATTGCTTCATGTAACTGTTTGAATAGCCAAAAAATAAAATAAAGCTAAGCACTTTTTATAATATTTAGTAATATGCACATTTATAAAGTTAACACATAATGTAATGATATAAAGTGTGCCAGGTAGTTGTGGTATGCAGATTTGAAGCTTCATTATTATAATTTTGGGGTTTAACCCATTAGAGGTCTAGATGCTACAATTTTTTACAATTTGTGTAATACATACATATGTATATACAGCGTTTGCGAGAACTTTTCGCACGCATTAAAAATTATTTTTATGTGTACTTGAGAACACAGAGTATTTGTTTCCCGGCATGTTTTCTTTCTTTTTATTTATTTATACAAAAATATATTCACTAAACGGGTTACAAAATTGCTGAGGAATGAAAAAGAAAATACAAAATATCTGCCAAGTCTGCGTCCAGAAAACGAATGCCATTGCTTTCTGGTAGGCTTTATATCATTACCCTATGAGCTAACATAATACTTTAATTATACGAGTATTTGTATTATTATTCATCCCCCTTTGTTTGTGTTTATGAAAAAGTGATTTGAGCCAATTTTGAGTTTTATTATTGGAATTTCCAAAATTGCTTAAGTTTGGTAGAGGGAAATAAAATTTTTTTAAATTAAATTTTTATTTGCGCTTTTAGTACATTTTAAAGTGTTTTAATGGAATATGTGAAGAAGTTGTTAATTTTTTTTGTTGGAAATGCAAAAAGTACATTCATTTTTTAAGTTAAATTTTATAAGCCTCAAAAAAGTCATGAACAGCTAAATTAATGGTTTTGCAAAAATTTAGCAAAGTTGTTTGTATTATTATAAAAAAAAAACTTAATTTTGAAAGTGTATGATTGTTTCTTAAATATAATAAAAAATAGCAAAAAACGGAATAACAAAACATACATATAGTATTAATAAAAACTAGGCGAAATTTTATTTTTTACTCATATACTTAAGCTTTTGACATTTTGTAAAAGAGAACTATGCGATTCTGCGACGTCGAATATCGCATTCGATGGGGTGACGAGCTTATCGCGACATAACCATAGTTCACGATCACGTTGTGCTTATGGAGGAAAATGCTCCAGCCTTGAAAGATTTTAATGCGATACCCACTAGATTGGAACGATCAAGTGGAATGGAATTTAGCATCACTTGGTATTTCCAATTGGCACAACTTAGCAAAAAGACGGTACGATTGGTGTGAGGTATTGAACTCCGCCTAAATTGCTTAGGTGGTTATACCGCCAATTAAGTAAAAAGAAAGCTGGTTTAACCGATCTGGATTATAAATCTAAATGTAAACTAACATATTTTTTGTTTTTCCCAATTTTTCAAAATTACGTATGAAATTTCTATATTAACAAATGAAATTTTCGGTTGATCAAATGACGATAGTTGATATGATAGGCGATACGATAGTACATACATACATACATACATGAAGCGTCGTTTAAATGAGAACTTTTTTGTAGTATCGTTTGAGCGGGTATCGTTTGTTTAGAAGTTACGTGATGCATTCCCTGGATTTCGTTATGGAATATTCAATAGAAAATGTTATCAGATGGTAAAAACGTGTTGGTATAGGAGGCATTTGCCAGTATCGAGACAACTGTCAAACCGGTAAAAGCAAAAACAAAATACATACATCTTAAAAAAATACAATTCGACATATAAAACTATCAGGCGAAGAAGAGTAAAACTAGACTGCTGTGCCATGATTCAACTATTAAAGGTTTAGTGAATAATGATTTGGCTCTCCCTTACGAAAGTTTGTATTTACGCAGGAGTTAGAAATAGAGTAAAATGTAATACCCTTTTTCGAAAAAGTGGAAGAAAGTACACAAAACAGGTAATTATTTGTAATTAGTAAATTAGTACGTTTTATATAAATCTCGTTTTATTATTGAATCATGCTTATACATATATATTTCCTCTATGAATTCGTTTTGGCCAGCATGCTGGCAAATTCATTAAATTTGAACTTGATACATTTTCGAAAAAAGAAAATGAAAAACAAAATAATATAACAGGAATGAAAATCATTAAAGAGGATTGTACAATAATTTATATATTAAAGAAATTTTTTTTAAAAATAAAAATCATCTTAATATGAGACAACATGATCAAGTGGGTACTAAGAGTATTGTGTTCGTCAAAATCTTCCTAATATTTTTTTTATATGGAGCTCTTAATACGGGATTTTAAAATATCTTGACCCTAGTGTTGCACGGGGGCAGGTTTTTGTTAATGATATCATGAATATAAATACATATGTACATATAATCGTGGTTCATCTTCTACTTACGTTATTTTGAATGCTTTCCATCCTTATTGGGCAACACATTGACGATTGATTATTATTATAGTACATTTTTGCGCAATGAGCTCATTTAGAATCAAATTAAGGATACCAAATAAACAGAGAAGAATTTGCTTTTGTACCATATCTTTGATGAATGATAGTGTGCTGTATGAATATTATTTGAAGGTGGCGGCGGCCATAACAGTTACTCTGTGCCGAGTGAAATCTTACTCGATGACAGATTGGCTACTCCATTGCTCAAAATATGAACTTGTGTAATAATAAATGAAAGGTGATGGTTCACCTTTCATAATCTATTCAGTCGGGTATGGGAGACTCTGAAGGTCGGTCTGACGCAGAGAGTATTTTACTGCTTTAGACTGTAGTAGAAAAAGGGATTGCAATTAGTTTAAAGAATTATGTATAATAAAACTCCTATATTTTAAAAATCTTAATCTTACTTTAAAGGCAATATTGCCTAGAGCAGAAGCTGTGAAAAAGAGTAAAGACTATCGATTATTTGTGTCAGGCAGTGGGCAAACGAATGCGTACTAGTTACAGAGTAAGTTTGGGAAAAGTGTTTGGCGCCTTGGTTTTGAATTGCAATTTTAACAGCTCCAGTTTAGGGATTTATGACAGATTATTACTTTTACTTATGATTATATTTGTAATCACATTGAAATATTTTAATTAAATAAAAACACTTGCGAGGTAACTTCTTATCTGCTTGATTATATGAAAATCAGATAAGTAAATCTTTCCTTAAATTCCGCAGGTTGCGATTAAAGTTAAATAAAACTAAAAACTTTATAGCTACTGTATTTATCTATGTAGTTATTTTTAAGTACATTTCTGTGTGAGCATGTTCTTATAATACTCCCTGTAGGAATTTTCGGGACGTGGTACTGAAAGAATGTCTTGTTTTTTTATCAAATTAATCTTTAATAGCTGTTTTTTGACTTTGACTTAATTAACTATTAAATAATAGTTATTTTAATTCAATAAAACGGAAACTAGCAAGTATATTTGATTTTTATTTAATTACACCACAAATAACGGTCATTAATTATTTTTGTTTTATTTTTCAGTCAAAAGCTAAAAGTTATGTGCAAAACTTATTCAGAGATTTTAATCTTTTAAGCCGTTTGAAGAAAAACTGTTATGAAAAGAAAGAAAAATAAAAATGGAATACGTTTAAGAAATATTTACTACGTTTGGAGAAACAGATTTCATTATATCTAAGATCTTATTCAAGAATTACATGAAAATAAGGAAACTTTTCCTTAGGTTCTTTTGTTTGTTTTTCAGTGTGTAGCGTGTGCATGCATTACTCGTCAAATCTTGGCCTTTTTTCTAATAGCAATCGCCTCTCGGCAGACAATGTCAAACTTCCTAGTGAATTTCCGCCATGAAACAATCAATTTGCGCTCTGGGTCGGCGAAAAACTGTAGGCCCCTCATCCAGCTATGTGCTGTAAGCGTCAAATTATTATTATTATTATTATATAAAGACAATCTTTTGATATCTGGTTGCTGAATTTGTAAAATTGTGACTTAAAAATTGGAGCTGGCGATTCTTTAGTTTTATAAACAAATTTTAACAACCGATTTTTGGTTGTGATCAAGGCACATTGAACAAGTAGTAGCGGTATTGCACATACAACTCTTACATTCATTTTGATGTTGCCTTAAGACCCTGAAATGTTTATTATTATTGACATTTTTTCTACAAATTGAGTTCCCCTTAATTTTATGCTACCTTCGAATGATACATATGTAGCTTTTATGGTAAGTGGTGTTGAGCGTACAACAACCAAAAATGTGCACTAACAAATTGTATGTACAATGACAGTGAGAAGCGGAGAGTTACAACAAAAACATAGTTTGGATATCCAGTTCAAGAAGCGAATTTACTCAGCTGCTTGCTCAACACCACCTTATAAGAATTCGCCTTGCACGGACGTAATTCGCTTTGGCAGCTATCCTTTTTGTTCTGGTTCTTTGTTTTTTATTGTTCTTTGCTGTGAATATCGACGATATTGAAAAAAGTGCAATATCAGTTTAGATGATTCGATCTCGAAATAGAAAATGGTGTAATTATACATACATAAATGTAGATACGCTATTGGAGGGTGAATGATGGAGAATTACGCCTCGTGACAAAGTAAAAACGATGAAATTTCGACTCGTTTCAGTTTTGATGTTATCCATTCCGAGTGACTAAGAAAAGATTTAGACTAATTTTCGAATCGTTTTCATTTCGAGTCGATAATCATTTGGAACTGAACAAAAAATTGTCAGCTGAGATTAAGTACGTGTATACACATTACTAACAGGGTTTCCCTTTAAATAAATTTGTTTGTAAAATCTTTCTAATTCCTTTATTGTTCCTGGAACTAATAAATGGAATCTATTTACAAATCGAACAATTTGGAATCAGTGAATCTTTATGGTAATTTCGTTCCACGATGTAGCATTTGTTCAATGTTGCACCCAACTCTGTAAAAATACCAGCTTTTGCCTTTTTCTTTTCGTCAAATAAATTGCCAAATTAAAACATAAATATTAGTAATAAGTAATTAGTAATAACCCCTTGTCTAGCACATGCATTTCATAATACATTCATTTTAATATATCAGCTGATTTTCATGACAACTATCTCTATAGAAACGAAATCATCATTAGCTGGAAGTACAATAAATTGCTATTTAAGTAAAGTATTTTCTCAAAATTTAAGAAAATTTAAACGAATATAAAACTGAAAATAAATGCCACGAAAATAAAATATTATTTATGATGTACGTAGTTTTTACATAGGAATTTTATAGTACAGATGTACAGACAAACTAATTTAATACAAATTAGAGCAATAAAGCAATAAATAATTATAAATCTTCGAGGTCGATGGCCTCTAGCTGCTAGCACCTTAGTTTTAGGTTTACTTTATAATTTATTTATAAAAATAAACTGATAATAATAATAATAATATTAAAAATCTTCTATATATAATGGAAATCAACTAGAGAAGATTTTGCTGACAAACAACATATTTATTTGGGTTTACTTTGCCAATTACTTCTTATTCCGACAACTAAAAGGCAAAACTTTTCAAACCCCAAACAAGTTGTCAGGATCAAGACCAAGAACTATCTATTTTGATAATTTCATCGTAATCGAAATACAGAACACGTTTCATTTGATTCGATGATTTTTTTTGTTGCATTTGTTATGTATTCCAGTGATAATTTATCCCAGGACTTAATAACCTTCACAAAAAAAGGCCGACAAGTTTTCTGGGTTATAAAATTTTTACCTACAGGGTATGCAGTACTAAAAGGGCAAATACATAGACATTTCTTGAATGTTGCATCAACAACCTGTGATTTGCTGTATAAATAAACTAACATACAATATTTACAATAGAAGGAAGCATCTCTAAATGAAAAAAACGTACATATGTACGTCTTTCGTTGGGCCTCGAACATATTCTGATTACAATTTTCGAGAGGCCTATTAATAGGCGACCTAAAGAATTCACTTTATGAGCTGCTGCTTTCTATTATTAACTAGGGAGTATGAAGTCCCAAACTATCACCGCATACTTACATACATACCTATGTACAACATAGAGGTATAGATATGCACATATAGACGTGTATGTATTTAAGTTAATAGCAAGAGTATTATTCAAATAAATTATAAACAAACGAGAAAGTAAGATGTAGGAGGGCATAGGGATAGAGGATGGTGAGGTAGGTAGGCATCAATAAAAGTGTGTCAAAAATGTATGCTAGGAATGATATGAATGCAACCATAAGATTGTTAATTAGCAGAGCTTCGAATTTATATTAAACGCACATAGAGAATGGACGGACAATTAGCATGGATGGATGAATAGCTAAATACCTAGATGATTGGTGTGTTTAATCAACGAGTTGTGTGGCGTGGCGTGCAGTAGTTACTCGGTCGTGTGGTGGCTGGAGTAATAAAGTAGCTGCAAGAAGACAACATATGTTGTAAACACATTTACATATAGATACATATGTACATATGTGTATAGAACTAGCGTACATAAATTTATATTGTGGGCGTGAGCGCCTGGGAAACTCACAACTTGCATAGCTGCCCAACCAGCTGTAGATTTATGCGAAAACAAATTCTTACAAATAAAGTTGTGAAAGAATGGCATAAAAGTCTTAAATCATAAATGAAATAAAATTTAATAAAAATAAAAAAAATCAAAGCAAATTAAGTGATTATCTGATACAACTTATGCTGTAGGTGTTATCTTTTAGTGTGGTCTCTAGATAAGACAATTAAATATAAACAAAAATTTAACATTTAACAACAACAAGCGCGACTGATATTCTGCGAATATGTCATACAAGCCTCCACATAATTTTTGCGATGCCATATGCAAATATTTATTTTCTTAAAATGTACTGTTGAGTGATATTTAGTACTCGTATTCGCTTATTCCGAAATCGTAAATTCAACACAAAAGGCAAACATTAATGTTAAAAATTCGCAGATATCACAAAGTTTATTTGCAATGAAAGTTTATTTCACGGATTACGGAAGTATTAAGTAGACAGAAAGGCAGTGTTTATGGTAGTATGTATGTGTTTGTGTGTGCCGTATCGACAGTAGAGTTTGGGTTCGATACCCACTCTAGACATTTCGCTTCACATTGTTACAACGCATTTTTTCATACAGATATTAATTAATATTTCCATGATAAGTTTCGGACGCCTTCCAAGAATTTTCCTCTTGCTAAATAAGGTGTTAACACCAATATTTAAGTTTCTACATTTCAAATTTAAATAAGTTGAAAAATATTCAGTAAAAATTCAAAAGTATGTTTAAAGGAAAAAAGTGAGAGGGTGCATCGTATTCTACGACAAAATTGTTTTCTTCCATACAAAATTGGATCACTTTTATGCTGCCTCCAAGCGTCAGATAACTTTATGAGAAACTTTTTCGTGGCAGAAATCTACTCGGAGAATTTCTGTTGTAGTACTGCCCATAAACTGCAAAAACTGATCACAAGTGGATTAATATTGCATGCAAGCAAAGGTGCAAAATTTATAGTTGTTTCGCTAAAAAAGTCAATTGAGGCAAGTTAAAGCTTGTCAAGTTTATTATACATACATATACTCGTATGACACATTTCCGCTTCTAGCAGCAAAATAACCATACCAACAAAGTTTTTTGAGCTAGGTCGATCTGTAGCCGTTGTTGGCCAACTAAACTCTGAACTGATTAATTACTATGGAATAAAAGATTGTAAGCCACTGCTGATATTAAGTTATAAACCAAGTTAGATATCTAGCCCGCCATAATCGACAGAATTATCTCTCCTTAGAACGTCAGAGTTTATTATTTGTGAATATCCGGTCTTAATCAAACTGTAACTAACTAAGCATTTTAGCAACTATTACTGCTGATTGATAGCTCAATTTTTTACTCGATATGCAACGGATATCCAATAGCTTTCCGGTTTACTGAATACTGGGTTAAATTTCCTATTCGGCCAAGTACTGGATATTGAGTTACAATCGCTTTCTCAAAGTTATTTTAAGTAAAAAATCTTTGTTAGATAGCTATGTAGAAATAAGCCATCGCTAATTTTTTAACGGATTTTATTTTTGAAATTAAATTTTTGAAAAAAAAAAACAAATTCTGAACAAAAATGCGGAAACATATCTTAGTATTAATAACACTAAACAACCAAATCAACTTTTGGGGTTTGGACAAAACCAACAAATTTTTTGCTAAACATTTTCTAAAAATTAAAAACCAAATATACAAAATTTGACTTTTATGGAGATCTTTTCCCTTGGCCCCTTATAGCACCTGTAATATAAGTTTACACAAAAAAGTTACATACCATTTAAATTAGAGGAGAAGGCAGACCAAACCACAACATTTATTTATTTTTTTAGTTTTTTAAATATAATAATTATAAATTTTTTTTTATCAAAGGCACAATTTCGATCTTCGAATGCTAACTGCCAAAAACGTATAAAACACTTTTTTACTTAAAGTGCAACTTATTTATTTATTTAACTATATTTACCATTTACAACCCCAAAAAACTCCATTCGTATGTATATTATATTCTGTCGAATTAAACTTCAATTTTTTTTGATGAGGCAATGGATTTGTTATCCTGCCATCCGGTCACGCAGAGAATTAAATTTTTTTTGATGACAACGAGGCAATGGATTTATTATCCTACCATCCGGTCACGCACCTCACCGGATATCCGGTATCCAGCCATATCTCTATCCGTTGCATCTTACTTTGTACACATTTTCATTACTTTTCATTTCCCTGAGATATATATTGCTTTCTTGAAAACAATTTAGTCGGCACATGAAAATTTCAATAAGGCATACAAAAATTCGTGTTAACTTATGAAAATCCATCGAGAGGTTTATAACTGTTGAAGTATACTGCAAAGGATAATTGAAAATTTCAGTTTTGGATTTTCTATTTTTTCTCCCAACATTGTGGAAGATGCAGTTTTTGGAAAGTCATCCCTTGCCAAATTTGGTTTGGAGACATACATATGTATGGATGTGCATATATTTCCTTCATTTTGGGATATATTTTTGCTAGAGTATTCACTTTATTACTCTGCTCCTCGATGCTTAACAACTATGCTTCTCTTATGTTTTAATAATTGGAAGAGAGGATCGGTAGAGAACTTTACCTTGAAGCAGACCTTTAGTGTACACTGGCTTCAAATTTTTTTTTCTAATCGAAGACTACCTATTTACTAGCACTTTTTGTAAATTAATACAGTTATTTTCTTTTCAAATTAACTGCTTATCTGCAACTAGTTCCTTCCTCTACTCAACGGCAAATATTATAATCATATCTAATTGCGCGTACGCTCACTTCGCTCTGATGTTTACATTCGCTTTTACCTTCTATTTATGTAAGTACACTGTCGGTCATACTTATGCCTACACACATACATATGTACATACATATATACAACAAAATTGTAACTACAAACATTATAAATATACAAAAGTACTTCCATCAATGCCCCCCTACCAACATACTCGTACATACTCCGTACTCACGTGTGCATATAAAACGCACTCAGTTCGCTATATTTTCGTGGCGCTTTGGCGTTTGCAACTTTTCTCTGCTTTCAGAATTTATTTGCATATAAAAGCGACTGGACGTGGGGAACGCACTCGCGCGAACACACATCCTCCAGATGCCAATCGTGACCGACAGCGAACAAAACGACAACGTCTAGTACCTACAGTGAAATATTCATTCAGTTTTCAGTGTTACAGTGGCTGTCAAAAGCGTCAGACGGATATGATTTTCGTGGCGTGTCGAATATTAAGTGGGAGGTTAGAAGTCGTTTTATTTCGTTGACGTTGACGTCGTGCGTTCGATACGTGACTATTAAGACGAATTTACAATATTTTATACGTATGAAATTCGTTTAACTTTTATTCACCGTTACAAATTCGAATGAATAATATGTTTGTGCCACACATACCCAGTGCGTGTGTTGAATCTATTAATTGGAAAATAATCAGCAACTGATAACGAAAAGTTGTATAGTACCCATATTAAATCGAATTGAAAGTGAACAAAGTTTGAATACTTATTTTCATTACAAAAAATTATAGCCAATATGAGTACATTATCTTTAAAACATTTTTTGTTTTGTTTTATAAATAATTAACGAAGGTGTACAGTGTATTTCGAATAAATAAAGAAGAAACATCTAACATATTCTAGCTTCTCATAGTTTCGCTCTCGATTTGTGTTGTGCAAATGTAGCTTTATGTCGCCCTGCGATCTCTTTAGGGCTCACTGTGAATATTTTAATTTTTTGTGACTTTGTAAGGTACTATAACTACTTGATATTTGGTGAGAAGTATTTAGAAGGGCGTACTCGCCTTGCTGAGGATAAAAGCTTGCTGAAAGAAAATATTATTGTGCTGAAAATCGAAGGGGGTAGGTTCTGTAGTTCAAAGGATATTGTGTCTGCTTACGAAGCAGTGGAAGACGGAAGCTACATACATATTTGTATACAAACAAAGTTAGATGAGTTGAGAAAAGTAGTTGTAAATCGAATTAGAAAATATTTTGTCGTATCATTTGATGGTTCAGGCAACGGTAATAGAAACGGGATCTGCTATGCAATTATTGTTTTTGCTCTGTGCCCGCCATTTCAATTCTCTTAGGGTCAGTTTTTCAGTGGTAGCTTAATCAAACTTTACATAAACTCAATTTAAACTGCAGTACTGGTTTTCATTAAAGTTTAAAGCTGTTTTGCTTTGTTTTTTTCTTTATCTTGAGACCAAAATTCAGTTTAATCTCGCCAGAATGGGACTTAGTTGAAATGAGAAACAGAGTTAATTTTGCGCTAAAAAACTCGATTTTATGCGTATTGATTATTAAATCAAAAAAACTCTACACTCAAAAAATATCCACTCCTGCATCTTTTATACCCCATTTCTGAGAGTAGACAATTTATATTCTGTATAGATATTTTTCGAAATGTCAAAGTGAAGGATTCTAGTTTTATTGGATTTTTATTTAGCGAAGAAAGATTTCAATCCATAAACGTAAATTAAATAAAAAAAGAAATTCCATATAAGTTATTGAAAAATTTTGAATATGCAGTTTTGTATGCTATTAAATATTAAGATAACAAAGTGCATATTTCAAGTTCCCAAAAATTGTAATTAATTTTTGATAATTTTTATTGTGGACTACGTTTCACATTTTCTTTAACATAACGCATGAACGAATTGATATTTTATAGCGAAGAAAGTGCGCAACACCGAAAGCAAAGAAACATCAAAAATCAATGAAATTTTTTAGAAACTTGAAACTGACACTTTATTGTACTAAAATTGAATGACCTGTAAAAGTTTCTAAAAATTCTGAGAGAAAATTTTAAATTTTAAAGAAACTATTTTAAAGTTTGTTAAATTTTCGTAAATTTTCTACAAAGAAAAAAATTGTGATTTTTATGTTTTATGATATAGAAATGAACTATGTTTTTATAAAAATGTAACGAAAAAAATGTTGTCAGTATTGTAAAGCATAATACTGCCCGATTTAAGCTGTAAGCCACTGTATATATTTCTTATAATTTAATCAAAATTTGAATTTGCTTCTCTTTGTAACATGCTACTCAAAATTTTTGCATATGCTGCTTTGTAATTTATATGTTTGAGTATTCTGGGTGCCAAAAAAAATATTGAATGTGAGCTTCGAAAACGAACTTTAAACTTGCCACAGAGGAAATACATACATATTTATTGTACATACATATATACATACAATACATACTTATGCTTTTCATGCATGGCCTGGTGTTTCTTTCTTTTCAAAATTCATTTAATGTTTTCTGTTGTGCTAAATTTGGAACCATAATTTCCATACAATTTTCACCTAAGGAGTATATACGATGGGGAGTGCCCAGTTTTCAACATATACCGATTCATGATATTAAAAAGTGCAAGCCGGAAAAAACCTAATCCCTGTGTGTACTTCAAAATATCATAAAAAATTCAATTTTACTTAGTAAATAAATACCTCAAATAGTTTTCTAATATAACATATCACTTATGCGAGAGCCAGAAATATGCGTCGGTGTATAAACAAGTGATGTGTGAAAAGAATTTGAAATTATTCAAATGCAAAGCACCGGATATTTTGGTTGTTTTAATTTTTCACATTTTTTCAAATGCTAATTAACATTACGAAGTGTCCGATTTCAGTGCTGTACGAACGACTGAAGTGCAATTGATAATGCGGCATGCTTGAACAATAGAGCGAAAACACAACAACAACTATTAGAATACAATACAATAAAAACTCTGCTTATAAAAATAAACAACTAAATACATCAACAACAAATTAGCGTCTGTGACAACAACAAAAATAATTCGATCGACATTTGTTTTTCCACTTCATTTTCCTTTATAGATTTTTAATGCGACTCCAAGTAATACGAGTACTATTATCGCCAGCATTCTATGCAATCGAGTGTCATATTATGTAAACAATATGTGATTATGAATAAATAAAATATGTATGTAAAAGAAATAATTTATTTGAAAGAAAAGCTTGTTAGACATTTCAAATTACTGCCGCTTCGCTAAGGGTGTACGGGTTGAGCCGGCAGATTAGTGTGTGAGCGATAATCAAAACGACATGAAAAATGCGCTCAACAGTGAATGATAACAACGCGCTGAAACATCAAATACAAAAACTAACGCAGCTACAAAAGCAACAACAAAATTCAACTCTATGTAACCCGCGTTGCGATACTAAAAACACTTGTGGCAATCCTCTTTCGAACAGGCAATCGCGGTGCCTTGAGGCCAAAGGTGCGTTAAATAACATAACAACAAAAACAATAACAGCTACTACAACAAGTCGAGAACCGCCACAGCTAGTGCAACATTTACTACAACGATATTACTCCTATATGTTGTTGCCCTTAGTACACCGCTCTGTGATCAGCCTCGGCAATTGCCTCTGGTTCTGCTCTAGTCAGCTGCTTCCGTGCCACAAACTTAATTCTAAGGGTTATCAACAAAGTTCAACAGCAGCTAGTAAAACGAAAAACACAATAGCATCAGCATCAGCATCGGCAACAACAACACAGCTCATTGTTATCAATACTTACATCACTTCAAGCAATCATACGCATCGCTTATACGAAAACACCACAAATACTATTAGTAATAAACGCTATCTGACGCGTTCACCTTCCTTATTTCTACTTACGCTACTCCTGCTATGGTTTTCGCACTTAATTGGCAGCTCGTATGCCGCACCACAATCTTGTATACTCTGTGATATAGAGGATTTTAAGGATGGGTCATCGAATGGGCGGCCATATGAGGAATATCATTTCGAACATCAAGTCACTCGGGTGGATGCGATCACCGCGATGAAAATCTTCAATGTCACCAGTTTTGATGGTAAGGCAGAAAAGGAAGCATTGAAGTGTAATATGCAGCGATATGAGTTTGATCTGTGTTTTCATTACAGTTGAACCCTCCAATTGCGCGATTAGCTGTTCGGACAAGGTGATGAAATATTGTCTGGGGCCGCAATTCATAAACGATCATTGCTGGTGTGAACTGGGGCATGCAGAGGGTGAGTAGAGAAGTGTGCATAGTTTTACATGAATTATATGCATAAATATTTGTATCTACATATGGAGATAAGCAGCAGGTGATAATTTGTTATGATTGATCTCTGTTATTTAACGCAAATTCGTATTGACAGGTTACTAAGGCAAATTAGTTGACATATTTTATTATTGTAATTTAATTTACATTTATTTGAATGCCTTAGTAACATTTCCATTCTATTGAAGTATAAATTAGGCATGCCCTTTATTGTAATCACTATTTCATATTTATCCCTACCATAAATTTTTCAACTACTTTATGCAACTAAATTTTATTCAAATTAATTTTATTCACTTCAATTGTCACCTTACATCAATTACATAGTTCACACAATTAGCATAATGCTTGTACCAATTTGTAGGCGAGTTGACAGAGTTTTTAAATATGGCTAATTTGCAACGATTATCTGGTAATAGGTGGCGCGGGAAACGCCTAGCTGCGGAACTAATCGGTAATTACATGCATACAGTGACTCAAACAATTGACCACAAGTGTATTTCTTTATAATATTCGCCATGTTTTTCATAATAATAGTTTTGTGCAAGTTTTTTTAATATAGATTGTTATTTAACAAAAAGGGTATAACCAAAAGTGTCTAACTTTGTACACAATTTATATAACTTGAAAAGTGTTTATCAAAATTTCAAAGTTTTTAAGTTCGAAAACTTTTAGGTATACAGTTTTCTAGCTCCTTCAATACTAGCATAATATTTTGCAAGTCTTATGTAGCAAAACATTCCGTTGTTTTTTGACAATGTCTTTCAATTTAGGTGTGTAAAAATATTTTTACCTACTTATAACGGATGGATTTCATATAAATTGTGGTTGATTTTTGATATTTTTTTTTGTTGACGGTCTTGCACAAACATTCCCTGGTTTTTTGACAACGTTTTTAAATTTAGGTGTGTAAAAATATTTTTCCCTATGACGGATGGATTTCATAAAAATTTTGGTTGATTTCTGATATTTTTTTTTTTTGTTGACGGTCTTACACATTTTTTGCCAGACACATAAAAAATCTTGAAAATTTTGTTGAATTTTTATAAATTTTCCACAAAGTCTGAAATTAGTATGTATATGCTTTTTGTTATATAACAAACTATATTTTTATAGAAAATCAACAAGAAAATGTATTATGAGACACATTTTAAATATTTAAAAGAAAAGTCACCATGTGAGTTCTTACAATAGGGAGAAACATTTTGTAAGATAAAAAAATCGTTGAGGTGCTATATAAAAATCAATGCTGGCGCGGTCAGTGGTACTGCTTTTGCCGATTTTGACAATTCTCAAGTAACAGTGAACAAACCTTTCTTTAGAAATGAGCACCAAAAAGTCACAGTTTTTAATATTTTGTAAATTTATTTATTAAATCCCTTTCTCTGATCCATGTGTTTACACTTTAACAAAATTAAACCACGTTTCTCATTGAAAAGTTGAAAGTTACTCGTTATTCTTATCTCTATATCCTTTGTTTAGTTTAACTTGGGATATATCACTTGCCACAGGACAGCAAAATTTTGTATTAAATCATTATTCGATACATAGAACTCTTATTAGCATTATATTTCTCGACTAATCTTTTTACGAAATAGTGAAATAGCCGCTGTTTTTGATAATCTGATCTAATCGTTCGATTAATCCTGCAGTTTCAACCAATCGCTCATCTCGTAACTAGATCGACTAACCATCATTACGAGTATTGGAATAAGGGCAGTGGATTAAAATTCCTTCAAAAAGCAAAACTCTATATTTTAGTCGATGAAGGATTTTTATAAAAATGATGTGAAATAGAAATGAGAAAAAGGTGAACGTAAAGGGAGATTAAATGTTAATTCTTTATTATCTATTGCTTCCTAGAACGTGTTTGATGAAATGGAATCTTTAGGTAATATGTTCATTTCCTCAAAAATATAATAGATCTACTCGCATAAACGAGTTCATTCAAATTTCATTGAGGTACATTTTATTCGGCTCATAAACGATCAATGTTTTAACAAAATTTCTTTTTAGCTGGGCACTTTATACACTGTTACTTCGTGCTTCATAGTCTAGAAAAAATTTTCACTGAACGAAATATTATACTGAAACCACATTTGACAAGCATAACATCGAAAAAGATCGTAAAAGCATTATTTTTTGCGACTGAGACAATGATTTTTAGACTTTTCGACGGATCCTTCTATTTTTCGTTCACGGCACGAAACGACCCAAAAATACAATTTTTGCTGTGTTGACTTCCAACGGGCGACCAGAATGTGCAGTGAAACTTTGTAAAGCTTTTGAAGTTTGTATGATTTATTAGAAATGGGTTGTTCGAGCCATATTAAAATTAATTACTTCTACTCGCCACTACGTTGTGTAGGTGTGGATAGCAAATCAAATTAATAGTAGTTTATGTGAGCACTGAATTGGAAATTTAAATATCTTGTGTGAAGAATTCCATATACATACAACGCTATATTTCAATACATCTTGGGGTGGTTCAAATTGCATTGGGGAAAAAATAAATTCGGATTGTGAATGCTCTCACCAACTATGTATGATTTTTCTATATTGGAAAAAAACTATAGCACTATTTTGTTTTTTTATAAATATTTTTCAATCGAAAAAACTTTGTTTTTCTTCAGGAGACTTCAAGGATAAATCCAAGCGTTTATTTAAGCATTTTTTTATAATAACTTGTTTTTTAAAATAAATAAGTAAAGAATGTGGCACCAAAACCATTCCTACTTGATAATTCCAAAGAAGTGAAAGTTTCATCCCCACGCTGGTTCTTCAAATATGGAATGTTCCATTTGAAGCGCACCTAGAAATACGTAGATCTACACGGATCAATATAGATTCCCCACGTAGACTTCGGCGAGCGGGTGTATCCTAAGCGGTAGCAAAAGTTACTTAAAAATTTACTTTCAGTTTACATAATTTGATAACCATGGAAAAAACGTGTTAAAAAATCCTGTATCTTCTGTTAAAGTGAAGGAAAAAGGGGAGGAGGTGGGTGAATATATATTTTGTTGCCTTACGTAAGAGGGGCGTGGGTTCGAAGAATGTCAATTTTCATCAAATTTAGTGTGACGTATTTTAAAAAGGTGGCAACTCCCTTTTGGAAAACCTATAACACGAACTATATGCATATGTGGCAAATCTTATCCAAATCTGTCCAATCGCCATTTAGCAATATGTGAACCGTAATTGAATTGAACTGAAAAACGAAATTTGCGCCCACAGCTACACCTGCTGAAATTCAATTTGGTCCAGTCGTTTTCAAGTTTTAAGCATCCGAAGAAACCACGATCCATTATAAAATAGATTTAAATGGCATTTCAGTATAGTAACATTTTCATAAAAATTTTCCATTTATAAACCGGTCTTCTTTATTTTTTATGAATTTAGGTGGTAGATTATAATCGGAGGAGTATAAGAAAATGATTATTGTTTTGAGCCTTGTGTATATAATTATTTATAAGATTTTCAATGCAGCATTAAAACTATAAACAAAAATAATTCTAAAGAGATAAATATAATATAGTCAATTAGCTATAGTATTACTAGCGAAACGAACAATTAATGACATTTTAAAATTTATGTCGTGTTAATATTTTAAATAGTATTAAAGTCGGAACCCTCACCAAATAGATACTTCATACAAATTAGGGGTCGTGTACATATTATTTAACGCTCGGGCGCGGGGGTTTGCAATTTGTGACGAAGTCTGACATGTGAGTTCCCTTTGCCTAATATATAACATATATCAATTAATATTGTATTTTATTCTAGGATTAATAAAAACAATTTTTCTGAAAGTGTGACATGGGGGGGTTTCTAAAATCATCAAAAATCGCGTTACGTAATATGGGCACGACCCCTTATGCATATTCTGAAATAATTTTAGCATATTAGGACACTACGAAAATTCAAAGCTATCAAAATATAAGAGGAACATGCGAATTCCTCCTACATTACTTTCGAAAAAATAATTTTGCTTACTTTTTGATTAAACACATGGTAATTAAATAAATATGCTATTTCACTTAGTCCATGCCATGTTGCTTCAATTCTACCACCGATAAAAACCGGTAAAATACAAAAGCGATGCGTTCGATATACTATTAATTGATACAACCTCGATACCAGCCGAGAATTATTACACAATGTTATGAACTTACCTATCTATTCTATATGCATACATAGAAATATACTCGTATATATTGCAATGTAAACAAAGTGGTGTAAAAAATATAAAAAAAGGAGTGACTTACATATTTCGCAACGCTCTAAAAATTGCATGACATGGCAACCAAACGTGCAAAAAATAACTAAAACAAAACATACTAACTTCGCATTAAAAAATACATTTGAACTATGTTTGTATATACATATGTATGTAATCTCATGAAACGTTAAATAGAAATCAACTACGGTATCGGCTATCAATTAAACGATTTTTCCGATTTGTTGGTACCAGTATGTCGATATTTTTACATAGTGCATAGATATTTTTTTAAAATTTGTTTTGCAATATAGCACAAGTAAGTAGCACATAGCAATGCAGAGTCATTGATACAATCATTCACGTTGTTCTTTTCTATGAAATCACAAAATACAAAAAAAAAAAATGGGCGTCAGTCCATTAGTTACCGGTATGCCGCGGTAGTCGGGTGCGTCTTCATTGCCATTATCGCTCACATTGCCTATTCACCGAGGTATGCAGCAGCTTAGTTGGTATGCAAAATACGCGCTGCAGTTTAGTATTATTTTTTATAAATATAAAAATAACAACAACAACACCGCATGCATTATAATGACGTGCAAATTATTTTAAACGCTACAAGAAAAAGTAAACGCAAAGAAAAAAAGAAATAAAAAACTATTCAAATTTTACCAGCGCCAAAGCGTTAGTGTTTGTCTTTATTGGTTAGGGGCGGCCGCATATTTTATTCTATTAGAATTTTAGCTTTTATTGGTAGGTAGTAAAAATATAGATATTATAGAGAAAAAAAAGAATATTCAAAAGTGTTGCAGCCCACATAAATAAATGTTTGTCAACACCAACACTACCCATGATGGCTCGACTTAGGTGGTATTTTTGTTTAACTAAGGGCAGTAATGGCGCACAGAAGAAAACCCGTAAAAACCTTTCAATTTGAAGTGCTCATATTGTATACGTAGTATTTGCATAAAAAGGGTGCCCGAAAAATGCGCAATGCATTTTTATTGTTTGAGGGTATACAGAGAGTTAAGTTTGACAGATAACTGTACCTTGTAGGGTTAATCAAGTGAGAAATATACGTATCACAACTTAATCAGTCGTTCTCAGCTCAATCTTTTCAAGAAAAATAATATTTTATAATCAAAATGAATTTGTTTTTCTTCAGTTAGGCACAACTGGCAAAATGACAACAGTGATTCAGCCAAATTGACTACATAGGTATTTTGTTCCTTAATTTTAATTAAAAATATACCTGGTTTATAACAAAGCAACAGAACAGATAATCCAATTAAAATTCAAAATTTCAAACTTTGTACAAAATTTGTAAAAAAAATAACACATTTTTACAAAAGTTTCAAACTTTAATTTAAAGAAAACTTTTGGATATGCTGTTTTGTAGCTCGTTCAATACGATCATAATATTTTGCAAATTAGCTAAACAAGTGGGCTGATTTTTGATATGTTGGATGAATTTTATATCAATTTTCATTGATTTGCACATTTTCTGCCGTATAAACTGCAAAAGTTTCTAAGACCATAATTATTAGTATATATGTATGTATAGATAGATATATATTAGAGGTCTGCACTTCGACCTTAAAGATCCATTGTGTATATATAAGTATTGTAAAAAAAATCACCATTTGGTCAGTTGTTTGAGTTACTGTATATAACACGAGTGGAAATCGTCGAATAAGAAAGCTGAGTATTAACTTAGGACTACATTTCCCTCTTTTTATACACACAAAAAAAAATGTTGTTAAAATAAAAGAATGCAGCTTTTTGAGACACTCTGTATACGAAATAAATGAAATGAAGCTCGGGACGGTAAGCGTGGCACGTAGAACACGAATGACTAAATAAAGAAATAAAAATATTCTTAGGATTACAGAGTTGGTATCTCCATTTCCGTTGTATTGGATTTTTAGTAAACTATCGTTAGAATTAATGCAAATTAAATTATTTTTAAAACGTTTTGAAGTTAAATATTGCTAAAAAAGGTAGTTTTTACTTCTTAAATTGTTGCTTGTCATATGTACATATGTGTATGTGAAAAATCGTTTTAAACGATACAAACATTATATATTTGACAAACATCGCAAGTACTAGCTTATTTTGTATGAGCAATTCTTACGTAGCATTTCGAACTCTGGACTTCAAAAGTAGGGTTGTTGTTGTAGTAGAACAAGACATTCCTCACAAATTTGGTGGTCGAATAATTTGGTTCTTTGAGGTACCAAGACATCCATTTTTATATTGCTTGTGACCGTAGTCAAATTTTTTGGTGCTGGAAATTCCTTGCAGTAGAACACTTTTGAAAAATTGGGGTCAAAATTACCACTAACGGGTTTATTTTGCACCGGTAATAAAACTGTCAATAACGGGTACAAAATGCTTTGGCAACTTTTACACCCTTTTTGTATTCTGTGCACACGTATTACAGCTGAATTTTGTTACCATCATATTGGGTGGTAACAACGTGACAGTAGCGACGAAATAGATGTTTATTTCCTTTCAGCAGTTAAGAACGCGTGTTTCACACGTATTTAGATTCGGCAAGGAACAAATAAATAGTAAAACATGTGAATAATACAAATTTAGTCTTATGTGCCCCGTGAAGTAGGCAATATTTGACATTTTTATACGACCAACTATTGACAGCGTTACCATATCGGTAATAAACTATGCCGGTTCGAATACAAGTCATTTGTCTAATTTTATTGCATTCGATGAGTTAAATTGATGGCGCAAGTGAAATTTATAGGTTGGAATTTTGTTTTTTCTTATCTCATATAAAAATTCAACACTTTCGCCCTAGTTGCCCTAGAATGAGATGACATTTATTTTGAGAAAAGCAAACGCCAGTATATTTCAAATTAGTAAAAAATTATTTAACTTTAAATACAATATTTCTGTGGCAATAAGAACAGCTAATCTAATTTTGAGCTTGAAATGATATCATCAAGATAAAGTTTACATTCACATATTAAACTAGAAGTTGTAAATAAAATAAAAATCTATCTTGCACATAAGTATGTAAATATAATAGAATCTTTCGCGAATAGCGAACATATTTTATTTCAAATAAAATTGGTATAAACAAAAATAAATAAATTACAATAAAAGGAAAATGCACTAACAACCAAAAAGAAGCTGACATTAAAATAAATTTAAATATTTTTCATTTTTACAGAGGCTTTCATTTGAAATGATATTTAGCTTTAGCAAATATGATGCACGCATCACAAATGGTTAATTTATATATTCACACTTTTTTGACACAACAGTCAGGTAGGAGAGAATTCGGCTGGGTTGGCACTTTTGCTTTGTTAAATATGACTTGGTTCAAAGTAAGTTCATGCCAATTTGAAGTTCAAAATTTTACTTGCGTTTTTCAGTAATCATTCAACGCTGTATTCTAGCTCAAATACATGGCATGTCTTAAAATATTTTGAGATGGAATGTAAATTTTGAACGATATGAAAAGTACAGCTCAGAATAATTTGAACTGTGATCGAGAAACCCGTCATTCATATAATATATGAAAACCCTGAAAGAATTCACTCTGAAATCACAGAGTCCCGTTATGATAACCTTGCATAATTTTTGATTTAAATTGTTTATCGAGGGAATAGGTCGGTTGGCTGTTGCTAATCGCAAACCCAATACAACGCTCAATATTACATGTCTGGTCTTTAAAATGCTAGTAACTCTTCGCTTGTTGCGAGGCTAGTGACCTCTCCAACAGCTATAAATAATAACCCAGAAGACTGTTATTGGTTCGATGCATAAGACGATCTTATACTTAGTATTAAAATAATAGAGAAAGCTTTTTGCAATTAGACAGCATCTCTCGGCGGCAATAGAATTACATAAATGTAGGTGTAAACGTAAGGAATTCAAATTGGTAATAAATAGCATGTTATTCAAATGCAAAATTTAAAAGAAATCAGCCTCCAGTTTTATTAGTCTAAAATCGTTGGATTGTAAATTGACTTTTCTTCCCCTTACCTTTGTCTACAACTTAGTACGTGGTGTGATAGACTGTCCATATTTGTTTGAGCGCATCACTTTTGCATTGCCACAAAGATTGTTTAAGACATAATGAATTTTCTCTTTGGAGATGGTTAGAACTAGCTACGCATCTAATGCTCCTATACACAGGGCTCTAAAAGAATTCAACTCATTCTCAAGTTCTTCTGTTCTAGACTTCTCGTATCTGGAAATCCGTTTTAAATCTTTACACTATGAATTAATTACTCAGTTTGGGCTTTTTATTTATTTATAACTCTTTCGAAATCTTTACTCAATTTATAAATTGCTTCTCTGTATGAAATGCAATTACTTTCTGGATTATTAATACTAAATAAGTAACTTAATTAATAAAAAGGTATATGCCCGCTATAAAAAAACAATACTTAGGGAACATTTACTTACACATACACATACTATAGCTATATTGAGTGAAGTTTAAAATCGATTTGTTCTCATTTAGCTGCCAATTTTTCTGTCTATCGTGCCACGGAGACTGATCGTTCCATTAAACTATCATTTTATATGCACTACATTCGCACCTATATAAACACACTTATACCAATGCGTAATTTTATTTTTGTGTTACCTATTAAAAATATTTGCCATGGTCCAATGTGATTAGATGCTGGCAATTAAGTAAGCTAAGCAACTTCTCACTGTCGATCACTGATCATGTTGTCCATCCAATGGTTGGATGTACGCGCGATCGCGGCATGTTGTAGGTCAACGCAATGCAATGCGATTTAGCTTAACAATTCGCATACGCATTTATAGTTGTTTTTCCATGTGCTTGCCTAATGCTTCCGTTTACATAGAATAACGCCACGCCGCATTTTTCGTAACAGCCTCTTAGCAACAAAAAATTGGTTTATAAGAGTTTTCGATTACAAAAAAAAAAAAATTGAGATGCTTATAGCGATCTGACTATATTTATAAGGTTATACAGTAGAAAATAGTATTTTATAATCTCTCTGATCTTCAACATTTTTAAAAACCACTACCACAATTATTTATAACCTTTACCTGATTTATTTACAATTTTATTACAATATCCGTTCACATAGTTGTTTACTACTTACTAAGTAAATAATAATTTTAAAATATTGACACAAGTTCACATGTGTTTGTATGTTCGTAATTTGTTCACTCTACTAACCCAGTTTGCAAAGAAAGCCGCTGTCGATTACAATCAAATCAAATTAATTAATTATTTTTGCAACAACAAAACTTTAAGCACATTTAGCTAACTTTAAAAATGTGTATTGTAAAAAATAATGAAAATTGTCAGCGTTTTATGGCAAAAATTACGCGATCACACGCAAGGCGCTGCTTTATCATGATTTCTACCATGGTTGCATTTATGTAGTATCTACATACATACATACACACACACATAAAGAAAATTTGTACTATTTATTGTTGCACATATCGTTGCGTTTTTTCCAACTGGAAATTACTAAATTGGAGTCGCTTTGTTTACTTGTCTAACGCACTTAAAGTTCTAATAGGGCCAAATATGCTGGTACTATTCAGTAAACAATTTTCGGCAAATTACTTTAATAATTTTGTAATTTCTTACATGCCTGTCGCACTTGTTGCAGATTAGCGTTATCGAGGGTCATTATATTTGAAACTAATTGCAAAATAAATAAAAAAAAAACACATCCCAACGGCTTTAGACAATACTTTGCCAAATATGCATTGATACACATTCGAGATACTCAAAATGCTTCACATTCATTACTAGATAGATAGACGGAATGCAAACAGTTTTGTTTTATTTGGAATGTATTCCGCTACTAACCCTGTTGTGTAGCTTTGACCTATCCGTGAAAATAGAGGTGGACCCAGGTTTTAAATCCGAGTCCATCCGCTTCTGTTTGGAATTTTTGTTAAAAATTTGTTTCCGAAGTAGACCACTTGGCTGGTGTAGTCTAGTTACCGTAAAATTGCTGGAACGGAATTTTGAATTTACGAGTAACCTTAGGTCTCTCCATGTGGTGGTTGTATTTAGTCTTATTGTGTTGCAGCTGGCCAGATAGTTACCGTAAATATCGGTAGGAAGAATATATAGTAGAATTTCTAGGAACATGCTGAGGCTAGATAGCAGCGCTCCTGTGATTAACTTGTAGGCACCCCTCTGTACCTTGTCTAATTTGCCCTTATAGGGAGACTTCTCTAAAACTAGCTAGATGCGATGATGCCATAGAAAAGGATGGGACGGAAAACCACAGTACTTATAAATACATCCAGTATATTTTGTGCGGCTTCATATTATATCGCTTCCCCACCGCTGCTTTGCAGACGTAAAGGAGCTTTCCGTAAGGTTCCGATTCCAGCCTACCTTCCTGTGAAGGGACTCCTCTCTCTAGAGGGATATCTCTTGTTGTATACCCCCTTTCTCAGAGGTAATGACTCATCTTTCAAGAAGAGCCTTATGAACTTCACCAGTGGTCGCCCCAGCCGCTCTTTAATAAGTGATTTCACGACGTCGTATGGAAGGATTTTATTAAAGGCGCCCGCTATGCCAAGGTAGATTCCTGAAGTAAATTTACTCGAAGCAAGCCCCCTTACTTCAAAGAAGAGTGCCATTTCGAAACGTTCTCTAATAGAAGACTCTATCGGATATGGACGCCGAGTAGTTTGTCTAAAATTTCAAGATGAAAAGAGGTGAGGCTTAAGGGGCTGAAGGCATTAGGCTCGACATAACGTAAGCTGGCTCCTTTAGGTATAATACTAGAGTGCATACATACATTTTTCATAAAAATGTAAAAGAGTTCAGTGTAAAGAAAAACTACTTTCAAACAACAAATCCCCTTGAATGAAAGGTTACTCTTTTAAGGTGAATTCATCGTTCTTGTCCTGACAACTTTTTGTTGGTATTTTATACGTTCCTTTCATATTCTGTCTCACTGGTAGCAAAAAACGTATATTACAATTCGTTTCCTTTCCTGTGGCAAGAACTCGCATTCGATTCACCAGACACAGAAGCAGAAATTGGATCAAATCAGATTCTAATATCAATCAGAAAAAGTCAACTTAGTTCTGGTATTGTGAAATTGGACAAAATTTTTGCTAGAGGAACGGTGGGAGTGATGCAACTTCTTTGTAATCTACGTTCTTTGCCACAAGTGGAGTTATCAGCTTCCTGTTCCTCTTTATTCCTGTGTTAGGAACAACTGTGACATGTACGCTACCAGCGTTGTTGTAATCTGGTATTCTATCATTCTTGATTTGTATTCAATTTTAATTGAAGAACTTCTATAAATGTACATATTGAAATTAATTTTTAATACAAATAGTTGAAATTGAAATTTGAAATGATTCCATAACAATTACTGTGGTTTACTAAGTGGTTATTAAGTTTTAGGCAAACAACATCAAAAATTAAGTCATTTAGCTCCATCAAAAGTAAGACACCCCACCTTTCCACATAAAAGCATCTCATGTATACCAGACACCGGACAAAATCACCAACTCTAAATACTTTTAACAAAAAGTTTGATCTATAGGCTAAAAACCCATTCGGGATTTGGTTATTTTGTTATTTACTTTTGGTTTCATCAAATACGGAGAAATAAACCTCTATTTCGCATCATTGTGTTAGATGACTTTACGTATTTTAGACACTGGAAATAATGATTATTTTCCAAACTAGAAATAGATTTTTATACAGAACTAAGAAGCCAAAATTTCGATTCTAAATTTCACTTTTTCTTCTACATTTAAAGTGCGTCAAATTGGAAGCTTCCTTAATTTCTATTAGGATTTATTAAAATTTCAAGCATGCTAATAATTCCTATTTAAGTTTTGGATTTTTTTATCTGCAATAATAAGCATTTCGTTCGTGATTTTAGTACCAACAATAACACGTCATTAGCTTATTCGGCTACAGTAGCCGTCAAAATATCAACCGGATGCTAGACATTTAAATAAATAAGTTTTCCTGTTCGCATATATTTTCACAGTTTCTCTTTAGTTATTAAACATTCGAGCTTGTGCCTCCGCTTTCGAATTTTCGTTGGCCTTAAGTTATTGGAAAAATAAAAAATATACTATACTATGCTAAAAATATAAAATCACTCGTGCGCACCCTTGAATTTAACCACAAAATAGACTACTGGAAAAATATATAAAATTAACAAGTTAATAAGTAATTAGTAACTGATTTATGGATATATATATAGTATATGTACCCTCAGTTTTTTCTTTGTTGCTTCTATTGCGTTTTACAGGAAGTTCGTTCAGTTCGTTTATTATTTTTTGCCCTACTAAAACTTCAAGTTTTCCGTAGCACTATCGTTCTACATCATTGCACAAATTTACATAAAAGTGAAGTGTGCGCCAATAAAAAGTTTAATTACTTATGCTCACATTGGAGAGGTTAAAAAGTTGACGAGACGGCACTTAGAAAGGCGTTGAAGAGGTAAAGAAATTTTAGCAAGAGCTCCTCGTTAACCGAATTACATAATAAGAAAATGCTGTTATGTTTAAAATTATTCCACAGTTCCGAGGCATCTAATAAAAAAATATTACACTCGTTGCAGTGTCGAAATATTCGAATATTCAAAAATAGCATTTAAGAATTAAGAATCGACACTCAATTCAATAAATTTAAAACACTTATTGACCTCCTCTCGCTTTCTCAAATGCATCATTTGTAAATGTACTAATATATAAATTGTTTCAGTTCATTCGCTTTGTTTTAAAATTTAATAGCGCGTGAATTGTTAAACAAATCGGCGCTCTGCATGCCTATAACAATTTTACATTTTCCACGTTCTTTTGGAATTGGATTACTATGGAAAGAATTTAAAAGGAAGCGGTAAGCCCCAAGATTACTCCCAGGCACACTTTCGTACGCAGTCAATGGAACTGAAAAATAAAAAAAAAATACAAAAACGCTGAAGAAGTGTGTTGGCGCGTACACAACTTCGCAACCTTTGTAATGTTGAGTACAAACACCTTTTCCAATTGAATGCACATTTACAAGGTAGATTTCTTTTATAATCTAAAACAAAAATCATTATTAAAATAATCAAAATAAAAGGCTTTGCTGTAAACACATATGTGAAGCTAATTAATTTTAATTAAAGAATGCAATTGTATTATATCTAACAAGCTAGATATTGTAATCGTTATAAGAACGACAAAAAAAATATTCATTACTAATTTCTATGTTGTTTTTTAGTCTGGGGTAAGACATAGGCGGCCGACCCGAGTGTGTGGCGTGTGCGCGCATCATTCGGTGAGTGCCGGGTTCAAATCCTGGCCGGGCCAAGTAAAATCAAAAATTATAGAAAAAGTTTTTCTAATAGCGTTCGCCCCTCGACAGCCAACGGCAAACCTCCTTCTGCCATGCAAAAAAAACTGCTCACCAAACTCATTCGCTGTTCGGAGTCGGCGTTAAACTGTAGGTCTCTCAATTGGCGTTACAACATCAAGTTGCACACCTCAAATTGTAGGAGAAGTTCGGTCAAAATCGTTTAAGCGGTTATAGCGTCAATTAAGTAAGTAAGTAGCATAGTAGCCAAATTGTTTTTTTTTTTCAGTTTAAAAAGCTGCTGAATTGCCAAATTTTGTTTAAATTTTTCATTTTATCGCAATATTCATATTTATTGGTGTGTGCCTTTTTATTGACTTTTCAAAAACTGCCAAAACTCCAACCAAAAATGTAAAAAACTAAAATTTATTGAGCCAAACTTCTTAGCAATGCGGAGTTCTTAAAAAATTTGCTACGCTTTCTACTACGATTTTCCAAACTTTTTTTTTGTGAAAAAAGGAGGAAACGTAACAACTATCAAATTTCAGGGCAAATATATGTTCATGCGATTTTTGCATTTACTCTACGAGTACTACTTGTTCAATGTGCTTGGTCGGCGGTAATTATTTTTTGGGGTTGTATTATTTTCATCAGAACCAAATCAGTAAGCCATGGTAGCCACTCAAAATAAACTAATATGCCTGAGCCTCAATTTCAAATTTCAAAAAGGACAATATTTCTGTTGTAAATTTCAAAATAAACGTGCTGGGTTTACAAAGTCTGGCAAACATCGCGGCTTTAGTTAAGCAATTGCTGACAATTTCTAAAAGTTTTTGACTCATCTTGGAAAATGTTCTTCGAAAATTTTAATTTTGAACTTTTTGTAAATGCAATCTTTAGTAAAATATCTAGATTTATAAAATCATAAAGGCTTTTTTAACTCGCTGGTAGCCGCGATGAAAGTGGTCATGCGAAATTTAAAATTTTTTACAGCAGAAAGTTTTTTGTAAAACTGAGTTATGATTTCTACAAAGGGTATGCAACTTGAGAATATCTCTTTTTTATGCTAGCCGATATTTGAATATTTATGGAGACACCTTTGTCCAAGTTTTAAGAAAATGTACTGAAGAAACTAATTGGGAACCGGAACATCCCGGTTTCTGAGATATTTGATATACAAATCACACGTTCACTTACAAAATTTTCTTGTTACTTTTGTTAAAATTATTTGCCTATGAAGTAGTATATCCATTTACATTTATAACCGTTAAAAATTACATTGATTAAGAAAATAGGAGTTTGCTTAGCCCGATAGTGTCCATTTTACGAGTATAGCTTTAATATCTGCCAGAAGATTCATCATTAAAAATTCATTTGAAACTTGAACGTCTTGAACGGCTTTTACGATTTAAGATTTATATGGGAGGTGGGCGTCACAGTTGAGAGGGCACGCTCATTTACAAACATTGTCTGAATTTCAACTCAAAAGTCACCAACTCAAGTAAATCTTAATATATTTCCAAATATCGTACGTAATATATATTTTAAGTCGAACAAAAGTTTTTTTTTGTAAATAAATTGTTTCGGTACATAAATACATTAAATTTAATACGTTGTACTTGTAAAAAGTACGCCAGATCTTTAAATTTAACATCATCAATGAAATGTTACTTATCTAATTCCATAAAACTCGCAAAATTTAAATATCAACTTTCGATCACTTTTTCATTGTCTCTTTTTGAACATCCGTTATAACCTAACTCTACATTCAATTCTTTCTAATTTTCTGTAAAAGACATATGCCAAATGTGGACGTAGCTATGGTTAAAATTAAAATTTAGGGTAAGTTTTGAAGTAGATATTTAGTTTTAAACTCGTAAACAGCAACCGTTATGTGCTCGAAGCCTAAAAAAATTGAACTACAAACAATTGCTTCATTAGGTAGCATGCTTTTCGAAAACATCAAAGTACATACATATGTACCAAATGAAAAAAAAAATCAAAAAAAATGTGTTGCAACTTATTTTGATTTTCTTGAAACATGAATAACAAAATTTTAATGTACTCCCGTATAAGCATTTTTGGCAAATTTTATGAGCTCAACTGTAAAATCCAAAAAGAGGAGAAAAATCGTAGACGCGGGAGCGTATGCGGCTTTGTAAATGCACGCAATTTACATATCCATGGAGATTGCACCTACATACATACGTAGTAAGGTCGAAAAGTTTATGGCTCGAACTAAAAAATGAAATTTAAATCTTAAACCACTATTATTATCGGGAAGTAGCCGGTCCTGAACAAATCCCAAGTTCCGTAATTGTTCCGTATTTCAAGACTTAGAAAGAGGTTTCCCAGTTATAGTTATTACTGAAATACTTATAATATAAATCTTATGATAAAAGTATTTTGAAGACCTAAAACACTTTGCCTCACTTGTAATATTATGACTTTTAAAAGTCTCAAAACAATAGTTGTCGATGAATTGAACAAATTTTCTCGCTCAAATGATTATCAACAGACTTTTATAATTTCAGTCTCAAAATAACAGTTATCCATGATTTTAGAAACTCATCTAATTATCGAATGACTTTCATAACTCTTATTAAGATTTTGATGACCTTTAAAAACCCCATCATCAAATAATTATTATCCTGGGTCTCTGATTATTATGATTAAAAATATGGTTTGTTCGATATCATGATAACTATTGACAATTATCACAAATCATCAGGTTTTGTCGGAGAGATTATTGGAGACTCTTCGCGAACTTACATACGAGTAATAGTTGGATTTTTTGCCATCAAAATGTATCGAAACCGCTGACTTTACTTCATCATAAGTGTAGTATTGTGTGCCCCGAAAGTCGGATTTCAATTTACAGAATGAACACTAGTCATTTGTGCCCAAATTGGGATCATATGGATGATGGTCAAGCTCAGTGAAATCACATTCCATAATGTTAGTCTTATTGGCAAGACAGACCAGAGCCTTAATTAGCATTAACTCTTGAATTATCCCCATGCTAATAAGCATTAGCTCGTCATAAATACACGAAATTTGAGTTCCATTAAAACAGTACAGCACACTCGTGCGAAGCCGACGTAATAGTAATTTTCACACAGGCACGATCGGCAATTCACATGTACGCTTGTTTACCATTCAACACAGCAACACTTCCTTGAATCAATATTAACTACTCCTCGTGGCAGTTTTCCACATAGACATTCCTTAATACCACTATGCTCTTGTATCCATCTGTTACTGTTATGTTTCGATTTGTATAAACCTCCCGTAAAATTCTTTCCGAATCCTTAAAGGGTTTAACGATAATTTTTTCTGAGATTGAGACACCACTCCTTTGATTACATTTTTGAATGAGAATCATGATAAAGAACCATGATCACTAATAACTGAATCCAAAACTTCCTTTCGGTCGGCCATCATAAAGAGGGGATAATTTTTAATCGATACTCTGAATTTTGTACACTATAACTTTGCCACAAATTGAATTATTCATTCGGTAAACAACTTTTGGATCTTACTACATATTTCACATTTCGTACTTACTATACAATTGCAACACGAAACTTTATTATTTATCAACATTTGTAGTTTATGAACTAATTTCGCATCGCACGAACATATTTTTACTGCCACTAGTAAAATACACAAAATTTGAACGAAAACAAATATTTAGTAAGGAAAGTGAAGCTGCTGCTAGTCGTGCATTAGAGTCATGTAATATTTTTGAGGTGAATACTTACGGGTAGGTGTTGAGTGGAAGAAAAAGTGCAAGAATTAATTTTTACTGCGCATTATGGCACACTATTGAATATATTTATTGTTCTTTCTGTTTAAAAAGTTGTTTATTGTTGTTTTTTTTTGTACAGGCCTTGAGTATTTCAGTCAGAATGCAATACATATGTGCGTTCAAGGGTATTAACTTAAATTTTAATTATATTGCGCAGATGTAGTACAAGTACAATATACGAATAAAATACGAGTATATGTATTGTATATCAAATAATAAGTTGCCTTTTTGTTAGTACTTAATGTTTTCTTTTTTGTTTTTGTTATTTTCAGAGGGTCTGCCATTTGTACCGCACATCTGCTATGTGGGTGAGAAGCATTATAAGGCTGTCGTCGGCTCCTGTTATTTTTACGAACAGGTAAAGGAGTGCTGTTGTGCGCCAGCGTTGGCCACTCAATGTAAGTTTATTATTGCACAATAATTTTTTAAGTTATAATCATTTTTAGAACTCCAAATAAATTTTGTTTTAAGTATGAATTTGAAATTAATTTTCTTTCTATAACACACATTTTTAATACTTTATTTCGTCAATTAAAGATACTTTAATACACCATCCTCGTATAATGCTGCTGTTAAAAAAAAGATTCCCATTAACACCCGCTCATTAATTTGAGTGAATATAACAAACATTAGTGGATTTTTCTTTCATGTCGTAAAAAATTTATGCGCAGGTGTTCATAAAACAAAAAAAAAACTAAATATATTTGAGTGTAATAAATTGAATCGGCGCGGCGGATAGCATTTGAATTATAAACAATTAACATACAGATGATTTACAAAAGACTCACGTACGATTGGGCTGGAACAAAAAATATAGAAGTAAGCGAAATGCCAAAACTTTAATGAAATAGCGCAATAAAAAATGATATGGTGAAATATTAGAAAGAAATGTATGCACTTTAGTCGTTCAATAAACAAACAAAAAATTATTGATAAATGATAAATAAATAAATTTGGAGTAAGCATTGAAGAAACAAAAGAAAAATGAAAATTATTCTAATATAGTACATGTAATTTTCACCCTGTCGAAAATACAAAAGAATAACAAGAAATTTCAAATATTTTCATGGTACAGGGAAGATAATTCATACTCGTATAAGAGGGTTTTACTGGAACAGCTGATTTTGTATTTTTGTAGAAGTGCACTGTCAATATCAGCCAATGCGAAATGTTTTGTTTGCACTTAAATTACTATTACTATCAAAATTAAATTAGTATTTTTCTTGGTGATGTCCTGCTAACGAAGAAAATGAACTCTCTGTGATTTTCTCTTTTTATATACTTATTTTATTTAGAAATTGTATTTGGAATAAAAGTAGGCTTTTTTTGCTTACGTTCTATGGAGTTCCCCATAATAAATAAACCTGGATATTTTTAAAAGTAATTTTGAATCCTTTTGCACAGTTTTTTTAAATCTTTTTTCCCAAATATTTTTTCTTATTTTTGATAAATCTTAAACTTTAACACAATCTTTCGAGCCATTTTGATTACTTAGAAATTGTACAGTTTTAAATCTACTGTTAAAAAGTATTTCTGATAGATAATTTTTTTTTTTATTTAACATATTTTTTTCACTATAGGTATTTTTAAATTTGTAATAATTTCTAATTAAAGATTTGTATAAAAAAAATCCATGGCTTAAATAACCAAGGATTATTTTAGCGGAATATAATTATACTACTCACAGTTAATGTCTGTATCAGTTTAAGCGTCTGCTAAATTTTTATCATTTTGCCCTCAATAATCTAAATTTGTTGCTGTTTTGTGTGCAATACAGACATCAAAAACTGATAAAGTTACTAGAGGATCTTTGTCGAATAGTAGATTAGCTACTTTTCTGATGGTTAATAATCGAGTATCAATTACACTACTCGACAAAAAAAATCTCCAAGAATAAAATAGGCCTTTCCTAAAGTGAAATTTTCTCCTGATTCCGAATATGACTTTCATTTTCGTGTGGCAGATCTAGTTTCCGAGATATCGGCGAAAATATGAAAATTCCCATTTTTGCAGAACACTACTTCATATAGGTACGGCAAAAATTTGTATTTTTCATTTTTTCGTTTTAAACTGTTGAATTATGCATTATACTAATTCCCATAAAAATGTCTTGCCTTCACCTCCCTCAAGTATCTTCAGTAGTTTGGCCACTATGCCAAAAAACGTTCAAAAAATGTTGAAAAAAAAACGAAATTTTTTACACAATTTCAGATTTAACCACTTTAAAATCGGAAAAATTCTATTGACGAAAAAAAGTTAGCCCTCCTATGTTGTAGGTAATTTAACTACGAAAATTTTAAGCATACCAGTACAACAATCGGACGTGCCATTGAAACTATAGCCCCGTTAACTTGCAAGCGTCTATCCTACAATTTTTTTATAGAGAAAATTTTTATTCAAACTAGGTTTTTATTTTTTTATAACGTTTTATTATAGACATATGTTTGCACGTTAAACTGTATTCAATTGAGTAATATGAGTATAAATCAGCAATTCAGTAAAAAACAACAACGACAACAACATTAAATACATACATATCTACATCTAAAAAAGTCAAATTGAGCGATTTTACCGTGGTGGTCAATAGTGAGGGACGTGGGTACTTCTAACTACCCGTTTATAATTTTCTGGGTTTGTCTCCCGTATTATTGTCCAGCAATAATCTCCCATCATTTCTTCATTCCAAAAACCTTGGTAACGCTTTTCAAAAATCATGAGGTCTTGGTGAAACCTTTCACCCTGTTCATTACTTTCAGCACCTAGGTTTGCGGGAAAATTATCCAAATGTGAATGCAAAAAATGCATTTTGAGGGACATGTTGCGTTTCATAGCACTGTAGTTTTTCAACAAGGCTTTGACCATCTCTCTATAGTTGGGATCTTTGTTGTTGCCAAGAAACCCACTAACGACTTGCTTAAAGCTGTCCCAAGCCGCTGCTTCTACTGATGATAAATGATTCGCAAAATTTTCGTCTTTCAGCAACTTTCTAATTTGCGGACCAACAAATATACCTTCTTTTAATTTGGCTTGAGTTATTTTAGGGAAAAATTTCGTTAGGTACTGGAAGGATGGCGCGTCCTTATTTAAAGCCTTTACAAAATTTTTCATTAATCCTAATTTGATGTGAAGTGCTGGCAAAATAACTCGTTCGGGATTTACTAAAGGCGGGTTTGCGATATTGAAGGCACCTGGTTCGTACTCAGCTCTTGGTGGCCAGTTTTCCTGAATATAATGGGTTTCTCTAGCACGGCTGTCCCAAAGACAGAGAAAACAGCAATATTTAGTGAAACCTCCTTGAAGTCCGAGAACTATAGCTACAACCTAGGATGTATTTCATATACTATTTATTTTAAACTGTACCACCGAAACTGCTTACCTTTAAGTCCGCACAAATTTTCCAATTAAATTGTTTATATTGAATGAGCTCAAGTAAATTTGATATGCTTAAATAAGTTTCTTTAGTATTCTCAGAATGTGCCACTGGTATTGACGGTAACGAATTTCCTTTATGGAGTAATGCTGCTTTTAAACTATGCTTTGAACTGTCTATAAACAAGCGCCAATCATCCACTTTATTTTCTAATTTTAGTGCTTCAAATAAACCTTGAACATCATTGCAGTAGCAAATAATTTCACTTTTAGTAAAAAAAAGAAGAGAAAGTCTTGTGTCTATTTCGAAATTTGGAAGTACTTGTCGAAGGGCCCAGGCTGCCCCATTGCTGCAAACGAGATCCTAGAACTTCGCTATCAAATTTCGATAATTTCAAATCTCTGACCAAGTCATTAAGTTCGGCTTGTGAGACTCGATGTGGGATCTCTCCTTCTTGTCCACTTTCTGAATTATCTGCTTCAGAGTCACTTTCGCTTGAGGCTTCAAAACTTATAGGCGGTCTAGGTATGGGTAAGGTATGGTCATGTAGTTTTGGTTTTTTAGCTGATGCCACATTTGGATAACTTAATAATTTCCTCTTTTTTCTCGTTTTACCTTTAAGGTCTATCACGCAAAAATAGCACTGGTCGTGGTTAAAGGGTTCAGTCCACATCATTGGAACACCAAACTTCATGTTATGACCTTTACCCGATACCCATCTCATTAAAGTTAATCTACAGGAGGCGCAAATAAAATTAGGTGTCCAAGATTTATCGAGATTTTTTACACGGAAACCGAAATAATGAAAGTATGCATCTCTGACAGAATTAGTTATTTTCCGAGCTGAGTTTCCGAAAATATAATGTCCGCAAATAAAGCAAAAATCATCCGGATTATTTTTACATTTAAAATCTCTTTTGCAACAAGCCATTTCGTAAACACATCTACCGATATAGTATGTATAAATTTGCACTACAATTTGCAAAACAAAATTTACAACAAACAGTAGTGACAATTAAATACTTGATGTCTTTTTAAATTTATTAGACCCTAAGGTAGAGTGACCAAATGAAATGTCTCGCCAATTTTATCAGAGTAATACTAAAATTGTAGGATAGACGCTTGCAAGTTAACGGGGCTATAGTTTCAATGGCACGTCCGATTGTTGTACTGGTATGCTTAAAATTTTCGTAGTTAAATTACCTACAACATAGGAGGGCTAACTTTTTTTCGTCAATAGAATTTTTCCGATTTTAAAGTGGTTAAATCTGAAATTGTGTAAAAAATTTCGTTTTTTTTTCAACATTTTTTGAACGTTTTTTGGCATAGTGGCCAAACTACTGAAGATACTTGAGGGCGAAGAAGGCAAGAAATTTTTATGGGAATTAGTATAATGCATAATTCAACAGTTAAAAACGAAAAAATGAAAAATGCAAATTTTTGCCGTACCTATATGAAGTAGTGTTCTGCAAAAATGGGAATTTTCATATTTTCGCCGATATCTCGGAAACTAGATCTGCCACAAGAAAATGGAAGTCATATTCGGAATCAGGAGAAAATTTCACTTTAGGAAAGGACTATTTTATTCTTGGAGACTAAAGTTGATCAAAATTTGTCGAGTAGTGTTATTCGACTAACCGTTCATTTTCGACTAATCGCCATCACCATCGAGTAGTCTGAAATTCGGCTAACGATGAACGGTTAGTTGTCTAGTCCGTTAGTCGAAAAAGGCTAAAGGAAACGGTTAGTAGATTATATGAAGTCGATTATTATTTTAAACAACTTTTCCTAATCCGATTAGTCGATTAGTCGATTGATAAAAACTCTAGCAAATGGAAGGGTACCATAAGCATAAAATATAGAATGGATACCGCGCATACTGCTTCCCGCGTCTTTGGAGAGCGGCAGTTTTAGCAGGAAAATGTGAATACCCTCAATGTTTTAGAAATGAGTATTTTTCATTCATGCTGCTATTGTTTTCTGAAAGCGGAAGTAACGATCATTGAGTGGATCTGATTTGGAAAAAAATGTAATGTATATGTACAGCGTAAAATAATAACTGTAGTACTAAATCAACTTCGGGTATTCCATTCAAATCACATAATTTAGTTTATCGCATTACATAGCGTACTAATTCACAACATTTTATTTGATATTAAACATTTGTTCAACATGGATGTAAAAAGTGAAATTGAAATTGTTAGATCCCTAAAAAGACATAAGGTGTACAAGAAAGGATTCGAAGGAATTGATCCACTTCAGTAAGAAAGCTCGGTAAGAGTCTTAAACTTAGCCATCAATTGGTGTCGAGAAAATGTGCCCTGTTTCATATGAACAGAAACATGGCATCCGTCTTCCCCAGACTTAAAACCATTAGATAAATGCATTTGGGGCTACATTCTGAACAAATTTCGGAACTTAAAAACCATGACCTTGTATAGTTTGAAAATCCATTTGATAAAAATTTGGAATAAAATTCAAAAACAAAGTCGTCCGTGCCGTCTGAGGAAAGTTTTCCCAAACTTCTGAGCCAAGTCCTAAATGTCAAAGGCGAACAGATTGAAATTAATGGATACAATTTGTCATGAATATGCAGATTATGGCTCAATATTTTTCTAGAACATTTGAATCCTCAAACTATTTTCCAAACTTGGTTTTTGAGAGATTTCTGAAAATAAAGGTTAAAATGACACCTTTAGGTGGAGGGTAAACACAACAACACTAACAACCTGCCGCACACCATGAATTGTTGGAAAATTTATGGGTCAAAATGTTCTACAGAATATTTCCCATTAAATATATGTGAACCTTCCATTTCGCTCATAGATATATTGTAACCGTTTTTTACATTTTTTTGAAAACAATTTAGGCCATAAAAAAAATTCAAGTTAAATTTTGCAAATCCATCGAGTGTTTCATTACTGAATGGGTATACTTTAAGAAAATCTTAACAACACCCAGCAGATTTCGGTTGTTGCGCAGTGTGCACAGTGAATATATATGTATTTTAAATGCATTGCTTTCAATTGATTTGTTTGCAATTTGAGTTAAATTTTGTGTTACTCATACGCCACCGCCCTGTTTCTTTTTTACTACCTTAGTAGAGATACGAAACTATAATAAGTTTCCTTTAGCAATGGGCTTATAATTATGAATGGATTTTTATGTTAATGTTGAAAATAAAAGTACTGCTGGTAAGTTTTATCTGCCCACTACTGTACATATGTTTTCATGCATATTTACTCTCACACTTAGCGCTTCGTCAGTTCAATCAGGCGAATTGTCCGGCTTTTCTCATTTTTTGGTATTTGCGTTTTTATTGTTTTTAGTCTTCGCAATCCTCAGCTTTTCATTTGTTTTTTGATTTCTCATAAATTTGTTTACATTTCTGTTTGTTGCTTCTGGTATTGCATGAATGTCGGAGGGTATTTGTATGCCATTATTTATTATCTGTATGCTGCGAATGCGCCACAAGCACTTTCACCACAATGACAACAGCCCATCCCTACCACTGCAGCTCTATAAATTTCAGTGAAACAGAGTGAGTTGTTAAGTAAATTTATCGCCAAGATGAAAAAGAAAACTACTTACTCTCACATTATTATATATGCGTGTATGTAGGTGTTGAGCAAACAAAATGACTTAGTAGTTTTTCTTATTCCGTTTTTGACAGTCCACTATTTATTGCAATAACTTGAGAGATAACTTTTTAAAATAATAAGTAATCTTTAATAATGGAAGAGTTTTTTTTAAATATATTGCAGCTAATGTTTCGCAATCATCCGTGTTGCAAATATCTTTCTACACCGTAAGGCCTGATAATAGGCGCGTTTGTTTGTACCCGAGATGCAAAAGAACGCTCCAACTCGAATCAAATTTCTTTTAGTTGCAAAAGCAACCCTTTCCGTATCTTTCGTGAAGGATGCGATTTGCTTAGTGCTGCCGGCAATTTTTAGGTTTATGTAGTTATATATTTAAAAAGAAAACTATGCAAATAAAAACGAATTAGGTCTTAAATCTAGATTTCCCATGTATTTCCTTAGGGCTAATTCACAATAGCGTAGTTTTTTCACTTTCCAACACTACATCTCAGGTTGGTTATCATTTTACCGAGTTGGCTCAATTCGCATATTTTTCTGAGTTAGAGTTGTTGTTTTACATGCAATTCGTTATCTTACCAAGTGCTATTTTGCAAGTCGGTTATTATTCTTTACTTGGCTTTGTACTGAGCTGCTTAGTCATCTGCATAGATTTAGCAGAAGCCTTAACCGCATTCAATATTTTTTTAAAGCATTATCAATCAACTTTGCATACAGAAAAAATTAACGTTTAACTTCTTTTTAATAAATTCATTATTTGTCCTGCTCTTCTGCTTTATGACGGTCATTGACTCATTGCTATACACAAAAACTATAAGAATGTAAGAATTCCAATATATGAAAACGTGCAAAGCTGTTTATTAAGTAAGGACCGTATATGTTGTGCTTCCTAATATATTTAGAAAAAACAACGACAATAATTATCATATTTGTTTATTTATTGCTACATACTCGTACATCCATATATATTCCAAGAATCCTTGTTCTGTCACCATTTAATCGTTTGAATGGATTGAAAGTGTTTGGCAATATATTAAAATAGAAACTGATATGGTGAGGAGAGTACATACATACACACATAAAACATACAAACATACATATAGAATAGATTAGCGGAATAAATGGAGAAATGGTAAATACATATTTACTACTAGAAATCCATAGATTTTTTCACAAGTACTTATTAGATCGATTAATATGCGATGCGAGTAGCGATCAATGAAACACCAAATCATATAGGAATTTGCTTTTGGTTACTAATAGCGGTCGCCACTCGGCAGGAAATGGCAAACTACCGAGTGATTTTTTTTACCATAAAAGAGTTTCTCATAAACCATAAACTATCTGATATTTGAAATGGAAGTAGAACAGAAGAGTGCTTCGACCTGCAGATTGGAGGAGAAGCTCCGCCTTTTAGAATGTATGCGAAAATTGACAATTGAGACTTTTTTTGCATTAAAGTTAGCATGAAAAATTTCGAAATGAGAAGTAGGACTAGTATAAAAAAGAACTTAATTGCACATATTATTACAATAAGAATACAGGTAGCTTTATGATCCATATCAGGTGGGGAAAGTAGCTGTAAGCAATTCGCTGCAAACTGTAATTGGTCTGTAATTAAATTGTAAATGGCTTTTGAAATACTTGCAATATGTTGCTTTGGCTAAAGGTTGTCGCGAGAGTATTGAGTTGATTTCCTTGCATTAGATTTGGGCATTTAATAATATTCTCACATTCGCTGAAGAATTATAGTAATTAAGTTCATGTAGAGAAAGGCCGAACCTAATCAAACCGAATCTCTACCAATTTCAACATCAGGAGCGACTCTGAATGCCTTGTTGGACTTACTACCCTTGGACTCAACGATCCAAGAGAGGGCAACGAAAACTATGTGTCGACTACATTATTTTGGATTGTGGCACGACGCCAGAAAGTTGTTTGTAAGGCTATCAGAGCAGAGGGTATTCCCTTTGTTTTTGACCCCAAATGACCGACTGATACGGAGAGTCTCCGTTGGTAGAAAATATACCGTAAGCTTTCCTACAAGAGAACAATGGAGAGATCCGTGTACTCGGTTGGGGGGCTCGGTAAAAGCTTTTTCCGCTGATGGCTCCAGATGCTCGGAGATATTTGCTATACTTAAGGTAGCGACCGGATATATAATTAGCGAAAGGTGGCGTGGATACCAAATCAGAGTCTGCAGTGGCAGCCAAGCAGAACTAAAGACCTTGAACACTGCTCGCACCTCTTCAAAAATTATCCAAGAAACTTAGTGGAGGCTAAACTCTGTTGGAAAATGGAATAAGCTTGAACTCATGTGGGTGCCGAGACACAGCGGTGTTCAGGGTAACGAACTGGCTGACGAATTTGGCCAATTGCAGGTCTTTGGCATAACCCATTGGTCCGCAGCCAATTATAGAGTCAAGCATAGCACGGACGATTAGGTGCATCAGGAATGTCATGCATAAGACGTATGAGGACCGTTGGTGCACTTCCGACACCTGCAAAACAAACAAGTGCTTCCTGAAAATATCGGACAGGGTGGTAACGAAATTCCTTCTTACACAGAGAAGGAAGGAGTTGCGGACCCTAGTTGGGTTGATTACAGGACACAATCCATGTGGACAACACATGACCAACATAGGCATCGTCGGTGAGCCGATGTGCACATCCTGCCTTGAGGATGAGGATAACACAGAGAATTTCCTCTATATCTGTCCTGCTTTCGCTAAGCTGATATGCAGTATATTTGGTACAGATGTATTGAGAATGGAAAATGTCCATTCATAAAAGAATCTGAAAGAATTGTCGAGGATAAATGAAGTTCCATTCCCACATCCGTTTCCTCTATCCCTTATTCCCTTTATCCTTCCCATGCCTTAAGCGCAATTGGCAGCTATGCCTGAGTGCTTGGAAATCCGATTTCGGATTTACGGCCTACCTCAATTCCATTCCATTCCATTCTACCAATTTCGTTTGAATTTTTTACAATTCTAGATTTTTATTGTTGTTATTAAAAAGGTACATATTTTTAAAGCTAGCCACACGGAATGGAAAAGCAGACATATATTTTAAAGGAAAATACGAGCTTGATACCAATATTCAAAAATATTATAATTTCTTGGCAGCAGATGTTCTTAATGAAAATTCATTTTTGAATAACTTCTTTTAGTATTATTACTGCAAATTATATCGTAAATTTGAACTTTTTCCAAATAGAAACATACTAAATGATTTTGAACTTTGATGTCCAAAGTTTTCTTACCCTATCTGGTTGAAGAACCAGTGGTTATTATCCGATTTCGCAATATTTTGACCCAAGGTATGTGGATTTTTGTTGAGATATCTTAATATTTACTCGAGTTATCCCATACACGGGCGGGTGTCATAAACAACCAAACAAATGTATTTTCAGTTTTAAGCTCAAGCCGATAAACAATATAATTTAAACAAAATTTAGTTTTTCTTGTAATAATTGTATATTTTTCGATATTTCGACTTTATTTTGAAGTCCTCTTCATAAACTATTTACTTCGCCTGGTCGACAAAACACAACAATATCCTGAACACTACACAGTGCGCTCGGGTATAACAAAAACTCTCAACATATTTATTCTACTCCATAAAAGTAAGTTTTAACTTCTTTTAATTCGATATTTCAAACATTTCCGGATCCCGGGACTAATATAAGCTAATCCTGAGGTTTTACATTGTTTGATGTTGATTTCGGATTAATTCGTTTTGTTCTACAGGAACCGACTTAAGCTATTAAAAATAGATTTGATAAAGGGATGAACACATAACTAGGCCAAAGAAGACTGAAAAACTTGCACTTTTCTAACGAATTTTTATATTCATAACTTATTAAAGCCGTTAAACGTTTGTATTTCGAAAGGCCCATTTTTAATTTTCGTTAGCATTAAGAAAGAAATATAAGAAAAATACACCTTTGTGCCATTGAAAGAAATCGTCTTGGGGGATCATGCAAGATAGATATATGTAGGTGTTTTGAAGAAGGAGACACCAAACAAAAAATTTTTAAAACACGCTTTCCTTTGTTTAAATTTAAATTTTTTTCAGAAATCGTAACGGTTATAACTTTTATTTAAAAGCATACTTTTTATTCGATATTTGTTGAGTTTTAATTTTTGCTCATAAAATGAAAAAGGATTTTTTCCTAACTTTTTTTTATTGTTTGGAAAATAATCGTTATCCTTAGAGTATTATATTTTGTTTGGAAATTAAAACTTAATTTGTGTGCATTTGCTTTGAAAAATCCCCACAAATCAAGTTTTATTTTCTGAGCGATAAATAAAACTCGAGAAATAACGATTATTTTCTGAGCATAAACTAACGTTTAAACTCGATTTTTTGTTAATAAAACTCAATAAATGAAAATCAATGCCGCTAGCGGTTCTTGTAACAAGGCCTACATTGCATTATTCTTTGGACATGTAGTACTTCTCGTTTTGCATGAATTTTTAAGTTGAAGTTTGGAAAATAATCGTTAATTGCGGGCCCATATTTCTTTTTATAACTTACAGTTTTATTTCAACGATTCATGGACGCGACATCCACAGCAGTTTGTCATTTTTTCTAAAAGTTTTTTTTTATAATACAATTAGTTTCGTCATAAACAGTACAAAATGCTTGTACCATTATCCTTACATAATTTTAATTTATATATATATTATATTTAATAAAAAAAGTTGCAACTTTAACTTTTCTTATCGTTATTCTCTCTTCTTACAGGGCGTCACATTTCCTCAGCTTCTCGACATACAAACACTGGTTCCTTACTGCAGCTGACAATTTTAACGTTACTTATCAACACTGCACGTCAACAAAAAAATAGGTTTTAAAAATGAACAAGACAGTCTAAGACTAATTGTATATTTGAAAACATAAAAATTAACGAAATGAATCATAGCACATATTAGTCAGTGTAACAGAAAACGAATGTGTTATAACAGTTTTAAATAAACTTTTAAGTGCTAAAAGTTATCTTGAAAGCTTTTTTATCAAATTATATACTAAAGCCATATTACAAATCAAATCAAATAGAGTATGCACGTGAGTACGCGTTCGAAAACAAATATCCTGTAATTCATCGTGTTTGTGAAAGTGTAAATATTTATTACAAACTCAAGATAAATGTACCAAATACAAATATATTGTTGTCATAAATGGAAGGTGTTGTCATAATTTCTAGCTTAAGAATGTTTTTGAATAATTTTAATTTAGTTGACAAGCGCAAATACATACATACATATACCCGCATAAGTGTATAAAACAAAACGAAACGAAGTCAAAACATTTTGTATGAATGTGTAGTATAGTTTGTAATTATAGGTATTCAGTTACTTTAAGTTTAAAAAAATGTTTGTTTTTTTTTGTGTATTTAAAATGAATGTGTAAGGAAAGGTGTGAAAATTAATTTTAAAAAATATATATAAAAAATCAATAAATGATATTAAAGAATTTTTTGTTAATCTATTTTTGGGTTTACACTAATTGAAATTTTATTGCAGTTCTTTATTTAAATTTAAGGTGAGTAAAACTTTTAAATAATCAAATGATCCAGACGAATATGGAGTATTGTAATAACGATAACGATGACAATAGAGACTGCGGGGGGTAAAAGTTCCTAAAGTCCACGGAAATTATAGAAACTGAAGCAGTCAGCTGAACAAAAAAAGAATACCACGCTCTCATTTATATGTATTTTAAAATATACTATAATTGTATATACATACATATTTACATACTCCAAAAAGCAACTATCAAAAGGACGAAAAGTGGTACTGAATTAGCGCTAAATAATATTTACTACTTTGGGAGAAAACAGTTTTTATTTTAAGCATAAACGTTTTTATTCATTTTGAAGAAGCCTTAAGAAAATATTTCTTCGACCCGGAGAGAGCTTTGTTTAGTAAAGAATTATATTATAAGAAAACAACATTTTACAAATGGTTCGTTTTAAGGCAGTTTGTTATTGAAAAACAATCGTCTAAAATAACCTAATAATTATAGAAATACTTTTCCCACAAATAGTACATAGAAGAACATTTCGATAAAAAAATATAAAAACATACGTTTATTTACTTCACAAACCGAACTGATTTGGATTTTGACAAATTCAATATCTACTTATATAGGGTTTCCCAATACGGGCGCTACAAAAGTAGACCGATAGTGACAGCAAACCACACCATATTTTTTCCAGCTCTTTTGACACTTCTCTTCAGTAAGGTTTGCCATTTCATCATGGAAAGATATTCGATCCAACAACGAGTCGAAATTATTAAAATTTACTACCGATTTTCGGAGTCAATGGCCTCAACTATAAGAGCGCTACGTCCAATTTATGGTCGTCGTTATTTCTGGCTGAATGGCTTTGTCAATAAGCAAAATATCCGTTATTGGACAGGCTGCAATCCACACGTACTCCTTGAATCAACATTGCATCCCGAAAAAATTACGGTTTGGTGCGGTTTATGGGCCGGCGGCGTAATTGGGCCGTACTTCTTCCGTGATGATCAAGACCGGCACGTTACTGTGGATGGGAATCGCTACCGTTCAATGATAACCGAATATGTTTGGCCCGAATTGGATGATATGGACTTGGACAATATGTGGTTCCAACAGGACGGCGCCACAAGCCACATAACGAATGTCACAATCGTTTTCTTGAAAACCAAGTTTGGAGAACGAGTTGTCTCACGAAATGGCCCAGTCAATAGGCCGCCTCGGTCGTGCGATTTGACGCCGTTAGACTATTTCTTGTGGGGCTACGTCAAGTCTATGGTCTATGCCAACAAGCCAGCGACGATTGATGAACTTCGTACGAATATCGAACGTGAAATTGCAGCAATTCGGCCGATACTATGCTTGAAAACCGTCGAAAATTGGGTTCAGCGTCTGAACTTCTGCAAGCGTGCCCGTGGTGCCCATGCAAAAGAAATCGAGTTCCATACATAATGGCATCGAATGTACTTTCACAGGAATAAAGAATTTAATTCATATCCCAAAACGTTTTTGTTTTATTTAAAAAAAACTTTTGTGCGTTCCTATTGCAAGACACGATACTTACTATGTATGTATATTTCAATATACCAATTAACTTTTCTTTTAATAAACTCGATTTGTATTTTCGTTGAAATAACAATATTTTTTTTGTATGAGCGCAGCAATCACTCTCCATACTGTTAAATCACGTCAAGGAACTTGTATGTCGTTTTCTCTGGTAAGAAATTATAGTTCGGCACTCCTCTCCTTTCCACGTCGCTCTCTTTCCTACAAATATCGAGCTTTAGTGAGAATAGCGGTGGTTTGGTTCAAAACCGGTTTGCAGCCCTGGTGTATACAAACGAGATATATGTATGTATATAAAACGTGTAACATGCGTGAACTTGTTTTTTCGATATATGAAATTTTTATTTGAAATCAAAAAACAAATATGACGATGTTTTAAAATTTTAGTAAAAAGCCACAGATTTCCCATTTCTAATAAGCTTAAATTTTCCGTGCACATCTGGAACTAAAGAAAGGGGTTCTTCTGTATCAGGTAGAATTTTTACCCGGTAGTTTCTATTCAGAATCGGGCTGCATTATCTAAACATGTAAATGCGAAACCTCACTGTTTTTTCAGGCTGTGCACCTATTGCCAGCGATAACAATAAAGAAATCCATTTTTATACAAAATATGACGAATCAAATTATGTAGCTCTAGAATTTTTTCAATATTCCGTATCCAACCTCTACAATACTAAGTGTCGTGAGCGCTAAGCATTTGTTTCTTGGTATTCCGTAATTCGAATTCATATAAGGCGGAGTTGATTAATTATCTATTTGGTGTTCCCACGACAGTCGGTTCTACGATACCGGAACGACCCGGATTTATTTCCGGCCAAGGACAGTCACTCCAGCAGCCTTCCCCAAAATTCTATGGCGAATGTTTTATGTTTTAATAAGACGCCTTATTCTCTGAATTATTTTACTGGGCTTTTGTACCGAACACTCCTTTTATCACTGCCCCAGCGCCATCTGTCAATTACGTTTTCAAATAAAATATTTATATTTTGGTAGCTAATGCGTGATTTCAATTTGAATGAAATCGGACTGTTGTCCTGCCTATATTTAATTAAATTGCTTTTTCAAACAGGAGGCAACACTCTCTAAAATAATGAACGAACCGATGGACAATCACATTTTAATATTTTATATACTTGTATACAATTAAATTAAATTTGATTTTTCAAAAAGGTGGCAGCCATCTAAGAATATACATACTTAAAAACTTTCTTACTAAACTAGGAAAGAAACCCATGCCTAAAACCTTCCCGGTGTGGAGACTAACAACTAAGCAAAGTTCCAAAATTAAACAGGTGGCAACCCTATAAAAACACATTTTTGAAATTAAGCTTTCTTAAACCTTTTGGGATGACATTCATATTGTAAAATTTCATTTAACTTACTAGTTTTACTTCTCCGTTTTCAAGTTTTAAGCATCCGAACAATCCACGATCCAATTATGTACATACATACATACATATATACATACATACATATGTATGTATATAGTCCATTATTAAAAATTATAAACTTGAATCTTATAACTTTTATTAATAAATTAGATGATGATATAAACAAAATAGAAATCTTGACGAAACTGTCAAAATATTGCGTTTCTATTAATTTTTTAACCACAATATTTCCCACGGTGTACTGAATACTGAAGGTGACGCCTTTAGAAGTACCGCTACTTTGGTTTTGCCGAATTTGACAGTTCTCGTATTTTCGTTATGAAGGTTTGTTTACAAATAAGCGACATAGAAAATTCAAATTTCAATTTGAATATCGCGCTGAAATATCGTTTTTGCTAATATTTTCTGATAATTTGATTTTTTTGATTAAAAATAAAACAAAAACTATTAACATGAAGTGTCGGGTGTATAATTGTAGCAGTGGTGATGGTAAAAGTGCAAAGTGCAGCTTTTTTGGCTCATTTCATTCATTTGAACTGAGAACTGTTATTTTTTCTCATTCTTCTTTCTGCGTTTATTCTATCATTGTTTACATACTACGGAATATGCCAGTGTCACGGGAAGGCGCAATCTTGTATTCTATCATTCTTGGAAAGAAACCCATGCCTAAAACCTTCCCGGTGTGGAGACTAACAACTAAGCAAAGTTCCAAAATTAAACAGGTGGCAACCCTATAAAAACACATTTTTGAAATTAAGCTTTCTTAAACCTTTTGGGATGACATTCATATTGTAAAATTTCATTTAACTTACTAGTTTTACTTCTCCGTTTTCAAGTTTTAAGCATCCGAACAAACCACGATCCATTTATGTACATACATATATACATATATACATATGTATATAGTCGATTATTAAAATTTATAAACTTGAATCTTATAACTTTTATTAATAAATTAGATGAGATAATGATGATATAAACAAAATAGAAATCTTGACGAAACTGTCAAAATATTGCGTTTCTATTAATTTTTTAACCACAATATTTCCAAATACATTGATGGATGCATTCACTTTTTCGAAATGGAATAAAGTAATTCTATAATAAATTAGTTCCTTTCTTTTTTCTTCGCAGGCATGCAAATGCATATCCTATGCGTTTTTTATGGTACCTCCTATTGAATGACCCTTTATTAACTATTGTTTACTTAATCCAAATACGTTTTTATTATATTTCACAATAATAAAATTGGCTTTATTATTTCAAGGTGTCATTTAATAAAAACTGAATATAGAAATTAATAAAATCTGGTTTATTTCTTTTAGTAAAAATGTAAAAGCTTTATTATATTCATACTATTACATATTAAAAACCCTAAATAAAATTCTTAACTGTATGTAAAAGCATATTAAACACAAAATTATGACATGATTCGCGAAAAACAATTTTCTCTTATACAGTTAATATACACCGAACTAGTATCGTCGGTTACACTTTAGATCTCTTAGTATGAAAAGATCAAGCGTCGCCGCATTTAAAATAAAGCCAAATTTTCAAACTTAAAAATATTAAAATACTAAAAATAATAATACAGGCGTAATCGATAATTTTTAATGGTGTTTTTACTTAAGATTAAAATACAAGGCATGAATTATGGCGGTGTATAATTGATGCTTAGTGCGTTTAGAAAAACCTAGACTGGCATGGCTTAAAATAGTTTGTTGTTTATTTTTTTATCTTGTTTTTCCGACAGGGTGAGAAGTTGATGTCTATTTCGTGAGAACGAAAAATGACACTAAGATGGTACAACGCCAAAATTGGTTTGTCTCTAAACTAAATTTGATATATGTATGTACAACAATTAATTTCGTTCGTTTTTGATAACAAATGTGGTTAAAATATCATTGATATTATATACAAGTAGGTACAGATAAAAAGCATGCAAGATAGCATATATAATTACATTGATAAAACTTAAATCCATATAATTTTTTTGTGAATTTACCTTAAGTTGTGATTGTATTTTTCACTTGTCTTTTTCTGATCACATTAATTGCGGTATATAGCTTTCAGACATGCAATGTATGGCAACAATAAAATAGAGGAATTCGTTACTACATTTAACGATATTAAAACAAAATGTTGATAAAGTTATTGATCATGTGTGTGATGGCGGTCCTTCGACATTGACCACCATTTTAAGTCTTTAGTTACAGATATCTAAATCTATTGATTGTACAATGAACAGGAAAATACTATAGTGTTGCACGACCCTTGGCAATTGCTTTGTTGAGTGCGCTCAGACATGATTGCACATCTTCATAGTCTCGCGTCCATTCAGGTAAATTTCGTTCGGTCTCATGAAGGCGCAGTGTACCCAACCGCGGTCCACCATTTTTCAACGCTGCAATGCAATGACATGCCAGCATCTTGAAGCATTGCCGCCGCATTACATTGTGCGTAGCGCTGTCCCATTGTGGTGTAGCGCGTACAATGGGCCACGCCATCGTCACATAGTCCAACAATGCATCCCAATTACCAGAGTCGTATAACTGTTTGGTGTGTGTGCTGAGTAGACGCTTAAATTCGCTAAGATGCAATGCAGCACGAGAATATGCACTGCTATCAGTTTTCTTACAAAGGCGTGAAGTGGGCAGTGAGCGAAATATTTGGCGTTTGGCGTGCAATAATTCATCTTCCATTGGGCTGCAAATATTTTATATTGAAAATGACTTAACAGTTTTATAATATTTATATTTTTACTCACTTTATATCTGGAATTGGTAGTTGTGCACGCAAACGCTCTTCAGCTTTTGTGTCACCCGCAACTATACCATCAACAATTATTTCTATAAGTTGCTGTTGCGACAAGCCTTGCAATAAAACTGGCAATGGTGTGTTGCCATTCATTTGCGCAATGGGCTTATCCCAAATAGCGTCTTCGCCGCCAAGACGCGATTTTTTCGCCAGCGGTGTACCCGGTGGCCATAATTGCTGTTTCACCTTCGACGGCGAAGGCATTGCTGGTGGATCAGGTGCTGGAGGTGTACTACCCATGGTAAGACGTTTGCGTGGTGAACTGCGCAATATCATACTCGAACTAAGTGGTACCTTCGTTGGGGTACGTTGGAAGGGCATACGCAATGGTGTACTCCCTACATCAGGTGATAGCGCGGTATTAAAACGTCGGCGTCCTCGTTGGCGTATTATCATTTCATCAGGTGAGGGCATTGGCGACAAGATGTTATCCTGAGAAAGTGCTACATTTGTGGTGTTGTCTAAATGATTAGGAGTAGTGAATATTGTTGCAGGTGTTGGCTCATTTGGACTGAAGCGATTCGGGGCTGCTGTTGGCGTCATTGCGCCTCCACTTTCAAAACGTAACGCCTCCAAGCGACTAGGTATCTCAGACAGTGCAATACGTATTTGCTGTTGATACTGCTGTTGCGGCGTCGTTGCATTCGCCATCCTGTTTTACGCTTCTTACCGTTGTGAAGAAAAACTTAAAAAAAAAAGTAATTATTTGCAGGAAATTTTATTATTTTCACTTTCAAAATCCTGCAAGCGTTTGAGAACGCTTGAATTTTCCTATTCTTTTCCCTTGTTTTTCAGCAAGCTGCGGAAAAGCGCCAATTATTTATGCAAAGGGCAGCCGCCGCAGGGTTGCTTTGTGCTTTAAAGTATTCTGGCAAAAAATTGCAATGTAATATTTGGTTATGAGTGCAAAATATGTAGTAGATGTTCATGTTGCACGCTGATATAACAAAATAAAACTATATGGAAGTATTACAAAAAAAAAAATTTGTTTTTATAGTATGTCTGAAACCCATAGTTATTTGCATTTAACGAAGATGATGCTGACAAGCCACCGTGCGTATATAGCATGCTATAAATATTGCAGCTATCTGCTATAAGGCAATGCATCCCTGTGGTGTCATCATTTTGCTTTTGCACTCCATTCCGTTGAAATTTTCCTCATAGAACGCAGCGAAGTCGGAACAAAAACAAATCACAAAAACTCAAAAATCCAAGATTTGGTTCGAATAGCAATGGAAACTCCTCAGAATTCCACTGCTAGCAAAGGTAAGTGCACGAGTTAGAATCTGATATTGTTTTCCACAATCTCACACACATTGTGACTCGCAGAGTTCCAGGTGACTGGCGTGTCTCGAAGTGGACGCGTACGCAAGAAATCATCCAAACTGCTCGACTTTCAGTCGCCAGATGAAGTGGAGAAGAAATTAAAAAGAGCGGCAAAACCACTGACGCGTAACGGTAATGTTCGTGGAAGAAACACTTTGAGTGGTGTAGGGCGGTCAGCACGTAGACCCCACTTGACAAGCGTTGGCGGTGATTTTAGTGATTTAGCTGAAGATGATAGAGATTTACTCGACGAAATGAGCGATGATGACACCGATGGCGAGAATTTCGGTGATATCAATACCCCAACAGGTGATTCTGATGAAGATCTCAAGGAGTTAGTGGCGGGTATAGTTGACGATGAGGTCACAGACAGTAACGGTAATCCAGAGTCAAAAGTGCGTCAAAGTTTATATATGACAGAAAAGGCAAATAAGCGTAGAGTATTGAAAGACGGCCGCGTTGTTACAGGGAAGGTGGAGCGCAAGGATAAGGGCAAGACACGCTATACAGCGTACAGTATGTGGGCACGGGAGTTACGTAAATCTGGCAAGTTAAGCAAGGGACAGGACTTAGGTAAATATACAAACGGAACCAAAAACATAAAATTTTTATACAAAAATAAATATTGTTTTTTCTTTACAGATTTTTCAAATACAGCTAAACGACTCGGTGAATTATGGGCGAATGTTTCGAATAAGGAGAAAGATTCCTGGCGACGCAAAGCCAAAATTCAGGCAACCAAAGCAAAATCACGAGAGCGCGTTACCATTGCCCCTGCGAATCCCTATATGTCATATTTTAAACCTACAACAAGTCGCACCAAAAAGCTGGCAGAAGATCGCCAACAATCTCCAAATTCAGCGACGACAGCTGAAATAACGAAAGCGAAACCAAGAGGTAATTCATTTTCTCTGACAGATAATGTCGGAGACTCGCCAACCACGGCATTAACCACAAAACGCAAACGAAACAATAGCCACAATCGCCTGACCAGCAGCAACAGCTTTTCTACACATGCGCTCTTTCCAAATAACAACATAGCGCCAAACAACAATTTAAAAAGTATCACATCAGTCACCTCACACGCCACAAATTTGCACAACAAGAAGACAACACAGCCAAACATTGAACCCATCGATACAGCAGCGCACCTTAAACTCCTCGGCGAAAGTCTGACTATCATAGGTGAGCGCCTAAAGGAACACGAGGGTCAAATTGCCGTTTCTGGCAGCCTTTCTGTACTGCTGGACAGTCTGCTGTGCTCACTAGGTCCACTCCTGTGCCTGACAACGCGCATACCCGGCTTGGAACGAAAGCCACAGTTAAGCGAAAATCTAGCAGCGACACTAGACAATATAGCGTACGTTATGCCAGGTCTTTAGTGTGCCACGATAACGATCGGTAGAATGTATTTAATTTGCTAATATATCTATGTAGTTGATCTTTTTTTTTAGCTAGTAAGTGTTGCCCGCGTGAGGGGCAAGTGTTGTGAGAGTATAAGAGAAGAAATAAAAGTTTTTATGTAGGTTTTAACTTACAAATGCATATTTATTAAAAATTCTGATGCAAGAGTAATACAAACGGGAATGTCATGAGATTATTACATTATTGAGCATTGAAGTCGTAGCTATGACGTGCATTCAGTCTAAGGACGATAAACAAATTTTGTGCTCTGAATGTAGTATTCCAAAGTTTAGCTAAGTGGCACCTTTTTTAAATTTAAGGCACACCCTTGTAAATCACTTATTCCAGTCAATAACAAATTTTGTTAGTTAAAATATTAATAAAAGTTAAAACACATATTAATTAGTATACCTCGATATTCTACATCCCTACATTGTCTTTCGAGTACAATTTAGTGTTAAATATATCAAATCAAAACAAAAAAAAAAACAAATTAAAACTGATTTTTAACTATGTGTATAATCATAAAATAATTACCACTGCCAACTAACAGAAAAGGAATAAACAAAAAAAATATTAACAAAGCAACATACACTTTACAATGGTAAGTGAACACATACATACATATGTACCAATATTGCTTATATTGCAACTTGGCTTTTAGTTTACGAAATTTGTGAACCATACTTTTATATAACGTAAGGAACAGTTAAAATATAGCCATAAAGGAACAATTTTATAATAGGTCATAAGTTCGCCCCTTTCAGGAATGTATGCTTAGAGGGATTTACAAATGGAATGACTGTTTTTTTTTCTCAAATACTATTGCATCCCACATTCTACAGGTCACAGGATCCACATTTTTTATAAGGTCACTCTGGGTTACAGCAGTCGTTTGGAGAGGGCACACGTCGCACATATTTGTTTTTTTTTTTGTATATGAGTTTACAACTGTTGTGATAGCGCAGCTGCCGAAATATTATCACCAGCGCCAGCAGTTTTCTTAGCTACGCGACACACCAACACTGGCGCCACACAGATTTCGATAGGCAACGATTTCTGATCATTAACAGCTATAGTTTCATTCCAGCATGACACAGGCTGTTGCGTATTGAATTGTATACGAGTGGCAGTATCTTTGTTTTGAGCTGTAGTGGCGAAACTATCGTCTAAGATAAGAGTAGCGGCTTCCGGATTGATCTTAAATTATAAGAAATTTTAATTCCTTGATCGTATTATCACAAATTAAGTACTTACCATATCCGTTTGACAAACATGTCGATGCGCAGTGAGTGCCGCTTTGGCTGCAGCTAATTGTGTGCGTTCCCATTGCGAATCGCGTACTGTCAAGAACGCCTGATAGGCCAGTGTGTGTACATGTATGCGTGTCAGAAGTCGACGACGCGGCAGGCCAGTGGCATTTCGGTAGAAATCTTTTGTTAAAATTTGTAATACGGCACGCATGTGATCTAGCGTCGTAGCCACTCGTGGATTCCAATCTGTAGCGAGTGTAGTGCGTCCATGGGTTAGTACTTGATGCAGATTTTCTAGTTCCTGCTCGTTCATACCCAACGAATCAACGTAGGGAAGCACGTATTGACGCAAAAGTTGCAGTAATTCGATTTCGACATAGCTTGCCATTTCGAAATGTTGCAGCGTAGCAGATGTTTGTTTGCTTATCTGCTCCTGTACTTTGAGCAGTCGAGCCTCGCGTACACCCGGTGCAAACTTATAGCTATCCATCATTTGTATACCACTAATGACAAGCAAACGTGGTTGAAAATTACGTAAAGCTGCATCGAAGTGTTCAACTGAATTCAAATGTGGATTATTTTGATCGCTATGCAGTATATAGCGATTAGCACGAGGCGCTTTTAATGGGCCCCAAGTATCGCCCGACTTGTACTCTAGAATTAAATGTATATCGTCTTCCGTAATTTCCTCACCGGCAATTTTTATCTCTGCTGGCACAAGACGACGCAGTCTATGGAAGGATAAAATGTATAATCCATCTATTTTTGTAGAACACTGATCTATGTATGTACTTACTTGTGAGACACGCGAGCTCCCAGCAGCACATTGGCTCCTTCCAAATGGAATCGGGTACCCATAAGTGGCGCATTGCCACCAAGGAACCATTTTATGCTGTCACGATGCCGAGATTTGGCCACTTGTACGAGCTCTCGAAAGAGTTCGATGTTCGGCATGATACGCCTATTAAAGTCGAATGAATGTTTGAATAAAAAGTTCCAAACGAAATTTCCAAAAGATCAACTTACTCAGCAGCTGCACCATTTTGAAAATAATAGGCAAAAGTTTCTAATAGTTCTCGCTTATCATTCACCTCATCCACCGTAAATTCTGGGCCGATACGTTTTACCAACTCCTCAGTGTAGTTCAGAAAGTCGGTGGCATGCACCAGCAAATCTGTACATGCACCATAACCAACAGCGACTTTAGGCGCCTGTAGTGGTCTCTTCAAACTACTTTCAAGTGCCAGAAGTCCAGTTAGTATTGTAGTTATTTTATTAAGCTGTTTCAGTGATAAAAACGCTTGCCAAACAATGGATATTAGGGCTGCAAACACCGAGAAAGTGGTCAGCAGCGACATATATTTGATCACTGAGGTCATTGTATTGTTTCGTTACGTGTTTGCAGTTGTTCACCTTGAAGCCGTGCTTCTAGTTGTGGAAATTCTCTAAGAAAAGGTAATATTAAACGTTTTTTTTCCAAAAAAAATCGATGTTTTTCGTCAGCAATAAGTATTTTCACAGCTTGTCTGGCTGCTGGGCTGCTCCTCACTCCACTACAGATATCCAAAACTCGTCAGGCACTTTTACTGCGTTATCTTGCTGTTGGCTGATGCTGAGCGTACGCATTCAAGATTTTTGCTGTTTATCGCTTCTGCTCTTATCACCCGCAATATATATTACACCATAGCATTAAATGCCAATATATTTTCTTCCACAACAGCCAACAAGAATATTAAATATTTATAATGCGTAACTTGAAATAGATATAGCTGCATATAAATGCCGGCGGACAAAGACTATACAACAATAACAACAATATGCAGCAAAAAGGAAACAAAAGATGGTTGTAAAGAAAAAATGGAAAATAGGTGCCGTTTAATTGAAATATTTGACGGCGTCAAAAATCAAATGAGTGCTGAATCTGGCGCCGTTTTGTTTGTAAATAAAATCGGCGATTTTAACATTGATATTTGTGCAAAGGTTAATAGGTTAATAAAAGGTTTTGAATTGTTAGATAATTTTTGTTTGCAGCTTATTGCCCTAATCTAATTATTTGGGCAGATTAGACATTAAATAAAAATTTAAAAATTACAAATCAATTCTACATTTAATAACATTGGAATTAATGTACAGCCACTTTTGAAGAGTGAATAACCAGAGACTGCAAATTAACTTAACTTTTTTCATTAATTAATTCATTTATTACCAAGATATTATTAGCACAATAAGATCTACGATCTTTTGTAGTATAAGTAAGTAAAATTAGAAAAATAAAATAAAAGAGTTGTAATTATTAAAGCAAATATTATATACAGTCAATGTACAATGGACAATGGATATTGGAAATCAATTAAATATGTAGATAGCGAAACTCTAGGTAGCATACATTTATGTATTTTATCGAAAGTATGCATACATACGAGTATATAACATTAATAAAGTTTGCATTTATTTAGACTATTGCGATAATAATGATTATTTTTTCAAATTCCAACTAAATAATCATACTGAAACGGAATGACAGACTGCAAAAGAAGAACATCAACATAATTTTTGTAATACCTTCGGACCGTTTTCTCAATATCTGGTTAATATTACCCATGGCTAGATATTAATCAGAACTGAAACCTGCCGTAAGCTTAACTTGGCACCTCCACAGGCAACTGTTTTTATCTTGATAATGCTATTAGGCAATATTTGTAGACATTATAACGTAGCTGTACTATCGGAATGGAGGAAATTCTGACAAAACTAGACGTTGGATGTCATATTGGGCAGCCGGCCTGAGGGGACGAGTGTCAGATCCGCACTGCTGGGGGAGTTTAAAACGACTACTTTCCAAGATGCTCCTTCATTTCTGTTGCTGCCGTTCGTTGGTCAGAATTTAATAATTCAATTTAAAGCTAACTTAAAAAACACGACTCTTCAGGAGATTTAAATTTTTATTATTTTAAATAATATATCTTTAAAGACCAAGCGCAAGTTTTTATTTGAAATAAACCCTACTTATTATATGCAATCAAAAAAGTTAATCTTATATGTATATAAAAATGAATGTGAGTCCTTTATAGGCGTCCAAAGTACTCAACCGATCTCTATGCAATTTTTACAGTGGGTTCATGTGGTCTTCGGGTCCAACATAGAATATATAACTTTGGAAAAGTGGGTCCCATGGAAGGGAAAGTTTTAATTTGTTTGATATCCACAACTAATCGGTGCAAATGAATAATTTTTGGGTATATACCATATGTCTTGTAGATCCAACTACGTATCATTTTGGAAAAATTAGCAGTGCCACGCCCAATACAATAAAAAAGCAAAATTTCTTATAAAGCCGACGGGCAATACTTGATATAAATATCCTATAGATCAGGCTATATATAAATTCTTGGAAGAAGACACGATTTACCATAACTTCCCAGCTATTTGACGTAGCTATATAATATTCGATACATACATATATACTTATTTTAGATCACTGTTCAAAATCTAAAAAAATTGTCTTATTTGGGGCATAAAAGCAAGAAATTAGTATGATTTGGATGCACCCATTTTCAAAAATTTCGAAAATGATTTTTACATACATATTTCTCACTCTAATTAAATGATTCGTAACAAATGTGGACCAATTTGCTACCTTTTAGTAAAATATCGTGGCTTTCGTCTGAATTCTATAATTTTCGAAATTGAGATTTCTGACCAGAAATGCGAAGAGGTTATGAAAGTTGTAAGAATTGGACATTTCTTCGGAGATATACCTATTTGCTTTAAAGTGGCCGGTGCCACGCCCATTTCCAAAAATTTTTGATTTCGGGTATTTGTTTGTGCAACCCTATCCTGCATTTAAATTTAAACAGATTAGCTCTAATATTGACTTAAATATCGCTATGTTTTTGATTTTGGAAAATTACCGAGAATGAAAGGTGGAAGGTTTTTGCTCGATTTTTTAAATTTGCAGATGTTCGCTTACAGACTTCAAATGTGCAATGTTTATGTTTCATCTTTGCCTCGGGCGATTTCAGGATTTTGTTGCAACTTTGTACTTTGTCGACGATTCTGATTGTGTGTGCTGAGAAGGATAGCAGACTGTCAGAGGTCCACGGGTAATTAACCGTTGGAATAGGGGTTCGATCAACGTGTATGTTAAGTTCGAGCCTTAGTTTTGCTCATCTTGTAAAAATTATTACCAAATCTTACCCTGAAGTCAAGTTACTGGACTTCAGATGTTCTTCCACTTGCCCCTCTTATTTTGATCTACCAATCCTGAATCACCAACCTTAAAATCCCTGATTAGAGCCGCGTCGAAAAAAAAACAAACAAGAAAACAACTAATGCTAGTCCCAAGAAAAAAAATAATGCTTGGTCCCAAGAAAAATACAAAATGCTAGAGAAGTTGGGAAGACGAAAAGTTTTTAATTTTACCTGAAATTTGAAGGTTAAGTTTTAAACAATAATTTCTGCGATAAAATTTTCACATAATAAATAATGGGTATCTCATTTCATTCGCAATTAAATGTAGTTTTAAAATCTTAGAACTTATAATAGTGTAATATGAAAAACAACTTTAAAGTTGAACTAAATTCAAAAAAATCACTAAAAATTAAAAGTTTTTCATGCGGTCCTTGCTAATGATATTAAGTCAAAGTGATCCCTCGTCAAAAAAAAAGGTTGGGAAACACTGCTCTACCTAGACTGTGCTTGATTTCATTCTTCGAAGAGCACAACATTCGCATTGGAAGTAATGATTTTATATTGTCTCTTCAAGTCATTATTGTATTTTTTTTCCTGATTTAATAAACATTTTAAACGAATACCATTTGTGCTATTAAAATTTCCTACTGACTCATTTTCGAAGTGGATGTCTAGCTAAATTCCACATCAGGAATATAACGGAATTGCATCAACTGCCAACCTTATTAGGTATTTTCATATCATTCATTTGTTTTTGTATTCGGTCTTTTACTCAACACATAAATAAGTTACAAGGTACTTTCATTTTTATTTCCATGCACTGCTGCTACACATAATTGGTAACCTTGAGATATTTTTACCGTTGCATTGCATTTATTTTTCATCAATTGTTTTTACTTTGTTTTATGTGTAATATTTATTTATAGACAATATTCAGTTGCTTACCGCCCGAGATTCGTCCATGCACTTGAAATAGTTTCCAGTGCAAGGACGTCCCATCAGCGGCAAAGTCACAACCGGCAAATGGAAAACCAGTTATTGGTGATATAGTATTTTTATATTTTGTTGATGCTTTTGTATATGTACGGACGTATGTATGTATGTATGATTTTATGAATGTGCGCACATACATACATATATATGCATGTAAATGCATACGAATGCATTGTTACTAAACAATTTCTTATTCACAGACGTTGTAAAAGGGGCCGCCAATCAAATAAATTATTTGACAATTATCAGATGTTACTCATACGACGCGTTGTTTGCCATGTATGTACGTACATATATAATCGTATGTACATATGTAATATGCCTGTAGCTACGAATATTTCCTAAAGAGTGTTCCGCGTTTTGTTTTTAAAAGCGAAATTAATTAGAGAGCAATTAGGGGCATCAGCAAACGCACGAATCGTGTGTAGAGGAAACGATGCGTCGATTGTTGGCGCGCGCCAGCTTCTGTTGTATTTGCCTGTGTAGATACCAACAAAACTAACAAAACACGAATGTATTTTTAAGTGCGTTTTGTCTGGTTGTTAAATGTCACCATTTATTTTCATTTATTTTGTTAAAATTGTGTTAATAAGTGGCAAAAAATTCGCAAGTAGCTATGCTGCGGGCAGTGAACAGCATCCGTAATCTGTAATCGATTCATATAGTTGTTTTGCTACTTTTAGTGTAGCGAACGCCTCGCTGCTTAGTTTGAATTCGTTGCATTGCTGATGTTTATGTAAACGGGATAAGGAATATCAAATGTAAACTTGTTTCATATCATTTTCTATTCAAGTTTTTACATAATATACAACATGTATATGATATACAGCGAAATGAAAGCGTTTGATGGAATCCAATTTTTTGATTCCCAAATGTATTGCTAAATTGCTCAGAGATCTCTTGACGTGTTTGATATGGAAGTTTAGAATAAAGATTTTTTTAATCCTCAGTTTGCGGATAACCGGATTACAAAATTGTTCGAAGCATTTTTTAATAAAAATATAATGACCAGTAACGGCGCTCCACACAGAGAAACCTCAAACCTTTACCAAAAACCTTACGGTTTACTTATTCAAACGTGTCACAAAATTGTGAAAAAAATGTCAACCAAAATAAATTTATAATATTTTGATTATTGATTCCATTATCGCATTCGTTGTTGTTATCGTAATCGATATTATTATTGATAATTATTATAGTTATCGTTATCGATTACTTTATTAATTTTGTTATCACACATTAATTTTTTTTTACTGATATCCATACCGCAGTCGCTATCTTTATATCTTGTCTTGTCTGTCTCGCATTTTTTATATGCTTATTTAATTAGCACTATAAACGTCTAGGCTGAGGTGGCTGAGCAATTGAATTCTGCAGTTGGATTTATTTTCTACAATGAACGTTTACGATATCAAACGGTCTGGTCTTTTCTAGATCCAATCTCTCAATATATGTATTCGATTACTTATTACTCGCGGCAGTTCGCGCAGAACATAGGGTCACATTTCTTGGGGATTTGGCTGAGAGCACTCCAATCGACAGACATGTAATCGGTTTGAATTCATGGATTTTTAGAACGTTTTCATAATTTACGCATGCTAAGTATTTCGGTGAAAAGGAGACGTCTATCATTCTTAAAGGAATTTGCACCGATCTAGAAACGTCCAATAAGCCGTCGCATCTCTTCTCTAAATATTCTGGAGAAATTTTTCCTGTCGACTCTATGTACTCATGTACTTCGGTCTTTCATTTCTTCTGACAAAAATACACCCAATTCCTTCTTGAAGAATACCGATATCGCTGCTGTACAGTTCACTTTGCACCGTATCGTAGTGTGACCCTAAGAATGTAGAATACAAGATTGCGGCTTCCGAGCGGAGAGAAACTGAAAGTGACATAACAAAAAGTAGATAATTAGAGATCAAAGAAGAAATTCTAAAAAGAGGAAGGCACGAACAATTGTACAATTGGGTTATTTGTACAAATAAAGTTTGAATTTAAAATAAAAAATATTTCAACTCATTATTATTTTTGGCCTTATATTAATGAATCGTCTGTATAATTTATAGAGTTTGAGGGCAGGTTTATTTTTTTAATATTTTAACTCGTCGATGAGTGGGTGGATGTTGTCAAATCGACGAAGAGAGAATTAGCGGTTCGCAAATGTCGTAATATTACCTAGCCGATTTTGCCGATTCCAATATAGGACGCCAGACGTTACTATGCTTTGCTAACTGCTGCCTCTAACTAGATACTCCAAGTGAATTCAAGTCCTTATCCACCTGGAATTTCCAACGGGGAGATGGCCTTCCTCTTCCCCTGCTACCTCCAGTGGGTACCGTGTTGAATACTTTCAGTGCTGGATAATTTCTTTAAATTCGTACAGTCTTACCTAGGCAGTGTAGCCGCTGAAATTGAATAGTTTCATCATCTGAATCTTGTTCTCGAATACTCCAAGGGCCATTTCATCTGATAGTGAAAGCGTACATGCTTCTGCGCTATACCATAGCACGGCCAACTGCTTTATTCATGTATTGAAAAAATTATCAGCTTGTAATGGAAAAATAGGTGAACCATTACGTCGGTTATCATTTTAGCTCGTAAATTTTTCCATTTTTTTTGTTGATTCAGACGCAATGCACTATTCTACCAAGAGATCCATAACGCAGATTCAAATGAATAACCCTATTACCATTTTCTCCATCTTCAACGAATATGTAAACATATTTTTTATAGAAAGAACCAATCGAACCTTTGTTATAAGAATAAATTTTTTTCAAACGTTCGCCATTTAAAGATAACAATTCATTTAAAAAAGTCGTTATTTAGAGATTTCGTTATATACGCAATCGGTATGCTGGGCGATCACTGCACTTCATCAGCAATTGGACTAGTGTGAGGTCAAAACACAGCCGATTCTGTCAAATTCACTCAAAGCCGAATAGCGTTACGAAAAGGTGGCACCGTCAGTGGTACCGCTACTTTGGCTTTTTTTCGAATTTGACAGTTCGGGTGTACAAGTATTTTGTAGATTTATTTATTATAACTCTGTCCATAAACTTACACTTTAGCAAAATTAATACTCGTTTCTCACTAAAATATTCTCCTTTTAATGGAGTTGAATTCCCACTCGCGGTAGGACGCCGCAATCTTTTATTTTGTCTTTCTGGGCAAACTCTGTATTCTCTCAGTCGTAACTTTTTGTAAATCTCAATACTGACTTGAAGTTAATGCGAATACGCTGACTATTTATTTGATGACAGCAGGCACTTCGTTTTACCTTTCGTTCACTTTTAGACACATTAGCTTCGCCAAGCTTTGAAAAGGCTACCATCTATAGTTGTGTGAATTTTAAATTGAACATTTATTTAATTATTTGAATTTATTAAATATTAATAGCAAACTTAAAAATATACTGGGTTGAACCTTATGACATTTTTGATTTAATTTAGCGCTGCCAGTTATTGTTATATACTAAACCAATTTTGTATCTGGACTTTTCATTTTGAAGATATTTTTTTATTATTTTATTATATTTGCCTTTTATTATATTGTTTTTTGTTTAAATAATTTTATAATTTTCCGTTACGTCTTTTTCTTTATAATAATAATTTGGCGTTTACATCATATAGCTTTATGTTTGGCCGAACTTCTCCCAAAATTAGTTGTGTCCATCTTGACGATGTACCACAAATTGAGGGCAGATAATTTATATTAGAAGTTTTTTCAAAGCAGAAATTCCCTCAGTGGTTTGCTATCCCCTGCCGATGGACGACCGTTTTTAGAAAAAAACGTTTCGTTGATTTTTTGATGTTTATCCGAGTGCAGTAAGCACACGTTACTCAACCGTTTACGGCGGCCGCTCATTTTTACGTTTTAGTTCGTTTTATTTTTAAAATTATGTATCAACTAATTTTTGTTATGAAATTCGATTGTTCGATTAAGCTCGATATGCACTTAAGCTGTAGCAACATGATATTATTGATTTCCGTGGTATTTCAGTTTGCTTTGTCAACGTATTTATAAATATACATATACATATATACAAGGTGGCGCAAAAGTAACCTTCCGATGTTTTTTGGCTGTAATTTAAAAAAAAAATGAAAAACTTTGATTCTTCTTGTGGATTATTTTTATTTGGTCTTTTAGTTTTTTTTACATCAAGTCGAGAATATGATGTCATGTAAATGGCCGCCGCCACAGTTGATTGTCATTTGAGCCCTTTTTATGGCATTTTCCATCACTTTGGCCAAAACTTCCGGCGATAGGTCCTCACATTCTTGACGGATATTCTCTTTAAGAGCTGCAAGAGTCTGAGGCTTCTTGACATAAACCCGCGACTTCAAAAAGCCCCACAAAAAGAAGTCTGGAGCGGTCAAATCAGGCGATCTTGCTGGCCAGTGCAAATCGCCAAAACGGGAGATTAGGCGCCCGGGAAATGCATCCTTCAGCATATCGGTTGTGGCACGTGCAGTGTGTGCCGTTGCACCGTCCTGTTGGAACCACATGTTTTTCAATCCCAATTAATCAAGTTGCGGCAAAAAGAACTCGTTGATCATTGCTCTGTAGCGCTCACCATTCACAGTAACCGTTTGGCCCGCGACGTCTTCGAAGAAAAAAGGTCCGATGACTCCTCCAGCGAAAACAGCACACCATACAGTGACTTTGAGCGTGTGTAATGGCTCTTCGTGGGTTACACGCGGATTTTCAGTGCCCCAGAAGCGTAAATTTTGCTTATTTACGTACCCGCTAAGATGGAAATGGGCCTCATCACTCATGATTATTTTTGACGAAAAATCATCTTCCTCTTGGTGGTGATTAAGGATGGCTTGAGCGTATGTTAGACGCGATTGGCGGTCAGCAGCTAACAGCTGATGCACCGTCTGGACTTTGTACAGAAACATCTTCAAATCTTGTACCAAAATTCGCTGTAAAGACCGTCGACTGATACCCATTTGCGTGGCACGTCCTCTGGTCGATGTCGACGGCGCTTCCATGACATCCTCGGCCACAGCAGCAATATTCTCTGCAGAACGGCTACTCCGGGGTCTGCCACGCCTGGCAGCATCTCGTGTTGTGCCAGTCTCCTCGAGGCGAGCGGCTAAACGTCGCAGTGTTTCACCAGTAGACGTTGGACGGCCAGGAAATCTGCGACGAAATTCACGTTGTGCCAAAGTCACCGACCACTTATTGGTCAAATAAATAGTCAGCAATATTCCGCGTTCTGGAGCAGTGTAGCGTAACATTGTTTATTAACGTGTATTTCGCATGTGTTTACTACACAAATGTTAAAACAGAACTGACATTAGGGGCCAATGGCAAAATGTATAGCATTTTCTGATAGGAGGACTACTTTTGCGCCACCTTGTATATATATACATATATACAAATGTACAACCGTTTTCTGTTAATTTTTTATCTGGGAGATTTTATAGTAGCTATTTTTCCTCTTCGCTCATATTAATAGGAAGACAATTGGTAGCGCAGGCGTCAACATCGCTTACGCATTCGAGTTTTCGACGTGTTGTATAGATAAGTTTATATGTATGCATTCTTTTTACTTATTAAATTTGAATACAGGAGTGCTGTCAATTTCATTGCTATCCAGATCATACTGTCATAGCTCTTGCATTTACTGACGTCTGGCTATAAAATAAATTAGGTGTAAAGTCCACCTCTTCTTTATCTAAAACAAAATCTCGGTCTTTAATTTTCCGATTTGATTATTAGCTTCCCTTTTATTCTTTTTATAACGTTCAACAGCTTGTTTGTGGACTTTGTGCCAGCGAGAATTCAACTCAGTTTAACTGTCTTACTTTATGGCATGCCGAAAAATTTTACTTTTAAATATAATTTATTTATAGAAATCGCACAGTCAATTAAAAATCGTAAGGCTGTTCAATAACTATAGAGTGAAAGAGCTAATGTAGACGTCAGCTTATATTAAAAATAAAATTTAAATTAGGTTTCAGGCTTCTGCCAATCTGTTTGTAAACAGGGATTGAAATAAATATGGTTTATTTATGTAAAAATTTTCTAACTTAAAACTAACTCAGATATAAATGTAAAGCCAACAAAGGTAAGTAAACTTCAATAATTTATAATTAGTCAGTTAAATAGGACTGTTTATGACCATTTGTGAGGTTTTAGGTAAAAGGCTTGACGCAAAGTCATAAGCATCGAACTTCCTTTGCATTACTGTAAATTGGAGCACGACCACCTTCGGCTTCGTCCCTGTTCGGCCACCAAAATTCGGTTCGGACTCGGTTCGGCTTCAGCCTAAACAAAGCCAAACTTTGGCCGAACATTTGTAAACTTTTATTTAATTAAATATTGTATAAGGTTTTGGAAGTTAAGTCAAATATCCTTTCGGATTTAAATGATACCGATATGGTCTGCATTAAAAATTAATATTATCGTGTAATAAAAAATCAGGCCGAAAAATGTTATACATATGAATATTCGTACTGAAAGAAGTTAATCAATAAATAAAGAAGGGGGAACTTCTCTTAATGAACATTGCTGCCAAGAAATTGTAACATTTTTGAATGCTGGTATCGATGCTCACATTTTATGTTGCATAAGATTCTTTTAAAATATCTGGCTGCTCCGCTATCGATTGTGCCTAGCGACAGTATTTCAGGTCACCTGTATACCGTTAGACGGAAATCGTTGCAAGGTAGATATGCCGATAGGCTATTATTTTTACATTATAATATAAAATGATTAATTTTCGAGTATTAAAACAATAATTTTTGTTGTTGTTATTTTAGGAAACATAGGTATGTTTATGAAGAGGATGTGATTTTAATTACAATTTGATTGCTTTAGTATTTTAGACCTTGAAAATGCTCGTTCGGTCGATCTCTTTTTAAAATGCATTGATGAGAACTCGTGCGAAGTCTAAGCATTTCCAATATATTGTCTAATTTATATATATTATAATTATATATATAATATTTATTGCCAAATAAAATTCTATCCCTATACAGATTCAAAAGATGTCACAGTTTCCTGTTCATTTTTTATAAAATGTACATAAGTATACTTCAACAAAGTAGAAAAAAAAGTTGAACAATAGAAGCTTTTGTCAATAACGCGTTAGGTCTAACCTGATTTCCGTTTGCCGGATTTGAGCATCAGCAGCAGGGGGTGGTTGCTTCAAAAATGCTTCAATAAAAAGTATTTAACAAAAGTCGTTGTACTATCATTAATATATTTTTCGGCAATTGCAATATTAAACAAGATAGCAAGCAAAAACTTTGAATATTTAAAAATTAATAATATGAATAGACCAGTTAAACGACTTTTGTTAAACACATCTTTTATTACAATTTGAAAAAAACCCACTCCAGTAGGCCAGCTCGAGCCATACTCATAAAAATTGGTAGTTTTTTCTAGGTTTGGTTACTTTTTTAGAGTTCTTGATTGATAATTCGAACGTTTTTGATAGCTTCCAAGTTTCGGCTAGTACAATTTTTTCTTACAAGAATTTGCAGCTTTCTCATTTCGTTACACCCTAACTTGCGCTCTCCCTCCAAATTTTTTTTTTGGTTTACTCGACGCTTTTCCAGTAAATGTTGTTTCGAATACATAACGCAAAACGTTTGTGATATCTTAGACGCTAAAAAATATTTGAATTAATTAGTTAATACACGATGCTTTTGGAATGAATTTCCGTAATCCCCTGTGAAATTTGATCCATTAGAAACTCGTTAAAAATCAACATATTCGGCACTGTCGGAAGAAAGGAAAAAAAACATAAAATTATATGTAGTATATTCCACTGCTATACTTAACGTCATTAATAAAGTTAACACTTCCATGATTAAATTTTAATTAATTTGTTTAAACGTATACCTTTAAATTAAATAATTTAATCACAAATTAACTTTTTACTTAATTTTTATTGCCTCTAAAGGCTTACTTTCATGATCGTAAATTAAAAAAGACATTATCAAAATAAAATTTAAATATATCAGAAATGTACACAATCTCTCACATTTTTTCTTTCATCAAAGAACTAAGCAACCCTGTAACTACAGAGCTGGCAAGATAAATCAGGACTAACAAGTGTGTACACACTTGGTTTATGTGAATTAATTTGGACGAAAATAAGTAATATACATTTTAGTGTGTGCGGGCTTTAAACGATTATAGATTATTAATAAAAAACGCCAAAAAATACGAATCCATTTTTAGAAAAAGTGCGTTCCACAACAAAAAATTCCTCGCATGTTTTTTAAGACTTAAAACGAAAAACATAATTTTTATAATAGAACTTTTCTCATTAAAAAGCAGCATGTAAACCCATGCGCTTCCAAGCAGTATTTGTATTAATAAATTAAAATTTAGCAAAATCCGCTAAAAGTGTGCACGCACCATTTACAGCTGCAATACCATATAAATTACACACCTATATATGAAGTGAATTAAAAGTCATAGGGAGTCTAAAGTCTGCATATAAAACAGATTGAAGATAGGTAGCTTATAATTCCAGAAGCACTATACATTGCTCACAAATTAAATTAACAAATCACAACATACGAGCGGCAGACAGAGAAAATAAACCACTACATACTATGACTCAAACAATTGACCACATGGTGATTTTTTTCACAATATAATATGTATTGTATATAATTTTGTTTTAACCCTTAGTTATTAATAACTATAAAAAAATCATCAATTTCTTATTTTCAAACTATGCACAAAGTTCATACAATTTTTAACAAATTCTCAACAAAATTTAATTTTTTAATGCATTTTTTTGCTCAAGAACCCTTCCTCGAGAGCAATTGATCTGTGAGACACAGCAAACAAAACAATTTTTTTTTCTCTCGTCTTATCATTTTATACCGTTAACTTTGTTGACGCTCTTTTGACATGGTCCGTATAGTAAAACCAACTAGTTTTTGTGAGGATTCTTATCCTTGAAACTCATTGCCACATTTAAAAGTATTTGAGGTAAGTATTTTTTTAAATTTTATTATTCATTTATTTATATAGATTTTTCTTAAATATTTGTCCTTTTTCTAATTGCTTTACATTGCATGTTTTACCTTTTTGATTTTTTAATTTTATTTTAATACTTTTGTAGTAGCTGCTAAATGTGTGTGAAATAAATGGATTTTTACGAAACTTTTTGCATTTGCCTCCCTTACACTCCCTAAATACCGTTTTGGTATTTGCCATACGTATGAACCGTACATTTTTTTGTTTTTAAAAGTGTTCTAGTAAGCTCATTGTACCCGACACGACAGTCAACATATTGCTCCCGACGAAGGGTTAGTAAGTTTGAAGGCATTAAAATTTCGATTGTAAGTAGATAATATGGAATTTTGGTCTTACAAATTTTTGCATTTAACGCATTATATGGAAAAAGGTGCGTAAGGCCAAAATTCAAAAATGAAATCAGCCGGTACCTTCAGCCTTCAGACTTGCAAAGGACACTAATTACACTAACATTAAATAGGCTAAAAAAACTAAATACACAAAAGTTTTGAAAAAAATCTAATTAAAACTTTTACATTTTTTTTTTAAATTCTATTAATTTGTACATAGTTTGAAATTTTGATTTATGTATATAGATTTTATAGCATTACGAAAGAAATTTGTATACAAAATCATCAAAAAAATATTAGGAATAACATTGCGAATATTAGGCCCGTTTCTTTGTAACCGAGTCGCAAAAGATTACTAGGTAGTATAACTAAATGCATATGAAGCAACAACACTAACTCGGAAAAATATGCGAGTTGAGCCAACTTGGTTAAATGATATGCGACATCGGTGTAGTGTTGGAAATGAAAAAAATACGCTATTGTGAATGAGTCCCAAGAACAAACATGGAAAATTTCAGTTTAACACCTAATCCGTTTTTATTTGCATAGTATTTTCAAATATACAACTGCATCACTAGAAAAGGGTCTATTATAAAAAATCACAAGGTAGTCAGTTTTTTGAGTCACTGTACATACGTACTGATGGCAGTGACGCCACCTGAGCCGGCATAGCTTTGCTAATTTGTTACTGTAAGCACGGACAGCAACGGCATAATTAACCGATTTTGATATCAGCGCGACGATAAAGTGAAGCGCGTCATAAAATATACCTGCTACAATATACATAGTACTTAAGTACATCGTGCATACATACATACATACTTACATACACAGGTAAGCACATCCATATGTATAGCGCATAAATTGTGGTCACTTAGGGAGCGCATTGTGGCGCGCTTGTACATTTTTTCTGTTACACCCCTTTCTGGCAACGATGGATAGCATCTTAATTGGCGGATAGTGCTTGAACTGCTCGCCGGTAGTCACATTATGCGCCTAACGTATATGTAGTTCCACAGAACACGCCCCCTCCCGCCAGCACTGCTGTAGTACTTCTGTGAACTTAATGCAGGTAAGTGAGTTAATCGTTTCATTCTGGGCAGTGAATTGATTTCATTTCGTTTTTACTTAACATTTTTGCACATTCCATTTCATTGCATTCTGCCGCTAGCCAAGCGTCACTGATTCTATCTACGCTTTAAGTTTAGAGTTTTTTGAATTTAGCGTCCGCTTCTAGCTCTAGCTTTTGCTTCTACTACTCCTAGTACTCTTCGTAAATACTTTTACTGATTGACGCGGCGTCGCCGCAAATCTTCTTGTCACATACCTTTTCGCATATGCTGGGTAGCTGTAGCGAGTCGCAATCGCAGGTTATGCTTCTACTGTCGCTGCTCAGTTGGCTTCGCTTAGTTGGCGCTGCTATGGATTTGATATAAAATAATCATATTAAGAACTTTCAGTAGACAGTCTGATTCTGATTCTGAGCGCAGCGGGTTGCGCACAAACAAATTTTCTGACTTTCGAGAATTTGTAATTTTTATTTTACGGCGACTAAAAATTAACTGAGTGTCTGTGAAATTCTGTTTGTTTACATTCTTTGGAAATTAACACCCGTTTACCGTGTTTGTGTAAAAAGTGTGAATTTGCGAAAAATCTTTCGATTGCTGAGCGTTATGCATCGAAAAGACGAGAAGGGACAGATTGGAGTTTAAACTTCTAAAAGTACTTTTTACATAACTAAGTAAATAAAAATTCAAAATCTTTATGTACATATATGCACAAAAAATTATACCTATGACAAATGATTTTTTTTTTATTATACAGAATTCGCTAGTGCGAGCATTTGTTTAAAAAAAAGTTTGAGAATAGTGACTTCCATGTAAGCGGAGAGTATTAAAATAAATTTAAAAAATGTTTATAATTGTAAAAATATTAAATTGAAATAAAATAAAAAATTAAGTGAATAAAAACTATAACTTTACGAATTAAAAAACTTCACAAAATTTTCCCCGATTTGTGAAAAACTAAACAAGCGCTTTGTGGATAAGATAGATAAGATCGTAAAAAGCGGCTTTTCCACAAACATATTTTTTATTAAAAGGTAAGCTTGTGTGTATAATCTTTTGTAATTTATATACGCCATGTATGAAATTAGAGTCACTTACAAAATACAGGGAAAAAATATAAATTTCATTTATCCGTGAGTGATTGTAATTTAAAAATGCAACAATATAGCTAAAATTCCGCAGATAATTTTGAGTTTGCAAAAAAACTTTCTTGATTTTAACCCAGTTGGTGCAAAATTTACAGTAAATTATGAAAATATTAGTCAATTTTAAAAGATTATTAATCGACGATGAAAATTGTTTTCAGAACTAAAAATAGAGGTGCTTAAAAATTATTTCAACAGAGTTGACATTGTTTATTTTTTTTTCAGAAAGAATTTTGGTTTTTAAGTAAATATTAACTATATACATAGTTAAAATTCCACACTATTCTTATTTTGTTTTCTTAAAATTAGACTTGTGCTCTAAGTATTTTAAAAGAAGGATCTGCCAGATTACTCAAATCAAAAGCGTTATTACAAAAAAGGTGAAAATTGCTAGTAAATCGTGAAAATATTTAAAAATATTATTCAACCAAGGATGAACAAACTGAAAACAGAGAGGCTTAAGAATTTTTCCAACAGACTTATCAACATTTTTTATTTGCATTTTTTTTAAATTAACTTTTTTATGTTAAACTTAAATGTTTTCAATATGGTTTAAATTTTACACTTTTAAATTTTTACTCGCGACTCGGAATGGCTTAACAAATTTTTCTTAGTTTATTTTGTAAAATTCAAGTTAGTGTGCTAAATCAATAGATTTTAAAATAAAATGTCAATAATTTATAGTAGTATTTAGTGCGAATTGATGGATAAAATTTATTGGGGGTCAAACCAGATTTCGTTCAGTGATTTTTTCACAATATTTGCAGAATTATTTATGTAAATTTTTTACATTAGCTTTATGTATAATATGTATTTATTTTTTTGCACATTAAAAATGTCATAAAATTTTATATTTGTATATGAAAATAATGCCTACAAGCTGAGTCAATGATTTTTCAGTTTACTTTCCCTCAGATAAACAACAATTTATCATTATTTTCATAATTTCTGATAATCTTCTTTGTAAAGATATAAAAACAATACCCCAAAAAAGCCGAACTGATTAGCTGCTTAAGTCAAGTCACCACTAAATCTATCTGACCATGTAGTTATTGCAAAAAGTTTTAGTTTTAAATATATATCGAAAATAACCCTCTACAATTTTCAAATATCCCAAAAAACTGTTGTTAATTTATTTTCATATAAATTAGGTTACTGTTAGGCACGGACACTAATCGCTGGCAGAGCTAAACTAAAAGTCATTTCTTAGCAGAAAAGAGTATTTATATTTGCTATTGGGTTACTACTATAATGTTTTTGTATTGCGTTGATATGATTTAATTGAATGGCAAGTACTGAAAGTACATTTTAATTTTATATTTGAAATTTTTTATGGGTAGAAATTGTGATTATACGGTCAGAAGTTTACTCAAGCATATAAAAAACTGTAACTAAAAAACAGCCAAGAATGTTATGAAAACCCAAAAAGCAAAAAAACACGATTTTTTCGAAATAAACAAACAATTTACAATGCGCTATCGATCGAAATACACTAAAATAAAATAACACCTACCAAAATTTTCAATTCTGTATATTAATGTATAGATAAAAATGTTTATTCTCAGCGTATTATATTATAAGTGAGCCGCTTTCTGTTGTTTCACACCAATCCATTATTAACACATGTATGTCATGTAAAGAATTGCCTAACGCTTCTCTTCAACTTTTGTACATCCACTTATATTTTTCTCTTTTTCAAAACCCCATAAACGAAGCCACTTAAAAATAAAAATCACTACCAATGTGTCATTGCTGAAAAGAATTTATTTGCTGTTAATAAATAATCCACATCAGATAATACAAAGAGATCGTACAGAGAGATTTAGCAATGTAAGAAACCGGGTTTGCTCGAGAATTTTGTTTGGTGTAATTACGAAACACAATGAAAATAAATGGAGAGCGTTACTTTCGGTCTTTGGTTTTAAACCAATGAATTATTAAAATTTTAAAAGTTTAATATCGACGATAACAATTTAATAGTCTCTTTTTATTATAAAACTGCTGACTATGTTCGTTGCATTCATTTTATGACAATATTGTGACTTAATTTAGTGGTTTAAGTAAAAATTAAAATTTATTCAAATCTCAAAATTATTTGAATGATGAATAAAAATCTATTAGTTATTCAATTATTCAGTTTTCTGATAGCGCCCATCCCTTGCACCACCCATAATTGTGGGAACGAACAAAAAGTTCGTGTCCTAAGTCTTTGGTACATGGAACTATTGGGACGTCATAAATATATTCTTAATTTACCTAGTTGAGTAGCCGAATTGCTATTACATATTAATTATACCGTTTTATTAAAAAATAAAGAAAAATTAAAGTGTTGAAGCTTTCGAAAGTCTCTTTAATGTGTTTTCCATGGTGTAAAATGGGGTTTATTAGCTTAGCTTTTAAAATTAAAAAACAAATTTTCAAAAATCACTACTAATACTAATATATTTTACGTAACATTTTTTTTTGCTAATTTTTAGCTAAACTCGCCAACAATAGAATCAACTGTCTATCGGTTAAACTGTTTACCGCTAAGTAACTGCTTAATTACCACATTAAATGGCATTTAGTGGATTGGTTACATATGTATATAAATGATATATTGCTATTTTAAAATGAGCATCAAGTGATGATATTTGTATGTATAACGATTTATAATGTATTTTAAATTTGGCACTCGCGCGTATTCTATTTAACTAAAATCCTGTTAGCGCATTCAAAAAAAAAGTTCATTTGCCACAAAACTAACTGGTTTCTGCAATATACTTATTGAGGAAGTTGGATTCATAATAGATTTTAAATTGTATTTGCGCAAAGTTTAAAACTATTTTTAAAGATGATTATAATACTTTGGCTATGATAATATTAGAAGAAGCGTAGAAGGATGGGAAAAATAACGAAAAGTGATTAAGAGAATAGTGATACGTTTTATTTTTAGCATACAAAACAAATTTGTATTTCATATTTCCCAGTCTTCCTTAGAACATACACATATGTACAGAAATATATATATGTATGTGTATGTGAATATTACCGGAAGAATTTTTAAATGCTTAAAGATATTAAAATAATTAATTAAATTAAATGAAAAGCATTTTACCATAATTGAATTTGAAATCAAACCGTTGTTTAATTTTTGTTCGAATACACCTCTTTAACGCTTTTGCAAACAAATTCAAGTCTTTAGGAAACTTTACTGCATTAACAATGGTTTCATTGCATATGCGTTTGATATTTTGTTAAACAAAACATTGGCAATGGAAAAATTCAGGTATCCATGTCACCATGTCAAATTACTAGTATTCATATAAAGAAATTAAAAACTTAAATATCGTTGAATCAAATAGAGATCTTCAAATTCACTAAAATACACTGTATGGATATTGGTATAGTTTAATTGGAATAAAATGGATTCAATATTTTTGCATTATTAACTAGGGTTGCAATTAAATAGCACATGTTACTTTGGATTCTTATAATAGTTCAATACTATTTGTAAATATTGTTAGGTTATTTATTTCTGCCATACACGTATTGATTTGATATTCCAGATTGCGATTAAATATTAAATAAATATTCGTTTTCTACAAATATGAGTGCTATAAAGCAAAATAGCTATTTCACCAAGAGATTTGTAAGACTCACCTGTCCGATGCCGGATTAAATAACTGCCATTTCATTCCCATTTTTCTTTCTTTTGGTATCTGTTTTTCATCAAATCAGGTATAGTTATACAAGACACAATTTTAACTGCATGTATCGATGTTCTCGATATTTATCGCAGGTTCAGTCAAAGTCAAAGTCAACGAAAATTTGAAATTACTATTTTTATTGAAAGCTGCTAAAGTTTCATGCATATATTTAAAAAGTTTGGCTATATGCCAATTATATTGCTATAGGAAGAAGGAAAACTAAAACAAGTGAGGTTAAGTTAAATGGGCTGCTCCCATAGAGAGGTCACTCGGGAACAACAGGACCCATAGCTAATTTACTATAAGAATTAAACCTAGCTTTGTTAGAAAAACCAAAAATATTTTTGCTCATTCACTTTCATAGAATTCTGTACTGCAATCATTCTGAAGAGATTTTCATGGCACTTTAGTTTATTAAAATATCAATTGGAGAAACCAACATTTCGTTGAAATGATTTCTTTTGAAGAACATTGTATTTTGTCGACGCATACCGGAAGCTATTGCTAAGCCAACTGGTATTTTCCATTGTTGTTGATGTGTTTTTTTAAGGGTAGAGGCGCAGGCTGGACATAACTAGTAAATAAATAAATTCCAAAATTACAAAATTCCTTTACAAACGCTTGAAAACCAAAGAATTTTTATTTAATTAAGAAAACTTTCTAATTATGGAATACAATCCAATTGTTCGGAAACTGTTCATTGAAAGAGAAGTCGTAGAAAGCGGTATAGTTGGATATTATGATACCAGTACTGACATTGACTTTGTTTCTTTAAAATTGGCTCCGAAATAGTTTTAGATTCATTGTCAACAATTATGTTTCAGAGGAATCTCTGGCAAAAAATTAAAGGAATTATTCTAGTAAAGGTCGAAGGGCTTTACGAGGTCGATCTTATATTTTCTCCTTTTTTGTCATCCCATTATATGAAAAGGAAGATAGATATTTAAAAAAAAAACAAAAACCATTCTTGGATTCCCGTGCCTTTAAGTTCTATAATTGAATTCTAACAATACAAGGAGTTGGGAGAGCTCAGTTAGAATAACATTGACACCGCAATCGAGTTTTTTATGCGGTCAATAGATAGATAGATAAGTCATGGCGTAGAAAGAAAAATGAAAAACACTGTGGCCAGAAATTTCTTTTGTATCCCTGCATCACTCCCCTAACTCGGATTTCCTAGGATAATTACCAACATTTTTGGCTGAAGTACATCAATCTCTGCCTGATCCGCCATTTTATTATAGCTACCATTCTGCCTCAGTATCCAACCAATGTTGGGTAAAACAAAAACAAAATTAGAACATAAGGTTCGCTTATAAAAAGCAGGTACTAGGCACAGGTTTTAAAAATGCGCTTCTTTTATCATCAGGGCGAAGATATATGTACCTGATCAATTTACGGACTAAGTTACTTCGCGTTGGACCATCTTCTCGTCAGTAGATATCACTCAAGATAGAATAACTATTCTGGTTTTCTTTTAGTTATAAAATTCCTATACAAGTAAACAACTTTTCGAATCCGTAAATTTTCTTTTAACCCAAAATTAAAGTACAGACCTCGGCTACATTTCTAACAACTAAAATCTAGACCAGAAATTTACAAATCTCCTTCGCAACTTAAAAATATTTCGAACATTTTCACATTTTCCTTTATTATTTAAAGAGATCTTTCATGACTAATCTAATACTTAATATTTCGCAACCGTTTTTACTTGAACCGTCTTCACTTAAATGTTGTTTCTTAAAAAACAGAAAAGTTTCTTGCTCCCACTGGGGATTTTAATAAACAACTTAATTAATATTCGAAGCATAAATTAGCAAAACAAGTAACTAGAAGAATATGAGAAGAACAAAGACGTAATTTATACTTAATGTAATTTTTCATCGAATCGGAGTTAATTGTATGCATTTCTGCGACGCTAACTTCATAATGAAGTAAAAAAACTAGAAAGAGAAATAAATACCCTATGCCTATGTCAAAAAAAAATATATATATTAAATATGCAGAAGTGTAAAGAAGAAATTAGAAGCATGGGCTCAAATTAATGTTAAATTATAATATCAATAACCACAGGAACAAATTTGCCTTTATAATTAGCAAAGAAAAAAATATATTAATATTAATACTTTTACATTATTTGCCTATTCCGTGCTAAAATTTTTTTTATACAAAAATGAAAAGTCTTACACCTAATTTCTGAGTTTATGATTAGCGGCACACAGCATCAATTTGCCTAATTTGAAAGTTAAACAATAATTCGTTTAGTCATCATGAGCATAGCTAGTGAAACACGTAAAGAATTAAAGAAATATTCGTCTTGTACCATTACCGAAGTTTTAAAAAAATTTGCTTAATTTACAACAAAAGGGCTGAAATTATTTGTCAATTAAAAATCTTCAAATAACTTATCGAAAATTCCGTATATGTTTTCTGCAAAGTGTCACCAAAAGAGATATGATAAAAATTTCAAGTTAACATATTAAAAATACTTCTAGTGTACGATACCGAAAGGAACTGATAGAACCGATCCAAGGCCTATCACTTCAGTAGTATTGTATAGGAAATGAGTATAGTTGATTTTGAAAATCGCATTCTCAGAAAAATTTGTTTACATAAAATTTAGAAACGTGGTATGAAAGCGATTAAAACATCGATTTGATTTCTTGGCTGATCAGTGGGATTTACTCTTAGATACCTACAATCAACAGTTATTGATGATTTTAAGGACGATTTCTTTTCAGCACTTGTCAAATTTGAATTGGAGAAAAACCGGGTTTGTCGTTATGCCATCTACAAATTTGGCAAGAGATGACGAAAAATCCTCCCTAAATACTGCATCGTAGAACCTGTCGGAAGAAACAACCAAAAACAAAGAAATAACAGTTATTCATGGAAACTGTCATTGAACAATTCACAATGAAGGAAATATTCTACTATCACATTTACCAATCAATTCCTTTTTTCACCGATAATCTAATTTGACAAATATAATAATTTTATTAATTTATTATATTATAATAAATAAATAATAACTATTTTTATAACTGTCATTTTAGAATATTGATTTTTATTTTATGTCTTCTGATAACAGTTATTGCAAACTTTTAGTTCTAAAATAAATCAATAAAAAACAGTTAGATTAGTCCTTTGATAAGCTGCAAAAACGTTTGCTAATAAAATTAAGTCGATTATTATTAGCAATAAATATTTTTGTTCTCCACCAAGTTCTTGTAAGTATGATTTAAAAAATAAAAGTTATTGACTAATATATTTATTTGATGACTTTTATGAGTAAAAGTCGCTAGCTTTCATAATTAAAAGTCTTCAATAGCTCATATCATAAAACATATAATATAAAAATAAAAGATAATTGTTATTTGTAGATTATTTACACATAAATCAAAAATAATTATTATTTTACTTGTAATGATTGTAACTATTTCGGATTTATAAAATCAAAAATATTACGGTCACTGGTTACACTACGTGACACTTACAAATTTATTTCGGTATCTATTTATTACTATAAGTATGTAAAAAATTTGTTGCAGTAAATTGAAAACTTAAAATATGCCATTCAAGAGATTTTTATTTACTCAAATGCGTTCTTCAGCAAACGCGTTATATTTAGTATACATAATCAATTTTCAAAATAATAGGTAAAAAAAAGCAAAACAAACGCTGAATCTACTTAATTATATATTAAATAAGATTATTAAACGTTATATTTGAATGTACGTATGTAGAGAGCGTCTCGTTGCTGAGTTTGTTGTCATTAATTTTTTTGGGGTTAATAAACTCACAAACTAGTGTCCGCTACTAAAAACATAGTTCAGTTTATTTTGGTACCTTTTTCGTATATTTAATAATTTAACGTGTTTTATTTTGCTTTCGGCTTATTTATTGCAATTTACTTTTTGGCGCGCGGTCACAGTGGATTTAAGAGCACACATGTACATATGTATATGTGTATTGTCGGAAATGGTTTTTTATTCGCATCTTTTTTTTTTCATAAAAACTTAATCCGCCATAAATGGCACACTTTTACTTTCATACGTATGCATGTAGGCATTCGTGTAGTTGTACATAAATATGTTCCTAATTTCTTTTGACTTGTGCTTTTCGCTTTTGGTTTTGCGACAAAACGTACCTACTTTCGTGATTATCAAAACTGACCGACTTTTGCTGTTGATATATAATATATATATATACTTACACAAATACAACTAAATGGTGCTTTTTTGCAGTGGACCATAGAAATCTTTATTTGCACAACTATTCATGGTATCAATAACGTGTTTGATTATCTGTAATAAAATTAGGCGTAATTTAATTATATATGAATGTTAATCAACTTTATAAACTGCAGAACGTTTTTGTAAGTAACAATATTTCGAAGAAGTAATATAAATAAATATAACATTGGCAAAATATAAGTGCACCTATGGAGACTGAATTGTAAAATGAGCACGGAGTGCCGCACAAAAAGCAAATGCTTTGTTGCTCCTATACAAAAGTTTCCTGTCGAAACCTGAACCGCATGACTTAATTACTTCAAAAATGATTATTGAGCCACCTAATTGAGTTCTACTTTTGTTATTTAATGCCATCACACAACACATTGGCATTACCCTCAGCAATAGCAAAAATTAACTTCTATGATGATACGAAAGCCCAGCAAGAACATGTCTTATAGCCCTACCAGCCTGATGTCGTGCATGTCGAAATTATTCGCATTTGCCATCTCCAAGCCAATTTCCAAATGCCGCCTCAGGTGAATAACAATAAGAAGCTGCAATTCTTAATTGCTACCTGCTTAAAAAGTAAATTAAATTGAATTTAAGAGTTAAATGAAATATCACAGCACCTGAATTAAGTAAAATAGGCTTAACGACTTTTAATCCCTAAACTATTTTAAAGAGGTTTGCCACTTGCTTAAAATCATTAGTTCAATTCAATTAATAAGCTTCGTGAAATTTTTTAATCTTGGCGTGAAACGCTCTTGTTAAAAGTGGACTAACCGACTACTCGACAAGTCGACTAGTTTTTTCGATGGTTGATAGTCGAATACCAACTATTCGATTAACCACTCACTTTCGATTAACCGCTGCCAGCCGAGTAGTCTGGAAATCGGCTAGCCGAAATTATTCTAATAGTGACAGCTACGTACAATAAATTCATAAAAACTGTATTATAGTGGAAAACGAGCTTTATCAATAAGCACAAACATTCAAACACATTTAAAACACTGATATGTTTTGAAAGGAAACAACTAGTCGAAAAGTCGAAAGTAAACGTTTAGTCGAATCGATTAGGTGAAATCGACTATTTAAAAAAACTCTTGCTGGTCGATTAATCAATTAGTTGACTAGTCGAAAACATTTTCAAAAAGGGCTGCCACCTGTTTAAAAGGGTTGATTCGAAGCACATTTAAGAAAGTTTAATTTCGAAAGTATTTTTCAATAGGGTTGTCAGTTAATTAAATACATATTAGTTAAGGACTTTACAAACTCCTTGGAATTGCCAGGGTTCCATCAAATAAGTTTGAATTAGAAGATGGGGATTCCGCTATACTGGTGAGTGAAAACAAACATTGTGCAAGCCACCATCAGCACTGGAGAGGCCAAAGGAGAATCAGTATTGAGTCCACGAATTCCTATTTTTTCACCAACTTTCCATCTCAATTTAAACAGTTGTAGTTTTCCGTTCAAAATAGCTTTTTCATCACCATAAATACGACAAGGACACTCTGGGCACTTTGAAAGTTACACATATACATCTGGGAACTCCATGTTTTCCGCACAGCACAGAAAACAATAGAAAAATAATTGAAATCAATATTTAAATAAAATTTGTTACACTTCATATAAACCAAATGTTTCGTGCCACGGCGAAGTCGATCAGCCTCAGGCTTCAAAGTGTGGAACACACTGTCCGACTGAAGAACCAAAGATGCATTCTAGGTTTCGTTACACTGTTGCGTGGTTGAAATTTGCGAGATGTTGAAGCATTGACAAAGTCACATTCCTACCACAAATCCCATACAAATGTGAACGCTCCTTTACGTTGCAATTATAGCAGTTCTTTGCAATTCTCTCGATTTCAATCTTTTCGAGACTTCAACTAGTTCGTTGTGTTATGTGGTGAGTCCAAAACTCAGAGTAAAATCGAATTTTGTATTAAAGTTATTTAAGGGCCTAATAATAGAGGGAAGCTGTAGACTCAGGGGACTTCTTAAACTAAATACGTCGGAGTGGCAGTAAAAAGTTCGCTTTTTCACTTTAAATCGTTCTCAAATGAGTGTTCGGAAGGCACCCAGAGAGCATTCAACCCAGAACTACTTAAACTGCAAGTAAAAAAATTCTTATCTTGAATAGAGATCAAATAAATTTCCCAACTTGTATGTACTACTACATACGGAAGCAACCAATTAAAGCTAGCCGCTCTCTGGCAAGATCATAAACATCAGCAGTTTCGAAATCATTGAGTACCTAGTCAAGGTTAGTCTGCGTTGAGAGTTCCAAGCATAAATGAACCTCAACGGCACAATACGTTATTCTGCCTGCTATATATTTAACGCCGAGTGGTTACGAGCAACACATCAGCCATTTCTGCTTGAATATCGGGTCAAGGTAGCCTCAAGCTCATAACCAAAGTTTGTTAGGTATCACTTGCACTATTTTATAACGCTCGTAATAATAGTTGACGCTTAGAGAGTTATGGGACAGTGAAGTTCACAAACTAAATGAATTCATTCGGTTATACGCAAACGGTTCTAAACTAGGGAACAAAGATAATGATGTTATGAAAAAAATTGGTTAGGAAAAAAATCTAAATTTTTTCAGGCAACCAAGCAGTTTGTACAGTTTTGGACTCTGTCACTCTCACTCTTTAAGTTTTTAATTGGAATGGATGTATAGCAAATATACCAGCCAAAGAGAAGGCAGATGAGCTTGAAAGAATATTCATTATCGCTTGGAAGAACGAACCATACTCACTACTTGTAAGCTGTTATGTAAGATGGGAAACTTCCCTTAAGAAACTGGTAAGATGGCAGAAGTGTGCGTAATACACAGAAGAAGCTACACAAATGCAGATAGGCAAAAAACTTTAGGATACTCGCTTTACGAGTGTTCCGAATTCAGGAAAAGCAGCAAAACACTCGTGCATTTTGTGTAAAAATTACTCCGGTTTTATTAATAAAAATTTTAACATATTTATATACATATTTACATTTCAATAAACAATATGAAATAAGAAAGATCCAAAAGTTAAACTTTTTGTTATTTCAATTATTTTTCTATGCTGTCCAAAAGAAAAAATTGTATGGTCCTGCAAATTTTTATAGTTTTATAACGTTATAACATATCCTGTGAATCCCCTATTTATAATTACGAAATCTCTCAATATTCTACTCCAATAAAAAATTACCCAGTATTTAATGGAAACATACAATTCTTTAAATATGTCTTTTATTTCACTTTGTCATAATTATAGCTGCATCTCAACACTTTTCAACATGTTCCACACACCAACTCATTACTACCTTCTGCTCTGTGGAATACTATTTTACCAAAGTCACACTGTATTGACGCAACGTACCGCCTTGGATGTCACCTTTCGTGATTTGTATCGGCCCTTACGATTGCTTGGTTTGAATTTTGCTGGTCGCTCTGGCGACAATGCCGATAATCGACAACTTGCGCGAGATATGGGTGTAAGTAAATTAAGAAAAGTAAACTAAAATCACTTTCCTCATTCTACTATTCACATGCATCATAGAAAACTCAAAACCTCAATACACGCGCACGTTCGCTCGTAAACTTTTGCGATGCGCTGAATGGACCTGGAAAGCGCAGCGAAACTCGGCCGACTTCAGTGCATCGTCTACGACCTGGTGATATAGATATTATAGGAGCAATGGGCGATTCACTGACGGCCGGTAATGGTATTTTTGCAACTAATTTACTACACGTTTCAGTGGAGAATCGTGGCATGGTTTGGAGTATTGGCGGACAAAGCACTTGGCGACAATATTTGACGCTACCAAATATACTCAAGGAATTTAATCCGAACTTATATGGCTATTCATTGAAAGATGGACTCTCGACCGATCGTAGCTCAAAGTGAGTGAAATCGAATATTGTACAAAAAAGAAAAACAGAAGAATACTTAAAGGAACAAAAATAAAAAAAAAACTTGTCGAATAAAAATTGATTACTAATCAAGCAGTTATTTAATCTGATGTCATGTTTTAAATTACAAGTATTTGCATTTTTCACATTTCATCCCTAGATTCAATGTCGCCGAGTTGGGTGCAATGTCTCGTGACATTCCATATGAAGCGAAAGTCCTTGTCAAACGTATGTCACGTGACCCCAAAGTGAATATGACAGCTGATTGGAAACTCATAACACTGCTCGTTGGCAATAATGATTTTTGCTCGGATGTTTGCTTTCTACCACGACCAGAGGATGCGATTAAGAGGCATGAAGAAAATATGGTAAAAGCATATCGTTATTTGCGTGACACTGTGCCACGTCTAATGTTGAATGTAGTACCATCACCAAAGTTAGGCTTCCTAGTGGGTATTAGCAGAAAAACACCTGTTTGTCGAACTACATTGACATTCGAATGCCCTTGTTTGGTGGGAAAACCCAAACAGCAGGTGTATAGGATGAAAAAATTGATGGAGATGTGGATCGAGAAGGACAAGGAGATTGTGAATCGAGATGAGTTTAATTCAGAGGTGAGTAAAATGTAGTCAATAATTATTATTACTTTTATTTATTATTCAAATTCTTGTTTATTATGAAAAGCCATATTGGTTATTTATTGGTATACATATCAGATTCAATGTACTTACTCAATACGCCTTATTATTGCATTCTACTTTGTAGACATTTACGATAAATCTTCAACCATTTACACAATTCGATGACCTTTTTCCAACCAGTGAAGATGAAACCAAATTCAAATTTCTTTCAGAGGACTGCTTCCATATGAGTCAGCGTGGGCATGCTATTAGTAAGCAATTCACTAATTCCATAAATATACATTGTCTTAGCATTACTACTATTAATTTGCTAACAGGTGCCAACTATTTATGGAATAATATGTTAGAAGAAGATGGCAAGAAAAGTATTATGACTGAACCAACACTAATGGAGAATTTTCGCTGCCCGACAAAGGAACGCCCCTATGTGATGACACGCGTCAACAGCCACAAAAATTTCCACGTGTGACTTTGAGCTTGAACTTCATTAACAATTCATGACTGATCACGTTTTATTGATTGATTTCCAATCCGAAAAAAAATATCGTTAATTTTATAATTAAAGGCTGTGATAAATTAGATTTAAGTACTTACTCGTAGATAATAGTCACTTAATCTTTTGTGCATATTTAGGCACTAATGCCGCCCATACACTTCAATCAAAAGTGAAATTTGTGTACGTCTGGGTTAACGGCAAGCACATAAATACATGTCAATCGGTTTACTTCAATCAACCATTTTATTTACTGTCATGTACCGTTACATCAATGACAGCAATATATAAAACTTGATTAGATATTTCACTATGGATCTTCGATTGCTAGACGAAAATTTGGCAATTTCACTGACACACAGCTGGATGCAGTTCAATCGTGATTAAAGTGTGCGGACGGCATAAGATTGACAATTAATAAATCTGCGTAATTATTTATAAATGTAGGCATATCGGCATTTATATGTAAGTATATACATACATATAGGTGAGCACATGCATAGAAAGTTTCAATGGTAATTATTTGTATATAATATAAAAGTGATATGTGTGAAATAAATTTAAATAACTAATCAAACGAAATCAGAAAGATATTGTAAAAGATATTTTCAAATGCATTTACTTAATTATAGGTTGGTGTGTTAAGTGCATTATTTTCTTAACTCTCCAGTTTCAAAGCGGTATTTTATATAATGCGATACGGTGAAAGTGTTTACACGTGACTGGTTTTCAAATGTTTTTGTATATTACAAATCGTTTAACAATCAATATAAAGAGATATGTGAGCTTTTGATGAAAAGTATTTGGGTACAGTTTAAATTAATGTTAATATTTCATACCATAAAAGGCAAGAATAGGTTTGTTTTAGATTTTCAAGAAGATCCTCAAAGCAACAACTTTCTCTCTTTGTCTTTACTTAAGTCGTTATGAATCGAATCATAAACTGATTTCTTAAAAAAAATTTTATTTAAAGTAACTTGTTGTAACTTACCTATTTCAAGACAAAATATAAAAGTTCTCGGTAACTTGATTTCGGGAAATTTAGTTCATGCTAATTTATGAAGTGTTTACATAATTAAATAAAAAAATACGCGTGTACCTAAATACACGAGCTAGAAGTAAAACTTCTTTGGTGATTCCATAACGATATACAGTGGGTAATGTGAGAAAGACTATTTTAATTTGCTCTGAAACTGGAACCTTGCTTTTTCACATATAGAAATGTAAATATGTACATTGATTTCATGTATATATGTATCAAATTTCGTTTCTGCTTATTCAGAACTAGTTCAGGATCGCCCTAGTCACAAACCAGTTTCAAAATACTCTTAAAAGAGTAACAAACCAGCGCTGAACTAGCTCCAAACCAATGCCGTACTAGTTTCAAATTAATCCCATACTATAACGAAAAAAGTCCCGAAATAGTTTCGAATCGGTCCCGAAGTTGTCCCTACCTAGTCTTGAAATGGTCCCGAACAGTCCCGGAATTATGCTGAAAGAAACCCGAAATAGCTAGTTTTGAAATTGCGCTCCTACAAGTAGGTACCGAAATGGTCTCATAATAGTCGGTCTTGCAAATAGTCCCGAAATGATACTGAAATAATCCCGAAATAACTAGTCCTAAAATTGTCCGAAGTCGTCCGAAAATGCTGAAGTGCTAAGGTGGTCCCAAGTTTCATGTATAAGTACATATGTATGCAATTAATAACGATTATTGGTAAAATGTAATTAACCGATTAACCGGTCGTTTCGATCAAAATCGAAAGAAATGGAAATCGCTTAAAAAGTGATACAATCTGGCTGCTTTAAATGTGCCTTATTAAATTATGGGAACTTACGGTACGAATTCAGTGCCTTAAGTGTTTAAACCAATTGGAACTCAATTTTTTAAAATGCATAACATATTTTCATATTAACTAATTGCTATAATTCATATACATACATATACTAACATTTCAAAGGATTTTCAAAAATCAATTTTTAATAACAATATTTAAGAACAACAGTTTTGACAAGTGTTCCGTTGTAAGTCTATTTCGTTTTTCCGTAGCAATAGCATCCGCTTTGGTCCCGACATTTTGACCAGTTTTAGCTGCTCCTCGTATGTTTGTTTTATGATTGTTATTTTTTATAAAAAATAATTTTCAGAACAATTGTACATAAGTATGCAGTCTTATAACCTATAAAAATTTATATATAAAAATCTCGGTATATTTCGTAGCTATGAGAATAGGTGGTAAAGAATATTTTATAGTTCGGAGAGTGTTACCACCTGTTTAGAAAATCAGATTTAATGTAAAAATACACAAGTTATATGGAATATTTAAATATTAGTGTCAAGAGGTTCGTCTCGGAAAGAAGGTTCACAGCTAAATTTCAAAAAGGTTGTCCCCTGATTCAAAAGCCGAATTTCCTTAAATTATTCAAACATATATTTTGAAACGTCACATTTTATTAAATTATACGCAAAAATTCAAAATATTAAAATATGAGTAGCTAACGGCACGTTTCGCTGAAGAGAAGTTTTATAGCTAGCTATATTTTAAAGAGGGTTGCCACCTGTTATTAAATATATTTTATGCTTGGAAGAGGGCTGCCTCCTATTTGAAAAAATTTAATTAAAATATACACAAGTTATGTAAAATAGTAAAATACGGGTGTCAAACGGTTCGGCTTGGTTAGGTTCATACCAATATTTTTGAGGGAACTCATCTGTTATATACCGATTTGCGTTTTCGGGTTAGATGTGTAAAGGCAATTAATAAATAAATTTAGGCAGACATCTGCCGGGGTTTTCTAGTACATTCATATATAGTATATATATTGTTACTTGACGTTCACGTAGTCGCGGGTATCAGCTAGTACAAATATATACATACGTATCGTAATATTTTAGTTCATAAATATTTTTAATAAATATGTTTGTACTCAAGCTTTCTTAAATCACGTGCCTTTGCTACTTTCTCTGCCATGCACTGATGTTTAATTAATTAATCATATCACCTGCCACAAAACAAATTTCCTACTCCATTTATTCACCAGTCAAATCAAAGGGCAGGTGTGATTTTATTTGATTGCAGTGCAATGCGCTAGCAGTGAACTAAGTAAGTAAGTATACTAAGAAACAACTTAAATTATTTGTAATCACATATTATTTAGATATAAATGTGTTAAAAATGTTTATTGCACTTTGCATCTTATTAAACGCCAAATTAAATACGAATAAATATATGCATTTACATAAATACACTATGCTTGTGGAAGCTGTGTAAATAAAGCATTAATTAAATACTTCAGCTTGGCCTTTCGCGGTATTAACTACCGTAAATGTACAAATGTGTCAATGCGCTTTTCTAGTTACAGGGTGAATGAGTTATTTGAAGTTGGTTGAATGCAGCAAGGCGAAATGCGGTAGAATGCTATTACATTATTAAATTTTTAATAAAAAAGAATTTAAAAATATAATTTAAAAATAGATAGATATTAAATACATCTCGAAGGGTACATTAAAATCGCTGTGCTATATTTAAGTACATACGTATGAAAAGCAAAACCAGTTGAGTTGAGTACTAAAAGAGGCAAAACGAAAAACAATTACAAAAACAAAAAACACCGATGACTTGCATTGCCAATTTCGTCTGAAGTATAATACAATTACTTACAGTTGCACGAGTTGTCCGCCACCACCTTGTTTTACGGTTGTTTGCATTGACTACCGGCATGAGAAAAATTGGTCAAGTTCAATATTAAAATGCCGCCGAACGTGTGTAGCGCTAAATTGTTTATTTACAAGTCGGTAGTTGGGCGTGTAAAAGTGGCAGCAAGTGTGTGTGTGTTTATGCTAATTTGAGTGTTTGAGTGTTTGATGTGTTGACTTAGTGTAAATGCACCGAAATTAAATATTCGTTTTATTAAGCTTACACAACACAATATTAATTCGAAATACATGTGGCGCATTCCATGTAAAATCATAACTGAGTAGACAATTGTGAGGAAAATATTCAGACATATAAGGTTACTGTTTTCGATGGGAAAATATTTAATTACTTGTGTCAAAATAAGTATACTGCTGTATTTACTATAAAATTAATATGTTGATATGTATCTAGCTTGGTAATATTAAATTCTCGAGTACCACGAACAACGCAAGAGTTGATCCACGATGTAATAAAGAAAGAAATGTGACACGCGCTCATAATATTCCCTCTCTAATCGCCCTATTTGATGTAATTCCCTATTTGATGTACAACATTTTATTTTACAGTGATTTTAAATAAAAAGTACTTATAATGGTATATTTACAATCAAGTTTTATTTATTCAGAAAATTATGCATTTAGGTTCAGAAATTTTAGTGACGTATATATATTTCCCAGTGTATTTATATAAAAATCGCGTATATCGAATTTTAATTATTGTTAAAGATCTTGTATTTAAACTTAGTAAACAATTGTTTCACAAGAGTTTCCTAAGATATATCGTTTAGTTCATATTAATAAAAAAATTTCAAAAATCTCAGTTTCTATCAAAAAAATACTCAATTTGGTACAACATCGAATAACAGAGTTCTGTTTCAATTTTAACCCGACAACTGATTACGTAGCTTATATTAAACTCCAATACATGAATTTTACTATCAAAGGTATGAAAAATGGGAATGAATTGGCGCTAAAGAAATATTTAGATTTTTATTCATTTTAAAGCGACTTTTACGCAATCGGGAGATATATATATATAGCAATTTGAAGACACAATGATGAGATTTTATGTCGCTCAAAATAAAAAAAAAATATTTGCCTTCGATATTTTTTTTGAGTACATAAAATTTACATCGATTGGTAGCAGTTCATTGTATTATTACTAGAGAATGATCGCACTTCGGCTTTGGCTTCAGCCTCTACCTTTTTCGGCCAATAAAGTTCTATTCATTTCATATTTAAATTTGGTTTCCGCTAAAAGAAGCCGAAATTTCGCCGAATATTTGAAAAATTGTATCAATATAAAAATTTTATAAAATTACACTTTGAAAAAAAGCTCAAATAAGCCTTTCGGATTTACATATATAATAGATATATATATTCTTATAGATATGACTTCCTGTAATAAAAAAAATGATTTATTCCATAACGACTTGGATACTTTTCTCAATGAATATCTGCAGCCAAGTAATTGCGACATTTTTGAACACTTTTTGAACCCCTTATTTTCTATTAAAAATTTGCTTTAAATATCTGTATGCTCTTACGAATTTATCACCGATACACAGCCGGACCGATTTTTATGAAATTTTGTGGGTATATTTGATAGGTATGAGAACAGATATATTTCGGGAGAAGATTGCCATTGATATGAAATGTCAAATTTAAATAAAATATACACAAGTTAAATGAAATATCAAAATATGGCTGTGTCTTCGCGAGGAGAAGATTCATTTATATATTTTGGAGAGAGATGTCACATGTTTGAAAAATCAAGTTTTCTGAAGTTATACTCAAATCTATAAAATATTAAAATACGAGTAACAAGCGGTTCGTTGCGCTGAGGGGAAAGTCTATAGCTAGCTAGAGTTTGAAGAGGGCTGCCACCTGATGGAAAAGTAGAATTTAATTACATTATGCACAATTTATATAAAATAGTAAAATAAGAGTAGACCCTTTCCATTTCAAATCAACCGGTCCGCGCAGGTCATATTTTTGTATTTTGATAATACTCAAATATGTTGTTCTTTGATTGATTTTATGAGACACGTATTTTTTCTTCTGGCTGAAAAAAAAATTTCTCATATATTTCGAAATTATAGTTTTTGCTGTAAAATTCGATTTTTCATGCTTTTTCTTGAAACGCGCATAACTTTGGTAATCATTGATTAATTAGAACAAATTTCCCATCAAAATGTGTACAATCAATTATACTATGAAGCAAAAATATTAACAAATGCCAAAATTTTGTTATTATTTATTTATATAACAATAAACAAAATGTGCAAATTTTTTTCAATCATTTTTTTCCGAAAAGTGTATTTTTTTCGCTCAAAATTTTTTGTCAATAACTAGATAGTTTGAGCTATACTTTCGCCAAACGGCTATTAGCGAAAAATTTTTTTTTTCGGCAGTTATGATTAAAAAGTAAAAATTTTGTTTTTCCCTATTTCGACTTCGTTTTTCTGAATATAGTCGACTTATATCGTAATGCATATGTTATATATCGCATAAAAGTGAAGCTATTTGACAGACAAAGTTAAGCGATTTGTGAAAACTGTACTCTTTTATGTAATATAAATTAAATTTGAGGTAAAAGTTCCACTTTTGCTCATCAAACTGAAATGGTTGTACCTATATTAATTCTAATTTAATAGCAGAGTTGAATATTTTTGATATCTATTCATCAATATTTTCTAGAATTGGATGAGAAAGTAATTAGTATGAATGATGATTCAACAATTTATTACTCATTACACTTATAATACATCCAATTCACATATACTTCTACTTGACAATTTTCCACTCGTGTTCGCATGATTTTGCAGTATAAACTTTATTGTTTCCATCAACTTTGAGTTCGTTTTTTCACACATGAGTCTCTCTAATGCCCTTATATGCAGCTGTTTTTCCCCAGATCTTTATCTTTTCTTTTCGAAAAACTGACAATTCTTGATTGTCAAGTAAAATGTGTTTAATATTCGGTGTCCTAATTCCTACTTTATCAACAAATGTTTTTGCGCATTGAATATACTCCCTCGGATCTGTCGTTAAATTGTGCTTGATCGCAAAATGCTTCACCAGCCCCTCCAATGTCACCACACGCGCCTTTGCCGTGACCCGTTGCAGAAAAAATCCATTTTTTATTTAAGTCCTCTGATTTTAGTTCATTTAATTGAAAACGGTTCTTAAAATGGCTGGCGGCTCCATCAAAAATAATTGTCATACTCTGAATTCTTGATTTTGGAAATCTTTGCTTCAAATCGATTACAATTTTGTTCATTGCGAGCAAGGCGTGCGATGAATCATGAGTTGTATCAGCAGATACAACAACATAACTCTTTATTTCGTGACCAATATAACAAACTGCAGTGAAAATAGAGATTTGCTTAGATTTCCAGTGGTATGACTGTATTTCATCTCTTACAATAACATACCAATTTTCTGCAAAATCGATATGTAACAATAAGAGAGATGAAAGGGCCTTGAATTCGGAAATTCTGTGCAACAATCTTGAGTAGCAATACGAACAAATTTCGTCTTCAGTTCGTATAGTCATATCCGGAAACAATCGTTGTTGTTCATGAGCAATGTCATCTAATCTTTTGAATTTGGTTTTTTTTCGTTTCGTATACAGCTTTGTCGTGAAAGGATTCCAAATCCCTACATTTCTTCTTTTGAAAAAATGCTGCTGACATTTTACTATTAGTTATACTAAAATCTGAATTATAAAAAATTACAAGATATACTAGATATATTTAATACAAGAAATGTAAAGAGAATACAAGAAATAGAATAACAGTCATAAAAATTGTAATCATTAGATTCAACTTTCACGAATATGGTTAGTAACACGTTGATACGGTATTAATGGTAATAATCAAGTATAATTTGATAATTGCATTACCTGTTTTTTAATTCATTGACAGCAGCTGCATAAAATAATATTTCTGAATACAACTGCAATAAGAAATCATTGTATAATAGCTACACGGTAATTTTTAGAAACTTAACCAAATTTGAAACAATTTATTTCAATCCCAATTCTACATAATATGTAATATGTATATCTTACTTACATGAAATTTACAAAGGGATATTCGAGGTTAGCGTAGATTTATCAATCAGATGCAGTGGACACAAATGACATTAGTTGTTCTAATGCACAATCTGAATTTAATTAATCGTAACCAAATAGTTGACAAAAGAAGGTTATGCTAGTTATCTGTCAAACTTTGGTAAGTCACGCAGAGAAAATAAAGCGAATGATTCACGCAGTAGTTCTCACAACACTTGAAAATGGGCGCGAAAATTTGATTTCTCACCAACAAATTTTTTGAATTAATCCAATAATAAATAATTTAGAACTAAAATATGCCGAAATTATTAAGTTCGAGTGGAAATTAATATACGTATCGCCATTTTAGGCGACTATATTCAGAGAAACGAAGGCGAAATAGGGAAAAACAAAATTTTAATTTTTTAATCATAACTCCTGAAAAAAAAAATTTTTTCGCTAATAGCTCAAACTATCTAGTTATTGACAAAAAAATTTGAGCGAAAAAAATACACTTTTGGGGAAAAAAATGTTTGAAAAAAATTTGCACATTTTGTTTATTGTTATATATATAAATAAATAATAACAAAATTTTGGCATTTGTTGATATTTTTGCTTCATAGTACTCGTATAAACGATTATACACATTTTGATGGAAAATTTGTTTAAATTCATCAATGATTACCAAATTTATGCACGTTTCAAGAAAAATCCTATAAGCTGCATGAAAAGGCGAATTTTACAGCAAAAACGATAATTTCGGTAAATAAGTATGAGAAAAAAAATTTTTCAGCCAAAGGAAAAAATACGTTCTCAAAAAATCAACCAAAGAACAACATATTTGAGTACTATCAAAATACAAAAATATGACCTGCGCGGACCGGTTGATTTGAAATGTAAAGGGTCAGTATCAATCGGTTCAGATTGTTGGGGAGAAAGTTTATAGCTAGATATATTTTAAAGAAGGTTGCAACCTGCTTGAAAAATCGGCGAGGGCAAGGTACATATCCATATTTTTGAAAAAGTTGCCTCGTGTTATATGGGACAGTAAACGAATCGGCTTTTCTGCTTACATAAGCAAAAGGCAATCAATAAATAAATAAAGACTGGACAACGTCTGCCGTGTTTTTCTAGTTGCTAGTTCGGCCCTAAATTCTATGTTCGGTCGTTCTCTAATTATTATACGTGGTGTTGCAAAACTGTCAATATAATTTGTTGATGTGCAAAGAGAGAATGCTAGAGAGAAATTTGGAATCGAACATTCCTTTGAAACCGTGCAGCTAAGCCGTAGAATATCTTTTTCTTTAAACTTATTATTTACTTTAAGATAATTTTTAAACAAATGATTGGGGATTTAGTAAAGACCAAAGAGGCAGAGACGAAGTTTATTATATATTATACATATATATTTTTTACGTAATTTGTATTAAACTTTTTAAATAGATGGCGACTTCTCCAAAAATATTTTTCATATAGCACCTAAACTGTAATATTTCATTAATGTTATTCATTTAATTTAGCTTAACTTGTTGAACAAGTTGAAGAGGATTGTCTTCAAAAGTGTTTTAAAAAATAATAATAATAAATCGCTTAGCCCCTTTTCGATCGCCTTCACTGTAGTAGCATTTTAGTTAACTCATTATTTTCGCTTTTTAATTGAAATGAATTTAGCATTTTAAGCATTTGGGTTATTTTTAAACTCTCTTCAAAAAATATTATACCTGTAAGTCAATCCAGATTATAATTTATTTATGCCCCATATTCTATCCAAATCCGAACAGACATATTGGCCTAAAATACAAAAATCTAGGGGGTCTCCTACACTAACGTACACGTCTGGGAATTTTTCGAAAATAGATATGTTTATATGTCCGTGCCCGTTATCCGTAACTCAAAAATGTCAAACATGTTTTTGCATTTAAACGATGTTAAATGAAAATTTCGTCCTTAAGAGAATTTGCTCTTGCTGGATTTCATTTGCTTTAGAGGGCCACTCCGATACTCAGTCAACAGCGTCTGTTAACCAGTAGGTGCGGCTGAGAGACGTTAGTTCGAGGAGCTTGAGATGCTAGCCGACAAAAGCAGCAAAAGGTGCGGCGACTTACGGAAGACTTTAAGAACGGAGAAAATCACTGTCATAATAAGAACGACGACCTGGTGACTGATGTCCAAAGCTCTAGAGTAAAACAAATTTATAATTTGAAATAATGACAAATTTTTCCAGCACGAATTAACAACTTCTCTTCCAAATAAAAAGGTCAAAATTGCGCTCTCCCCTTGCAAGTATTGCGAAATTTTTGGCTAAACGAAGGCGATTTGGTACAAGATGGTAAAAGCATGCACAAGTTTTCTGCCAAACGAACACTCTTAATTCCGTTTCTCCAAAAACTCAGTAAATTTCAGTCGTTTAGAGAGGTAGACACCTAATTCTCTGAATCATTTTACTGGCTAATTTTACTGGGATTTGGTAACGAACACTCCTCATGTTATTCAAATACATAGAATAGGGTGAAGATAGATACATAAAATTGTTATTTAAGGAGCTTTTTACAGTGGTTCCGTAACTCAAAAGCACTCAAGCAAGTGGTGATAGATGTTTGTCCGCTACCACCAATATGTCGCACACTGTTATTTATGGCCTCTGTGTTATCATAGTGATATAGTGGATGAGGCTAGTTCCTTACCTGTTAGCCACCTTATGATGAAATTAAAACTTGATTTCAGGCGCTGTCGAATTTTAGTTAGTATCACAATAAAAAAGGCTAAGCAGTTAACCAAAGTTCAGCGTGGTTTGCTGCGTAAGTTTGCTGTTTAAGTCTTTAGTTCTGCACATCAGCTCTGCACTAATTAACATTTCCTGTCATTTCGCATGATTATTATGTTCCTCATTTGCATGTCTTGCAAGTGTCATTTGCCGTATGCACCGTTTGCTAAGCTAGCCAGCCAACAATATTTATAGCTTTTGTTACCTTTAGCGAAGTGCATTCACTTCGAGTTTGCGACTGTAGCGGTCAAAGTCAATGCCAAATCGCAACTGCAGCATTAACCGTGGCAAGAACAGTGAAGATGCACTTTTATCATTTCATTCTAAAAATAAAAATCCCGATGTTTGGTTTTTTCTTTGACTTGCGTATTTGCAGCAAGTCACGCCGTGAGCGCAGCAGTGTAGCAAACGTGTTAATTAAAAATATGAACTTTTTTCTACGAGTAAAAAGTGTTTATTAAAATTTTATTTCATATTTATTCACTACACGTTTTGCTCACATGTAACTAGCAACTACTACATAAATATTTATAAATCTATAAATCGTTGGTAGTGCTTATATTTGGCGCATATTGAAATGGCTACACTTAATGCTGGGGGGATGTTGTGTGAATTGCCAGATGAATGGATTTAATGGTAGCAGATTAATGGATTAATTATAATTACTGTTGACAAGCTATAATAAATGAATATATAAAAACTATAGTTATTTTAAAGTGCTTTATGGATGTAATAAATTAATATATAGCAATTGTCATTTGATAAAAAACTAAAAGTATTTGGCTTTGTGAATAATATTTTTCTGTAAATGTACCCTACGCTATATTCCACAAAGTGTACCTTCGACTTAATGGCTGATTTCTAAGTGATGCAAAAAAGCAGTAACATATTTAATTTATTGTATACTAATAATCTATGTCAGAATATAGTCTACAGTTACCTCGCGTTATGATGAACAGAAGACAAATTCTTTAGATATTTCAATTGAGGAAATTTTCCAATAGTAATCAAAAACATATGGCTATAAAATTTAATGTCCCATAGGATATTTATAAACAATGTGAATGGATAATTTTTGTAATGGTGAAAAATTAATTGGCTCTCCATATTGATGGAAATTTTGTTGAGTCTGTGAATTTTGTGGAAAATTTTGCGTTTGTAATATACGTCTAGCATTTTCACATCCATTTGGGCACACTATCAGTACCGGCAAAATTTATAACATTCCTTCCATAATTGACGCTATAACAGTTTTTGGTGTGCGTCTTGATGTTGTTACACAAATTGAAATTTGAAATTGAAAATTTATAACTGTGAGCATCTTTTTTTAGTATAAGTTTAGTCATCTAGGTGATGATGCATTGAAAAAGCTGGTTCGTGGCGTTTTCCATAGCTCTTTCATATTTTCAGCAGAAATTATTAGTTGAATGAAATTATGGTATAGCCATATGGCGATACAGATTACACTGTGCAAGAAAAAATTTTAGCTATTAAGGATTTTATGATTTAGGGACCGAACGGCAAATGATTTTTGTGAGACTTCTTTTCTTGGCAGAATTTTCCTTACTTATTTGCTCCTCGAATAGTGCTCACGTCCAAGACACCGGAAGCATGCCTTCCGTCAATAAAAACATGGTCGATTTGGTTTCGTATTTTATCAACAGGAAATAGCCACGTAGTTTGATGCATCTCCTTTTCTGGAACCTGTCCGTAAGCGGATGCTTCGTCGTGTATGCTGAATTTACCGACCGTGGAATAAAAGATCTCGTCCTTTCCTAATAGTAATACAATAATTTTGCACTTATATTTATCATATAGTTCGATGATTCGACGAACTTACCCTCCCTTCCAACACTGGAATTAAAATCGCCAAACTCGATTTTTATATCCTCATGTAAAAATGTAAAAAAAAACTCACGCTTTAATGAGGATTGCGACAAGACGTGAGTTCCCTGGGGTACTTGGCAACGTAGTCCTCCTCCCACCACAAATCCAACAACAGGTGTAGTAGACGTCGCGAGGTCTGATGCTCTTCATTCCCTGCCTCGACCATCGCATATCCTGGAGGTCAGTGATGCCAGTTGCATTTGATTTCAGTAAGAATAATTTCGAAAAATGTAGAAATTGGACAAAAACCACACCCACCTCTCACCCAACAGTGATTTCAAAAAATCAAATTATTCGATATTATAATAGATCACGTAGTAAATTCGTTCAAATTTGGTATGAATCAATAAATTTGCGTGTTATGCATATCTGAAACTGCCGGGTGAAGGGAAATTTTTGAATGAAAATGAATTGCAGTGCAGGCAGGAATAACTGAGAAGATGCAGCCCCTAAATTGGACTATAAAAACGCTTTTTTTGTATTATTTTATTATATATTTATTTGCATTTTTGTTTTCTTTGGATTTTTGTGCAAACACTTTTTGGCATAAAATTACTTTGGCGGTAAGTAAAAAAATGATTAACTTGTACATTGCTTGCTATAACTTTTCTATAAAACTGAATAATTTTACAAACAAACAAATGGATTAATATAAAAAATTTTGCATGACACATCGATCGTTATACAAAGAAGTTCTAAGTCGAGGTTCTAAAACAAATAAACAAATTTTGAAACAATTTTATTAATAGATAAAAAATAATTCTATGCTAAACAATAGCCAGTTAAGTAAACCGGTTTTGAAACGCCACTAACAGTACAGACGCAAAGGTAATCGCTATTAACCCGTTTAAAAACCGCTAATTTGTTCTTCCTACTCTTTGGGCAAATTATGTAGACATATTGTGTATGTTCATAATTAATTAGCAAGTTCGCTTTTCCGGATTGGTTCGTTTTTTTGCGACTCATTTTTCGCATTCATAATTGATATGCGGAATGACAGACTTTATTGAAAATTAAATATGTTTGCTATTCGAGTAAGTTTTTTTTTCAGTTTGTTCGCTTTTTTGCTGCTTATTAGTACAAACATATTTTAAGGAATTTTTTTGTTACATAAATTAATTTAAGAAATTCGAATTTTGTTACCATCTATGAGTATAAAGGAATATATAATTTTCAACTACAGCGATAAGGATTATGTTTTTGTTCAAACTTTTACAACTAGTAAGGCACATCAAAAGGATATGCGTACATACGTACACACAACTATACTTATACACGCATGCATGTATATAGATCCATATGCATACCTTTCGTATAAATAATGGCAATTAAAGTGGCAGTAATGATAAAAATAAAAAAATATTTATGAGCATCGTCTTAATGTTAATACACTCAAAACTCTTCATGGCTCTTTGACAAATGCAAATCCTGATTGAATGAACGACCATTGCTATTATCTAAATCCACAATTAATTCATCCTCAAATTGCTTTAAAGCAGCTTCCGTTTCGAGTGCAGGCGGAAATTCCAACTCACGATCACTCTTCAATTGTACATTAGCATCTGTATTTATTTCCATGGTCACCTCAGAGTCTTCTGTATCTGAAATATAACCGGATTCGCCGGTATAATGTGTGGGGAAGAGAATTAAAGGCGCAACACTGAAAGCGAGCAAATCACGTTTGGGGAAGTATGAACTCCATGTTTTATTCGGATGACGATTGAACATAATCGGCAGAAATTCATCAACTGGCAGCAGATTTTCAAGCGGCTTGGCGGCGAGCAATTTGCGTGCACCTTTTAGAGTTATAACATAACCCAGTGTCCAGTAGGAGTAGCCAGCGTGTACAAGATTGTCGGCGCCCTGTACCCACGGTTCCTTTTCCTCTTTCAAACGCTTGCGACCAAAGTAACTGAAAGGTGAGGAGTTTTTATTAGCGTTGAGATTCAAGTTTTTTATTTTTTCTGGTATTTATCGTTAGTGATTTTTGGTGTTATTAGATTTCAACTTACAGCAAATCGTATTCAACAACGCTACGTATTTGCGAAATTGCACGTATGGCGCTATCCTTAAAGTAAGGCTGGAATCGTATGTCATCCTCGAGCACTAACACTTCATTCTGTTCACGCTCAACAATTCTTTGCCAAATGCTATAGTGACTCAGGAAGCAGCCGATTTCGCCCATTGTCATTGGACGGTAATGGTAGGGATCAGCATAGCCGGGTAAGAATTTAATGCCCATATCTTGAAGTAGCTCAGTGGTTAAATTTCTGAAAGTAATTGAAATTAGTAAAAAATATTTATTGCACAATTTTATTATTTTATACGTACTTTCCGTCGACAGCTGGAAAATATTCAACATCTAGGCCCAATTCGAGGAAAAGATTTTCCATTTTGTTGCGTCGCTCTGGGCGTCGTTCAAGATTAATCATATAAATATGGTCCAATGTTAGTTTGGTTCTAAAAAAGATAATAGAAATATAGGAAATCGATATAAAAATTTTCCAGCTAATGTTGAATTAATGAATTGATTAGGGAACTATAGCGGTATCTTATAAACTGCAGGTTTAGGAACTATAGTAATACTAACAAAATTCACTAATCAAATTCTAATGAACGCGGTAATAAGTTACCATTCCCGAATCGAATTTTATTGTACTCTACTCGAGTCTGACTGATTAGAAATTTATGTCAACTATCCAATATTTTTAGTGGCTTAAATTCTTACTTATTCGGATAACTGGCGTAATCCTTAAAGTACTCATTCACTGGGACCACTTCGTCTTGATCATGTACAATATTTGCACGTATGTTAACCAATTGCTGCAAGTCCACATCCAGCCCTTCGTTTGCCTCGAGCGGCTGCATTAGGTAGCCATATGGTAGCTTATTACTAAGGAACATTGGAATACGCGAACAATTCGCCGATGTGGCCAAGACAATAATATCATCCAATGGACCATTGTATGGCCGACACGGTGTCAGCCCTTCGTGTTCTGCCCATTCGACCTCATTTTGTTGCTGATCTATGAGTCGCTCGCGATCAAATGTCAGATAACGCGCGCCCTGATAGTTCATTCTTATCAGTACAGCGCTGTGTACCATTGGTACTGGGAAAACACCCTCTTTGTTAACATTATAGATTTCCTTGTACTCATCGGTGCGCTGGTAATAGTAATCGGATGTCATGCCGCACCAAAAATTCGAATAAAGACCTTCGGAGAGTAGCAACGGTGCTACAATCGGTAGATGTAGACTAGTTAAATCGATGAGGGAGTCAGGGTGTGTGAGTAGTACATCAGCATCCAGGAACTGTGTATGAAAAGATTTTAATATTTTTACACTGCATCTGCAAAGAATTTTGTGTGAGTATTCATAATTACAAATATATAATCAGCCCATATCTTCTTAGCATACACCAGCGCCGTTTCTTTCAAGTGTATGAGATGATGGAAGCGTTCTGCAGGCCAATCGTTCTGTGTACTTTCATTTTGATGACGTTGCACACTATCGTCATGCACGAAATCGACACTGTGGTATGCGTCGGCAGTGTGATTTAGCCACAGCTGCAAAAGTTCGGTGCTTTTGTCGCTATTGTGATCCGAACGTATCCTATGAATGGAAAAATATGAATTGTATTATGTTACTTATCATCAACCGACAACGGGGAAATGCGATAAAGCTAAGTAACTAGTAGTAGCATGCTTGAAACAACATTTTTGTCGTGCTATGTACTTACCACAAGGCTATCTGCTGTTTTGGGTAATTAAGGCGCTCCAAATAAGTGAGGAACAGTGGTAGGATGTGTGCTTTGTTGCGTACCAAGAGCGCTATCAACACAGTGGGTGGCTCATCGGTTAAATCAGCCGGCAGCATGGCGTACAGGTCATCGAGACTCGGTACAGACTGCGATGACGACGACTTGGCGGCTTCCAGTGTCGCAACAGCGCTACAGTAATAGGCGCACAGCGTAAAAAGCAACGTATAAACTACGAATTTGCACATCTTCTGGCTATTCGCAATGTTGATTTGTTGCTGTGAATTTTTGTTTTATATGAATTTTTGAGAAACTACTAGCACTTTATTCCGTACGTATGTTCACTCACCACGGCCCCGAACGTTCTGAGTCGATAAATGCGAGTTTGGTTTTAAAATCTATTTTAATATGCGTGTTTTAATTACTCCGCGGCAGCGACATAAATTTATTTCCAGCAAGCGATAGCATACACACAAAAGTAAAATATGATGTTTCTTATCATAACAAATCGAAATACTGTGGCGTTGTTGTTGCAAAGCGACATGCGAATGAAAACAAAGAGAAAACCGGAAAACATATGTGGTCCATGTGTATACACTGGCTTGCAAACTGCGCAGAAAGCGTTGCTGCTTTGATTGGTTAGCGAAATTTTCGAAAATAGTTTTTTGTTTTGAAGCAAACTTTTATTTGTGCATTTCTTTAGTTTATATTTTTCCATATTTTAAGTTGTATTAACAATCATACTGTTATATTAAATAAGAGTCTTATTTACAACGGAACTAACAGGAAGTTAAAAATAATGAGATTGTATGCCTTCTCTAAGTAAATTAGTTTAAGAAAAAACTACCATCACGCTACATGCGGTCTTGCGTAGCTGGGCATTTGCAATTGTAAGCCTTCCTTTGATTCAAAGAAGGTATAAGACAGCGTTATTGTATCGACATTTTCCAGCTTTGGATCCTTTGTAAATTCTGGATCGATGTAGAAAAACACGGGCATATCCACCTTAAAATAAAGAAAAAAATGTTATGCTACAACGCTGCTACTATAAAGTATTACAACAGCAAAAATAAACATAATTATGAAAGGTAACTCTCATTTTCAATAAACGCTTATCCCTGTCTAAACTTACCTCTTCGTGTGGATTTAATTGCTGCTCCTCAAAGCAGAAACACTGTATTTTGTTAAAATACGCACCAGCCTCGAACGGTAGTATATTGTAGGTGCTAATACCAATTACTGGATGATCCGTAGGATTTCGCGCCGTATAGAATGCCAGCGCTGTTTCACCTGGCACAACTTTGATTTCATACTGTTGGGGTTTGAAATTCCAACGCATTGAAGCAGCAATATCTGCATTGAAACGTATTTTTAGTATACGATCTTCAATTTTCTGCATAGTTTCAACCTTATCCGGGTCGTGCCCCTGTGAAGTTGTGCCGCCATAACTGTAGGCCTACGAGTAGCGAGCTATGAACGGATTGTTTTTATAGGCTCTTGAAAATATACTAACCTGGCAGAACATGCGATAGAGTGGCACTGCGGCATAGCTGGCACCTGCAACAAATATGCCACCAGCGGTCAAATAGTATAGCGTTGATCTCCGTTGTTTTTTCCGCGCTGCTTCAGCGGTGTCCGCACCACTTTTCCCGCTTGTTGATTGGTAACGAAGGTGATATATTCGCGTAATATTTGTTCTTAATTTGTGTATAGAGCGTAACATGGCAGGTGTAACGATGTTAAATAGATAGAATAATTTATTTCTTAAAATACTACTAGCAGAAATCTCGTAATTTTTCAAGAATGATAGAATACAAGATTGCGCCTTCCCGCGGTGAAATGACAGATCTCGCCTTTAGTAAACAAGAATACGGGAGAGAGAAAATTGAACAACTTCCAATATTTCATTGAAAATCGTGTTCTAATTGTTCTAAAGTGTAAAATATGAATTTATAGGCAGACATTTAATAAATAAATTCGCAAAATACTAAAAAAAGTGTCTCTTTTTCTTAATTTGTGAAAAAAGCTTTGTTTAGTTGAAGTTGAGAATTGTCAAACCCGGCAAAACCAAAGTAGCGGTACTTCTAAAGGCGTCACCTTCAGTATTCAGTACACCGTGGTAATTTTTGCTATTTGTTTTTATTTTTGCAGGTTAAACAGCTGATTGTGTTAGTTTTAGTGCCTCTGACCAGAAATGGCTGGGTGTGTTCAGTGTATGGTTAATAAAAATTGCAGTGGCACTCAAACGTTGCTAGGAAACGCTGTTTACCTTTTATTGTGTAAACAGATTTGTTAATTACGAAGCATTTGTTAATTCAGTAGTAACTTAGAGGACCGCTTGAAATTGTTCAGAGATTTATAGTATAATTAATAATGGCAATGAAGGCATGGTGACATAAATTTATCATATTGGTAAGGTACGTACACAGTTACTCCGCGGTGATCGGATGCTAATTTTGTAACTGCCATCTTTGAAATATGTCTGGAATTTCACACTTCCGTACTGCTTTTGAGGCTATCAAACAAACGCTTCATGAATTTAACGTTTTTAATTTTGTTTTCGGTAAATAATTCTTCGCCAGCTTCCGAACAGTATGAACTTCAGTAGCGACCCGTTGGCCGATTTGCTTAGCGACAATAGCCTAGATAATGATAGCTTCTTTGACAATCCCGCGGCCAAAATCCCAACAAATCGCACGATCAAAAACAAAAACAAATTGGATGAATTATTTGGCATCAAAGAGGAAAGTGAAGTAAAAGTACTGCCAGTGCCGAAGGCACGCCAACAAGCGCCAGCAACAACAACACTTACTAGCACACCGCGCCTTTCCACCAGCCAACAGCGCACACAATCTAAAGAGCTGCCCATAGACGATGACGATGATTTGGGGTTTGATCCACAAAAACCCAAGGCAGGCGGTAAGCTGAATTTATTTGACGATTTACTGGTAGGCACTGGTATTAGTGAGCTGAAAAGGCCCGCAACCGCGCATCCGGTCATTGGTCGTCGCGACTTAGAAAAACCTGCAATTTCACGGCAATCGACTGACACTACCACCGATACCTCTAACGTGTTGCTGACACAATCACGCCCGAAAACTTCTGCTGGTCGACGGAGTTCAAATGCGTCGAATATAATGAATACCGATCCCCTGGGACTGTTTGGCGCACATGTCAAAGCGTCAGAAAAAGAACCATCTACTTCTGGTAGGTCCACGCCAAAGGCTAGGAAACGCGGCTCCACTGCAGATTGGCTTGGCTTAAGTGCGGAACCGGAAAGTGCGAATAAGACTGAAACACTATCAGAGTCACCTCTACACACTTCAAAGCAGCCAACAACAACATCGCTTACAACAACAGCCAGCACAGCCAGAGAAACCATAGACATTTTAAAACTACCCGATAATGAGCCGCCTCCGCTGCTCGAACAAAACATTGCTCGGCACGAGGACACACTGCTAGTGCCACAAGTGGTATCCTCCGCATCAGCTGGTAGCAGCACCGCACAAAATATACTCCTGCTGAATACACAGAATATGGAAATGAAAAACGCATATACGGCCTTGCAGCAGCAAGAATCCCAACTAGCACTGGCGACGCAAATGAAAAATCAGGAGCGCGCTTTGATGGAAATGCAGCGTAAGCAGGAAGCGCTGCTACAGCAACAGGAGCGACAATTTCAGGCGCTGATGCAACAGCAGCTGCAGCGCCAACAACAAATGGAGGAGCATATAAAGATGCAACAGCAGCGCATTAACACACATATTCAACTACTGATGACTCAACCCGCCATGTTAGCGCCAATGTCGCCACGACCGTCAGCGATAGATGCACTGGGCGAGCGCATCGGTTCACCGGATGGCACACCAGAAAAACTGGATAATGGGCAAGGAACGTTGGCAGACCGTCGTGGTCGCAGTCGCAGTCACAGTGGCAGTCGCAGCCGCAGCCAAAACCAGAGTAGACCGACGTCGCCGCAAGATGTCGCGCTAGCAACTGTACAGCTAGAAGCTGATATGAAACGTTTAGAGTTGGAAAAATTGCGTTTAGAGGAACTGGTGGCAAATCAAAAAGTCAACTATGAGCGTGAAATCGAATTGATTGAGCGTTCCTACAAGAAACAGCTGGAGGTCGTCGAGAACCACACGAACTCATTGGAAACGCGCCTAAAAGCCGAGCTGCATGAGCTTTCAAAGCACTACACACAAAAACTGGAAACATTAGAAAACGAAAAGCAGCGTCTTAAATCAGACTATGATACTGAATTCAATGCGCTGAAGCAGGATCATGAGGACGTGCTGCGCAAGCTGAAGAAATCACAAGAGGACGATTTAGAGATGCTGCGTGAAGAGCAACGCCGCATGTTGGAGAATGTACGTCAGGCCAAAATGCTCGAGTTCGCGGCAATACAAGAGAATGGCTCGTATATGGAAACACTGAAGGCTGCCTCCAACAATTTAGAGAATCTGAGTGATGGATTGCAAGGTCTGCGCGATGAAGTGCAATCGCGGCTTGAGTTGCTGCACAAGGAAAAGGAAAAGAAACTAGAGGCACGCGAGCGTCGACTCGAGGACGCCGAACGACGTTTGAAGATGAACGAGGAGAGCGCTGATGAGGAGAAAAAACGACTAATGACGCTCGTTAGCAGCTTGGAACAACAACTGAATAAGCTTTCTAAAGACTCGGCAGAGGAGAACTGGTTGCTACGTCAACGTATGGCCACACTGGAGGCCGAAAAGGCGGCATTTGAAAAAGAGAAAGAGTTTGCGCGCGAACAAATAACGCGTGATGAGAAACGTATTGCCGATCTTAAAGAACAGCAACTTGCTGAATCGCAACGCGCGTTAGTGGAACTGCAAGAGGAGCGCGCACGCCTTTACTTAGAACGTACCAAGATCGAGACGGAGCACAAGCTTCACTCTGGCGCTGATGTGGAAAAACAACGCTTGGAGATGGATGCTGTTATGAAAGTAGCGCAAGATGCTGCACGTCAAGCGGATGTCGAGCGTGAACGCTATCACAAATCGCTGCGCCAGCTGGAGCAACAAAAACGTGAACTCATCGATAAGGAGAATACATTGCGCGCCAAAGAAGATGAACTACAACAGGAAACACTCTCATTTCGCATGGCTGAACATAAATCGCAAGGGGCGCAACAGAAAGCGCGCACGATCGAACAAAGCTACCAAATGAAGCTACAAATGCTGCAGCAACGCATGCGCGAGTTAGGCGAGAAGGAGGTGAATCTCTCACAAGAGCGCATGGTGTTATCACAGGAGCGTATCGCGCTGCAGCAATTAAAAGCGCGTCTGATAGAGAAGCGTTGTGCACTTTGCAAAATGGGTGAACAACGGGAAAAAGTGGTGCAATTTCTGAGCGGTAATGTTGACGAGCAAATTGGAAGCGGCGAGGGTGGCATTGGGTCAACCAGTGTTGCTGCGTCGCATCAACGTTTGGTCAGCGATATGCCGGAATCGCATAATAGTAGACCAGGTGAAATCACAATGGGTCACATATTTGAGCAGGGCAATTTTGTGGATCGCATACTGGATGAGAATATAGCTGAGTCCTATCGTAAAATGAGAGCAACAACTAGCATGGAATACTGGCCAGAAACGGTGTTGGATGATGATGCCAAGGAGATGGCGCTGCATAATTTGGATAACGGACACTCGCGGGGTAGCATAGATGACTTGTTCAATCGGAATTAATCAACAAAACATTAGTGGAAAGAATTTACAAATAAAATTTAAAATATCGATGCTCAAACATTAGGAGTGTTCTTATATCCCACCATCCGAAACTATCTAACAATAAAATTTATCAGAATTTTATCAGTATTTGCTCTCTGCCAAAGAAAATATCCTCTAACGAACAATAACGCAAAATTTGCACGATTATTGTTAACTTCAAAAAATGCCAAATAGAAACATTTTACTGATCAAATGAACAGCTATTTATTTCATGAAAGTTCAATTAGTCTTATTTTATCATTTCAGTCTTGAAAATTTTAACAGACAAATTTTTTCTTGCCTAGATTACAATCAGCTGTTCATAGCCATCTGATTTTGTTTTTGCTAGCGAATTGCTTCAAAGAAGAATTTTTCCGTAGAATATTTGCATTTTTCTCCCAAATAGAAATGTTAAATTGTTCCCTCAATTTAACCCCTCTTTGTTAGTTTTTGGGGTACGTTAGTTGATGTTTCGCTGTAGACTCTGTCCAGTGCAGCTCTTGGATGACGGCAATTGCTTTCACGATAAGATTAAACAACCGGTAAAAGGCCCATTACCTAATTATCAACCAGGCCATTTTAGGCGTATGCCATCAAATCATAGCTCTGAAAACCTTTGTCACGCTCGTCATAAGAATAGAGGATCACATCCGAGGTTCCTTGTATCTTTTCATTGGTAGCTGTTTTTATATGGCGGGTACCAAGCACAGCGCAGAACCACAAAACATTTTCATATATAGCGAGCCACTTGCTTCAAGTTAGTTGCCCGCTCAAAGTGAGCCCTTAAACCGGAAACGTCGGAGTGACCCAACCGAGTTCGCCTTCAGATTTCAACTCACTCAAAAAAGGGTTTCCGAAGCTACCAACCCAGCAAACACTGAAGTTAGATATCGATTAGAGGACGATTCGATAACTAGCCCCTTTCTCCAATCTCTAACGTTAGAGAACGACTCGATAAAGAATGGAGAAACATAGCGTTCTCAAACAAAATGGGACATCATTCTCCAGTCGCGAAAAAGATAGTTCTCCAATCGATTTCTAATGTGATTCTCGAATGAGATTCTAATGTGAATTATTAAATGCTGTTTAGTTAAAAAAAACAACGCTTGCTAAATTTTTTACATACATAAATGTTTTAATATTACTTCAAAGCTTTTTATAGTTTTACATTAGTATTATATTTATTTTAATATTACTTCAACTTAAATCTTGTACGCATATTTTCATACTTGTGTTTATCACATTAATAAAAATAAAATCTATCACATGTTCATGTTTGTACATAGTTGGGGTTTTAAATTAAATTTACTTCTTACATTGCAATTGTATAATTGTAAATGCATTGAGATTGTTTCAGTCATTTAGTTTGAATTTCACAAAAGAAAAAAAGCATAAAAATGTTCCAAATAACCGACTTAAAGTATAAACTATTATTTGATACATTCAATAATATTTAGAAACAAAAATATTTTAATTCAAGCCACCAATCAATCATTTTACCTACTATTTAAGAATTGATACTGCTATTTTTATTATTTGTATATGTTGTGCGCTTTTTAAGCCTTCCTTTGGCATGTTGGAAAAAGGAGATTGATGTACGTGCGAATTCATCTTCAGTTGATTGTGGAAATTTGTTAGAAAATGCACCTTAAATATAAAAATAGAGAGTGAATTTGCTTAATATTTTAAAATACTCGCAGTTTACTTTTTAAAGCTGCCGAAACGCTCAAAGCTCTTGCTGCCGTTTTGGTGTTTGTGCCTTTCCAGCATAAATTCTGCGCTGCACCATCGGTAAGGAATTTCCGCCAAGCAGTTTTGACAAATTTATCTGCACTTGAACAAATTATGTTTGATAGTTCTTCCACCTAAAAATATAGTTCAAAATTTGATTTTATCAAAACAAATCAGAATGATTGTTAATAAACGTTTTTAATTACCAAACTTTCGTATTTGGAGCAGTGATCCTGAACTTCTTTTTCAAATTTTTCAAAGTCTTCAATATTTGCGAAAGCTGTTTTCGGAAGAACCTCATTGCGTAAGCTTTTGTGGCCGGTTTTCGTTTGCTTGGCTTCCTGTAAAATTCTCGTCAGGCTTCTTTTTATAGATTGTTGGTTGTGATCTAACTCTGTAAAATATTTAAAATATACTTAGTAAGATATGCACGCAAAAATATGTATAGGTATACATACATATGTACATTTGCATATTTAGTTTGCTTATTAACCTTTTAATATTTTTCCTTCGGTTTTTTTTATTTGTTCCATTATTTTTCCTTCAAAAATTTGGAGATCTGAAAGGAGCATAAAAAAATAGTAAATAGATACACGTCTGGTAAAATATGGCATTATAAATGGTGTCACCTTTTCTTGTAATTGGAGTGTCATCCGTCACGCTGTTAAAACTGTTATTGAAGTCCATGTCTGTCGATTTAATGTTTCTTATTAATGGATAAATGGAATAAACAAATTAACATCGTTTTTATCAGTAAACTTTATAATTTTTGTGGATATCTCTTCTAATAAATGGGGAAAGCAATTAGTAGAAAACACTAACTTTCTGCAGCATGTAATATTCAAATTTCCTGAATTCAAAGGAGTCTCGAAAAAGTCTTCCAAATTGAGAACTTCTCTTCCTGAAAACGTTATATTAGTACTTTCATTTATAGCTACCAGTTTATATATTAAGTTATTTTTCATATAAAAGTTGTCAGGCTCTCGAGTTGAAAAAAAAACTTCGAGGTTTTTATAGATGAATAATCTTTCCTCTGTTTTAAGGCGATTGATGAAGCAACAATATTTTCTGAAATGCTATCTTCCACCAAGCGATTGTATACTTGTGCAGCAATATGATTGTGTTTCCTTATTTTTCTCTTTAGTTTTGCCAAGTAATTTTCAAATTTGAATGCGCTAAAGGATTCAAGGCATCCAAAATTCAATGTGTCACTGGCCAAGTGTGTCAAACAGTGAAAGTTAAAAGTAATAAAGGAGTCATCGTAGCATTCGGGCAAGTTTTCTACGAATTTGTCTAACATTTGACTAGCACATCTATTGTATTTATGTAATGGTCTTTATTCAAAAGAATCCTAATACTTAAGCTGAGTAGCAAAAAATGATTGTATCTCACTTGATCTAAAATATCTTTAAGTAAAAATACACCTGTATAAAGCAAGAAACTTCTAAATTCTGTTGCTTTAAAACGTTCCATATATTTTAAAGATCTAGGACGTCTAGCAAATTCCCTTGGCATTTGATTATATAAGTGTAGGAGTCCTGAATCTAATAAATGAACTATGTTTGGTTGAAGTGAATAAGTTTTGTTGCGTTTTTTTATCCAAACAGTTAATAAAGTCTTTGTTACTCCTAGGCAAACTACGTGCATGTAATCCAAAGCGGATGACTTAACAATGTCGATCGGAAGCTTTTCGATGACCATGGGTTCTAAAATAGTGTGATGGTTTTTATCTGTGCGTGCTCTAAACTCTGCATCGGTACGAAAGGGATTATTTTCCTTTGAAAAAAATATTTTCTGATATTTTGAGTTGCCTCTTTGTGTACACTTTGGGCAGCACGAATACCCGGAATGGCCTTTAATTCCAAGAACAAATAATCGAGCAGGTGCATCGCATATGAACGCCCGGCAATTAACAGAATACTGTTTTTCTTTAAAAACTAGTCCATTTTCCATTAAAAATACTAGCTCATCAACAAACTGGTTAAGAAACTCATTAACATTTGTTGATTTGCTATTCCCACAGTATGCTCCTACAACCCTTATGTCATCAGTTTCATTCACATTGACTAGAATTGGCCATATCTGAAGATTCGAGCTTTTTGCTAATGGAAGTCCGTCGATATTAAGGTTAAGATTCAAACAATGCTCAGTGAAGGTCGTATGATGCAAAAATGCAGTCAAAGCGTCCGCGACTCCGTAATGCACATATTCCACTGAACCCATTGCCACCTTTGGAGTGACCCTTGGAGTATTTTTCAAAGTGCGGGCACACGTAGGAAGCCCTGAAATGTGCTCCCCTAAAATCTTTAACAAATCGTCCGTAGCTGAGCTCGTTATATTGTGTTTAATTGTCCACTCTGTCAGATTGGTCCGTAAATCAGTTCTGTTTGTAAATGTGCAGTCGTCAAAGTCATCCTCGCTGGTGGAATTATCACTGGATTCATCCGATTCCATGTTTTCCCGGCTACATTGTGCCTGAGTGGCCGGACACAGTTTCTCTGGCACTTCGCTTTCATTTCCGCGTTTGCTTGCAAAAAGCAAGTTAACAATTTGCTCACTTTCACTTCTAAACCTTTTTCTATTCATTTTATTAATGTATATTTACTTTTTATTTCCCGATTTATGCACAGTCACTTCGCTTGATTTATGTTTGAAATAAAGGATGAGTGTCAACAGCTGTTCTAGATAATAGATATCTATGGATAATCGATAAGTTGTTTGAATGTTGGCTCTTTCTCTAGCCAGTCTCCAATCGAGTTCTAATGTAGTTCTCCACAGTCGCGCTCGACTAGAGAATGGTTAGAGAACTACAGTACACGGTGTACTGAATACTGAAGGTGACGCCTTTAGAAGTACCGCTACTTTGGTTTTGCCGGGTTTGACAATTCTCAACTTCAACTAGACAAAGCTTTTTTCACAAATTAAGAAAAAGAGACACTTTTTTTAGTATTTTGCGAATTTATTTATTAAATGTCTGCCTATAAATTCATACTTTTACACTTTAGAACAATTAGAACACGTTTTTCAATGAAATATTGGAAGTTGTTCAATTTTCTCTCTCCCGTATTCTTGTTTACTAAAGGCGAGATCTGTCATTTCACCGCGGGAAGGCGCAATCTTGTATTCTATCATTCTTGACTACAGTAGTTATCTAATGGAGTATTGAAAAAATCTCTAACGTTAGAGACTGTGTTCGCTGGGAAGACAACAGAATAATCGTTTTGGGCACTCCCAGGTGAATGAGAATCAGAAACTTTACTCCAAGAAACACAAATACATACCTTTAAAAAATTTTCTAATTGTACATATATACATACATACATATGTACATAAATGTATCAAATATTAACAACAAAAATTAATAATAAAAAATTACACTACAGAACGCGAATTCATGTAAGATGAACTTGATCAAGCAGCTGATTGAATTCGCTTGGTGCACGTTAAGACAAAATGATGTGTTCATTATTTGTGTAATTATTTTTTGCACATATGTATGAAACCACCTGATATGAATTCGTCTTGCTACAGAATTTTTTTATAAGAAAGTTGTCACAAACTCTCCAAACATCAAATCTCTAGCAATTTTCTGTATATATTCAGAAAATTTATTAGAGATGGGTGCGGGACACCGGACTAACTGCAAAATGGCTGGGATGGACAGGTTCGTGAAAGTCCTCAAACATTTGCGGGCGGGACGTGACAAAAAATCCTGTCCCGAAAAGCCCGATAAAATCTCCAACTTCCTTTGTTATCTTGCTTTCGAGGTTTGCTGAGTTTTTTTTTAACGATTATGTACATACTACATAGATAATCCCACAGATAGTAAATCGAAATGACGTTAAGGAGGAAGTGTTTTTGTATGTAAATGACAAACCAATAATTTATTCAAGAAACGTATTGAATTTCTAGAAAAAATTTTAAAATTTTTTTGCTTCTTGGACAATTTGCAAAGCAAATATTTAACATTCCACCCTCATCTGCAGCAAGTGATCGAGCGTTTTCCACCCCTAATAAAACTGGGGGGAAACTTGGAAAAAATCGCTCCGATCATCATTTTTGACTAATCATTTTCGGCTTTTAATTTGACTGAAATAAACAAATGTATGTTTATTATATCGATAAGTCCTACTTTTATTTGGCCAGTATTTAGCGTTTATACAGTACAAATGCATGGATTCAATAATGAAAGGTTTGATACATAAACAGCTTTGCTCCTCACTCTTCACATAACGTCTCCTTTAGCTAAAACAGTGTTACTTCTTTGAAAATTTATGTATGAATCTTATCAAATATTTTTAGATAATAGTTAGATTCAAAAAAAAGAAAACAAACAAAGTTTTTATTCGCTGATATTTTTCCTGAAAACTGTAACAATTTAAGTAGGTATTTAATAAAAATTTAAATAGTTTACATAATGCGAATATGTGATTTTATTTGCAATTTATTAGGTAATTTGTGCATCTAAATCGTGATTGGTATACTGAGTAATCGTTTCCCTGCATCTTAGCCTGTTAAGCTCCGTGTCCTAGTTCATTTTTGCTGTTCCCTATCTTTTTTATAGGATTTCTTTCCAAAGCCCATTGATCGTTGTGATCGTATCCTTACTCTTTTGCACCTCCACCCCTGTGCCATGGATTACTTGCCAAAGTGAGTGGGCATACCGAATTTTGAGAATTTAAATTAGTATTTATAAAAAAATCAAATATTCTAAATAAAAGTTAATATACATATTTCTTTAATTAGGACCTTAGAGTGTGTATGCCATTAGAATAGATGATAAGCATTTCTGCCCAAGTGAAATATTAGTGTAAATATTAGTTGTTTCTTAGTAGGTTGCTAATAACTCGTGTTCCCGAACTTCACTGTCGCCGTTTTGGAGTGCTATGTAAATTGTTGAAACGTAATTCTGTGATTACATACTTATTTACGGTTATGTACTTTTTGTATCATAAATTTTTCTGTACGTAATATAATAAAAAAAAGTACTTTACTTTCTTTGAAACCATCAATAATCTTATTTTTCTAATCATGTGGAAGGCTAAAAGCTCGATTTACGCCGTTTTGACTTACGTTGCGATTTTTCGGAGCTCACCACAAAAATTTGATTGTACCAACCATTTCATATATTTACCACTAAATGTAGAAAACTCAATTTTATTTACTTGTAATAATGATATTTGTTAATTAAAATTAATGTTTGCATAACGAAAGAGTTTCGAATCAGAAGAATGCATCAAATATTTCCTTGACTACGAAACATATTTAGATTTTATGCAACTTAAATTCTACAACTAGTTACATATTTTGCGTAGTTGTTAAACATTTTTTTTTAACAAAAAGGGATTACATTCTTCCCCTTTGCGGGAGAGCTAGAAATTAGCTGTCATTATGTATCAAACCTTTAATAATTGAAGAATGGTACAAATGGACCTATTAAAATTTTTGACGGATAATTCAGCTGATAAAATAATATCCATTCTTCTTGGAACTTTCGACATAATATCAATTATATTCTCATGCGTTACTTCCACGTCTCGTTGCACGTTCAACAACGCTAACCCCTTCAATCGGTTTTCAACTGTTTTTTTTTGTAAATAAAAAATAAAAACTCTATTTTTTCCACAATAGTACGTCCACCGCAGCACATTTTGTCATTTTTAGAACTTTTTCGGTTATCATATAATTCGTGATTATTTATAATTTGCTACACCTTAATGGATACTAATAAGGCAAGAGAGGCTTGCACAAAAAGTTGAGTTAACAAGCAATAGAAAGGAACTAGTAGAATTTCCTATTGGATATCTACACATTTTCTTACATATTTATAAAGTTTCCATATACTTACACACATTACTTAAGGTGCTCCCTATAAAAATTACCTTTTCTTCCACCCAAATAATAATCGCTCTAATTTACGACTAGCACAGAAGCATTTTGGCTCCAAACCACATTACGCGTAAAGTAAAAAAAAATAACTTTAAATATGGAGATCAACATGGACAATTTAGAATAGATGAAAATATTTTTTCAGTAAATTATCTAAATTTTTTTAAACCTGACAAAATAACTCAAATAAAAAGATATTTGACGCAATTTCAAGAAAACTACCTGCTTAACTTAGCCTCATACCTTACTAAATTGCTTAAACTATTTAAATTTAATGATTCGCGGGTACTCGTTTTTTTTTGTATATATGAAGTGTGATGCACCCTAATGTAGATATATTTAACCATGAGGCAGGTGAATCCACGCGCCGGTGCAGCTATGCGTCTTTCAACAATGTCTAGCTTCTACTTTCTAAGGTAGAAATTTCACACATAAATCACAATTTTACGTAGAAGTTGTAGACAAAGTTACAATGCTTTTATTTATATACTCAACTATGGGGGCTACCGTCCTAGAATGTTACGTAATTTATTCGATTTATTTTACCACAGTCAAGCCTACAAATTCAATGTTATTTCATAATGAAATACATATGTACATATAGATAGCTCTGCGTGCTATTGCAAACAAATGATTTTAGGAGGTGATGCAAATGCACACCAGAAGCGACATCTCATTAATGGGGTTATACAAGAAGTGGTACATATCTTAGAAACTGCTGTGCTCACGACAAACAAGGGCAAGCCACCCTAAAAACTCTGACTCGGTCTCAAGAAATTCGGAGACAGTAGCGAACTGTCGCTAATCATTTAACGTGATAATAAAGCAGTTTGATTTATGTATATCTTTTGCGATTTCCGGGGCACTGTTACATACCAGGTAACGAGAAGGCAGACGAGCTCGCAAGAAGGAGTACTTCCGTACCTCCTTCATCGGCCCGGAAGAGGTTGGGCATGCTGCTCGCTTCCTGCAAGCTTAGGATTAGGGAGTTCTTTCTCAAAAAGCGAGTATGCTGTGGAAATGCAGCGGGACTTGCAATACATCGAAACTTATGTGACCTAAATGGGACATAAGACAATCCCAAGAACATCGCTCGCTAAGTAGGAGAGAATTGTCTCTAGCTATGGGAGTACCCACAGGACGATTTCTGTAGAAGCTGCTATGACTAGGATGATTCAGAAGCTATTAAATATCTAATATGTGATTGCTCCGCACTTTGTAGGAGACGACAGAAATTCTTGAGTTCCGGATTTCTAAATAGCTTAGATGCGGTTGCAGAAGTGAAAACACGTCAGCTACTCAAGTTCGTCGATTCAATAAACTGTTTCAACGGGACCTAAGGGTCAAAATTTAGATATATTTGGTATCACAACGGGCTCATATGTGCTTGCTCACTACCAGCCGTCACCTCAACCTAAGTACTCTGTTCTCGTTCCCCTTTCCCGTGTAGAATCAACAATGTAGCGACAGATTTTGTTCACAAAAACTGTGTATGTATGTCTGTTTTCTTCCAATCGTGTGTATTCTTTCCAACGTACATGCATACATATAAGAATATTAGTGTGTACTCTTTCTAACATATATGTATAACAACTTGTTTCTTCTGAGAACTGAGACTCTCCACCAGTAAATCAGTTGGTACGTCACAGCCAGGTTAATCTCCCGAATTTCACATCAATTTGCGTAATATTGTATTCTATTATTCTTGGTACTATCCTTTACGGCTTGGATTGAAAAATTATTTCACAAATTTATATTTATTCAATTGGGATTCGAAGTCGTAATCTAACATCTCGACACTCGTGTTTTCAGTGTTTACATTCTCATTTTCGAGCAAATTGACAATCGCAATGAAATAGGCAATTTATGTTAAGAAATAAAACTGACAGAGTTTTAATTTCTAGCTAAAGGCAACATTTTTGTTTTTAACCTGAACTGAACAGTATCGATATAGTACTCATTTAAAATAAAATACTCGATACCAAAAATTTTTTAAATTTATTCAGTGCGTGTATATACTTACATAACTAGATATTTATTATAGTATGCACATTTTTCTTCAAAAATTTGTTATGATATTTGAGTCCGGATCACAAGATTATTGAGTAAAAAAGCATGTTCCCACCGTACGTAATTCGCTCTCGGTAATTTGCGAATTACCCTGTTTACACGGCTCATTCCGTAATTCACTTTGATAGCTTGGTCTTTGATATCCGTAATAATAATAATAATTTCGCGCTTACATAATAGCTTGATGTTTGCCCAAACTTCACCGACAATTTGTGGTGTGCATCTTGATGTTGTAACACAAATTGAGGGGCCTACAGTTTTCCGACTCCGAACGGGAAATGTTTTTTGTGAGAAGTTTTTTCATGGCAGAAACACATTCGGAGGTTTGCCATTGCTTGCCGTTGTGGCTATCGATATTAGAAAAAATTGTCAGCCTAGAAAGCTAGGCGATAGAAGTGAAACTACGTGTATCTCGATGGGCACCTGAAATGAAAATACTCACCCTTGCCAGCAAGTTTTATGAGATAGAAATATTTCCCCGATAACAGAAGCCACTATTCATTATTCTGGGCTTTTTAAGGGTGTTAGGTTAATGAAAAAAGATAGTTGATGTTTTCGCCTCCATTTATAAAAAATCTGTTCATTCACTTCCATACTTTCATGTTCAAGAAAAGATACAATTGGTTTGTGGTATGAAAAATATGAAATGAAAACTCGTGATTGTAAATTATTGAAATATCTTGAGAAAATTGCATCTGTTGTCGTGCCTGATCTGGTTGTTGAGTCTTTGGGATTATTATTCATTTTTAAATTAAATTTACTTTCTAAAAATTGTACAAGTGGTTGAGCTTTTTCCAAGGCAAAATTGACATTAAAATTACCGCTTAAAATCATTGGCATAGTGTGCAAATCTTCTCCTAATTATGCTGCACCAGAGGGAGTATATGCCAATAATGCTCTATGTATGAATTTATTATATCGTTAATTCTCTGGTTGCCACACTCTATCCGCCCCTCCACGCATGCTACCCCTCTCTCGTTTTTTCCTACTCCGAATCTGTCGCGTTTTCGTTTCTCTCCCATGTCTCCTTCCGTCCGACTGCCCCACCACGCGCGCCATCCCCTCAGTTTTCCTGTCGCTTTTTCGTTTCATTCGATATTGGAATTACAGCCTAACGAGCGCAAAGAAGTTTTACTTCAAAAACTTTTCTGTAATTTTTGATGGATGTAACTTGCCTCGGGCGGAACTCGAATCCGAGACCCCCGAATGAAGCGCGGACGCGCTACCCACTCGGCTACGGCGGCTGCTGTGAATATTGATGATTGAAAAATAATGTAAGTTATTATTTTATGCAAGAATTTATTATAGATTATATCATCTGCTTTCAAATATTGTTATGAAAATTGGCGTAATTAGACCCGTATTGGCAGGTGGATGACAAATGGGATAAACCTCTCGTGGGAACATTGTGTAAATGTTTGTTTTTTTTTTTAATTATGAGCTCTTTGAAAACGCTATACAACTGGGCAAACATAACAAGACGTAATGCGGAGGAACAAAAAAAATTAAATTATACTGTCAAAAATCCTGTTTATTTTGCAATCTGTGTGTGTTTGCTTACCGCCCTGTCTGTGTGTAGTGAATAGTGTCGAAGTTATAAGGATTACAAAACTAAAAATTAAGATTACTGAAAAAAAATTTCAAACAAAAAAGCTGTTAGCAATTTTAGAATATTCCTTACCAGTTTTTTGCTTATGTCTTTTTTACGCGCATTAATTCAAGTTGTCACTGAAAAAGATGTATTACCCTAATCTAATTGCGTTCTTCTTTAGTTACAATATAAGAGCAGATAGTTCTAATGCTATACCTTTATATACATATATACTTACATATTTTTCACTACGAATTGGCATCCAGCTTCTCACTGGTTGTGTGATTGATTACACATTTAATTTCCATGGTGATGGGTTTTCGGGCATTTCTCCATGCAAAGGAAAAGAGTGTGAATTTAAAAGGACATTAAACGATTGTGTGGTGAAAAACTATGAAATAGGAAGTTCGTACCAAAAAAAGGTTTAAAAATCAAGCGCCTGGGTTGCTGAAAAATCAATCTGGGAGGAGGAAGCGCACTTCATATATTTGGATACATATGAATGAACTTAAGTATTCAACTTACGAGTATCACAGCTGCTACTGGCTTTAGTTGCGCTCGAACGCCTTGCTGATGGATGAGTGGAAGGATGAATGTGTTAGTTTTAATTAAATTTTCATAAGAATATCAATTGCTTTAGCTAAACCCAACACCGGCTTGGGCGACAGCTTCGATGAAATCGCTTTTTAATGTGACAGGGATCGATGGGATTGACCAAACACAATAACGGGCGAAATTCGAAAATCGATGTACATATACACACAGCAATGTCTGGATTTCTTACCTTTTTTGTGGCCCCACCATGTCAGTAGCTCTAGCGGCTTAATATCAATTATTTGTTCTAACTGTACCGCAAATTTAATTAAATCCATGGTCAACACCTTTGATATACCGCACGGCTTAAGGGAAAGTAATAAAAAGTAATTCTTAAACACCTTTTAAATATGTAGCTGCACAAAGGCGATCGCCAAAGTAAATAAAATATCAAATGTAACAATGTAGCAAAATATGTAATTAAAATCTAAGCGCTTACATACTCGCTGAAACGGTAGTGACAAAGAGCATACAATGAATGTCCTATTGTTTTACTTTTCGTAAATACGGTTACCTCTACAAAGAATGCTAACCAAAGCCGAAATAAGAAATAAGAAATTAAAATAAAAAAATAAGTAGAGCAAAAGATATACGCATGCCGCATACTTTGATGCGGCTATAACCTTTTACAGCTGACTTGCAAGCGGACGACTGAGAATCAACAAACGGATGAAGGAACAAGTGAATAGTCTAAGTTCGGTTGAAACTGAGTTTTAAATACCCGGCGCATGTTTTTTTTTTTCAAATAAACAGTCGATTTTTATTTTTATTTTTGTAAATTATCGTTATATGAGAAGTGGACGTGGTTTTTATCTGATTTTTTGGAGCTGCGCCTACTGAGTTTAAATGCAAAGCGTGCACCAAATTTGGAAGCTATGAAAAGGCTTCCATAGCCCTCTATAGCTGTAAGAGAGCCATAGGCAAGAAATGGAACCTTAATCATGGATCTGTGGATGGATATTTACAGCAGTCGTTAGATTAATTCTCCTATATGGAGTGGTCGTATGGTGGCCTGCATTAGAAAAAGAAACTAACCTCAGGTTATTCACCAAGGTGCAAAGATCTAGTATGATCGGAATAAGCGAGGTGCGCAGAACGACGCCTAGTGAGGCATTGAACTCTATTTTAGATCTCCTGCCATTGGATTTAGTAGGACAATAGATGGCTGTGACTGCTCTGCGATTAAGAGGGACATCCCAGTGGCATCCCGAAAGCCAGAGTCACTCTTGTATATTAAACAAGTTTCGATTTATTCCGAACAGCGCGGATCGATGTACTTTGAAACAGGTTTCTGAAACGACCTTTCTTACAAGAATTCCAAGTAGGGAGGAGTGGAAACAAGAATTTAACACTCCACCTGATAGTATTGGCATCTATAGAGATGGCTCGAAACTTGACGGTAAGGTGGGAGTAGCCGTTTTCTCGCGAAATCCTACCCTGCAAATTTCCTTTAGGTTACCAAACCACAGCTCTTTCAGTTCTTTCAATTTTAACTCAAATATAATAAAATATCGCAATATTTTGATTTTCATAAAAGACACTATTATGTGGCGTGGTTATTATCCGAACTCACTAATTTCACCTTGGGTCGACGACAATGTGGTTGCAATATCTTATATATAATAATTTGGTTGAAATATCTTATACATATATAATATATGAAAAATATAGTACCCTAGGCACTCATGCGCTCGGGTATAAAAAATCATACTTGGGAAAATTCAGAAGTGGCATCTTAATGAAATGTGAAGGATATTCCTTGAGGGAGAGTTAATGCAAATAATAAATAAATTAAAAAATAATTCAAAGAAATGCGACAATCTTCTTGTTGACTGTTGTTGATAAAGTTAATTGTTATAGTATTTTTTTAATTTCCTTTTTTCTGTAAGCGGCTGCACCAAACATAAAAATCACTGTGTTGCTAGTTTTATTTACTTTATTATATTAAACTCATTTTTCCAACTACCAAGGCATGCCGCAAATAAACAAACCTATTGCATCCAAAAGAGTGGCCAAACAGCCTCCAACATTGTCTGTGCAGCCTTGTGTATCATCTTTGTAGGCGTTGATGTGCTTGCACAAATATTTACAGAATTTTAACAGTAGAAAATTGAAAACAGCATCTTTTAGCGCCTCCAGCGTGAGTCTAAAGGTGTAGGTGGTTGTTAGGTAAAATTATCTAGCTGCAATGGAAAAAAATGTAAACACTGCTATAGCGATAAGACCAGCTTTTTTTTACTGAGGCAATGTTTGTTTGCGCAAGCGCGTAGTATCGTTTAAATGTTCCCACTGAGTTTTGTGATAACTTGCGGGTACTAAGGAGCAGCTTGTTGGTTCTTTTTTTGGCGGCAAATTAAAAGAAGTCAAAAAGTGGGTTATTTGCTATATCTACATACATACATATGTACATACATAGTTCATAGGCAAGATGGTTTGATCAACGGAATTAAGTAGTTGAAGAAAGGAAGCCGCGTACATTTATTTGCCTAACGGAACGAATTGTACTTGATTCCGTGTATACATGTGTTGCAATTATATTTGCTGTTTAATAAAGCGATCTAGATGTTCCGCTTTACCAGTTTTCGGCTGGACTTTGAAGATTTCTTCACTGCTGAATGCACCAGCATTGTGCTCAGTGCCTTTGAAACTTCCGATTAAAATTTTGCACCAAAAATTGTCGGCTGTTTATTTGGATAAAGGTTAAAGTAAAACTATGTTCTCAAATATGCATTTTTTACTATTAGATTGCTTGATCTATACTGCTTATAATATTACATACATTTTGAGGCGGATGGCTTTGTAAGAGCCAATTTGACTTTCATACAATTTTTTGTATAAATAAAGTAAAGACCCGTTTCTTTGTAACCGATTTGCAAAAGAGCACTAGGTAGGATAACGAATTGGATGTAATGCTACTGCTCGGAAAAATGATAGCCGACCTGAGATGTAGTGTTGGAAAGTGAAAAAACTGCGCTATTGTGAATGGCCCGAAGAAAATACATACGAAATTTATATTGAGACCAAATTCGCTTTTATTTGCATAGTATTTTTAAATATATAACTAAGTTAAACTAAAGTTTGTTTGCACAACTATTTTCTGTGCTTAAACAGCACTATCACGAAAGATGCATACTGCACTGCTTTTGCCACTAAGGGTAATTTTATCTGATTTGGAGCGTTCTTTTACAAGTTGGGTGCAAAGAAACGGGCCTTAAGTTGTTTCTGCTGCGTTAAAATGAAATAGGATATAATTGATAACGCACCGTGAATAGTAAGAGGTAAAAGAAGAAGAGTGGCTAATAATCAACAAACGAAAAGAGTTAACTCCAACAATATATTTTATTTATAGACATATTTTATTTTTTTTTTTCGTTTTCCGGCCCCTTTCACTATCTGCAATAGAAGATGTTGAGTCGATTTTGCATAATAGCCGTTTGATGTTGTTGGAGTTGAGTCATCCATTCCTGAATTTTTTAATAAAATACATAGAAAAATTCTGCATTATTTACTAATTTTGTCCTTCTGCTGTCGCCTTTATTCAAGAAATATATATAAGTCCATATCATGAAACAATAACTAAAAGTATTGTACGTTGTGACAACACCAATTTGAACCCTATCAGCTCAATGTTGTGTTTTGGAAGTACGTGAGAATCGGGGCAAAATTAAAGCCGTGTTAGAAAATACTAGTAGATTTCCCACATTTTCGTTACCCACCGTACTTCTTTCCTTCTGAATATTTATATAGAGATGGCGCTTTTTAAATAGAGATGGCGTTAAAAAAAGAACTATCTTAAAACTGACGAACACGAAGGGAAAATTTGAGCACTTCCATAGGAAAAAGCAGGAGAACGGGAAGCGAGCATATTCACAGGAAAAATTTTTAACAATCAGGCAGAATTTTGATAGGAAAAAACGATCGCAGGTGTAGTGCAAATTTCAAATTTCTTTTTATAGTTTTATTTCACAATATAATTTAGCATTTAGTATTTAATTAATAAATTCTTTAACTCAATTTCACCGGAGAGATTTGGGGTATTGTCAGTGTATAACTACAAAAGCTTACTAGCTAGAATTACAAACATGACCCGATACTAACTAAATACTAAAAGAAAACAAAAATAAAACCCATTGGTAATAAGACATAATAAGCCTTGATAAAAAAAATCTGTTTAGCTCATTAAGAGCTCTTGTAATTTGAATTTGAATCAGCAACTATGTCGTAAATAAAGAAAATAAGTGACTTCAAAGTGATGAGCGTACACCAGAAAGGTTCTACAAAGTTAAGCGGTTGGACAACAAAAGGAATGAATCTTCATTGAGCAATTGATGTACTTAGTCCTGCCATAAGTTCTGTAACAAGTTCAGGCCGTCATAAAAATTAAACTATAATAACAACTTTTTTTAAATAAAGCTAATTTTATTTAGTAATGCATATATTAAATGTGCGATGCACAACATTTTATTCGAAATGGCTTTTTTACAAGCCCCCAAACGATTCGGCCATTGATCAATACTCGAAGCAGTACGCACAGTTTCTATTGGTATTGACGACGCTACTCGAGCCAAAGATTTTTTGAGACTCTCCAAACTTCTGTGGAGACCATGTTCTCCAACTTTGACCACAAACGGTACTCCAATGGATTCAAATCGGAATGAATGAATGAAAACAGGAATATTGCTTTTAAGCCCCTGCTGGGTGGCTTTTGCCTTGTGTGCTGGAGGAGGAATTTGCTGGAAGATCCAATGCTCTCCATCGGAGAGAGTATTGCTTAACTGCTTTAAAACGCCTTCTATTTACCACCAAACCATTGCAGCAGCTGGAGGGTGACCACGTTGAACCCTTGGATTAATATTTTTTGAGTCTTTGGAAGTTTTTGCTTGCTTATTGAAAACTTCTTCAGTAGCAAAAATTTTCTTATGTATAAAAAGAATACTTTCCTGGCCGTTTAACGCATTTACCGTTTAACGCATTTACTAAGATCTGAGCCTAATTTGCTTCAAGTGCGTTGTCAGAAGCTGACCAGTTGCCCGACGGAAGGTTTTCTTGTGGAGATCATCTCGAATAAGTCTTGATCTGGTCCATATCTCCACTTCCCTTGACATCATTTTCTGTTTTCAAAAGAGATTTCTGCGAATGCGTTCTCGAACAGTTTTTATGGCTGAATTGGTTCGAACCATGCGAAGACAAATACTTCCCTATTCTGTCATCTAAAGTAGACGTTTGGGAAACACAAAATATTAAGTTTTTTGAGAAGCTCATGAATTTCACTTTTTCTTTTTATGCGAATTTGTCCTCGCTGTATGCAGTGTAAATTTTGTAACAGAATTTATGGCAAGATTAAGTTAGTTGTAAAGAGCTTTTCTAGTGTAGGAATCTTTGAAGTCCGTAGCATGGCGCAGCAGAAAAGCTAAGTAAGAATATGTCTTCGGTACGATAAAGCTAATATGGTACTCTGAGCTGTACGAATTCATTGGCGGTAGAAAGCTGAGTGTTGAAAAGATTATAAGCAAATTATTTTAGAAAATGTTATATGAAAACATCTATTAAAATAAACAAAATTGGAAATAAAATGGCGCAAATAATTATTTACTACATTTTGAGAAACAGATTTCATTTTATGTAGGCTTTTATTAATTTTAATGAAACTTTTACTAAGTCAGAAGATAAATTCCATCAAAATAAGGACTATTTTTGTTTCTCATTAATCTTCAATCTTTCCGCCTATGTTTTTTAAGTTTCTTTCTTTCTGTGTAGACACCGTACACTGGAAATTCAGCTTCAAAAGAAGAACTGAAATAGTTTGAAAATGCTATTAGAATGGTTACTGTAGAACGCCCAAATACGAACCCATTCTGGTGTGGGTCAATTTTACCCTTGACAGCGAAAACTAATCTCTTTCACAATTTTTTCGAAAAATTTTGAGTAGAAAGTAAGTTGTGATGTGGGTCTGCAGTTTTTCTTATTACCGGATTTGAAGATCGGAGTAATGAAAGCATACTTCCATCGAAAACACCTGTGAACAGGGAAGGATTGCAGATGTTTCTTAATGGAACGTAAAGCAAAAAGATTGAAATTTATATAGCCCATCAATATCACATTTCATCGAAGGTTTCAAAGAAGATGTGCCAGTTATTATATCCAACTAGCAAACAGACACGGTTTCAAAGTATACGATTTGTGATAAGTCATCTCAACTCCCTCTAGCCATGCCTTCGCCATTTGTTACAAAACCAGGCACAGTCAAGTGCTCGTGGATATGATTAAAAATAAAAACAACTAAATAGTTTTTTTTATTAAACCCGAATTTGAGCTCGAAAACTAAAACACTGTGGCAAAATTAGAGTTTAAAAAGTTAGCGAAACGATTTATAGAACCTGCGGGTTTCCTATTTAGAGTCACACAAGTTGGAATATTTGTGCAACCTCTTTGACCGAATAAAGTTCCAAAAAGCTTTGTTACAACATTTCAGTTATCATTCATACCGGGAAATGTATTGACTTTACAAAAATTTATCAAGTGCATTGAATTTGGGCATATAATGAATATAGTTTGCTTTCGTTTTATTTTTCGTATACTGGGGCAATTATGAACACCGTTAGGGCGAAATATTTTAAAAGAAAATAAAAGCATCAAAACACTCAGACACACTTTTTATAGCAGAAACTGACATTCTGTTAACTTAAAGAATTCTAGAATTTAAAGAATCAAAATCGACGTCCCGAAAGTTCTCTGGCTTGACTCTTAGAAAATAACAGTACTGCGAAAATGTTTTTTACATCTGGCGGACTTAAGCAAAAATTGACAAGAAGACTGTGGTGGTTTCAACGATGGCCTCGTGTGTATTGTGCTTAATAACGTTTTTTTTGCTTTTTCCGTATCATACAATTTAAAGATGAAAACTATATACAATTTACAAAATCTTCAAAAAAAATTTCAGAACATCTTCAAAACATCTTTTTCATTTTACGTTGTTTTCTCTATATAAGAAAACTAATTAATGCCTGACACATTTTGGGACATTTAACACACATTTCAAAATATATCTTTTGTATTAAATGTATGTTTCACATTTTTCCTTTCAGTGCCATTAAATGTCCGAAAATTGAAAATAATCCAGGTTTTATGTGGCTAAGATGAAAAATAATTACATACATTTGCGAAGCCGCAAAAGCACAGATTCGAACCTTTTTATGCAAAAACAACAAAAAACGGGCAACCACACAAAATAACACTGAAGGTGAGCAATAAAACCATTTAAGTTCTTATCCCACTATTCGCACACATTGACCAGCATATATATCTTTGGTTATATGGAAAAGTAGCTTAAGTCAAATTAAGCTAAATTTGGCAGTAGAGTTATTAGAGTTTACTTTTTAGCTAAAAAATTTAGTAATTTAATTTATGTATTCTGTTCATTTAATTCCAATTTAATTAAGCAACTTAATTTGGCTTTCGCTTTCGAGATGTGCACTTTTAAAGGAAAGGTATATTTGAATAAAATTTATTTAAAACTATTATCCAGGGTTTTAAAGGGGGCGCCCGCCGTAGCCGAGTGAGTAGCGTGTGCGCGCTTCATTCGGTAGAAAAGGGGTTTTTAATAGCGATCGGCCCTCAGCAGGCAATAGCAAACCTCCGAGTGTATTTCTGCCATGAAAATAAAACTTCTCACAAAGTAACACACTGTAGGACCCTCAATTTGTGCTACAACATCAAGACGCACGCCACAAATTGTAGGAGAAGTTCGGCCAAAATCGCTTAAGCGGCAATAGCGCCAATTAAGTAAGTAAGTAAGTCTGGTGCAAAGTGCTCAAACCGAACGTAATTTTGTTGAACGATTTTGAAGGTAAGGCAACAATGAGCCTCTCTTGTGTAATGTTAATGTTTTTTTATACAATCAGTATGTATGAAAAAAAAAATATTTTCAGTCACGTCAGCCACACATACCAGCGTTCTAAGAGTAGACGTCCGATCATTTCCACGACGAGGATGTTAGGCTAAGGCGGACATGATAACTGTTGATAAAATTGTCTGAAAAGGAAATTTAATAAGATTGCTTAGACTTGTAATTAAAAAATAGAAAGAAGTTTGAGTTTCGTAAAATTGGTATCATAAAAACCGAAAAATCTCATATTTTTTTTCAATATAATGGGGGGAAAATTTTTTTTATTCAGTTTTCTACTGCTCATTGACTGCTTACAAATATTATGCATTCCCATAAAAAAATCAAGTCAATCTCTTGATAAATCCACATAAATGGGCAGAATATTCGTGGCAACACCTGCGCGAGTCAGCGCCTTTTGGACAATTTTCGTGCTTCGGTTCTTCGTTTGTGGATGTCATTTGCAAAATTGTTGCGACAATATCATTCTTCATTACACTTACTGAATCGATATTACGCCTTATGGCCAGGCCATAATACTTTGTCATCTTTTTTATCAAACCATAAGTAAGTTTTCCTTTATCAAGTTTGTTTTTCTCTCTTCAAGTTTCGAAGTCTTCTATCCATTCTTTTCTCGACATGGCCAACGCTTTCGTTGCAAAGAGATGAAAGTTTACGGCAAGTTCGGCTTTGTTCAACTTATTTCCATTAAACATACACTTTGCGGCCTTGCTGGTCGTCTAATTGACGCCTTCCATATATTGGATAATTCCCCATTTCGGAAACTAACTCGCTATAATAAAATATGTAATAAATAAATCAACACACACGAAATTTCGGAGAACGATCGATCTGCGGTTGTGAAGGCAAATACGCAAGAAGAATGCATGGCTGTTTAAAACAAAAGAACGTTAGCGTGCCCACCGAAATTCCGCGAGACTACTCTAGAGATTCAATACTAACAATTAAGCGAATAAAATAAAATCGGTTTCTTTTGTAGTGACGCCCTTATCTGACTTTAATAAGAATGATTTCAGGTAATTTTTTTTTGCTGGCACAAGCTAACCTAAATATTAAAAAAATTGCCTATATCTTCAAACTATCATATTCGACATAAGCTACTTTTCCATATAGACACAGATATCTACATATGATTATAAGAAGTTTTGCCAAAGAATCATACAATTGTATGACTGCAATGTAAATATGTATGTATTTATTGTACTTAAGGGGCTAAATAAACAACACCTTGCAGTGATTTGCAATTGTCATATTTAGAAGAAATCCTTGTAATATTTTTCTCATGGAGCTGTATGTACGTATGTTGCAAAAATGAATGAATATTCATGGTTGCGAGAAATGTACATATAGTGACAATAGTAGCATTGCAAGAATAGAATGCAGATTCTTAAGAATATAATCAATTTTTGGGGATTAACAGACGGACTTCCTCCCTGTCGACTACCATACCTATTTGTTATATATTTTACATACTTACATTCATACGAACGCATATGTACATATATTGTACAAATGTGCCTAGGTGTAACGCTGCCGGTGTAGAGTAAACAAAAACGTCTGAAAGACCGACAGCGACACAGTCACAGCTTTAAGAAGGATCAATCTGTACTTTCTCGCACATTATACCTGTTCTCGGACTGAGTCCTAATAAAAATTTCAGAAGCAAAAGACATACGAATTGCATGTAAGAAATACAAAAACACATATGTACTATATGCATGCACATGAATATCTATGTATACAGTGCACGCTCGATAACGTGAACTAATTAAAACCAAGGGAGTTTACATAAACAAAAGTGTTTAGGTTTTGGAATGTCAAACAAGTGCAAAGTTACTGAATATTCATTGATTTTTCGACATCAATTTTTCACCCTGTGGGAAATACAGAAGATAAAAAAGAAGGAGTTGTTATTATTTTGTAAATTCATACATTGTATATTTTAATTCACATCTTATTGCTATTTGGCATATTGATTTATCACACTTTCCTTTCTGTAAAAACCCGAGACTTTGAGCTTTTTCATTTAATGCCAAATACATAATTTTTTTCGATGTCATTTTTACGCAGCAATTTTAGGACGAAATGCTCGATGCTAAACCAAAATTGCAACGGAAACATTTCGCAAATTAAACACAACCACAAATAAAATGCGTAACTTAACTATTTAGGATTTTCCAGGTACAATATTATTTGAGATCACTGAAAACTGTATGTAAATATTGAAAGGTTTATTGTTCATGTTCAAAACAAAAAAACACGAGCCAGAAGTAAAACTTCTTTGTAGTAATTAGTAGTAGCATTAGTAAAAATAGGTAAAAATAGTGGTAGAAATTAGTAGAAATAGTGGTAGTAATTAGTAGTACCATTAGTAACAATTGTGGTTCAAATCAGTAAATATAGTGGTAGGAATTAGTAAAGCGGTGCTGACGATTTTTTTAATTTTTGATATTTCTTACTCTGGCCAGGATTCGAATTCGAGACATACATGCACGGCATATCACCGCTAATAATTCACAAAAAACTTAACTATTCAAAATTTATAGCCTAACACTGTGCACATAACAAATTGGCGCTAATTTCTAATTTCATAGCAAATGATTTTTGAGTTGGACGGAGAGACGAGAATTGTAAAATATGTTTTTTTTTACAATGCAATACTGCGATTTGTATATTAAAAATACAAAATTTGGTATTAGGCTACTATAAATACTCGAGACCAGCACTTTGGTCTGTGTATCCGAATAATACATATATTTTACTTACTCGAGGTCGTGAGTAAGAACGCGAATCAGCACTCGATTCGATTCGGCACTACGCTAATGTGTCTAATGCAGTTTTCTTACTCTGCAGAATCTTTAAAATTCATCCGAGTAAATTCCCAGTTTAATCAGGTGATAATTCAACTTACATAGTCCTGCAAGAATTCCTGTAATAATTATTCTTTGTACCCGAGTTGCAAAAGAATACAAGGTAGGATAACGAATTGCACGTAAAGCAACAACACTAACTCGGAAAAATATGCGAGTTGAGCGAACTCGGTAAAATGATATCCGACCTGAGATATAGTGTTGCGAAGCTAAAAAACTGCGCTATTGTGAATGAGCCGTAAAAAATGCATGTGAAATTTCAGTTTATCACCTAATCCATAAATAAATAAATCAACAAAAAATTAACAAAGAAATATATCGCGTCTTTCGATTAAATTGTGAACAGGGCTGCTTTTGCACGTAAATGAAATTTTATCCGAGTTGGAGCGTTCTTTTGCAAGTCGGTTACAATAAAACGGGTCCATTGACCTTTGATAAGTTCATGTATCATCCAAGCTCCTTTAGTTGTCTCAGTATTGTTCACTGAGGACTTCCTCCTCTTTTTTCGTCAAATATGGATAGCATATTTTGCGAGTTTATTCTTTGTACCCGAGTTGCAAAAGAACACAAGGTAGGATAACGAATTGCACGTAAAGCAACAACACTAACTCGGAAAAATATGCGAGTTGAGCGAACTCGGTAAAATGATATCCGACCTGAGATATAGTGTTGCGAAGCTAAAAAACTGCGCTATTGTGAATGAGCCGTAAAAAATGCATGTGAAATTTCAGTTTATCACCTAATCCATAAATAAATAAATCAACAAAAAATTAACAAAGAAATATATCGCGTCTTTCGATTAAATTGTGAACAGGGCTGCTTTTGCACGTAAATGAAATTTTATCCGAGTTGGAGCGTTCTTTTGCAAGTCGGTTACAATAAAACGGGTCCATTGACCTTTGATAAGTTCATGTATCATCCAAGCTCCTTTAGTTGTCTCAGTATTGTTCACTGAGGACTTCCTCCTCTTTTTTCGTCAAATATGGATAGCATATTTTGCGAGTTTGTCTGGGATCTATCTCGTTCCATTCAATGCCAATATGTCTCAGAACCCCAGGAACCCTAACCACCAAGAGTGTGAAGCTTATTAATGCACTCCAAGTGAATACTTCTATGGCATAATTTCATAAGTAATTGCCGATTACGGTTGGTTGCTGAAACTTTATTGTCATCGGTAACTGCGCAGAATGACATTCGGGTTTAATAAAACCTAATTTATTGTTAGAAATGCACAACGTAATCAAACGATGCTGACATTAAGAAGTCATTATTAGGTTTTTAAGCCTAAGTTTTTTAATTTTAATTGTTTTTTAAACCCTCTTCGAATAATATCAATTTGTCATATTTGATTCATTCTTTTGTTTAAACGAATTTAACTTTTTCAATAGGTGGCAACTCCTTAAAAAAATTGCTTATACTGTAATAAATATAACGGACTATATAAATATGTACATATATGCGAAATATGTTCAGTCCTCGGCGATGTGTGATTTACCTTATTTATTTAAGTGACTATAACCATTTTAACAACTATTTAACTATTTTGAAAATATATCGGGTAGCTTATAAGCCAAATATGTGCCACATTTTATACAAATCCGTCGAACATACTCACACATAAACTTTCACATTTATATTATTAGTAGAAATTTCTTTAACTTTGGAAACGTGGATACAAGTTTCAACCCTGTGCATTTCTCGAAAAGCGATTGCTTAAATCTTTTTTCATTTGACGTCAGTATAATAGAATTTCCGTTGCCTTGCCAGTTTATTTGAATCAATTTGATTTAACGTATTATGATTTTTTCTAATTTATTAAACCGGTAGAAACGCTATCCAAAATTATTTTTGAAATTACACATTCTTAAAAATTGTAGTTTGGCACTCATGTTGTAAAATTGTATATATTCTTTTAATTTAACTTAATTTACGTGCAATGGTGGCAACCTTTTTTAAAAGTATTTTTAACATTAGTTAGATGCGATTTAACTTATTACAATTTTGATAAATTTTTTACGCAGGTCGAACTCTCCAAAATTAGTTTAAAAATTACGCATTGTTAGAATTTGTAGTTTACTTTTAATTGTTTATTTTTTTAATTTAACTTAATTTGAATTTAAACAGGAGGCAACATTCTTTCAAATTTGGGAAATTAAACTTTATTGAGTTTCTTTCATTTGATACCCATATTGTAGTATTTGATTTCATTCATTGTTGTAATTGAATGTAGCCTTTTAAGCAGATGGCAACTCTCTATAACCTATATTATGAACTACATCACCTATATAATGGACTACATATGTGCCAAATCTTATCCAGATCTGTCCAGTCGTTATATATTTAACATTATGTGATTTAACTAATTTTTTTAAGTGACTATTGATTGAATTTTTTAACAGGTAACAGCTCTCCATATAACATAGCCCATGTTATAGCGTAGGGAGTAGGCTATTTGTGTGCTAAATTTTGTACAATTGCGTCCATCCAATTGGGCCTGAAAAGGTAACAAAATACTCACACACAAACACACAATCTTTCACATTTATAATATAAGATGGATGTAGGGATACTATGCAACCAGGATTTAAAGGTTTAAAACTGAAATCATTACCAAGCAGGGACATTCCCTGTTTGGTAATGATTTCAGTTTTAAACCTTTAAATCCTGGTTGCATAGTATCCCTCGGATTACAGTTTCAGGGTACTGTTTCGCAAGAGCGTCAATCTTCACACGACTCAGCCACCTTTCTGCGCCGATTTGGTACTACTCGCCCCTTCGAGATAGCCCTCTTCTCATAGCTCCTGTTATGCTGAAAGAGCCCACGTTGATAGATTCAACCTTCCCGGCTTCCTCGGTATGCATTTGACTTTTCAGTAGAACATTAGTTCTAACGTTGTTGTCTTTATCGAATGATTTTAATACGAACAATGTGAGGCAGGTTGGCCCGCAGGATTTCTAATGAAGTGGGTCCTTCTTTCCGACCTTCGGGATAAAAAGTACCTTCGCTTTTCTCCATGCCTGATAGCATTAGCAGTTCTAATGCATCCATATCTGGTCTAGAAACGCAATTCAACTATTTAAAAGTGTATTTACCTAATTTTCCTCAAAACATGCCTTAGCTCTAAAAAGCAACCGATTGAGTTTGTCACTTTACACAAAATCATTTATAACATTTACTAAGCTAAATTGCGCTCCTCTTCAAATAAAATTTGATAGCTCAATCACTTAAGAAGCAGTGTAATTACTCAGGCATTCAGTAGTTGGTCGTTTACTTATTTGCTTTACATTACCCATTTACCCCATAGCCAACCGATTGCTATGTATTGCTTCTTTTAATGCTTGCCTTCTTAGAAATGGTGGGAATCGCAAATAGCGACAAGATGAGCGCCAGCCAGAGCAGAACGCAAATGACAAACAATTGTCAACAGTTTGTATCAACATTAATCAAAATCATCACTTCAATTTGGTTTCATTTATTTATTTTTCGGGAGCTTAAATTTCAAGGGAATCGACATTTAAAAATTAAATTTAAAAATGGTGTTGTAGAAATGATGAATGTTAGAGTGAAGTGTCTGTGTGGGACTCATTAGCATGCAAAAATGCAGATAAGCTTCAAAACAATAAAAAAATGCATCGAAAAATTTACTCATATATTGAAAAAGTAGTAAATTAGCTTTTGTCAAAAAACTACGAACAATAAAAGCTTAAATTTATTTAAAAATCGCATTTTATCTGCGGGAGACTCGCATTGCTTTTGCTTTCAATTACTTTCTATTGTAATTTTTGCTGACGAATTGAAAGCTGTTTGCGCAGAATTAGTTAAGTAATGGAAAGGGTGAGGGCTATAGAGTCGTTGTACGAGTATCACATAAATTTCGTAAACATCAATCACTGTCATTCGAGATTATTTCCACTGATGAGGATGCAGATGCGACTGCTGCACGGAGGCTGATAGACAGGGGGAAAAAGTAAAATTAGAGAATTTTACCAAATTGAAATGATTAAGGAGTAGAAGTATGACGATGATGTTTAAATACATTTTAAGAGATGACAGCAACAAAAATGTAGGGCTTTTTGAGAGCGGCGGACACTAATTTACTCTGGGAAATCATTTGCTTTGCATATTTAAATGGATATGAAATCAGCCTTGGATTAGTAAAGTTAAGCGAAGAAATTTATATGGCATAAGTACTATGTAAAGTTGATGGAATGCAAAAAAACATTTCCTTTTATTGTCAGTTGTAATTTCAAAAAGATGAGCGTGCCGTCAAACTATTAAAAACTCTTTGAAACTGTACTCTTACATTTAATCTTTTCTTCAATTTTAGGCCTTTTAGTAGTAGAATTTTTTTAAGTACATATAATATAGAGGCTTTTTTAACAGCTACGATAATTATGCATAAAACGAACATTATATTCTTAAGCTATCCGATTTTATTGACGTTGTTCGAGACTTAGGACTAATAAAGCTCAATTATGCGGATCAAGATTAAAACAGTGGGATCTAATATTTTCGCATAAGACAAGAATATTTTATTTTTCCACATATGATCTTTTAGTTTTTGCAATGAGGCTACAGGACCTCTTCAAGAAGAACGGATACTTTTTATTGATTCTTCTAAGACAATGATAATAAATGTAACACACATAAAAGAAAAGTATAAAAAAGGAGGTAGTACATACTTTAAAAAAATCCTCACTACCTAAGGAATATACATATGTGCTGATCTAAAGTTCGCAGCTATACTTAATGGATTACAGGTATCATATAGTACATTTTTCAATTTTTTATGTGAATGAGACAGTCGTTCAAAATTACGTAGTGAAAAATTCGTCACAAAGGAAAATATACACAATTTTTCTGCCACCACTTCAGATAACGCTGGGACTCATGAGAGACTTTGTAAAAGCTATAAACAAGGCCGGTGAAGAATGGTCGAATCAGTGACACGAAGTTGAAAGAAGGAATTTTTGTAGGTATGTGGATTCTAATTCAAAGATAATTAGATAAGAAAAATTACTTGTGAGGCTTTAAGTGTGTAATAATTTCCCTAGCAATACAAAAACTCTAGGATGCGATATGTTACTCAAAATTTATTTTGTACGCTCGCACTTAAATTTTTTTCCCTGAAAATTTTGGAGCCGTACTGTATATATATTGATATATTGTATATTGAAAGACGACACTATAATGCTGAATATTTTGTGAACGTAAATGTTATTTTGTAGATTCGAAATATTTTATAAATCTGGTATATCACATTGAGTCTGACCAATGCGAAATATCGCAGTGAACAAATTGCAAGGACCTCCCTCCGATCATACATATTTTCAGCCTCAATCAAGTTTTTTTTCAGATTTTTCGATTACCTGCCTCGCTACATAATTTGTATTGTAAAGATTTAGTGCTTGAAAGAAGCCAACAAAAAATTAATAACAAATTAAATAATAATAATATGTAGTTAAAGGGCAAACGCGTAACCAGAACTGTTACCAAATCTCCATCTACCAGCCACTTGAAATTTACCAAAAACCACCTACATTCCGAGGACAGTAAACTAATAGTAGCTATGAAAACCATGAAGAGTGAGTTATATATAAATACGTTTACAACTATGTACATTAAGGTGTATCTCGCTTGATAAAAAAAAACATTGTTTCTCCAAAAAGCTTTACATTTTAAGTCAATCTGAAAACATTGTCTCTCAAGACTCAGTAATTTGAAACTAAAAGGTGAAAATGCATTTACTAAAAGATTTAAAAAAAAGTTATCAATTAATGGCCTAGCTTGGATGAAAAATTAAACTTAAGTGAAAGTTTCCTTTTTAATAATAGCATATAATGGAAATGAGTTATTTAATTTTTGCAATAAAATTCCCATTACTTTAAACTAGTTTGCAGAATTTTTTAAAAACAACGATACATATCTCTTAACACTTTTATATGACCTAAGTAATTCCATGTTTACACGAAATAGAGTGGCGCGCCGAGACACTCAATCGAGTGCTCTTTTTATTTAAATAGTAAACCGATTTGTTGACCGAGTCAGTGAAATAATATACTCATTCGAATTACGTTTTGTTTACTGGCTCGATCACTACTTCCCCGCTATACATATTCGTTTTCTTCCAACAATGCTTCATTGACTCGCTCATCACATGTGAATACGCATTTTACAAAAAAAAAAAAAAATTGTGTGATAATTTTTTTGATGTTCTAATAAGCTGAATCAATGAGGTGATCATGTTTTGTAAATATTACATCAATTTGGTAGGCACTCTCCATCCAAGAATGATAGAAAACAAGATTGCTCCTTCCACGCTGAGAGCTACTGAGAGTGACATAATAATAGCTAGAAAAGAAAAGAACAAAGAAAAAATTCTAAAAATGAAGAGGGAGAAGCGCAGAGGAAGCGGACAAACGGCAGAATAATTGAAAAGTTTTCTTAGCATTGTTTGTGTAAAATGCTTTTATTTCGTCAGCGAATGGGTGAATGCTGTCTATCGACCAAGAGAGGACTAGCGGTACGCGGAAGGCACATCTTGTATTTAATCGTTCTTGCTCTCCACCCGGCTGAGAGCTTCATTCCGGCCTATTCCTTTTCAAATCGACTAGTCCGCGCAGGTCAATTTTTTTGTTATCTCAAATATGTTATGGTTTTTAGTCAAAATTAGGAGACACATATTTTTTCTTTCGACTGACACTTTTTTGCGATTTTTCGGTGATTTAGTGTTTGCGGTAAAAAATCGATTTTTTGTAAAACGCACAACTTTTCTAACAATTTTCCACTTTTCACAATTTACAACGCTTGTATTCACTGAAACTGATAAATAAAATAGGGCACAATTGCTTATTAATTGTGAAACATTTTTTTTTCCAAAATTTAATTTTTCGAAATTTACATTTTTATGGTTTGCACTCTAAATACTGTTAGCCAAAATATTTTGTTTAGAAAATATGGAATTTTATTTGGGATCGTGTTTTACCTCAGCCAAGGTATCGTAACATTGGTCCCATAACTATCGCCCTTGACATAAGGTAGAATGCTATTGAAGATGGGCGAAAACAGATAATAACCACGCCCTCATAACATTTCAGAAACTATAAATTATAATTTAATCCAATTTGTTATACAGGATTGATTTGGAGTAAAGAATAAGTAAACAACAGCTTCAGAGCAAATAGGTTCCGAAACTATCTTATCAAAATTTGGTTAACACTTTGATAAGATTGAACAGCGAATGTAACGAATGTAACGTTAATTTACAAATAGCAATGAAATACGATATTTCACTAGCTATAAAACGAAAGTGGAGAATGGGTTAAAAAAGTTTTGGAAAATGGCTGTGCCACCGTCCGCTTTCGAAGCAATCCTCTTATTTTATTCGTGTAATAAATCCCACAAGTTAAAAAATATGGCTATTGGTTTTGTAATGACTGAAATCCTCTACAACTTTGTCATTTAAATATAACACTTATTTTCAACATAAACTGTAGGAAAATTGTGAAAACCGTGATAAACCTAAAGTCCGAAATGGGACAAGACAGTGAATTCATATCTTATATACATATGTGTAAAATACAAGTTAACTACATCAATGGTTCCAACCTGCAAGCTTCTTTTTAGAAAATGCCTAAAGTTATTGGGCTAATAACTGACGCACTCTAATAAACATACATACACAAGTGAGTACATAAATGATGACATTAAAAATAAAAATGTGCAAAGTAATATAAAAAAGCAAAAGTAAATTAACAACAGGTGGGAAAAATATGCAAATTTAGCAAAATATTGTGTAAAAAATTTATAAAAACCCAAGTGCACCAAAGCTGTGACCATTTTCGCGCAAACAACAGCAGCAAGAATTGCATAAGAAAATAAAGAGAAGCGCAGTGGTGGTGCTAAATATTTTGATTATAAAAAATTGCAGCAATACAAAAATGAATTATTATTTATTATTAAAAGTGATGCTGCTGTGTAAGTAAAAATGCTCTTGTGAAAACAATGAAAAAAATTTTATTTGTTTGTTCATTTAATTTTGCTAGTGAACCTACACCTCCTACATGCCGCACCACTCCAGTCAAATGACATCGATCACAGCGACAACATTAGTGGGGTTGGCGGCGGTGCAATGGGCAACATATTGCGCGCCTACAATAACTCCCAAAATTCTCAAATGGACTACAATTTGCTATTTGGTCATATGAAGGACTTCTTTTTGTATCTACCGGTGATGATGAATTCGCTAAGAGAATCAATGTCTGGATTTCCGAAATTCGCTGAAGGCGTACGCATATTGACATCGAAAAGCGGACACTCAGAAAGTGGAGGTTGTAGTTGTGAAAAGAATAATAATGAAATTGATAGCAGACAAGTGGCTGATAGCAGTGAAAGACGACGAGATTTGTGGCGCTGAAAGGCAAATGACAATTTGACTGGGATGTAGTAACTGCTTGCGAATATCGCGAATTGAGAAGCATGAAAAAAATAAATGAGTACATACTTTCGCCAAATCAAAAGCTTCATAAAGTGCAATTTAAATTGATTTTAAAATTTTGTATACAAGTAGTACTCTAATAAATTAATTAAATTAGAATTAAGAGTGTAAATAAAATTAAAAAAACAGCAAGCACGCTGTATTTATATCTATTTAATTTATCTTCGATAATTTTTATCATTATGATTCAATCCGTTTCGGTTTTCGTGTTCGCCAAATACATCAAAATGAATCGCAGATAAAGTGGCGATGTCGCCATGCTGATAAGCAGGACACGATTCCCTGGTTAGCGTGCTCATGTTGACTCCTTTGTGTACCCAGGCTTCATTGGTTTCACGCTTGTCATTGAAATGGCTGTCCATCGTTCGCACACCCACGTACACTCATCATATTTAGTATGCCTCGACCGACGGTTTGTTGTCATACTGCGCCGACGTGCATGTTCTCTTTCGGTTTAGTTGAAAATCTTGCTAATCAGCAATCTATGCACCTTACAGTGGTATGGTTTATAATAATTAAGGTTTAAAATGATGTTAACTTTGGGTGGGTAAAAGCTTCAATGAATGGAAAAATATTCACCTTCAATCGGCTGTGGGTAATGGCAACAGACTTACATACATAAATATTTTGGGATATTTTGAGACTTTAGCAACATATTTTGAGTTGCATTGGTTAATGAACCAACAAAAAATTAATTTTTTTTTTATGGGAAACTGTGTAGGGATATATTTTGTTGCAGTAGATGGCGTCACACATAACTTAACTCATAAGGTCTGTGAGTTCGTAAAAACTCAGTCAACATGTACAAAATAATGAGTTTTTCGATGTAATTTCAAGAAACTTTTCTTGAAAATGTTATTAATATATCAATGACTTAACTGATTTTTGTTTCCAATGTATCATTGAAGATGTTTTGGCCAGAGGCGCAAACCACTCAAAAAATCGATGCACATCAGTGGTTGGAACCACTCAGGAAAAACTTTCACCAGTACAAGAACTGGTTCCTAAGCATCTCAGAAAACTGAACTAGTAAACTAGATGTAAACTAGATGATACAACAACTGTAAACTCAGAATTTCAAATCCTTGTTTTTAGTTTGAAACCCACATTTTCGATTGGTTGGATCATATATACTAGGCCTTAACTTCATAGGTATGTAGCATAAGTATATCCAGTTTTGATAAGTTTTCTGTCATTTGTTCAGAAATTTCAACAAAGTGGTTGCATTTTTAGGAAAAATTTTGCATTTTAAAGCTTTTAGTGTATTTTCATTTTGAACCGAACCAAACTTAAAAAAAAGGGCTCGGATCTTGGTTCGGTTCGAATCCCTAAAATGAAAATACATACATACATATGTATGCTTCTAAAAAAATTATAAAATAAAAAACTTTGCAATACACATTTTTTTCGGAGAAAAATAAAAAAACTATTTTTTTAGATGTATTTTTAGTACAGCTCACCTTTAAACAATTGTTAAGGTATTTTAATGTGCATGCATACATACGTGCGCAAACGAAAGGAGATGTGCGGTAACCAAATTTTATGATTTGTCATCTGGCAAAGTTTCTCATTTTAAATGGTATAAGTCTTTTATATACATAGCTATTTACGATGACCGATTCCAACATAGCGCGCCAGTCGCCCTTCTGCTTTGCTAACTGGCGATAGCTAGATATCCCTAGTGAAGCCGAAGGGTTGGGCTTTCCATCGTAGAGAAGGCTTTCGTCTTCCTCTGTTACCGCCAGTGGGTAGCGCTTTGAATTGGTTCATTTACATGCCCTATGGTTTTTGGTGTGTGTCTTGCTTACCGCAAATCGAGTGATCTACAGTGTAACTCCGACTCCGAACGGCAGGGTACTTCGGGCACGCACAAGCTCTACTCTACACACTCGGCTACGATGTATGTGCAAAAATCAAGAATGATAGAAAACCAGATTACGACAACGCCGGTAGCGTACACGGCACAGATGTTCATACCACAGGGATAGCGAGAAGAAATGGAAGGTGATAACTGCACTTGGGCGTTTTATTTGCACCGCAACTGCTACAATACAAAGCTCGACACTTCACATTTAATATTCTGTGTTTAACTTTTTGTAAAAATCACTCAAAACTCTGAAAAATCAACTTTTTAAGAGCAAGTTGCGACGTCAATCCTTCAAACGAGGCAAGCACGAAGTAACGGAAGTGCTTTTGTCGTCACCTTCTTTTCTCTGCATCATGTGCACAAATATTATAGAACTCGATTTTGCCGATCACTATTTTCTTAGCATTTGCTATATAACGAAACATAATTATTAGTTAGAGAAGCTAAACAGGTGCTGTGCGTGGTTAGAGTTAAAAATCGATTAGAAACAATTTCATTACATTGCACTTAATTTTTTAACTTTTCAAATTTTCCAAAAAGAAAAATATGTGGAATAATTTTGTTAACCCAAAAGTTCATATTGATAGGCATTTCGAGGCACGTTTTTGAAATATATTCTTGAATATCTACTTACAAGGACTGGCTGTCCAGAATCAAATTATTCTACAAAATTTTCCAAACTAAATCGAACCAAAGCTTAAAATATTGTATAATAACGATTTTTTCTAAATCAATAAAAATCACAGATATAGTACATTTTGGTATAGATTATTTTTTTTTTGAATTAAGAAAAAAATGTTCAATTACTTTGGTATTACTATTTCAATTTAAGGTCACATATTTTATATTTGCTATATTTTTAACATCATTTGTTTGAAATGGTTACCACAACTGTGGCTAACATGGAAGTTTCTAATGAGGCTTACTTGAATAGCATAAACTTTGTATCTAACGTAGAACGTGCCAAACATGTCTGGATCCTCTATACACCAGTCTAAGGCGTTATATCCACCCAGTAGATATCTGCATAATTTCATGGTTTTAAGAGTTATGTGGAACCAAATCTCATAGACGTAAGGGGTTTCAATTTCAGGTAGCAAAAAGTCGCTTTATCCGAAATACATTCCATATTTGGATGGAATATATTAAAGAAATACATTCATATTTATTACGAACAAAAACCGACAAATAGTTTATTTTTTTTCTTTCTCTCCACTACCTCTCCGTATCCTCCATTTACGATGTAAAAATTTTTCAATGCTCTAATTTTCTAATAATTATTTTTCAATATAAGCTCCATGTGTTTTCTAGATTTTTCTGATTCAACCTTTTTAGCTCAGATACTTCGACTAAAACTTCGTAAAATTTTCTAATCTCATCATTAAGAAAAAAGGGCATCCTGCAAAAAACCGAAGATTGATAGATATACGGCTGGGTTCTTTCGAGCTCGCATACAGGCCCAACATGAATCTCTATATACAACAAAGTGAAGTTCATGAGTGCTCTTGGCTCTCTTTATGACATTAGCTTGGCTTAAACTTCTTTAGAAGTTCTGTATATGAGAAAGCAGACCCAGTCAATTTATATATTTATTTGCCTACAAATTTTAAATCCGCCTCACTGTTCCACTCAACCATTTAAGTATGTGATTCAATATCTGTAAATTTCGATCAGATTTGCTATTTAAGCGCTCACCAGGCGAGCACCTTCGGCTAGTTTCGTGCGACTGGGTGCATGTCGCGCGCCTCACATTGCCAGGAGGTGAAAACTGCCAATAATTTTAATTGATTTTACTACAGGTTCGACCCTGTTGCTAAGCCTCCGTAAACACTGCATTGAAAATACACGACTGTGATGTCTGGGACAGCACGATAAGTAGGCAGTTGAAAAGCACGCTGTTGCAACTACAAGTATGTTTATCGTTAAGAGTGCGTTGTTGTCTGGGGCAGAGGATCTCACAAAGCACGCCTAGGCGCATATAGACGCGCAGAGGTGACTGCTGTTTTCTGTGTTGGCAGCACTCGAACAACTACTTCAGTAGTTGGCTGGCTGCAATCCTACTCGGTGACCTGCTGTTGTTGTTTGTATTATTGCGAATTGCATGTTGGCCATTATTTAACATGAAGATGCAGTGAGTTCGTCATGTTCTTGCGCGGCTGATTGCCACGATTCCGTTGCTCGCATTACGATGGCGCAAGTATATCATGGCTTCGAGTAGTGGTGGCAAACTATCGATGGTACGCCACTATCGCGACTATCGAAAGTGCTGGCAATCAAATTACGTGACTGTCGATACTATCGACTATATTTCATTCCTATGTACATTTGTATTAAAATTTCAAACCTTGCATTAAAATATATAATATGTAAAATTATTTTGTTAGTTTTTCACCGCATTGAAGTAGATGTTATACCACAAAAATAATTTTTGTTGATGTTAGAGCCCAATCTGGGACTGGTTAATTTTTACTTTGCATGCAATCCAAAAGTAAATTATTCTAATAAGTGATATACAAGGCATTAACGTTATCGGTGATAATTAACTGAAACTCGTTCCCACGATAGTCGGTTCTACGTTATCGGAACGACCCGGATTTATATCCGGCCAAGGACTGTCACCTTAGCAGCGTTCCCCAAAATTTTATGGAGAATGCTTTATGCTGTTAAAACAACAACATGATAATTAAATCTTAGGTTTTTTTTTATATCAGAACATTGAACGTCATCGATGACAATTAAGTCTTAGCAGAGTCTTTATATCAGAACCCTATTTTTATTAAAATTGCAGATATAGGATGTTAAGTTTAAGTTCTTGATGTGTAGAAAATGATGTATATAAATACCAGGGTTCGTCTCCTCCTTCTTTCCAACGTAGAGGAGGGCTTCCTCTGCTACCACCAGCGGATGCCGCATTTTCTTCCATATGCACAACATGACCTAGCCAGCGTATCCGCTGAATCTTAATTCGCTGTACTATGTCAATGTCGTTGTAAAGCATAGAGAGACAGGGAGATTCTCCGTTGAATTTCGAGGCTGACATAATTGTTGTTGTTAATGCAGGTTCCAAAATAAACAAAGTCCTCTACTTTGTGCTAATTGTTACTTTGACGCGGGAGCTAAGACGGTAATGCGCTGACTGTTCATTTGATGACTTAAGGTACTCAGGTTTTCCCTCCTTCATACCCAGACGCTTCGCTCCTTTATCCAGCTTGGAAAAAGTCAGAACTAGCGCCGCGGTTGTTGAGCGTAATGATGTCGATGTCATCGGTATACCCCAGCAGTTGCACACTTTTATAAATGATGATGACTGATCGATTTAATTCTGCAGCTCGAATACATTTTTCCAACATAATGTTAAATAAGTCACATGACAGGGAGTCATCCTTTCTTAAAAATTCGTTTGCTATGAAACGGTTCGGAGAGGTTCTTCACAATTGTGACCCAATTATCTAGTCGATGGTAGATTTACCAGGTCTAAAGCCACATTGATAAGGTCCAATCAGTTCGTTGATGGTTGGGTTTAGTTTTTCGCACAAAACAACTCTTAAATAGCTCAGCTGGTAATCCGTCAGCGTCCGCGGCTTTGTTGTTGCTTAGCCGCGTTATTGCTATCCCACCTTCGTCGTGGGCGGGTGACGGGATGTTAATGCCGTTATGAGTAATTTGGGGTTCGGGCACTTCATCTTCTCCGGCGACGCTTACGCTGTCACCATTTACCTAAGTGTAGAAGGGTTCCCTCCACAATTTTAGTGTACTTTGGCCATCAGCCACCAGGTTGCCGTTTTTGTTCTTACAGGAATTTGAACCGGTCTTAAAATCTTCCGTAAGTCACCGCACCTTTTGATAAAACTTTCCGGCGCTTTTATGTCGGCTAGCTGTTCGCACTAACGTATTTGGATAGTTAGAAAAAAACTATCGTCCACTATCGACGGTTTCCACTTTCGATAGTTTTTCCCCACTACTTTCAACTGTTGTGTGAGTTGCTAACTAGGTATAGAATATTCTTGGTTGTATTGTCATTTGCTGCTGCTTATTGTTGTTGTTGCTGCTGCTGTTATGCCATACACGTACTTGTATGTTTCATACGCTTGCTTGTTGTCGCGACTGCAGCTGCTGCTGCCACCTCTACTGCTGTTTACAGCTTCAACTTTTCTGCTGATGCCAGTAACGCGATTGCAGTACCACCGCAGTTGCGTCTTACAAGTACACCTTGGCAACATGGCCACCAACTGATGTGACCAACATGAAAATGTCGCTATGTGTTGTCGCTTCTGTTATTGTTCTTGGCATAACTGTTGTTGTAGTTTTATGTTTTTGCTGATGTTGCTTATTGATGTTGGCTGTTTGCCTTCGTGTTGGTGGCAGTGTTGCATGTTTCACCTTACATTCGTTCTAACTATTATTTTTGTTTTACCGCGATAAGTTACAATCCCAATACGCTTACACGCTTCTCGTTGCTATGGTTGCTGCTAGTGTTCTTGTTGTTGTTTTTTATCTTTGCTTCTACTTCAATTTATATTTTGTTGTTGGAGTGCAATATATGGACGTCTACTACTTCAGCCAAGTGCAGCCGTCGAGTATCTACACACTCCACTCTGTTGCAGCTTACCACTTGAAAAGTTAGAATCACTGTTTGTCTATTGGAATTTTCGCTGTCTGATGCTTGGTTACTGCGTCATGGATGTTGCTTCTTTTATATTTCCCTCAGCAGCAAAACTTGTGGTTTTATTTCCCATGTTGCGCTCTGAAGTGCCAAATGTTTGTACTCAGTCTGTCTGAATTATTGCGGTTGATGCAACAGACATTAGTTATGGAATTTGCTAATATTGGAAAATTTATTATAGAATGTGGGAAGCAATCACTTATCTTGCTGATATAATATACACTATGAAGTATCGTAAATGTTGTAGATAGATAAATAAGGCCCGCAGTGGATCTCTGAGTGCAAGCGTTGAACGTGATGGAAGCATTTGATGCCCATCGAAGCTCCAATCTATGGCTTGCCATAACATATAACTGGCTTTTGGAAGAAGACAGAACTTATAGCCGTAAAAACTTTGTATACCACTTAAATTTTCGAGTCCAAGTCAAGCCGCTCTACTACATGGCTGTCCGGCATTCTTCCTGAATCTAATCCTAAGTGGTTTGGAGGACTTTCTAATATAAACAACATCCGGCTGGAGCATATTTGCTGGAGCTTTCGATGTGAATATTATATTCAAGCTCCCCTTTTTATTTTAGAGGCTTTCGTAAACAAATGGGCTCCGAAGTCTTTAGTGAATGTAATATTCCTGCCTGATAGATAATACTAAGTTAAGTAAGAGCAGTTAAAAAAATGATAAACGTTTATATAAATTTGAAATTTGTACGGCATTCGGATAAACGTTATGCATTCGAATGTAACAGAAAGGGCAATAAATTCGTCTTCAAAGGTAGTCACTTTTAAAACATCTTAATTTGTGTTTTTTCTATTAGTTATCTAAAAAAATCGAGCTCTGCTTCATAATTACTGATAACGGTTGGTTGTTGAAACTTTTTTGTCATCGGTTTTTATGAAACTCAATTTAATCTTAGAAAGGTGTAATCAAACGATAGAGTCTTTTCAAAGTCTCATTACCACCATGTAGTATACCTTAATCTGATATACAGAATGCTACAGGTAGATCTTCTTAATTCGCTTATTTAGGTGGTTACGAAGGTTTTTTTTTTTCAAACATGTGGTTTTCAAGAAGAAACAAAATGCATATAATTTAATGTTATATCCAAAAATTTAGCTTTATTATAAAGAAGAGGGTTTGCCATTATGTTTTAAAAAAACGATTTCGAGCTAGTGACCGCCCCGGCGGTCTCGAATAAATTCCTCCAGAGAGGTCCAATTTTCGACCATTTTTTGCAGCAATTGGTTGTGGTTGTATGTCAGCAATAACCTGTCGAAAATTCTCTTCCAAGGCGTCAATTGTCTAGGGTTTATCTGAGTAGACAAGCGACTTCACATAGCCCCACAAAAAATAGTCCAGCAGTGTAAAATTGCACGCTCTTGGAGGCCATGCCACATACCCACGACGAGAGATAATGCGAACACCAAAAGTTTCCTTCAACAAATTTATTGTTTCGTTGGCTGTATAGCCGTCTTGTTGGAACCAAAGGTCGTCCACATCAACATCATCCAATTTAGGCACGAAAAAGTCATTAGTCATGGCTCTATAGCGTTCCCCATTGACTGTAACATTATGTCCGGCTTGATTTTTGAAGAAATATGGACCAATGATTCCCTCTATTCATAAAGCTCATCAAACAGTGACTTTTTGAGAATGTAACAATAACTTGTGGATTGCCAACACTCTAAATGCGACAATTTTGGTTATTAACGTACCCATTCAACCAAAAGTGAGCAAAAATGTCGACCGAATATTGGACGCAGCGCGCGATGCGTCGCGCGAACTGAACCATTATTTCGGCAATAAATTTGCACAATTTGCAAACATTGTTCCGGAGTCTATTCATTATAAAATGGCAAGGCAAACCAAACTGAGTATAAATCAGTTCACAGCTGTCAAAAATACCAACTCCGAAAAGAGTATTGCCTCATTGAAAACCACACGTCTAAAAACACCTTTTATAAATCAAGCTTGTCTTTCAGAGTTAAATATGTATGTACATAAGACTGGGTCGAGAAAAAAGTTAGGAGTTTTCCCCTAGTTCGTCTGCTTACTTTCAGATGATTTAAGTGGCAAACAAATTTGCGTTCTTGGCGTGCCTAAAAACAGCCAAAATAGGTTTTACTCATTAATTTCTTATTAATCCTCGATTCAAAAGTGTTTTAAGTTGTTGAAAAAATAGTTTTGATTATTCCATTGTTATGTTTCCAAAAAATCGCAATGCTCATTAAAACGTTTAATTTCGAAAATAGTAAAGCGATCTTGGGTAGGGTATAAATTATTTAAGTTATTTGAACTAAGGTGGCACTACAAGAATAATTATAGTACTCAAAATTAAAAATAAAACAATTATCGGGAATGTCGTAGAGTCCGACTCGCAATTGGTTTATGTCGGAAATGTACGGTCGATATCGGTTTCATTTGCTGTTGCGAAACTCTATCGGCATTTGCTTTTTTTCGAACATGAGCAAGACCGATACTCGAATCAGCTGTTCTATTGATCTGCTGAAATAAACGCTTATTTGTAAACGATCGAGAATTTATATAGTTTTTAAATTTTTTTTCTAATAAAAGAAGTAAATAAAATCACATTCAGGATGGGGTCCGAAGAATCCGAAATGGCGTAGCAAGTGCAACGTGTATTTATTAGTATATGGTTAGATACACTTCAAGACTTTATAAAAATAAAAAAAAAAGCTCATCAAAATTTCTAACTTTTCAATGAAATTTTTTTAGCTTATTCATTTGAGTTATATATATTATATTTTCCCCACAAATGAAGAATGTTAATCTTGAAAAAAGAGTTCCAAATTGTACAAAATATACCTACATTTTATGAGACATACCATCTACAGCACATACATATAAATGCACAAATAAGCAAATAGGATAGAGTTTGAATGAAATGTTGACGTAGTATTCAAATCCGATATCGAGAAGATCAGTTTTCACAACATAGCTATATATTAGATTTAGTCTCTTTTAAGGACTCGCCACGGATGAAAATTTGTATGACTCCAAAATCCTGTCGAAGTTAGTGTACAAACTATAATATTTGTTTCAAAATGTACTAAGATGGCTGGGACAGCGCTGCAGGGGAGTAAATTCAACATCACTAATAAAATTGATGTGCAGTTGTCATATTGGAATAAATCTAATCACTTGTTTAATTTCATAAAACTTTAAAGAATGTATGTACCCTATATGTTAACCCAGGTTATAAGCTATTTGTACGCCAAAATTTATACAAATACGTCTAACAGGTTGTGCGTGAAAAGGTAACAAATAAAAAAGCTCTCCCGCAGCACGGCAAGAACTTACATATGTGAATAGATACACTATGTGACCTAAAAAACTAAGGCTACTAAATAATGGCAACGCACAATTATTTTGAAAGTTTTATTTTGCATTAAATTTATATTTGCTTATTATTTTGTTGTCAATAACAAAAGGTTTAACTGTTTAAATGCTTTGAAACACGTAATAATCACTACAAATTGAAATTATATAAAATAGAATATGACTGATTCACATTGTATTTATTAACTTCAATATTCATGTATGCTTTTGTGTGTGTTAATTTTTGTGCGCTCCGTACAGGCAGGCATATGGCAGATTTCTATGCATTTTGCAGCAACTCAGCACCTAAGCATCAATTTTCTGCTGTAAAATTTTCGGCGCTACAATGTTGTACTATTTTAGTTTTTCACCAGTGCTGTAGCTTATTTATTTCTTTTGTTTAAAACTTATGTTTGACATTTACAATATATATTTATTTTATTACTATGCGATCTTGATTTCAAAAAATTCTTGTTGAGTTCTACTTGCACTTCATCTTTTAGCTTCTTTTGTATAATAACTAAATTAAAGTATTTGAATTTTGTTGTTGTTACATTTCAATAACTTATTACAGCAATATTTGGTTTTTGTTTAGCTTACCTTTGAAATAAATCTATAGATCGCGTTAAATATATTGTTTTAACTTGAAATATTTTTTTATTTATAGTTTTTTTGGTTTTTATTTTATTCGTACAATTTTGTTTTAATAATTAAAATTCACAAAATACAATTCACAACTACTTTCTGCTTACATCATACTACACTGCTTGGCTACACCTGCTTTGTAACTTTCCAATTCCACAGTTTTCGTATGCTGTTTTTTTGGACAAAGTAAACATCTTTTTCGAAAATCGTTTTTCGCTTATAATCTTCTTCATTTTTATTAAATTTGTCTTATTATTATAATATTTTGTTCCAACTTAGACCAGATCTTTCCTACTTTTGAATTGTATGTATATATATTATTATTATTATTTTTATTTTGCTTAAAATCAAAACTAAAAATGCTAAATCGTATACATGTTTGAATTGAATATAAATGCTTAAAATCCGCGAAACCAGATACTTAAACTTTTGCTTTGCTTTTGCCATTAGTTTCTCTAAAATATTTGCTTTTTTACACTACATAGTATCCTCACAAAGTAATAATTTTAACACATCATTACTGGCTTCTGTTCACCTTACTGTACATTCATACATATATTCGTAATTTGTCTCTCTTTACGTTACTTGCTTTAAATAAACTTCTCTTTGTTTACCAAAACTCCCCCCACCCATCTTTTTTTATAACGAGTATTCGTCCTCTCAGCGAGTAATCGGTTATGTGGTATATTAAGAATTTACAATTTCCTTCTCTTTGTTGCTTCTTTGTTACTCCTTTATCTTTTTCTTTCGTGGTTTTTACAATGTATACATTTCAAAATATTTTTACTTAATGCTATTTTTAAAATATCGTATAAACCTTAAAACTTGCTTATACAAAAATTACGTATATTTGGTTTTTTGAATAAGTACATATATTAATGTATAACTAAAGTACAAAACATTTCCTGTGTTAATTTGCTTCTTAAATTTTGTTACTTTTTTTCTAAATGTTTTTGTTTTACATTTTATATAAACAGCGTCTTTTCAATTACGTATATTTGTTGCGATTTATCAAAGCTTATAATTACAAAAGTTGGTAAGCAATAATGGAATATATGTATGTATGTATGTATATTTACATTTAAATTAAGTGTGAATAAAGTGAGCTTTTTCTAAATTACAAATATTATTCCGGTTTTTATACGGCAATTTCGAAGTTTACAAATTATAGCTGTGAAGATTCTCAACGGGATGACATCAAGAGCTTTCGAACATCCGAAATAGGCAAATGCTACACCACTTCGAAGTAAAAAAGTGCAGCTGCTTGCGCACAAAAAGTTCATATTAAAGCTGTAAATCAGCTATCTAGTATACATCAATTGATTATATGAGCACTCATTTAAAGAGCTTTCATTGGTCGATTGCTAATGTCTTACAAGTTGGCGCAGTGAAAGCTTTAGAAATAAGCTTTCATAAAAGCAAAAAGTTTGGATTATTCTAAAGCCAGGCTACTTTATAATACTCGGGAGTGTTAGATATATTTTAGCAAGACTGAAACAATTTGAAAATTAAAGGTTTGTGAGCTTTAGTGGAGGCTCACATAGAAATCGCAGTGAAGTCTACAAATTCATGACGTCTGACAGTTGAAGATTAGTCAAGCACTGTTAGATATGTAATACAATTTTTTACACCTAAATGCTTCACTTTTCATTAAAAGTTTAAAGGAGTTTCAACGAAAGCACATTCCAGTGAAAGCTTGCATTTTACGTTGGAGCAACTCACTTTACTCAATATATTTTGTTCAGCTACTGCTTCTACTTCTTTTTTTTTAATTAAAAATACGCTAGTATTTAAAAAAATAGTTCCAAATTATGACGTTAATAAGCAAATAAGTTTTAAACTACACTACAGTATTTTCACTACATTGTAAAACATTTTATCATACATACTTCAAACAATAATTATTCACATGCATATATTCGTATATGTACATATGTATGTCGAAATATTTTTTCTTATTTGTTCCTTTATTTTGATTGTTTGAGGAGGGTTTATTTGTGTGTGAGTAATAGGCCTATGCACATTGAAGAGTAGCTACTAAATTTAAATAATTAATATATAAAGCCTATTTTCACTGGATTTCACATCAACTACTATAATACTTATTGTTAATGGTTCACATTTGAATATATATGTATATAGTTTTTCTTATGTGGTTTTACTATTTTTATAAAAAATTGGCTAATTCAATATTTTCTTTTCTTTATTTTAAAGCTTACCAAAGAAGTGGAGAGCTGCAGTTTGAATGATACGTATAAATTGTTTGTTATTTGTTGTAGAGTGGCCAATAAAAGTTTAATTATAAACAATTTATTAGTCAACAACATGGGAAATATAATACATGTTTGTCTGTTAAAGTTAAGAGTATAAGCATTGTATAAAAACTGATTAACAAAATTAAATACTAAAGTAAAAAAAAAAATAGTTGCAACTAGAATTTGTATACTTTTCGTTCTTCACAAATAATTAATTGAAGATTCTTCTACCATTTCCAAACCAAAATTTAATCGTCTCAAATCGAATTTAAACCACATCTATAATTATTGCAGTCCACACTGTGGTTTAAGGTTTTTTACAATGCATATAACGCAAAAACAAAGCTCCTTGTGTTTTGTTTTTTGCTTTTGACTGAGATGAGTCTGCCAAACTACACGAGAATAGGTTTTGCGAGTACATAACGTCTTATAAGGTTAAAGAGAAAAAGGAGCAAGGAAAGAAATGCGCAAAAGGAGCGGTGAAAGAAATGCGAAAAATTGCAAAAGTCTACTGCTATGGGAAAACGAAATACTAAAACAAACAGCTGTTGATGCATAGCATTTTGCACAGTTTTGTTTTACTCTCCTTTAATTTGGATTGAGTAATTTTTGCGCGAAATTGTTACTCTCGTGTATTTTGGCTGAAAGGCAGTGAAACCAAGAAGATAACTGTAAGCGACCGGAATGAAAGTCAAAGAAAGAAAGAAAGCGCGAATTCTCCAATTCGAATCTAAATAAAAAGTGAAAACGTAAAAAAAAACAAAGAATTTTTGACATTTTTACCGCGACAGCGAGGGCGCTACCACCTTGATTGAATTCGTCTTGGTTTCACTTCAGTTTGACAGTTATTTTCACAAACAGATTGCGCAAATCAGGGTTGCTCAGATCATTAAATATGGATTCAATTTTGATCTTCTCGTTGACGAAATTTTCAAGTCACATTTTTGTGTGGTGAAATCTTGCCAAATCAGGTGGAGTGGCGAGATAAATATGAAAGCAGCGATAATTACGAGATTAAGTTTTGGTTTGGACATGATGTCAGTTTAAAAAAATCATCCAATTTTTATTCAAAATGCTCAGTCTTCCTATGTGTGCCATTTGAACGTTGCCACGACGACTTTCGGGTAAGATGTTAGCCATCCACTGAACACTGAACAAATTTGTGTGATTAAATCGATGGGCAAAGTTTCACTATTTGTGCAGAAAACTTTCCATACAAGTTTTGACATTTCATTTTTGAGGATTCAAAATTGAATAGTTCGCTCTGTTTGCGAGGCTTTGAGCTTTTAAATGAATAGCATTAGTAACTTAATTTTTGTGTAAAATTTCTAAAAGTTATAAAAATATTTGATAAATAAAAAATGATAAAAGCGAAAATAATAAAGTTAGGTTAAAATTGCCAATTGATAATTTAAAAGAAAAAATGTATCTCTTAAACAAAAAGTTTTGGGTAAGTGTCGCTTGGCCAAAATACATTTTGAAGTATCTTCTTTCTGTTGTGAAAAAATAAAAAAATTAAAAGAATACTCTCTTCGAGAACACAAATTGAAAAAGTACCTTCTTCATTTTTCCTTTTTTCGCATTTTAATGTTCAATGAATTACGACCATTGTGCAAGTCGAACTATCAAATCGGCCAGTTTTTAGAGAAGCTATGTGCATTTAAAAAAACAAAAAATTTAAAGACGGAAAAATACGATTTTCACATCGAAATTAAAATCGCCAAGATATATCGGAACATTTTGATAAAGAAAAAACATATTCGAGTTTCATGAAATGGAAAGGCTCAATATACATACATAGTTGTAAAAAGAAGTCGTAAGAATAATTTTGCTACAATTTCTAGAAGTAGCCAATTCATTGTGTTATAAAATATACATGAGGATTCACAAGATGACGTAACGCGCCATAAATTCATCCCATTTCAAAATAATTGCAATTTGTTTTTTTTTTTTGATTTTGCTGGATTACAGTTAACTTTTCAATTAAATTAACATGAATTCGAATTTTTGAAATTTTATGATTTCAAGACTATGAAACGGTACCACATTTTGTGAATCCCCTAAATATAAAAATCAAAATTCTATTTTAATATATTTCATGAAAAAGGGAAAGGAAGGAAGTAAATTTTGAAAATAAGCGGTGGAAGAGATTAAGCTAATACCACTAAGGTTCTTACAATAAAATGCACGCTAAAGCTTATGAAAAATGTTGTCGAAAGTAACTGATAAAAAATGTACCGACTACTAAAGACAGTTATTCATGAAAAATTTGTTTGAGAAATACCAATGCATTTTTTTTCTAATTGATAATCAGAATTACAGAAAAAAAAATTTTGTTGTAAGTTTTATGAAAAATTAAAATAACAACACTAATATGTCATTATTCCGGTTAATGTGATTAAAAATTGAAATACCATAAGCATTCGAATAATTTTTATTAAAATTTATGAAAAGTCTTATCATTAGTTGTTATCAAAAAAAAAAAAAACTAAATAAAAAATCTAAACAACTGATATTTACGGAGTAAAGAAAAATTAAAAATAATTGTTACTTTTAAAATCAGAAATAATTAATGAATTATAAAATATTATTGAATTATTAGATAAATGTTATAGAATAATGTTCGGAGTTGAACACTTGAAACGATGTACATATATACTAATACCCCGTACACACTATCGTAATTTATGGCTAATTCTTAAAATCTGCCAATAAATTAAGATGAGGTAAATTAAGATGAAATCGCGAACAAATCAGTGTCGGCTCTAAATTTTATCGATAAGAATCAATAACTGTGTCCCATAACCAAACTTAACGTAGCATTTTGAAATATAATCATATTTCAATCCTGATTTTTACTGATTCTAGAAGCTTTCTTTCATGACCGTTCATTAAAAAAAAAGACATTTTCACAATAAAATGTGAGTATAAGTATTAAAAATGTACACAATCTTTAAAAAATTTTCGTTTGATCAAAGATCTAAGAAACCCTGTGACTACAGAGCTATCAAGATAAATTAGGAATGATAAGTGTGAACACACTTGGTTTATGCGAAGTAATTTGGACGAAAATATGTAATTTACATTGAAGTATGCCCGGACTTTAATACGAGCGAGTTTCCTTTATTTAATTTACCGAAAAATTGCAGATTAAAATAAAAAAATAGAATAATTGGAAATCAATGTGTTTTGAAAGCCTTTTTTTCGATCCAAAATGCTCTAGAACAACTATATTTTATTTTAAATTCGGATATGAATTTTGTGCCACACATTCTCTTAGCCATACATAATTCCTGATAGGTAGCGCAGTCGAGTTATACATACATATGTACATATATGAGTCAAATTAAATCTTATGCCAACTTCGAATTGCGAAGATTGTCAACTTAGACTGTTTTGTGGGGTTCGAACAATGCCTTAAATGTTCAGACCCTTAAGGGGAATATCGAGGAAGTCATTCGTTAGATAGAGCCAGAAAGCGTCACCAAGATCTTGTAAAAATGGGTTAACAGGATACGCTACTGCGAACCCAGCCAAGACAGCCTTCCACAAGAATGAAACCGTGTTCCATAAATAATGGGAATTCTGCTGAGTAAACCGAAAAAAGTCATGTTTTTTCAATGTTTAAAAAGAAACCATTTATATGGACCATATGGATGCAAATCCCGAATCAAACTCATTAGACGCCGCGAAGTAAGTGGGCATCAGCTATTTAAATAATAATGGAATTAGTGCGAATAACTTCGACACGAATCATCCATGCAGACAACCGAATTGAAATAATCTGAATTTCTTGATATAGTAAATACAAATTTAGACACTAATATTATAAAAATATTAATTTTACGCATATAAATATAATATCGGAACGTTAAAAATCAAAAAAAAAGCCTGGTCCCTAGTCAAAACTAAAAAAAAGGCCGATGTCGAAAAATTAAATTAGCAATTCGACCAGCTGACGCAGTATCAGGCGAACAAATTGCAACCGCCAGCAAAACCCACATACACTTTAGGTGCATTGAATGGCGTTTGAGTGGGCGAGATAGCTATACATATGTATGTGTGGATGTATGTGTAAATGGCGCCAAGCGCGGCGTACTGATCAATTGCCTGCTTTTAGGGGCGACCTGCTTGCTCATCAATTATGTTCGCCTGGCATTGCGAAAGCAAACTTGCGCAGGAAATAATTTATGAATTTTTTGAAGAAGGTGCCGAAAAAACTGTTACAGTGAATGCACGAAATAGGTACCAAATATATAGTGCTGAGGCGAGAACTATAAATACAGATTTTGGAAAATAAAAAGTATTTGAATAATATTTTGAAAAAAAACTAATAATTAAAAAAAGTATCTACATATATCTGAATAAAAAAAAACTTCAAAAATAAAAACAACTGAAATTAATTTTTTTAAATAATTTTTTTTTTTCGTTTGCATTTTATTTAGCATTTTTAAATAAAAAAACAATAATCATTAAATTATAATATTTAGTAGTTTTATGGTAAAGTATATAAAATAAAATTCACAATTTAAACTTCTCGTATATTTTACTTAAATTAAAAGTTATTCAAGTAAAAGGAAGAAAACTTGCAAATTCAGCGAAATGAAGACATTTGAAGACGGAGCGGAGCGCACATTTCGTGTCAAGCGTTCGATGAATGCAGCCACGGCACTGTAAAATATTTATAAAATCATTAAGTTGTATTTTTTTTATAATTTCTGCGCTCTGTCTTCTGCTACCTTCTACCAAGTATGAATTCTCAAATTAAAATATAATTCACACTTATAATTATTGCTTTCTCCTTTGGATAAATTTATATTAATGCTTTGCAAATTACATAATATTTTGTTTTTTTTTTCTTTCATTCGCTTATGCAAGTAGTTGGCATAAAATATTTTAAATTGTTACACAAATTAAACAAAACTATATAATTAACTTACAACTTAAAATATGTGGCTACATGCAACTTTTTACAATTTCTTAAATTATACTAATCGAACAAAAAAACAAAGCAAAAACTGATTTTTAATGAAAATATTTGTATATGTATGGTATGTACTTATAATTTTAAAACAAGTAAACTTATCAAAATAAGTAGGAAATTCTTGAATGCGCCTATGAAGTATTTTTTCGTTTTTTTTTTGTAAGTAGTTGAACTCATATCCATGTTTTTCGAAGTCAAAATCGTTATTATAAAAATGGTCAACACTTGTGGGGAAGCAGCTATTTTTCACATCAAAAACAATAGGGAAAAATTGTTTTCTTTTTTAATGGAGAAAAAGTACAAAAAAAACTGTCTTCAAATATGAATTTTTGTAAATCAATATTTACGAAAAAAAACCCTTAGCCAATAGCAAATTTCAGAAGTATATGGCAAAGTTTTATAGATATTTGGAAAAAAACTGGTTTGCCTATAAAAAAATTTTAGAAAAATATGGCAACAATAAATATTTATTTTTTCATGGAAATTAATTCAATTTATTTTTTTTATTTTTTTCTATAGAAAACTGATTTGTAAAACTGAAAAGTAGTGAGAGTAGTATTTGTTTTACTTCAATTCCAATAGTTTCGAAACTATTCAACGATTCAAATATCAGTAAATTTAGAAAGATTAAAAGCTGGCTTCAAGTCCGCATACTCATTACATGTTTATACAAAATAAATAAATAAATTTTCAATAGGGTTTTATGAAAAAAATATTCGACCAAATTATCATTTAAACTGTTTTAGCTTTCATACAATTTTTTTTCTTTAAAACAAATTTAAATTTTACGTGTGATTCTTAGATAGTTGAAAGTAAGTTTACCGAAATTTAAAGTTCAATTTGCTGTTTAAAATGTATATTTTTTATTAACCGTCCCAAAAAAAACAAAGGAAATATTAAAAATAAAAAATTGTTTTTGAATATACATTTTGATTGATATGAAAGATTCAGTTTAATAAAAATTTTAAAAGTTACTGAAAACCCTGCGCATTCTTACTGTTTTTGTGAAAAAATATTTTTGGATGAAAATTCCGCATTCCTCTTTCCCCATTCGGATTTACCATTTTACTGTTATTTAACTTTATTACAATTAGCAACTAAAAAAAAATTGTTCTCAATATCGGCAAAAATATATGTTCAGATATTAATTTTGTAGCGGCCTCCTTTAAGGCTTCATTCGTTTCCTTTCATTGCAATTGTATTAAATAATTTTTTAATAATATATTATAATTCAGTTTACTAAAACTTTATATTTATATAATTAATAATTAAATTATTTCAAGCTTCAATAAACACTTAATCATATTTGATGCCTTTAAATTAAATTTAACACTCAGTATTTACAGTTGAATATTGCATGTTTGCGTTGATTCGTTTGGATTTTATATTTTTTTCAAATTTATAATAAAGGTTTTCATATTAAATCCTTTATATGCATATACGTACGTATATTTTTTTAAATAATATTTTAGTTATTGTTTTTATCAATTGCCAAATGCAGGACTCGTATGTTTTTGTCGTTTTTTTTTTGGTTTTTTGTTTTTTTCAACGCATACTTACAAACGCTACATACATTTACTTAAAATGCTACCAATAAACATGAAATATATTTTACAAATGCTTTTAAATGCTTTCTACATTTTATAATAATTTATTAATTATTTTTCTTTCTCTCCGTTTTGACCACGTACATTCTCTGATATTCGATTTTGTGTTTTGAATAGCAATTTTACATGTTTTCTATGTCTTCCTTAATGTACATAGTATTATTGTTATTTCTGTTATTATTTTTGTAATGCAATATGGCGTTGGCGTTTTTGGCAGTGGCAATTTTTTTAAACCCAATCGCAGATAGCAGACGAAAAAAAAATTCCCTGCCTTTGTCTACCATTTTGTTTTATTTTAATAGTGTTTTATTAATATATTTTTCTCTTGAATTTTTTTCCGTAATTTATGTATATATTTAAAACATTGCTTTTTCGCTTTGTTAGTGAAATATACTCATTATTTTAATATTATTTTAAATCAGTCTATTTGAGTAAAGAGTTGAAAAACTAATTAGGAAAATGTGAAACAAATATTTTTATGAAAAAAAATTATGTTTATAGAAAAATGTTCGCGCGCGCATTAAATGTGCTTTTCGTATCTCGTTTAGTTTTCCTATTTTAAACACACTATTTACTATTTTTATTATTATTTCTCTTAAGATATTTTCACAAATATTTATTTCAAAATGGTGTTGCAAGGGTATGGATTTGTGTTTATAAGCTATTGACTATTTGTTTAATTCGTTTAGTGATAGTTTATAGAAATTGTGCTTTGTTGTTGTCTGTTCATTTTAAATTTTTTTCCGTTAAAGTATTTTTTATTTATACTTTTTTGTTTTCATTGAAAATGGACTAGAATTATGTAGTTTATCTTGCTTATATTTTATTACTTTAATACGTACTTTTATACTTATATTTTCATTCGTTATATATGTATGTATTTACTTCTCAAATATTTAAACATATTATATTACTATTAGAATTATCAAATAGCAGAAAGTAATATGGCGACTTGTGTTTTGTAATCTGTTTACTTCATGCTCAAACTTTTCAATAGCTTTAAAGCTCAAGTGTCTAAAGTTAAAAAATGCAACACTGTAAATGAGCGCAACACCTACCACGCCTACCATTGAAGAGCACAGAAAAGTGCATTTCGTATATTTATCCACTACCCTACTATTATGTTTTTGTAAGCTACTTTTTACTCTCCTACTCTATCACTTCTTAATATGTTGCGCTCATTTACAGCTGAGAGAAACTGCTCGTGGACACCCAGTGCGCTGTATCTGGCCGTACCATTAACTATATAGGACCATAGTCGCTCAGCGCCTGCCCGGGGTGTTGCGCGCCCGGCCCACCGGGCAACGTAACGACCACGGACACCGCGCGTGAATCGATCACCGAACCGGGCGCCGTACTTGGACCATTGCCCCCACCATTACCGCCATTACCCCCACCCGGTCCCATTGGACCACCACCGCCGCCATTGCCATTGCCATAAACGCCAGGCATACTCATATTACCAGGCGTGCCGATGCCGATGCCACCGCCACCGCCACCGTGCATCATACTGCCAGGAGGAGCCCCAACACCAACACCACCACCGCCGCCAACCGTACTATTGCTCATACCCGCTGTGCTCATCAGAGTACCGTGTCCGCCCAGCATGCTGCCACCGCCAATTGTACTGCCGCCGCCGCCGCCACCACCACCGCCACCACCCATGGTTGAAGCTCCACCTGACTCTCCATGTCATACGTGACTAGCCGCTGGTTGCTTAAGAACATGATGGTGCAAATGGTGGTGACTGGTGGATGCCACTGATGCGCCACCCGCCTGTGTATATGGTGTGGCGAGTAACGAACCAGCTGCCGAGCCTACGGGCATACCCATGCCGGAGCCCGCGTACGGATGCGGGATGGGCGGACGCGGTTTAATGAGCGCTTGATTGGCGCCGGTGCGGTCTGGTGCGCCGAATAGCCGACGCCAGAAACGACGCCAACTCTCCAACGTCTTACCAGACCAGATCCAAACGCCCGATGTAATACCAACTGCCAATGCCATAAAGTACTTCAGCATGAGCACTGAGTATAATGGCTTCTTGCCAGGTCCTTTTACCTGTGCACACGGGCATGCGAGCGCTTTGATCCAGTCTTCGAAGTAGGCGGCTTCATACAGGTAGCATCCGATTACGATGGTTGCGGGGACGGTGTAGAGGACGGAAAAGATGCCAATACGTATCATAAGCTTTTCCAATTTGTCCGCTTTAACGCCGGCACCAACGCCGCCTTGTTGTTTGATTACAGAACGTATGCGGAAAAGTGAAACGAAACCAGCCATGAGGAAAGTGGTGCCGATGACGAGGTATACAAAAAGCGGTGCCAGCACAAATGTTTTCAGATGATCCGGATTGAGATTGCCAACATAGCAAATGCCGAGTATAGGATCACCATCTACAGCTGAGAGCAGCAACACGGCCACGGATTGCACTGTGGGTATGAGCCAAGCGGCCAAATGAAAATATTGCGAGTGCTTGGTGATGGCTTCATTGCCCCACTTTAGGCCGGCAGCCAAGAACCAAGTAAAGCTGAGTACAACCCACCAAATTGAAGAAGCCATGCCAAAGAAATATGTCAGTAGAAACACCATTGTGCAGGAGTTCGGTCCCGTCGAACTTTCGCGCAGGAAACGTCCATCGCAAGCGATTTCTTCATTTTGCAAGAAATTCTTCGACAAATATCCAACGGCGACCATAAAGTAGCAAGCGGAGAGAAAGACAATCGGTCGTTCGGGATACTTAAACCTTTCGGTGTCGATGATGAACGTGGTTAGTGTCATGAGTGTGCTGCAGAAGCACAGACCCGACCACAGGGCGATCCATATGCCGGCGAAGTCCTTTTCGTCGTTTGTGAAGAACGGGCCCTTGCAGGGAATCGCGCAATTTGGAACGCCGGCGATCCTTTGTACAGTTGAATTCATGTACCATGGGTAATGCATGTGTGGCGGCTGCATTAGCGCTTCCTTCCCCAGGAGTAGGAGTGGTTTGAGACACGAGCACGTGCAATCCTTTGCGTTTGTTCTTTCTCCTAGGGAATTTTGGCAGTTTTTTGAATTTTTGCCGCCTTTGCATTTCTGCGAAGTCGAACCAGAACCAGACTGTTTACGTTTACCACCACTGCCGCCGCTGCCACCACTGCCACCTGAGCCACCCGAGCCACTGCCCGACGAACCATCACGACCAGAACCACCACTACCCGTCTCCGTATACGATGGCTGTTCCATGCAAAGATTCTCAGGATCACCATGAAGTGGCAAATGCTCACAGGCCATACGCTCTGGCCATTGAAAACTGTACTGTTGCATTATTGGCGCACATCCAGCGCGTGCACGCTCACAAACTGAACGACAAACGGGCAGTGGCTTGTGATAGTCCTCCAAACATATAGGCGTATACATCGAGCAGAGAAAGAATTTCAAATCGGGTGAGCACTTGATTTCTACAAGCGGCCAAAACTGATGCACTTCGAGACCCGCTTCGTCTTGCGTTTCGTGATTCATTTCATTCGGAAAGGATGTCATATTGTAGCCAATGCCGCGGCACATTGGTATGGTAATCTCTTCACAGCGTGAATTTGGATCTTTTGGTATCGCAGGTAGTCCATAGCCCGGCGCTGGACTGACATCCAACGAATGAGGACCCATGCCGCCGCCACTATCCGATAGATGTTGCATGCCGTCCGCATGACAGTCGTGTGTGTGTAGCAGGAGCACGATGCTGAGGACGAAGACAGAATTGCATAACGCAAGCGGATGCCGTCGCGTCACGCTGCGTCTGTGTGTCGTTGTGCGAGACATGTTATTTGTATTTAAATGTCTTAAGTTATTTTTTATTATATGTTGTCGTTTGCTAATAATTCTCATGCGAGAATGGCGTGGTGTAAAGCAGCACGTGAAAGTCCGCAGCTGTTAGACGCACCAGAAACGTAGAGTTAGAGTTGGTGCGCTTTTTTAAAAGCTTCAGTTGCGTTCGACAAGCTAAAGCTGACTAAAGTCTAGAGTTCAGTCGAGTGGTGAATATGAAGCTGGAGTAACGCTCGAGCTGCTAAGTTGCAGGCGCAGCACGTTGTCAAATCAGCGGCTTGCGACAAACAAAGGATAACTACAATGGGAAAAGAAATAGAAAGAAAAAATTAATATACATGCCGCAGACTGTGGAGCAGGGGTAAGTGCTTAAAAGTAGTAAAAATAAGAACATACTTATATTTATGTTTTGTTAGTAACCGCAAACGATTAGTCTTAGTTTTGCGCTACGAGTGCAAATTTTCCCCAGAGGACGTCAACAAACAATTGATCCTAAATCAACAAAAACCTATTAAACAGCGGCATGGACCAACACATGCACACCTAAAACATATACTCGTAGATATAGACAAATAAAACTCTGCTGTGGATGACTTTTCTTACTTCCATTTCATTTGTTTCAATTTAATGTAAACAGGCAATGGAAGAGACACTCGCTCTTGGGGTGACATGTAGCGTTCTGTTTGTTGTGTGCGTCCACAATGGTGGCTTATGGCAAGTTGCTGACATTAGTAAAGCAATGGTTGCAAGCATTTAACCCCTTAATGTCATGGAGTTGCCATATGCTCGGATATTTAAAGAGGAGAAATAAAAGTGAGTCCATATAAATGAGTAGAGTGCGCGGCGCGTGTGACAATATGACACTTGCTCACACATACAAGTACCCATTCAAACACCAAACTTAGTATATAATTCCACTTTGGACAGCAGCAATAGCTGGACCAGATGATGCCGCCGCTGCCGCTGTTCAGTTGTGTCACATCAATCAAAATCAGTGATTTTTATTAAATTTGACAGCCACAAACGGCTGCATTTACACTCCAAATCGCTGGTGTGCGTTGCGAGTGTATGTGGAAAGTGTGAGGGTTAAGGGAGCGGATTATTGTGCATTTGTTATGTGCGAGCTAAAAGCAAATAGTCAGCATGAGTTTGCTAGTTTTTATTTTATTAATTTCCTTTTTGTATGCTGGAAAATATGTTGCAATGTTTATGCGCGGCGCTGGATATGCGTTGATTGGAAGAAACTAAATTAAGAAAATTGTTCATTTTGCAGTTTGACAGCTCGTAAGCGCTGTTGACAATGTGGCAATGCGAAGGTGACCGAGTGGCGGCTGATGATGTTAAAATTAGTATGTATTTATGTATGTAGTATGAAGGGGGAGTAAAAGCGCGAAGAGTTCAGAGCGTAAGTGAGTAAGAGCAGTACAGCTTTGTTCGCGAAAATAGCAACGCAGCGCGAAAAACAGCTGATTCTGTCAAAATTTTCCAGAGAAGGTCAGCGGTGCCACAATCTGCGCCATCTTCGGTATTCTTCCCATCAATCGGAAATATATTTGGAAAGTATTTGCTATTATTTGCCAGGTATTTAGAGCTAGAGTGGTCTATCTAAAATTTGGAGTTTTATAATTAGGATTTTTGTGAGAAACTCATTGCATCCACTAACGGTTACATAATATGGCGAGAGAAACCTGAAAGGTTGCCACTCCGCAATCAGCAAAAGAAGTGTAAAAAAGTCTTCTGAAAAACCCTTTTATTGATCTTTAGAAACGGTAGACTTTCCGTGCTTGTTTATTTATTGTCTTTCACAAATGAAATCTTAGTATAATTTGTCAAATGCTAGGCCTAATTGTTCCTGGGCACGTATTTGATGCAATGGAAAGTCTAAAAATTGCGCTGCGTGCAACAGCTTGATCTAAACTTTCTTACGCCCGAGTTTTTCATTTTCGGTGACCTCCTGTAAAATTATCTGCTTAAAGTTTTTAGGGAATATTTTAACCCTTTAACTGCATTATTAAGGACCTTTTATTATAGCTGGTTTGAGAACGGGCCAAAAATTTCCATTTAAGTAGGAGCTAGAGGGTTAAAATATATTACAAAAAATTTATCGTTAAATTCCACAACACAAGTCTAAGGATAGATATTTTATTTGAAGTCATGATGTGCATGATATTATCGATAAGTTAATTGTACTTTTTGGCAAAAATGCTAAAAATTTAAGCCTCCGTAAAAAACCTTAGATCCTCTGGACTAGTACTTTCTCCGAGAAGGGTTGGTCTCAAGAGGCAAATAAAAAAAGCATAGGAAGTTTATTTAAAGAGACTAAGAGGTAAATAGTGAAATATTAGAAGATTCCATTTCATGTCTGCCGAATATAGCAGATCCAGAGGAGAAGCTGCCCAAGGCAATTAAATTGGAGAAAAATACGTCCTTATCGAAAACTATTCATACCAATAGCCCAACCGGCAAATTATAAGGCTATGCAACTAATCAAATAGAACTTAGATTATTTTTGGCGTCTTTTTTCATAATGCTTGGTAACCACTGATGAGCAGTGAATGTTCATATTCTCTTTACTATAAATTTTATTTTGCTTCGCTAAATGATTGTCTCGAAAATTGTATAAGTCTAATCTTAAAATGTTATACCTTTTGATTTTTTCTTTGAAAAGGTATGAATAAAATTCCAACTTTTTTATCTGCGTAGTTAGCTCAGTTAAGTTCAAACCTTTTTGTCAATATGGAAAGCAAATTTGAAAAAAATCTAAATTATAATAATTTTTATGGAAAATTATAAGTACAATTAGTTCAATTTATTTTGTTTTGCAAAAGTTTTGAACAAGGTAAATTCTCAAAACGTCTCGTGAAACTATTTGTTTTCGCGCTTAAAATATGACGGGGAAAAGAAAAGTACAAATATAATGGTAGAAGAAGAAATAATTTTTTTCATGAAATTTTACAGCAACGGCGAAACTTCTTTTCCAGCAAAAGAAATAATAAAATAAATGAAACTTTTCGGGTTGATCAAACAAAAATTTTCTCAAAGCTCTCCATGTGTAGAAGCAGGCATTTAACGCAAATTTTTTTTTTTTATATTTTGATTGTTCTCATTGGCTTGCAATATATTTTGAAATAAATTTACAGTCAAAGCCGCAATAGCAAAACCTGTACATGTACATGTACATTTTTGTTTTTGTACTACTGCTACTACCTTCTATGAATTCGCCGTTTAAACGTTTACTGAAAAAAACACCATTTAATTTTCAACATCGATTTGAAGTTCAAATTGAATTGAACTTATTTGGAATTGTAACTAAGAAACCGGCCATAAATAAGGATATTGGATTACAAATTATTTCCTTCCCCAAATGAGAGCATAATTTGTTTAAACACGGAAACAGTATTTGAAGATTTTAATTTAGGTTTTCATATCTGCTTTGTAAAAAACTAGTTATGTATAATTTATAGAGCTTGTGACCAGGTTTGTATTAGGAATAATATGAGACAACAACAATTTTTCAAAGTGGTAGAAGTGATAGCTGCTATTTCGGAGATCACCACATCTCCTCATCAGACTTCTTTCTTTCTAGACTGTACCTGGCTTTGAACCATGGTACACAAGCTCTATAAATTATACAGACGATTCATAAAAAATAAGGCCAAAATCAAAATTATAAAAGGATGAGCAAACCTAAAAAGCAAAACTATAGTTCGAGCGAAAAGCTGATAGATTTGTAAAAACAAACAATACCGACCACCCTGTTAAACACAGATTGCCGAAAAGTCACACTTAATAGCGGCATGGTTGGAGATAGGAATAGTGAGAAAAACAAACAATTTTCACACGGTTAGCGTGGCTGAGTGGTTGCGTGCTCGCCTAGCAATCCCGTGTACCATGGTTCAAAGCCAGGTAAATTCGAGAAAGAAAGAAGTCTGATGCGGAGATGTGATGATCTCCGGAATAGCAGCTTTATCACTTCTACCACTTTGAAAAATTGTTGTTTTCTCATATTATTCCTAATACAAACCTGGCCACAAGCTCTATAAATTATACAGACGATTCATAAAAAATAAGGCAAAAATCAAAAACTAGTTATATTGCAACTAGTTACTTCTACGAATTGTGTTTTTATATTGTACATACATAGAAAATTGAATATTTATCCATTAAATATATACACATACATATATATATATATATATATTTTGATTAGTTGTAAATGTTATGAAATATGACTCTTGCGGTTAAGACAATACTTGATTTGACTTCATACATACATACATACAACTAAACACATGATTTCAGTATAGCTATGCACAATGTAAGTTGCAAACCTCAAAACATTACCTGAAGTATTCATTTCATATTGTTTGTGGTTTAACTGTCGAGAAGGTCCATGTACTCGCGCGCACGCTGTGTCATTTTGGTGGTCAGACCACAGATGAATGACAGTTGTAGGTAATATGACAGTTAGGTTTTAAACATTCAGAAATACATAAATAAATTTTGAATAAAATACACTGAGATAGTAATTAGGCTACTGTTCACCTTCAAATGAGTGATCATGTTCGTTGTTGACCAAATTGAAAAACTGAAGAGCGGCAACGGAAGCTGACAAAGTTAAGCTGTAGGAAAAGTGTTACTACTTTATTATATGTAGAAAAAATCTAAAATATCAGTAGTACAATAAAATTGAAATAATTACAAAAATCATAAATGGAAATAAAAAGAACTTAAATTAAAGTGACTTATCAGTTTCCCGTCACCAAATTTTTTCACCTTTAAGGCTAGTATTAAGCTCTTAAGAAAAAACCAGAAAACTAATTAAAAAATGCGCTCAAGTAATGCAATTTTTTAAATCAGTTTGCAGCTCTCAAGAGGCTCGAATATTTATTTCTTGAAGTAAATTTACAGCAACATTAAAATACTTTCCCAAGCAATAGAAATAATGAAAAATATTTCTTATGATTTTTCTTTAGAGGCGTAGTCTCATGATTCAATTATTAAAGGTTTGCTCAGTAAACACTCACTCTTGACAAAATTGGCTCCCTTAGCAAGGCGTCGTGCTACTAAATCTTCTAAAACAATATTTCTATGTTTTCTTTGAATATAAATTTAAAATTGCACATTGGATGAAATTCCTGAGCGTTTTTGATTAGGTAACATAAAGGGAAACTTTAGTAAGGGAATGTCAAAACTTTAGTGTCACTATCGAGCAAACCTTTAGTAATTGAATCATGGTGTAGTCTACGCTTTCTACACTATACCAATGTTGGCGTAAAAATAAGCCTAGTTTGCTGCCAAAAATTTCTCTTTCGTCTCGCCTCTCTTAAATAAATCAATCTAACCTAATTCATGAAAGTACGCTTTCAATTTCTGGTTCGTAAACTTTCCAAATCCTATCCATCGTAAATCTTTTGTTGACCAAACACCAATTTTACCACACAAACATTTGCAAATCCGACGCGAGCAAAATGTCAGAATCTATGTATGAATAATGAAACTTAACAAAAGTGAGTTGAACAGAGCGTATTTATGCAAATATCTGGAGCGTAGACAATTTAAGGATGACCGACGTAAGTAGCAATGACAGCAATGGCAAAGCTGTCAACGGTAGCAGCTGTCATATACAAACAACAACAGCAAATAATAAGCGCTTTCTGCACAAAAAGTAAAAACAAAGCCCAACTAGAAGGGAAATTTTGAGCAGAGCGGTATGTGGAGTAGTAAAATTGCATGAAAAAGAATAGAAAAAAAGCAACAGTGTGACAGCCAGCAGCGGTTGTAATTGTGTACACTTTACTGATTTGACACTTTGAAAATTGCCATAAACATACACATACATATGAACATATGCATAGCATAAATAGCAAAAATATCCCTCAAAAGTGCATTGTTGGAAAACTCGAGCAAAAAAAAAGTATTACATATATAAGAGGGGGTGAAAATCAGTTAGACTGTGGCCAAGTAAATAATACAGTACAGTAAAAAGCATTGTGAAACAAAAGCAGGATTGCGTGGATAAAGTTAGAGAGTAAAGTTAAGTGACAGAAAGGGCGCTAAAAATTTACTGAAAGGGGGTGAAATGTATGCCTGACAAATGCGACCCTAAAGTGACACAGCATTTCGGTGGCATAAACACAATGCATATACATATATCCCATGGCTGTCACGAATTGTTGATTCTTATTTTCCGTGGTGGGTGGGTAGTTGGTTGGTTGACTCGCACACATACAACTACAATTGATGCTGTGTTGATACTCTCTGAACTATGAAACTCAGTTGTGGCAAGTTGTTGTAAGTTTTTTGTAAGGAAATTGTGCTGGTTCTTTGGATGGGTAGCGCATGTATTTTGTGGAGTTTTTCACATCACTATGTCCGCAAATGACAATGATGCTTTAGACGATTTTGTTAAATTTGAATGACATTTTAATTAATAACATTTGTTAACACTATACAATTTGAGAGTACATGCAGACAAACACACAGACTTTTAGGGAAAATATGTTGCGCTAAAAGTGACAGTTGATGTTAGGAGAGTTTGTATACTGTTATTGCTTGCTATGGAGCGTTTCCTTAAAGTATTTTTTTTATGTGTTGTTTTTGTTTTTTTCTGTCTCGTCAGTATGTACAGTAACTCAAACAAATGACCATATGGTAATTTTTCTACACATTTACAATGGTTTTCAAGGTTATTTCGTTAACTTTCTATAAAACTTTAGTTTGCAATAAAACAAAAAACTTATGAATTCAAATTCCAAAAACAAAAAATTTCAAAAGCCAGGATCATTTTTCGAATTCTTTTAAATTTGTTTTATATTAATATTCATATTATTACAGGAATATACTAGCTTACAGGCAAAAAGCCTAAGTCGAAACTATCATTCTATAAAATTCATAATTTTTATCGGTTATGAAGTTTCCCGGATATCGCCAAATAATAATAACAAAACAAACAAATAGGCCCATCTATAAAGTGTATGAAAGGACTTCAGTTCATAGAGGTCCGTTTAAGATTGCAAATTTAACAGATCTTACTAGATTAGCTCAACCCTATGGGTCCCATTGTGATACCACGCATGGCACCCCTATAACTGATGGACGCTTTAGCTCGGACAACCGTAAAAACTCTTGTGACCTCCTCCGGCCCACTTCTGGCCAAAACATTCCACACGTTCTGGTAGCTTCTCTGCGCTTACCAAGCTAGGCCTGTTCGTTCAGGAGCGGCCGACAGATGACCAGAGGAGTTCCGAAAACTCTTTTGCTAAGGAGTCCTTTTCAGGTGTACTCTGCTTGGCTAACACATTTGCTTCCCAATTTCTTGGAATATCGCTGTGCCCTGGTACCTAGGTTATTTTGACGAAGAAATATTCCGAACCTGTCGAAAGAAAAGCCAGGAAATCCAGAACCACTTTCGATTACAGCGTTATAATATCAGCTCGTACAAGGACACAAAAATCTTCCTATGACAATGAGCGCCAATTCATCTTCGTACGAAATAAGTTTTCTACTAAAAAATAATAAATCACTAAGTGACAGTAATGACAGTGTAAATAAAAATGTCTAAAAAAAACGAAATATGAGATTGGCTTAATAAATATTAATTTTCGAACAAATTTATTAGAAATAAAAAGTAATAATTACATAGAATTCCACACTTCCATAACAATGGAAATCAACGCCATTACACATACATAAATAAAATGAAAGAATCAAATCTGCAGAACCACTTAAAAGCCAAAACGTGACCAAATCTTTTTAAGTACCAAAACAACGTGATTAGAGCAAAAACTAAAACAAATAATAACAAAGGCTAGAAAAGTGTTGGTAAGTTAAAGAAGTAATAATAACAGCAGAAAAACTGAAAACCAACTAACAAAACAATGGAGAACAAAATAAACGAATGAAAAAAAGTAAAATGACTAGAACAAAGCGACAACACTCAAGGTATGAGTACTTAGAAAAGTGCATTACTTTAACTTAACCCTCCAATGGAAAAAATCTAAGCTGATACGGATTAAGAATTCGGTTTCTAAGTGATTTGTATATGAAACACAAAAACCTGAAAACGGCGCTGTGATATAATGTTTGTGCCGGATGCTTGAGAATAGTTTAAATATTTTATGATCTTTCCATAGCATTTCGACTATCCATCTATTCGAATAGTCGATTAGCGACTTTTTTGATGTTTGGTAATCGAATAGCAAATATTCGACTAACCGTTCACCATCCATCGCTCTCCATTCAGTAATCTGAAAATCGACTAACCGAAATTATTCGAATAGTGACAGATACTCACAATAAATTCATAAAAACTTGATTATAGTGGAAAATGGGTTTTGTCAATAAGCACAAACATTCAAACACATATAAAAGAACAAATATTTATTGAAGAAAAGAACCAGTCGAAAAATCGAAAATAAACGGTTAGTCGACTAGTTTTTTGTGGCCGGTTAGTTCATTTGAGCAGTTCACTATTTTTTGAAACCACTTTTGATAATCGTTTAACAGGTTGGCCGACTAGTCGATTAACAAAATCTGTTATGCTTTATTTTGAAAGAAAAAGCTTAAAAAGAGATAAAGTATGATTTGAAAAATTTCACAAAGATTGAAATATAAAAATCATTCGAATAAAATGAAGTCCAACAGTTCTACAAAGCTGAATTTTGTTTTGGACAACACTATTCGTGTTATTCTTTTTTAATGAGACTATCCTTGGTGAATCAATGTTTCTGTGACCATCTCCATGCAAATTTTTCTATACGACGGCAAAAAAAAACATCCTATATTTTTTGTACAGGTACTTCTTAGCTCTTTCTTAAATTTTTACTGTCTCTACGTCTTCACTTTCGTTTTCCTCATCTTTATGTTCTTCTCGATCTACATCTATGTATATCAATATTTTCATCTTACAACGTTAATGAAGAAACGTAAAAAATGAACGTTAGGAAATAACTTTTATTGGCAACAGAAAAAAATATTTCTCCGGCATAACAGTTACGAGGTAACGTAAAATATTTCTGGACTTATAACTGCTATGGAGCAACACCTTTGCGATAAAAGGTCAATATTTTTATTATAAAAATCCTAGTACTTAAAAATGTAATACAGCGCCAAAGAATAAGAAGTACAAGTGAAACAATAATCTGAAGCATCTTAATGCGTTAGAGGGTTAAAGTTGGTTCCAAGCTGCTAACTTGGACTGCTGCAAAGAAAATGGGCATGACTGCAACAAGAAAGTAAACACTTATGGCGGGACTGCGTGCTTCTTTGTGTGATTGTTGTTTTTGGGTACTTTGAAGGTGAAGAGCGAGTAGGTAGGGTGCGAATGGAAAAAGAAAAACTGTGCACTACAACAAACACAATTATAACATAAATAAAAGGAAATAAAAAACAACAAAAAAATCAGAAGAGAGAGCATAACAGTTAAACTTGGCCAACTTAATGAGATAGCGAAAGCTTTGCTAAACTAAATTCTGCAAGAAAAGAACACTAAATGCATGGCATGCAGTGCGCGACTGCTGGTGTTGCCTCTTTTCGGCGGTGGCATGCTACTCGTACAACTCTTTGTTGGTAACTCAAGAACTTTGTCAATAGCAAAGTGTGCAGTCTGGCACTCTTGGTGATGCTGCAGACTGTGACCACTTGATTTGATTTCGAAAAAGTACAACTATAGTACTAAATAAACATGCCACTTGGACATTGTTGCATTAACGAGCGGCATAAGGATGAGTAATGTTTCCAAAGAAAAATAGCGACATACAGCAAACAAAATTGGAATTGGAGTAGGAAATGGCGATAGTGATGGCGTTGGCGATGGCATTGGTAATGGTAATGGTAGAAAAAAAGGAATGCATATTGGACATGCGACTGCATTAAATCTAAAGAAAACATTGTAGTAATAATATTTGTCTTGCCTTTTCCAGACAAATCCCAGCGAGACTGTTGCTACTGCCGCACCGTCGCAGTCACAAGCGTTGATGATGATGTCGACGTTGAAGAAATTCGAATTGGAAATGAAGTGGAAATATGGTGTGGACACAGCGACGCATCGCAACGTATGACTAAAATCAGCGCAGCAGTTTCTCTTAAGTGGCAAGTCGCATTTCATTAGGATTTTTAGAGCGGCCGTTGGCCTATGGTCTTTATGATGTTTACTAATATTTTATTCATGGGAATTGACGTGGAGATGAAGAAGAAACCAAGAATGCAGTGTCCACTTCACTACTAAATGAAATCAATGTTTTGCTATGGAAAATGCATCTACCATTTTAGAAAACAGCCATATATAGAAAAAAAAAAAAAAAAAATACAAAACAAAATACAAAAAAAAGAAATAAAACTTAAATATGCGCATAATTTAGTACGCTAGCAAGTTAACTCAGTAACTCAAAGCAGCTAGCGTAGCTGCAAAAAAGCAACACTATCTAAAAATAAATAAAACTTATGCGCAGCTTTACTTACAGGCAGGCAGGCTGCTTAAAATTTCCAATGCTGCTACGCAAGTACTCGTAGCAAACATGTATGGACCTTTTTACCATATTTCCTTTGCTATTATTTGTGATTACTCGTAATGAAGGAGCGCATATATTGTTCACTTTTTCCTTACTGCCCATCCCCATACCGCCACACTAACAATTTCTTCCTCGCATTAAGCAGTAATTTTTCTTTGTTGTGCATGCCCGGCAGCGTTGCAAGGAAAAGGCGTTAACTGTCAGGAGTTTGCAATTGTCAACAACAAGTCAGCCAACAAGCAAACATTAACCAACAAGCGAGCCAAATTACTGAGCAGCCAGAGTGTGCAAAGCAATCGGGAAGCATTGGCGGTGGTGGGCACTTTGTCCATTGCTTGGTATTTTTATTTTTCTCTTTTGGGTTTGAGTTGTGGTAAGAAAAATTTGCCTGGTAATCATGTTTATTTAATTTGTAATTGATTGCATAGCCGATGAGGAGACGTTGCCCCACAGGCAACAAATAATAGACAGCGGAACCAAACGACGATGAAAATTTGTAGTTGGGTGCCTGGTGTGGGAGTGGTGGTAGATCCAATCGCTTTGGGAGGGACAGTAATTGCAATGGATTTTTTTTTAGGTTAAACTAACTACACGTACAAATAAGTATCCACTTACAACAAATCGATTGGGTCTACAATTTTTATTTTTTATTTTTGCAAAAATATACTTTAAGGGAATTTTTATAATAAGAAGAGAAAAGTACTGCAATTGCATTCGGCGGAAAAGCGTTACGTGACTCAGCTAGATAACTTTAAAATCATATTCGGAACAAAATGTCGCACAAAAACAAGCAGCAAACGAAATTAAGGGGGGAAATACTTGAATTAAAAAGGTAGTAGGCTAGATTGTTTACATTTTGTAAAAAAAGTGAGTTTTTTTGTAAATAAAACTCTTTTACTTAATGATTTTGATGACGGGAGATAAATATATGGTGTAAAATTACTCAGCGGCACCGAATCAATCAAAAAAGGAAACCAAAAAATATGAACTAGATAGTTTTGGCTCGTCCAATTTTTTTTGTTTTATATGTTAAAGCCAGATGAAATATTTCTTTATAATCGAAAAATTATTAAAAAAAATAAATAATTGGATTGCTTGTGCCTCATAAATTTGAAACAGTTGGAAAACATACAAAAATAATAATATGAAATGAACTATAGACAAAAATAAAATGAAATAACTAAAAAGAGAAAATAAAATGCAAATTAATGAAATAAAAAAATCATTTAAATAAAGCAATATATGTACATAGAATAAAAGTACACTAAAATAAAATAAAAAATAAAGGAATTCAAATAAAATACAATATAAAAATTAAACAAGGTAATAAGAAGTAAAATAAAAACTAATAAATAAAATCCAATAAAAAGAAACCGAATAAACTAAAACAAAACACAATAGAGTAAAAATAAGATTCAATAAAATATAAAAAAAATAATACAAAATAAAATAAAATAAATAAAATTAAATGCAATAAATACAATAAATTTAAATAAATAAATTGATTAAAAAATATATAAAAAGTTAAATATAGTAGAATAAGAGTAAAAATCAAACAGTTAAAAAAATGTAAATCACAAAAAAATAACTAAAATAAATTATAATATAATTAAATGAAGGGAAATAAACAAAAATAAATAAAGTAATACAAAAGGGAAAAGAATATAAAACACAACAAAATAAAAAATAGCAAGTAAAATACGCAAAAAATCTTAAAGATAAAAAAAATAAATTGAAATAATAAAAATAAAACAAAGCGAACTGAAATAATGTGTTAAAATAATAAGCAAGATAAACTAGAAATAAAAAAACTCATCATTAAATTAAATTAAGCTGGATAAAAAGTAACCACACAAAATAAAAATAAATAAGTAGAATAAAAGTAAATAAATGGAATAAAATAATTTAATTTAAATTTAAAAAATAAAGAGAAACAGAATTTAATTTTTTTTTAATAAATCGAAATAAATAAATGAAATGAAATAAAGCAAATAAAAATAAATTTAAATAAAATAAAATAGAATAAAAAATATGAATAAAAAAATAAAGCAAAACGTAATAAAAGGATATATAATAAAATTAAATCGAACACAACAGAATTAAAAAAATAGAAATTAGAATAAAAAAATTCAAATAAAAATTAGAAAAAATTAAATCCTAATAAAATGAACTAAAACGATTACAAGTCAAACAAAATAAAATAATATAAAATAGCAATAATAAATAAATGAAAAAAACTAAATTAAAAAATTTAAATTAAAAAATTAAGAAATAAATAAAGTAAGTTAAAATGAAAATAAATAAATTAAATAACCTCAATAATACGAGAAGTAGATCTAGCATGTGTGAGACAACTGAGATATTTCCACCTGCCAGTTAATAAAATAATTTATAGCTGGAGTTCTCGAACACAGCTGATATTAATTGAAGCAATACCGATTGCTACTTTAACTTAGGAACTCGTACTGTGCATATTTATATAGTATGTACATACATTGTTAGTGAAGCTGTTGATGTCTAGCAATTTATGTTTGTTTTCGATAAGGCCATGAATTAGATTTTACCTGAAAATTGTAATTGTATATAATTGCAAAGCCAAATAATAACAAATATGTGATCGGTTAGGTTGTAAGTAATTGCATGATTTGAGCTAAGTAGAAAATAACTTTTTTTTCCATCAACATAGTACATGCACACTTTTAATTTAGACATTCTTATTTACTTGCGAAATACTACCTTCCAATTCCAAAGGCATTTCCATATTTTCAGCCCGACAGTAGCTTTTAAAATTGTCAACTTTTAACAACTTCATGCGACCATGCCAACTTGCCACCACTTTGCCTTACTTACCACCGACAACCTCATTTTCCACGCTACCTCGTTAGGCTTTGCACATACAAACCTACATACATATGTATATATGGACATACATACATACATACACACATACTTCGCGAGCCACAACTTCACAACGCTGCTGCTGTTGCCAACGTTTGCTTTGCCTGCTTCAGTTGCCCACTTAACTATGCATTTGCTTAAAAGGCGCAAGTATTATATGTATATCTATGTATATATGTATGTGTGCACGCATGCAAATATGTTAGTGCATTTCTTAACAACTATTTACATAATTAATACAAACGCTTGTCGTCGACAACTATAAGTATAATGACGCAGACGCAACTTCAACTTGGCATAGTCAAAACACAAAACCCCCAACATTTGCTTTTACGTCCACACCAACTTACCCCAAACATTGTAAGCAACATGAGGCGTACTTGTAGTCTAACTAAGTATGTATGTATGTATGCGTGTATGAGCACAAATAAACCTAGAATGCAATCTCAAGTGATCTTGGCGACATTCGGTATGGGTGGTGACGGTAACAACAGCAACAACATGAACGCACGATTATCAACGTTGGTCATCGTCTGCAACTTGACCGACAGTTGATTATGCGTGCAACTACATACGAGTAGGCATGATTGCTGGCTATTTTCTAGTAAAACCAAACATTTGTACCTAGTTGGAAAAAGCAGACAGTCTAAAAAATTTACCAATGCAAAAAGTAGTGAACTGTGTATGGATCTTTATAAAACTGTAATGAGTTCTATTAATTACTGTTTTGTAGATAAATACTAGCTTTATATATTTGGATTAAAATATGCAGAGTTAATGCAGGTCGAAATACAATTTTTTTTGAATTTCGATTTTAAAAGATTTTTTATTTTAGTATTTTTTTTTCAAATAAAATTAAGGAACATATATTAACAATTTTTCGGCCTATTTATTTATATCAAACAATTATTTTTATGAGCTCAAGACCAGGTGTTATGTATAATTATTCTTATTAAAAAAAAAAAAAAAATTTAAAAAATAAAAAAAAAAAATTGGAAGAATTATAGGAAATCCATTGTTTGATAAAGTTAAGAATTTAAAAAGAAATCGTAAAAATTCTGAAAGTTTAACACCAAAATTTAAAAAAAAATAATAATTTTGGCCAACAATAACTCAGCGTGTTTTTAACCAATCCCCAAAAAATATGTACATATGTCGTTAAAAGCGTATTGATTGTCTTTCAAACAAGATAAGCAGTGATCAAACTTAACAATTAAGCAATACAAAATTAATACCGTCATCTCAAAATCTTAATCATATAAAAAACTAGACAAAAATTGTGTGTTTGAGCTCCGAAGGCACACACTAACCTCCACTATATCTGAATTTTTTTTTAATTTTCTGCCTATAAAGCAATGTAATTGGGCAAGAAATTGACACTCATAATACTTTTAAGAATTGACGCACGAAATAGTGGTGTAAATATTTTGGATTGGTGTATTGAATTGAAATTAAAACACATTTTTGTTTAAACGAACAATAAAAATTGTATAGTTACTATTAAAGTAGACTGTACATATTTCTAAATAATTGAAGATGGACAGGTTTGAAAGTAGTTCCAAATTAGACTAGTTTTAAAACAGTTTAAAAAAAAACGGAATTTTGTTATTCCTTCTGTGAAATATATTTAAAAGTAGTTAAAATCAAATCCAGATTCAGATATTTGACATTCCATTTTAATAAAGATAGTTAAATTTCAAATTCTTGTGGTTGGTAAAAGAGATCTTTTTAACATATATTTTTTTTAAATTAATAATATTTCCGACAGGGTACATACAAACTTACGTAAGTATTCATGTATGTATGCACTCTTGTTACATTCTAACTGCCTAACTATTGCTACTGTACCTGTGTTTGCCTTAGAACGCCTGCCCTCGTGATTTTTCTGCATTTGCTTAAAATTTTTTTTGTTTTTTCTTTGTTCCTTTCCATTTCCTATGCTATTGTTATTTCTATTTACTCTTTTTTTGTTTTTGTTTTTAATATTTATTTTAACTACACTACACTCTACTCATTGCATTTCTTGTGCTCGCTCGCCTCACGCTCTACTCGTACAAGTCTTTAGCAAACAATTGTCATGTTAACGGCTGACTGGCCGATCAACAACAACTAAGTGATCATTGCTATGATCTTGCAGTAATTTTGTGTGATTGTTAGTGAACTAACAATAACAGAGACAATGATTGTACATATCTAGTAGTAGTTGATTATGTCTACCAAGTTGTCGATGTTATTCTACTACGAGTATTGTAACGTGCCTAACGATCGTGCGTGGTATTTTCAATGATCATCGTCTGGCCGTTGAGTGGGCAAACATTGCTGCGAGCTGAGTTGTGGTAGAGCCATTGGAAATGTTGGCTCATTTGCGTTTGCAAATCATGGTTTATTCAGAGAAGTGTTTCAAGTAGCTGCAGTCTGTGGTGTTTGCTTAGGCGTCATCTGACTCCTATTGTAATGCACAATTATGTTGAGTTAGTACAATTGGAGACGACTGCGTCTAATGTATGGTTTTACTAAAGTTGCTAAGTTGAAGAAATCGAATAAATGAGAGAAGAACTTAAGTGCTTGGTATTATTTTGTGTATGCATTTGTATTTCGAAATTGGTCTATAAATAGGGTGTTCTTTCAGTTGAGAAAAAAAGGTGGCTTTGAAGTACTACAAATTAGTAAAATTCAAACTATTTCATAAAGTTACAGAACTGGGAGCGTGCTATAACCACAAAAGTTTGAAGCTGGTTTTCCCAACTGTCAAATTATTGCGGTTTCTTTAAACTTGCGCACGTTATTGCAAAAACAAATAACATGTGCAATGATTGAAAACTTGTTGTTTTTTAATTAAAAAAAAAATAGGAGTATTGTTTTTTTTGATATACATAGAATAATCCTAAGGGTGAGAGACTTAAAATTTTGACTATCATAAATTGTTAGACATACTCCGTTTTCTTCCTCTTACAAAATAATTCTCGGTAATGCTCGCTTCCGGCCACATATAATGAGATACTTTCTTAAGTATATGTATACAGTCCATTTCAACATTATAACATATACTTTTTACATATATACCTATATATATATAAATGTATATACATATGTATATGTAGTTACATCTTTTGACCATTTTTTTGTCTTTTAATTTAATTTAAAAAATTTTTTTTTAGAAAAACGGTTTAAGTACGTGTTAGAAATATTATTGCAAATTTAAAAAAAATTTAGAAATGTTACTCAAAATTTTAAAAGTTGTATATGCAATTTTATAGCCCATTAAATTTTAGTACAACAAAGTACAATTTTGAAGGGGCTACAAATTACTGTGGATTTTTGACAATTGTGCTTTTTTTTGCTGTCACTCTTCCTTAATATCATCCGTTTACCGCACGCTTGAAAAAAATTGAATTAAATAAAGAAGAATAAAAGTCAACAAGTTGTTGTATTGTAATTTTACTTTACAGGAGTTAGTTAATTCTCTCTTTAAAATTATATTATGAATATTATTATGAGCATTTCGAGCCGCGTAGTTTTTTAAAGAAACCAAAGGTCTTCTAACTAAAAATATATTTTAGAATCAATATTAAAAATTAACTTGTAATCACGACAAAAAATCAAGTTCTCTATTAAATTTAATTTATTTATAAATTTTAAGTTTACGTTCCATTAAATAGCTATGTATGTTTATATACTATGCACATATTATGTATTTATAAATGCAATGCCTTCTACGCGATTAAATGCAACCGCTTATTTTTTGTTCTATTTTCTGCTGGCGATTCGAACTTTTACGCGAAAAAGTTTTATTGAAATTCAATCAAATTGAAATCCAAACTTGAACTACAATTGTCTGGAAAAAAAACCAAAACAACAAGTACTTTCAATCGCCAATTGCATACCACGACATACCACCTTATGCTATTGACAAGGACCTTTACAAGGTTTGTGCTATCACAGCTGGGGCAAAAGCTGGGGGTAGTGATGGCAGAAACGTTGCGCTTTCGTTTGCACAGTGAGCAATAAAAATAACAGCGTAAATCGGCGTTTACAAAGGCAAATAGCCGCACACGCGTACACACACAAATTGCAAATACAAATATGTAGTAACGTCACAAATATATTCGTATGTACATACATATATGTATATGTATGTACATAAAGCTATGTATATATGTACACAAACAGTTAAATAAATAGGCACAGACGTGCAGACAGCGAAGCTTTTGTAAATTCATACGAATAGTACAAATACGCAGAAAAATAAGGAGGATGAACTGTTTTTGTAGAATTTGTTTTTTTTCTCCCTCGACTTAAAGCGCAGCTAGCTTCACTAAAAGTTTGTGGGTACAACAAAAATGCATTGCCACAATAAGGATAACTGTGGGAGGTACATAAGTTTGGCGGCGAGGAGTAAAGTGAAGTTCGGTGGCTGTTAGTAGAAATAGCTGCAATATGCAACCACGGAAAGCAATTGGCATACGGTAGGTAGTAATTGCAATGCATGTGCAATGAAATAGTGAAAACAGGAGTTCAAAATTACATACTCCACTGCCAAGAGCAGTAGCTAAATACCAAATAAAATTAACACTTTGGGTGAACCTATAATCCATGGGTGGTATTCTACCGTTGTAAGGTTTTTAGTAAATTTTGCACTTTGAGCCTTGATGTTGTGTCACAAATAGAGATGTCTATAGTTTTATATCGAATCTAAGGACTAAATCATTTTTATTAGAATCTTTTTCGTGGAAGACATAAACTCGGGGGTTACTTTTATGATTTGATGTTTCTTTTTGTGCTTCTGTTTTCCTGACAGGGTGGAAAGTTATGTATAGCGGAACGATTTTCCGACATCTCCTTTCCACTTTTTTTTTCTAAGCTTGGTCTGGAGACAAACCGGCGTTGTGCTCTGTGTCTGTTTGATGTTTCCTGAACCAGTACACACTAAAAAGTTTTTTATTTATTAACATTGTGGTAGCTCGTTGCTCTCAAATGGCACAATGAAACCAGGACTTGCTTCCGGGAGTATTGTTGCCAAAAAATTGGTCGGTCGTTTGCAGCCCAATGTGCACTTAAGCGATTAGCAAAAAGAAAATCCTACTGTAATAATCCAAAAACTGGCAGAAAACTTATCCGTGATAATCTCAAGGATCGTAAAAAATTCTCTTCAGCTGTCTCTCCTGCACTTTAGCAAGTAATTGGGAAAAATGTTAGTGCTCAAATGGCTCGGGAAAGCTGGTTTAAAAGGTCGCATAGTCCGAAAGTAGTCGTGACATTCGGAAAACAGTCGTACAAGGAAGTTGGAATGAGCTCTACGAGACCAAAACTGCACGTCGAATGTTCTGTAGTCCGACGAATCAAACTTCGAAATCATACTAATTTTTAAACTCGTTTTTTTTATCGTTTCCAACATGATCTTGGGACACAGTGCCGAAAAATTCATTGAATTAGGAGTGGGATGTCGTAAGTAAGCCGAATGTTCCAAACTTGTAGAAACTTGTAAAAAATAAAGCACAGGGTTTATCAATCAGATATTAACGTCTTTTTACACTAAAAAATTATCTAAGAAAACATTTTCTGATTTTGATTTTGTAATTTTTTCTTCAAATTGCGATATTTTCTACCGATTGATAAAATATTTATTTAAAATGAATGAAAATCTACTGAGAAAAAGAGATTATAAACATAAGCAAGATTTATCTGTTTAAAATTAAAGTCCAACACAACAAATTAGCTAACAATTTTTAACGCATCAGAGAAAAATCTTGTCTGAAGAAATCGAATGTACATATATTTTTTTAAGGCATCCATAGAAGTTAAGAAAAAATACCGTTGAGACCGTTGAGTATGTAACATTAGAGCGCTAGTTTCACTTTAGGAAGGTTAAACAATAAAAAAATCTTGTAAAACTAGGTCGCGTGACACGTTTGACTGCGATTGAATAATAGGTATTAAATAAAAATTTCGAAACTTATCACGTATTTTTAAAAAAATGTACAACCTCATTTTCTGGAAAATATTTTCAATTTCTAAAAATCTTCCGCGCCTCCCTCAATATGACAATATCTATGTACTTTAACCTCTCACTTGGTCTGTCCTTCATTTTCCCATGCACGCCACCGCCGCTTAGCCGCTTAGCCGCTTGACACTGCTCCTTTTGGTTTTGCGGTTGGTTGGCGAAAAGCGAAAATGAAAAAGTTTTTCCCGGTTTCACTCAACGCAGACAACAAGTTCTATGACCTTACAAAAGCAAAAATAAAAAAATGCACACAGACGCAAGTACAAAACTACAAACCCACAAACAGTCGAGCTACGCGCAAACAAGTACAATAGAAAATTCAAAGTGCCGTCAAGTTGCAGTTTTCATTCATTCATTCAACTGCTGCCTTTTTTTGTACTTTTTGTTTTGCAAAATTTCTCTAAGCTTTCTCTCGAATTGCCAAAGGTATTGCGTGCATTTTAGAGCGCAATTGTTAAAAGCTTAGAAGTTGGCGAGAGAATAAGAAATTGGTTGTTGCTTTGTCAAAGGACGCACGCGATTTGCAAAATATAAAATGTTATATGTCAAATGTTGTTTTACTTAATTTTTTATTTGTTTAATTAATCTCTTCACGCGCTTTTGCTCAATTTCTGACTAAAAGGTGCTGTGCTGCTGAAATTATTTAAAATTCTTTGCGATTTTTTGTTTACGTATACTTCAAGAACCCTGCAGGAAAATACCAGACCAGGGGCATTTTTATGTACTCCAAACTGTAAACACTTCCGTTTCCAGGCCTAAAAGTTTGTTCGTTTGGATGTTAAAATGCAAGCTGACATACTCAACATAATTTTAAAAAAATAATGTAAAATTCATTCAGATTTACGATAACAATATTATAAGATAAAAGATGGGTTCGCTCAATTAGTGAAAATAGTGAGTTTTTGTTTTAAGTAGTTTCCATATAAAATTATGATACCAAACAAAAGCAAGAATTCAAATTTGTATCTGTTTTAGACTAAAAATAAAATTGAGAGTTAAAAAAATTTGTATTCGGCTAGCAAACTTCAAAAATATTCAGACATACATATGTATACGTACTCCATTTTTGGTTTTGACAGATATCAGCCGAATATTTATCGTTTTACACTAATCTAAATTTTCAAATTAGATAAAAAGCACATATGAGCAATATTTTGAAAATCCAATGATCGTAGTAATAAAATTTTTTTTAATAATTCCGAATGAAAATTTTTACATTTTGCATGTAATTAAAAAGAGAAGTCACACTGTTTTTAGCATTTTGATCTAAAGTCCACGAAAAAATTTTCGAATTTTTTTGTTAAAAAAAAAAAATTGAAATTTTCAAATTAGATAAACGATTATTTTTTTTACCCATGAGAGAAATTTTAAAAATCGATTGCCTTAAAATCGTAATCATTGATAAAAAGGAAATTCGTTTATCATTAATATAAATCTAAACTCTTTGCAAGAAAAGAAGAAAATAAGCCTTAGCGAATATAGTTTTTTTTATTAAACGTGCACGAAAAGATTGATTTCAAATGATATGAATTTCAAAGCATGATTTTTCTTATAATCAGATCACAGATCTTTTACTAAATCTGTCTAACAATAATACTTCAAACATTTCCTACAGGGTCGAAGTTCATTAAGTTCGTTTTAGTAAAATAGAGCAAAAGAAGAATATTTATGGCGTAAAAAATATAGAGTAAAATCAAGTTTTTTAAACAGGTGTTGGAGTAAAAGGAATGTACTGAGGGAGGGAAACTGAAACTTTTAGCTCAGTTCGTTATTTATCGTTTAGTATAATAGCTAAACGAGACGGTGGTATGATGACGAGCGAAATGTATAAAAAATGTCAAAGAAGATAGAACCGATCCCTTTGGTTTTTATTAACGGCCGGCAGGATACGCTGAGTATTCAAATTTAATTACGCCCAGGAGAAGCTGCTTGTAAATTAAAATTTTAATTCGGTAGCAAAGCTCGGCCTAAATCTGTCAGAATGGCATGCAATACGCTACATTAATTACTACTGTAAATAATAACGAAGCGTCAGCGCTACCGCAGCGTACTTTTTTTTGCTAACATAAATTTCATTGTAATTCTCAAACACTTCTGGTAGCCCTACTCTCGTCTGTCGCCTCTCGTCTTCCCTTTTCCATTTTCCCTTTTCCATTTTCTCGTTGAATGCTTTGTATTTGCATTTGCTTTGACATTACATGCGGAAAGAAGTATTTAATACCTTGGCACTTGCTTTGTGCCAAGTTGCAAGCGAAATAAGGCAGTTTTATTTTTCACTGCACTTGCATTTGCTTTGCTTTCGCATTGGCTTGCCAAGTAAGTCGATACTTTGTATAATTTTTCGAATACTTTTTTTGCTACTTTTTGCATAACTTATGCCACCTACTACATACTTATTTACTACTTCATTGAGTGGAGACGCTTTGCTGCTAACTACATTTCAATTTCAATTTCTTTTTTTTTCAAACCTTTCGCATATTGTAACATAATTAATATGGAGCAGAGCAGAGTAAAATTCTAAGAGAAATTTGTTTTTTTTTTTTGTATTATGCAACTGTTAAAAAGTTAGTAATAAGCAGTTACGAGTGTGCTGCTATAGAGGCGCAGTAAATACTTTTTTTTCTGATTTCCCGCACAATAAGAATCTGCATTTCCACTCACTTCTCATCGCTTCTGTTTTCTCTTGTTGCCAACAATTTCAAAGCTCATTACTACATCCATACATACATACATAATACTTACATCTTTTTTCGTTATGCGCTTCATTAATTAATGCTTTTTCAATACGATTCTGCTATTTAAAGTGCTACAAATGAGTGCATTTGTAATATTACAAAAACAAAAAGCTGTACACATATTTTATAAAAGGCTTTTTCCGTGGCTTTGGCGTATGGCACACGTACTACAAACAAAAAAAAAGTATTCTTATAGCAATAAAGTAGTCACACACATGAATGCATTCGAAATGTATGAGAGAGTGCAATGCTATCATTTGTTATTGTAATATAAGCAAAGCAAAGTTGCATGTGTAATTATATAGTTAGTGGAGAGTTCTATCAAACAAAAAAAAAAAAACAAGAAAACAAAAAGAGATGAAAAGAAAAATACAACATTAGCAAAAAATTAAATGTGCGCGCATCCTAGTAAAGTGCACAAATAATGCGCAATCAATAAGTGTAATGAACCTTCACCAAAGGCACACTATACTCCTCGTTTCATAGCACTGAACTTGTTTAAATGTAGAGCCATGTGTTACATACTATAAGCACATACTTTGTATGTAAAATGTTTGTCGAGCAACAGACATCAAAGCAAAAAGAAGAGTAGCTGCAAAGCTTGCAGAAATTGGGTTTAAAGCTTGTTAAAGCTAAAGTGAAGTGGTGGAAAGAGAAAGAAAAAACTTGATGTATTTGCAGCAACAATTAATCGAAACAACTTGTGGGAAAGCCTCAAAATTTTCCATGGCAAAGAGTATAAAGTAGTACAATAATTAAAAAAAGTTCATTCATGTAGTAAAAAATTGTAAAGTCTGCTGAAAACTATGGAGAAAACTTCTCAGACTAACAAAGTCAATAGAACTTTAATTTTGTTGTTGTAATTTTTTAGCAAAGAATATAAACCAAATGTTATTGGAGCGTTGGCATAAAAAAGATACTCAACTATAGTAAAATATATATCTACTCTATTAAAGTATGTCACGAGAAGAAGAAGAGGAGGAGGAAGAAGAAGAAGAAAAGGAGTAAAAGAAAGTGTCCACTATATTCCACAAAAATTTTCAAAACCCATGGTGAAAAGAATATTGAAAGTGGCGCAGATTGTGGTACCGCTAACCCTCTTTTGAAAATTTTGACAGAATTTCTACGTAACAATAGATTTTGTTTACATACAACTCAAGACCGTCCGTTTCAAGAAAATTTTTCAACAAAAATATATTAATTATACCGGCGGTTTTTTAATGTGAGTTATACTTGGTAGCGATAGAGAAATATTTTGCTCAGGTATAAACGTGGAATATAAAAATGAGTATGATTATAAATATGACTACTAATTAAATGTGAATACGAATATGAATATAAATAGAATATGGAATTTTATTTATACAAAAATGAAAAAGAACGATAATTTTATATTAAAAAATTGTTCTCAGTCATAATCGTAAATGACTGAGAACAATTTTTTAAATCGACAATAACTATTATTTCGAGACTTATATTATAAAAGTCTTTCCACAATAATTATCAGCGAGATACATTTTTTACATCTTTCAAAGACTTTTATTTTGAGATTTATATTATAAAAGTCTTTGCATAATAATTATGACTAAGACAACTTTTATAAGTTTGGAAAGACGTAACTATTTCGGGACCCAAAATAGTACTAGTCCAGTGCGAACGGATACCGAACTGGTCCCGATTTTTTTCAGAGTAGTGCCGAAATGGTCCTAAAACGCCCGTCCCGTCCTCCAAGATTTAAAAAAATTTTCTTGCTCACAATTATTATAAGAAGACTTTTATTATTGAAGATTAAAATCTTTGAAGGCTTAGAAAAGTTCATCTCGCTGTATAATTGTTATGTCTCTGGATTTTTCACATCATATTTGATCCATTCAAATGTTGCGATTAATTTTTTTAACAACGCTCGATCAAATTTGTAATGCTTTTGTAACTTTGATGAATGATATAGTTAGAAAAAAAATTGATACATTCAAGGCATACAACAGTGCAAAATATTGCATGCAATTTCGTTATTCTCTCGCTTTTCAATACATTATTAACAAACGAGAAGGTGGATTGCGAGAACTTAGTCTCGTTGTACAAAATTTTGTTCTTCTGGTTTCATGACAAATCTGGTAAAGTCCTGAGGAGTATACAACGCTCAATGGTATTCACCATTATTTAATATACATATATCTCTAGCACACAACAATTTCATTCCTCTTACCACTGACACTATTTGCACCAACATAAGTGTACAAAAAAGAACTTCCCTCCCTTCCATTTGCCTTCTAGGTTCAGCTGTGTACATTCCTCCCTTAGATCGCACAATTTCCCTCACACTAAATGATACCACAAAACGCACTTAGAACTGACAATTCTTAGTTATTTTGCCAATCTAACCTACTGTAAATGATTTCCGTTTTTTTTTTTCTACTCTAATAGTCCACCTACATTTTTACGCCTGTCATTTATTTCCGCACAAGGAACGCTTAATTTTGTATAGCAAAAATAAAGGAAAGCAAGGCGAGTGCGAGGAAAGTGTTGCGAGCCAAGCAAAGACGAACCAAAAAAAAAAACAATATCACTTTTATACTACATAGCCTACCTCCCGGTTTGCCTGCATGTCAGCCATAATTTCTGCCGCATAGAATTACAAATGTCAAATGTGGCAAAACATGGAAATAAAATTAAATTTACGATTTTCCTTTTGACACAACACGACATGGCAAGGAGTGTATCAACACAAAGATACGAATGCAAGGCAGAGGGCAGTAGCAACAACACAATTTTTGAGCCGCACAGCCACACTTTAATGTGCTGGCAAAGTTTTTTGGCGAAGGGTAAAGTGGCGCACATGATAAATGTAGAAAGTATTTTTGTATGTTGTATGGCAAATTTTGCTAATAACACGCATTGTCAGTGCGCATATGTGCGTATTTTTCACAGTCTTTCGAATTCGAGTGATTTTTGCAAAACCAGTCTTACTAAAACCCTAATAAAAAACTTAAAAACAAGGTAGTTAGAAATTTTTTTGCTTACATTGCGATTTTTATTTTTTCGATGAAAAATAATAGATTTCTTCGATTTTTATTTTTCCGGTCATATTCGATCGATATTTTGTGATTTATATTTTTTCGATCATAAAACATAATTCGTACTATTGTTATTGTTGTCATTATTGTCATCGCCTACAATTTTTTTTGCCTTTGCTAAGATCGAAAATTTTAAATTCAAGAATAACGATTATTTTTGATTAAAAAAATAATACCCAAATAAAAACCCAAGAATAACATTTCACTTGATCGAATGTGAAGATAAAATAAAAATCACAAAATAACAATCAAATGATGATTGCTTTTTTATCAAAATTATAACCATTACGGAACCTGCATAACATAAGGCGCTATAGAAACAACTGACTGCAAGGCGGTGAGGTGGCATCAGTTTAACACAGCTCTGTCTTCTGTTTCGATAAATAAAATTCACTTTGCTGTTATTAGTTTGCGCTAAATTTACTTTTCCATTTTTTGTTTAGTTTTATTTTGTTTGGTACTAAAATGGACATTCTCTCGCTCCATTTTTTGTATATTAGCTCATTTTCTTCGGAGCCGGTCACTGAACGTTTTTATCCTAAACTAATATCATCCAACCAAACGTATTCTGATACAAAAATATTACCTCCCTATTTTAATAAATACCATTTAACTTTTAATTTTTCTCTTTCTTTGTGTCTAAAAAGACTCCCTCGGAAGCATGAAATCAATTAATGTTTAAAATCATTATTACTTTGATAATTTTGTAGGAAGGGGTATTTTTTAGTACTGACAAGTAAAAGGATTAATCACAAAATTATGCCATTAATTACCGTTGTTAGCAGCATTGTCAGAGATCAGCGAACAAATCTCATTTGTACATAACACTCAAATTTAATGAGAAGAAGAATTTCTTGCAGACTGCACTTGAAGCAGCAATGTGACATTAATTAATAAGCGTATGCAACATTTTTTGCTGTCATTCGCTGCCGCTGAGATGTCACTTTTTCATTGTCAACTCGACATTCTGCTACATGTTAGTTGAAGGAGTGTTGCTGCTTGGGTACTCTTGGAATGCTCATATTGAAATGTTAACTATTAATACTCCCACTCATTAAAAGAATACAACAAAAAATAAATAAATATGCTTCAAAAGTAGAAGAAAAATGTTAGGCATACATTTCTATTATTTTTAATTTAGTTATGATCCGGCTAAACAGCGTATATTTCAAGAGCAATAAAGTGTATATGTATTCAAGTCAATGCTTACTGCGACGCCAGACGGGCAGCAAATTTATAATAACAATTTCCAACATTGTAGGCGCAATTTAATTACAATAAAAACGTAAAGTAAATGGGAAGCAGAACTAGCAAAGACAATATTGGAGTGTGCTATAATAATCGGCGCACAATAAATTGCGCTCCGTCCTTCGTCAGCCATGACACGCTTGGCAATTTAATCAAATAAAATATTCATTCTCCTAAAATTGTCATTATAAGCAACAGCAAATTTTATTACAAATATTCCTACCCATGCCACCACTATTCATTCATTCATTCATTCATTCACTCACCACTTTTCAATTATTTATTATTGTACTTAGCTGTCATTGAATTTTACGATACAAAGCGTTCATCCCAAATATACATAATTATGGTGCGTTATGAAACGTCAGTAAAGGATTAAACTGCCAACAGACGTGCTGCCAGACTTTATTACTTTATGCCAAGCCACATTAATGTTTGCGGCTTCTTCAGACATTGCGTTTCGCATTCGCCTATTATTTTGTTGGTTACTTTCGGTCATTCGCGGTTATGTTTTTATGTCATAAAATAATCGATTGCTATAAAATGGTCATGAAAAATAAACATAAAAGTACGACGGAGTTATAAATATCCAGAGAAGGGAAAATGAGAGCTAGAAAGAGTGCATTGTAAGAATAAAAGGGGATAGCTGGATAGTTTGAATTAATTATTATATACTCGTACGTATGACTGAGTGGGTAATGAGTAACCATATTGCGTCTGTCAAAGTGTCGTAAAATGACGGAAACTGTGAATGATTATAATGAAGTCATAAAATACGTTTAAATGCACTTTAAGTGCCCAAGAAATATAAGAATTGAGTGTAGAGTAAAAATCAGCTGTTGAACTTGAATTAGCTGTGTTCCACGTTGTGTATGACGTTAGTTCCAAAGTGCGATGTCTTTCTTAACAATGAAAATGGCGCGGTGTAAAAAATCATTATTTGTTTCTTTTATTATCACATGTGGCAAACAAGTAGCAAACTACTGAAAATTAATGCAGTAAATGCAAACGTGAGTCATTTAGAGCTTAAGTGGTATGCACATTCAACATTTAACATTTGTACGGCAATAAACGAAATGAAAATTTGTAATAAATATGTAGAAAACTTACAAAAAACTAAATAACTATTTTTTGTACAAAACTAATTGCCACACCAAAACTATCAGTGAATAAAAAAATTTATATAATATATTAGAAGTACGAAAGCTTGCAAATTTTAAAGTCTGCATTTAACTGTATTAAATAAGATAGTTTTAGTTTTTTTTCAGAGACGTAACTATTATAAGAGAAAAGAATAAAGGTCACTTAAAAACTTTAAACGACTATTATCTAGAGACTTAGGTATATTATAAAAATATTCTTATAATTGTAGGTGAGAAACAATTTTTGGAATATGGAACTAGTTTGGGACCATTTTGATCCTAGTTCGAGATCATTTCGAGATTTGTTGAGGACGATTTCGAGACTGGTTACCAAATTATCGCGGAATAGTGTCGAAATGGTCCCAAAATAGTTCCATATTTCAAGACTTAACATTTCTTTCTCCCTCGAAACGCTGTACGCAATTTTTTAACTTTCGAAATTTTCCAAAACGAAGTTATATAAGACAATGAATTAAATGTAGATAAACTGCGTTTTCAGTTTTGTATCATCAAGCTATTTTTTTGGAGATAATGTTCTACTAAGTTTTAAATTTGTATTGTGTTAGAAAGAATATCTTTGATATAAAGCATTTCGTTTTTTTAATATTCGGTGCTTCATTTGCTCAAAGTCACCCAGAAATTGTACGGCGAATAATTTTGTTGAACATTTAACCCAAAAAAGTAGGGGTCATTTTTACCCCTGTGTTCTACTGCAAGGGCTTTCCAGGAGAAATTTTCTCTCAAAAACGTTGCTAATAGCTTACAAATATAACATAAGGAATACTCAATCACTCTATTAGTTATTCTTTCCTACCTAATAATAATAATACTAGCAATAGTAATAATTTAGCGCCTACATCATCGTTGTTTGTCCGATAAAATTAAATATTAGAAAAATCTATAAGATATATTAATTAGCTACAGTTTCTTTTATAGTTTCCATTATAAATAGTTAAAATTTTCATAAGTAATAGAAAAAAACTGTTCAGCACTAATTATTCAGTTTCATTTATGGTAAATAAAAGTTCATAAAATGCATTCATAATTATCAAGATTTATATCTTTTCTAGCATTCCATATAGAAACTCGATTATTAATTTTTTTTTATACTAAATAAAAAACCACATTACAATTGCAATAAATTTTTACATTCAAGATAAAACTCGAATAAACAATCAAACAAATTCCCTCACTACAGCACATTAGCAATTCCCCATCGACTGTCAATTCCCCGATCAATTGGCTGACGTTAACTTACTAATGTACTGATCACACTGATATACTACTGCTACTTAGGACAGCAGTCTCCCTCTCAGGCATAAACAAGCCACTCGATCCGAATTAACAATAGTACAGGCGGGCTACTGAGCGCTCGTGTTTACAACACAAATTTTAACGAGAGGAGTTTATAAAAAATAAATGCAGTGCCTGGCAGTTGGTTCGAAAGAAAATGAAGACTGTGCACATCACACATACTTATTTATAATAAGTGTAATGAAGAAATCTGAAATCCACCAGTTGTAATAAACCCAGTGATAAATCACAGAGAGTACGGCCGTGACTGACATTTGGAATGAGTCAAGTAAAATATAAAATTTAGTTTGAAATAATATGGTGGCTGACAGTCGCAAATTGAGTAGAGGTAGTGCTAATTGAATATTATTAAAATTAATTTAAATAGCGCAACTTAATTTGATGGCTTTTCCGCAGTAATCGCTCTAGCGAGTTTTTGTTAATACGATTTATAAGTTGCCCAATTATTGACGGTCCCAGCTACATATATACATATATATATATATATACATATATATATATATATACATATATATATATATATATATATATACATATATATATATATATATATATATATATATATATATATATATCGCAGCCCAATGTTGAATTTTTTTCTTGTATTGGCAATAAGCCAAAGATCCAGAATAATAGTTATTTGATGATTGAGTTTCGAAAAGTTATACATTTTTTTATAATAATTATAAAAGCCTTGATAATTAGCTTGTTAAATATTTTTTAAGTCATCGGCTGTGACTGCAATTGTATAAGTCTCTTGATAACTAGCCCTATTACTAAATCCGTAGCCCGATTTTCGGTGATTTTACGAAAATGCAACACTGAAACCGAATAGCTACGAACGAATGCATTCAACATAAATACGTACTTCGTTCATACTACGATGGATTCGGTAATCAATTTTCCGTTAATTTCATACAAATACGGACTGCGATGGATTCAATGATAGGCCCAAACAATAACGAGTGGGCAAGTTTTTTTAAGTCACCGGTATCTATTATTTTGAGACTACAGTTACATGATAATATTGAACTACTGATAAAAATAGTTTAAGTCATCGATGACTATTACTTTGATACTTATATTTTTAAGTCTTTAATTACGGAACTATTTCGGAGTTGGTTTACGACCATTGCATGATGGGTTACCAAATGATCCCAAACTTTTCCCGAAATAGTTCCGAAATGGTCCCGATCTAACCCCGAAATAGTTCTGATTTTTCAAGTTCTAAAACATATTTTTCATTTATAATTATTATGGTAAGACTCACAACTGTCGTGGTAAGTTTTAAAATAATAGTTAATTTTTGGCGTCATTTATTTAAATCAACAGTAATATTTGAGATCGAGGCCAGTTATATGAAAAAGTATTTGGACAAAATACAGCAACAGTCCACCGCTCTGACCGAAAAGTTATTGTTGATTATTTAATTATTATGAAACGAGTTTCATAATTTTAGTCGGAAAATAATATTTATCGAGACTGAACAAATTTGTACTTTACTATAATGGTTATTACTAACTTTTATTTTCTTCTCTTACGTATTAACGTCTCTGATAAATAGGAATACAATGAAGAAACGATATGTATAAGAATATCAATATGTGCCGATAGTAATAACTATATAAACATCGATACAAAATAATGATATTGATACCGGTTACAACTAAGCTATCTATAGGAATCAAACACAAAGACAATGAAGATATCGATAACAATATCAATGCGACGACAGCAATAATAAAAATAAAGATATCGAAAACCATAGATATGTCAATAACGAAATCGATAACTACAAGTTTTCGATAAACCTATCGATGAAGGAGATAATATTAACGAAAAACTCACCGCACCAAGCACGTTCACAACTCTTTCTACTGGGTTAAAAAGCAGATAGCTACAATAATAACACCACAAAAGGAAAAGCCGACAACGTGCATGCAAGAAGACCAAATCTGGCTAAATGGACAGACAATCAGGGCGCAGCGGCAGACAGCAAGCGACGGTACAGCAAATAAAACAAAAAAATCGAAATTCTAAACAAGTTCATTGATTGCTGATGATGGGTGAAAATTGCTGCTGTTGAGGTTTTTACGGCTGTTGTTGTTGCTGCTCTTGCTGCCACAAGCTGGTGCATTTTGTTGCTGCACATAAGCTGTGTTGCAGTTATTGCTGCAGCACGTCGTTATTACCGACTGCTAGCCATCGTTATTGTTGCATGCTACTTGTATGGATGTTGGACTGGCGGCCACAATTGCCTGCAGTACGTACAATAAATAAACAGCAGCCAGCAGTGGTAACAACCAAAGCCATACTAATAACAAAAGCAACAACAACAACAGCAATGAACAGAAACAGAAACAGCATAGTGTAAAAGCGATTTGCAGCCAAGCGCACATGCAACACATTTGTGAGCTGAACATGAAGTTGCAGCAACGTACTGTGATTGTACGAGTAATAGTATTGCGGCAAAGCAGTTGATGAAAGGCAACAAACGGCAAAACGGCAGTGAAAATAAAAATGCAACAAAAAATATAAAAATAAAAACTATAACGTGCGAGCAGCAACAAGCGTGCTGAGCATGTGTTAGAGAAAAAAAAAAACCAAACCAAAAAAGTTGAAATATAAAAAAAGCAAAACAAGGCAAATGGAAATGACAAGCAAAAACAAAAACATTAAAATAAAAAAAAACACACACACACTGTAAAACAAATGTAAAGTAAAGCACGGCAGCAAATTACAGACTGCAGCAAAGTACCCGAAGTCGGAAATTGTAGATGGCTGCTTGCTGCATGGCCGCCATGGCCATGTATTGTGGCCTCTATCGCTGCAGCTCGTTAACACAGCTTCCAGCTTTTGCTTCGTATGTGCAGAAAGTTGTTTAAAAATTGCTATACTTTGCACGTTACGTACATTTGTACAGACATACAGACAAACAAACAAACATACATATATCGGTATTTATGTGCGACATTGGTCGACGGTGTTGTAATTCCGCAAATTACGCGTCCGCTAAGTTTATTTCTTTTGAATGTTCTACCCATACATACAAACATACATAGATACATATATATATATATTATATATATATATATGAATGTATACACACATAAATATGAGCCGCACTGTGCAAGGTTTTTTTCTCTCCAGCAAATTTCTAGCTATCACGTCATATAAATGAGAAGTTCGTGCTTGCTGTGTGGCTTAAAATATTATGCTGAGATTTCTTCTATTAGTATTACGCCAAGGAGCATCAAGTTGATGTTCTACCAAACGGTTTAATATGCATTATTTATTAGGTAGGTATTTTTACACAATACATGCACTTAGAAATGAATGCATTGTGCCCCGCTACATGCGTTGCATTTTCCACCGTGTAAGGCTAAATTACTTTTCCTAAAGAAGAGCGCCAGCACAACGCCAAGTGAAAAAGACAAAAAATGTGTCTAATAAAAATGAGTCAGCGCGAAAAATCGCGGAAGGTAGAAAACGGTTTACCATAAAAATGCTATACAAGTTCCAAAAGTTGTACTAGCAACCTGTAAGTGTTGAGATATGGCAGCCCTATAGTGAATTTGTCTAATTTGACGTTGCCAGCGTAAAGTTTAATATTTTTAATGCTAACGGTACTCGTAAGTGTTATTGTACGAGTGTTGTTTACAGATGCTTGAAACATTCGTCTTGGTCGTTGCCAGAAGCCAGTGATTCTGCTTACGTGGATGCAAAAAAATTTTCAAAAAATTCAAACGCGGTGCTTCAAAATACTTCTATTAAATCGTAACAGATGACGAATCATGGGACAATGGATATGAAACCGAATGGAAACAACAATCAACTGTATGGGCCTTTTAACCCGCGCCAAATCCAACAAAAGTGGTTCGTGCACGAAGCTAATCGAATGCTAATCGATAAACGCGATTAGATGGGCTGCGCTTGAAGAGCTCACTTGGAAAAAATAAGTAATTTTTGATACACACCTATTAGTCTCGCTCAACTTTTGGTGGTTGACGGCTTTCGCTGGCCATAGTCTAGGGTATTCACTTAGCAAATACTGTAGGAATTCTGTTTTTGTAGAGGCAAATTTCGAGGCTTTCGAAAAAGCATTTTACCAAAAATCGAAATATCATTTTTTAGCTCTTTATGCAGAATCCCGAAATTGAATGCCTCATTAATATTTTTTCGATGAACCACGCGTTTGTTTTTGATAATCTTGGAAAGTTTTTAAATTTTGAGCCAAGTTTTAGTGACCAATTATTGGTTTACAGTTTTAGAGGCGTGATATGCTTTTTAGCCAATGGAACAGCAATTTGTACGCAATATGCATCATTGGGGGAAGGCCACATAATCAAAGTAGCTAACACACGAATGAATAAAAGGGCTATATTGAGAAAAAGGAATTGCATTGTATCTTTCGCAATCTGTTTTCATACGAGAGAAGAATTGTTCACTTAGTACTAGTCATAAAAAATGCGCGATGAAAAAGGACTTGAATATTTAGCTTGCGGCTTAACTCACCACCCCTCAGATATTTACATTCTTTGAGTATCCGTTTGCTTCTCGTTTTCTGGATAATTCTACATACGAACAAGTATAGTTATTCTAGTCAAGATATTATAGAAATATTTGATATTCTTTGAATAGAGAGTTGTTTTATGGAAGTGGGTATCAATCTTGCTTTCCAAATTAACTGTTTTGTCGTAGATAATCCACGATATCGGTGTCGTGTGGACATTGCTTCTGATGACTAGAGGCGAACACCACAAGCGCCAAATTATTATTATCACTTATTTTTGCATAAAATCCAAGTTCGCCGAAAGTTTAACCGAACAATAAAGTTAATAGAACATAAACGTTTGCGATTTTCTTCAATATATTTTATAGTAATATTTTGGTAACAAGTTGAACTTGGTAAAATTAAAAAAAATTATGGTTTTCAACCTTATCTAAGGGAATTAGCAGTTTTCCTGCCATATACTATCTACCAACTTATTATTAACTGCCAAGATGTCCCAGACGGAGTTTAAAAATTGCATTTGTGAGCTAAGACAGTAAATGAAAAATTTTGAATATATCGAAGTTTGATGTATGTATATTGGACGATTTTTCGAAAAATTAGACTGAAAATTGCACAACACCGAAGCAAATTTGACAAAGATGACGGCAAATCATTGCAGTAATTTTTTCCCCTGCAAGTCAGAAGAACAAAAGGAAGCACATAGCGCACTTTGCTGGTTGCGCAAATTTCAAGGAACATTCTTTGCTAATTTTGCATTACGGAGAGTGCAATAATGGATGCCATACAAAAGTTATAAAAAAAATCGCTTAAAGTTAAAAAAAAAATTCAATTTAGTTAAAACTGAACTATATTTATATAGCAAAATATAAGAAATTTCAGTGATTTATTGTGTATTACCTTTAAAAATGTCATTTTATAACCACTTGAATGCTTGAAAAAATCCAATGAGTAGCCAACGATCGCCTGCTTATCAAAAACCCATTGATTTGTTAACCCGGTTTCGCTGAAAATAAAAATAAAGAAAAACATTAATGGCACAACAATAAACGAGTTTAGTAAAATTAAAAAGGCAACAAAAAACACAGTGATTATATAAAACACGGTAAATTCAAAAACAAGTAAAACACAACACCAAAACAAGGAATACCCGCTCAATCAATAAAAACAAAATGCCAAATAGTTCTAAAAAAATGAAAAAAAAAAATATATAAAAAATGATAGACTCAAATAATCTGATAAGCAAACGCCGATAACCGAAGTAGCCAACAGGCAGCGCATAACAAACCTTCAAACTAAACCACCAATTCAAAGATCTACCAAATACTCATAGAATTACATATATATCTACTAGTGGTATGAACATACGAACAATATTTATGGAATAATCAGCGCATGTAGAACGATCCACTTGAGTTTGGTATGCTATCAACCGTCTGTTTATTTCTTGTATGTTTTGTACGTTTTTATTTCGAAGTAGTGGTTTGTCATGCACCTTTATCCGAAAATCAAAATAATCCATCATTTTTTATCGATGAGTTGAAGGCAATTTTCGAATAACGTTTAATGCTTAACAACAACAAGATTTTGTTAGTTTATTATGTATTTTGTATGTATGACAGTTGTTGTTGGTGCACAAATGTTATCACTCTCGGCGATGAGTGTCTGAAAAATGTATTGTAAATCACCGGTAGGCACCCGCTGTCACATTGCGCATGAGGGTAGTTTCCACTATAGAAAATTGCGGCAAATCAACATTTTGAGTGTGCGCCTTGTGCATGTAATCAGAAATTGTATTTAGAATTGAAGAAAGAATGCCGAAATCATAATAAAACTCAAATTTATGATCACATTATTTGGTTAGTGAAAATATATAACTGGGCATACTCTGTAGTTTTATACTTTTAACATATTCAGTATTACTAATTCGAAATATTCGCTAGTTAACACTTTGGAGAATACTAAGGTTTGATGGCGATAAGCAATCGCTTGCTTAGTACACAATAAAATCAAATCATAAATAAATCGTTACGCGCTGCTGGCCGTTCTTCATTCGCTTATCATTTAGGAATTTAAATAAAATGTACTATAAAGATTGAAATAATATTGTACGAGAGAAATATACCATAATAAATGACCAGACATTATTTTGGTTAACATCAAAGCAACTTTGCCGTCAATCGGAGACATGAGCGCTACTAATCAACTCATATGTAGCTTGGAGTAGACATACATACTTAGCATTGAAACGGTTTAAAGCGGTTCGTATTAGAGGCGTAGAAAGTTCAATGGAGTAGTAGGAGAAATTACAATTTTTTTTTATAGAAATTAACAAATATTACTCATATACAAAATTTAATGTCATACATTATTAAAGGGGGAGTTCATTCAGACTCCTAGAGTCTCAAAACTATCTTAGGAACTATCAGGATACTAGGATGTTATAAATTCAGATGAGTACGCTATCTTAATTTTTTTTTCTAGCCGAAACAAAGAAAATCAATGACCTCAAAACTAGGTGTGCAATCGTAAAAACGAAAATTTTGAAAGTGAATTGCTAAACACTGAAACCAATGCTGCAAGAAGATAATGAAAAATAAAAAATAGAAATGCAACATAATAAAAATAGAGACGGTAACAGTGGTGATAACGTGACAAATTCAAAATTCTTTAAAATTGAAATTCTTTACAAAATTCTAATCGAGTACTGAAATCCAACCACAAAGATTCTAAAAAAAGCCTACATAACTGTCAAGGTTTCAAAACTCTAAAGTTCAGCGCCTTTACACCCGCTTTTTACTACTTCATTGCCCCCAAAGTTTCGGCTTATCGCCGTTTTACTAATCGTTTCATGTTCGTTGTATTGTTCTTTCCGCTATGAGAATTTTTAAGACCATCAAAAGGCCTTGACCTCGGCCGCTGCTGAACGCTTAATGCACTATTTGACTGCAATTTGTTGTAACAAATTATACACACACACACACATTTAATTTCATATGCTAACAAGAAATAATACAGCCTGTTTGTAAACATGAACAATATACACACATAAATGTTTTTGTATGAATTTCGCTGTTGAATTCGTAAAATGCATGTTCAGATGTTTGTGCGCACGGTTTTATGACGCTTTACGATGTGTCATTTTTAATGTGCGAAACCATAAAAACGTTCTATGCGATTGTGGTTATAGCTATAAAAAGGAATGCAATCAATTGGCAATTAATGTCCGCTGGTGCGATTTCCCGCATAATGGGTTCGTGCTTTGAGGGTAAGTAGATGAAAAGAAAGCCTTCTGTGAAAATCAGAACTATTAAAAATGGTACTAATTTGTCGTCTGAAATAAAATTGAGTGACTAGTAGTAATTAAAAAAATAATTACCCCGAAAACCGAACTTTTTCAAAGTAATCTAATGGTGAGAAAATCTTAAAGATTTCGTAAAGATATCATCATTACTGTTTTCAATTTCCTGCTATATTTCTTCAAGATTTTATGCCCACTTCGATTTCTTTACGAAATTTCCGAAAATCAGTGAATCTCATTCGTAGGAGTTATAATGCGGCCGACTCCCTAGAAAATTCATTACGCTTTTTTCTAAGGACTGGGAAGATGATATTACAGAATTCCGAATACCTATATATCTTCATGAATTTGATTCAATTCCGCCAACAACTCGTTGTCTTTATTAATTTTATGTTTAAAATATCAAGAAAATACAAAAATTAATTTGTTATATGTTTTAAAAATTAGGGCTTATACTTTTAATTTATACAGTTCTAAGTTAAATTAATCTTTTCGCTTGAAATAAATGTAAAAAGTTTTTCATCGATAGACTTTTAAAAAAACTTTCATTCGTCAGATAGGCGGTGTTCCTAGTTTCAAATATGTCTAGATCAAGACTAATTTAAACTCTTTGAATATGTATTAATATTGTTTTCAAACTCAAATATCATGCTGTCGATAACGATAAATACATAGATCGATAACAATATAAATTTAGCCAACGCTGAATAGGTACATATGTATATCGAAAAAGTATTGGAATATTTTTCCTACTTAAGGATAAACACATCGAAATCAATAAATTTGTATGCAAATAAAGATAAATTTGAATATAACGATAAATATGTACATATATCGATTACGATAAAAATTATGATAGCGTTATCGATGTTGAGTATAACAAAATCGAATTGACTTCAAGATTAATAACTATAGCAATTTCGATAACGATTGTTGCAATAACAGTATCGATAACGATAACGAGAATATCGTTGGCGAATATGCAGAACGTGTTTTAAATAGACGAAGAATATTTACATTAAAGAAATCAAGAGAATCTTATAAGTATTGCAGCAACTGCACGGTGTTTAAAACTTCTCATAACATATTTCCTACTTCCTACTACTACTTTACTTGTCAAATGCTGACACGACAGTTAGCAAAATATGTTAGAATCCAGAAATAATTCCCTTTAACCATGATATTATTTTCTCATGCCAGCACTTTATATTAGAGGCGACGTAAATTGTCCGCTTGTTCCTTGTCTGCTCATCGACTGCCGCCAGCTCTACTACTTAGTAGCTGCAAAGAAAATTTCGCTGAAGCAAAAGAAAACTGAACGTAAGATAAACAGTTGCAATCTACACACACACATGCATAATTCATTTATATGGATATGTACGCGAATAACCCTTCCATAACTATAACAATAACAACAACAACCATGATCTGCACTTCACTTGTTTCACAACCTGTCATTAGAATATCACTCATACGCCACGTCGAACGTCAGCGTAATTTCAAATAAAGCAAATTCCGCTTCGTTCGTTCTTCCTACTTTTGCTGCTATTACTGCTAGTATTTAGTTCCACTATTTTTATCGCATTTTATTAGACAGCATTATTTGACGTATGTATGTATGTAAGTAAGTGTAGACATATGCGCGCGAATGTAGCCAGCATACACACAGGTGTAGTTTTCTACTTATTATTCTTGTGCGCATTCATGTTGTTTATGGTACAAATGTATGTTTGCTGTTGTAGTTTTTAGTAGCATATGTCTGGCGTGTCAGCGTGCAATTTAAATTTAGTTAAGGCATGAATATTGACTGACTGACTGACTGTTAGATTGACAGCATTTATATTTTGTTGGCTTTGTTGATTACAAGAAAGCATTTTCAACAATTGTTTTCTTTTTGTCATTATTGTTGTAAATAAATTTCAAACCAGGCATTCTAATGAGTGTCTCCGCTGCCTTGAGAACTCGCTAGTGATTTCCTTTTCCTTATGATTTACTATTTGTTCTTTTGCTAGATAGTCAAAGTTTAGTATTTACTTGTATTTATTTAGCAAGAACTTGTAATAATACTTAATCAACTTTCCAATGATTGTTCGAAAGAAGATAACTGTAAGCTAAGAAATAAAATTGTCCACTTTATTACTAATGCAAGTGATAATTGTTTTAATGTTTTTATCCTAATTAAGTAGTTCTTAAAGTCTCCATTTTTTGGAGAGTAGCAAAAAAGTTGAAACTCATTGGTACACTCATTGGTTTTCTATTAAGGTTACAAAGGAATATTCAAAATTATTGCGAAACTGGTAGTCTCCACTTTTGGAAAGTTTCAAAAATACTGTCAATTGAAGAAATATAACTTTGAAGAGTCAATTTTCGTAATTAAAAACGCTAAAATAATTGAACGCTAAAATAATTGAAAAGCTGAAACTCTCCATATTTGGAAAGCATAAAACATGCTGTTAACAGAAAAAATATAAAGTTTCAATTTAGTGCCCATATTTGTATAGTAAAAAATAAGCTTACAAAGGTGCTATGGAAATATCATTCTATAAATCATGCGAATCCATTTTATTTCTTATGGAAAAAGTACAAAAAGGCTAAACACGTTTGACATGTTGTTTTTCTGCAATTCCATTCATATTTATTGCATACAAATCTTTTAATCGATTCTTCATCACTTATTGTGCACTCTTTTCCACAACCCAATTTTCTAGTTCATCTAACTCCTGCGCTACGCGGTGGTTACCTTTGTCTATGGAGTCATAAGTTTTCTAGTAGGCAAACACACATTAGATCCGCTTACTTAGTACACTGTGATATACAGATGCACACAAGCACATTATTGCTTACATATGAGTAGCATTTTTAAATAAATTTCCACACTATTGCAGTTAACAGAAAAAAATAAACCTTAGTAATTAATGAGTGCCCTTCTTCCCTTTTCAATTTACTTCTCTTCAATTATTTTTCAACACTGCTCCTAGCGTTTACTTTGTAGCATATTTATAATTTTTTTATTTTTCTTTATTTGATTTCATTTAGCTTCGTTGTTGATTTGTTTAATTTTTTTTTGTTATGGCTTCAATTAAATAACAAATTGCTGTTGATGTACAAATAATGTGTGAAAATTTAACACACACACACACACACCAGAGAGAAACATATCGCATCGATTTGAACCATTCTTTTTCTAATAAAAAATTTAAGAAATGTGTGTGGGGGGAGCTACATTGCTGTTGCTACTAAATTGTTTATGCAACTTAGCCGCTTAATACCTTATAGTTTATAGCTGATTCAATGATTTAGTTATTTTTGTGATTCCCCTGTGATGCTTTCCGATTTATCTATAAAAAGCTGCATTGGGGAAAATACGTACTTCCGTGGTGGGCAGGAGAATAGAATATGTAGAGTGTGGAGTAGAGAGAGTGCTACTAAATTAATTTATGGCATTGACGGACGAGCGTGTTGAAATATTTCTTTTCAACAAAGCGCACAGCGGGCTATTAGACCAGGGTAACAATAACAATTATTGGTTATCCAACAAATAGTCATAGAAATGTAGCAATGTTGTCATTAAAACTATTCGTACACACAAGCTCGTTTGCTCGGTTGATTGCCTCCTCCGTTGCCGACGATGCTTTTTGTTTACGGCACAAACATAAATTAATATAAATGTACGTTTCTAAGATTTCCACATTTTTTTATTCGCTACTATTGAGTGAGTTTGTGATTTAGCACTCAATTGACTTTGAAAATTTCCTGTCTATATTTATTGTAGATTCAACATTTTGTTTTTGCAATTTTTTTAGTTCGGAGCTTTACCTTCGTTGTCATGTCGGCTCCCAGCAAACTTTTTCGATTGGAGAGGAACGTTGCATGAGGGTCAATTCGACGATAGCTAAGTTTATGCTCTGTTGTCCATAAATAAAAAATTGAGTTAACATTTATCGAGTGATTTATTACTGGATGGGTATATTTTCATAAAAAAAACATATTAAGATATATGGTCACACAGAGTTATAAGATTTTTCCGTGAATTTTGCGATGATTTGTTATTTTGAGCCTAAAGTTTTCACGAAATTCCATAGCCGAGTCATTCAGAAGGCCTTCTTCGTCTCTTCCTGACGATATGCGCTAATAGTCTTCCGTTCTACAAAACAAAAACAAAAAAACAAAAAAAAACATCTGAAAATCCCTCATGGCGATTGTCTGAATCGAATGACAGAAGGTGTTCTCATTTCAAAGAGCCATCAATTGTTAGATCTAATTGAACTAAGCAATTCTTAATTCTTTAATAGCGTTCAGGAGTGCGTCTTTAATCTGGATGCCTTCCAAATAATGCTCAGACGAATCATTATAACGGATAACTCGTTTTTTTCTAAAAACATCAAAAGCATATACATACATACCAACAAAATAATAGCATAATCATCTCTTTGTTTGGCCTTAAAGCCGATTCATCGATGCCTATTTTAGGAGAGTTAAAGGCAAATGTGGGTTTTTCGATCTTTTAAATTTACGAGTCTCCTTCCATTGAAATGCTGGATCCTTTGAAATCATTTTTATGCCTACGTATACATTTGTTTTCTTTACGTTTTTCTTTGCGCGAATTTTCCTACCTCCGTTTTACGCAAAAAATATTACTTTTCTTCGACGTCTGCTTGTCTGCTTGGCCAACAACAACAATTAATTTCGGCGGTAATAATTTACACCAATTGTTTGTCGGTTTAATATGTAGTATGTCTGTGTTATAAAAATTTTTATGATTTTTTTCACAAACAGCTCAGCCATTGACTTAAGTATACATATAAAATTGCCCATGCGCCATGTAAACAATATATATGATTAGCGCCATAAATATTCCAGCGGCCGAAGCGTATGTGTATTTACTTTACAGCAAATCCGTCTTCACATGCTGGCCCGTGTGTGTGTGAGAAAGTGTGTTATGAATGTGTGTTAACAATATATCCCATAACGATTGTCAATGCCATGCTAGCCATTTTCATGTGGCAGCCACCCACCCAGTGACGCTAGAGTTGGAATTCACACACACGCACACACGTACAAATATAAATAGGGATTCAATCGCCTCAGCTTTTAGCTCTCCAAAATCACCACATATCTACTTTTGCTTCACCTCTTGCATGGCATTCTTCAACCTCATTGTTGGCCCTCAGCAGCCCCTTTGCTTGTTCACTGCCCTGTGTGGGCGCTTCTGGAGGGCAATGGATGATTTTCCATTTTATGACATTCTACATTTTCAGTATGCAAGCAAACACATGTCTCCGCGCTATTTCAATACAAAAGCTTGTTTGTTTGTACGCATGTTTGTCTATTTGTTTAACGCGTCATGGCGTCGCTTACGCTTACATTTGTCTGCCTGTTGGTTGCGTTAGGTTTTGTATTTTTTCTTTCAAAATTTCATTTAATGGATTTTAATGGATTTTGTTTTTTTGATATGCTGTGTTGTTTTTGTTCTCGTACGCACTTGTTTAGGTTGATGTCGTTGTATAGCTTTTGTTTCGAGTTTTATGTTCCTCATTTTTAAGTGCAAATTTTTATAACAAATGGTTTCTTTACCAAAAACGAAACGATAGTAAAATACCCATTTATATGTTGAGTAACATTTAATATGTTCTTTTATTGAACTATTGAACATATTTTGCATTTCAGTACCTTACACAATTCTCATAATTTTAAAAGAAGATATAAAGTAATGTGGAGTAAATTTTAAAATCAATGATAGCCATTAGACCAGAAAGTGATATTATTGTGAGACAGGTTGTGTAAGTAACTTCGAAAAAAAGAAGAGATAAATAACTTTATTTGTTCTGCGCATTCGCATTCATTATAGATATCAATACTGCTACCTGATCAGGATGATTATTGACAAAATCATTGGCAGTGTTATCGTTATCGATATGCTATCAATAACTATATAAATATCGTCATTGTTATCACTACAGATTTCTAAATTCAACTATCGCTATCGTTTTATTAGCGGTGAAAGTTATGATTACCAATGCCACTATTGTTATTAGCATCGATATAACTAACATCATCCTTGCCTCTACCGATAAAATAATCGTCATTGTTGTCGTTATTGATATGGATATTATTATGAATGTGAATCGTAGCACTATTACTGCTAGTGTTATTGATATCTTTATCGATGTTCTTCATCGTATAAGTGCCATATTCGTTTCCGATAAAAGCCCATATCTAGAGCCTGAGTCTTGCTTCCTAAAAAAATTGAATGATTCCTATAGGAACTGTTGATATGAAGAAGAGACACATCGTCATCATCGACTGGCTGACTTCATTCCCCAACAAATTTGGATGACCTAGGCATAAGGGAAATAATATTTAGAAACCTAAGCCCTCTTAGCTAACGGAACTTCAACTATGATCTATCAAAAAATTATTCATGGCAGTATATCTTATCAAATATACAGTGAGGTTATTCACAAGGTGTCATATTGAGTCACAAATCCTAAAATAATATAATTTTGGATTTATAAAGTTTGGTTGTTGGGGTGTGTAGGAAAAAACTATTAAAATGAAAAAAATGTGTAGTTTTGAAATTTTATGACTTTATTACTAGCAGAAAAATATAATATCTGAAGCTTATACTGTTATTTTCCGCATTCCATATTCCTCCGAAACGCACTAACGATGAAATAAAAAGTCTCCACTTTTTGGAGAGTTTTGAATTAATATGTTTTTACGCTAACTCATGATTTTTATAAGGTTCTGTGGCAGTTAAATTAAGCTGAATAAAAAACTCTTCATTTTTTTCAGTAAAAAAACACGGTATAAAATTTCAAATCCTTAGCTAACTCGTTATTAAAATTAAAAATGCTCAGTTGAAGGTATTAAGATAATACAACGAAAGCGAGCTTGATTAAAATTCCGTCAGTTCATCGTACATTGTACATATGAATATTTGTTACGCACCTATAAATATAGCAGAATATAATTTAGCCTATTGAAAACACTACTTCAACGCACAAGGCGATTTTCAACAACCCTTTTGCCAATAATAGCGTACATTTATTTGCATACAAATTATTGTGTGTTAAATAAAAGTAAACGTATAGGAAACAATACAAAAATTTTACAATGCTGCTGTTCAAAAATGCCAAACATGGCAACGTCCCAAAGCACCAAGGGTATTAAAAATTGAAAAACGGGCAAAGCATTTCAATGGACAAATTAAAAAAAAAAATCAACGCAGCAGCACTTTTATAATATAGCAGAACAGAGAAACATACCAGAAAACCTAAAGTTCATTTAACTTATTTAAAAAATAACTCATCGTCAGCGCGCGAACTTAAAGTCAAAACGAAATTTACGGCGCGTATAAAAAAATGTATGCATAATTTTTATATTCGTTTTACAAAAAACTGCGCTTAGCTGAAGAGATTTGGCTTATTAATTTGGGGAGGATCAGGTGACAAAAATGTGTGGAAATAGAACAAAACCAGTTATTTGTTTATATTAAATATATTCTAATCTAAATTTTGGAAAAAAAATTGGCAAGCTTCATCAAACAACAGCCAAGAAATACCAAATTTGTGATTATAATAGGTACTTTATTCACAAGCAAATAACAATATGCCAACTATTTAAGGTTTTACGCTTTATGTACCTACTTACGTTTTACGTTTGTATATAGTACAATAAATACAATAATACTTTGCGCTTTCTTTTCAGCAAAACCTTAGCATTCACCACACGTCCAGTCAGTTGAGTGGTTATTTAAAGTTATATTCAAAGCACACCATTATTAAATTAATTATAATTTGTCAAAAAACTTTGGAATAATTAGGCAATGGAAAATATGACTGTCGCCCAACACACACGCACAGAAACACAAACATACCCTGTAGGAAGCTTAGGGTAAATTGTCTCCAAGTCCCAACTTTGTCGATTATTTCGAGTGACTTTTTAGCTGGTGGTGGTAGAGTAAGAGAAAGGAAGGCCTACTATATGTTAAACGGTCCAGTCAAGGGGAAAAGGACTTGGCATCACTTGTGTTTTCTAATTGGAGCCAGTTAAAAGAAAGAAGAAGCGACTGGCGCAATTTTTTTTGAACTCAGCCTAATTCGCTTAGGCGGTACCCATTAAGTAAGTAAGTAAGAGTCGAGAAAATGATTGAAAACGTGTTCCCTATTTCTTCGATAGCGACTGTGAAGGCTAGTTAACTTTCAAATAATTGTAATCAAAGCTGAGTTGCTCCAAATTTTTTAAATAATTTGCTAATGAAAAAATAAGGCTTTTAAAAATTGATTTCAAAAACTAAGTAAAAAGCTGTTAACTGAAAGAAAAATTTGAGTTGAAATTTAATTATTTTTACTAATCTTTATATGCACGCTAACAATAATAACATAAAAGTGATAAGCAACCTTGAAATTATGAGACTTAACGACACGTTACGATACCTTCTGAATACACTACATACTTCAAAAATCCAGTAAAATAATTTCTCTGAATGATCTTAATTAAATTTATATTTTTACTCATTAAGGACGAAGCGTTTACCTATTGATATTTTTAACAGGATTGCTTTCTTTTTATAAAAGAACTGTACTACATATATTAATTTTTCGGACTAGTTTATTTATATCAACAATCAGTTTTGAGATCAATGCCAGTTTTATTAGGAAATTATAGGAAAAAGGCAACAACAACCAGAGGAGTAGAAATTATAGCTGCTATTTCGGAGATCACCACATTTCTCATTAGATTTCTTTTTAGGCTTTACCTGGGTTTGAATTTTAAAAATATATGGCTGTACTTCCAGTTAACAAAAAATTCCAAACGTTTGATACGTTTAATGATTGTGATACCCCTAGGCTATTCTTATAAGTCCTTGAACCACTCCAAATTTTTAACAAATCCCAATAGACCCTCCAGTCCGAGAGTATACAAAAGTATGTGTCGAAATTCGCGAAATTTGAACACGTACGTGTTCAAATATATTTTCTAGAATTTTGAGTAAAATGCTAAAAATGTGCTACTAAACGAGTTATAGTTTTAAAAGTTTTATATAAAATTAGAAGTTGTTCAACGGATATAACGGCGAAGTCATATTTAGCAAGTTGTGCGATTTCTACAGCTTCCCACGTAATATCTATTTTAGTTTATGTGTTTTGTTTTCAAATACTTTAACAGTAATCTTGTAGCGTATTCGGATTCGTAGCAGAAAGGTTAGTTACTGTTTCTCTACACTTATTATTATATTTAAATTATATATTTCGCTTTTTTATCAATAATGTTATTGATATCGATATTGCTATTGCTGTGCGTTGGTATGCAAACTTGCTTGTTCACCTTATAATTATTTTCCATTTATTTTATTTAGTATTCATTTGCAAATCAAAAATGGGTATTTTGTCCAGAGTTTAATATGAAATTGACTAGCAACGCAAAATGGAAATTTCCTGAATTTCCTGTGTTTTTAAACAATTACTTTCCAGACAAACAACAGTCGTGAAAAGCTTAAACAGCGCTCACAAAAACAAACAATAAAGCGAGATTAATACATACATACATACAGTCACACAAGCATGCCACCATACCTAAAAACAAGATTATTTAACCACTTTCCTTCAAGTCATTCGATCTGATAGACTCCGGAAACCATCCATATGTCCTTATAGCTAATGTCACAGTCTTATTTGCAGCAATGTTAAAAGCGTCGTAAAACGTGTCAAAGTTTGTGAATGGTGTGAAGCGGATTTAAAACATAATAAACAAACAAGCAGGCGGAGAAAAAATGATGAAAAATTGATAAAAATAGGGATAGAACAGCTAAAAAACAGTAATAAAAATGTGACAAGAAAAACGGTGATAGTGGAGTGTAGATTGGCAGTTTCTGGGTGGCAGGCAAATGAAAAGGTAACAAAAAAAGAAAACAGGCACACGAAATGAGCCCGAAAACAAGCAACCGCACACATTGTAAAAACAAAGTAGGCCGCGGCGAATGATAGTATGCGCGAAAAAATAAGAGAAGAAAATTGTTGGGTGATGAAAAAACCCATTTAAAACTCATAAAAACATGGAGTTCAAGAGAGAGAGAGGAATTGAGACACGGCGGAGGGAGGTGATATCACAGCAAGCGCTTTACAGCGAATCTGATTGTATTTTTATAGCACTGCAGCGCTGTGTGCAAACGTCACCACACTTTTAATATACATATGTATATACATATGCAATGTTTTGCTATCTCTTCGCGGTGCAACTTTTTTAATTGCAATTTCAATTGTGAAAATACACCAAGAGCTAACAAAATTTCATACAGCTGAGTGCAGCAATAAGCATGTAAAAATCAATATGTCGCGACTAAGACTGCAAATTGTTTTAGCTAGTGCACGCTTGTGTGTGTGTGTGTGTGTGCAACAAAATAATGTGCACGCTTTCGCGCCTATTGGTAGGCAGTAAAAATGAAATTCGATGTATGCATCGTGAAGTTAAAATGAATTTTTACGCCTACTAAAAGTCAACGCCAAAAATAATAGCCTCATAAATGGTTAGGTGATGAAAAGTAGACAAAGCAGCAGAAAGTAAACGCAAAAAAAATGTCATGTGACCTGATATTGTGACACTCGGTGCAATGAGAATTTTGGTATAGTAAAAAAGAGCTGTAAAAAAGAGACCTCGTGGGCGGCACAAGTATGCAATTTCTACTAAGATATGTGTATGTGTTGTTGTACTAGCTTGTGAAATAAGGCAAAGACAAAAGAAAGCTGCTATTAAATTCGCCATAAAATTGTGTATTTAGTTTCAAACTCTACACGTATTCGTTTCAATTTGGGATTTGTAAGATGGCATTCGTTTTTTTTTTTCAAATAGACAACTTTTATGAGGACTAGACGTAGTTTCTTTAAAGACAATACCAAGAAATAAGGTGTGTAAGCGCTGATTGTACACAGCTTAATGGCGAATAAAATGCTTTTGTTGTTAAAGACATTTGTGGTGTTGGTGGGCTTGACTTTTACTGGTTTTAAATGATATACAGGTTGTATACAATTTTGTCTCCACAACCAACCATCTCTATCCTTGAAGAAATATGAAAAAATAAAAATAAAATAAAAAACACTAATAGTTTTGAAATTTTTTGAATTTTCAAATATATTTTTGTTGTTGAAAATTTGCGTTTTTTACTCACACTCGTATAACCAAAAATTTAATATTTTACTAAATGTTATTTTTTAAAATCAGCCTCCAAAATATGTTTTTTTATGAGCTTGCAAAGGTATCAAAATTGAATTCATTTACATACAACAAAATAAGTTTTTAAATAAAGGTACATCCCTTGAAGGCTTATTCAAATTTTTTTTTTTATAGTTTTTTGTTCCAAGCTACACGATATTGCTATTATTAAATTAACAATGTACAACTCGACTATAAATTGTTTTTAAGGAACTCGCGAAATAATTTTAAAAATGTTTGGTAAAATTTATTTGCAAAAAAACTCCTTTTGCAAGAAAATTTGTAATTTTTGGTAATCTTTCATAAGTTTGATCATTTTAAAACACAATGTTTTCGTCCTTTTGTAAATCAGCGCAATCTAAGGAATCTTATTTTGTGTTAATATAATTTTTAAAAGTATTTTCTTAAAGATATAGAACTTTATTATTATTATGGAACTTGCTTTAAAGGAAGAACACCTGCAGTTATCGCTAAGTGCCTCAACCGATTCTGCTTCAATGAAATATGTGTAGAAAATTCATATTTTAACGAGTTGTTTCCAAAAACTATATTACAAGATTGATTTACAAATTTTTTCAGGGCTAAATGCTTTTAACTTATTATGTACAAATATTAGAAAAAAGTTATTTTTTTTTTATATTTTTATGCCAAATTTTGTAAAATTTCTTTATCATTTGAATGAAAATTCGCCTTAAACATAATTACTGAACCAAATAAATATTTTTTCGAATTTCGTTTATAAAAACTTTTGAAAAAATATACATTTTTTGAATATTTAAAATTTATTTCCTTAACTTTGAAGGTTTATATGAATTCAAAAAAATTATTTGTTTTTTTTCCTCCTTAAAAATATTGTACCGCTAAATTTTGTAAAAAAAAATTTTGAAAAAATTAGTGACAGTTGTATCGATATTATTGGTTATTAGAATGACTGCAAATAGAAAAATATTACCCATTCGTTTTTTTCAGAATTCAGCTCACAACCTCCCTAGCGGCACAACCTGTTTAATAAAATATTTTCAAAACTTTAATTTGTTCCTTTTAAATTCCTTCTCTTAGCCCTTTAATGACGCAGTGTGCCATCATAAATTTCTCTCACACCATTATTACGGCGGACGTGCTAATTTGTTATTTTTCACTTACTTATAAATGGACTATTCAATATTTATTTAAAAATATTTCTTTCCATGCAACCAACAGAGGGTAGCAGAGGTATGCATCATATTTTCACGCTTCTGCTAGAATTCTTGAATTTTTTCACTCAAATATGTTTTATGAAATTATTTATACACAGCTCGGAGATTAAAAATTTATATGTGAATATTTTAAAATATAGCAACTAGCAGTACCCAATGGAATTGGGACTCTCGCTCCGCTGCCACCGCAGAATGCTAGCAACCAGCCACCAGCCACTAGCAGCCAAGCAGGCAGACACTCACGTACCGTTAGCATTGTACACATTTTATCGTAGATATCAGTCATTTAGATAATGTGCAACGAAAACTTTGCTCTATTTTTCAAAACAAAGTAGCATATTTTTGAATTATTTAAATTTTCCAAACAGCGGCACGCCTCAGCAGTCACACGTGAAAATAAACAATACACCAGCGAAGGCAGCTGTGGATTCAGCAAAAGCAACAGAAACAACAACAGCCCACCACCACCACCCGTTGGGACATTTGGCCATTACGGGCGGTTTGTTGTTTCTTCAACTAAATGCTGTGTTGAAATAGCCGCTAGCATGTGGCGGGTGGTAAAATGCTCGTACAACACAAATCTTGCTTAACCCTTATGGGTATGGATGTTTCATATACCTTATTCCGTACACATTGGGTCTGGCCAGACCTATGGGCAGTTTACAAGGATTCTAATATAAATTTTATAAACACATAAGTGAAAACACATAATTTAGTGAGTTTATCAAAATTTTATTGTTATTTATTAATTTTTTTTGGAATATAAATATATAAGCTTTACATTTTATACATTTTCTGCATTAATACATTTGTGGCACCTATTGAGCTGCTCCGAATGTTGCAAACAAACTGGCTCTGAACAGCTCATACAAACGAATCTGGTTTTTCTTTGCAACTTATCGTTGCTATAACATATTTTGCACGACCTCTTTAAATTTGATACGCTACTAGTACTTGGAGCACATACATGAGGAGCAATAGGAGCACCGAAATAAGCTTCTATGGCTGACCGTGATGAAAAAACCTTCATGACATGGGGATTATTCATGCGAGCTTCGACTTGGCGATTGACTAGCGATTTCGCCAAATCCTTAAGAAACATACGTCTTGCATCAGTTGCTTTGCTTTTCTGTATTTGATTTTTTATAACATAAGCAGCCAGTGTAGCCACATCCAACATGTTGTAGAAAAAAGGCAGTGGCCACCGCTGAGTTTTACGTTTGCACGTATATTTTCCTAACATCTGATCCATAACATCGACACCGCATTTCATTTTATTATAAAAAAAAATTGCATCAGGTTTTTGCAGTTGACCACTAGTGGTGTTTTCTTGATGCAGTCAAGATAATAAGCAAACACTTTTATTTTTTTTGGGACATATGATACGATACTAACATTGTCGTGAAATCCGAACTCTGTTGATAACACCGGACGCGATTTACTAGCCAACATTTCCCTAGGTATATATCTTTTGTTACGACGTAATGTTCCAACATAAGCCAGTCCGGAATCTCTCAATTTATGGACACCATTCAGTGTGGTAAAAAAGTTATCAGCAATGACAGTTCTTCCAGAATAGCGATATTTACTGGTGAGAGTTAACAAAATACGCTCACCTTGATTCACATCTCTTGCCTGATTGCGCTCCTTCCCAGTGTATAAAATACCCTTCAATGGATATGAATTAGAGGCATCACATACCCAAAATATTTTTATGCCATATTTGGCGGGCTTAGAGGGTATATACTGTGTAAACTTCGTACGCCCTCTAAATGGAAATAACTGTTCATCAACAGTTACGTTTGCTGTTGGCTTATATAATGCCTCCAATTGTGTATTTAGCATCGTCCAAAGGTCACGTATGGGCGCAGCCTTATCTTCCTCCTGTCGTGAAGCACGAGTTCTTTCATCGTCAAATCTTATAAAACTGGTTATAGATTTGAACCGTTGTATGGGCATGGCAGCTCTATAGATTGGCAAGGAATCTGGTTTCCACAGTTCAGTGCAGTGCTGCATGTTAGAATGGTTTACTCCAGCCGCCAGCAAAATTCCAATATAAGCGTAAAGTTCAGTCTGGTCAACCAATTTCCAATTCTTTGGCTTTTTCGGTTTTTTTTCGAGATTGAATTTTTCGACCGCTTTCAAAGCTTTCCGATTAGTTTCTCTCATAATTACAGTGATCATTTCTTCTGTTATTATGGATTTAAATATCTCTAATGAATTTGAAGATAAAGAACTTTTTACAGTTCCACCAGCTTCTCTCAAAATGTTGTGGCTACGCGCACGACTAGATGGCGGAGGAGTCTTACTCCACTTAGTTCCATCAGGAGCTATGAAACAATCGGTTTCGTTGGAGACATTACTGGGTTCTTCGCCCTCAACGTCGTCATCAGAGTCTTCTGGATCACTTTCTACTTCCAAAATATTTTCCGATTTCATATCTGAAGCATACTCACCATCAAAAAAATCTTCATCGTCATTGTGTATACCGTCTATGTCCTCGCTCCCATCCTCATCTGTGAAAGTCACATGTTCAACAAGACGCTCAAAATAGTTTGTTCGCTGCTCCTCCGACATACTAAATATAAATGTTTAGTGCCCTATAGCAATTATAAGAAAGAAATAAAATGTTTATCTACTTACCGGCTCAACATCGCTGCAGAGTAATATTTAAAATTTTCCGACATTATATCTTTTCAATTTCACGAAAAAAGCTCACAAAATAATATTAGCACTGAGTTCGTCACCACACTTAGTAGCAGAATGAAAGCAACTGACAGAGTTTTTCAGAAATTATTGTAGCTATTGTTTGTGTGAGCATTTTTACAGCTATTTTCCAAAGAAGACGCGAATTAAAAGCAGCGATGTTAATAATTTAATACTCACAACACCATAGGTCTGGCTGGACCTAATGTGTACGGTTAAGGTATAGATTTAGTAAATGTTTATTAAAACCTTAAATAACAAATAATTAAAAAAAAAAAATGTTGAAAATAGTAGCTAATAAAACTGTTGAGGATATCATAAAATCTCAGACATTTAGCTTCTTGATTTCTGTGAGAAATACTTAGTTAAAGTTGCTATAGGTCTGGCCAGACCTATGTGTACCCATAAGGGTTAAGGAATTTCGAAATATTCACAAGCGCCTGAACGTAACCGAAATGCGCACTAAGACCGGGTACTTATAGCGGAAAAGCAGAAGAGAAATTCTCCCGTGGTGCGCTGCATGAACTCGCAGACAAGTTTCACCTTCAATGTACGAGTAGAAAGAAAGAAAAAAAATATTAAAAAATTTAAACAGATGACAGCCTGAAGGGGTCATGTTTGCGGTGCATGCCTGCGATAATGGCTGTGCAATGCCAAATTGTTGATTGAGAGTGGAGTAGAGGGCAGCATAGGCAACAGCTAAGGTTAGCTGTGCATACCTGGGGCAAGAAGTCGGCGTGCTATTTGCGGGAAAAATACCGCTTATTTCCAACGATTGACATGCTGAGGTGTGAAAAGTACGCAGAAGAAATGAGTAATCCGTACGGAATTAGCTGCCTCAAAGCGATTTATTTTTCGGATAAAAGGAAGGATTCGATTGATGTTGTTTGCTAAAGAAAACCAAGGGAATTCGGTAAATTATGAATAAATAAAAGTAAAAAATTCCTCCAAGAGAGTGCGATACGAAAGAGGACATAGAACTTTGAAATATCGCATTTAGAAAATGATGGAAGGAATTTGAATAGGCCTAGTTTGCTACATGAGAGATTTAGGAAAGGAGTGGGCACCTAGATTGGATGGTTTGCCCCATTGGATTATCATAAGTTTCGCTGCTGTAAAACTCATTGAATGGAAAACCCTTTGATAATGATGACCTTATCAAACAACATTCCTTACAGAAAAAAGAGGAGACTTCTACTGTCCCAGCATAATAAAGCTACCACAGAGATTGGAGATGGTGAACGAACAAAACAACGAATATATAATAATAATATAATATAATTTGGTGCTTACACCATCGGTTGATGTTTGGCCGAAATTCGAACTTAGAAAAAACTTGTATATACATACATAATTGATTAATCTTCATCTTCTGTATTAAAGAAATAAGCCTCAACTGTCAAATAGAAAACCGCACTTTTTGAACCACCCAATACAAAGTATCATCCTGATTTCTTTTAAAATTTCTCATCCTGAAAACTTTTTCCCCAGAAAGCTTTACAAATATTGTTAGAAAAATACCATTTTAATTTTCAAATTGCGAGCAAAGAAGAAATAATCTAAAATTAAAACTTAAACAGGTAGCAGTAGTTGGGTTGATTTTTTATTTCAAGCGCTCAACCTAAACTGTTACGTTTGTTTACATCGTATCAAACAAACCTCCACATGCGTTCAAACTTTGTTTACATTTTATTATTTCCTTTTTATTTTCTAGCCTCACAATGGGCAGCATCAGCTGTTTTTTGGCATTTCCTGGAAAATTGCAGCATGCTCTGAATTAATAGTTCCAGAAAAAAATACTATAAAAATATCCTCCGAAAGCTAAAATAAAAACTTAAATAATTTAGTTTTAAATAATTGGATTCCTAATACCGTGATGGGCATTTTTTTTTTATGAACGGCGGTAATTAAAAGAAGTTCTTGAGCATACGTCAAATTCGTCCTTGTATATTTCTCGGATTTTTCAAAAAGTTTTTGAGTACACCAAGCAGATACTGACTTGTGGATTTTAAATTCTACTTATGTTTAGAACACATTAAGAGTGCGAGCAGGCAGCAAAAAAAAAACGAACTTTGAAATACTTAAAACTATGAGTGGAGCTCGCGAGTTGAGATTTTATCTGAAAGCATTCGTACTAAACTAAAATACATATGTACATACATATGTACATATGTATCCACGTATCCATTATGTATTATTTCAATTCATTCAATACCACATATTTTGTATCGCTGAAAATTTAAATTCATATGAATTTACATGTCGTGCCTGCTTATCTCAACACAGGCAATCAGACATAACACAAACACTAAACAAGCCGCACTCAACCAAAGGAGACACCGGATCTGCGGGGCAAAAGGAACAAAGATGCTAACTAGACTTAAACGGCTGTGGCAAACAAACAGACGAACAGTTGAATTGCCGCCGTATACTGCACTTATGTCCCTATGTATGGATTTATGTACATTAGGGTGTAGCACTCTCCCATACAAGAAAAAAAAAATATACTAGTTAACCAATGGAATTATAAAATTCTATATAGTTTAAGACATTAAGCAAAATATTTTTGAAAAATATTAAGTTTTAACATGAATTGGAGCGATTTTAAAATACTTCCAAAAAATGCGTATTTTTGTTTTTTAATTTTTTTATTTTCAAACAAATCGAGGGTTAAAATGCCAGTTGCAAAATAATTAGACATTTTTTCAACGGAATCGGAATAATGAGATTTTTTCTGCGGTTTTTTCGAACTCTGCTTTAAGAATAATTCAGCAAAAATTTGGTCGATTTAGACGTATTACTTATCATTACACGGTATCCTAACCTTACTCTTTTTATTTCTTTGCCAATACAACATTCGCGTCCCATTTTTTTCGAAATAATTTCTCATTATTGCAACTCCGTTAAGTTTTTTTTAAATGTTGATATGCAGACCTTTTAAACTTAATCTATCCTGTAGTAAGCTTAGGTTTAAGTGACTTCAAGACACCACTTTGTCAACTATTTTGGGTTACCTTTTAGGTGACATTGTTAATGAAGCGTCTACACTTTTTACTTTGCCTTTGATGAGTAGAGAAAATTTTGAAAGCTGCACAGCTGACTTTGTTATTATTTCATTTTGTTTGTAGTGTGTAGTGAATCACTGGTTCCAATGTCTTCACTTTGAAGCATAAGAACCCCCTTATCAATTGTTCTAAGGGCACTAGAGGGTTCTCAACAACGAGCATTTGTTAAATGTCTACAGTAGAGACCATTGCCATTTGGTAGTACTGGTGGCAAAATGAATTGTTAATTGATACAGTTTAAACATGGTAATTTTTTGCAGGCTGTTTTATTATTTCAGGTAATTTTTAATATTAAAAAAAAATTGTTTTTGGAGTAATTTTTATTCGGTCCAGCTCACATAAATCTTAATATTTTTCACAAATATGTATGGAGGTCTTCAAACATAACATATTTTATAATTACGATTCAAAAGCAGTAAGAAGTTATTTTTACTTCGGAAGTGATGCACCCTAAAGCAGATACATACAAACTGAAGCAACATAAATGTACAACAAATATGTATGTATGTGTGCACCCAGAATACGAAGATAAAGAAGCCTCAGAACTATAAAGAGTATAAAAGGCCAAACAAGATTCAAGAGATGAGCAGCAACAAGGCAATGTGCAACGGCAATTGGAATGGGAGTAGCAATAGCAGCAGTGGTAGTGGTACGGATGAGCTAACCGGCAGCAGCGCTACAATCAAAGTGGAAATATAAAAAGAAAAAAAAGGAAACTAAAAAATAAGTATAAGCAATAAAAGTTGGAAGATGAAAAGACCTTGAACAAAAACTAGCAAAATAAGAATGAGCAGACAAGTTGGCTAACAGCTGCAGCCAAGGATGGTGATATGCAGTGGTGGTGTTGGTTGATGCTGCTGAGCGCTTAAAGCTCTTTGGTAAGGAAGCCAAAGAAGATACACAGCACGACGACAACGCAAAAGGCAGCAGGAAGAACATGCGATTTTTTGAAGAAAGAAGTCAACAGCTCGTTAAAGTTAAAGTGCTGAAGCGCAACGAGCACTAAAGTGTTGAGTTAGCTGACTGGCTGGTTGCTTTGCTCGCTGCATGCTTGCCGCGATGAATGGCAGACTGTTTCAGAGCAAGGTTATATGCAGCGCAGCGTCATGGAAAGTAGTAAGCAGGTAGTCGAAATGTGGCTTGTATTGCGCAAAAAGGAACCGCAGATAAGTTGAGTTGACAGTGCTTGGGGTTGAAGAGGAAGGGAATGGAGTGTAGTAGTTGAAAAAATAGCATGCAAATGAGTATAGTAAAAATGGAATAAAAACTTGCACGATGGAAATCAAATGTGGCAAAGAAATAAATTGTGAAAAAAATATGAAAAAAAATTAAAGCAACATAAAAAGTTGTTAAAAGAAAAAAAGAATTTTTGCAAAAATGTTCGTTTCAATAAACAGCCGAAAATAAAATTCTCAAGTAGTCGGGAGCAACAAAGCGCCAAAGAAGCTTAGCTTGAACTTGAGCACATCGCCGAAAGTCAAAGCAAAGTGTTAACAATGGGCAACAAGTCGCTTGCGGGCAACAGGAGCCGTTTAAGCCAACAAAGCTACAGTCGTGCGCTGCAGCGAAAACCACAGCTATCGTGCGGATTTGCATTACCCATGGCACATATGGGTACACAGTTTGCATTTGAAGTGAAATGGCAGGCCGTAGGTGGAGAAATGCATGTAGTAAAAATAATGCTTTTTGCAGAAAAAAACAAAAACAGGAACTCAAGTTAATACCAAAGGAAATAGGTAAAAAGCTTACTACATGCCACCAGTCGTTCGCGCTGTACAATTGACTGAGCTAACTGTGCTATCAGCTGCCGCACTGCCTGCCCGTCTGTCCGACTGTCTGTCTATCTGGCTGATTGTTGATGTTGCATTGTCGCCGCCGGCCAACTCTGGCCAATGTGGAATAACTATGCCTGAGTGGTGGTCGAGTTGTTGATGAGTGCATCACTTTGACTGCTGTGTTGTGTCTGCGATTGAGAAATTGGATTTCTCATATAATATAATGCAGCTTTTAGATGGCTGTACTCAGGGTCAAGTGTAGATGGCTTTGGATTTTTTTTACTCGTATACGCCGCCGAACAACAAAAATATAAACTTGAAATAGGAAATGTGGAAGTGGGAGACAAGGGCAGTGTCTGGTTTAATGTAAATGAGCCATTATTTTGTTAACTCTTATAGTTTATATGTGAGCATGTAGTGGTGTGTGTGCGTGAAAGGATGCTCTGTACTCTATGCCCTGCAGGGAAAACTTGAACCTGATCTGAACTTTATGTTTACACAAATTTTGAACCACTTTGAAACCCGGAAAACAAAAAAAAAAGAACTACTAGAGCAAATATATTGCACTAGTGCTATTCTCCCGAGGTATATCTATTATAATGCTTGGGTTGTCAGTTCAACGGAAAAAATTGTAAATATTTCGATTTTATGCCAATGTAAAATTATAAAGTGCCAACATGACGGCATTTCGTGCCATATTTTGTGGTCAGCAATTTGAGAAAATAAAAAAAGTCGAATCAATTATTTTTTTAGTCATCGATAACTATTATTTTGGGACTGAAATTATAAAAGTCTGTTGATAATAATTATGCGTGAGAAACTATTACTATTATCATTTTATCATTTTCAAAATAGAGTTAAAGAAGTATCACGGTAGGAGGTCACCCTGTCTGAAGCCGCGTTTGGTATCAACCGGCACGGAGAGAAATTTTACATAGCTAAATTCAGACATCGCGGCATATAGACAATTTATCGTGCTATCGTGGATATCGATTTTCTCCTCTATAGTATTTTTTGAGATTTGGGCCATTATCTACCGTACAGTTGCGCCTGGAACGCTTAGAGTTTTATTTTCTAAATTAGAATAGCTTCAGAACCATCGAAAGAATTATTCAGAATAATCTTAACCGATTTGAAACTATTAAAAAAACGATACAGAACTGAATAATTTAAATTAATTGAGCTTTTAAATAAAAAATTTGGTCAGTCGTAAATACAAAATGTTATAAACAACATAGAGCTTCACAAAAAGTATGTATAATACGAAAAATAGTTGTGCTGGGGTTTCTTCAAAGGACTCCTTCGTTTATCTTCGAAGACGTTAGCTTTTACATTCGAAATATATATTCCTAACTCCTTCCTCCTTCTGTCTCGACTACTTAGTTTGATGGAATCGGAGATTCTCTTCTGAATAATTAACTAATATGACAAATCAAAAAAATTAAAGTAGCAGAACTTAGATGCTCGGTTTATTTCCATATTTCGCAATTTCGAAAAATCGATTTCATTAACTGCATTAAAAAGTTGCAGTTTTGGCGCACGCTAGATTGCATCACTTGAATATATTTGGGAATGGTTTGGAATTACCGAAAAAATATGTGGAACGTATATTTTCCATACATGTAGGGTATTTAGAATTGGTTCATAATTATCGAAAAGGCATTCAGTAAGAACTGGTTAGGGGTTCTCGATAAACGGGTGAAAAAAGTATATAATGTAATAATGGAACTGTTGCGGAAATAAACGGATTTGTGCCACTCTTCAAAAGCTTCCTACAGGGTACTCATTTACCATCGAACACATATCCGCACAGCCGTGTCACTCTTAAGGCTCTTTCACTATACACAAATTCATTCGTTCTGGCCGTTTAAGTTGAAATGTTGTTAAATTCGTATTTAAGTGTTAAGCTTTAGATTTCAAGTTTTTAGTGATGTTTTGTTTTTGTTTTTTAATCTTTACTGCTAATAGTTTAATGTCAAATTGGTTTGTTAATTGTTTTCTTAATGGATCTCACTAAAAATTTACATGTTACCACATACCATTTCCAATTCCATTTCGTTTTATGTGTGAGTTAATTACGTTGCGGCATTTGTGTTTGATAGATTAGGAAATAAATTTGCAGACCTGTAAAGAAGAGAGAATAGTGATTTAAAATATTTTGTGTTCAGCAGATGTAAGTAAAAACAAAGTTCTGTAAATTGATTTTTTTTTCTTAAATTTGAGGTCAAACTTTTATGACATGTACTTAATTAGTGATGAGCAAATCAGACCCTGTACGTATGACGAATGCACTGAGATAGCTGACATTTCTTGGCATCGATGATTTTTAAAATGGAAAACTATCGGTACTAGGCTATCGACTGTTTTCCAGCTCTACGTTGCACACTACAGATAAAGTTATAAGCTCAGTAAGCTCTAAGTTAGAACCTCTAACTATCAACCATTTTGTTCTAAAGGTCTCTTTCGATCCGATGTTCATAATACTCTCTCTTCAGCGCATTCAGAGCACCAGAACACACAGTTCGCTAATTTACCAATAAGCAAGTTGCTTACTCTCTTTTTATGCTACTTCAAAAAATGTTTGGGTGCATTTCTTCGAATAGTATTGTTTTTAGTTGAAGACTATCAAAACTATACATATTGTGGTTGAAATCAATTATTAACAGGAAGAAACATTCTGCGAACACGAGCTATTACGCATTTTCTTTATCAACTATTTATTAACATTTAAAGCTCTAACCCAAGTGGTTGACCGCTACCTCTTTAATCCTTGAGACATTTGGCTTTAGTTTTTACCATTAAATCTACAAAAGCTTACGCTTCTTGACTCCCTTAAATGATTACTCTCTCCCACATCCATTCACTTTACATTATCTCATTTCTACTCTACTGCACACGAGCCACACTATCCACATTTTACATTTACTTAACTCACTCAATTAATTTGCATAAATATTTGAATTTTATTTATTAATTAAACACGAAAAGCAATCAGCTGAAGGAAAATGTTAACAAAAACTAAAGGCCTAGCAAATTAAAAAAAAACCTTAGACAAACAACAACAGCATTGCAAATTGGTGCGATGCATATCGGAAAGTGGCCACAATTAAAGCGTAAAGATAAGCAAAATGACACGAAAAAGGTAAACAGTAAATGAGTGAATAGCGAGGGGGGAGTAGGTAAGAGATAACCAAGCGACAACTCTCATTCGCGACGCATTAAAATTATGAATTTTTAATTATGAACGTAAACGCAAAGATTTATACTAAGTGTAAATAACCAGTAAAAGTTTTTATGATAAATTGAAACAAATAATCTCAGAGATAAGAAAATTTGCGCAAAGCACTAAGTCAATGTGACGGAAATCTTTGCATTTCTTTCATGAGGCCACTCGGCACTCTGGAGGCTGTTGTTGGACGCGCAAATCAAGCAACAAAAAAATGTGAACGCAGAGTTGCCACTACGAGTAAGTCCTGAAAACCCAGCGAACATAATTTTGAAGTTTTAGAAAAGTGAAAGGTGTTCATAAGTAAAAGAGCCCTTTAACTAACACTGCACGCATTAAAGTGTACTGCTGTGTACAACAGCTGTTTTGCATGCTATTGGGATATATTTCTTTCGCCTTAGGGCAGCATTATGTAATTCGGTCTCATATGAAGTCACAAAATTTGAGATTTTCAATTAGAAAGATTTTTTGTGATTTGAGATAATATCGGTATTCAGTAAGTAACAGTCTGTTAAAATTTCATGAAAGACTGTGGTGAAAATCACTAGAGCCAATAAGCTGATGTTATATTGGTTCATTAGTGTCTGAATGTCAAAATTGTGTATTTTGTTTACACCCCATTATTTACATTTTTGTTGCCATTATGAAATTCGTGCTTATTGTATCGTTTATGTAAAGCTTAGCTGTGATAGTAATTAGCTGATTTTGACATTTAGTCCACCAAATGCAAAAACAAAATATATATTATTTTTGCTTTTATGCTGCTACTAATTTTTTTTATGAAACCGCTTTGCGTCTTTTCACTACTACTGCGAGTACATTATATATTTAAATTCATGCATAACTGCAGTTGTAGACAAATCAAAAAAACTGCAAAAAAAAATATTGTCGTCATGTGAGAGGCTCTCTTGTCGCCATGTTTCTTTGTTTGTTTAATTTAGCGGCGAGAATAATAAAATGAAAATAATATAACGGCAACATAAAAAGGGTTGAAAAAAAAATTTTATTAAGTAGATGTTGAATATATGATGAGTATTGTATAAATATACTATGTACATATTTAAAAATGAGCAAAGACGAGATAAAGTATGAAGATGACTGCGTGCAAGGTAAGAAGTATAGAAGGTGGTTTAGTTTAACTTAGCGAGTGAGCAGTAAAGAAATAAAATAAATGCGACTATAAATCAACCAAGTCTAAACTGTGACTATAAATAAAGTAATTTCTCTAACAAAGTAAACTAAAAGTAGGAAAAGGAAAAGGTAGTAAAACTTTTACACAAATAAAGCAATGCTGTTGAGGTGATGAACGTAAAATTTGCTAAATAGTTGAGGGCATGTTACAGACATTTTCTATAGTTAAAAGAAAAGTATTAAGATGAAGTGTTATAAAAGTCTAAAGCGTGGACATCACAATTTTATAACAAAAGTTTTGAAAAAACAAATGCGTGACAAATGCTCAAAGTTGCGACCTGTAAATTTTATTGTGCCTCTGATTAAACTGACTTGTTGGCGGCTTTGTCGGTGGAACTGATTAAGAAATAGTAAACAAGATGCATGCGATTTGTTAAAAACAAAAAATTGCTGAATCTTTAATCCCTTCTTCACTAAATATTTAGTAATGCAAACAATCTTTATTTTACGAGTATGCGGCGTCTTTTTGAAATTTAGAGTATGATGCCATTTTTGAAGTTTTATTTACCAGCATGAGCTTTAGATAGTTTCTTGTAGTTTATGGTAGTAAACTTGTCATTTTATTATCAATGCTTGCATTTACATCAAGAGATATTGTCTAACAATTTGAGTGATAAAACATAGGTATGTGTGATTTGTGATTTTAGTTATTCTACAGTTGCTAGCAGTGGATATTAAGGTTTTAAATTTACATCTTTTCTTTTTGCTTTAGAACATCTGAGGAAATATAATTTTTTAATGAAGGGAGCTTGGGAAAAGCTCGGTTTTTTATAGAGTTACCAGGTAACGGGCGCTATTTTTAATTACTGTACGAAATAAAACCGTAAAAAAATTGGGGGACTAAAGGAGCGTGCAAATTTTTTAAGTTTTATAAAACTCGGTCGCGAAAAAAACTTAGCAATTACCCCCACAAATTTGAAAAGACACGACACATTTCTGTTTTTTATTTATTACTCCATTCAAAAGTGTGATATATTGTTGAACAAATTATTCATAGTACTTCATTTTTATGTTTTCAATGAAACTTGTTAAAGCATCAAATTTTACGGAGGTAAAAATTGAACTAATTATTTGAACTTAGAAGGCTAGGAAACCACTCCAGAGTATAATGTTATATCACACTTTAAAATCGAGACATAAAGAAAAAAGTTATGAAATTGCCTGCGGCCCTTTTAGGAATTGTTTTTTTCTTTTTTTAGGACACGTCAAGAACGCAAATTTTATATGAACCCGATAGCCTCTCCAAGTAAACTTTGAAACTCCTTTCTTTCACATGGCGACGACCCGGTCTAATGTTCTTTAAGAAAAAAATAATTAAAATTTAGATATAAAAGAGAGCGTACTTTAAGCGAAAGGAACTTTTCAGAGTTTCCAACCGGGGGAATAGTTTTTGAGTAAACTTATAGTTACTAATATAATTATTATGAAATAAGTTGAATTTAAGAGATGTAGGGCTAAATTGGAAAGTTGAGTACTTTGTTTTTAAGTACTAGTTTAAGTGCCACAATTGCATTCAAATAAATATTAAGTACTTGACAAACAATCTCTTCGGTATGTTATGTTAGGTTGAAGTGGCTAAAAGGGCCCGTTCTGTTACCACTTGAGTTCCTTGTTTCTCTTCTATTTCAACCATTGCGTGAAATCTCGTGAATGGAATTGGCGGGTCTTCCAGTATGCTAGGTCGCTAAGATGTTTGAAAAATTCTCAAACCATGCATTTTGTTCTTCTTCTCCATTGTGAGGTATACGCAGCCTAGCCGCATGACTCTCGATAGCTACGTGGCCTGTGAGTAGCCCCATAAACCAGTGATCGCTTCGAGTCCCATTCAGACCTCAAGAGTATTGTGTTACCATCATTTACGCGCTTTCTTAAGGTAGGCTTTCCTTATAAGGTGTAGAGCGAACTGCTGAGCCATCTCGCTTAGAAATCTGCGACAGCTTGCTACAGTTCTGTTTGTGCTTGTGACAGAGTCAAACGCTTTCAGAGTTGATAAAGTTATTTCTTTGGCTTTCTCAAGTAAAAAAATCGAAAAATAAGCCATACAAAATGGACACTTTGTCGCACAAAATAAATTCTTTTCAGCTAATAAGAGGCTTGTGTGAATTCTTAAGGTGTGACAAAGCGCATTTTCGAAATTCTTAACAATTGACATCACTTGCAGCTTAAAAATTTGAAGACAGCAACAATTCTACGAAACAATTTTTTAGTGTAAGAAAAATGAACAACATAAATTGCAAAATTATTCAGCTTGTGGCAAAATAAATTGCAATTTATCAAATTTATTAAAACCAAATTTCTCGCCCACTGCGTGCGACATATTTGTATATGAATTTGATTTATAGATGGCGGCAGCATAACAAAAAAAGTTGTGGGTGTGCGCAAGCTTGTTATGCCAAGTCCAACTCTAATTAATCAGTAAGCATTTACCGATTCTTAATAAAAATTTACGCGACCTCATCAGATAATTGAATTCGAAGAATTGATTTTGTTTTTATTTTATTTAATGTGCTTTTTGTTTTGTTTTTAACAGCAACACACAGTGAATTTTATTTATACAGAAAGGAATGACTAGCAGAAAATTTATGGTTTTAGAAATCCACGAAAGTCAAAATAAAGTGATAAAACAACAAAGAACCTAATACAAAATAATAAAATTAGAAACATCAAAGCCAAAACGTTTGCTAATTTATGTTCAAATCGATGCTTTTAGTTAATAGTGCTAGTTGGTCGGTAATAAAATAATGAAGACGCTTTGAAAATAAACAAAACATTTGTACAATACATATGTACATACATATCTATATATGTGTGTATTATATTGTATATTATAGGTAAATATCTACAGTTTGGAATATATAGTACATACATATATACATATGTACATTTGAATTAATTAAAATTTAAATATTTTTTTTTTTAACATTTTTGTTTTTTCTAATTTATCCATAAATCTTCGCTGTTAAATCAAAGGAAATTCCAATTAAACAAAATAGTAATCGGAAAATAGTAAGGCTGAGGGTGATTTAGTGCTGAAGGTTTTGTACTAAAAATAAACTTAGTTAGAGCGAGATAAACTAAGAGAATACAAAAAAGCTCAGAGTAAGGGTGGAATTCGTTTGATTTGTAAATTACTTTTGTAGGAGGACGTTAAATGTCATCACCTTTCGGTCGATATTACTTTCACCATCGATACCTAACTGGCATCGACTGGCTGAGACGTCATCGAATATTTATCGATAAATTTGTTGTTGACACAGCCAACGCAAACTAATGTGTCAATAATTATCGGTAACGATTGTAGGGATACCGATTTTGACAAGCCATCGTCGGTACTTGTCAAAAACAATAATGCCGATTGCCGCGACATTCGATAAATTCTATCTCTCTTTGGTTCTTAAAATTTGCAACTATTTTTAGTTCATATTTTTAATTGTATTTTAAAGTGGTTTTGTGATTTTTGTTTAAATAAATGGTACATATGAACAAATAACGTTGTAAGCGACAATTTTTTAAAACTTTTTTTTTTGCACAAATTCCTGTTAAATGGAGTATTTGAAATTAAAAGATGACCAAAAAATTGGTATAAAAAAATTGTCGCTAGCAACGTTATCTATTAGAGACGACTATTCATATATGCATTTTCGTTTTTCTATCGGAATGGAACTAGCGACCTAATATTTTTTTTATTGCTTTATAGCTTGCCCAAACATTTAGGGGCACAGTGTTAAAACCAGACATTTCTCTTTAAATCTACTACTGATATACATCCCACTAAAACTCTCAAATTAACTGAATGGTTGGTTCTTACGTGAAGTTATAGACTTTATTTGAGTTGATGCGAAACTTCGCCTCAAGATAGTCGGTCACTAATGAATATTTCTTCCCTAGTTAGTCAAAAACCTGTGAGGATTGCATTTCATGCGAAGCAAGGGATTTTTCAATGGTCGATCTTCGCTTCGGGTTGACCAATACATAGTGGGAGGCTCTCTTCTTTGCTTAGCAGTAAATATGTATCGAGCCTCTCTATTTTATTTGGTTCCCTCAAAAACTTCATGCAACCGCAAGGAAAATATACTAGAGGAGTTGAATCCCGCAATTTCTGTGGCCAATGAACTGCCCAATAACTCGTTCACTAAATATCTGCTTCACTAAATTGATTGTTTGAAAAACTTGTCTTTAGTCTACATTTCCTTTAATAGGAACACGAAATAATCGAAAATGTTGGCTCTATAGGAGTCGCCGTTTTCACCTTTTAAGAAGTAGGGTCCAATGATACCAGTGCCCGTAAAGCACAACAAACATTGAGCTTTTTTTTTTTGGATATAGCGGTGCTTAAGAGTCTTATGTAGATTCTCTCTACTCTGTTTGCTAATACGATGAAATGGCAAATCAAACTGAGCACAATTGATATAGCATTGCCATATTGTAGAAAATTGTCACCGGTTTATTGTCATTGTAAAATGGAACCTCTAAAAGAAACACCATTGTGAATAATTACTCATAAATGCTTACTAAATATTTATTCACAATGCGAAACACCCTTTAGATAAACTATAAAAGTTGGCTGCTTTCTCTTCCAATTTATTTCCAAGTGGTTTTTAACGACAGATTCACTAGGCTTTGGAAAACAATCAAGTTATGTAGTACAAATCCGAGTAGGTAGGTATCTAATTCCTTTAAGATCACACTAACATCACTGACATCATGCGACCAATTCATTGCTCACTTAGTTTTTACGAGGAATTCAAAAGTAACGCACGCATAGCAACTAATTAGGAAATTAATTTATGGCATAATTCTATAGTAACTACAATGACAAAAAATAAGAAAAGTGAAACGTAGAAAAAGCGTGGAAGTGATTTTAGAATGACAATAAAAATTTGCTATTCAATATTTGTGATTTGCAAACGAACAAAAAACATACAAAGGCAATATATGGCAATAAAAGCAATAAAAGGAAAGAAAAATTGATACTAACAGAAGACCAAGTCTTTTACTGCTTCTGCTGAGAACTGAAGATGATACTTAGAAGGATTTCAATAAAAAGGGCGTGTTGCTGATTGTTCATTTAATTTGTTTTTTCTTACGCGAAGGTAAGGCAATTAAAATACATACAACAAACAAACGACAATCAACAATAAATTAATGCTATTTTTTGTATATAATTTATACAGCGAAGACAAAAGGTGAATTTATCGAAGATTTATTGCAAATATTTATGTACCTGTGGGATATTGCCGCTACTAATGGACGCTTCAAGCAAATGTCCAACAACAACATCAACATGCTGACTACTAAATATTTAATGTTTATAAAAAATCATAAAATTTTGTTGGTACAAGTATTGCTCTGCTGAGCGTCGATCAATTTCAAATGTTTAATTTATGTGTGTTGCAAATTTATGAGCGCTTTGACTACAACAACAAAAACGAGTTGTGTAAATACAGTAAAGGGAAGCAACCATGGTGAGACGCCGAAGGCGTATCAAAGATATAGTGCTCATCATAACTATAGGGTAGAGACGGCCCTTTACTTGTTACTTCATATTTTTTAATAATATATATCTAAATTAAATTTTCATAAAAATTTAGAACTCTTTAATCAGAATTTTTATAGCTCATTCAAATTTACTAATACGGTTTAAGGTGGCTAAAATTTGGTTTTGATTTTAAAGGGGCTATAAAACTGCATACTCAGAAGTTTTCTAAAAATTCGGATTTAAATGTTGATGAAAGTCTGTCATTAAAATTTCCACCTTATTAATCAGAATTTTTGATATGCAATTTTATACACCATATCTTATATTTACCATATCTTATATAGTTATATAAAAAATTAAAATATGGGTGACAAACTGTTCAATGAGATGAGGAGAAGGCTTATATCACATAGAGGGTTGCCACCTGCTTGAAAAGTCGAATTACACTAAATTGTATACAAGTTATATGAAATAATAAAATAAGATTGTCAAACCATTCGTTTCGCTAGGAGAAAGATTTTTAGATATACATATATTGAAGAGGGTTGCCACCTTTTTAAAAGCCAAATTCAATTACGTTATGAAATATTAAAATATGAGTATCAAACCGTTCGGAGAATAAGCATATCCATATTTTAAAGAGGGTTGCCACCTGTTAAATGTGAAAGAAAGCAAAATGCATTTACCGATCGATTTTTGAAATTTAACTACTTTTTGATGTATTAAAACAATTGATTTTCGTATATTAGAAGACGGGCAACATTGCCGGCGAAAAAAATTCTCAAAAATCATTCGTGAATTTTTATCCACTTAAAAGTTGAATTTTATTATACTAAAATTTAATGGACAATAAGACTGGGCACTCGAACTTTTCGTTAAAATTCTGATTAAAAAAGGTTGAAATATTGAAGGATTTTTTTTTTAAATTTGCTGAAATTTGAAATCTGGACTTTTATGGGGTTGGATATAAAATTAGCTTTATTTTGATGAAAATTTGCGAACCAAACATTGTGAGTAACATGAAGAAAAATTACTGTGCGAATACTTGTTTGCGCCACTGTAAATATCTGACGAGCAGGATGATACCAACAGTCAGCAAGTGCAGACAGCTACCTACCGCTCGATGGGCGAATTCAATGATTTTTTTTTATGTTTTTTGTTTTTTAAACAAGGTTTTTGTTTTGCAATTTTATTGTGTGTATAATTTCTTGGTTAATTTAAATGCGACAGACAGCGGCGGCAATGGTGGCTTCGAGGCAGCAGCCGCATCAGCAACATTCACCACCACCGCCACCGCCGCCACCACAACAACATAATGAATATGTATGGCGCGCGCTCAGCGTATAAATTTTGTATCTGTGAATTACAAAAATTGAAATTCAAAAGAATTTCGCTGTGAAAAGACAGCGCGGCAAGCCAGCAAAAGAGGCAAGCAAGCCAGCAATCAGGCCGGTCAACTCCAACCGCTGCAATTGCTGTTTGCTTGCCACATTGTGTGTGTGTGTTGCTTGTCTTGTGGCCGCGTAGGGGGTAGCGGAACGTGCAATGCGTAAAACAAACAGAAATTAATTATGTTTCAATACGATGCTTGTAGTTTTTTTTTCGTGCCAACTGTTTTTGGTTAGGTGCGGTGCGTAATGTTTATAAAGAAAATAAATATATGGCTGTCTTTGGTGCTTGTTTGTTTTTTCGCCGATGCTGATGCTGATGCTTTTATTGCTGTTCCCTTAGATGTTGCTCAAGTTCTTTTTTTATTGTTGCTAGTGTTGTTGGTTGTGTTGATGCTGACTTCCTCACTGCTTGCCAACGGCGTTGATGAAGATGCGCGCTCTACAACGAGCGGAGGGAGAGAAAAAAACCAAACTCACTAACTGGGCAATGGAGCGGCTGGCTGCTGTGGAACGCACTTGTTTTTGTTGCTCGATCTGTTGTTGCCGCAGCTGCAGCAAAGAGGCAACATGTCGAAAAATATATGAACTGAAGTAACTTCGAAATTGCGGGAGCTGTTATTGTTGGCCACATGCTGTTGCCGTAAAAGTGAACTAAAGGAAAGAAAACGGACACACACACAGAGACAGATAGGCAGAAAACGAAAACAAATTCAAAAGCAGGCAGTGAAAGGAAATGGTAAACAGCAGAGGAGCAGAGTAGAAGAGAGCGGAAACCAAGTACCAAGCACCTACCAAGTCAATACAAAGGCAGAAAAAAGAACACCACAAAGAGGAAAAAACTAATAATACAAAAAAAAATATGTATCAAACAAAAAAAACTACTTGCCTGCCTGTTTAAAAAAAAAAATTAAAGCAGCACACACAAATGAAGCAGTCCCACAACAACAATGCACCACACTGCATGCCTCTTGTTGTTGCTGTTGTTACCAACAAATGCAAAACACATGCAACAACCGAAAAATTAACTACACTGCTGCTGTGCAACACAAAAATATCTACACTCAAAAACATACAGCAAATGCTGGCAGATAATTTTACACACGCATACACACACACACACACATACATAGTATGTATTTATTAACTATTTACAGCTGCATATTTCTGTGCTACTTCATCTCTCATTGAGTTCGCGGGCAGGCGGCTGCTGGTTGTTTTCGTAATTGAAATTTTCTACAATTTTGTTGCGGTTAATTTAAATTAATGTGCAACTTCAGCGAGCGAAAGCGTAAATTTATGTGCGACGGGGTGATTCAAAAATGTGAAATGAGTGAAGAATGTCAGGATTTTCAATAAATCATGATTTTTCAAAAATAATGGTTGTCTTTGGTCCAGACCAAAAAAACTTTGGGTATTGCCGCTCTCCTTTGCAAAGCTGTGCCAGTTACTCATACCAAGTGGAAAAAAATTATTCTTCCCTGGGTCCTTGCATCAAATTCGGGGGCGCCCGTGCCGTTTCGGAGCGTCATCGTTCGGACGTTCAGCGTGCCCAGGCTGATTCAGTTGTTTAATTTTTATGTATTCGATCTTCTTCGGTACCTGTTGGCCTCGTGGGCAGGACTTTATATCTTGCCCTCAACATCCTTTCTACTTTGATCGACAACGTTCAAGTTTCTGTGTAATATAAAAGGATGGACATGCTGAGAGGTTTATAGAGCGAGATTTTTGATCTTCGAGAGCGCTCTGCTTTTCAATTGCTTTCCGACTCAAAGGCAGAACCTATTGGCAAGAGTCATCTTTCGCTTGATCTCTTAACAGGCCTTATTGGTGGTGTTCATGCGGGATCGCATCGTGCTTTTGTTATATATCATCAGATTGGGAAAGTCACACGAGTGTAAGTCGTACTGTCTAAAACTTCGCTTAATTTCGAACCAGTCTACGCAGCTGATTCGTTTTCCGAATCCAAAATTTATATTGCAGTTACCCCTCGTGAGGCGGAAGTCTAGATATTACCAATTTCCTTATAGGACTGAGAATACCACACAACACAAAATCAAAAAGGTTCGACAAGCTCTCTTAGTAAAATTTAGGTGATATTCTTTAATTTTCCATACAAAATTTTACCTTCGAATTGCTGGCATCGGTCTTTGAGGGATTTATAATCAAAAGCTACGGGAGCTGGAGCTAAGCCCAAAGAACCAAAAGAGGTTTCCCGAGAGACATCTGTATCTTTTGCCAAATCCAGTCAATCTTGGATTTTTTACAGAATGGATTCTACCACTTTTTCATCTCTATAGATTCTGCCAAACCCGTTATGAGAAAGTTCAGTGCCGCGTTAATAATCCTCCCGTAAGAGATTTTTATTTGAGCACCTTCTTCGTTCGACGAATGCGGATCAAGGGAAAGTTACACTCTGCAACTGTTTAGATTGGTCAAACTGCTGTTAGTAGCCTTTTTCTCTTATACAGAAAATATAAGGAAGCTTACAAGGCGAATTTATAGAAGGTGATGGCATAAGAGCAGCTGATTTGATTTTTGTTTATTCACCTACATGTATTTTGTTTTTGCTTTTGCGTATGAGCTTTCAAAAGCCGTAAAAGCAAAAACAAAATATATTTAAATTTTGACAACTCTTACGCAGAAACAAAAACAAAATACATAGGAATTTTGTAGTTGTATTTATAACACCACCTTGTATGGATTCGCCTTGGAAGCTTAAAAGGTGGAACTGTTCCTCAGATAATTTCCGGCCTTCTGGAACAAGACTAAATTTTAACACATGTTTTAAATTGTCATCGTCTAGTTGGATATATTTTGGGGACCTTCGATATTTTTGAACATATTTCAAGTTAGTTAATACGGGCCTAAGGACCTTATTCATAGCCGAACGGCCTACAACGAAGGCGAGTTTTACAGCATGGAGCTGACCAATTTCCCTGCTATATCGAGCTCTAAATATGAGAATCAGTTGGGGGTTTACAACTACGACGTACTTGCTAAGTGCATGAGCTGCCATTCGAAATTCTATTAGATATTCTTGCTTCAAGTAATTTTAATTTAGTATTATTTCATAAAACCTAAAATAAGTTTAAAACCAATTTAAAATCCGAGCATTTTTATTACTTCTTTTGAACCACTTCTTTGATGAAGTTGTTTGTAGCTAAAGAACACCAGCATCCGCTGTGTAGGCGGACGCCATCTTCTCACACAAATAAATCAACTTATTTTTAGGCATTAAACAGTTCAAATGTTTCAACAATTAAATTGGAAATTTAAGAAACAATGATGAGGAAAACGAAGTGAAAAATCTGTGCTTTATTTAACACTACCAAAATGCGGGAGGAAAGTAATACCACTTTTTTTCTGAGTCGTGGATCGTAAACAAATTTGTGATTTCATTTACATATATACTTTCTTTGGCTATGGACACTTGGTTTGCTTTTCTTATTTGCTTCTTTTATTTAAATTTTAATTAACTTGACATTTTTTACTGAGCGCATACATATGTGTACGTAGGTGTTTATGCTTTCTTCAAACAAAAGCAGAAAAAAGAACCAACTCTGAGTAAAGGAGTAAAATTGTTATGCCACACTAAAAAATTCAGGGTTAAAAAGACGCGCCGCCACCCCTGACGCTTGCAGAGCACGACAATGGATTTGTGTTTCGGAGACATTTTTTGCTGCAGTATGCAGCGAAGTAAGGGGAGCATGAGGGACATGGCGGTACAACAGATTGATATCTTCAAGTTCATTAGGCGACTGCAGCGGTTGTGGCTATAAACTTTTGCGTCCCACTGCACCGCTGCACCTACAAATCTACATATGTACATATGTTTATTTATACAAATATATTTTTAAAGACTTTGTCCCTTTAACGGTGACTATTTGTATTCTTATTTCGATTGAAACATGTTCCCTTTAGTTTATTCGTTTGCTTAATTCGTTACTTATTTTTTTAATTGCTGTCGCTGTTATTGTTTTTGTAGTTGTTGGTGGTGATGCTCCTTTGGCATTTTTAATTGGAATTGATGCGCTTCGTAAGCGCTCAAGCTCATCAGCGAGGCCACGAATGGGTGAAAATTAATGAAGTCGATTCTTGAGAATCATGTTTCGAAGATTTTTAGTGAATTGATTAAATTGAGAAGGAGGAAGATGAAATGAGGAGAGGTAAAGGCCAGCACAAATAAGCTATAAACTTGTATGTAGAATATAACATCGCCTTCGATTGCTGATAATGCGTGCTGTTTGGTAAATAAACAAATAAAAACTGATGACTATGAAATGCAAAGGAAAAATAGAAGGCTAAAAGTAACAAGTGCGGCCGAGACTTCCTTTTGTCAAAGACTTGAGTTTCAATTTGAAAGCATGCAAATATTTTGGGTCTGCGCATACATATCTTGCGATCACGTCTAGACGAAATTTTTTTAAGGTAACTTGATTTTATGAACGATATTCAAAAAATTGCATTTGATTACGGAAATTCGTTGGTAACCTTAATTACCCTTGGTGGCAGTTTTTCGCTTTAGGTAAATTTATTATATCTCTTTACCACTTCTTAGTCTTTACCACTTCTTAGTCGGCATGGCCGACGTATTGTCACGAAGCAAAAACACTCTACACGATAGTTTGCCTAAACGTTTTTCTTGAATGGCATCTCCCAATTGATGTACGAAGGAAGCATAGTAATCGACCTATACTGTTCGTAAACGCTACCAGCAGAATACCTTATGAATACCAACACATTGTTGTAATAATCCCTTTCAGAGATTGCATCACCTTTGGTTTCGCTGGCCGCCACTCCATCGATTCCCTGCTTGACAGAGCATCATGAATCATGGTTGGAATGAAATCGGATTGAAGTGGGCCGCAAAACCGAAGCCGGGGGTTTAAGCACTAAGGCAGAGTTGCCCATTGCACTTTAGGACTGAGAAGCAAGAAGGTTCTTATTTTCTCCTCCACAAGTCTTTCAAACGATTCGATAAATCTGAGAAGCTTGTCGAGAGTATTAACGTTTTCTTTTCTTAATATACCTGGCCCAAATATGCTTTATTTCAGACTGGAAAAAAACAGAATAGATACTCTTTCTCCAGGCAAGACATGCGACCTTTTCAGGTAGCATTTGGCCTTATTCATGACACTCCTGATGTGCTTGCCCATATATTTTGTTGCGGTCCTAATGTATATTCCATAGACGGCCCGCAGTTTGCCAATTCATTACCATGAACATCGAAGTATCCCGACACCCACATGAGTTCAAGCTTAATCTATTTTGCAACAGATTTCAGCTTCAACTTACATATGTAGGTACGAGGAGGTACGAGCGGCGCCCAAGGCCTTTGGTACAGCTTGGCTGCCACTGCAGACTCTGATTTGGTGTCCGCTCCCAATAGATATTCTCAGTATCACTTTGCTAATTGATGCTAGAACTAAAGGGTATTGCTCTGACAACCTTCTAAACAACTCTCTGTGTCCGGAGCTATCGTCGTTTTCATTGCCTACTCGCAAGTTCAACAAAGCATTAACTAACTCCTAATGTCTTACTCATAGTGCACATAATGCCTACTCACGAATGCCTCTGCAGCCTGATTAACAAAGAAACCGTGGACTTAAACATGGTTCTAGGCCAAAATACTACAGGAGCATACAGGGTGTTTGGTCTAACACTGCCCAAAAACTTTTAGTGCCCAATTTACTTTTAGTTCAACGAAAATTTCCAAGGCAGCATCCTAACTAGAGTTACTCCTAGGTATTTCGCTACCTCAGAAAGACTTAAGTTTATGCTTCTAAGCACCGAAATTTGCTTTTTCTCGTATACAATACCAGGGGTGTATTTCTGGGGTTGACAGTAATAACCCATGCTTCAATCTTCTTGCATTTCAGTTAAAAGAGTAGCCACTCTCTCCACTTCTGCCATAATGTAAAGGCAATCTTTCTTCTCCCCCCCCACAGTCAGCAGTCTTCTAGATAACATGAGGTAGACCCACGTCCCCCATGCTTTCTAGCCAAAGATCACATGAAATCAAAATTAGCGTTGTCAAAAGCCCCACATTAATAACCTATTCCAAAACTTCTTTCCGTCGGCCTTCACAAAGCTACATAAAAAGAGTACAGCACTTCAGTCATTCATGTTGTCCAGTCACAACTGCTAACTGCTTCGCTTTTAGCCGTCTGTCTTCCAGCATTGTGTCCTACACAAATTTGATGTTTTCACCCATAGTGGTTTTATCAGTTGATTTTGTAACTATGATAAATCTAATCTGTGTAGGCCAGAGACTTTTGCACCTTAATAAGGGAGTATATACTCTGGCTTTTTGAGTCATTAGCAGTCGTTAAATATAGATAGCTTGGAGATTTACGATTAATAAAATTCGTATAAAAAGAAAACCCAATCTCAAACTGACAGGACAAGAAAATGTGGGTATATTCCTTTTAAAGGAGTAGGCCCTATTATATAACTGGATCTGGTTATTATACCTGGAAGAGCGTTTTTCCTCCAATGTCTCTGAGCAACCTTGAAGAAATCAGTTGAAAGCGTAATGCATGGGGGATTGCTTATTTTTCCTTAAAAAAACACTTATACGGAACTGCCACCGATAGCTAAAATAGTACGTATAGAACATACATAATTTTTTTTAAATACTTTGTGTGAAGGTTGAATTTAATTAGATTTCAAAATTTTATAATAACAATTATTTTTCTACTAGCTTGCACCACTTTTTACTCAAATTAAGTGAAGGCTGCTTCATGCCTAGATGATTCCAATACATCAATAAAGCGCCGGCTAAACATTAAAACCATTTAAGAAAATTTAACAAAAAATCAATTAACTGCTGTGAATAGATTGCAATAAAGTTTAAAAATAATTAAACAAAAATGCCAAAATTTCCAAACAAAAAAACTACACTAAAAAGATATTCAAATCCATTTTGTTTCTGTAGCCAAAATAAGCATTTTGTAATACATCTACGCTCTAGCTCCAGCAACTAGGCTAGGCACCGCGAGGAAAAATAATTTGTTACAAACAACAACAAAAAACAAAAAAAAAACATATCTAATGCCAAAAAATGAAACTAACAGCAACAATAACAACAGCCCTTAGGCTGGCAGCAGCGGCGGCAACATCACAGAAAACTGAAGATGTTGCTGACTTTTGTTTGTGACTAATCTTTTGTCATTTTTCATTTTCTAAACAAATAGACGCCAGCATAGCTAAAAAGATATGAGCGTACAACTACATACATACAAATGTAATTATGTACAAACATACATATATGTCTAATTGGCTGTGAAGAAAAATGTTCAAAAAATAGATAAAAAATTAAAAATGAAATCACAACAAGAGGCTCAAGCCAAGTGATTATGAAGAACCTACGGTCGAAGTAATGTTGATTAGCATAGCTAGGCTACAAGTTGCCATAGAAAAATGTTGGTCTATAATGATGCTAACCGAAATGATGTTCGGATGTTGCAGTGTAACCGAATGATTGTTACAACTGTTCGGTGATTAGGTTGATGTTGGTGATTATGACGGAATGAGATTAGAAAATAAATCAGCCCATAGCGGGCAACACACACACATGCAGTATATTTGTAAATTCATGTATGTATGTAAGTATATGTGTGTTTGTTTGACTTTATCATTTTTTTGTATATTTTGACGCGGTTAATTGTTTGGCGAAAGATTTTGAACTTTACCTTAATATTTTCTATGCTGGTATTTTGTGGAATGCATATTGAGCTGTAGGCGGGTAGCGCGCGCGCGCAAACAATAATCAAAAAAATAATGATTGGGTAGGGCAGAGGAAACGAGCGGACAGCAGTAAGGTTTACTGCGGGCTGCATCTAGATGGAATCCATCACAATGACGTCACATAATAAATGATTGCTTTGATGGCATGATACTCGTAAGGTTGTTTGTCTAGCCAGCCTGCCAATTAGCTAGCAGCTAGTTGACCAAGTCAATTGGAGCAGCATCGTCGCGGCAGTCAAATCAGGGCGCGCAAACAACCAACTGCTGGTCGAAACGAGCAGCTAGCAGGCCAATTTGAAAGACCTAAACAAACAAGCGAAATGAGCGAGTTTGCATAAGGGAAGCGTTGAAATTATGAAATAGCTAAAGAGGGAGAAACTGCAGAAAAAGTATACTTATATTGACAGCGACTAACAAGGCTGACTTGGAATGCATGCAGAAATAAAATAAAAAAGTGTTGTAACAATTATGTCTTTCGAAAAAGGCGCACAGACTTTTGAAACTGCTTAGAAAATATTTGTATAAAAATGTATTTGTAATATCGCTGAAACTGAGACTGTTAGACGCACTCGCACCCGTTTTCGATATAATTATCCATTAAGCCATTATTACAAGTATATACATATAAAGTTATCGATTTTTATTCGTCATTGTTATATTGCAGTTATCGATATCGATATGTTATTTGTTATCGTTATCGAAATCATAATGTTGTTTTTCGATTTATTTGCTATCGTTACCGGAATTATTTGCCTGTATCTTAAACCAGTATGCACCATTGTAATTAACGTTATCGATATCGTAATAATCGTTGATATTTTTTTCGATATAATTGCTGTTATCGGTATCTTAATCAGCATTACTCTCATTACTATAAACGTTGTTTATTTTAAGAGCATTGCAGATGTAATTATCGTTAATAGCTTTAAATATCGTTGGTGTTATCGCCATCACTACAATTTTTGTTTCAGTTTTCGGTTATCGTAAACAGTTCCAGTTTTATTAACGTTATCTCCGCAGTACCGTCATTGCTCCCATTATTGTTATAGACATTTGTAAGCTTATCGCTATAATTATATTTTGGTTTGCAAAACGTTGTGCAAATAAATAAGTGTACAGCTGTTCAAGGTTCAACAAGCATTAAACAGCCAAAAAAAAAGGTTACCTCACCGAAACCCAAAATGTTACCAAATAAGCAATGTACTTTACATACATATTCGACCAATTTATGGTAGCTAATAATCTCAGTGAACTCGAAAATTGAGCACAGCAATCATTGCAAATTGATTTTTAGCCCACAAACCAAGCAAGCCTATAGGCCAAGGTACAGTGAAGCTGCAGTTCATTCAGAGCCTCGTTGACTGCTCCTCGCCAAATATAACAAGTAATTGCGGTTTTGTAGCTCGGGTGCTGCAAGGAGGTGGTATCGAAAAATCGATTGCTTTTTGGAGCGCTAAAAATTGATGAACAGTCACAGAGGCAACAAATGCAAAGGCAACAATGAGTTGAACTCAAAAGTAATATAGTTGATAATTCAGAGCTAGCAAGTTCAATTTCAGATATTTGATGAGCAGATAGATGCCAGCCACATTGGGGCTCAATGGGTTGTAAATAAGTAATAACGGCATAAAGAGAACGAAAGAATATTGCAAAGTAGCTACATATGTATGTATATCGATTATAGTTACCAAAAAAGTAAAAAACAAAAGCTAAGCGAAATTCGCTGCTGCAAAAATAAAATAAAACCAAAAATCAAACAAACAAGATTGATGAATTACAACATGAAAGATGGATGATTGGAAGGATTGATGTCATGAATGATGCTTTCGAAATACGAAAATGAGACGATAGACATTGAACGAAATAAGAAGATGAAGAAGGCAGCCACAGCAATTGGATATGAACAACTGAGCCCAAAAAAAAAAAACAAAACAGCCACTCAACCAGCTAAGCAGTCAGAGTCAATCAGTCACTCAACAATCAGTTAAGCATTCGATTTAGCAACCACATCCCAGCTAACTCAGCCAGCATTACTGAGAAAATGTTAAATACTAAATGACGCTTTTGCGCTTTTGCTTGTATGTTGTTACAAAATTAATCAAGTAAATTAAAAATATTAATCATTCACCAAACAATGAATTGTAGGAATGTCGAAACAAAGTAACAAATGAATATGAAATGCAAGGCGAATTTAATAAAGTGATGGCAGTAAGCAGCTGATTTCTTTCTCCGCGGTACAAAAAATGCCAAGTTGATGTGTTTGTTGTACATTTGTTGTAGCATTAACTCTCATTTTGCCCAGCTTATATTAATTTGCCTTGTTGAAATCAATGATAGACGAATGGCGATAGAAAAGATGTGCTGAAGGAGTACATCAAGGACAACATACTCGCCGGCAAAGTTGTAGGGTATGTTCTTGTCGCGAGGGTCATTTGTCTTTGACGACCATTGAACAAAAAATTAATAGCACTGTAATTTGCTTTCGAAATTAGAAGGGAAACTAATTTATCGTGACAACAATTATCCAGATTTTTTTAGGTATACTTTTGATGATGAATTATTTGGCCGAGAATGTGTTTTTTTTAGGAAAGTACACATGAGACACAAGAGAGAGGTGAGTACAGGAAATAGCGGTAGATAAAATATAACACATGAAATATTCGAAACAATTATTCAACGGACTTTGACAACTAAACTTGAATTTTTTTGAGAACTTTGCCATAAATTTAAATAGTTAAATCCAAAATGAACTTGTTTTTTTTTTTATTTTTTCCAAGACATTATTTTAAGATTCTTAAGGGATATTTAATTAAACGATTACGGTGTTAATATTTTCGAATTTGTAGGTAGGTTAATTGCTAATTAATGTTTTATCAAAACAGAAAAACAAACAAACAAAACAAAAATTTCTCTAGGCTATTTTTAAGAGATCAAAATACATTAAATATATTTGTTACTTTATCAAAATTAATTTTCAAACATTTTCAGTAAAATGAAATTAAATTTTTATGAAATCCTTTATTCCATGTGAATTCGGTATATGGTTGGAATCAACAATATTTGATTTGAATGAAATTCAGCTAAAGGAAAAAAATAAAAAAAAACCGGTCTCTTTAATTGTTAAAATTTTAGCTTAAAAAAAGGGAAGTCAAATTCAATTAAAAATATTTCTTTTATTATTCGATGGAAGTTTTGGCAATAATATTTTATAAAGACTAAACAGTTTTCAATTACAAAATATAAACACACAAAGTTTGGAATAGACAATATTTGATTTGGATGATGTTCGGCTAAAAGATAAAATAAACAGAAACCAGTCTCGAGCTGATGTAAAAATAACGTTGAAAGAAAGAAACACAATAAATAAATCTTTTTCGAGAGTTATGCAAGGTGAAAAAATTTCGAAAAAAAATAAAAAAAATCAATATTCGAAAGACAAAAGGAAAATTTAAATTGCGGCATCACAAAAGTCAAGGCCATGATTTTTTTTTTTATTATACAAGGTTAAACAAATGCAATATTTTTTCGAGACATTCAAACAATATACTTGAGAGATCCGTGATATGGTAAAATTGTAAATTTCGCATTTTGACCAATATTTTATTTATGTTAAGTGCTGGGATCATATAGCTTTATTCCATAATAAGTATGTATATTAATAATAATAATTATTATTTGGCTCTCACGTCATAGCCTGATGCTGGGTCGAATTTCTCTTACAATTTGTGGTGTGCGTCTTGATGTTGTAACAAAAATTGAGAGGCATGCTGTTTTACGCCGACTTCGAATGGCAAATGATTTTTGTGAGAATTTTTTTTCATAGCAGTAATACATTTGGAGGTTTGCATTTGCCGGTCGACGGGCGATCGCTATGTTTTTTAATCATTTCTTGATGTTAGCTACCCCGGCCGGGATCCGAACACGGGATACACCGTATGCGACGCGCACACCCTACAAACTTGGCTATGGAGCAGTGATATTTAAAAAAAGATAACAAAGAGAAATATCTGTTTTACAAATAAAATTTAGAGCGTTTGAATGTAATATAAAACTTACTAGTATTATGTTCGAATAGATTATATAAAAATGATAATGAAAATGAAAAAAACAAACTGTCAAAGTTATAACAGAACCAATTTTTAAGAGCCATGCATGGAAAGAATATTAATTAATTTGAATACTCAGTATTTTCTGTTTTCACAGATGCGGAGTGTGTACGATTTCAAGTAATTCAATCAACTCGGCATATTTTATGGAAATCTGAACAAAATATAAGAAAGCAAACGAGCTACAGGATCTACCACGAATATTCTGTATCCAGCTCGTCGTCAACTACATATTTATGAGACAATATCGAATGGAATTTGTAAACAGTAGCAGCTAAGGTTGCAAGCCATGTGAATTGCTGAGGCTAATGGGCCGTTTACATAGAACTTTCCTCGCTTTGCTTGGCAGTTCGAACTTTAACAACAAAGCGTGAGGCGTAGAAGGTCAGCTACATAGAACGCTTTGACAGTTTCTGCGTTAGTAGTTTGTTATGAGTTGCGATTTGTGTTTGTTCTGAGTGTTTTGTTTAAAGATAGAATAAAAAAATTAATTTTACTGATATGAAGGAAGTAGTAGTAGTTATGCTACTAATGTTTGAAATTCGCGAGTGTCTGTAGTGTGTATACGCACGCCAAAATAAAAATACAATGGAAATAATAACAGCTGATTGCCAAAGCGTACAAAAGTTGAGGAGTTGCCCATAATTTTGCTTCGCTTTGCTTTGCTCTACTTTTCTCGCCTTGTATTTAGCAGGACTCATATAACATCATGTATTGAACTTATCTGTCAAAGCAAAGCTCTGAAGCAAAGCAAAGCAAAAGTCCTATGTGAACGGGCCTTTAGAGCGAGAAGGCAGAGTTTTAAAAATAACTACAACAACAGCGCTAAAGAAATGTGAACTATTGTAGAGCGGATGTGGGGGAATACAAACACATGGATGTGCTCTAAATATATGGAAATGTGTGTGAGGAAGTGATGAAGAATTTATTGGAGCAAAGTTAGACGTAGCCTAGCTTTTGGCGCGCATAGATTCAAGTACACGTGTACTTGGTGCAATAAGGAAAATAATCAATAATACAAACAAGCATTGAAAGAAAGGTAAATAAATAGCGGAAAAAGTGAATAAAAAAATGTTAAAAAGTAGTATAGAATAAATATAAAAAAAAATTAAATGCTACAAATATACAAAACAAACAGAAAGCGCGTTATAGCTCCAATTTCGAACGCCATTCTTCTATCTTACTGTATTCACTGCCTCAGCAGGCAAACAGGCAGGCAACCACGGCAATCAGCGCTCCAACATGCCACCACCGCTGCGACTTTCAATCAGAACAATAACTGCTGTTGCTGCTGTTGATTACGAGCGCAACAAATCGATGAAACGAACTTATAAATAAACATATACAGTATTTATGTAGGTAGGTAGATATACATATATACACACCCATGCAGCCCACATGTAATCAGAAAATGTCTGTCTGTTTGTATGTATGAATGTACAATATAAAGTTTTCGTGAGACAAGAAATTATTGACTCTAGTAGATATCGATGAGGAATTGATGAACACAGCAGCGTATGGGAAGCGCGTGAACGTGCGGATACTCGTATCTAGAAAGGCAAACACAAACACACGCACATATGTACATATGTATGTATGTATTTTTATGATTTTTATTTATTGCTTGCAATTGAATGAACAGCGGCAAAACGGTAACTATGAGCACCTACCTAACTACCTATCAATGCTATGAAATTGATTGAGTATGTCGAGAATGTCGATATTTGGTTGGTTGGCTGTGCAAGTGTGGAAAAATACATATTGACGAGTATTCCTTTACATACTCTTAATAATCACGTGTGTGTGTGTGCTTACGGGAGCAATTTCATAGATAAATACTATACATGATATAAATTTAAAACTACTATACCAAAACCGCGGTAGCGGCTGCGACGCTATTCTCATATCAGCCATGAGCCATGATTGGAATACTGCAATGAATATACACACATACCTATACTTATATAAGTACATATGTATGTATGTATATACAGTCGGTAGAATAAGGCCAAACACCACAAAAACTTTGATGATTTATGATGACGACAAGCCGGCAAATCAAGCTGAAAATTACCACAAACTACAAATAACTGGAAGTTAAAAAAATTATTCACCAACTGAGTAGCGATAGAAATGTGAAGGAGCTGTATGTGGCAGAAAAATTGAATAATAATGCCAAAATTCTTAATAGCCCTAAAGCTCAGAGATCATTTAATATTAGATGGTAGCGGGATGAAGTTGTGAAGTGAAAGAAAAAGAGCTGAAATAGCTCAGTACAATGAGAGTCTTGAAAACTGTGCACAAAATTAAATGTAATCGTAATAATGTACATTTAATTACTATGCTACTGGTAATGAAATTGGTATTGATATTGAGATAGTTGGTGGCTTTAGTATTGCCGTTGATATATGAAAAGGGGCTTGATACTGGGATAGGTATTTTTATTCTTATCCGTATTGGTATTGATACGGATAGCATTAGTATTGGTATTGGTATTGGTATTGGTATTGATATTGGCATTGGTATTGGTGTTGGTATTGGTATTGGTATTGGTATTGATATTAATAATTAAATGTAATTGTAAGGAAGTTGCTATTGATATTGATACTAGTACTAGCATTGATATTGAAATTGTCATCCGTATTGTTATTGATACTAATACTGATATTGGTACTGGTATTGATATTGATATTGGTCAATTGATATTGGTATTGATATTAATAATTAAATGTAATGGTAAAGGAATTGATACTAATATGGATATTGGTGAGAGTTTTGGTACTACTATTAATATTTTTATTGATCTCCGTATTGTTATTGGTATTGATATTGATATTGGTATTGGTATTGATATTAATAATTAAATGTAATGATAAGGAAATTGATCCTGATATTGATATTGGTGGGAGTTTTAGTACTGGAATTAGTGTTGTTATTCTTATCCGTAATGTTATTGATATTATTATTGATATTAATAATTAAATGTAATGGTAAAGAAATTGATACTGATATGGATAATGGTATTGGTATTGGTGTAACGCTTGTGGTAAAGTGTCTCTAAGTTACCAATTTGTCGACTATTTTGGATGACTTGTTGCTAACATTGCGAACGCAGCGTCTACACTTTTTATTTTCCCTTTGAGAGGTAGACGTTTTTAAAAGCTGCAACATTTTTTTATATTTTATTTGTAGTAAATAACTGATTCCAATACCTCCATATGGGTCTATAAAAACCACTTAATCAATGGATCTAAAGACAGTAGTGGATTCCCAGAGAAAAGTACATATTAAATTTCTTCTTGTATGAGTTTTCATATTAATATTACTATTTCCATCGGTATTGCTGATTTTTCAATATTATATAGATATTGGTCTTAATGGTAAAGTTATCTAAAGGTATATAATATAAATAATATGTAAGGATAATAGTATTGGTAGGATTACTACTCGTCGCAATCGTTGATCTCTTGTTATTCAAGATAGTTGTTAGCATCTATATGCAAAGTTATCGGTACAAAGTGAAATTATAGTCCATTCCCATTACATTATACTGCTTTTGATAGTAAATTCAGCGATACTGCTAATAGTAACGTTATGTATGCTGTTGTTGTGATGTTATAGCGAGATTGTTATTTTTCATAAAAAGCCATACTTTATTGATTGTTTTAAATTTTGGTTGACATTAGAGATACCACAAAGCATTTGTCTGACTAAACATTTTTTGCTTATATGTTCCCAAACTCCTTAAATACTCCTAACGATTTCCTTTATTACTTTTTCACTCCACAAAGCAGAACTCCGAACCATTTCGCGTCGCGTCGCCGCCAGAGCTTTGACAACTCAACTCGAATCAGCGCCAAATGACAACTGGAACTGTCAATAGTGTCAATAAATCTCGAAACGGCGAATGCATACAAATAAATTAAGTGAGTAAAAGATTCTCCAAAAAAAACCTCAAATTCAATAAAAAATCGTAAAATACGCAGTCAAGACGGAAAAGTAATCAAGAGAAGAAGTGTAGCCAATAAAAAACAAAAAATATCAAAAATCACTAGCTGCCAATATGCTGCTTTTGCAATTGCAAGTGATTATCCTGCCAACATATCCCATTGCAACATTGACATTGACACATAGTAAGTAAGTACTTAACATACGCAGAGTTGCACGCAATACAGCGCAGAGCGAGAGAAATGAAGGCAAAGAGTAAAGAAATTGACAGCAAGCTATGCGAGTTGGCAGCTAGTCAAGAAGTCGAAAAATTTATTGCGCTGCGACAAAAGCGCGTGAAGAATGCAAAGAAAAAATAGGAAGAAAAAAGGCAGCTAAAAAATTAAAACTAATAAAAAACAAAAATACAAGAGCAATGGAAAAGCATAACAAGCATAGCAGCAGAGGAACATAAAAACTTGGTAATTTTTTTTAAGTTGGCAAAAACTACTGGCGCATAGGCAGCAAAAGGTAGCTACTTAAAACATAATTTACGGACTATTTTATTAAAGATATGAGCTGTGTGGCTAATAAAGAGCAGGAGGTCAAGCGCAAAAAGTGAGAAATGTCGAGGTGCGGTGAGCTGAGGTGGTGAGTAGTTAGGGAATTCTCATATGGAAAGATTAAGCAAGGGGAAATTGGTCTAGCGGATGTTGAGAAGAGTGAAAGAAGGTGATCGCCAGCGTGGTCAAAACAAAAATGAAAGAATGAGCAGTGTAGAAGAGAGGTAGAGAGAAAGAGAGTGAACACACCACAGTAAGCAGCATTCACGTTAAGAGAACCGACACATCATCGCTGGCAGACAGGTAGACACGGTGGACAACCAGCCATTTAGTGTTGCAGACACCGGACACAGTCGGCTCTTATGGCCATTTGGCTTGCTTAGACGGCTTATGTATCAACAAAAACACAAGACCAAAAATAAAACGCATAACAATTTTCGACTGCCCAACAATCACGTGTACATGGATAAATGAGTACGCTCATAAACTTTGACTTTTTGCCTTCATAATCCATTGTTTTGCCCAATTTTGTGTTTGTGAAACCGATCACCTGTTCAAGATTTTGCTTAGCAGCCTATACCTGCATATACATATCTTCATGTTATAGGAAATCAGTATTTATGTAGCCAAGGCAACCATGCACTTTGTGCTCCGCACATGGGCATGGCAATCTTCCGAGAAGTCGGCGTCGCGCTGCGGGACTTCGACTGTTGCAAAGTCATTGTGCTTGTTGTAGTTTTGCACACTCATTGTTGAGATGCTTCACAGCCACGCCTGCATCGGAGAGCAAGCGGATATGTAGCCTATGCACGTACTTATGTATTTACTTTTGTTGTACCCAGCAAGCAGCATCGACTGAAAACCGATCATGCCGTTCGTTTGGCTGTTCAGATGCTGCAGTTAGCCGGATCCTTGCTGTGTTGTTGCACACATGCTGCGCCACGCCAAGTGACAAGAGTAAGCAATCTTTTGAATTTTTTATTCAAGTCATTTCGCATTCAGCTATCTCTTATCTGCTGGCTGGCTTTCTACAGACAATCGATCGATCTTGTTGGACGCGGACGAAGATGCTGATCGTAACTTAACTCGTGTTGTTGTTGCTGTATGCATTTTTTGCTTCAAATATTTGTTGTAATTTTTTATAAAATTTTTCATATGCCTTGTTTGTTTGCCTTGCCCATATGTAAATTGATATTTATTTTTCATGGCGTTGGCGAGGCGGTGCATACAAATTTTCGCATACGATCGAACACCTCCTGAGGTGATGCGACAGATTAATAAGATATGGACATGCTATGCGGGAGATCGTGGAGAGTGAATGTTAAATAAGAAAAAGAGGTAGGAAGAGAAAAGTTGGGTGATTGTGGAGTTCGTAAAGTGATTGTAATAGAGGGGCTGGCGAGGAAGTAAGAAGTGATCCGTTATGCTGATTAAGCGCTGCTTTTCACATATACTGTCAATATATTTTGAATAGAGCTCAAGATGCTTGGCGTATATTTTAAATTGTAAATTTTAGAAATGCTTCACAATTCTAATGATAACTGATATATGAAGGTAACTCACAAACTCGAAGTTGTGGATCGGCGATTGATAAAATTTATCAAGCTTTCTTCACATTAATTAATGTTATGCTATTTGTTTACTTTTTTTAAATTTCGAAAAGTACTATTCCTCTGGAAGTACAAAAATCGGATGTACAAAACTGGAAAGGCTTATTTTTGTGTTGAAGTTTGGTGATCGTGAGCCACTAATCAATAATTTTTAAAACCGATTCTCAATCCTTCGGCTGTTACAAATATTATGAAATCTGTATCTGAAAACCAAAATAATTTGTCTGAAGTTTGCGGAAATTGTAATCAACTCAATAAGAGAACCAGCAATTATTTTTCCTCGCCCAACGAGATACTATATGTATGTATATACTTTTTTATTTAAGTAGCAATCGTTGCGGCTTGGAGAGTTTATTCTAATTCAATAGTTTTACGACGGAAATTGATTAACTTGGGTACCTTTCAAAATATGAAGTCTTGGATTGTATTCGCACGATCAGTAGTGACCTTAGTAGATAGAAGTTTTAATATTTAACATAACTGGTTGGCTTCAAGAGAAACTTAGCTTAAAGGAAAAACTATTTCAACTTAAAGATATGAGTGATCATCTTAACTTTAGCGTGAAGATCGGTGATCGCGACATAAGTAATTGTTCAGTAGAATTATATATTATATTTAGTGAGGATTAAAGAAATTTGTAACGATTTTTCATGCATGATGTTAAACTTCATACTGATAAAATAATTTGAATAACTTTTTAAGGATCAGCGATCAGTGATAAACATGATTAAAATTATTAATGTTCTGAGTTTTAACAACAGTTGCTACTCACCAGAGAAGAATTTCTTTACAAAGAAAAAGTGATACAAAGGTATAAAAAAGTCGCCGAATACCGCTTCGTTTGAAAGTAAGAACCAGTGATCGTGTTCCTAGATTTATTTGCTGCCTTTAAAAAGATCAGTTAGTCTAATCGATTAGATTTTACTGTCTTATAGAAAGTCTTACAAGCAAGCTGAATAAAGTATTAAGATACCATTAAAAAAGAAACACATACATTACCAGGCAGTGATCTTTACAGCGATCTCTATCTAAATTCAATAAAGTCTTCTTTTAACCAAAAAATCACATTTTTAGTAATTGAAAACGACTGAAAACTTAAGTAATTAATTGAAATTTTTATGAGGATCAGAAACCAATAAACTGAAAAAATAAACCCATAAAAATGGACGCTTTTCAATCTTTATGCCTAGCTATAGCCTTGCGATATTCAATTACAAAGTACCTGTATACCGAGACATCACTGACACTACCAGGAATGGCTTAAATAAACTAAAAAATAAGCAGCACTTCGTTAAGCTGGCGGGCTTGGCTTGACTGGCTAAATGACCTGACTTTGCTAGCTGGTCGCAAAAAGAAACCTGTTGTTTTAAACCATTAAGTCGGCGCTCAAGTGTCACCTCATGCAGACATTCACACATAAGGCTACATAAATTCATATACAAAGATATATATTTAGATATTTTAATACATAAATATGCTAGACTACTATATTTATTAGCCGTTCAAATATGGCAGCTAGTTGCTTTACAGCAAACCTAACAAGCAAAAGGTGTCATGTTACGCATAATTTATGAATCTGTGGCTAATAGTTGGTATTTCTTTTTATACAAGCCACAAAGTGTATAGTTTTTCAATACAGCACTACAAAATATATTGGTATTAAGTATATAGTAGATGTCGTGCATGTGTGCATGCCTGCCTGCTTGTCGCCCGAAATTCATGTTAAACTGAATTTACTGATCGTATAGATTACCTGTTTTTCGCTGGCATATTAACAAAAATTTTTGTTATGAGTATATTTAAAGGTAGTTTTTGTATTGGAAAAAAGTATGGGCGACATTCTTGCTATGTACATACATATATTATTCTCTGCGCTTCAACTGTGTGCAGTTCAAAACACGTAGCAACATTTTTCAATTACTTAATATGCGCCCTGCAGCGGTGCATGCCCGAACACAGTTTCGTGTAGATGAGGGACAATGTCGCCGGAAAATTTTGACATTTTTCAAAGGAAAATAATTAAAATGGAAAATACAACGAGCGGGCATAGTAGTGTAGTGCATTCATTGAAAATTGCTCTTCTACACGTACCGATGATCCCAATGGGACGAGCAGGTAGTGAAATTTTAACGAGCTGACCTTGTTGGCCAAATGATCGTCTCGCAGCATGTTGCTTACCATTTAGTCGTCTATGTTGCTGCGCGGCAAGAATGTTGCTTCAAATATTTATTTTATAGAAACACATTGCGCGCCTCAAGTTGCCAAACGAGTAGTTGTGTATGCATGTATGTATGTGTATGTGTATGTATATTTGTCGTTGGTGCGTTGCAAAAACTCGTATTGACATTTAAGGCCTGTTGCCACAGCCACACCAAACACACTGCTGTCCATTTATGGAGCGATGTTGCAATGCGAACGACCGACCGCCTGTAAACCAAATTAAGTGTTTATACATAGCCAAATTTAGCGCATGAAACGATTCGTTGCTTGTTTGCTACGACCAGCTGCATAGAATCGTTCGGTAAGTTATGTGCAAATTAACTACAGTGGACAATAAATTAAAATAAAATGAAGATAACTGACTGCTGATATGATCAGAGTGGCGTACATATAGAAGTGAATTGAGAAGTCTTCACCACAATGTGCTGATCGAATCTGGAGGTGAGGGGGTGGGCATAATTGGTAGTTAGGTGTTAAGCGGTTTTGGCATTAAAAACGCTAAAAAATATATATATATTTTTTTTAACATACCAGTATGCGGAAATAATCGCATCGTCTTCTTTTACGTTCTGTAAAAATTGCATAGCTGTATACATAGATTAAAAGTAGCGCATTTGAAAAAAGCGCGTTCAGTTGTAAATTAAAAAGTTTGAAGCCTTTTTGCTTGACTTTTAATTTCTTGCAATACGCCGATGCAAATGCAAAACGCGTGACAAGAGTTTTTTTAAAAGGACAAAATGTGGGCTTTTTTAAGAGGAAACATTAAATTTACATAACTATTCATCTTGAAAGAACGTTTATTTGCTTAAAATATATGGGTATAATTGATTTTCAATACGAACGCACTTTCAGTTATCATTTTTCAAAACACATGCCTTTCATGTTAACCTGCACAAGAGCGTAGGTCTGTTGACTGTCGTTAATATACCCAGAATGTTTAAAAAGGATACAAAAAGTTATACATTAGTCCCCCCGATAATGCGCCATATGTTGGTAAATAATTGTGTTATTTTCATTCGATAATCATATTGCACATGGCCCTGGCCAAATATAAATCATCCATGGAGATGACAAGCACCTTTTACTGCTGAAATATTGACTCACAGATGTCGCCGTCCATTTAAAATATTTATCAGCTGATGTATTATCGGCATTATTCTATGTTTACTTATCAATTTTATATTTCTTATGATTTTTTAAAATCAATTGAATAAAAACCAAACGTATGTAGCTCCTCCGATACAGCGCGCAGGCCAAAACGAAGTGGAATCGATCATTGCTATTATCAATATGCTAACAGCTTTGTACCTGTAATCATATTAGCAATTCTTATTTGTATCACAATCGATTTAGATAGCTTTATACTTATCGTTTTCGTTATATTTGTTATTATCGATTAGCGATAATATTATCGTTATCGTGTTAACATTCTGAACATATAAAACGATACGAAAATAGAGTGTTCCAGTTAGTTGAATAAAAGTCAACTGATGAACTCATAGCAAAAACCAATCCACGAAGCTCTCTGGGAATCTATTTTCAAGAAAAGTGAACTTCTGTCTTTTTCAGCGACTTTAATTAAGTTATCGGTAAGACCACACAGCCAAGGGCATTATCATAAGAGGCTTTCTAAGATTCATCAGACACGCGTGGTACCAATGCATGCGATTTCCAAACCTCATACAAAAGTTTTGGCACAGAAGTACTCTGGAAGCCCTGTCATTGAATGCGTCTCTCGGCATGAAAAAATTAGAGTTATTGCTGCCTAATGGCTTGAAACCAATAAATTTATTTTAGGGGTTTACAAATAATTATAAACAACAATCTTAGTCAGTTTATCAGTACCTTATTATTTATAAACGCGTTATTAGAATTTGCTTGATTAACGTCACAACTAACTCTCGGCGGCAAAACAAAAATAGCACACGAACTGTGCAGTTTTCGGCAATGTACAAGAAATTTATAAATATTGTATACCATGTTGTTAAGAATAAAAGATAAAAAAAAATATCGTACAAATTGTATGTAGTATCAGTAAACAGCTAAGTGATAAGCACGAATGTGCTATCAACTGAATAAACCAGCGTCATCAATACACCCAAACAATCGACAGGCAGACTGGCAGGTAGGCAGCGCGCAACACCTTACCCTGCTACAAATCGACGTTTAGCGACGGCAAAATAACTAGCTACTATTTTAGGTGGCTGGCTGGCAGTATCGATGAGCTGGTAGTATTCATTGCTTATCGCTTGTGCTGACGGCCTGTCGAATGTTAACAAATTTACATTGTATAAACAAAATATTAGAGCGCAAAAATTTGATCGAGTTCGAGATCACTTTAGAAGGTGCGCACACTACAAACTTTATTGGACGGATAGTCAATCGCCGCCGACTAAACATTTGGTAGTGCAACCCGATTGAGCTCCTTTTTCCATTAGTTCTTTATAGAGATCGGCTGAACTTCGGCTTCGGCTTGTTTGGCCACCAACGTTCGATTTGCCTTCGGCCAAAAATAATAAGGCGAAAGTTTTAGTAGTAATATGATCCTCTTTTTATAAAAGTCAAAGCAGCCTTTCAAACTTATACGATATCTGACAGAAATGATCCATTACATGTCGAATTGGACACTTTCCTCAACGAATATCTGCTGAAATTGTGGCATTTTTGAATATTCTCTGAAGCCCTTAAGGAAAAATTTGCCTTAAAATATCTGTATTCTGAGTAGAACGAAAAAATGGTACTGAAGATAGCACAACGCCGAAACCGGGTTGTCTCCTAATCCAACTTTTTCAAGGGATGACGGAAAATCGTTCCAATATATGTACATGAAATGATTTTAGTGCACTATCGTCATTTTTCAAAACTTCTAACTAAATGCCCGATTTCTATAACTTTCGATACTATAACTACTGAGTTGAAATGTAAAACATGTACTGAATTTGGTGGAGATATACATATGTACACATTTGCTCTAAAGTGGGCGTTGATCAAAAATCTCATGAAAATTAGCTAAGACATTCTCAATATTAGCTTCCACAAACACAAACATTTCGATATACAATAATGATACAAATTACCCATACTTCATACATATTTGTATGGACTTCCCAATTTTTTCGAAACATTTAAACAATACCTAACTGGTTTGTATCGAACAGAATTGCACCAGTTGAGCGCTAGATTTTTTTTTTCAAACTGCTTCAGGGTTTTCCCGCCAAGCGAATAGGCAAATAAACAACGACAAACAAGAACGTAAAAGTAAACACAAAAAATGTGGAAAATAGTCTGATAACAAGACAGCATATTAAGTAAGGTAAATAACAAAGAAAATAGTGACAACAACAATAACCTTAAAATAATAGTTTTGTTTTTTGTCAACTACTGATGAACCACCAAACAGTAAAGTGCTACAACCACAAAAAATATTGATCTACAAATCAGGAACCTTAAGGGTTATGGGTTTTATTTAAAAAAATCCCGATCAGTTTTTATCGATATTTTGAAATATTATTTTTTCGATAAAAAAATAATCGGCATTATTGGTTTTATATTTTATTATCATATTTAATCGATATTTTGTAATTTTTATTTTTTCGATCAAAACAACCGTAGTAGTAGTTTGGAAAAATTTAAATCCAAGACAGCGATTATTTTTGATCGAAGAAAAATAACTAAATATCCATAACACAAAATACCGATTGTGCAGTGATTTGTAAAATAAAATCTTCTAAATAAAAATAAGGTCAGATTTGCATAGCATAAGGATAGACCGATTATATCGATGTATTCAAAATTTTGTTTTGAACGACTATTCCACAATTACAATAGATTGGAGTTGAGGAGAAAATCGAAAAGTGATTCTAGTTGTATATTTTTTGTGGGAAGTCTACAGCAGTTTAGCTCAAAATTTGTTTATAGCTCCCCTTAATAGCAAACATGTATGTGTGTTGATTTTTTCAGCTGTATGCCAAACCAGTGCTTAGATAAAATTACACAGAATAACACCTTAGTAGCGTTAGAAGTGAAGCAAAGCATAATAACCCAGTGAGCCAAATAAGTGGGAGCTAAATACTAACAAAATTCTATGCACATTCGACATCTGTATGTATGTATCGTTTGGTACATTTTCGTCACAACTAAACGCCTTTTTCGACAAGAATGATAGAATACAAGATTGCGCCTTCCCGCGGTGAAATGACAGATCTCGCCTTTAGTAAACAAGAATACGGGAGAGAGAAAATTGAAAAACTTCCAATATTTCATTGAAAAACGTGTTCTAATTATTCTAAAGTGTAAAATATGAATTTATAGGCAGACATTTAATAAATAAATTCGCAAAATACTAAAAAAAGTGTCTCTTTTTCTTAATTTGTGAAAAAAGCTTTGTTTAGTTGAAGTTGAGAATTGTCAAACCCGGCAAAACCAAAGTAGCGGTACTTCTAAAGGCGTCACCTTCAGTTTTCAGTACACCGTGCTTTTTCGACACAAAGCATACTACCATATGTGCGACAAAAACCAACAAGAATTCAACCAAAAACAAAAAAAAAACAAAATTTGAACTCGGCAAGCAGGCAACGAACGAATGCGCCTGAGAATGGTGACAACATGCAATTTGCTGGAAAAATAATACTTGGCTTGGCGACCGAACAGACAACAGACAGATTCAAATAAATGCACATTGTAAGTGCATACATGTGTGCCCGAAATGTGTTGCATTTACTTATACATACCCACACACACACAAACATACAACACTAATGTATGTAAATCATATCATTTACTGCTTTGTTTTTTCTTTTCGAAAATATTGCCCATCATTTTGTTTTGGTGCTCTATTTTGTATGTTCATTTGCGTCAAAGTATCAAATTTCGTTTCTCGAAGCAGAACAACAAAAAAAAAATCAAGTATGTATTTAAAACTATTGAAACCCATAATTCTGAGTTAATATTTTTTCACAGCTCTTAAATTTTGCCTTAGTGACTTTAATCTTTCATATTCTTCAATTTTTGATAGTTTGAATTTCGTAAATCATGGAATTGCATGGTGCGAAATCTTATACTTTTCAAAGAAGTGGCTGCATTTTCCATTGCTGTTTGAAACTGCCAATTCTTAATTTGATTAAGGAATGCTTGAATGAGCTCAGCATTTTTTTTTACAAAATCTTATGAGACTGGGATTCGTATGAAAAAATGTTAACGATATTGCGGTTTTGAGATGGTGTCAATTTACTCGTGAGATGGGGGCGCAAGGAAGAGAGCATGATAGTGTGATGGAGTTTTATATTTTTTAAAATCGTAGGTTTATTTATTTATTTATTTATTTATTAATCAACAACAAACCAAGTGCTTAATGACCATGTGATATGAATATGGATATAAATTTTATATTATAATAAAGTCAAAATAATAATTGATAACACTACTCGACAAATTTTGATCAACTTTAGTCTCCAAGAATAAAATAGTCCTTTCCTAAAGTGAAATTTTCTCCTGATTCCGAATATGACTTCCATTTTCTTGTGGCAGATCTAGTTTCCGAGATATCGGCGAAAATATGAAAATTCCCATTTTTGCAGAACACTACTTCATATAGGTACGGCAAAAATTTGTATTTTTCATTTTTTCGTTTTAAACTGTTGAATTATGCATTATACTAATTCCCATAAAAATGTCTTGCCTTCACCTCCCTCAAGTATCTTCAGTAGTTTGGCCACTATGCCAAAAAACGTTCAAAAAATGTTGAAAAAAAAACGAAATTTTTTACACAATTTCAGATTTAACCACTTTAAAATCGGAAAAATTCTATTGACGAAAAAAAGTTAGCCCTCCTATGTTGTAGGTAATTTAACTACGAAAATTTTAAGCATACCAATACAACAATCGGACGTGCCATTGAAACTATAGCCCCGTTAACTTGCAAGCGTCTATCCTACAATTTTAGTATTACTCTGATAAAATTGGCGAGACATTTCATTTGGTCACTCTACCTTAGGGTCTAATAAATTTAAAAAGACATCAAATATTTAATTGTCACTACTGTTTGTTGTAAATTTTGTTTTGCAAATTGTAGTGCAAATTTATACATACTATATCGGTAGATGTGTTTACGAAATGGCTTGTTGCAAAAGAGATTTTAAATGTAAAAATAATCCGGATGATTTTTGCTTTATTTGCGGACATTATATTTTCGGAAACTCAGCTCGGAAAATAACTAATTCTGTCAGAGATGCATACTTTCATTATTTCGGTTTCCGTGTAAAAAATCTCGATAAATCTTGGACACCTAATTTTATTTGCGCCTCCTGTAGATTAACTTTAATGAGATGGGTATCGGGTAAAGGTCATAACATGAAGTTTGGTGTTCCAATGATGTGGACTGAACCCTTTAACCACGACCAGTGCTATTTTTGCGTGATAGACCTTAAAGGTAAAACGAGAAAAAAGAGGAAATTAATAAGTTATCCAAATGTGGCATCAGCTAAAAAACCAAAACTACATGACCATACCTTACCCATACCTAGACCGCCTATAAGTTTTGAAGCCTCAAGCGAAAGTGACTCCGAAGCAGATAATTCAGAAAGTGGACAAGAAGGAGAGATCCCACATCGAGTCTCACAAGCCGAACTTAATGACTTGGTCAGAGATTTGAAATTATCGAAATTTGATAGCGAAGTTCTAGGATCTCGTTTGCAGCAATGGGGCAGCCTGGGCCCTTCGACAAGTACTTCCAAATTTCGAAATAGACACAAGACTTTCTCTTCTTTTTTTACTAAAAGTGAAAATATTTGCTACTGCAATGATGTTCAAGGTTTATTTGAAGCACTAAAATTAGAAAATAAAGTGGATGATTGGCGCTTGTTTATAGACAGTTCAAAGCATAGTTTAAAAGCAGCATTACTCCATAAAGGAAATTCGTTACCGTCAATACCAGTGGCACATTCTGAGAATACTAAAGAAACTTATTTAAGCATATCAAATTTACTTGAGCTCATTCAATATAAACAATTTAATTGGAAAATTTGTGCGGACTTAAAGGTAAGCAGTTTCGGTGGTACAGTTTAAAATAAATGGTATATGAAATACATCCTAGGTTGTAGCTATAGTTCTCGGACTTCAAGGAGGTTTCACTAAATATTGCTGTTTTCTCTGTCTTTGGGACAGCCGTGCTAGAGAAACCCATTATATTCAGGAAAACTCTCCACCAAGAGCTGAGTACGAACCAGGTGCCTTCAATATCGCAAACCCGCCTTTAGTAAATCCCGAACGAGTTATTTTGCCAGCACTTCACATCAAATTAGGATTAATGAAAAATTTTGTAAAGGCTTTAAATAAGGACGCGCCATCCTTCCAGTACCTAACGAAATTTTTCCCTAAAATAACTCAAGCCAAATTAAAAAAAGGTATATTTGTTGGTCCGCAAATTAGAAAGTTGCTGAAAGACGAAAATTTTGCGAATCATTTATCATCAGTAGAAGCAGCGGCTTGGGACAGCTTTAAGCAAGTCGTTAGTGGGTTTCTTGGCAACAACAAAGATCCCAACTATAGAGAGATGGTCAAAGCCTTGTTGAAAAACTACAGTGCTATGAAATGCAACATGTCCCTCAAAATGCATTTTTTGCATTCACATTTGGATAATTTTCCCGCAAACCTAGGTGCTGAAAGTGATGAACAGGGTGAAAGGTTTCACCAAGACCTCATGATTTTTGAAAAGCGTTACCAAGGTTTTTGGAATGAAGAAATGATGGGAGATTATTGCTGGACAATAATACGGGAGACAAACCCAGAAAATTATAAACGGGTAGTTAGAAGTACCCACGTCCCTCACTATTGACCACCACGGTAAAATCGCTCAATTTGACTTTTTTAGATGTAGATATGTATGTATTTAATGTTGTTGTCGTTGTTGTTTTTTACTGAATTGCTGATTTATACTCATATTACTCAATTGAATACAGTTTAACGTGCAAACATATGTCTATAATAAAACGTTATAAAAAAATAAAAACCTAGTTTGAATAAAAATTTTCTCTATAAAAAAATTGTAGGATAGACGCTTGCAAGTTAACGGGGCTATAGTTTCAATGGCATGTCCGATTGTTGTACTGGTATGCTTAAAATTTTCGTAGTTAAATTACCTACAACATAGGAGGGCTAACTTTTTTTCGTCAATAGAATTTTTCCGATTTTAAAGTGGTTAAATCTGAAATTGTGTAAAAAATTTCGTTTTTTTTTCAACATTTTTTGAACGTTTTTTGGCATAGTGGCCAAACTACTGAAGATACTTGAGGGAGGTGAAGGCAAGACATTTTTATGGGAATTAGTATAATGCATAATTCAACAGTTTAAAACGAAAAAATTAAAAATACAAATTTTTGCCGTACCTATATGAAGTAGTGTTCTGCAAAAATGGGAATTTTCATATTTTCGCCGATATCTCGGAAACTAGATCTGCCACAAGAAAATGAAAGTCATATTCGGAATCAGGGGAAAATTTCACTTTAGGAAAGGCCTATTTTATTCTTGGAGATTTTTTTTGTCGAGTAGTGTAATTGATAAGAGAGACTCTAGGACAAGAGTTTTAAGAGCACACTTTTAAAAGTAAATTTTGAAAAAGAAAAATCAACGTCTAAGACAGAAGAATAAGCATTGAATTGAGTAAGTGCCCTCCGTTAAGGGGCATTCATCCCATAGACAGTTTTAGCAATACGAAGAAAAAACAATTCATTACAGCGCAGAATACGTGCCGGAACATTGAAACAAATTTTCATTAGAAGGTACGGGCAATCGATGCCACCTGCAATGATATCAAAAACAAAGCACAGCGATAAAAGGGTATGCCTGGACCCCAACGACATTAAATTAATCAATAAACAGCGAGAACGATAAGATAGGATAGGATCCTCAAATCTCAACGAACGCAGAGCAATGCGTAAAAAAGACTTTTGAACAGACTCTATTCTATTAACATAGATAGCATGAAAGGGGCGCCAGATAAATGCTGCATAATCCAATCTCGACCGCACCAGAGTTGAGTACAACAGTTTGAGTGTGTAAGGATCTGAAAAGAAGAGCAATTACGACGAATAAAGGCCAACATAGCAAATGATTTAGGAACAATGATATTTATGTGAGCCGTAAAATTGAGCTTGGAATCAAAATATACTCCCAAGTCTTTAAATTCACTGATTGAGTTAAGCGGAACATTTAAGATGGAATAGGAAGTAGGAATATTGTTTACTAGTTTTGAATAGGTGGTGTGGTGACATTTACTAGCATTTAGGGACAAATTATTTCGCACACACCAGCGATATAAATTTTCAAGCTCAGACTGGAGAATTAACGAATCTTCCAGACACTTAATTTCATGATAAATTTTCAGATCATCTGCATAAATGAGGAAATTACAATTTTTAATTTCCAAATAGGAGGTAATCCACTTCAAAAGCTCAGAATGAAAACCAAAACCTGCAAGTTTAGTTATCAGTATGCGATGAGATACTCTATTAAAAGCCTTAGAGAAATCTGTATAAATTGCATCGACTTGGAATCCCTTTTGAAAGGTTTCGAAACAATCCTCCGTAAAAGTTGCTAAATTTGAAGACTACACCTCAGGTTTTTGGGCAACCAGTACGAGAGAAGAAAAATAAATTAAAAATTAGTATCAGAATTCGTTTCTAAAACTCTGATTCTAAACGTGTAATAATTTCTTTTTTTTTTGTTTCTTTTTTAGGTATATAATTTTTAATAAATTTTTAGTATAAAGTCGTAATTTGTTTTAATAAAATTGATTTTAATGGCTGCCTTATCTTTTAGTTGCTCGGGGTATTCTTCTAAAGTGGCCGAGAGCTAGGCGAGCACCTTATAAGAGGCGGGTAACAAGACTCGGGGAATGAAATGCAAATGGCCGTTTAAGCAATAGCGACATCTTTAAGGAATATAGCATCTATACAAGCTTTAAAGTTCATTTTAAGAGGAAACCATCTTGAGATAAACTAAAGGCATAGTGGTTAGCTTACATTAATATGATCCAATTCAAGAAAAGAGAAATTTTAGCAACCTTCAAATAAACTATAGACAGCAGTCAGTAGACTATCGATTTGTCGAATAGCAACTTTTTTGATAGTTAATAGTCGATTAGTAAGTATTGAATTAACCGTCCATTTTCGAATAACCACTTACCATCGAGTAGTCTGAAAATCAACTAATCCACAGTGTTCGAATAGTGGCAGTTACTTAAAATAAATTCATTCAAAGCTTCATTGTAACGAGAAATGAATTTTGTCACTAACCTTGAATATTCAAACAAGTACTTATTGAAAAAGAAAAAAACAATTAGTCTATTAACAAGAACTCTAGCAGTCAGTATCTTTAAAACCTATGTTGATAATGATTACTTCGATTTTATTTAACATACTACGAATGGTTAATATTCGCTTTTACGCGGCGTCATAAATGCCCATTGCGCATATCATATGTGAGTGGTGAGAAGAGGATCATCCCATTAAGGTTATCGAGGCTCTCGAAGCACTTGCTGGCCCAAATGAAAATGAGGAAGTCCGACGCTTCAAAGTTTGCTAAGAATATCTCTGCTAGACAGGCAAAAATCCTGACCTCAAATACCTAAGGCCTTTGGAATGCAGCACAAGATGGCTTGATTGATATCTTACCAACTTCTAGATAAAGATTCATCGATTTTCGTCACAGTGCACTATCTGCATTCTCTATGGCAAAAGATGGCAATATTTGAATTGGACTTTTAATCACAGTAAATAGCCACAATATAAGGAATACCAAAGCGTTCCCCGAATTTAGCGTCATCTTTTTAGGTAGTTTGATTTGAGACGAGTGAAAGCAACCAATCGATTTTAACAAAAATAATACTAAACAGAAAATTGGCTTTCTGGAATGGATAACAGAAGTTCTGTTTCCCTGATATTCAGAACCTGAAATAGGCAGCTAAGCGTCACGTCAGTTTCAATAAAAATACTGGAACGATTACTCATCCTACCAGAAATCTCACAAAGTAAACTAGATTTCCTAAAAATCAACATAAGAAATTGTATAGGTAAGAATCATAGTACTGATACAGGGATGCATTGCAAAAGCCTCGAATAAGCGTAGAATATTTCAAGACCGATATTTAGTGACTAATTTTTTAAAAATATTTTTGAGTTATACTTGTAACCCTAGTAAAGTCATGGCCCGAACCAAACGATTAAAAGACGAAAATTTAAATGGAATAAAAACGGTCGCATACGAGTAAAAAAATGAAATGCATTTGGAAGTTCTTGAACACTCATATTAGAATTTTTAGACCCAAAAAAGGTTTACAAATAATTCGTCAAGTTGTTGGTAGGTGAAAAATTATAGTTCGTTTGGCAGACGGTAGGTATCCAAGGTAATGCTAAATCATCTTCTTGATGGAATAAGTTCTGGAGTTCTATTATTTAATACATATTTGATAAAAGCAAAGCACGAAGTGCGAATATTGATTCGAAACTAAATCAATGGGAAGTAGTGAAAACTCGGGTAGTGTTCTAGAATATAAGATACCAAAATTTGTATCTCTCTTAGCGACAAGTTCCAGGTTTAAAGGTAATTTCGACGTTGAAAATACCTAGTGGTGGGGTACTGGGCTTTACTTGGTGTTTCTATGGCATTGCATAGTTTGCATTGATTCAATTCGGTTGAAATCGTCTCAGCGGTTATGTAGTTAATCTAGGCAAGGATCAGTTTTGACCCTTTTCTATGTATGAATTTTGAATGATTTCTGTATAGGTCGAATCCGATCAATTGTTTTGTTGTTTCGATTTCTCTAAACGAAAGAATATGTGTGAGCTTACCCGGAATCGAAAGAACTAATAAGTGTACAAAATAGAAGAAAATGTGTTTCTTTCATATTTATATTTTATTTTCAGAGAATTATAAAAGGTACTAAAATACATTTACTATTTAAAGGTTATTTTGCCATCTGTATGCAAGCAAACAGTTATAGCGCAGTTTTCATGAAATTAATTTAATAAATAATAGCTTTATTTCGCTTACATACCTTAATATTTTCAGCAGTTTATTATCCAAAAGTTTTAGAACACAATTTTTTAAAAATTTTGAGTAAATTTGGCACACAAAGGAATCACATGAACAAAATATGTCGATGAATGTAACAAAAATGTGCAGGAAAGTAGAATCAAAAGAATAGAAAGGGAAAAACTTGTCAACAACTTTTAAGGGTACAAAATTGTCGCAGTATAACACTATTCCTTAAATAAATTTTAATGATTTTGAACTATGTTTGATGTTATAGTTTTTGGCGCGCACGTTTCTACTTAAGTAGTAGTATTTTTTTACACACCATATATTTTTTAATTATTTTACCAATAATTTTATTTCTTTTGAATGTCGTTTGTTTGCCTTTCAGTCGCAGGTTTTGCCACTTGCTGTCTGCGCTGTTGCATTCATTGACGCCGTCATCATAATCGATCACCGGCCAATGCACCACCGCCACATTTTTTCAAAATAATCAACAACAAAAACAAACAAAATTAAATAGGTGATTTATGTTTACGATAGCAACATTAAGTCAAAAAGTGTCGAAGAATAAATAGATTCCGTTGGCGATGTCGTCTGTCTGCTAGCCTGCCTGCTTGCCAGACCGCAGTACATAAACGGTGAAAGAAATTTTGGATATTTTTTCAACGTTTTCGCCGCCTTTTTACGCGTGGAACTCTATTTGTTTTCAAGTGTTTTTTTACTAATTATTTTTTACACTTTTTATGCTCTCTGTATTTGGTGCACATGTGTTTGTCTTGTTGTGGGTTTTTTTTTGTTTTTGCTATTAACAGCAATTCTCTCACTATTATTTTAACTGAATTCTCGTTTCGTGCGTTTTAGCGAAGTACTTTTTTGTTGTTGTTTTCTTTGTGCCGTTCTTTAATTGTACTTATTTATTTTGCTCTACTTTAAATAAAGCATAACAAATTTATTTTTATGGAATATAAATTATTGAAAACGAGTCGTAACGATATGACCACAATGGCAGCGACGTGGTAACGAAGATACAATCACTGTCCAAAAAACCGGACCAACGGAGAGTAAGTAGTTGTAACGAGAATTTTGCGAGTTGAGCCAAAAATCAATTTTGTGTTTAAGTGTAGTATTGAAAATTGACACACACAAATATAAAACAAGCAGTTAACGTAAAATTTACATTTTTTCCTTATGCAAGTAGTTTAAGTTGGATTGTAATAGTAAAGTTGATACTTTTTATTTGTTTCACTAATTTCCCACTGTCATTCAACTTAGTGGTGGCGTATTTTCTATTGTAACTCTCTATGCATTCGTTTTCGAATACCAATTGCAACTAGAACGCGTCACCACTTCCGCGCTATTTCTCAAATCAACCAAACGACACGATCGTCCGAAATGAACTGAATTAAAGTGGCTCGCAGATACAGTGGGCAATGTTGTAGAGCCAAACGGTGAGCAGTGTACACAATGGAAATCCGAACAATTTGTTGTTTATTTTTATTTTCCTAGCTGGTTGTAGTGGTGGTGCTGGTGTCGCTCCCACAATTCAATTTTGCTGTGACTCTCACCAAACGGTTGGTGTTTAGAATGCACATCCCCGCATGCAGCCACACATTGGGATACACATAGTTGGTGAGCACACCGAGTACTCCCTGTAGTTTAAAAGAAAATAACCTGAAAATATTTATGCGCTACATAGCAGAGATAGTTTGGGATGATTCATGGATAAAAACGAAATATGTGTAAAATTTATGAGATACATTTTAATAGCGGGGTGAGTGTGCGATACACGAGAGATGAGTAGTGAGAAATGAAAGTATTGCCTGTGCATGGCGTGCGAGATATTCAGAGCCATTCCTCATTGAATGTGGAGTATCTTGTTTACCATGAGAGAATTGGGTATCTAAATGTTATACCTGTAGTGAGATACTTGAATTTTCTGTAGCATGCTTGTCGGAGAGACGAATAGTCTTTAGCTAAAATTAGTGCTCAATAAATTTTCGGAGCATGTAGAGCATTTATTATGGCCGGTTTTAATGCGGGGTGAGTGAATGAGTGTAGCGAACAAAGTGAGCTAAACTTTCGACTCACAAGATATTAAGGCGTTTTGAAAAATAGCATGTGAGTTTTTTTGTTTATGGCATGCAATATTTAGATATGTAGCAAAGCGAATTCATGCATGTAAGGTGGTGTTTTAAAGCAACCGATATCTTCTTTTTTCATTATATTTATATTTTTTCTTTCCCCATGACATCCGAAAACCGCAAACTAATGGCTTCCAATCCTCTATTCTCTTTTTTTTTTTTTGAAAAATTTGTGTGCGTGCGTTATGAATTCGCCATACCATCACCTTATATAAATTCGGCAAATCACTGGAAGCGTCAGTTTCCAATTAAATTAGTATATAATTAGTATTTAGAAAAACTCTCGCAATACCAGTTATTGGAAGTAAATACAGACTAAAATCATCTTGTCATCTCCAGTGGAGAATAGCTCCCTTCCTTGGGAAATAATTTGTTACATTATTGAAGAAGGTATCTTGACGTATCTACGACTAAAAATCAACGTGTTCGTCGATGGCGATGGAGCTTGATAATTACCTTCAACATGCAGGGGCTTATGCAAGATATGCAAGATACAACAAACTTGTACCTCGCTCAAAGTTCTTATGGTTCTCGCCGGCAGCATTTCGAATGCGTACAAGAAACTCACAACTTGCAAGCAATGGACATAACGGCGCTGAACTACGCACCTTTAACTCAGGTTCGCGAAATGCCCTATCCACACCGAAATCGAAGTGTAGTAGGCACATCTCTGAGGACGCGTGTTAGAAATATCATTCATCGCCTAGGTACACTCGGCTCACCCTCGGCTTAGATGCACAGTTACATTTCGTGACAGTACTTTTAATTTTCTACTTCTGGTCTATCTAGTCTAGTTTTCTCAAATGATCCTATAGGGTTTCGCGCCCAAAACTTTTTCTTTCACAAAATCCTCGCTTTTTGCATTAATAATAGCAAGATTTTCTATGGAATTTATTCAGTTATAGTCGTCAAAAGTAATTTGCGTCTCGAGAGGCATGGCGTTTTTCGAGGACCAACAATTTCAAAATCCTCTGCATAAGTACTCGTATATGCCAACACCGACGTCCTTGTGTTCCACACATATGTATGTACTTACTACGACTTTGGCAAATCACGAGCAAATTCGGCAGCTCTGTGTCTGACGTTATGAGTTATGCGAACCAACCAAAAGTCATTCTCGTTTCTTTTACATAAAATAAAAAACTGAACCTTCCTAAGGTTAATATTGGGAAGATTTTCCTTGAATACTTTGACGAAGTCAAATACGCATAACGCTCATAGCAGGCTAGTGTAGTTCTAATTAAAGCAACACCAATGAGTCAGATGTTCTGCATGTTTACGACCCTTGTATACTTCCCACGATCACTGATTGAGACTTGTTATAAAGAAAAGTACTTGATCTATTGCATTATTTTAATGCAAATTGACTTATTTCAAAATTTGTGCGGAGATACAAACGGCAACCGATTATCCTTCGGTGATTAAATATCAATAAGAATACTGTATAACTATACGTCTTTTCAAAATCGCCGCAGCTCGACGGACAAACCGTGGTAATCACTTTTTGCCTGCATCCGCCGAGGTACTTAAAATGCATTGTTATTAACTACATATGTATATCAGTTTCTCGCTTAGATCAATAAATTTGAAAAATTAAATAATGAACATTCCGACAATATTTGGAACAAAAGCCCAAAAAGGCCAATGATTGCTATTTTTGGAAATATCTCGACTCCAGTGCCAACTCTCGAGTTAATTTTTAAACTTAAAATACCTCTTATCCATTAATAAAACTCCGTTTCAAATATGAACCGAATTCTCCATAAAAAAGATGTTTACAAATATGTTCATTTAATTTTCCCAAAAATATTTTCTTTGTACAACCAAAGAACAGGACATCATCCTGAGAGTAGCAGAGATAGCCAATTGAAAAATATATTGACTTTCAAGTATTCTACACCATTTCTACGGAAAATTGTTTTTCCCCATTTATATTATACGGGAAAATGTTGAGCGCTTTGTTTTTGATAACAAAGTATAGGTATTGTTTTTCGCTATACCTCAATAAAAATATCAAGATAATTATGACGTATCTCATAAAAACTTTACCTTTCATATGATGGGAACTTTACCTAAATTTTGGGTATTAAAAAAATAGTTAAATGCCTCAATAAACTAAGTTCTGTATATGGTTTTAATATCCAGTACATAACATATGCTATACTCGTACTATGTGACATGTATTTGAATATTTGCCTATACATATGTATCTATATGTCTGCTGATATTACCCAGCAAAACTTGCTTTCACCCTATCTACGTAAAGTACGTACTTCTATTACTTGCGTACTTCAAAAAAAAAAAAAAACTGTAGCAAAACACACATTTCTGTATGTATGCACGAGAAAGAATATATAGACACATTTTAAGGGAACATGCAACTGACAAAAAATCATGTGTATGTTTGTCAAACCTAATCCTCGAATCCTTGCACTGCCATGTCGCACAGCAAACTCGTAAATCTGACACAACTACGCAAATGTCACACAATGCTGACAGTTGACAGTACTCGAATTTTGCATTTATTGCTCTATTTTGACACTCACTTTCAAGCGTACGCTGAAGGATTGCAGGTGAGCGGAAGAGCGCCGGAAGGAGCGTGTGAGATTATTCAACAAATTGGTTTTTCTCATAACATTGCAACAGATTTTAGTTGCCTGCCACCACAAACAAGCATTTTTATTTAGTGCTCGTATTGTTGCCAATGCATAAGAAAATACTAAAATAAAATCGTAAAAAAAACAAATGTAAAAATGTGTGCGCGTTTTCAATTTGGTGATGCAGCAACCGATCATTTGCTTCATATGGAAATTTTCTCATATAAACGAATGTATGGTTGTTGGTTTTTGGTTAGTATGTAAATAATATGTGTGTGCATGTTGTAATTTATGTAGCGCCCCGCTGATTGTTTGATTTGGCTGCGTGGTCTGCTAATAGTTGGATGGCTTGTGGCTGCTGCTGGCTTCGGTTAGCATTCCAATTCGAATTGCATTGCTGCCTCATCATTAGCTTCTGCCTCGGTTGGTTGCTCTTCATTTGGCAGGGTTATGAGGCGGTGAGTAGAAATTGCCGGGGCACTGATTTTGGTGTTGCTGTCGTTGAAATAAGGACAATTGGCGTGGTGGGGCAAATATGCGGCACAATCTTTTGGGTGATTGCTTGGAGGCGGATAGCGTGTGTTCGCGGTGGGGACCTTAAAGTTGGTTCTGTTTGTAGGCGATGAAAAGCTGAGACGAAATTTAGATATAAAGTTGCATCTTTAGAAAACTAGTCTGGGCCACACTCACTGATGGCAGTTATAACTAAGAAGCTGTGAATCAATTGAGAAGCTGAGATATTTGTATTTAAAAAACAAAAAATGGTGCTCCATAGGTCTCCCAAATGGGCTTCCTTATATGTGGCTTTATAGAATCTACAATTTTCATGCCTTCGCTATTCGCATTAAATGAGACTAGAACTTTCAAATTATTTTCCTCGATAAAGAAACATGTCAACCATATATTTCTCACAAGAACAGAATATTTATGAACAGTTTGAAGAATCTATTTTCACGATTGGCTCTAGTAGGACTTGTATTATAGTTATGAGTAGCAGCAGGCTTCATGGGAAGATTAAAAAATAATCTTCGACGTGCATGGTTATACGAGTATTAAATATAGGTAATTTTATTACTCATATGTTCACAATAAAAAAACGACAGCACTGGCAACGACGGGGGATCGCCACGTATGACCATATTAGTCTTAGCTTTTTTGGAACAATTAAGCTCGGATTGGGATTATTTATTCCATCCTTTTCAAACAGTCCAGAGTGCTCATAATGAACTAGTTCTGAGACCCACCGTTACTTCGGTTTCGTTGTCCGACCACTGCAGCATTTATGGTAATGAAATGTTCGGTAAGCTAGCTATTCTTAGTGTAATTATTCGCCACTGAGTTTTGTCTCTCAACTCTGCGACCGTTAAATCCTCGCGTCGTGAACCGGTGGTCAAAGAATATTGAGACACCTTGGTGAACCGAAGTAAACTTTTCGGCTCTTTGTCGATGGCTGATTGCAGATCGTCAGCCTGCGTGTCTGCGAGTATATGATGCGATCTAATGCAAATTAAATGGTATGGGGATAATTCATAGGCACACCATTTTCCGTGCTGTTCGCCATTAGCTCTTTGTTCTTGAAAAACAACTTTCGGGCTAAACGGTTTTCAGTTATCAGTAAAATGAATAAGAAGGATTTATAGAGTAACTGCTACTTTTACTGGGCGTTGGGTCGTGCGCACTCACGCTGGTAGGCAGGAGCTAAACCCCAATACCATTTGCAGTAGACTTAACTTACAAGAGGAGGAAGAATCGATAAATCATTTTCTCTGCTAAGGATTGTGTCCCTAGAGCTGAAATGAGGTTTGCTTCTTGGACAAGGGTTTTGCACTTTACGAGTTGTCCCTGATACTTGGAGGAAGTGTGTCACTCGAATAAAGGTCTTGATTTTTTACTCTTAGGTTAGGTTAGGTTGGAGTGGCAGCCGCCTACAGCGGCTCACTTAGGCCAATATTAGGCCCATTGTGTTACCACAAGAAAAGTTTTGTACCATCCCAAAAAGAAAAATTACCCCTTACTAAACCAGTTTGCCTCATTGATAAACTTCAACAGACAATTTACCTCGGTGTTTGAAACCTCACTAAGGTCATCCAAAAACGGTGATCCCAGATATCGCATTCTGCTTTTACACAGTGCAGGACACTTACACAGTAAATGCAAGATCGTTTCCTCCTCCTCGTCGTTCTTGCAGCTCCTACAGCATCTTCGGAAGGGTACTCCCAACCTTTCAGCATGTTTCCCTATCAGACAGTGCCCTGTTAGAGCCCCGATGACGTTGGAAATGTTTTCCCTACTTAGAGAGAGAACGCTGCGCGACCGTTTCCGGTCCCATTTAGGCCACGTCTGCCTTGAGGTACGACAGGCCGTATTTTGCCTCCATCTATTGTCAGCTTGTTTATATGTAAAATCTCTGAGTAGCATTTTGCAAGTGGCAAACGGCATACCAATGCGTTCTTTGTCCTGAAGAATCTGCTGGTCGTACCTTGTCTTGCAAGTTCATCTGCCATGCAGTTTCCCTCTATGTCCCGGTGACCAGGGACCCAAATGAGGTACAGTCTGTTCTGCTTAGCCATCTCCTGTAGAGATCGGCGGCAGTCCAGCACGATATTCGAGTTAAACGTGAGAGAGCTCAGAGCTTTGATTGCAGCCTGGCTGTCACTAAAAATGAAGATGTCTCTTCCTATAATCCCGGTCCCTATCTTCTTCACCGCTTCCATGATAGCTGATACCCCAGCCTGGAAGACGCTGCAGTGATCTGGTAACCTAAAGGAAATTTGCAGGGGAGGGTTTCGTGAGAAAACGCCCCCTCCTACCTGATTATCGAGTTTCGAGCCATCTGTATAGATGACAATGCTCTCAGGTGGAGTGTGAAACTCAGGTTTCCACTCTTCCCTGCTTGGAATTCGTGTAATAAAGTTACTTTCATTTACCGATGTCCAAGCACACCGGTCCGTGCTGCTCGGAATAGAGCAGAACTTGTTCAAAATACTAGAGTGCCCTTGGCATTCAGGGTGCCACTGGGATGTCTCTCTTAGTCTCAAAGCAGTCATCGCTGCCGTCTGTTGTCCGACCAAATCTAAAGGAAGGAGGTCTAAAATGGCATTCAAAGCCTCATTTGGCGTGGTTCTGAGCGCCCCGCTTATGCAGATCATACTAGATCTTTGCACCATGGTGAGTAATCTGAGGTTAACCTCTTTGTCTAAAGCAGGCCACCATACGATCACCCCATATAGGAGAATAGGTCTGACGACCGCTGTGAAAATCCACCGACAGATCTGGGGATTAAGACCCCATTTCCTGCCTATGGCTCTCTTACATGTGTAGAGGGCTATGGAAAACTTTTCATGACGTTGAACCAGGTTCTCTTTCCAGTTCAGCTTCCTATCTAAAACAACGCCTAAAAATTTGGCACTTGTAGAAATACTTAACCGGGTACCATTTAGTACCGGTGGGGTCACCGAAGGCACTTTATACCTTCTCGTGAAAAGTACAAGTTCCACTTTACTTGAGCTGACCCTGAGCCCGCAGCGGGTGGACCACTTGGATACCTCCCGAAGCGCTCGTTGCATCAGCTCGCATAGTGTCTGCGGAAACTTTCCCCTGAGTGCGATCGCGACGTCATCAGCGTACGCGACAACTTTTGCACCACCCCATACCGTATCTCGCAGTAGCGTATTAACGGTGAGGTTCCACAGAAGTGGGGATAGGACACCTCCTTGTGGCGTCCCCCTCGACACGTGCCGCGACAATTCGCTCGCACCCAGCTTAGCTCTTACTACTCTGCAACTGAGTAGCTGGCCTATAAACTCAACCAGTGAGCATTCAGCTCCTAGATCCCTAACGGCGCCAGTTATGGCTTCTGGAAGCACATTATTGAAGGCGCCTTCAATGCCCAGGAAGGCTACAAGACAGAACTCCTTGGCACTGAGAGCCTTCTCAATATAGCCGACCAAGCTATGGAGTGCAGTCTCAGTAGATTTGCCTTTGCGGTAGGCATGCTGGTCATTAGACAGTAGTCGACTGTCGATGGTATCGGACAGGTGGCAACTAACAATCCTTTTAAGTGCCGTAAGAGCAAATGATGATAGACTGATAGGCCTAAGATCCTTTGGATTAGTATATGAGGCCTTACCAGCTTTAGGAATAAAAACAGCCGTGACATTTCTCCATGCCAACGGTATATGATTAAGTTTGAAACAGGCTCTGAAAATAGTAGAGAGCCATTTTGCAGACACCTCCAGTGTCTTAATTAGCTGAGCAGGTATTATCCCATCCGGCCCTGCAGATTTGTATGGCTTAAAGCTTTGGATAGCCCATTTAACCTTTTCTTCCGAAACCGGTATGCTGATGGGGTTGGAAGAAATAAACGGAGGAGTTCTTTCCTCCGCAGTTGTGTTCCCAGGAAAGTGAGTATCTAGTAGCAGTTCAAGGGTTTCCTTTCCCGTAGAGGTCCAGGCACCGTCTTGCCTCTGCAAGAAACCTATCGGGTTAGAGGATCCTGAGAGAACCTTCCTTAGCCTGGCTGTCTCGGAAACACCCTCGATGCCGCCGCAGAAGTTTCTCCGCGAAGATCTCTTTGCCGCCCTTAAAGCTTTTTTATAGGTCTGGAGAGACTTTTTGTACTCCTGCCATACCAGTTCGAGATTAAGTCTTTTGGCTTTGTTGAAATTTTTCCTACAAGATTTGCGTAGCGAGTCCAACTCACGTGGCCACCAATGGGGTTTACGTTTGCCCCATTGTTTAGATTCAGGGCAAGCCTGATCTAGGGCATTTGAGCAGGTCATCGTAAAAACGTTCACCATGTTCTCTAGATCCCCGATGCAGTTAGGTTCAATAAGAGATTTTTTACTCTTATTATTTGAAGATTTCTATAACTACATTTTTAGGTTGATTGAGAGTTTTGCTCTTCGAAGGGCACGTAGTTGTTACTCATTGAAGTTTTAAAACATTGCGTATATCAGGCAAGCTACGAACTTTCCGATAGCTCCACAGCTGGGTATTTTTTACGTCGTCTGACAAGAAAGTTAGCTACCTTAATATTTTGAAATATAAACATTAGGGTTGTGTCGCACAAGGATTGAACCGAAATTGATCTGTTATATCACCGACTATAGTTATATTGATTTAAGTATTATGAAAGACATGAATTTATATAGAAATCTTTGACACATATCTCTTTGATTCTCATATAATCGACTGAGGGGGCGAGACTGAGAAAATCATTCAGTTGATTTTAAGGACCACCCTCATACACATATGTATGTACCTACGTATGTTTTCTTACTTGTGACAGCTTCAAACGAGTGCACTGTAGAAAATTATTCGCCTATCAAGTATTTAAGGTACATTCTCTATTTGGCTCTATTTGCCACAGAAACAAGAGGTTAACAAGGTCATCAAGCTATCGCCAAAGGCGCCTTAGCATAAAAATGAAGAGTCGACAAGTATCAGGTAAAGTAATCGATTTCACTGTGCCGGTTGTTCTAAGCTCATGTTCGTTGGTTAGCTGAAAGAATATCGAATTGGCGGATGGATACTCCAAGTGATGTACGTATCCTCAGACTGGTGGTAAGTAGCGTAGTCTGTTTTCTTTGTTATCTGTCGAATTAATTTGTTGCATACAAATTTTTAACAAATTCAATGATCCACGTCTTGTTTGCTTGAGTTTTTCATTAATTTTTTTTTACTTTCCATAATTACTTTGTATAATGATACCTTGTTTGTATTACGTAAAGGCCATGCACTAAAAAGTATTCATTTCAAAATATTTACCTAAGAACAAGTTAAAATGACAGGCATGTGCTCATCAATTGCTCAAAGAAGTAAAATGCAATTCACGGTGTCTACCTAAATAATAATAAAGCAAAATGTAATAAAAAATAGGTAAAAGGAAACATACGAAGTAGTTTTAAGATCATTTATCATAATAGTAATTAGAGAATCGTTATCCATATCTAATAGCAGGGCGCCCTTACCGATAATTGTGTGCACACAAAGAAAAAGAACGTAAGCACTAGACTCTAGTGACTAGAGATACTAACTGAAATGTTTCGAACCAGAGGAGGAGAGAGAGAGAGAGTGAAATAATAATGAAAGTTTCAAGAGAGCGCCAAGTAAGTAGTACTCTTGGTAACATATTTATTTATACTTTGAAACAAAACAAATTATGAGATAAACTGAGTCGAAGCAAAAAATAAAGAGAGTTTGAAAGCAAGAGAGAGAAAGAGGGAGAGATGGAAAACGAGTGTGTTATAAAACTTGGGTAGTTGTAAAAAATTTGGGGTACACCCAAATGTATCTAACCAGTTTTTGTGCAATACAGATACAAATTTATAAAAAAAAAATACTAATCAACCACTCTTGCCGAGAAAGTCATCCACTCTTACACACAAACACCTCTCAAAAACTCACTCTCTCTCTTGTTTTGTTTTTATTAATTTCCACGCCATTCTTTATCAAAACATTAATTCTTTATTTCACCTCTGCGATTTGCTTGCTGCTTCTTTTATCTTTTTAAGGGTCTTGTTAAAAGTAATTCGTAACACGTTGTTACCAGATAACGCTAGCGGCTATGAAGGCGAGCTCAATCTGAGCATCGTTGGTTGAAAAGGGAAATGAAAAATGGAGAACTGTTAGGTGTAGAAGCAAAGAAGGAGAAAGGGGTCCCATCGCTTGGCGACGTAGGCTAGAGTCGAACCTGTCTTGTTAGCAAGGCAAAATCGCAATTGTATAGAATTAAGAAGAAGCGGCAAAACAATGCAGGAGCGCAAATACACTCGCTGAAGATCATACCTAAACACATACACATACATACATACAGATGTATTTAACTACGTACAATAATGCATTTTTCGTTTGCCGGTTTTGCGCCTGCGCATCTCACGTTTTGACTTTTGCCACGCCGTTTTATGGCTTTGCGTATTTTTTTCATTTTTCTTTGATTCTTTGTGGTATACCTTCCGCTGCTCTTTCACTCTGTGTGCTGTCCGTCCAGCGATTGTGCTCTCGCTTCGATCACTACACAGCTTGTTAGCTCGTTACGAACGCAACGAGTTCAATACACCCATTGTACGGGCAATGCTATTTGATTTTTGTTTTCTTGCTGGTTGTTGGTGTGTACTCATAGTTGGATCTGTGCACCCAAGACGGTGCCAAGTGAGTGACTGTGTACCTGCAGCATTTGCCTGCACGATCAGCCAAATATTGCTATATGTACATATGTACATATATACACATAACATAATTCCACAGCTAGATATGTTGCGCCACAGGGTGTCCCAAGCGTAGGCTTGTCGCTGCTGTGTCTTCTGCTTGCTTGTGTCTTTCGCATTTTCATGCTGGTTTGGTTATCTCACATAAACATGCGCCGATCGCACCTCCAGCTATGTAGCACCAATGTATGTAGTTGACTGGCTGACGAGCTGGCTGAGATTTGTGGTCTGACCCGACGAACGCTCTTGTTCGTTTAACAGATACTTTTCAATTGTGGCTTCTCGTTAGCTAGTCCTCCGAGTAGCATGCGAAGCTCCACGAAATTGTATGTGTCTTTTCGAGCTGTACTCGCAGCCGCCCGAGGTGATGTACAATTTCGTAAAATAAACAAAAATTTTAAAAGAGGCTGAGGTGCAAAATTGTGCCGTTCGGTTAAATGTATTGATTCCCATTGTTTTTCGGCGCCCAAGCAATTTTTGTTGTTGTACAAGAGTTTCGTGCGCTTGCAGCTAATGAACTGAACATCGAATGTTAATGTTGGCGCTGTTGATTGGTGATGGTGGCGATTATAGTGGTGGTATTGTTGGCAACTGGCTAGCAGGCGATTTTCAAGTGCAGTGGCAAAAAGGTGATGAAGGAACTATGGAGCTGTGTGGAGCACAGCTGATGGTGCGGGGAAGGGTTTATGGAAGGTGTGGAAGTTTAAATTGGTGTTGAAATATTTATAATTGACTTAAAATGCATCGATTATTTAAGTTGATAATTTGTGAAATGGATTGCGGTTGAACGGGGAGTTAGGGAAGATCCAATAAAGAACAATACTATAATAATAAATTGAGAAATAATATAGTACATAACTAAATTTTTAAATGTAAAAGAAAATATTAATTTTCAGAGGTGGATCATAGTTAAGGTCACAAAGTCTTTCTGGCTGCGAATTAAATAGCGACGGTCAAGGAGACTTCAGAAGCTAAGCAAGTCATAGCCCTCGATATTTTCAGATCTCATAAATCCCCACTGCCAGATGTCATTGCTTGTAGTGTCAACCAACATAACATCAACAAGCTTACTACAGATACGAAGTATTTGGGTAATGATAAAGTAATAAGAGCCAAGATGGAATTGGTAAGATGAATGGCTTCTACGATTTTTACGGCAGCTCTACCCTCTAAACTCACAAAGTGTCTGGAATTAATGTATATGGCCGACTGTTGTGCTACTAAACTAAATGCGAATGCGAAAAAACTTTGACGAATAACATACGAAAACAAGATTAAAGTTATCTAATCTGCTTGGTCAAAAAACTTTCCATAATAATCGAAGCGAAAAATTAATGAGAGGGTGCCACAAGTCTAGAGCCCAGTGTCGACGGCTATCTGTATAGATGGTTTCATGCTAAGCGGAAGAGTAGACAGCGGAGTTCAACGAATGTGACGATATACTTTGACGGTCAAGCTGCTGCTAAAACTCTAAAATCCAAGGGAACAACATCCAAAGTAGCCATAGATTGTGCGTGTTCGAATGCTCCGGGACGGTTGTACCGGACGGAAATATCTGTGATAAATTTTGCTCATGACGTGTACAAAGCTCAGATTACATACTAAAGTCATCGAGGAGGTATATACACTGCCTTATTGTTGGGCTTAGAGATAGGTGCGGTACACGGGACCCGCGGGACTCATTTCAAAATGGACGGGAGGAGCGGATTCGGGAAGGTCTCCAAAATTTGAGAGGGGGCTGGGTCAAAAACTGCGTTCCCGAGACTCCCGACAAAATCGCTCACTACCAAAAATTCCAAAAATATTCCTAAACAATTTTGTATCTACATAAGTAGTTATGTATTATTTGCTTTTGGCGAGTCTCATGTAGATAATCCCACAGATAGTAGGAAATATGTTTATATACGAGTATCAATGACGAATTAATAGTTTACTCAAATAACGTATAGAGCTTCTGGAAAATTTTTAACAAATACATACATATATGCTTCTTCGAAGACTTAAAAGGCAAATACTAAGCATTCCGCCTGTGTCTGCCACGAGTTAGCGAGTGTTTTCTACTTCTAAAAAAGAATTACAAGACAGAAGAACATTCATACTTGGCAAAAACTAAGACAAACTAAAATTAAACGATTTTAAAGAAGTAATAGTAAGAACGAAATTATCATACATATTTGAACTCAAATCTACGGTTAAATACAGAGAGTTTGTTAAATAAAATATATTATTTTACACTAATTTTAAATTCCTGTAAATTTTATTCACTAATTAATATCGGATACCCACGGGACACCCTGAACAAATTTGAAAAATGTGGGGATGAGCGGGCCCGAGACTTTAAAATTGTGTGTCGTGTCATCTCTAGTTTGGATATCCAACCAAGGGTTTTTGTCGCAGATGTACGGACGAAGAGGAAGTGGATATCGGAATTCAGCGAACATCCCTGAATTTCTGGTTTGTTATATAACACAGTACGACAAAATCAAATTTTTTTTGGTACACATGTTAAATGTTAACATAATATGAAAATAGGGTTAAAATAAAGAAATACGTGTCTCGGCGTTTTGCTGTAGCACGTCAGAGAAAATTCAAAGGACCGTGGAGGTTCACTTCTAATGAAACAAAAAATTAATTAAAGCAATATTAATAAAATAAAAGTATTACATTAGAAGTGAACCCCCACGGTCCTTTGAAGCTCAAAAATCGTTTTTCTCAAAATTCTGACGTGCTACTGTGTTGTACTGTGTAATCCACAGTCGGTGGTTCTCATTTTAGGGGAAGTGAGAAAATAAGTGAATTCTGCAAGCGGTACTACAAAGGGCATTTGTTTTTAGTCTACGTGACATTTCACGGTGGCAGTCGCTCTATCTTAACCTAATCTGTGGCATTGATGTATCGGCCATTATTTTTGTGCAAAACTATGGCTGTTTTAGATAATAGTTATTATTAACTACCGTTTGAACTATCTTCTAAGCAGACGACTGTTTTTAATTAGAAGACATTGAGATGCCCAACATATTGAGATGATACATATCTTTACTTTCGCTTTTTCCACTTATAGAATGGAGAACTCCAGCGAAATTTGTTAAAAAACATGTAAAATATTCAAATCATCCGAATTTGATTATGATTTCTATAACAATGAAATTTTAGTATAATATGTAGGAAATAGCCAAGGGGCAGTCACCATCGACTGTGTTTTCCAATGGATTGTACTGTTTACTTGGACTAAGTGTGTATGTGTGGAGGGCGATGTAAGGCTCCACTTGGTAGGCTACCAATGACTTGTTTATATTTACTAGATAGACTGTTGGTAGTACTAAGTAGTTTTTATAGTCACAATTAATTCGGCCGTAAGTGATCGTAGCACCGGGGTTACCCAATTCTGCTCGAATTAAAATACTTAAGGAAGTCCCTACTATACCCGCTCAAGCTCCAAAAATAAAATATAAAGTTCCAATATCTTTATGATTTGTTGAAAGGCGATTAGAAACGAAACGACGCTGACAATAAGAAGAGAAAAACGCAAGTTTTTTGCAAAACAACTCAGTCCATCACTTCCTAACAGTGTCCTTTCGCGGAACTTAAAAAAGTTACGTATTCATGTGAGTGATAGTTCAGCGTGCTCACTCAACCCCGATACCTTAAATGACTCTTTCGTAAATTTTGCCTCTCCGTTTTGTATTCTTACCTCTTACCCAACATTACCTGGCGATGTTGTTTTTTCCGATCACACATTTGAGTTTTGTGCAGTGTCTGAATTTGAGGTAGAAAAAAGTATTTATAAAATACGGTCCAATTCCATTGGGAACGACGGCATCCCAATTAAGTTTATAAAAATAATTTTGCCTTTAGTTTTGCCCACCCTAACTCACATAATAAACCATAGTTTTACAACGTCTTGTTTCCCTAATGCATGGAAAATTGCTACTGTGCTTCCTGTAGCCAAAAACAGAACTCCTTGTAGCCTTAGTGACTTCCGTCCCATTAGTATACTGCCTGCTTTGTCAAAAGTCGCTGAATCTCTGATGTTTCAGCAGATCTACAACCATGTTGATAAATACAACATCTTGTCTCCCTTTCAGTCTGGATTTAGGTCTAAGCACAGTTGTTCCACAGCTATGATAAAGATACTTGACGATATCAGGCTTAACTATGACAAAAAGCATTTAAAACTTCTCTGTTTGCTGGATTTTTCTAAAGCATTTGATACCGTTGACCATAAACATCTTTGCTCTAAACTAAAAAAGTATTTTGGTTTTGGCCAATCTGCTGTGCAATTGATGGAGAGCTACCTCACAGGCAGGTCGCAGCGTGTGAAAGTCGATTTGAAAATGTCTAACCTACGTCCATTGTCGTCAGGCGTTCCACAAGGCTCAATCTTGGGGCCTCTATTATTCAGTTTGTTTGTGAATGATGCTATGTCAGCAAGCGAGCATTCATGCATACGCGGATGATATTCAGTTGTATATGTCTAAACCTCTTGACCAGTCAGCCAGCTTGTGCTCAGATTTTAATAAGGACCTTGTATTGATTAAATCTTGGGCAACTCAAAATGGTCTTTGTCTTAATTGTAATAAGTGTTATGTATTACCTATTTGTAAGAAGCGTTTTAACCTCACAACTATTCCATCTTTGTATATAGGGAATAACCCAATCAAATTCGTTTCCAAAGTAACAAACCTTGGCTTTGTTATTAATTCCAATTTAACGTGTATTGACCATGTGAACTCCATAGTTAGCAAGGTGTATTACACCTTAAGAAATTTAAGAATGTCTGCCTCATTTACGCCGATCAATGTAAGACGAAAACTTGCAATCCAACTAATAATGCCGATAATTTGCTACCCGGAATTAGTCTATCGCAAGTTAGATTCTCAATCTGCGCATAAAATTGAGGTAGCCTTTAACCAATTAACACGTTATGTCTTTGGTCTAATGAAATATGAACATATCTCTGCCTGGAGGAAGCGTCTGTTGGGTTCTGAAATTTCTGACTACTTGAAAGCCAGAAACTGCATTTTCTTATTTCGGCTTATGATTGATAAGACACCTGGCTATCTCTATGAGAAATTGCTAGTTCCAAAATCAACACGTGTAAATGACCTAATATGTAGTTCCTAATTATAACTTCCTTTCCTCTGCAAGGTTATTTTTCGTCAGCGCTATACGTTTATGGAACTCTATCCCTGCCACTACTCGCAAGAGTTTAAATAAAAACAACTTTAAGACTGTATTGTACTCACATTTTTGTTAGTTTTTTAAATAATTTCTTATGTTTAGACCTAAGATGTGCTCTCGATTTATACCTGACTGCATATATGTACTATATCTAGTTATACCTATGCTTCATTGCTTCCAAGTTCTAGTTTTTTAAAATCATTATTTATATATCAGTATTGTTTTTAATATAATTTGTAACTTAATTTCCATATGTACTTATTTATTTGTTTATTTTAAGTGTTCACTACTACTATTTTATATTGTTGTACTACAAAAGACATATTTGATCTTACTGTACTAATGTGTTAATCAATAAATGAAATGAAAATAATCACTGTCGCAATTAGATTAAATGGCTGAAATTTGGGCGATAGACTGTAAATCTATTTATAAGAATCCATTCTTTTAAATCAAAGCTGACAGTGATTATTTAATTGAATAGCAGCTAGCTGAATAAAACAATTCATCCTAGAAATTACACATTTTCTATCTATACATTGAGTTGGGGACTAATCGCCTGATATCACCACATTCAAAAATTGTGCACAATTCTGAAAGTGAATTAGGAAACGCGGAAGCAAAATTTTAGTCAAATCATTGCCGATGAGAACAAAAATCCTAAGAATTCCTTATCATCATCCGAGTACTGTGTTTTGATCTCTACTTCTGATGATAGTTTTCAGACGAAAAGTCTCTGATTTAAGATTGATGGTGGACCAACAGGTTCTGCATTTAAGCTAAATATCTGGTTGACACGGAAGCTGAAGAGTTTGATAATAGTCCGATAGAACATATCATAAAAAAATCAAATACATTTTCACATCAAGGTACGCTAAAAAACATTCTTGCAGGATATGTAACCAGGAGGAAGAAAAAAGCTAGGCGCAGCATGCAAAATATAGAATATCAAAATATAAAATGTCAAGAGAATGGTAACCAAAGGAGCCTAATAGGAACGCATGAAAAAGTAAGAATGCCAATTTTTGTAGTTACTGCGGCCATAACAGTAATAAGTAAATGGAAAAGTGACTTATCATCTCCTCAGTAACTATCCCGGTAATTGGAATATCGCGATCTGGGATGAAAGGGCGCATGAATAGGATTCCTGACCAGGTGACGAACAATAATGAACATTACGGGATGGTTTAGCAATGGGACTAGTCAGATAAACTGCTGCATTTGCTCTAAGTATAGCTCTGTTTACATGAATGAGTCCAAGCTTACCCAAGAGTTGGCGATTCAGCTACATTCAGCTTCTCTCTACCTAATTATTGCAGTGTTTTTCAGGCGAAGCTGATAGGAATTTCGGAAGCCGTATTACCGGCACAGTGTGCTATGATTCCCGGTGATGTACTCTATATTTTCACTAACAGCCAGGTGTCTATCAAATCCCTAAGGAAAATATCACCGACTTCTAGGGTAGCTTCGGAATGCCGCCGATCTCTTAACGCGATGGCTGATAGATCCGGCACTAGCTAAAAGGAGAGCTGAAGTTGTGGGTAGTTACCTCCATAATAAGCTTGATGATTTCAGGTCAGTCGAAATTAAGGACTTGACGAGGTTTCTAAAAAGTACAAAGTGGTATTAAGAGGAACAGGGGTCACTAACAGTCCCAACGCGGTAGCACAATGGACCATGAGCCTAAGTATGTCTAGGGACTGCCGCCTAACCTAACCTAGCTTTGCTCTGTTTGTTCTCAGTTTCGGCGTTGTTGGATAATAATCATATAATAATACGGATGCTGATGTGTTCAACCGAAATAGTTTTTGAAAATTGCATTCCATATCATCTAACTTTTTTGTTATTTTTCTAGGTCAACATTTCTTATGGCTGATGTCAACGTTTGAACAATGATACATCTGTACCTATGGAACTATGTGCGCATGATAGGCGAAAGTATTTCAGTGCATGTCAAAACAATGCTCAGTTATCTACGACTTCCAAGAACATCTCTCCACAAACCTCACTCCTTCTCAGTCAAAGCACAGCCCAGCGGGAATTCCAGCTTGCGATTCTCCAGCGTAATTGAATTATCACAGCGAGCCATCAGTCACCCAGGGAGTAAGGTAACACGCGATTCCAACGTCTCACCGCACGTACTCCCATGTATTGAAAAGTACTGCTCGAATACAAGTAAATACAATGTCAATCGTAATCAGTCAATATATTATTAATACAATTTTTTGTTGTTGTCTCTTCTGTTGGCATTGTAAGCACGCTACGAAGGAGGATTATAATCTTTGTGGTTATTGGAAACACAAAATTGCAATGCGGTATATATAATCATATGCTTAAATGTATGTATATTTTTTTTTATTTTGTTACTTTGGTTAGTATCGTCTCTATTGTAGGGTACTTTGGCTGCAGTGCAGCTTCAATTGTGTATGGAATGTCTGGAAGTATGGAGAATGAGTTTTGCAGGGAAGGGAAAATGTTGTATTGTGGTAAAATACGATTGCTATGGCAATTCTCTCATGACATTTTGCCAACGATTTGCAGTTAAGAGTAGATATCTTATTGGCAAATTGCAGACGAATGCGAAAGCAATAAAGAGTAGTGAAAGGAAGGTATTTTGTACGCAAGCAGCATGGCGAATAAGTAGATTCAAAACCAAAATGCTTGAGAGACTTTGCAACGATATGGTAATTCCATTTTTTCATCGACAAAATCATTTAAAAATGGAAGATTATCTATTATACAAATAAGTAGATGTGGATTCTTTTGAAGATATGTAAGAGCCCCTGATGTGATTACTGCATTGTAGAGAATCCATATTCTCATAAAAATCTTCTGTCGTTCGGAGTCCGCGTAAAACTGTAGGCCCCCTAATTTGCCGTATAACAACATGACTCTCGCCACAAATGGTAAGAGCTGCTTGACCAAATATCGATCTAAGTATATGCAATATAAAGACAACTTTGAGAACCATCATAAGAAAAATATTGAGCCTGTGGAATATTTTAAGAGCAGTTCATTTAACCCAGCTGTCGAATGATTGGAAAACTAGTTCACAACTCTCGAAAAAAGTGATTTACCAGAGAAAAAAAATTAACGAGTGAGAGTGTAATATTCTTAAACATCTCATTGATTTAGCCCACGCTCCAACGGAAGAGAGTGACGACGTGGTCAAATATGAATTCACGATATTAAATTCGCGCTTGATGTTTTCAATGCCAGGATAGGTAAGGAAGGGGTCTATAGTCACATTTTGGAAAATTCAGCATCCAGATTTTGCCGCCGCCCGAAACACGGTAGTCTGTAGCTCTAGGTTTCTACGTAGAAAGATTCATCAGGTTGCGTAGCTGTCTCCAGATCGAAAAACACGAAATCCAATCGGTTAAATTGCAATAGTGTGAAGGCAGGTTTCGAGTGTATTAAAAATACGTAGATGCATTCGCATTTCTGCAGCAAAGTACGTGTGTCACAAGAAAAGCTCGACGTCGAAAGCGGCAATCGCAAAAATAGCTACTAACTTCGCCACGCGACTGCCACACCTGCTCACCCCTAAGAACACTATTCAGGAAACCGGAACTCCCGAACATGAGGAGCATATTTCTCACTCTCCACGAACCGCCGCTGAAAAATTAATGGGAGTTGCGATCGGGCGCGACGGCAGAACGAGAATACGTTGCCTGTATGCTGCGATGTCTGAACCACTGCAAAATAAATACGCCCGAGATCTCCTCTTATATCATTTTACTCAACAACAGCTGCGTAACTTCTGACTTTTCCGAGCTGGGTAAAGAAGCGAAGCCAAACAAGTGCTACTTTGGGTGGAGTGAGTAATAGCGTAGTGAAACCTTCTCTCATCATGTCAGTGCTTTTGTATTGCCCAGAAGCATGGACGTTGTCAACAACCGATGAGAAAGTTTATTCGAAAGATTTTTGGAGCCTTACGTCTTTTCAACGCCGGAATACCGCTGACGATGGATCGATGAGCAATATGAGCTATATGGTGACTTCGAAATGAGTACTTAGTTCAGTGAATTAAGATTCAGTGACTACGCTGGCTGGTTCATGTTGTAGTACGTATCGAAGAAAATGTTCCAGCTTTGAAAGCATTCAACGCAGTTCCCGTTTATAGTGCCAGTTGAAAAGGAAAGCATCCGTTCCGTTGGAAAAACTAAGTGGAGAAGGGCTTGTCTTCAACTGGTGCCTCTAGTTGGTTCCAATCAGCACGGAACTGGAACGGAACGACTGGCGTTATATATTGGAATTGGTAAAAATCGACTAGGCCGCTATAGCGCCAATTCGTAAGACGAAGACAATTACTTAGTTAGAAAGTAGTGGCTTTACTTGCAAGGATAGAAATAATCTCTAAGACCGTCTTCCAAACTTCGGCAATACAACTGTACATAAATACATAAACAATCACTAAATTACTCTATTTTGGTTGCCACGTCATAGAAGAATTCCCAGTAGATATTTTCATATATATGTACATATGTATATACACGCATTTACACTTAAAAATTGTAAACTTGTATATTGAAGAAGCAAGAATTTTGTCATTTTCATAACTGAAATTTCCTGCAACACAACGACATGTCGTTGGTAATTTCACTTCAGTGAATAAAAGTGTCGTTGATGAACTGTGGAATAAAGTTGAATTGCATGCCGGTGCATTAAATGCAGCAACAAATGCGAGAACAAAAACACCAACTACAAGAGCACGCACTTTTGATAACTGAACAGAATAAAAACCAAATACATACATATCTACAATGTACATATTGCAAACCAAAATAATGCCAATAAAAGCGAATTTAAGCGTATCTTTTTTACGTTGTTGTTGCCATTGTTGCTGTTCAACTCATCCTCTCGCATGTACCTAAGTATGTCTGCTTGCATCTCTCTGGGGCGGATATGTTCGCGGATGTGGTGGCAACTGACAAACTGACAGACAGAGGTGGCAACAACACCTCTTGTTAGTTTTACTGATCGCTGTTGCACAAGTGTTGTGGCAGGCAGGAAAGCAGCCAGGCAGTGCGAGTTGTTAGTGTTGCTATGATGTCTTTTGCAGTTAACTGTCATGTGTGGTGATTGTTGTTGCTTCTGCTCCTCGGTTGCTACAGCAGCCTCTTTTTATAGTTTTCATTGCTGTTCGACTCCTCGTTCGCATCACTTCCGTTGCTGCTGTTGCTGCTGTTGCTGCTGCGAGGGATTCGTGTTTTGACGGCCGGTGTTGTTGACGCAAATGGCTTGTTAGTGCCTTATTGGTGTTGTTATTAAGTTTTTATGATTTCGCTTTTATTTGGTTTTGTTTTGTTTTGCGCTGTCATATTTCTTTTTCCACACGTAGTTTCTGTAGTATTTTTCAAGTTTTCATTTCTTCTTTGACTTTCATTGAACTTTCTGGCAAAACTTGTGAAGTTCGTTCAAAGCTTAAGTTTTTAAAAATTTTTTGTTCGAGTTTTAACGGTGGCACTATGCGGCGGATTTCGACAGTTCCAATTGACTGCTCATTGGCTGTAATATTGAGAAAAGCTAGGTATGATTAGGCTAGTGAGCGGAGAGAAGAGAGTTGGAAGATAGTTGATGGCTAGATATGAGGAACTTCAAAATAGCAACTTTATAATCTGTCGGTTACAGTTTCATAAAATGTTGAAGAAAATAAGGTGGCTTTGGGAATGTGTAGACATATTTGTTATTAAAACTTTAGCTTAGGTTGAAGCGGTTGACGGGAGTTAATAGCAACACAAATAAGATGAGCGATAATTGTGTTGATGTTGTAATTGTAACCAGAAAATCGAAGCCCTCTGGCAATCGAGGTATAGATAATGATCTTTTCCATTCTGACCCAAATTTGTTCTATATCAGTCTAGCAAAAGCATGACAGGCATATAGGATATATGCTATCATCATCACCCAGGCAAGATTTTCACATCGGGCCGTCGGGCCAAAAAATGCGCCCTATAATCAACCCCACCAGAGCGTGTAACTCCTTCCTTCTATGTCTAAGAAGGCGTTTCGCCATCACACTGTCCGGTCTTTTCTGTAAATACGTGGTTAATTTGCTGGAGTTGTTAGTGCACCAATGATCCTCATGTGCCATATTCATGATATCTTTGATGTTTCTGTCAGTCCCGACTACGCTTGGCCCTATAATTGGTTGCTGATCAACTGTATCTTTCAAATACCCACAGTTATGCAATTTGTCAGCTAGTTCGTTACCTTAAATGCGCAGTGCCGCGCCACACTCAGGAGTTCCAGATAATTATATTTTTTTTCGAAGAGGTACGATCGGTTTCCCAGACCTTTAGCGCTACATTAGTATACCAAATACCCCTGCTTGGAAAACCTTACCATTGTACTTAAGGCAGAAAAGCGTATGAAATAGGCGTACAGGTGGTAACCAGCATCTGTTTCAATTTCTGTTCTCTTGTAGGAGATTGTTACTAAAGCCTCAAAAATAACTCCGGGTCGAACGGGCATCACGTCGAATGCTGTGAGAAATTACATTATTTGCGCCATTACACACAAAGATATATTTAGTTCCCCTTTTCCATAAATATTGAAATCAGCGTATGGTACCGACGAATTTCAGCGATGGTCGCGTTCTCTTCAAGATCAAAAATTCTTCATTAACTTCCGTTTACCTTCGTTCCTTTTGGAGTCTGCCGGAATTGTTATGCACATCAGCCCATCTAAGATGATAACGAGCAGGCCCTATGACCGTCTCATACTCCATTCTGATCAGAGGTAAATATCCTACATTGCATTTTGAGTTTGAAGACGACATGTCTTATTCGTTTCAGGTAAGTTCTTTTCAATATTTGATATTGAGACGCACTGCATGTTTTCCCATTGGACAGTGACCCCACAATCAATGCGGCTTGGATAATCTCGTGAGCTCCACCGGTCTACTTCTGGGCAAAATACCTCGCGATCCTACATGCACTTATAGCTGCTCAGCATTTGCCAAGCTCATCGCTGGCCCATTTGTTCTAAAGTAGCCGGCAGGTAGCCAGGGGAACCTCAAAAGTGTGTCTTGCCTGTCTTCACAATTTCTCGAGATATCGCTGTGTCCAGGTACCCAGATTAATTTGATGGAGAAATAATCCGAAGCTCTCGAAAGAGACGTCCGGGAAACCTTGACTACTTTCGATCGCATTGTTATTAAGTCCATAGCTCTGATTGTCGCTTGGCTATCCGGTTAAATATTCACTTCTTTTACACAGGTCGCACTGGTTAGCAACCGTTTGGCCGTTTCCTTTAGCGCGACAGTCTCCGCCAGGAATACGCTACAGTGATCTGGTAGCCTAAATTTTTTCCTTAGCCAGAGTTCTCGGCAGCATACTCCTCCTCCAATCCTCCCATTAAATTTCGATCCATCTGTGAAGATGTTTAGCAGCCCTCGGTGCCACGGATCACACCCCTCCTAATCTTCCCTAGAGGGATCAGCGATACCAAAATATCCTTTGGGAGTCATCGAAAATCGAAATCTTGTAAAATCCTCGAGTAACCATAGTTCGAGTTAAATTTGTGTCCAATATCCCGCTGTCTCTAACATTAATTGCCAAAAATTTTAAAATAATCGGAGTTAGATCGAAGTTGCCCGTTGAATTATGGAACCGGTTTGACAGATTTTGTTCAAAAATGAAAAATGTTTGCACATTCCGTATAATTCTTATATATTTAAATACTTGAAATTCTATCATCGAATTTGTACTCACCGAATTCACCAATGATGTTGCCATCTTTAAGATAAAAAATTTGTCTCCAAAAAATACTACTGCTAGCTTTAAAACCAAAATCCCACTATGCGCCAGCTATCACAATCCGTTGTTGCAGAGGAAAAGCTGACCGAACGGTAAAAATCTCATCTAGCCTAGCGATGAAAAGTCGACCTCTGGTGTATTTGTGTATACATGTATACTTATACATTTGAAAGTTTAGCCTTCGTCAGGCAGATTGAGAAACCTCGGCTCCTGCATAGCCGAGTTGCTAAGAGTTAGAAAAATCGAAAACCATCAAGCTATGATTAGGCAGGTTGAAGGAATTTTATGACATCAATATTTGGGTAGCCGTGCAACATATAGAAAGAGGTTTGCAGGTTGGAGTATCATTTCGATTCTGCGACACCTTACTATCTACCACCATATACTTGTCACATGTTACTACATATACGGGAAAGTAACACGTGACGAGCATTAATAAAAGATTAATATTAGTAATCCTTATCAATTATTAAAGTAGCAAAATGGGTTTCATTTACTGAAATCTTTTAAGTAGTGCTTCCATTTAACACAAAATAAAAATACATATGTACATATGAGCAATAAACAATATGTATTAATACATATGTACACCGATTTATAGCTAAAAAAAAATCGAATCAAAACTTCATTCACCGCAGTGGCAACAAATCAATTTATTGCTCATAAATTCATATAAAGCAAATATGCACGTAGATATGTAAATACTAAGGCACAGTATCAGTAGCATATTTGGATTGCGTGTGGAAAGTTAAAGCACTAAGGGGATTTGTAAAAACAGGGTATGCAGGCTTACGGAACGATACGATTTTATAGGTTTAATTCAATGAGACCTATCTATTAAGGTTGTACGTTAAAAGAAGTGAACAGTAAGAACCATCCAGTTCAAAATTAGGGTTATCAGTTGAAAAGAGAGGCCTACGGATTCCTCTCAGCCACATGAACGTAAGGTCGCGTTGTCCTAATAACATATAACTAAATCCATCGTTTTTTGTTGTCACATTTTCTGTGTTTGGAACAATTGGTTCACACTCATATAGTAAGTTGCAATATTCAAGTATATATTTTTCTTGCTAGTCTCCAACAGGTTTTCAGAACGTGGCATAGATCCTCCTTGAACATTAATTTTCTAATCAGGCTTAGGCTCTCCCTTGGAGCCTTCCCTCTACCATGTCATAGGACATCGGGCGCACGGGCTGCACCAAATATGATATAGCACTCTGAACAGTCTTCTGCCCAGCACACCTTTAAGTTCTGAGAAAACGTACTCTTCCATAGCAAAGTATGCTTCGCTCGCGCTTGAGCTTGACTCATGATCAAAAATTTATAAAGCCATAGATTTTGCCTTTATGACATGTGATACAGCCTTTAAAGCTTTCTGCCCAATGACTCATCCGGAGTGTAAAATACGACCACACTGCTGGAATCCGGAAATCCCTCATTCATTAAGACGAACCAGTAGGATGTTCTTTAATTTAGCAAAAATCAATGGTTATTGACAAGCCTTCAAGAGTTCTGTCAGACCAGGTCAGAGGGAATCTTTTGACCTAAAGGAGGTAGGGTCTGTCATGTCAAACCCAACCAGTTTAGACCCTTAATCACCTTATTTTCATCTTGAAATTATAGTAAGACTATAAGACATCCATATCCGACAAGCCATCTGTTAGAGGACGTTTCGAAATGTCAGCCGACTTACTCCAAAGGGAAATCAGTGGACCCTGCAAGAAATTGTGAAAAGGTTATAGAAGCCACCTTTAATAATGTTTACAGGAAATAAAAGATACCGACCTTTCGGCACCCCTCTTTTAATAGAGTGAGGCATATGCTCTCCCACGAGGTCGACAGTGGCTGCCTTAAGAGAAGACAAACTCTAAGGGGAAACTGGATAAGATACAGAGGCGTGCATTCATGCCATTTACCTCCAGGATATTCTACTATATATTCTTGCTACCGATCTTTTCTGTCAGCTGCAACGAAATAAGGCTGAATGCAACTACCACATGGAGTGAATTCTAACCTCCGTTCCTGCAATTATACGTGAACTGGATTACACCAGCCCAATATTCTGTTTCGAAAACAAATTTTCAATAAAAAATTCAAAGAAAAGTGAATAAGATAGAGGCTGCACGGATATTTTTACGGAAGGGTCAAGGCTACAGAACAGGGTTGGTAGCGGAATCAACGCCAGTACCATGCACTGGAAAAAATACGACACAACGCTTTATCCAAACACGTTTTTCAGTGTCTGACTGATTCGTCAAGGCAACACGATGATTTTATTACACGTGGAACTGGGGCATCACAATAAGAGAGTTCGCTCAATTGGCATCCCAATGGGCCTAACTGGCCTCAGTTTGGATCCCTGCCGCACAAAACACAGTGGCAACCACCGTACCATAATCATATCAAATGTTTTTGATACTAAAAAAAAGTGATAACCCTAATACATTGCTATGAGTTGCCACGAATTGGCTTATGATACAATTTGTGCTAAATGAGTTGCATAAATGACGGCAGAACTAATTATCAGAAGATACATGAATTCATTTATATCTTCGTGAAGGGCAATTGGTGCAAAGCGAAGGGGTGCCAAGTACAACAGAAGTGCGTCATAACACATCGTAAAAATAGAAAAATGCTATAAAAATAGCCGCAGAAGCAGAAAAGAATTCTGTACACGAGTAATAAATAGAAAATGATAAGCTAGGCGACAAACCGCAAAAAGGGAGAAGTGTAATAGGAAAGTAAAAAAATAGTAGTAAAAAGTAGCTATTGTTTGTAAATATTGTAAATAATAACAATAAGTCAAATATTGCTTGCACAGCTTACTTAAACTTGCACCGGTACGTATGTACATATTTCCTTTTGATTTGTATATTAAAAGCCGCCGCCTAGCAGCCAGATATGGAACTGAGTTGGGTGCTCCCGAAGTGCGCTGCATGAAAAGCCTTACATACTATGTCTGTATGTGTATGTATAGATGTAAAGAAAATATGTCACCGCTACTATCGCAAAGAAAAATGAGATCAAGCAGTGAAGCGCTTAGAAAGCCAACCACCTCGACCAGGGACGGACAAGCGGAGATACGTTCAACTGACGGTGAACAAAAAATCAACAACGCGATCAATAGAAGCAACGGTGCAGGATGCCAATGAGAAAGCGACGCTTGATTGGACACTGAAACGAAGTCACAACAATGTTACTGATAACCTTTTCTTTTCAACACAGATAACCCGCATAGATAATTGAATAAGAATGCGCAAGCAAAAGCGAGCTCCTCACAGTTGATGCCTGGCTGGTTGGTTGGCTGGCTGGCTGAGAGCGCGACTTGTGGGCTGAGGTTGAGGTGGTGTGGGTAGCGCTGAAAAAACCGTTGTTTGGATTAAGCGCGCTGAAAGACTGAATAGCTGGTACTCTTAGTGGCGGGCTAACTATTGTTGTTGTGGTTTTAAAAAGCGATAGAGCGTACCGCTGAAAGCCTCTATTAGTTTTTACTGGCTGTGTGTGTGTGTGTGTGTGTGTGTGCATGTAAATTTATATTTTTTTCGCTTAAGCGTTTGGCGCGCGAGTGGGCAGTAGATTGAAATTTATTGCATCGTAAATTGACAGCAACATGTGAGACAGTTTTTGTGCTCCCTTTCCATAGCTCACATAACCCGCTTTGTCTAGTGTTAGGAGGAGGAGGTGGTGGTGTTGTTGTTGTTGTTGTTGCCGCTGCTGCTGCTGCTGGTCTTTCAACGCCCTAACAATATTTGCTTTATTCCTATAAGTCGACAATTTCCGACATTCAATGGTTTGTCGGTTGGAAGTATTTGTTTATGAGTGAGTGAGGAAGCGTAATATCGGAAATTGTAAAGACATGCAAATTGACAAATACAGACGCACATACCATGTACATGAGTGCATACATACATATAAAGAGGCATGTGCACACTTCTGTTGGATAATTCTAGACAATTCATTTCAATTTCTCTGTGGCATTGATACAAATTTTAAAATATTTAGTTCGAGCATGTAAGAAGTCTGTATGACGATGCGTTAAAATCAAAATTTGGTTACTACATTTGCAAGCCAAACGTTCTGAAAGCAAGTCGAATATCTCAAATTAAAATAATGAGTTTCAATAGATTATGCTTGCTATTTATAGTGGGATATACATATGTACATACATATATATGTATGTAAACCAGTCAGAGATAGTTTTAAGTAAATAACTTGATTGTTTAACAAAAAAGTGCAAATAAATCTACTCTCCAAAAAGTGGAGACTTTTACATTTTCAAAAAAAAAATAACAATTCGGATTTCCTATTTCTCTTCATCTAAATTAACCAATAAATTATCCACTTGGTTACTCTTTACGAAGTGTAGACTTCTTAATATTAGTAATATCATACAATTTAAAATCAGTATTCAAATTAAATTAAGATGATATAAGATACTTATGTAGATACATATGTGTGCAGCAACTCTTCACTTACTCCGAAATTTTCGTGAGTTCAGTTTAAGCCATTAATACATAAATATAATTATAGGTTTTGAGTGCCTACATACAAAGGGGCATATGTATGTACACTTGAGTTGGATAATTTTACACAATTCATTTCTCTGTGGCATTGATACAAATTTTAAAAGAATTCGACTATGTATGTATGTACATACATGGTATATACATATGTATGAGAATGCTTTGTACTGTGTACATAGCCTGTACATATGTATGTATGTATGTACTATGTCAAAGATATATTTAAGTAAATAATTAACATTTTTAACAAATTTAATTGATCAGTAAGCTATAAACCTTAGGAAATATGTATGTATGTTTGTATGTGGTAAATATACATAAGATAACATAATTCTACAAAAGTGGATACTTTTAAACGTTCATTAAAACCCATAGATCATATCTGATATTAGTGTCTTAAATACAATAGAAGTCAAAATGTGCAATTAAACGAACTCTCCAAAAAGTGGAGACTTTTACATTTTCGAAAAAATTAACAATACAGATTTCCTATGTCTCCCAATCCTAAATGAACAAAAAAAATATCTATTTGGTTTCTCTTTACTCTTTACGCAGTGGATATTTAATTTTAGTAATATCGTACAATTTTAAATCAGATTTAAAATTAAATTAAATGGATATAACATATAAACTACGCATTTGTATAACGGTAATAAAATTAAAAACTGTTACCTATGACGAAAATAAGGATACAAACAAAAACAAAAGTTAACAATGCATTTGGGTGAAATTTTGAATAGTGTCAAAATACGTAAAGCCACGTGTGCTCACAGAATTAAGCCAGTGGAGGTTAAGTAAAGAAACTAATAATTAATTATAAAAGTTATAAAAGTTAAGCACAAGGTAGTCACTTTTAAATTATTTTGAACAGGTTTTCGGATAATTTAAATAATTGTTTCGTAGGTATGGGGAAAAATAAAAGTTCAACTCCACAGGAAAGAAAAATTAGATGGGAATGCTTTCAAAGGCATAAAAACGTCACAAAAGTAGCAGAGCTTCTGACTTTTTCGAGAGGAAGAGTTAAGAATGCACTCAGACACTTTAAAACAAAGAAGACTTTTGAGAATTTGCCGCGTATAAAGCCGAGAAAGACCACGTGTTACGATGACAGAAAAATTGTTCACATGAGTAAGGTGGATCCTTTTATGACTTCTACTGAAATAAGGACTCGAATGGAAGAGAACCATGGCGTAAAAGTTTCAGCGCAAACCATCCGGCGGCGTTTAAAAGAAAATTCCTTAAATGGGCGAATCGCACGAAAGAAACCTAACGTGTCCAAAAAAAACATTGCAAGAAGACTCAGCTTTGCAAAGAAACACCAACAGAAAGACGCAAAATTCTGGGATCTAGTGGTATGGAGCGATGAATCCAAATTCAATGTCTTCGGAAATGATGGCAGACCCTATGTAAGGCGACCCCCATTAACTGAATTGAACCCAAGGTATACTAAGAAGACTGTGAAACACGGAGGGTCTTCTGTAATGGTGTGGGGATGTTTCACTGCATCTGGCGTAGGCCCAATTGTTAAAATAGATGGAAAAATGACAGGTGTTATGTATAAAGATATCATTGCGGAGCATTTGGATGGGGACTACGCTGATGATCTGCCGTTAGCTTGGATTTTTCAGCAGGATAACGACCCCAAGCACTGTTCCAGGGTAGTAAAGGACTGGTTTGCGAAAAAGAAAATAAATTGTTTGGAGTGGCCGGCTCAAAGCCCCGACTTGAACCCCATTGAAAATTTATGGGGCATTATTAAAAGGGCAGTTTCTGCTAGAAAACCGTGTAATAAAGCAACATTGTGGGCAATGATACAGGAGGAATGGGGTAAAATTACACCGGACCAATGCAAGACATTAGTCCGAACAATTAGCAGTCGCTGTAGGGAAGTTATTTTGCAAAAGGGTTTCCCAACAAAATATTAATCTAGCTATGGTAAGTTTTTGACACGTTAATGTCGAATTTCTTTTAACTACTACCACTTTCTTATAGGTGCCTTAATTATATGAAATTTCATCACCATGAAGATATTTTTATTTTTATTTTTTAATGCGTAGTTTGTTGCATATTTGTAAGTTTAAACAATGAAATAAAACTAATTTCCTTTCTTAAAATGGTAATTGTAGTTTTAATTTGCCTTGTTTAAATGAATTACCATGCCACGTTGGTTTGGTCATACGAGTGGCCTAATTGTATGAGCACAACTGTACATACATACATACATACATATGTACATACATATGTACATACATATGTACATATGTATGTATTATCAGTTTAAGCCATGAATCCATAAATTAGAATTGAAAGCTTAATCTAAAGCTGAGGTTTCTAAAATGTAAACGAACATGTTAATTTTTACTATGAAACTTAGTGATAAACATATTTTATAAATCAATTCCTTTCTCATGTTTTGTAGTTGACATTTCGCATATTATTACTTTCTTTTCTAGAAATAATGTTGCCCTCTTAATTTTTCTTAGCCATTGCACAAAGTAGTGTGATAAATTCTCAAGATATTGCCCTCTGACGAAGAAAGAGCCCAATATTTTCCACTAATATAGCAATTTTGCAGGGAAATTCTTTCAAAAAAAGAAGACATTGTAAAAGTCAATAAATTTAGTTTTAAATGCCTATGTAATGACGCCAGTTAAAGGTAACAAGCGAACCGAATTTCTTCGATACCAGCATTAGTAGCATTAAATTAAGGCGTGTTGTTGGAAAACGAAAAACAGCCATCTTTATTGATTCCTTGGAATTACATTTTAAATAATAAGTAGCAAAATATGTACTAATGGGAAGTCTCCAAAAAGTGGAGAAGTGAATAAGCCGCCTCTACTAACTTATTATAATTGCATTTTAAGCAGTAAATATAAAAAAGTGTAGTAATTACTGAATTGAGAAGTCTCCAAAAAGAGGAGAGTTTACTGTTACAAGATTTTTGAAGTGAAAACTTCTTTAGTATCGAAGTGACTACAAAATTTATGAAACGAAAAAGCGACATTGCCCGCAAAAACAGGTTTTGTGTGTAGCAGCAGCGCGACAGCCGACCGCTTGCACGTACTACGAGTATAGGCATTGCGTGAGCAGAGCTACGCCATTAGATGGCAAATATATGCTGTTGTTGTACTTTGTTTTGTTTTTGCTTAACTAGCTTGCTATCGACTTAAGCGTCTGCTTGCTTCAACACGCGTACGTATTTTGTTTTTGCAAGCTCGCTGGAATTCGGCACTATGTTTGTGTGTCTCGCTGCCGCAACTTATGCAAATAGTGAGCCGCGGCGATGCTGTTGTATGCCAACTGAATGACGATCGATTTTGATCCGTTAGTTTATATTTTGCGCGATGCGCTTCTACGAATTTTGTTTTGGCCAATACAACAACAAAATACATGTACAGTTTTAAGATGTTGACGCTGAATTTGTGTATTCGAATTATTGAATGCTTCAATTATTTTTGTCGTAGGTCAAGATTTATGTGATGCACAAGCAGTTATCGAGAATTAGTATTAATACGTGTTTGTGCGCGCATGCTCAATTGGTGCAAAGCTTCAGAAAAGGCTTCACAACAACCGTGGCGTTTTGTATACTTAAGTGTACGTATTATAAGTTTGTAGGGGTTTTTCATTATTTTTAAAACAAAATTCTTCAAATATGCCGAAAACAAATTCTGAAATATGTCGCGATTATCGAAACAAAAAAAAAGAAAACAAAATTCGAAAGATACCAAAAAGTTCAACGGAACGTGTTCGGGAATTTCGTGCCCGCCGAAAAGCGCTACTGAATGTGGAAAATTATACCTCTATTACGCATAATGATGATTTTACTGTTGAAAATAGTGAAAGTGATCAACGTAAGTATTCAAATATTTTCGAATCAACAAATTTTGTCCTAATACGCACTGCTTCTACGTCAGATGAATAATCACCGAACATGATGTCTATAACCTCATTCGTTACTTTTTTTCAGATATTTCCATGGATATCTCAAATGTGCAAGATTACGTATTAAATGAAAATGATATTGCGAATAATGATTGTGAGTACTTGTATGTAGATTTTCATAAACTTAAAAAAAGAAAGATGTGCAAAAAAATTAATTAAGAGATAAATTTCATTCCATTATAAAATAAGTTGAAATCTATAAATGTTATCGCCAAATTATTAAATTTAAAAACTTTTTAATTATCTTACTTTTTTCAAAATTAAAACTTGATATTAAACTTAAAAATTTAAATATAAATGAAATAAAATAATTTAAGAAAAGTGTAATATCTCGTGTTACGATATTTTTCAGGTATCCTTCAAGTGAATCAACAACCTGCAACTCCTCACTCACAATTTCGTCAAAATAGAGTTAATCATGAAAAATTTCGAAACAAATTTTGTGACAACATGTTTGGTTATACGTGCTCCGTTTGTGAACGATTGTGGTTCCAAAAAGATTTGAAACCACCACGTGCTGAACATGAAGACCTTCTACGTGTAATAATTGAAAACTATGATACAGATATTTCACTGTGCAAAACGTGCTTTCAATCAATCGAGAGAAAAGTAATTCCAACCATGTCCAAATACAACGGATTTAAGTATGAAGCGACACCTGCATTTCTACCACCACTGGATTTAATTTCTGAAAGGCTTGTCTCTCCGCGGACCCCTTTCATGCAAATAAGACGGTTGCGACACGTCCATGGGCAATACGGAATTTATGGCCAAATTATTAATGTACCTGTCGATGTCGACAATATGGCGAAACATTTGCCTCGAAATATTGATGATGATCATTGCATAAACGTTCATATCAAGAAAAAGAAAATTCACAAATCAAGCTACTTAGTAGGACTAGTAAATAAACGGACACTTCGCACTTGGCTCCAGTACTTGCTTAAAACTCCTCTTTATTTATTTTACGATATTAAAATTAATGAAAGCTTTTTCAATGACGACCATACTACTGTTGAAATTAATCGAGAAGAAATAAGTGGAGATATACCGATTGAAGACAGTCTCACTGCACAACAACATACTTTGATGTGGAATGATGATGAATATTTACGGATTGCACCTGGAGAGAATAGTCTTCCGAAAAGTATAATTTTTGATGAACATGCTGAAGAACTTTCTTTTCCATCGATTTTTTTGGGTAATTTCCGATCATTCAGAGAGGGAATAAATGTAACACCATTTACAATTGCGACTAGTGAATTACGGAGAGCAGACCGGCGTGGAGTTACTCCATATCATTTATTGTACGTAGCTATGAAAATTATGAGGTTAAGAATTCGTGATTCTCTTACTATCGCATTCAAGCATGTGGGAAAACATACAACTGTTACAAGGCACCAAATTGAGTCAGAAGAATACATTAATAACTGCATCGAAACAAATTTGGCTTTTTTGCGATCAGTACCAAATTCGGTGTGGTATTGGAGCGAACGAAAAAGATCTTTTTGCGATGATTCGACAATTAGGGAAGCCTACGATGTTTCTTACTTTGAGTGCCAATGAAATTGGATGGAACAGCTTACTACAATTGCTGTATAAATTAAAAAATAATAATAGAGCAGAAATTTCAGCAGAAGAAGCTGCGTCGCTGGATTATATAACTAAGACTACACTCGTCAATGAAGATGCTGTGACTTGTGCAATATATTTCAATAAGTTAGTCAATATACTATTGACTATTCTACAATCGAAGAAAAATAGCCCATTTGGAAATCATTATGTTGTCAACTATTTCAAACGGATCGAATTTCAACATCGTGGTAGTCCTCACGCACACATTTTGTTGTGGCTGAATGATGCTCCAGTAGATGCACTTGGTAGTGACAAACAAAATGCAATAAAGCTGATCGATCAATTGATATCAGTTTCTTCAACAGAAGCTTCTGGATATATTCGTTTGCAAACTCACAAACATACATTCACCTGCTACAAAAAAATTAATGCCAATCAACCTCAGAGATGTCGATTTGATGCTCCATTCATGCCATGTAAATTCACAACGATTTTAAAACCAATGCAGAAAGATTATCCAGGATATGCCAGCTATGCTAAACGGTATAAACAACTACAAATCAACCTCGAAAACAATGATTTTGAAAACATCGAATCTTTTTATGAAAATAATCAAATTTCTTCTGATGAAGATTACTTTCACATTCTTGAAGCTGGTATTACTAGACCGAAAGTATTTTTAAAACGACAACCAAATGAAAAATGGCATAATCCATTCAATCCTTTTGTTCTCAATATATTACAATCTAATACAGACATGCAGTTCATTATCGAGGAATACTCTTGTGCCGCATACGTTGTTGAATATGTTAATAAAACTAATAGAGGTATTAGCAACTTACAACGTCAAATTCTTGAAATAATGCAAGAGCATCCTGAATTTGACATAGTAGAAATAACAAGAAAAATGAGTGTAAATATGCTCAACACTGTTGAATTGACAAGCCAAGAAGCGGCTTGGTATTTACTTCGTGAGCCTATGTCCAAAAGTTCAGTATCTGTAGTTTATATCTCCACCGTATGGCCTATTGAACGACAGCGTATTAAACGAACACAAAAAGAATTAGACGAACTAAATACCGATGAGAACTCAACAAATATATAGAAACAAAACTGGTTTGACAAATATGAACAGCGGCCCGAAGAATTAGAAGAATTATCACTCGCACAATTCGTTGCAAACTATACTAAAAATTCACAGGGAACGTATATACATACGTAGAAGGCAACAACGAATCATTCGATATAGAAACTATGACATAGCTTCAGATTACAATGAGTATAAAAGAGAAATGGTGACTCTGCACATTCCATTTCGTAACGAAGAAAACGACATTCTTGAAGATATGAAATTTATAAGGATTTATGACGAAAATGAACATCTGATTTTGGAACGTCGTAAAGAGTTCGAATCTGACTTAGACATCAACAAAACTATTGAAATTTGTCGAAAACTATGTCGTGAAGATGATCAAGTGGGCGATGACGACGAGGTCCATGATGTTGCTACCAGATTTCCGGAAGCCAATCCATTTCAAGCACTTTATGATAATCCAGATTCTAGCGTGAACAATGATTTACGCTTAGCGACTCTTAATAAACTCGGTGCCATTGCCAAACGTAAAGAAAATCTTATGCCTAATGAACAATATTATGAGTTGATGAAAATGGCAAACCAAGAACAGAAAGATCTTTTGATGCATGTCATTCACAATCTTCAGTTAGAAAATCCCTCTATGTTGCAAATATTTTTCACTGGTCCTGCTGGATGTGGTAAAACGTTTGTGATCAGACTTTTGATGGAAATTTATAATCGTTATTCGAATAACGATGGATTTTGCAACGCTTATATCACATGTGCTTCAACTGGCAAAGCGGCGGTGGCTATTGATGGGACAACGATACACACGGCACTTAAGATAAGCCTTTCGAAATTGCTTCCTTTGTCAATTGAAGTAGCACAACAATATACATAGATCACTGTTCAAATATGTTCGCATATTAATTATCGATGAAATCAGTATGATTGGAGCAGAGTTGTTGTCGCAAATAGATTCAAGATTGAAGCAAATTACCGGTAATTTTCAAGTTAATTTTGGAGGATTAGATATAATCTTGATCGGTGATCTACGTCAACTACCGCCGGTTCGCGCTACTCCGATTTACAAGCAAATAAAGCGACAAATAGCGGGGCCAACACTTTGGCGAGGGTTGAAATTCTTCGAACTGCGCGAAGTAATGCGACAGACCAATCGGACTTTCTCAACAATATTAACAAAAATTGGTGATGGGCAGCTCTTAGACGAGCACGAGTTGCAATTAATTGAATCACGGTTCTACTCTGAAGAAGAGGTTGAGAGAATTTGTCCCGATGGTATACGATTGTTTTTAGATAATCATTCAGTTGTTGCATATAATAATAAAGTTTTGAGCTCCGCTGTCGAAAAAGTTATTTCAGAAGCAACTGATGTATATATAGGTTGCAACAATATTGAACAGCAAGCATCTATGCGTCAAAAGTTACACAAAATGTCAACGATTGATACAGGAGGTTTGCCTTATGAATTGACATTAGTTACCAATAAATCATACATCATAACAACTAATATCGACGAGTCAGATGGATTGGCGAATGGTGCGACGGGAAAATTAGTTTATATTGAATATAATGACATAGGAGAAATTGGTCGTTTGTGGCTAGAATTCTCTGGTTCTCCTAAGACTGGCGAAAAAATCAAAAGAAAAGCCGCGGCAACAGCACAAAAGCACAATATTTCTTCACTGACAGTACCAATAGAGCGAAGAACATCGTCTGTATCATTAGTACCTAATAAAACAGTAATTGTAAAACGTAACCATTTTCCACTGGTGTCTGCTTGTGCGACAACGATTCATAAGTCCCAGGGAGGTACATTTGGTGAAATAGTATATGAATATGACAAATCGCATGCTCAGCAGCTCCTGTACGTCGCTCTATCTCGAGTAACGTCGATTGAGGGCCTACATATTGTATCAAAACAAAATGATAGAAAATTTTATCACGGTCGAAGAGCAACAGTATCCACAATTGAATTGCGAGCTGAGTTTCAACGGTTGAGCTTGAATCGGCTAGAAACTGTTGAGCAACTATGCTATGATTTTATAAACACAAGGAAAGGATTATCACTGTATACATTTAACTGCCAAAGTTTAGGAGCTCATGTGCAAGATCTTCAGCGTGACAGAATAGCATCGTCGTCGAATTTTCTTATTCTCTTCGAGACGTGGATGCTTGATGAAAACACCGTAGATATTTTGAATTTTGACATTGTAGTTAAGTATAAAAGGCCACATAAGAGGGCCGGTGGAGTTGCAATCTACCATAATTCGAATGACGGAGCCCGTTCTGTTACTCCACAAATGGAACTGAATGCAAAACAGGAATTATTATCAGTTCAGCTTTCTAATGTGGGAGAAATATGTGCATGCCAAACCAAATTAGAAACTAATATTTCAGTATTAATTGTAGCTATATACATATCTCCCAATCAATCAATAAAAGCAGTTTGTGAATTTATATATGAAAATTTAAATAAATACACACCGGAAGTATCTCGAGTCTTTGAAAAAGATTACGATAAAACTCCATTGATTCTATGTGGAGATTTTAACATAAACTTTGCATCGGATACAGCGATTCCGTTGATAGAGTTTTTGAACGAAAAATTTAATTTGAAAATGTGCAGCAATCGCACTGAATCAACAACAAGATCTAAAACAGTAATTGACGCAGTGTTCCAAAGATATATTGACCAAATTGAGACCAAAGTATTTATTTCATACTTTAGTTACCATAAGCCTCTTGTATCATTTATCGAAAATGTAAGCTGTGAGTATGAATAAATCTATGTAATAAATACGAATAAAATGTAAAATAGTTATCAAACTTTGTATTACTATGATCATTACTAAAGCCAACAAATATCCTCTTCCCAAAATTTTACATTCGTCTCATTAACTTGGAGCCAAAATTTTTGAAGGTTTCACTTCTACCACGTGTGAATTGCACACATGTATTTTTTTTTTTTTTATTTAGATACAATACTAGAAATTTTATGATTTCACCAGTAAATAGAGCTTAAATAATTTGAAAATAGAAACAAATTTAAAACAAAACTAAAAGTTCAATGAAAATGGAATCGTCTTATTTATTTTGTATAACAGATGAAACGGGTTCCAGATATATTTTAAAAACATGTAAAAAGACTACATAAAACTCTCTAAAAGTTCTAATATTTTTTATTGAGAATGATGAATTTCTGACACAATAATAATGGGACAATTTGATGTCGCTGCAACAGAAACCCTTGTTTTGCTACTCTAAAATCTTTCAGTAAAATTAATTCACTGAGAGAGCCGAATTCGTAAGTATGTTTCCTAGTTATTCGCGTTTCGACCGAAGCTGGAAAAAGTAGCAGCAGTTGTTTTTCCTTTTTATCCTCTTCACTGCATCTATTGTGGGGATTTGAACCTCAAGAAAGAAATCGGAAGCACAAATTTATTTAAAATTTATTTTGTTGACAATAAATTTATTTACACGTTTATGTAACTTGTTCACGAATTGATTTCAAATTAATTAATTCACTCAGAGTTGAACCACTGTTTTTTCTATGTACAATTGCGGATTACCACTTCGTACCTATATATGTACGTATGGATGTAGCTTTTTATTGTTTGGCACAACTCATTACTTAAAACCGTTTTTAGTTTATTGACATCAACTGTGACACCAATAGTTACCAATAACCCACAATGGGACCAAATTCAACACAAACCGAAAAAGATAAGGGAACAAAATGCAGGAAGTTGCGAATTAAGCAAAAGCGACAAACTTTTCCTCAATAAAAAATACCAAAACATAGAAATCAAAGCAAGAAGCAGCATCACAGTCATTGCATCTCTGAATGCAACACAATGCAAAGTTAATATGTATGTGAATATAGCAACATCACTACACTACACTACTTTCAACGACTTCACTTTCGGTTATTAAACTTTTTTTTTGATGTCATCTACAATACACTCCTTTTTGCTTACTAGAAGTGCACTATTTTGCCGCATTTGTCAGAGAAAATTATGCAGAACAATTGTTAGGTTGCAACAACAGCAAAGCTGCCAAGAGAAAGGATTTAAACAGAGCACAACGTAATGTCCCTGGTGGCTAAAAGATAAGAGGACGAATGGCTATGCTATTGGCAAGGATGCCAACTGTAGAATAACAACAATTTCAGCTGGCAACATTACCAAAGTTTGTCGATCCTTAACAGCGCAGCACTAAACCTTAAATTATGTAAATCGCGCTGTTTTGTGCCATGGCGTTGAGTGAGTTAGAGAGTATTTGCAAAAATAACTTTTTGCAGCAGGAAGAAGGATATATTGAGTGGTAAAGATTGAAGATTTTGCAAGTGATATAAGGAGGCACCGAAGAAAAGGCGACTGTATAAACAACTTAGCGCAAAGCTGAAGCCAAGGAATTGTCATTTATACGAAGATACGTACATATATATGGAAGTCTTACATACATACTTATATATACATAGATAAATAAGTTATCTGTAAGGAGATGTCGTTAAAGTGCAACAATGTAGCAATAGTTGCAGTATTTATTTTTCCACAGAGAAAGTAGATTTACTGTAGCTTGGTTACTGAAGCGCGAACAATTTTGCTTTTAAATTTCAGTTAAAATCGTTGAAAACAGCTTAAGCTATTATTGCAAAAATTATTCTAGAAATCAAATCGATGGAAAAGTTTCGCGATTCTTGCAATTGCTAATTTTTGGTGAGTATTTTTAGAAAAATATATTTTTATAAATTAAAGTGTCTTACAGTATCGAAAACAATAATAAAGTGCCCAATTGGGTCTTCTTGTACCGTTCACGAGAAGGTTTGAACCGAAGCTTGGCCCACGAGCCATGTGACGTCCAGAAGACTTTTTGTTCAAGTCATGTGGCCTCACGTCTTGATACGGTGACTCTCTCTATGGCTCGATCATACGAGGGCAGTTTGAAAAGTCGGTGCAAAATTTATCAGGCGTCTCCACTGAAAAAAAATTAGTGTTACCGTATTAGAGTACCAACCTTCAAACCATTAAATACGAAGTTTTCTGTCAATTAGTTTTTTGGCAACCATTCGGAGTAAACAACTTTTGTGGAAGAAATAAAAGCGAAACTTGATCAACATTTCCCGGACTCTTCCACATCAATTTGAATGATTTACAACCATTTTACCATCAACTAGATATTTTCACGATCTCGTTTTGAACGATCGAAGAGTGAAACTGAGCGAGATAGCGGACATGGTGAAGATCTCAACAGAACGTGTGCACGCTTTGCATGCACGTATTCTCCAGATTTGGCTCCCTGCGGATATTATCTGTTTCCAAACTTGAAGAAATGGCTCGGTGGTAAGAGATTTTTATCAAATGAGGAAGTTGAATTGGATACTGGCGCATATTTTGGAGACTTTGGCGCAGTCTACTATTTGAAAGGCATCAAAAAGGTGGAACAGCGTTGGACTTAGTGTGTCGAGCTGAAAGCAGACTAATTTGTTTTGTTAATTTTGTTTTCACTATTTTTGCACGCAGTTTTTAAATTGCCCTCGTAATTTATTCATTCCTAGCTTGGTGACCACCAAAGAACTGTAGTACTTCGGTTGAATAAATTGAATAGCCTAGAGTGTCTCTCGGTCATTAGATCTATGAGAACTCCGGCAACTGCAGCTATGGAGTCACTATAAGGATTAACTTCTTCCCATACTTACATATAGGCAACATCCGACTCAACAGATCAGCGATTGCGAATATTTAATGGTTCTCACAAGAGCTTAGTAACTTAAGATTTACACCAAGGAGAATTCCCGAGTTGAAATGGTTTAGAATCAGCAACGGAAGCACTAATGAAGTTTGTTTTGTTGTTTTCTGACCGGAATAATTGAACTAATGGAGCTCCAATCCTGGACCACAGATTGTACATTATTGTACAGATATACGGACCGGTTTTCAAACTCTTTACAGCTTACCTGCATTTCAGGCAGAGGTTATAGCGATCTTAACTATCGTCACTATAAATCTTGGGAAATGTATGAAGTGCAATTACTGGCGAGGAAAACACAATAATGTCACTGCGAAATTGGGGATGAGCTGACGAGGAGAAGATCATCCATCACTATCTTGGTGAACTGTTCTGTGGTCCCAGCTGGTCTACATCCAGAGGATGATACAAGACTGGGTATTGGCAGCGATGGGTGGTCTCAGGTAGGCAAAACCCTTCGGCTGCCCCTTTTACAGAGGAAAAGGTAACAAAAGACCTTCAAGATCTCAGTGTTCTATCGTTCTTAAGACGTTGAACTTTTATTATTGCCATAGTTAAAAACTAGGATGGAAGTATACATAGTTAGTTCTTTTCCAGGAATTGGATACCTTTTCAAATCCCTTTTTTGGGTTACTGAAATCATTGAAAAACTTCAATACTTCTGATAAAGTTAAGAATTCAATATCTAATGAACAGTTTGGTGTTAGTTCTGTTTTGTGGAGACTTTAGGTATTCAATACTCGGTATGTATTTTAGTAAAGCTGTGAAGTTAATGAAGCTAACTAAGCTAAATATTACTATTTTCATAACTCTCCAATACTTGGAGACTTATTATAAACTCAAATTTTTTAAAACCTAAATTTGTTGCCAAAAAGAACATTTTGTTTTAGCAATATAAACTTTTCCCAAATTATTGAAGAATTCTAGTTAGCTTAAATTTTTATCTACAATATTGTGAAAGTGCTAAGGAAATTTTATGGCCGCAAAAATCTGTGCGCTGTATTATTGCTCTATTAACTTAGAGTATAACGACTTTACCAAATTATTATTAAGTTCTTGAAGTATTTGTTGCTTTTCGCTTTTATAAAAATTTAGTGGCTTTATTGCAAGTGTCTGCTTTCCTTATTTTGGTTTTATTTAAATCAAGTTTCACTTAATTAACTCTGGTGCGGTGGCCACTCAGAAAATATGAAAACTTGAGTTTCAAACGCATATAGCTATGCATATAGGTATACATATGTGTACGTATGAATGTATGTAAGAATATTTGTATAGTCAATTCGTAGAATATGTACATATGTAATACAATAATGAAGCTTCGATTTTCCTTATTCAAATTCTGAGCGTAAGTGCACTTTTTTGAAATATTGGTGCAATTTTCAGATACAATCTGAATTGTATAAATTTTCATTGCTGTAGTTGTAAAAAAATACGTTACATATTTATTTATATAAAGCCAGTACTTGAAAACTTTTCCACTTGACCGGTTTCGTTAAATCTTTGTTGTCTGATTTGTTTTTCATGATATTTTCACAATTCTTGCCACCATTGAATTCCATTCGTACGATGTTTTATTTATTTTTTGTTCAATATTTGGTTTGCCAAATTGTCTAAGGTTTTCATACTGGATTTTAGTTTGGTTGGTAGTATTTTCTATGCCATTACTATTGATTGAGTTTCGTAAACAAATGCATTTGCTGAGTGAAGTGTCTAAACAAAATTCAAATGCTTCTATGCCGAAAATAATCGAGCGGAGTGGAAGCGAAGTTTTTTGTTAGGTGATGTAAATAAATGGTCAATCCTGCAAAACCAAAAAATTTTAAAATATTAAAATGTAAATTCAATCACAGGATGCTTAAAATTTTTGAAATCTTTATATTTAATTTGGATTCCATTCAATCAATTTGGACTTAAATGTAGATTTTTCTTATGCCTTGTTTAATTTAAAGTTAAGTTTTACAATATAAATACATAGAAAATCAAGGACCATTATATTTTAATGCGTGATGTTTAATCAATGCTGTAGGAATCTTTAACAAAAGAAAAATTCTAAATACACTCCTTAAAAACATATTTTTAGGCCTAAATATTCTGTGATTATTATCGGGTGTAATCTTAAGTATCCACAAATTGGAGACTCAGAAAAAATCTGACAAGTACTTTCTGTTGGTCAAAAGAATTCATATCAACTTATAGCAAGTAGCTGTTGAAATAAAAACCAAGTCTCCACTTCTCGCAGGGTAACCTAAATTCCAGATATTATAAAACTAATATTGGGGAATTTGGGTATTTTTAGGTCTACGCGAATTTTCACGTCGTGACGTACTCTTTAATATAATTTCGTTATTATTTTCATGTCGTGCAACGCACATTTGAGTTCAGTCTGAAGTCTCCGAAAATTGGAGACTTAGAAAAAACATGGCCAATACTTTGTGTTGATCAAAGTAGTTTATATAAACTTGTTACTGAAATAAAAACTAATTCTCCACTTATTGAAGATTAATCTACATTCTAAATATCATCAAGATTGGGAGAGTTGGACCTATGCTAACAGTTTATTTTCGAGCGCTAACAAAAAGTCTCCACTTATTGTAGAGTTAAGGTTAAGCATATATTGAATATTTTTTTGTTTGAACCTAATGCCTTTCTACTTTGCAATAAGCGCGCGAAAATCGTGCGACTGCCTTAATGTCACAACGGGTCATGCCAATCATTTTCTTTTGGGTACATTTATTGACCGTTCACTTGAATTGTGACAACAAATATTTGCATATGTGCACATAGGAAACTAAATCAGTAACAAAAACCTAAAATTGACGACTGAATTTAAGTGTATTTAGAAAAGTATTTTCCAATGAAACTTCACACTTATACTGCCTACACAAAAGTCAAGTGAAGGTCACACAGAGATGAATGCATATACATTTTACCTCCACTTTATTTTTATACATCGCTTTTATTTTCACAGTTTTTTAACACCTTCACGCAAACACCAAAACTAGGTACAATGTATTTAGAATGCAAATTTATGAGGAATACAATAGAAATATAGAGGGCATTTCACACCTTTGCGCTAAGCAGCAGTTGAGTACATAACACTGACTTTCACTTTGTTAAGAATGCAGTGAAGTGACGGAAGTTTGACATTTGTTTTCAAGGTTAAGGTTATTTTATTGTACTATAAAATTGTAAATCATTTGGCGATGGTCGTAAAATTGAAAAGGAAGTACTTAAATAAGAGTTTCGAAAATATCTGCATATGTACTCGTGGAAAGTTTCAAAATAGATGACGAAAATATTTTTAATGCAACTTGTTCTTTCTCTCAATATGTGCCGCTTATTACTTTTTACGGAATCTAGTTAAAATTTTAGCATTTTCTCTTATTCCATTCCCTACGTCATTCATGCCATATCACATTGACCCTAATTTCAGCGTCACATTTATTTGCCAATTTTTTACTTAAATCATTGGTTGTGAAACTTCAAATTTAGTCCCTTGCACTGCCTTCGGCACTAAATCACTTAAAAAGCAGTAAATTCTCATAACATCGATTTCGAACTGTGAAACGAAATGAAAGAAATATATTTGCATTATGTTTGTATGTATTCGCATAAAAAAAAAAACAAAATAATAATATAGAAATCAAAGGCAATGAATTGCAGTGATTTTCAATAAAGTATTGCACGCAAACAAGCCACAAATCAAATAGAAATCCCGCGCGCTTCATAAAAACCAGAGTAGGGTTGCCACTAGGTACCGCCTTCAAAGTGAAGTCAACGCTACGAAGGAATTTACTGGGATTTACTTAAACTTTTTCATCTTTCTTTATACCGCTTTGCACTCAATAAATTTCAATCAAAGCTCAAAGCCCTATGCGCTAGAGAATTAAGAGTAGAAAGGGAGAGAGTAAATGGAGAAATGGTGGCTGTTAAGGCAATAAGACCACAAACGAATTTGGAGGGGAATAGGTTTATATAAACTACTACTAGGACAGAGAAAATAGCGCAATAAAAGAGTTGAATAAAAAATGGGGAAAATTAAAGAAAACTCATTTTCTTAGAAAACTGAAATGAAAGCAAAAACCTCGGGAAGGATATTTGTTACTTACATGGGGAATAACTAAAGTTCGCTTAGTTAACTATAAAAAAGATACCAAAACATACCATATAACCGCATTGCCTTATACATTTCTTCATCGTTTTTAAATTGTTTTCAATAATTTCCATTTTTTTCAACATAATTCTCATGTGCATCTTTGAATAGAGTTAAGCCAGTTCCTGGTGCGATTCCTTGGGGTAACGTCCTTCAATTTATGGTCCGCGGGCGATACAAATATAGTACTGTATTGGCGGGCGTCGAGCCAAGGCCATCGTAATGTCGGTCTATCTGCCATAGGACTCCAAATTTCTCCCTCCTACGAGGGAGATCATGGACATCGTTCAGTACGCTGAGTGAGGTTTGGGTCTTTTAGTGGATTGAGACGGAAACTTACAGAAAACTATGTGGGCTAGCATGAAATGCAACTCTCCCGGAAACAATCTTTTAGACTTTATTCTGTCCACTGAAGTGGATATTCAGGGTTTATATTGAATTTTCGAAAATATTGGCCTTCAACTGAGCTAAATTTAAGTCATGAGTTGAAGACTTTTAGCGGCTTTTAAGACGTTCGTCACATTGTTTGCAACTAACTCCACTTAGTGATGGTTAGGGGAAAGAAAGAATGTACTCCTTTAACTTTGTTTAATTTTTGAATAGGCTGGTGTATACGACGAAAAATGAAAATAATGGCACTGTGATGAATGGAAGTTCCAACGATTCTATCACAGCAGCTTTCATATAGCTTTTATTAAATACTCGTACTATACTCTCTAATAATACTACAATATGATATTTTTAGGCTGGCTAAAAATTTACTCACCGAATTTTTCTTAGTCTCTCCCGTGCATGCACTGTAGGAAGGAAACAAGGTGCCAGTAGCAAGCTGCAGGCTGCTGCTGCGTTACTCGCACGACAATAAATATCAATTGAAATGCTGCGCGCTTTTGCAGTAAAAAATTTACTGCGATGCTTTGCTTACAAAGCTGATTGAATCGGGAATAGCTAAGAGGCGGGAGCGTTCAAGAGACGCCAACTGTTTTTCGTGGTATGCAGCCCATTTATGTAGATGAAAAGAATACAACACTTAGTTGGCTGTCGGTAAGCAGCACTTCCATACTACCACGCACTCACCACTCACTGCCCTTCATTTCCAACAACCGACGTACATAGCCAATAAAAAATCACGCCTTTGATGTTGTGCAACAAATCGAAAAGTTGCGCCAATTGACTTTTCTTATGTACATGCTAGTGCGCCTTGCCATCAGTGTTGCCGTTGGTAGACTAGAGGGGCAATTTTAACCTTTTTAAGCGCCAATGCTCTTTGACCCGACTTTTGGAATATTTGGATTTTTAACCTTTGCTAAAAAAAATGTTAACAGCACCGTACTAAGTAAGTAGTAAAAAATATTTGCTCTTGTAAAAAAATCGTCAGTTAAAACTTTTAAAAGAGTAAAAATTTGTGAAATGGGCTAACATTTTTTCGAAGGTTGAGCCTTTTCGTGAAATTGATTTCTCCTAGTTCACAAGGGCAAGAAAAATAATTTGGGAAGTTATAGCTATGAGCATATTGGGAAATTGCTTGAATTTTCTCTATTTTCTCGTTCCGATTTCTTCCGATTTTTTACCCATTTAAAAATTATTATATTTTCTTGCTATTTTCATTTTCTATTCCATCATAATATACAAAATACATTGCGCGACTTGAGAAAAACGCCAATAGCTTTCCTCTCATTGCATTGCAATGTGTTTTTTGCAAATGATTTATAATAAAGCCACAATATTAGACAAGTAATACAAAATACAAACAAAATGGTTGTAACTTTTACCAACAAAATTTTATAAAAAAATAAATAAACCTTCATAATTTTTAAGTGAGAAAAGAATTAAATTTCAAATGATTTCAAAACAACTACATATAAGCTATAACTCTCGAAATATTTCGAATTTTGAAATATTTTCAAAATTGTATTTTTTATCGTCGAATTGATTGAATTCGCTTGGTGAACGTTAAGTCAAAATGATGTGTTCGTTGTAAACCAACCGTCATTGGGCATATAATTTGTTAGTGTAATTTTTTTCGTATAACACCACCTCATATGAATTCTTTTAAATTTCATTGGACATGACGATGGGATTCTTCAACAAACAAAAAGATGTGGTGACCTTGGATTTCGACAATGACTACTTTGTTGCGACTTTCTGAAACTGCTCAATGGCAACTCTGCATGCCATCTTTAAAAAGCTGTAAACGTTTTTATTTTTGCACATTTTTTTTTCATTTCCTACTTTCCACTGCATTTGATTTGATTTTTGATTTTCCTTATTTCTTCGTATAGCTACCAATTGAACTTAGAACTCTCAAATAGAAATCAATTCGCACATTTGTTTCACACTTCTTTGCACAGGCAGTAGAAAATTTATAATCATTTAAAGCAAGTCATGTCTCTGCAGAGGATGGTTTCTTTCTAGAACTGCAGTACTGTATCCGCATGCGCGGTAAGGTTTCTGAATTTCAATTAACTACTTTTTAACGCGTAGTTTTTCAATTAAAAGTTATTTACAGCAAGTGTATGAGGTCGATAGAACAGGAAATGAGCGGCAACGGAGGAGATTTATTCGCAGCTTGACAATCTTTTAGATGGTGCGAAACCGGCCAATTGTGGATGTCAAACGTTTTACGAGTAATTATTTCCAGTTTATAATAAGTTTAAATACATTGGCACGAAAACTATAGTTTAGTTTTGTATGGATATAAAATAGATCATATAATTTATAATTTATGAACTTATCTTCACTTATCGAATGTAGAGCTGATTCGAAGATGCCGAAATACATTTGTAGCTTTGCAACGCTATGAAATTTATCAAATCGCCAAATGTTTGATGGGAAAACAGAATTAGTAGGATCTAGTTATGATTGAATATTTGCTAAAAGCGAACCAGTTCGATTCAATTTTGGTTCTCATGCAGGAACTAACTCTTCTGTGTAATTTCATAGGCGCTAAGCTCTTTTCTAAAATCAATTGGTTAAATTAATTCAAATGTATCACTCACCGTTCTTTAATCTGCAACACAAATTATTTCTGAAAAAATCAAAAAAAAAAGATAATGAGTGGTTTTATAAAATGTCAAAAATGTGTATAAATAAACATAATAGAAAAATAAGCTTCTTATACTTTTATTAATAAAATGGTTTTTAATTTTAATTTTTTTGGAACTAACTAAATATATAGGATTATATTGTGCTGAAATTATATTTAACGGGACTCCCTATAAATATTTATAATAACATGACAGAATATTAGCACAAGACCGGCGCCGGGGTATGGTTCGGAATTTCTGCCTTTCCGACTGCGCCCTCCGGCTCGGCAGGACTTTTCGCAAAGAAAATATAAGACTAGGCTTCCGCAGCTAGCTTCTACACCGCAGACATTAGAAAGAATTATTTACTAAAATTATATTACTAATGCTCTATTTTGTTTAAATAACAAGTTATCCATATAAATCCTTGAGAGCTATGAATGGATGGTGCTATAGAGAAAATATACATATTACATACGGTTATCTACATATACAGATGGTTCCAAGCTAAGCGGATGAGTAGGCAGCGAGATTGACTCCAACGATCTCGCTCGGTGAGCTTTCGCTTTCCGGACCACTGTAGCGTTTTTAAAGCAGAGCGGAATACAATAGAAGGCTGCAGGTGACTCTCACCATCCATTTTTAAAAACACAACGTCACTATATATTCGGGCAGCCAAACTGCTATTAAAGCTCGCAAACTCAACGGAACAACATCTAAAGTGACCAATGATCCGTACAGGTTGCAAGTGCCCCTGGGCATAGATACATTCCCGAGAATTGAATAGTGAACGACCAATTTGCAAGGAAAGTGCCTGAAATATCTCCTATACCCAACATATGACAGTATCTGTCATACAAGATACAAGTTTGACCAAAGGTCGACGTGAAGCTATTCAAAGCTTTCGTTCGCCTTGCCAGCTCCTCTATCGGACTAATAGTTGAAGTAACTACTGGACACTTATGGGGACATATAGAAAGAGTTTGAAATACCCAACAATAGATTTTGGTCGGAGCAGCGGGGATGGACTAAAAGGAAGTTGAGAGCATTGACCACTATCTTTGCCCCTGTCCTCCTATGGGCTGGACACAGAACCAATTTTTTTATAAGCACTTTTTGGTTTGCTTTGCCGACCTGAACACATCCAACATTAGGATAGGAAATACTACCATAAGCTTTTTCTTTGTCTTAAGTGAGACCTTGCATGGTGGCAACCGCTCTACCCTAACCTAACTTAACCAATCTAGGACAGAATGATTCCGAGGCTGAGAGTATATTTTGAATAACTAGGTAAGTTTTAATAGATTTGTTGTAAATTAAATATATAAAAAGTGAAAAAACGGAAGTTCATTGTGGCGTTGAATTATACCAAACAAATATTTGTCAGAGAATGTTTTTTTTTTATTGTGATTGCGTGCAACGTCTAAATAAATGGTATTCTTCGATGTACGCTAGTAGATTCGCTGCTACGACTGACGCTTTGCTGTACTTGCGGCTCTGCGCTGTCCCGCTATTCGGCGGTCTCAAAGGAATGTAAACGATACATCGATGTTTATGTAACAAATCTAAAAACATCGATGGGACTCGGATGAATGTTTCACATCGATTTTTTCCCCCAAAACTTATTCCAAAACTTTTAATTCTATTCTACATTATACCTAAGTTCAAATTACTACATTTAAAAGATGATTTAGCAAAAATAAAACCGTCTATAATTTAAATGGTATTATAAGATCTTTTAGTATTAAGACATATCATAAAAATCTATCGTGGCGACTGCAGTTCCGAGTGAAGAGCTTTTTTTTAAAGCAGGAGCAACTATCACGCAGCAGCGTAACTGTTTGACATGGAAAATACTTCCCAAATTGTTGTTTTTAAATTCTGTGCTAAATAAACAAAATTTTCTTTCGAAATCCTTGTGTTTCTGTTACTTATAGGGCTATATATTTCTCGGGAATTTACTAACAAACATTTTTTTCTAACACTGTGAGTTGTCATTGAAATATTTAAAAAAAATTTCGATGGAAAGAAACATCGACAGTAAAAATATCGATGAAAAAACACTGATACATCAAACTATCGATGTTTTCTTTACGATGTTTGCAACCCTAAATGTGATGAGAATGAGGACGTTTTCGCGTCCACTTGGTAGAGATTTGATACAGAGAAACAAACCAGAAGGGGGGACGTTTTCTGATGTCGAGTTGGAGTACCAAACGAAAGTCGACTACTAATTACTACTATGTTTTAGATTACTACTACTAAGTACTTCGAAACCTTATTACTACTACTAATACCACAACTACTTATTACTACTACAACTTACTACAAACGACTACTATCACTACTATACCCATATTTAACATTCTATCTATGTATAATTAAAAAAAAGCGCTTCCACTTTTGTGAAATTCTGCAACTTTCTTCGCTCCTTTTTCAGAATGATAAGATACATTCGAAAGCGAAAATAATACTTCCTAAGCCTGTGATGCGTATGCGTACGTTTTCCATCGACGTTCTACGTAAATATTTTAAATGCAGCACTGTACTACCCAAACGAACTAGATTCATTATTTTCCAACACTTAAGTGCATCTCAAATAACAGAGACAGACACTTAATTTTCTATCAACAACAACTCGCCATTACTTACTTTCAATTGATTTTCACCATTTATCAAGTACGCCAATCAAATTGCAAGTGTTAGCAAAACTAGAAAAATAAAAAAATAAACAAAAAAACAACAAGTTATACTCGTAAAAGCCAACAAGAGGCGTCAATAATTGCAATCGCTGCCAAACAACAAATAACACAAATCATTCATCAATTTTTACGATTAACAAGTTTTTATTGGCGAATGCAATTTAACAGTTAGACTCCATAGACGAATGGGAAGTAGCAGGGTGTGAGCAGTTCAGTAAAGTCGACTTGTTTAGTTACTGCAAGTATTAACCGCACTGCTACAGCAACAGCAACTTTGTGCGTCAGCAATGCTATTTTCTTAGAAACAAAAGTAACAACAATAATGGCAAGTCTAGTCCACCACTTAACCGCAAAAGCGACTACGACCGCTAGGCAGGAAATCGATTCTGTGGCTACGTAGATGAGAATATCTGAGATTGACTATTTGGCGCAGCGACAATCTTACCGTGTAACAGGCAAATTGACGACATTGCGCTATGGGAGTTGGGTCTAGCTGTGCAACAACAACGTCACCATTCGACATTTTGCCAATTGCGGGAAAACATTTGCCCAAGTGGTTTTCCGTTGACGCTCAATGCAAGCGCTTGTAAAATATATATGAAATGAAATTCAAAAATTATTCCTATGAATATGTCAATATGAGTGAGTTGCAAATACATAAATATATATACATACATACATACATATATGTAGGTACGTGGATATGTTTTGCATTTACAATGTTTTTTTTTCTGTGGTACCATTTCTTGTTTTCCAATTTTCCCTTCCATTATGCGCGTAATGGAGGGCAAAACCACAAAACGGAAGTGGAGTTTGTGCGCATGTGTCAATTACATGTCAAATGGCAACTCAATGCAGTGCTTTTTATTTAATGGATTTTTGCTACTTTTGTTACCCATATGAATTTTTTTTAGATTTGCCTCCCCAAACAAACGCTGCAGGAAATGAAGCTGTTTCCGTTGTGAAACAAATTTTGCGAAATTATTTGATTGGTGAAAAATGGTTGGTGTGTGCGATCGTGAAAAATAAATATTTGCGGTAAAAGGAATTTTAAATTTATTCATGTGAAGACTAAATATGATAAGCCCTTTTTGAGTTCGAAGTCGAACAGAGTTGGAAATCTAAATATAACAGACAGCTTTTCTTTTCTACCAATCCGGTGGTTTTCAAGTAAACATGTTTTTATTTATTTATTGAAATTTCTTAACATTTATTTATCTGAAGTCAAATATTATCACCACACCTCGGATTCACTTTTTACAAAAAATACATTTTAGATAGGTAAGAATATGGTAAAAAGTAAATCTTTTTCTATCGAAAATCAAATTAGATCTGGTACCGCTATTGTAAAATCCAACCATACTACAGAGCAGCTAAGTTAATGTTAATTAATAAATATAGAAAGCCACTGCGACATTTAATTCCAGTAGCACAGACTGCGCCGTTCCACGTCACTGGATTGCATAGTATAATGGTTTCGTAAAAATTGAGCTTTGTGCTATATGTTACATGATATAAAACTGTGCTAACTCTAACTAAGCTAAAAGAATGCTGGTGATTTTAATTCTTGTAAGTTGGATCAAATAAAGATTATCACCTTTGATGTTTCATCACAAGACCACATCATATGATATCGTCGCATGTCTGATGTCTTGAAATTGAAAATTTTTAAATCATATTTTCATAGAAATTATATTTTTCCACGATTCTCACCAGGTACAAACTAAACAAAAATATATCGAAAACTTCATGACGATATCACATGATGTGATGTTATGATGAGATGTCACGTTCACATCATGAAAACTAGAAAACCTATTTTTTTATTGGCGTCAGTCGAGTAGAATCAATATAACAATTTCGTTAAAATTACGAGCACTATACTTTTGATGTTTGCTAACAAAACCGCTCGTATGATATCATCACCTGTCTATTGCTTTGCAATCGAACATTTTTTCTTGTGAAATTTCTACTATGAAATCATATTCTTATAGAAATTGAATTTTTGAGCGATCCTCATCAGGTACAAACTAAAGAAAAAAAAAAACACAACGAATATATCACATGATGTGATGTCACGTTCACATTATGAAAATTAGAAAACCTTCTTTTTTATTTGCGTCAGTCTACTAAAAGCAATAAAACAATTTCATTAAAATGACGAGCACTATATGTATATTTTATACGTATCGTATTCAAACTGGTATTTATTGTCTAACTTAGCGAAATCATAAATCATATCTTAATTAAGCAAACTTCAAATATTTCTCACTTGAGCTAACCTAGAAAAGTTAATATCACCAAATATATTTGAGTTAATCTGGTAAATCTTGTACGAGGTCAGCCCTGAAAGTTACTGAAAACGATCATGATACGACATTTTCTGTAGGTGGCCCTATCATTTTCGAAAATTTTACATTTGCTAAGTTAAACAATGTTGCCAGATAAAAATTGCGTAAATTAGCATCTAAAAGAAATAAATTTTGTGTAAAAATTAAAATGTTTCGTGTGATTATTTTTTTAAGTGCCCCTAAAAAAGAGCTTCCAACGGATTCATTCTGCTGTTGGAGAAGAAGGACCTTCAAAAACCTATATATACTCGTATGACTGGTTTGCAGAATTTAAACTTGAGCTCGTCAGTCTTCCTTGGGGTCGTTCATAAAGTGTTGCTGTTGCAGCTGGTGATAAAGGCATTTTTGCTTATTTGGAAACATCAAATACAAACAATTTTGCATGATCATTTAGTAGAGAAGATTTGCTGTTCCACGCAATTTGACAGGAGCTAAAACAAGGCACGTACAAATGTACAAAAACTTGAAGCAGAGTGATTCTGACGAGATTTGGATTTATCCGGATAATCCCAAAATAAAACGATAATTCACTGTCTGAATGTGTGTAAACATTTACAGATCAGTTCGAAAAAATATGATCGCTTTCTGCTTCCGTAAAACTGGGCCAGTTGCTCGCACACAGCACATGGAACTGTTGATTATTTGAATAAATAAACTAAGTCAAAATATTGACTCGATGTCAGTGCTCATCAGATTTATCACCTAATGACATCTACCTGTTTTCGTTTGTTAAGAACAAAATGCGAGGTGAACGTTTTTCAATTGTTCTTCGAATGCAACATAGAATAATTTTTTCAAGGCGAATAATGTGGTTTTTTTTTGTGTTCTTTACTTAAAGGGCTATTTATTTATCACTTTTCCTATGCAAAAAATACATTTTTAATTTGTATGTTTATGCACTTATATTATATCTTGGCTCTAATTAAATTTATATTTGGATATGTGGTTAATATGTATTTTGAATTTGAACCAATTTTAACTGTAAATACAGTTTTAAGAAATTTGTCGACTCCAGTGCCATAATAGTTGCCTATATTTATTTATCAATTGACATTTACGTCCACAAAACACTTTTCCGTTTCTCACACATATAACTTGTGTATAGCTAAATTAAATTTGACTAAAGGTATGAACCTTGCCGAAACGAAAGGTTTGACACTCATATTTTTTTATTATATGTATGTATATACTCGTACTTCTGTGTAATTTAATCAAATTTGAATTTTTAAAAAGATGGCAATCCTCTAGCGAAACGAACGATTTCCCACCCATATTTTACTCTTTTATATAACTTGTGTATAATTTAATTAAATTCAGGTTTTCAGGCAGGTGGTAACCCTTTTCAAAATGTAGTTTCGTTAAACTTCATTTCAGGGGAATTTTCTTCTGGAGATCTACGGGGCGTCAAAAGCCATAGTTCCAATGGATACCCGGCATCTCCTAGATGAAGAAATTAGATGAAATAGCTTGCGGTCTAATTTCACATGAACTAAATTTATAAAAATTTACCCAGAAGCCAAAAGTGACCTATATTCCGCGAGTACTCCTGTTTGAAGTGCATTCTTAATGCACTGTTGTTCCACACAAAGGAGTCGTGAGAAGCACCGGGATGCGAGGATATTGTATCCGAAGCTCATGATCGCACATCTATAGATACGTTTAGTGTAGTTAAATGCAATTTGATCATCATAATAAAGTAACCTACAAGCATAACATTTAAACTATAAAACCCCTTCCTGTTATAGTATAAATGCTGATTTTGAGAAGGTGCAATGATACGCACATGGGTCCCGTCAACACATCCCAAAACACTCGGAATACTGTGCTTCTGGAAAAATTTTCGCGATATTTGCCGTCTTTCTTCAGATTTACACACCTTGATCAACTTTGGACATAAATGTGTTTCGAAAACTTCCACTACTTCTTCGAGAACTTTACTGAAGGTAGATTGAGCCAGAGAAACGTCTACATCTTTCCCAACACCTTCAGCAAAGAAGCGCAAAGATGCGCTAAGTTTTATAATAGCGGAAACACCAAATTCCTTTTTCCTTGCTGGCGTGTGCGACACCAAGACGTCTAGCAAATATTGGAAAGTAACTTTATTTACTCTATAGTACTTCTCAAACCTATACAAGTTAAAAAATAATGAAAATACCATGAAAAAACGTTATTGTACTCACAAGGATTGCAGCAACTCAAGCGGGTTTGCCTTATCACGCAAATGCCTCCTTACAGCTTTTTGTGCCTGAATCTGTTTCTCTGATTCAGCTGATACTTCCTCTGCAACCATTCGGAAAGCAATACTGTGCATTTTTTATTTTTTATTACTGTTTTCACTAATCTTAAAACTTTTACTGAAAGCAAACAAATATATTCAAATAATTTGCGGTCGGGAGAACTGTCAAAAATGTATAAAACAGCTGTTTCGAAGTTCGAATTTCCTACTCCCGAATTTTTGAGGGAAAATCTATTCCCCGGGAGTTTAGAATTTGAGGATTTTTTTCTCGAGAAAAATAAGATCCGCGAGAATAGAACTCGCCGGGAATATTTAGAATCGGGCTGATTGTAAAATGTAACTTCTAACTTAGCTTGCGTTTAAACAGGTGGCAGCTTTCTTTCGGAATATTTTGAAAATTTGGCTTTTGTTTGATACAAATGTTGCAAAATTTGATTTTATTGATTACTTTAAATGAATTTAGGTTTTTAAAAAGGTGGCAACTCCCTCTTCAAACAGCTTATATGAAAACCTAAACAAAGAACTGTATGTGGCAAATTTTATAAAAAACTGTCCAGTCGTCATTTTGCAATATGTGATTTAACGCCACATGTTGAACTGTAATTGATTAAATTAAATTGAAAAACGAAATGTGCGCCTACATCACCACCTGTTGAGAATTTTAGGATTTTTCGTTTTTTCCAAACCTTCACTTAGCAATTACGAACAAACCCGTAGGAAGAAGCATACAATTCGGTCCAGTCGTTCTCAAGCTTTAAGCATCCGATCAAACCACGATCCAGTGTTATATATGTATATGTAGTAATTTGAATCCAAAAGGCCTTTAAAAAAATAAATTTATTTTTTATTTCGTTGGACTATCTTGATATATTTGCGGAAATTATTCTGCACAATTTCAAAGTCAGTTTATTATAAATATTTGCAAAAAAAAAAACAAGAGTCCATAGGGATTGAAGCTATTGCAGCTATATCACTCATTGCCAAATTTTCTGCTCAAAGTTATAATTGCTTTCCAAATTCAGCGAGGATTTATTATCTTTATAGTTTACAAAATGGTTCATTAATAAAGTCACTAGAGTTCACTAATATCTCTTTTCCACACATCTTTAAAAATCTTTACATTGCAGAGGTTTTTACTTGCAGACCATTTAACTAACTTGCTCACGCAACTCTTATTAAGAAAATTATTCCGCTAACACTTTTATTTAGCCAAATTATCTCCTACGCATAAAGATTTCTAAAATGAAATATTGCTATAAGTTTTGGGCTTAGAATAACTTACAATGCCTTCCAGCATTCCAGTTGCAGACGTAAAACTTCTACGCATGACAATCTCATTCACAGTTCTAACTCAATGAATTTGCTTTCAAATATAAATACTTATAGAAAACATTCATTAACGCTAAGTAATTATTATTTTATAACCAATTTATTTTCGACATCAATTTTCCATTTAAATGCGTCTAATTGGTTTGTTTATATTCGAAAATTTTCAGTTTATTTCCAGCAATTTGCTGTTAATGGTTTTATGGTTTTTTGGTAAATAAAATCCTACAGATAATGGCTATTTATAATTGCATTACATTGTTGTTGTCCTATCATTATTGTTGCAGTTGTAACTAGTCTAACTGTCATTATAAATTGACAGACATGCAATGGCTAAGCAAAATAGGACAATCAAAACGGCAAATTGTAAAAACCCATACAAACATTTTACCTAAATATGTAAGCAATGAAAAAGGCAACTATTCGAAGCGTAGTTAACCATATTCGGAAGGATGACATCCAAATGCACATGCAGACAGACACACACACATACTTATTTATTAATACATGTTTGAAAGCATTATGCATATTGCTCTACTGTTAAACTATCTGTCTGATGGTCTGCCTATCATTACGTTGCATGTGACTGCAATTCTGCATAAATGCATAAATGAATGGCATAAACGAATAGCATAAATATAGTATGTACATTGTGTATATTTATATACATATGTACATATATAAAAATATGTGGCGAATCATCCTTGCAACGTAGGTACATATGTGCGCCTGCCTATCACTGGTGTGCAGAACCAGCCACAGCCAGGCCAACAGTCATCCAATCAACTAATCAAAATCGTAACCAGGAACTCCTCAGGCAATCAACTAGGCAATCAGAAAATTTTTGTCACAAATATGCAAATACTATATGCAATATTTTTGGTGTACTCGTAATTTCGTTGGCACGAAACAATATCGAATTTAACTTGCTTTCACACTCCACCCAATATATTTTGCATATCAGAATAAGTTTTCACATTTCTATGTGTGTAAAAGCATTTCGGGAAATTTATTTGTGGTTACTAATATTACTGAATCCTAATTTGTTTTGATTTTTTTGTGTGGCTATTTTGCTCGGCTGATTGCCAGCTTTGCTTCGTTAGGTAGTTGTTGTTATTTATTGGTTTAGTTGGTGAAGTAAGTAGAAATCGGCAAAACGACATGCAGAGCTAAACTATGTAAATAGAGGAATATACTCGTAGTTGCAGGAATATTTAATTGGCAGATATAAATAAATAACTAATGAATATCACAACCAATAAACGATCCCACAAATGAGAAAGAGCAATCGAATTGAATACAAAAAATAGAGTAAATAAATAAATAAATAAATAAATAAAATAAAATAACGTAAACTAAAAAATAGAAAAAACAAATAAAAATTCAATAACGTTAAGGAAATATAGTGATAAATACGGAGCGTAAATACAGAGAAAATATATAAGAAGGTATCATAAGGTGTCATATATCATAAAGTCGTAAAATTTTAGATTTCAAAATTTATTTTTTTGGATTGCATTGCAACAAATAATTGAAAATAAGCAATTTTTAAATTTTATGACTTTATGATGTATGACACATTATGAACCACCCAAATGAAATTAATTAAAATTAAAAAAAAGTAAAATAAAATACAACTTAAATGAAGCATAATAAAACAAGAAAATACATTACAAAAAATTGAGCTGAATGGGAAGGTGAAGTAAATTAAATTGGTTAAATAAAAAAATTAAATAAAACTTCATACATTACAAATAAATTAAACCAACTTGTGCATAAAATTGTAAAATAAAATTAAAAATCAATAAATCAGATTAAACAAACAAAATAAAATAAGCAAAACTGAAACAAAATAAAATAAAATAATACTAATTAAATTAAATAAAATTACATTAACACAGGAGAAATTTATAATAACACGAATTTAAACTAATAAAATTAATAATATAAGATAAAAAATAAATAAAGTAAAATAAAACGAAAAATTGTATAAAAAAGAAATATTAATAAAATTGAACTAAATAAAAATAACAAAATTAAATTGCAATTTAATAGAGCAAAGCAAAATAAAAAAAATTTAAATGAAATTGAATAAATAAAAATAATATAAATAAATAATGTAAAATAAAATAGATTTAAATTAAGCTAAATAAAATATTAAAAAATATACAAAAATAAATATAGAAACAAAATTGAACAAAATAAAGGAAAATGCAATATAATATTGTAAACTAAAATAGAATACGAAAAAAGAGACATTTTATAAAATAAATAAATAAATAATTTTTTTTTTTAAATTAATAAAGAACACATTAAAATAAATTTAAAACGACAAATTAAAATATACCAAATCAATATAAAATAAAACAGGATAACACAAAAAAACATGTAAATAAAAGTAAGGTTAAGTAAATCAAATAAAGCAAAATAACATTAATAAAAAAATAAAATAGTGAAATTAAAAAATAAAATAAAGCAAAATAAAGTTATACAGAAAAAATTAAATAACCTCAATAAAAATGAAATATGATATGTATATTTAATGACAAATAATTTGTTTTGTAAATTTTTCCTAATTAAAATCATGTAAATAAAATAAAATTACTAAAATATTTATTGTTTTGATTTAAAAGCGCAATGAGTTGAATGTTAAATTGATAAACCTACTTATTGATAGGACTGTGAGAAACTCTACACCCGACAAAAATTTCGGTATTGAAAGGACCAGCTATATAAAAAATGAAAAATGGTAACGAATTGGCGCCGAAGAAATATCTGCTACTAAATGTTGGAGAAAACAGATGTATTTTTAAGTATAGTTTTCTTTATTTTGAAGAAACCTTTACTCAATCGGCAGAAATCATCGTAATTTTACGAAAAAATTACGACGTCAAAATAAAGAAAATTTTTCTCCAGTTCTTTTCCTCAATGTGATTTTTTGGAATATACTTACAGAGTTTAGAAAATTATTAACATTTTTTCATAAATTTTTGCTATATTGGTTGGTTGCAGTGGCGAGTGCAAAATAATTGCAATTCGAATTAGCACCGTTTTAATACCAAATGCCGGACGAAGATGGAAAACTCCTCGTGTTGCATTAGATCGAACCCATGGAGTTAAGACAACTCCTTTGAAGCCACATTACCCAGTTTCTTTTAAATCTTGAAAATAGGATTTCTTTCAATTCTGCAAACAGGTGGAAAGTTCCAGAATAGATGTTCCACCATTTCTTCTCCGCATGGTAAATTGGAGCTACGGCAGAAGGTGTGGTGTTCCAAGTAAATTCGAGTGCTCAGTATCGTGTTCTGTTCTTTTCAGACAGGGTAAAAACTTGATGTAAATATTATGAAGTTTGGTTTGGAGACAAATCGAACGAAAATGATACTAAAGACGGCACAACGCTGAAACCGATTTGTTTCCAAACCAAACTTGACAGGAGATGAGGGAAAATTGTTCTAATTTACATTGAAGGTATTTTGACAATAAAAGAGAGTCACATGCTGCTGAAAACTCTGGCAGATTGTAGGTTTCCTACGGCCTCTGAGATATCCATGGCACTGTAAAACCGTGACCGCTCGAGGCTCAGTTTTCACCACTTTTATTCTAAAAACATTAGGAGATTCATAGAGCCTCGATTAGCGAGCATATTTAGAACTTCAAAATACTAAAACAAAAAATTGTTTGAGCCAAAAGCAATCAACAACAGTATCAACAGTATCACCTTAAAATATCTGCTCTCTTGCTCTACGGCATAGAATATATTCCGAACGCTTACATCCCCTGAATTAGGCAAGACTTTCGCAAATGGTTTTTTTTTTTCGTATATCCTGAGGTCTCTAGCAGTTAATTGTTCGCACCTATCAATCAAGATGTTATTCTCTCAATTCCAGTGTCAATCACTCAAAGTTCATGTTAATTTTTTTTTAATTGCATTTTCTTGACGCATTCGACGCGCCAAATTCACACCAAAGGACAAAAATAGACTTTTCTAATTTGTCGCGCTCATAATTATGCGTTCAAATCGATTTACGACAAATGCAATTTCCTGCAAACAAAAACAGCGTTACTGAAATGGAAATAATTTCCTGCTGGTTGGCGAAGGCAGTTTTCTTTTCTTTGCTTGCGCTAATTGTTTTGTACGCCCAAATAAATATTTATTTAAGTGCATATACCTGCATACAAACAAATGTATGTATGTGTGAGTGTAAGGACATTTGTATTCTATATGCCAGCATTTATTTTGACAACACACAGATAGCTGTGAAATGAGATTTTTGCAGACTCAAAAATAAAAAAAAGGACTTTCTTGTATTGTAAACGTAATTGTGGAAATACTGAGTGAGCGCTGAGAAATGCAATTTGAGTCACAGCGAGGACAATGGGACAATTCAGTTTAAAATTCGTGAAAGCGGATATTCAAGTGACACTTTTTCTATTGTCGTATAGAGCAGGCAAGCAATAAATACTAATACTCGTACAGGCATTATAAGAAACCAAAAGAAAAAAATCCTAAAGGGATGGGCAACGAAAGCAACAGAGATATAAATTTTTAAATTAGAATTATAAGTTTGTGCAATTGATTGACGACGATTCAAAGAAAATCTGCTACAAAATTGCTTTTGACAAAAAAAAGAAAACAAATATTTCATTTGTAAGGTGAGAAGATGTGTGTTGTGAAAGAAATTAGAGAGTTTGATAAATCTTTGTGAATACTGATTTCTATATAAATTTCTTCTTTCATTTCTCGCTCGCCGAGTTCAAGGAGGTGACAATGAATTGATGTTTGACGCGTCTGTGGTTGGTCTTCGTTGTTGGCACCAGGGGTGATTGAGTGCAGCGAATATGAACGAACTCTCGGAATGAGAAAGGAAACAGCTGAACAAGAGTGATATATTTAAACTATTTCCTGTTTTCATATTATCTATTGAATTCAGTTATTATTGTCAGTAGTTATTACTATGAGCTGAAATTTTTTGTTTTAGTAAATTTGTGCATAACAAGGTTTTATGTGTTCGCCTTCACGCTCTGGTGTACGTCGGCATGCAGGTAGGTATTTGCCACCACAATGCTGCTAAAACTCTGCAATCTTTCAAGTAAAGATTGTCATTGGATAGATGTGTACATGTCAATCAAAGTAGTTGCATAAAGAAAAAAGAGGCTTAGAAAAGGTGTGACTAATTTGTTTTCTTCTTGTTTGTTTTTAATTCGAAGTGAATGAACAATTATTATGTATTTTTCATTAACCCAAATATTATTTCCCTAGCGCGTATTTTTATATTTGTATTTGTATTTTTATTATTGTTTCTATTTCAATTTTAACTTTAATTCCAATGCCATAAATATTGCGCCATTTGTGTTTTGTAAGTATGCAATTTGACAGCTCAAATAAAAATAAAAAATTGCAAAGAATGGAAATTGAAAATTTCTTCAGGGTTTTTCCGACATTTTTTTTAATCCCATGAAATTTGGAAAGGGCGTGTAAGATTTTTGTATCGCACTTGCAAAGTTAAAAAGAAAATACGGCCTTGAATAAAAAAGTAGTTGCCAGAAATTTAAATTCCCCCTTAAAAAAATTACCGTGCCTAATGTGCCATATGATTATCAACATAAAATATTTCGGGGAATTTCAAGTAAAATTTTACTATTATATAGGAATTTACTAGCTTTTACCTTCGGCTTCGCTCGCATGACATTCGGATTAGCATTATGAATTCGAATATAACAGAAAACGAAATACTTCCACCAAAGCTAAAACTTTCAATTTAATTTTTAGTTTAGGTTTTTATTTTTTGACTATCTACTTAATAATTTCCGGTTACGTTTTATGCCATGCTATTCGGGTTTAGCGAAATCTAATTTATTGTTAGAAATGCCCAACTTAATCAAACGATACTGACCTTAAGAAGTTTCATTTCCATTATTAAGTTTTCTTAAGTCTGCTTCCTTTGAATCCCAAGCCATATATTCCTTTAACTTAATAATCTAATTTTATTTACTTTTTGAAGCAGATGGCAACCCTCTTCAAGGTATTTTCAAAATAAAGCTTTATTAAAACTTTTTCGTATAGGACCCAAATTTCAATATTTGATTTTGAGTATTTTTTATTATTATTATTTTAATTATTTTTTTGAACAGGTGGCAACCCTCTTAACCCTCTCATGCCCGACGCTGCCTATAGGCAACATTGTACTTATGCTCTTATAACTCCCGTTATTCTTAATATTTTCGATAACGAATTTTTTTGTGCAGTAGATTAAGGTTTTGTGTATGCATATACCAAGTATCAACGAAAAAATCTTGTTATTGTTCAATTGCGAGCTTATTGTCTCTGTGTCTACACGTGATCACAAATTTAAAAAAAAAATTGCCTTTGCAAAATAATAAAATAAAAAGTTGAATAAAACAGTTCTTGTGTTATAAGTGATTTTTATAACTAAATACAGGTAAGAGATTACAATAAAACAAAAATAGGTAACAAATTAATTCAAGTTTGACCTCAGGCATACTATAGGCAACATCCTGTAACTCCCAAACCAGAACTCCCAGGACTTTGAAATTTTGGTCAGTTCATATTCAGGTCGCGATTAAAGCATATCTGTACTCAAATATTTTTTAGCCTCGCCCATTTTAATTCGGGCATGAGAGGGTTAAGCATTATTTTTGAAATTACGCATTTGAAAATTTGTAGTTTGGCACCTATATTGCAAAATGTCGTTTATTTTTTGATTTAGCTTAATTTGCACATAAATAGGGGGCAACCTTCTTTAAGAGTATTTGGGAAATGAAGCTGTATTGAGCATTGCATATAATATTAGTTGGATTTTATTGTATTTCAGCTACTATTACTTGGTTAATTTTTTAAACAGGTGGCAACCCTCTCAACAAGTATTTTTCAAATTGAGTTCTCTTAACATTTGTAGTTTGGCGCTCATTTAATATTTTAAGTTAACTTAGTTGACATTTAAACTTCTTTCGAAACGTTTGGGAAGTGAAGCTTTATTAAGCCTCTTTCATTTACTATTTTCATAAAATATGCCATACGGTATTCCTGCAGTTACTATCATCAGTCATCAGTTAAAATCCCATGAAAATCCGCTCAGTAGTTTTGAAGATTACTGCGTTCAAAGAGGCAAACAAACAAACACACAGAAAAATGGTCCGTCGGTAATTTTTGTCTAGAACATTCCATTTTTCTTCTGTTTTATTAAAGTTTAGATAGAGACTGATGGTTTCCTGGGCTTAGAAATAGCACCAGAATTCACAAATGTGTAATTGTGAAGTACAGCATATATTTCATATACCAGCCCACTTTGTACTTCTTAACTGGCGATATAACTATCTATGCAATTTTGTCTGATTCTGGTCTATCCAATGGAGATGACGTCTTCCTCTTCCTCTGTCACCACCAGTAGCTGCCGCATTGAATTCTTTTAAGGCTGGAACATTTTCTTCCATTCATGCAAGATGACCTATCGACCGCTGAATCTTAATTCGCTGAACTATACCTATGTCGTTTCATCGTCTTCGGTATTCGCCGCCGTAAATACATAAAGGTTCTTAAACATCGTTTGGTATGAAACGGCTCAGCGAGGTCCTTCCCAACTGGTGATGTTTATCAATGTAAATTTTACAAATCCATATTAGTTTTGCAGGGATACAGAATGTATACATCGCGACAAATAGGCAACTTTTTCTCGTGCTGTTGAAAGCGGTCTTCAAGTCAACAAAGAACTAGTGTGTGTCGATAGCCACGTCTAAAGACACTCTGTAACGATCAATCAGTTCGTTGCCGGTTAACTTCAGTGTTTTGCACAATACGCTTGATAAAACCTTGTATGAAATAGTGAGAAGAATGATTCCACTGTAGTTGGCGCATATTACAGTATTACTCTTCTTGTGGATGGGGCAGACCACACTTAAATTTTACATTTTTTTGTGATTGAATGCACCTCGAAGTCAACAAATATTTTGCCAGAAAGTTATGTTTTCTATTTTATGAGTAAATAAACCTACCAAACTTTAAACATCTTCACATTAGATTGGCACTATCCTTACAAGCTTTACATAATTTTTAAGACAATCCATAGTACCAAAGGAAGTAGGCGATATCCAGGAATGTTCAAATGTGTCAGATCTATTCGTTATTTCATCCGAAATTAGCCTAGAAGTAGTAACAAATTTGAAGAAAGTCACACCGTTTACAATTTGGGAGCAGTTCGCCTATATTTTGTACTAGGGAACAAAACAAAAACATGACTAAATTTAAGCTAATATAGCTATAGCCTGACAGCAACAATTCTACTAATATAATTTGATGTGGTTCACATTGTTATTGGAGACAGCAGCTTCAAATTGTTATTGGGAACCAGCGAACTGTTGCGTGGTTTGTTCATCAATTATTCTCAATTTAAACTTGTATAAAAACTTTTGATAAAGTTCAACGCATGGATGGGGCAACTGTTTCAAATTTGGGATGGTTGGATTGAGGGTGAGATTAGATGTCTAAGTGAGACCGTCTTAATTTTGGGAGAGTAATACGTTCACAAATAATGCGTTTTGAGTCTCATCGCCTAATTGGTTACAGCTTCTTATAAATTCATATTCATGATGTGCTAGCGGAGAAACCAGTCTCCTATGCAATACCCAGTGAGACGTCAAAGATATTATTTATCCACATAATTGAGAAGCCTCTTTGATATGTTTTGCGATTGCAGGCTTAACTGCTTAGTCTATTTAGTTTAGGAACGTTATATTTTGTATGTATGTGTTCAATTTTTTATTTTTGCAGTTGCAAGAGATGTGCCCTTCTGTCTTCTACCGAATTTCACTAAAGAGTTTTCATACTTATCACGTGTCCTACTACTTAGTATAAAAAGTGCCCTATGACTTCTTTGAAATAGAAAAGAGCGAGGTGTACCAGTAAAGTTAGACCTTTATCCAGGTTTAGTCTTTAATTCGGAAACATTCGGAAACATTTGAGTTCTAATAAACTTCTTTGCAGTGACTTTCTTTACATTTACATTTCTTTTCAATATTTGTGTAACATTCAGTAATTAGAGTTATATATATTTTTCAACTGTTGATATTTTTTGTCAAAATCTAGATCACTCCGAGCTGCTCTCTGTCAGAAATAGTTACTGAATGATAGAAATTCTTTTTCTGGCGCTAAGTGTTAATATGATGCTCAACTAAATATAATTTCTTCACTGAATATCCTTTCTCATCAATTTAAAGTTAACTTTTTATTATTAAATTACATAATTTTTTTTTCGAATATTCACTGTTTTAATAGGTTTATTTGAGAAGAAAGTTTAAGCAAACGAATGCCGAGACGCAAAGCCGCATGGGACTGAGCGGGAAGGAAAAGATGGAAACTGAAAAATGTGGAATCGAAAAACTGTCGAAACCCAGCCGAACATTTGAGTCACGTACAACGTTGCACCCGGCCATGCAAATGAACTCGGGACAGACAAACGTCACACAAAAAGTTCTGCGTTGAATTTTTTGATATATATTTTTTTTTATTGTAACAGAGCTTCTGTGTTTTTTTTAACATTCTGTTTTTCTTGTTGCCAGGATATGCAATCGTTTTTTTTAGTTGTGTGCTTTGGTGAAGTAAAAAAGAAACAGCGCCGGAAAAAATTCCATGGCGGCAATAAACACATAACCGTACAGACAGACATACGGATGAAAAAGTAAGCAAAGTAAATCGACATTTAAAATTCCGGCAGCATAGCAGTGAAAAATTAAGGCGAAAAATATACAAATAGATGAAAACAAAATTTAAAGCAGTGCAAGGCGAAATAATTGTACCAGCAGGACAAGAGGAAAAGCAAGAGTCGTTTTCCACTCGCGTGGCATGTTAAGTGACAAACAATTGAGTGTTGCTCTTTTATTATTTGTTTTTTTTTTTACATTTTTTTTACATGCTTTCTTGTTTTTCGTTTGTGTTTTGTTTATTGTTTGCTTTTTACGTGCAACGCGAATTTAAACACTGCGTCAGTTTATACATTTTTTGTTCGCTTTTCGCTTTTTGTCGTTCGTGCCATGAAAATGTACTGAAATCAATAATTTTCTGAAATTGTTATTGCTGAACAAATTTGTGCCGCTGAAAATTTAATGAGCAGCAATGTTTCTGGAGCATTAAATTTAAAAAATAGTTTTTTTCTAATATTTGACCATTGAATTGCGTTCTGTACTTTGGTGAATCATTTTGTGACTCGATTGTCGTTGCTGCTAAGCACAGCACAGGAGTTTTTCTAAGCGATGTTGGGAAGTTTTTTTTTCTTGTTTTGAATATTGGTGGGTTTAAGTGTACAGATTTAATAGTTCAAAATGCTTATTTGACGGTTAGGTATTATTATTAGGTATTGTAAATTGATACTGAACCCAGTGGAATTACAGAGCCAACTTTGTATATAGGATTTTTCTGTAAAAAAAACTTTTCGGGGTTTCTATAAAGCTTCTGAATCCTCAAACGCTAAAGACACAGGTATTGCAAAAAAGAAAAATATCAAAGCGTATAAGATATACCTAGCTTCAAAATCTACCGCAGATGTACATTTGTATATGTATGTAATATAGGAAGTACTTTGGTTAAGATTTTAGGAACTTTTATAACAAAATATGTAATATCTATTGCTAATACTACGTACAATTCTCATAATAAAAAATTATTTCCATCGATGCGACTAATGAAGTGAGCATTATGGTAGTCTTTTTTTAGGGGAAAACAACAACTACAAAAGTTTTCAAAGGTTAAAGTTAAACTAAATCCTTTTTTTCAATCAAAATACATCAGAAACCTTAAACGAATTTTAAGAATACTGGTGTCAGTTGGTTGGGAATATAATCCCTTTTAATTCGATGTACATATATAACTAATATCTGCTTGGTAAAGTTTTCGCAAAAATTGAATTTATGTACAAAAAATTCAAAAAAATTTGATAAAATCCCCATTTTAGTCTAAATCACATAATAGAGTTTATTTAAAAACTCTATATTTAAAGAGTAAATTAATTACATTATGTTATCAATAGTACTCGCTAACCAAAGTATTTCAAAGAAATAATCTTGGTCAGTCTATCATCAATTACGCAATCCACAGAACTTGGCGCAGAACCCCTTACAGCTTAAGAGGGGTTCTACCGTGCTTAAAAAATAAAAAATAACCGAGGCCGACTCAACAGTAATAAAAAACAAAAACGGTATAGACCAATCAAAGCAATTAAGCCAAATTTTAGTAATTATAATATAATTATGATTTGCATATAAACCTGTTTATTCGAAAATTTCACCAAATAGATAAAATAAATTTATTGGTTTCTGAGACATTTTGTTTAATTCTTAGTTCGCCCGTTCGTTCTTCAATAAATATTACAGTTATTGTTTTCTCTCAAAAAACGTGCCATCGATCCTTATATAAATTTGTATAATCTGAGAATTGAACGTATTTTGCAATTAGGCCATAATTTTCATAAAAAATTCCTCAGCATATCTTAGTTAAATAGTTCTACCTTTCGTTTAATATCAATATTGCAGTAAGTTACTTGCCTTAAATATTTAATTTTTCTCTTTCTTTTTATTTTTACTCGTAGATAGATGGGAACATTTTACGCGATGAGGCATAAATTAAATATTTCTCAAATACGTTTTGTGCGTAATAAATATTTTAATAGTTTAATTTATTTTAATCTTTTCAGGATATTTATCATTTTAAAGTTATTTGAAACTTCTTGCCTTTGCCATTAATTATGTTCTTTTTCCTAATTTGTTTAATCCGATTTTTTCAAGCTTGTTAAATTTTTGTAAAATTTTTACAAAGTTTAAAGTTTTCATTTTTATGGTTTATGTTATTGAATTAGCAATATATATTTAAAAAAAATTAAAAAAGGTAATGAAGAGATCAAATGTGGGCGAAACCGAATTTTTAATACCCAGTGCACTTTTTTATTTCAAATAAACTCCAGTTTTTGTAAGCAATAAAACCACTTAATAAAATACCATTCCTTTTTTAAATTTAAATATAAAAAAAATAAAGTATAACGCTTTTAGCTTATCCGTTCTTTCAAAAGTTTTAATTTCGCGCATTTTTCCATTTAATTAAATTCTTCGTAACAAAATTCAGCGAATAAAAAATATGAAATATTTTGATTTTTTATTAATTGCCGTCATATGAGAGATGTAAATTCTGTAATTTTCAAAATTGTGCTTAATAAGTTGAAATGCAAAGTGTTAATCAAATTGGATAGAGTGTGTCGCAATAGGCCTGGTGCCAGACCAATTCCTAAAACTTTTTTAACCCACGTTTATCTTTCTCCGCCCCAATCCTGTGTGTACCATTTTAGCAAATTACAAAATACAGTTACTGATATATAGCTTTTTTTGGCTTTTGTAAATTACCGGTAGATGAGAAGCAGGCGCGGTTTAGGTTTGCTTTCCACAATTTAAGAAATTGTGCCTACTGAACTGAAATGCAAAGTGTGTACTAAATTTAGTAGAGTTTCATAAAGTAGTTTCGGAAATTTGCCCATTTGCTCTAAACAAAGCTAAAAAGTTCACATATATTAAAGAGATCGATGACTAAAAAGGCTTGGTGGCCAAGGAGAGCGGGAGTGGATAAAGTTGAAGAATTTTGCGCTAGAAAATCTTTTTAGTTTTATTTTGAATTTCTTCTCAAATATATTGAAAAGGAAATATGCTGAAAACAAGGAGATAACATCTTGTTTATTAATTCTGTCCACAAATATGCTATATAAAGTGAATTAATAAGGATATCCTCTCATTTTTACTAGAATCTTATTGGATTTATTAATAAGGAAAACCTTTTATTTTTAAAATACTCTTTTTTAATTAAAATTTTTTGATTTTGTGCTGTTTTCAGATAATAATATTGTTCTTTGGATTTTTGTATTTTCAAAATATATGTAAATATTCAATTTACCTATTTATAGTTCCAGAAGTTAAAATAAACAAGATATGCTTTTAAAAATAAATAAATGGGTTTTCAATAGGGACGCTACAAAAGTAGACCGATAGTGACAGCAAACGACGCCATATTTTTTCCCGCTCTTTTGACATTTCTCTTCAGTAAGGTTTGCCATTTCATCATGGAAAGATATACGATCCAACAACGAGTCGAAATTATTAAAATTTACTACCGAAATTCGGTGTCAATGGCCTCAACTTTAAGAGCGCAACGCCCAATTTATGGTCGAATGGCTTCGTCAATAAGCAAAATATGCGTTATTGGACAGGCAGCAATTCACACGTACTCCATGAGTCAACATTGCATCCCGAAAAAATTACAGTTGGATGATATGGGCTTGGACAATATGTGGCTCTAACAGGACGGCCCCACAAGCCACACAGCGAATGTCACAATCGATTTATTGAAAACCAAGTTTGGTGAACGTGTTATCTCAGGAAATGGCCCAGTCAATTGGTCACCTCGGCCGTGCGATTTGATGCCGTTAGACTATTTCCTGTGAGGCTACGTCAAGTCTATGGTCTATGCCAACAAGCCAGCGACGATTGATGAACTTCGTACGAATATCGAACGTGAAATTGCAGCAGTATCGGCCGATTTATGCTTGAAAACCGTCGAAAATTGGGTTCAGCGTCTGGACTTCTGCAAGCGTGCCCGTGGTGCCCATGCAAAAGAAATCGAGTTCCATACATAATGGCATCGAATGTACTTTCACAGGAATCTTTATTTATTTAATTCATATCCGAAACCATTTTGGTTTTATTTAAAAAAAACTTTTGTGCGATCCGATTGCATGACCCGATATATTCATATTTCTTTTTCTCTCCTTGTAATTCTTGTGCTTTTTTTTATGAAGGATGCCAGTTGTGCAATAAAGATGCTCTCTGAACGTGTATTAAGTTGAGGAAATGGTACGTCCCATACTATGAATAATTTGGACACACCAATTGTTATATTATACTTCTTTTAATTGTTCTTATACTATAAGCAAACATGTAAAACCTGTATAATAAAATATAAATACTTAAGTTTATTATGTAAGACTTGTACAGTTAAATAATAAATAGTGTGCTATTTATTTTCAACGAATAATCTACTTAAACAAATTTAGCTGGTAATAATTTCAAATTGATAAGACCTTATAAAAACCAAGATTCCTTTTTTTATTATTTTGAAGAGGTTTTCGTCAAGTTTTACAGGTATCAACTAGATTTTTTTTGAAAAAGTTTTTATCTTAATTCTGCAGGTCATTCTCTTAATTATATTGAAAGCCTTAGTGATCCTATAATACATAGGCTATATATATATATTTAAAATTTTTTGATCTTAAATCTACGGTTCTCCTTAACTGCATTAACAAGTTTTTATCTTAGTTTTACAGATTACCTTCTTGATTTTATTTAAAAAACGTATGTATCTATTCTTCTTATTCGAAAATGGAAATGTTATGTGGTCTTTTCACTCTTTGTAAAGTGGGCGGTGGCACAAAATTTGTTTGTTTCATTTAGTTCACTGTCCAACTTCATCCTGTATTAAATTTGAGCAAATTATTGTTACTAATTTCTTAAAATTCGTTTTTTTTCATTTTTGTAAATTACTCTTATATGACAGGTGACCGTAATTTTTGTCCGATTTCCGTATTTTTTGAAATTGTGCTTAATGAATAAAAATGTCAAGAGTGGATCTAATTTTATAGAGCTCAGTAAACAAATTTTGGAGATATATTTATTTCTTCTAAAGTGGGTTCTTATTCCGTTTACTTCACTATCCAACCGGTGGGCCAAATTTGAGCAAATTGTTTTTTGTAGTTACTGAGATGACGCGATTTGGCTCAATTTCCATAACAACCTACTTGGATCCAGGGGGTAATGCATGCACGTTGATATACATATCTCAATATTTACTCGAGTCGTCCGATGCGCGAATGGATAAACGAACAGACAAGGATGGCTTAATCGATTTCTCTTTACATTCAGAATATTTTGATATATATTTATTTATCTCAGTTGCTTTCTAATAGCCTGTGAAAAAGTGTGGTTGGGCATGAGTCACATCACACAGATATGTATGTATAATCCAAACAAATATTTCCACGCCTAATATTATCTTAAGCTTATTTCATTATTAATTGCAATATTTTCTCGTTCTCCAAGATAAAAAGTTTATGAGTCAGTTGAGAATTGCGGAGGGAGGAAAAAAACTGAGATCATTTATGAAGATTTGTTATTGCTCAATACAGTCCTTTTGTGCTTATCACAAGCTGAATAATTTATTAAATACTTATGAACAAAATATGTATTCCCCGCCACCACACACGTTGCAGACGACGAAGTACATTACTCTTATTAATAGTGACAGACAGAGTTTTTCACCCACTCTCGAATTTCACTGCGACCTTTTTTCTTTCTTTTCGACACCATCGACTCGCAAACAAATGTTTATGACATTTACGAAGGAGCGCCTCCATCGAAGGCAAATGCACGAAGTGAAAAAAAGGAATTAGAAGGCATACAAAACTAAAAGATGAATTCAAATGATATCTTTGCCCTTTTGGAGTCAATATATTAGGTAACTTGAGCAATATGCATGTAGTTACAATCTGATTATTTATTTATGTACGTACGTACATATGTGTGGATGTATGTACTTTGTAAAAGCGATTACCAATAATCTCAAATAATTTTTTGTGGGTGATTAAGCGCTGGCTCAAACTTTGTTTTTCAGTATCAACGAAATTGCAGCTGACTACAAAAAAACAAAACATTCGTATGAGTTGGTTAACGATAAAGCAAGTGAAGTGCCATAAGCTGAAATTGAATAAATCTTAAGACACGAATATTTGCTCCCCATCGCTATCCCCATCTCCATCGGAACCACAATACTGTGGTTGCTATTCAATCGCAGGAATTTTGTTTTTGACTCAACTCCGACTCCAGCTCAGCTTTCATTTCATTTTATTCTGCCAACCACAACTTAATATTTTACACTTCTTTTCATGATTATTAATTTTTCTTCTCTATCCTTCTTTTGGAGTCTGTGTGGCACTAACGCAATCGAGACTACAAGAATAAATATATTTTCCAAATGGCGTGCGCGATGGCCAAAGGCGATAATATTGCGACATGTTTATATTCTGTTTTCAGTTCCTTTCTTTACTTTTTTCACCTTTTTCTGTCATTGGGCTTTGTATAGAAATTTCCTACCTTTTTGTTTTTGTTTTTTGTTGGTGCCATTATTGGTGTTATTGTACACTGGTCACTGTTAATTTATTTAACTGCATATTTGTAAGTATTCAATTTCAATCTCAACTTTTGGTCACTTGCTCAAATTACATTCAACATGCGTTCCGTTGGGTGACATTCTCAAACTGTACAGTGTTGCATTTAAGAAGAGGACGGAATTCGGAGATCTGATCGGAGCTTTAAGAAAGTTAACTTCATAAATGAAATCTCCATTGTAGAAAGTTTTGTGGTTAAAGGAGCTCCTTGAATTGCTTCCGACTCGCTCACTTGCGGCCTATTGAAGTAAAAGCGTCTCCAGACCGCCAAATAAAAATCAAATTGTTCTGAATCAGGTACCCATAGCCTATAAGTAAATTAATATATTTAGTAGATGAAATTTCCAGAACTGGATTGGTCGGGCGATTTCTTGTTTCGCGGTAGGGCCAAGATTTTAACCGCTCCAATTCTCTTTGTTTGACCAAAGTTAAAATAATGTTGGTGGGATATTGCTACTTTTTTGCAACCTTTCTTCATATAAATTCATGGCAAGAAGCTATCAATCTTAATTGGGGATACAGTTATAAAGTTTTGAGGAAGCAGTCAAAGCATCCATCGCGTTTCGTTTTGAGTTGGGTTTTGGTTGGTCTTTGATATCAGAATATATGAGAAGACCATATAATAGGTCCGTTCCTTTGTAACCGAGTTGCAAAAGAACACTAGGTAGGTGCATGTAAACCAACAACACTAGTTCGGAAAAATATGCGAGTTGAGCCAACTCGGTAAAATGATATACGACCTGAGATGTGGTGTTTGGAAGTGAAAGAACTGCGCTAATGTGAATGAGCCATAAGAAAATACATGGGAAATTTCAGATTAAGACCAAATCCGTTTTTATTTGCATAATAGTTTTAAATACATAACCACGTCAATCAAACATTTTTCAGCACATTTGTTTTCCGTAATTTAATAGCACCTGAAAGATGCCGGCACAGTTACTTTTGCAAATACAGTTAATTTAATACTTCTTTCGCAAGTCGCATTCGTTTACAATAAAACGGGTCCAATGTATTAATTTCCGAGTTATAACATTTATAACTTGTATCGTAAAAATGTAGAAAACGAGTAATATGTTTTATTCGCCGATAAGAGTAATGCCCTAACGTTCCTTTTAAGTTGCCCCATAATCGTTGTAACATCAGGATATTAATGAGCATGGAGACGGGAACGGGGAAGGACATCAAGATAAAAATAAAGATAAGGATATAACAACAGAAAAAGAAACAGGCAACGTAAAAAATAATTGTTGGTGTATATTTCTTATCGGCGATATAAAAAATATATGATACCAAATAATGTTTTTTTAAATTTCTGAATGCGGGTAACGTTTTTAATGTGCATATTCGATATAACAGCTATATTTGGTTCCTGATTAATTTCCGTCTAAGGACTGATGTTAGATATCTTGGCCTAACGTTTGCTTCCCGAACATTCGACTCCATCTAGCAGGTTGATGAAAATGCCCTATTTTGAAGGGTTAATGGCTTAAGATTTTCTATTACATTTAACGTTGATAATTCTTTACCTTTAAATCCGACACTCACTTCTTCCTAAGCGCTACATGTTAGTGATCTGTATTTGCAATTGCGTTTCAATGATTGCAATATTAGTTTCACCGTTCAAGATCTGGCGCGACTTTGGAGTTTTCAAAGACATATGTTTAAATAAAAAGTAGTGAGGGTATACTGGGTTCGGGATTGCTATTGCTATTGCTGGGATTGCTACTACAGTCAGCTAACGATACGCGAATAGGATATTCAAGAAAACCAAAGTTTCATGATTCTCTTCTGGCAACGATGAACTGCCTGTGATTAGAAAAAAGTCTCTGCGAATGCATGCCTATAAATAATAGTAAGGTTAGGTTATGTTATCGGTATCTATTTTATACTTCCAGACATCAATCAATTAAATCACCTACGACATGTGCTTACTTTTAGGTTAGGTTATTTGCAGGAATTGCAGAAGTCTATTGCACTACTGTTGTAAAAAATCATTTTCAATTATCGTAAAACATGAGAGGAAGTATATACCAAGGCTAGTCGCTCCTAGATGATCTCTCTTTGAGTGTGACTGGAGTACAATGCCTTTGGCTGTAGCCGTAATTCACAAGAATGAGAGTTTTAAACCAGCCTTACTTTTGTGGTCTAACGGAGTTGGATGATCTTAAGAAGTTTTATGTACTTTTTTTGAACAAAAGAAAAAAAAACAACATAGAGGTGTATTTCCGATTTATTTGCATTAACATATTTGGGCGGTCGCTGTTGCTGAATGCGGTCGCAGTTATGTAAATATGTTGCAAAAGTCATAGCCAGCTTTCGAAGATTATAACTTTGACTCTATAATTTTGGCGAAATATTCCCGGAAAAGCCCTAATTTCGGAAATTTCATAAAATTCAATTCAATTTCTTCATTCCATTCAACTTACTTTGTGTTTTTAAAATTCGAATATTTTCTTTCGGCTGATAGAGTGCTTTGATTGAGTCTCTTAATGATGTTCTATCGATTTTTCTTTTAATAACAATGATTTTTTAGCGACCTTTCCAATTTCCGGCTTGAGCCGGCAAAGCACAAATTGATTTTTCTTTTAGTTAAAATGTCGAGTACTGTTATAGAAAATCGGGATCTTAGCGACTATCAAATTTATACACCTAAATCTGCCCCTGTCTTTCCTCTCACAAATTAATATTCTTTTATTTCGGTATTACTTTTTATGACCACAGTTGTGGCGCAGTTACAATTTGTTCGTTCCAGCGTACGTGTGACTGCTGTGGCGGCCTTTTTGCTTCAAATGCTCAACTGTTGCGCCTAGGTCGATTCCATGTAAAAATGCCCTCTAAAATTTCATTAACTGCTTGCCTAACGCTAAGTGGGTAAAGCAGTTCTTCTACTTTTTTCGCTGCTTTTATTTCTTATTACTCATTTTTGACAATAGCAGAAATTTGTATTCGTACGACAGATTAATGTCCCATAGATGCCAAAGATAAGCGACACCACCATGGGCATGTGCAATCTAAAACCAGAGAAGGCGAGACATACAAATGCAAACGCATCCCATGCAGTAATCGAACTGTGGTTTAGATACGCATCTTGTCTGGGTGTCACATAAATTTCCATACGGGTACAAGCAAATGCTGGTTGCTAGAAGACTTGTGTGTGTATATCGGGTGACTCATTTAGAGTTACTTTTATTTAGTAAGCATGTAGTAACAGGCTTTCATAATACCATTTCAATCTGAGATATTTGCCATTGATAAATTGGTAGGAGTCGTGTACGTTGCTTGGTTTCTTTTGCTATAGACAGTAAACCAGCGAGCAACTCGATTTGTTTATCGAACTGCCTCTACTGCGTCTTGATAAACAAGGAAGCAGGCGAGTGTGAGAGAAAAGGAGCTGAGTTAAGGTTGTGGAACCTGGCTCGAGTATACACCCCCCTTGTGAGGCCTCCTCTCGCTAGTTGAAGAAAGGGCCAAAACTAGCTTTTAGTAGCATATGCGGGATATCGCTTTAGCCATAACTCAGTGAGTGAAGACCACAGAGGCTGCTGAGATTTTGCATGCCGAATGTCAAGCTTCTACCGGGAATAGCAAGAGATGGGTTCCTATTGGGGTGTCCTGGACAATTCTCTTCTGATCATCTCAATGAGTCCCGTGGCCCCCGAGTGAACTCTCTACGAAAGCATCTTATTCAACCCAATATAATCTAATCATTTGTTTCTGAAGTCATGTGGTTCCAAGAAGACAACGTTACTTTCCACACAGCGCGGTAAACCATGGGTGTATTGGGAGAATAATACGGCTAACACTTATTTTCACTTTTCGGACTGCTTAACTCGCCGTCAGAATGGGCCATGACAGCCAAAACAATTTAATTTTTTTTTGGGTAATAAAAACTATCCGATGAAATTGATACTTTTTTTATATTTCCTATCTGCCTCCAAATGAATCACCCTAAATAAATTTGTATGTGGACAACTCTTGTAATCAATAATCTGGTTTTTGTTGTTGTTTTCCCCCAAGTACACTCTACATTCGTGTGACAGCAGGTAACATTTAGCGTATGCACTTCATCCTTGTCTTATTGCAGTGCGAGCGCTAAGTTAATGAATGGGCATTGACTGCACAGCGCGTCCAGACATGCGAAGAAGACATTCTTCAAATTTCTCCTTTTACTCGCTTTTGTTTTCTTTGTTTTCTCCTTTAACTTCATTGCTTGCAGCGTAAATATAAATATTTACAGTGAAACAGCAGGGTGTTGTGTCGTTGCCGGCTTGTACAAATAAACGTACTCGTAGATACATCCATACAAACAAACAGATACAAACATACATACATATGTAAGTATTTACGAGGAATGCTACAAAATATTTATTTAAGGGATATTGAATTGCCACTAACAATCGATCGCATGCAACTCATTTGGTTACTTTTAATTTACCTCCAAGCTACATCTGCTTTCCTGCCAACGTATTGAGAAAAAATCAATTTTGTTTTTTACCTTCATCTTTATTAATAAATACTTACTTACAAATTAAAAAATCTTGATTTCAAGTGCAAGATATCTACAAGCCAGCGTTTTGTTTACATTTTATGGCCAGACGATGGACATGCTCGTCGGAGTAGTCATCTGGTCATTTGCTCATTCGATTATGTGGTATTGACTTATTCGAATTTATTGCATTTGATTTCTGTTTCTTTGTGAGCAATTGAATCTTCAAAGGAAAGAAGCGGAGTGCCCATACGGAACATCTTATTAAACTCGTTAAGCGTTTAAAAAATTTTTTTATGCAGACATTTTGAAGGATTCAATAAATATTTACTTTGATTGCGTGTATCGCTTTGAGTAGAGAAGGTAACCAAACGGAGTAAGTATATCAATAAATTATATGAATGTGTAGTTGTTCATACAGCGACGCATCATTGGTGATCATAAGTGACTGATAATGAGTTGTATGGAAAATTTTAAATCACAGAATAATAACTTTTTATTGCAAAAGTGTTGCAATAGTTTAACAAAGGACGACTATATATACGACACATATGTATATTTGTATATATTTTCTAATATTTTGTTAGTCGGTTGTCTCCCCCTTTTTGTTGCTCAACAAACAATAAAAGCCTAAAATATCTCACGGTTCAACGTGGCTAGGGTTTGACTGAATTACTCGAAGTTATTAAGAGCTAATAGTTCCCTCAAAAGCAATCGACTTTCACTGTTTAGTTACATAATTAAATTTTTTGGATAAGCAGAAAGACTATATAACTAATTGAATTCATTTTAGTCATAGAGGGGCAGTAGATTTTAACACATATTAATTAATAGAAACAACACAATATCTTAACTCGTTTGTTAATAAGTTCTCCACGTGTATCCCAGAGAGGAATGAGTGGATGGAAGGCGGATACCTAAACTCATGGCACACAACCATTTTTTTGGATATCTCTAAACTGGCGCAAGGTAGATCGCGGGGTTCACTCCAGCAGGCTCTTACTAAATCTGAGCATATATCTCCTCCACTATTGCAGCATCTTTCATTCTCCATTTAGAGCAATAACTGAGTTCACTCTTTGGCTACAGAACTCTAGAATAACTTTGCGGAAGCTGGAATTAAATCTACAAATTGTAACAGTACAGGGTGGACTAAATAGGGCCATCAAATGTGCAGGTCAGGTTAAGTTAAGAACCTCCACGTCCAATTAGGAACTAAGTGCTGTTTTGATACCATAGATCCTCGGGAAACTGCATTAAAACCAATTATCGCAGTTATTTTTTTTTATAATGCTGTTGATGCTATGTTTTGACAAATCTTGCAGATAATTTTACTCAAAAGACCCCAGATAACCTTAAGTTTCTTCATTATAGTCGGTCATCTGCACAGAAGGGTCTCTACTGTCTCTTCTTCATTTGCATCTCTGGAGGTTCTGCAGTTGCGGGCAATACTAAGTTTTCCAGTGGTAAACTCAAATACCTGTTTTATATATAATTGTTCTCTTCGTCGGTTAACCCATGATCATTGTCATCAAAGAGAAGCCCAGAAAATCTGTTTTGATAGGGTCTGACGCATGTCGAACATGTGTTGGGATGTTGGGGGTGATGCTGGATCAGTAGGGGGACTCAAGCAGCAGCTGGAGCTTCTCATCAGCTATGGGAGTGGTTTTACCCCACCACAGTATTCGTAAGGCGAGTGTCGGCGAAGGTGGTAATAGTCTCTCGGTGAATGCTGTCAGATCCAGCTTCGTGCATGCTCGGATCCCGTCCGCAAGTTCGGGGAAATGCTTTCTGATGTGTCTGGAAGGTATCTCGGTAGAAAGCAGATGCCCATTCGGGTGTATTGGGCGGTGACACCGCAACGGGAAACTGCTTGCTGAGCATGAGGTTATGTTCCTTAACTTAGAGCATGCAGGCCATTGATATGTGGAGACAGATGCTGAGGTCCAGCTGGATTTGGTTGTAAATAAGGCCCTCGAAGATTAAAAAGGATATAAGTCCAAGTCCCTGTCAGTGAACGAATAAGCAAGGTTACAGAGATAGCCCTTCAGAAAACTAGACAATCATGGCTTTCTATGGCTGTTGGTGGAGCCTGTACGGGTCTGCGGTCAAATATGGACGTTCGAAGGTTTAGATCACTAACTCATGTCGGTCGTTACTCCATCAGTTATCGACATTATGACTGGCCACGATACAAGGTTTCCTCTAACAATTTTTGCCATCGCTGCTAAAATGAAAAAGTGGAAAATGTTGATCGGTCTAAGTGTTCCTCATTGCAAAAAATGTAGGGAAATAAATGGATGCATCGATGTTTGTAATTATTCCAATGCGCGTGAATACCACAGCTCACCTAGAATCGATAATGATAGATATGTATGTACATCAGATGAGTGTCAAAAAGACGACTCCGAATTTGAGATCTGGAAATACCACAAACAGCTGACATACTCAAAATAGAACTATGATTTTGGGGGCAAGATTATTGCATTTATAGCGGATATGTGTCACATTTTGTATCGTATGGTAGATGGAAAGAATATTCATGTGACTTATTTATTGCAAATGTTTTTTAACACCGATGCTTGAACTCCACAAGCATTGTTTTTCTACTAGCTCTTCATTATAATGCCTTTTTAATTTTTTCTAAACCCAATCACCATTTCTTCCTCCATTAAGCTTTAATTTTACAGCATTGTAAACTGATGAATGAGCAATGGAATTTTCTGAGTTCGTAGGGTGCTGAAGGTTCAGTTTTAGTCCACAATCATATATTAATTTTCTTCATAAAATGATGTGGTAAAATAATAAATGGCCGTCGTCGTAGTTCAAAGCTTTTGAGTTCATAGAAATTTAATTATTGAACAAATTGACAAAGGTGTTAAAAACCCTTTGTTTTCTTGTTATTTTTTAAAAATATGACTGACACTAAAGACAACTTGCCCAATAATTAAAGGGCGTAATATTGAACTATCGCTAACATTTGGGTAAGAGCATATTTGTTACACATTATAAAAATCATAATTCAGTGTATACTCCATTGCATTCAATTACGGCTTATCACTCTGCAGAGTGCCAAAAATGTCATCTTCTTATCTGCCGGCTGTATCTCGGCATTTATAGCTACTTATCAGCACCTTGTCTTGACAATTTGATTTGTAGCAGTTTACCTGACGAGCTCGAACTTCGTTTCATATCAGTAGTATCTACAGTTCATTTGATATGTCACATGTATATACATATGTATATAGTATGTTGGTAATTCTATATATGTTCGAACGCAGTGAGAGTGCAATGATTTGTTGTGGTTAAGCCCCTTCGCCACTTAGCCAGTTGTTTCGCTGAGTGCTTGATTGCATTGCTGGCAAAACAGCTGCCATCGTTCATCGTGATTGTGCGCTAACAAAATTTATGGTATATTGCGATAATATTGACAGTTAGTTGGGTCGATTGATCGAACGGCTATAGGCATCACGTTGACGACATATGTATACCCATGGAGGTATGCGTGTGCACGAGTATATGACAATCGCTTGACAGACAGCTCGCCTAAAACTGTCAACGCCAAACAAACAAACGAGTAGCGAGCAAGCAACACTTTTTGTCACTACTTTTCACTTACTTATTTTTTTTTTTGCGATCGATGTTTGCACACACGACTGACTACCTTTCTTACGTTTCGTGAGACTGAATAGCAGGCCACATTTGTTGGTTGTCAAACTTAGCTGAGCCCCTTTCATTGGAGCAGCCAGTGAGGGAGCTGCAAGCAAATCACACAGTTAGCCCATCATCTACTTCAGTCGCGTGTTTACATTATTTTATTTGATTTTCTGACTACTTTCTGGCTGATTAACAAATTAGATTAAGATTAAACGAAACTGGGGTGTAATGTTTAAGTATAAAATATACAAGTTTGTGATATTTGGCATTTGGCAGGAGTTGTGGAATGACAGTTGAGTTGCTTTGATTGACACTGGTTGGGTTGTTTCAAGACACTGATTTGATTTCTGATTTGTGGTGCTGGTAGAAGAATTCTAATGGATAGGGAATTAATTGTACAGAAGTACTTATAGAAGATTAAATATATAAAATTATGTACAATAAGTGTTCCCACTAAGCACTAGGTACTACCGTATCTGGTTCTATGAAGAGTGATTTTTGTATAGTTCTTAAGACTATTAATTTTTCAGCTACAGCTCTAAAACTTTAAAATTTGCTGGAAGGAAAAAAACAGCAACTTCAGAAAACTGCCGTCAAAGCCCTCCCTACAAGTCGTCAAAGATGCCAATATAATTTCTTCGCATTTCAATTTATCTACTAAGAGAATAACCACTTCTTTTGTATTGTATTTTCTTTGGAAAACCGAGTTGTTTTTCTAATCTAGAACGGACAGTTTTGAGAACGCATCAGAATACGCTTTTATACCCTTATCCGGTTACGTTCTCTTTATATTTTTCATATCTTTACTGCTATCGATAACTGGATTCTTATCTCAACAACTATTTATCGATATTTACTGATATCGTTTTGGTATTCCAGTTAATGGTATTTCATTCTAATTTGTTTAGATATGTATAATAAATAATTCCGCTTGTCACAACTATTCGAATGAAGAGTTCACCGATGAAACAAATGCCTATTTGGAGATTCTCTATAAATCGTGTTTTTAAGAAGAAAATGGAGTAGTGAAAATATAATATATTGGGGGTTATCACACTAAGCTCGTTACTTCGCTACTTGGCATTTTTTCGTATATTTTATTTTTTTCGTGTAAATCTAATGTCAGCGCCGAAGCGCAATTTAACGAAGTGACAATGTTGGTTGCATCTTGGGAATTTGGCGGGCAATAGGAGTAGGTAAAATGGCAATCAGCTGACTCGTGAAATTTGTTGGTAGCAGTTGTGAAGTTGTGAATTGTGAACGAGCGATTGTTTTTCTTAAACACAAAAAGGCCAATATTAATTATTTTTAAAACCGGAAAGCGCGGTTTCGAGGGCAATCGAAAAATAGGAAATCTGTGTAAAAAGTTCTTTACAGCTTTCGAAAATTCTTTTAGAGATACACATGTGTCATCGAAAATAGGCAGTATTCTGTCAATCTTCAAAAAAATGCTGAAATTCCTAAATACATGGTGAGTTTGAAAATTAAATTCGGAGATGATCATAAGTCCACGGTGCCACTTTAACGAACCAGAACCAAGTAGTAAGTCATGGACTGAGGGAGTTCCTGAACTAAACGACTCTATACGGTTCTACATTGATGGATCCAAACTAGACACAGAATCGGCTGAAGCGTTGCCGCTGAACAACTGTAGTCTTTTCCAGACCACTGTAGTGTCTAACTAGAAAGTGTTGTTTTACAAAAAATAAAGTATATATTTACTTATACTGTCAAGCTGCTTATAATTAGGGAACAGTGGCGAACTGCCGCAGATCATTTAACGTGATGACAGAACAGTTCGATTTTCATCTGGTGAGGGTATCGGTACACTGTAATATACCAAGGAAGGAGAGAGTGGGCGTAGGGGGACTTCCTTACCTTTTTCACCATTCTGAAAGATGTTACGTATGCCGCTCGCTTCCTGCAAGCTCAGGATTAGAGAGGACTTCATCAAAGAAGCGGGTACGCTGTGATAACTGTAGCACATCCAAACTTATGTGACGCAAATAGCAAAATTCCAAGAACTTATATCGTAGGGGAGACATATCTTTAGCTATAGCACGTTTTTTCTGAAGGGTGGCACGCGCAATCACTAAGCGTCACCCACAACGACTTTTGTATGTAGAAATTGCTATGACGAGGGAGAACCAGAAACAGTTAAGCATCTAATGTGAGACTTCCCCGCACTATGCAGGAGACGGCAAAATTCTTGGTCTTGGACCGAATTGCGGGTGTATGTGTGCTGGCATACCTATACTATCCGCGAATGCAAATATAACCAGAGGTCTATCCCAGTTCTTGAGCTAACAACTTACACTAGTTTACAAAATGAATTTCATTTATTTTTCCAAAGAAGCTATTTCGAGATATAGGCAATAAACCAGTTTTTGAGGCCCTTTCGCAGTTATTGCCAAAAAAACTCAAGAAAAGCACTTGAACGTAATGTTTTGTTGAATATCGTTTTAAAGGCACATTCAATCTCTTTATGATGTAAATCGGAATACAACTTTTTGAGTTACTGGCGCCTAAATGCAAAAAAGCCATTCTCGTGCTTTTTTGAAAATTCTTCAAGTTTGCCTCACTCTTTTCAGTGAATAAATTTTGTAACAAAAAATAATTAAAAATGTCTGGTTGAAAGAGAATTTTGTTAGAGAAATGCAAAACATAAAGGTGCTAAAAGTGGACAGAAAATGTAAAAGTTATTACAAATTAAATAAAAGCGGCCAATGTAAATTTTTGCTACACTCATAATTTCAGTTGAAAATCTGCTAAAACTTTTCATTTCACGTTGCAACAGCAAAAATGTTAATTTAATGTAATATCACATTTCATTTGGATTTGGGTCTGCTGATTTTGAAAATGTCACTCAAATGTATCCATCACATCTAGATTTTGAGATACAGCGTGTCGAAATTTTTGCATAAGTTTGTCCCAACATAGGTTGAGTTTTTCTCAATATTTTTCAACACTGATTTTCGTATTGCAATTATAAAAACCGGTCTGAGTTTAGCATAACATTATGCCAATTTTGATATCCAAAACGTTTATATTCATATCGATTTTCTAACTGTAAGAGTCAGTTTAATGCCAAAAAAAATGTCTAAAAAAATGGAAAAAATTGCATATATTTTCCCGTTATTTTGAGCTATAACTTTTGAAGCAAAAGAAGTGATAGCATTATGTTATAGCCTGACAACATTCTATTTACTCTCATCAATCGAAGAGCGTACTGAAATACTACTGACCGTTTTGCTCGGCACATTTTCTTTGATCTCAAGAAAACAGCTGATAGTCATACAAAGATTGTTCTACATAACAGGATTCAGATGATACATTTACGTTAAAAGGTTAGGCTTAATTGATATTTTGGAATTTTTAGCAATAACTGCAAAAGGACCTCGAAAACAGGATTTTTGCCTATATATCTAAAACGCTTAATAAGAAAAATAAATGAAACTTATTCAGCGACCCAGAATTAGTCTAAAATACAACTTTTAATGAAGTTGGGTTTTCGTGTAACCTGTGTTATTTAAGTAGATTTATTTTGTTTAAAAATGTTGTTAGATATTTTATGGGCTTTGGATGTTGAATAAATATATGAATAGTAAAAAATAAAACCAATATATTAGGCAGTTCGCATACTCGTAGTACGTGGTAGAGGGTTAAAATTCAATTCAAATGCAAAACGAACAGTCACAACTCTTTTTCCTTATCACAACGGCATGCTACTGATTTCCTCTGTTGTTGCACTATTTGTGTTACGAGTATTTATTTGCTATTCCCTTATATATGGCCTCAAGTAGTCAGACACCTTTTCAAACACATTCATTATTTTCCTACATATGTTTGTACATATTGTATGTGTATACACAATTGTTTTGAAAATATCATAAATCTAAATAGTTCTTGTTACTCTGTGTAAGCATCCAAAGTAAGCAGTCAAGCAATCGAAGGCGATATACTATATACATACATATAAGACACATACATATATACAGTCAATTGGGCCTGGGTTACCGCGGCAAAGGCGTTGTTGGTTGTTGCGCAATGCACAAGAAATACCGCTTTTGTTGCGGAAGAGAGGAGGTGCGGAAACATACGACGATTTCATAGGCAATTTAATATTTTGTATTGTATTTATTTATAAGAAATTCACATAAATCAATGCACACTTGAAAAGATAAGCAACAAGCAATAACGTAAACAGCAAGCGCAACAAAAAAAATAATAAAAGAAAAAAGCTACAATAACATGTATTGAGAATAATCAAAAGTGGCAGTTTTGCCTCTGATACTTGTATTGTGTTATTTATTTATTTATTTTATTTATTAAACGTGAAACAACAATACAATTGTCATTGCACTAAAAAAAAAAGGAGCACTGGCTGCCAGGGCCTTCGGCTCGCTGGTTAAAAACGAAAAATTAATTGCATGTTTTCCTTTAAATTGTTAAAATATAAAAGAAATAAAGTTAAATTACATTTTGTTCATGATATGTGGGTATACATACATCTAAATTGATTGTCTTAGGTTTGCTAGTTTCAGGTATGTTGCAATTTTTTGGATATTTTCCAAAGAAGTAATTTTTAATACATCGTATATGTTTTCTTTTTTGAATATCTTATGTCTAATTGAAGCGAAATAAGGGCAATCTCTTAGCATGTGTGTAGTTGTTAAAGGTGACACTCCGCAGTGTTGGCAGGAGGGTGTGTTGAGCCCCGTTAGCCGGAACGAGTGTGTGGCGATGGAATGTCCTAATCGGAGTCGCGTGAATGCTTTGATGTCGTTGCAGTTACCAGTAGATGGATAAGCGGGTTTTGTTCTGTGTGTGTTGACTTCAGTATAATGGTGTTTAATGGTCTTCCATTCAATGTCCTTTCTTTCTTTTTGGAGTGAGGAGACGAAATTTGACCAATCTCTTTCAACCAGGTACTGAAACGTTAATAACGGCTCTTTTCCGGCGGACTTCGCTCGTTGATCTGCTAATTCGTTACCTCGTATGCCACAATGGCCGGGTACCCACATTATTTTTAGGCGGTTAGGATTTTCAATCAACTTGTTACGTATTGACGTTATAATATAACTTTTGTTATTTGTGTTTAATACTGATGATATCGTCGCCATACTGTCGGTGCAGATAATGGTTTTGGTGGTTTTATTTAGAGCGGATTTAATTGCTTCCCAGATCGCAACGGCCTCAGCTGTGTAGACGGACGAAAATGTTGGTAATAGGCCTGAAGTAACAATATCGCCGGAAGGTTGGACTGCAGCAAAGGCGGTATGATTTTCTGACTTTGATCCATCAGTAAAGATAAGGTTCCATTCAGGCAAAAAAGGTGATGTATGTTGGGTGAAGAGTTGTTGGTAGATGCTTTGGCAAGTATTTTCTTTCTTATATTTTCCTAGGTCCAGAATAAAGCTTGATTTTTGAATTGACCAGGGTGGTAAGCTACTTTGTGGATGTAAGCGAGGTTTATTGATTCCAATACCTTTTGCAAATTCGATACAGTGCGAAATCGTAGATTTCCGCCGGAGAGGACGTTTGCGGTTGAAATCCGCGAGAACCATTTTATGGAGGAGGATGTTTTTACAGAGAAACAGCTTTGGAACTAGTTTTTTTGTATTTAACTCCAGTCTCTCTTCGATAGATGGTAACCCTGCTTCCGCAAGAATAAACTTAGTGGGCGATTTTGGAAATGCCCTAATGCTACGACAAACAGCGGTGTGGTATGGGGCGTAGAGTAATTTGATATTGCTTTTCGAACAGTTGCCGTAGATTGGTAGTCCATAATCAATTTTAGACAGGATAAATGATTTTGTAACATTTATGAGCGTAGAAATATTAATTAAACAATGTTTTGAAGTTAAGTACTTTATTACATTAAGTCTGGCAGCCAGTTGCTTTCTAATATACAGACAGTGTTCTTTAAAGTTCAATCTTCTATCAAAGATTATACCCAAAAACTTAAGACTATTCGAATTGACAATATTAATATTTTTATAGACTAAGTTTACATTGCCACAGTTTTGTTTACGGCAAATATGAAGTGTTTTACACTTCATTATATTTATATTGGCTCCGGAATATTCTGACCAATTGGATAAGTCTGCAAATATTTCTTGAAAATCCTTTTTTACAATGTTGAGGTCATTAGTTTTGCTAAAGAGAAAGACATCGTCGGCATAGCATATATGAGAAATATTTTTATTTTTAGTGATTATATCGTTTATACCGTTGAACGCAATGGTGAACAAAGTTACGGACAACGGTGAGCCTTGTGGAATTCCGTTGTAAAATTGGAAGGTGTCAGAAAAGGTGGAGTTTACTTTCGTTTTAAACTTGCGGTTTAAAAGAAAGTTTTTGACAAAGTTAGTTATCGTGGTGCTTGTATTCCATTTTTCGAGTTGATGGAGGACAACGTGGATGCCCACTCTGTCGAAAGCTTTTTCAAAGTCAAGGCTCAGCGTGGACACATGGTTTCTGCTCGAAAGAGCGGAAGATGCGTAGTTTTCAAAAAAAAGCAAGGCATCCATAGTGCCTTGCCCTTCTTTGAACGCAACTTGGTGTGGACTAATAAGCCTATTTTTAGAAATATATAAAGAAATACGTCTAGCTACAATTTTCTCAAGGAGTTTCCCTAAGCAGCAGAGAAGAGATATGGGTCTGAATCCCACAACTTCTTGCGATGCGCAATTAGGTTTTGGTATCGGTACCACAATAGCATTTTTCCAAATTTGTGGGTAGATTCCTTGAAAAAGAATGTTGTTGTATAAATTTATTATTCTAAGTTTTAAATTAAGAGGCAGGTGTTTCAGCATGGGGTACGATATTCTGTCCCCCCCCGGTGTTTTTCCCACCAACATTACGAGAGCTGATTCGAACTCAGTCAAGCTAATTTTGGTTTCGGTGCTATCGACCTGGTTGTGCTTTTTGTTCAGGATTTCGTTTTTAGCTGACACGAAGGTTGGATGGAAGTTGGAGTCTAGCGAGTAAGTGGACCAAACAGTGGAAAAGTGATTGGCAATATCTTTCGAGTTGAAGATCGGACCGTTTGCACTATTTAGAACACGGATGTTTGTATGTGAGCTTGTACCTGTAAGCGTTTTAATGTCGGCCCAAGCCTTTTTAAGATTCGTTTTATGATCAATTTTTTCAGAAAATTTATTAAAGCACTCCCTTTTAGCCTGTTTCGACTTTTTCCTAAACATTGCGTTTGCTTTTTTATAATTAGCTAGATTAGCATCAGATCTAAATCGTTTAAACTCATTCCAAAACATATTTTTTTCCTTCCTCAAATTTGCGAGTTCATCAGACCAATAGGGCACAATTTTCTTTTGTATTTTCCTTGTAGATTGAGGAATGGAGTAATGTGCTGCTGTTCTAACGATTTTTGTTATAACAGCTGCCTCGCGATTAATGTTGCTACTAATGAGTGACTCGTTACAGAGTTTAGTAGATATGTTTTGGAAGGTTTCCCAGTCTGCCTTATCGATTAAGAACTTAGGACTATTCGGAAGAGTGTTAACTGTCCTATTATGTAAAACTGTTGCAATAGGAAAGTGGTCGCTTCCATGCAACTCATCTAAAGTGTTTGTGCTAAGTTTGGGAGCTAAATTTGTCGAACAAATTGTTAAGTCAATGTTGGTAAATGAGTGATGAGTAGAGAAATGTGTAGGTTTATTGTCGTTTAAAATAACCAGATTTTCTGAAAGAACCCAATCCTCTATTATTTCTCCCCTTTTATTACATGTGTGTGAACCCCAGAGTGGACTCCACGCATTGAAGTCTCCAACAACAATAAAAGGTGTTGATATTGCGCGTATAATATTGTTCAACTCCCTATGTGTAAATTTCTGTTGAGGGGGCAAGTATAATGCAACTATTGTGAGCTTAAAACCTAAGGAAATTTCTATTGCAAGTAAGGCGATGTTAGATTGTATGGGTACTATTTTATGTGAAATGTGTTTTTTGATTAAAATTGCTATTCCTTGTTTGTTTTCGTTATTATGTGGCAGATTGTAGAAAAAGCTTTGATATTGTTTGGGGGCGGCAGCTGACTTACCAGCCGCTAAATGTGTCTCTTGGAGAGCAATCATATCGGGAGATTGCTCTTTAATCAGTAGTTCGAGCTCAGTGTAGTTGTTGTAAAAGCCTTTTATGTTCCATTGCAATAACTTAAACATAAGAGACAAAAAGAGAGACTACGTGTGTATGTGGTTTTTATTGAGTGTCATCCTCTGACATATTTTGATCATGAGCTTGCGTGTTGAGATCGGTTGCCGGAAAGCCAGTGATCTCTATTGTGGGCGATTGTGGAAGATAATTATTGTGGATGCTGTTTGCTTTTGTGAGAATATGTGAGAGAGTAGAATCGAATTGGAAAGAAGTATTAAGAAAACTTTGCGGTACAGAGTCGGAATTGACTTGGTTTGATAAAAACGATAGTGCGGTGGGGAGATTGCTTGCTTGTTGGTTGTTATTGTTGTTTTCTGAAGTGGAGTCGTTGTATGAATTTATTTGATATGAGGTTTCAAAATCGGTGCTTTGTGCTGTGGCTACGGCAATTTGGAAATTTGTTGGTTGTTGAATGTTATTTATTTGTTGTTTATTATTATTTGGAATATCGTTTGTTTTAAGTGGGGAGTTTGTTGGCGTAGTGGGTAAAGGGGCGGGGGCGGTGCCATTCAATGACGATTTTGGCATAGTGCTTATTGATTTAGTGTTGTTTTGTTTTTCACTGATTTTATTTTGTGCTTCTCTGGCTACAGTGGCAAAGGAAGAGTTCAGTGGTGTAGGTGTTTGTGCTTTGTAGAGTTTTAGAGCTTCGCGCATCGAACATTTATTTTGACATTTGATTTTTAGGATTTCTTTTGATTGCTTGTACCTTGGGCATGTGTTGGAGGAGGACGGGTGATCGCCGGTGCAATTAGCGCAGAAAGTACGTGAGCATGGTGGTGGGTGAGGGGGTAGATTACACGATTCGCATGTAGGAGCATTCTTGCAGCGTTTAGCTGTGTGTCCTAAGATCTGGCAGGATTTACACCTCATAGGGTTAGGAAAATATGGTCGAACCTTGGCGTTGCGCCAAGAAACTTCTACCTTTTCAGGGAGGCTGTAGAGGTCGAACGTAAGTAAGACAACTCCGGTATGCAGCGGCTCATTGTTCACGAATTTCTTGAATTTATAGGCCGATACAACGCCCTGGCTGTTCATATTTTCGACAATTTCTTTTTCCTCGACATTATTTAAACAAGGGGCGTAAATTGTTCCTTTTGAACAGTTCAGGTTGTCATTGTAAACCGCTTCTATTTCACATACACCATTAAGTTTCTTAGTATTGATAAATTTTTGAGCAACTTGTGCGTTTTTTACTAATAGCAATAGATTGCCGTCTCTCAGTTCTGATATAGATTTTATTTCTTTGCTGATTGACTCCAAAGCCTTGTGTACCGCAAAGCACGAGTATTTGGATATGGGTTTGTTGGTGTCCGTAGCACGAATTGTAAGGAACTTTGGATTGTCTTTTTTCAATTGTGGTAAGTCAGGAAAATTGATTGGGGAATAGGATGGTTTTTTTCTTTTTGGATGGGGACTTGCGGCAAGCAGCGCAAACCGGTTGTCCCCGAGATTTGGTGGCCCGGGGGCCATACTCAGCCTTTCACAACACTAAACGCACTTTAATTGTAAATAACTTCAACGAAAAAGTGTTAGGGAAGGAAAACTTGACAGAAGTTACACGCGCACGTGTGTCAAATACCGAGCAAGTCAACAAAAACCAAAGAGTTAGCGAAATACGTGTGCTCAGAGCGAGTGCTTGCTGAGAACTGTGTATTGTGTTATAAAAGCCGTGCAATAAACGGCTACATACCAACGACGTTTATTGGGAGCGCAATAAAATTAAAAGGAACGTAATTTAATAATTTTAGGCCAGTTCTTGTATATGAAATATACAATTTTTTAAAGAACTAAAGTGCTCCAGCATTTAATGCAATTTTAATATTTCTGCAGCTAATGGCAGAAATGTTTCAAATTTGATATCAAAAAAAAATATATTATGAATTGTTTTTATTGAGTTTTCAAAAATAGAACGCTTTGAAGGATAGTTTTAAATAATCGATTAATGTGTTATCGACAAAAATATGGCGAAATAACTAAATTCATCTTACAATATGATTACTGAACCTATATACTACAAAATTGACGGAGATATTTTTAATATTTTAATTTGTGTATTAACAAAAAGTTCTCAATAAATGGAATGAAAAATTAAAGTCATTTATTTTGTAACAAGCTTCAAAGCGATTATCTGATAAAAAATATAGAGCCCTTCATAACTATAAGAGAGTATCTTATTGACAAGTTTCGACACTTCTCTTTCGTTTTCGACATAAAATATATGTAGGTACTTTATTAAGCAAAGTATGCAAAATACAAAACTTAATGTATTTATGTTAAGACGTTAAAAGCAAGTTTTTTTTTTAATTTCAAATCTTCTCTCTTATAAAAACAAAAAGTTTTCCGTATTAATAAATTCAATAAGATTCTATTAAAAGTGAGAGAATCTACTTGTTAATTTACTTTATATAATTTTTAACATAAAAATAAGGAAATTTCTTCTTACAATTCTACACTTTTGGACAAAATTCCATAAATATGAATATACAAGAAAATTGTCTTCTGCCGCTTTCCTATTCAATAAATTTTAGTAAAAATTCAAAATGAAATTAAGAAGATTTTCTAACAAACATTTTTTAATCTTCTTCCCTATCGCTCTCCTTAGGCATCAAGCTTTTTTGGACGTCGATCTCTTTAAATATTGGTGAATTTTTAGCTCTGTGTGCTACAAGGTGAAAGAAATTTGGAAGTACAAGACAAGCAAAGCTCATGTTTTGGCCCGGAAAACTTTCTCTATGTATTCTTATAAAATCTTAGATTAAGGAGATTAATAATAAGTTTCAAAACCTTAATATAATATGTGAAACTATCACCCTTCAGAGATCCGTCCGAATATACTACGTAGCTCTATTGAGTGCCCTAAGAATTTTTGATCGAGCTCTTTTAATGTTGCCCACATTATTGCCGCATGCATTACCCCACAACTATCAACAGTAAGTCCGGTATGGCTTAATAATACATGTATACAGGGTGCTTTATACTTCAGGTTTAGTGGTGAACGCGAATTGATTAGACAACGTTATTTTCAATTAGCTTTGAAAAACAAGGTACCAGACTTATAGGGCTGAATGGAGAAGCATGGAGTTTGTCCCTGCTTGGTTTAGCTATCATTTTTATAATTGATTTCTTTCGATGTATTGGAAAATGACGATATCTCAATATAACATCTTGAATGTGCACATTTTATGGTAGGACGAGGAAGTTCCATAACCATCTGTGTTATAAGATAAAGCCTTGGTGCTTTCTTTAACTTAACTTGGCAGATGTTCATTATCTTAAGTGGATGGACTTTTATTGGTTAAATTTTCTAGTTCGCAGTAGAAATCAAATCCTTTTATTGGGACATTTCCCAAAGATGGGCCTATTTCCCATGTTGATCTCCAAAAGGCATGTCGAATCTCGCTGGTGGCTTTTTGTAAATTTTGTGCCCTCAGCCTTGAGAGCTTTAGCTACTAGCCGTTGATTTGTTTGGCCCTGTTTAGGCACCGCATATTGGCAATAAGCCATTCTATTTATTTCACTATTTGTAATTTGATAATTTGGTTCGGTGGCATGATAAACAGCAGCTATTACAACGGGCTTTAGAGGCCATACGGACTCATCAATTCCTAATAATTGGATAAAGCTCCATGCGACTACTAATGTATATACATCTTGTATGTCTCCTTGGTTATTATTTAGGTTTCGGGGATTCACTCATTCATTCATTTGTTCAATTAATACTCATTTGATGTAATACTGAACCAATGTGTAATAAACGGAGGACTAATTAGATATGTTCCTGACTTTGGGATATTTCAGTTTCGCTTCAAATTGTAGAGGAAATAGAATCACATCGCACATCGCTATGAATTTTTCAGAAAGGAAATCATTCACTTTGTGCGGTGGAGAAAATCATAATAGGCTAAATGTCCAAAAATAAAAGAAGTAAAAAATGCAATCGGAATTGTACGAGTGGTAAGAGTTTTACTGCGAAAAAGAAGATGTCTACCTAAATGGGGCAAGCTCGAATTGAAATGTTATACGATTATACTATAACACTCCTCAAGAGGATGTAAAGGAAACTAGTGGAGCCGACACGCTTATTAATCCATGCTATCTAATGGCTTGGTGATACTCGTACTTTATTTAATTAGAAAGGCAGGATTTTGTTGTAAAATACTGCTTTAAAACTCCCAATAGTACACATTCAAATACAACTAGCATTTCTCTAAAACAATAATTTTTCCTGGACAATGCTTTTTGGCATTTGTATAAATATAAACGTAAGTATGTAAATACTATGCGCCAGATTTATTAGAATATCAAATATTGTCTTGTGTCGTATTACTCAATGGTACTATTTGCGTCTACAAATTGCATTTTTTGCTGCATTTGCTATTTTGTTGCATGCCACACTTGGGTATTTGCGCTTGACGTTTGTACTTGCGATTTAATGTAATTAAATTAAGAAATTTAAATAATAAATTTTCACTTATTGAGCAACCAAGTTTGTACTCAACGAAGGACATATAAATATTTATAGGAATATAATTTTTCTTCGTATTGCATGTGCAAAAATATATATGCAGGCGAACAAGATGCCGTAAGCGCTAGATTTCTGACAACGAGTATTTGTGAAGAAAGTCGACAAGCGGCGAGCTTACTTACTTACTTACTTAATTGAACCGAGCTTCTCCTACAATTTGTGGTGTGCGTCTTGACGTTTTAGCACAAATTGAGGGACCTACAGTTTTACGCCGACTCCGAAAGACAGATGTTTTTTTGCGGGAAGTTTTTTTTCTTGGCAGAAATGCACTCGGAGTTTTGCCATTGCCTGCCGAGGGGCGACCGCTATTAGAAATAAACTGTTCTATAATTTTTGATGTTACTTGCCCCGGCCAGGATTTGAACCCGGGACCCACCGAAGGAAGCACGCACAAGCTACAATCTCGGCTACGGCGGCCGCCTACTTTTCCTGAAAAGATTTTTTGGCCTGCAACCTCACTTATTATTTTGACTGCAGAACTTAATATGCGAGAGGGCAGTAAAGTGAGTAGAAACTTAGGGCATGCCAATCAAGGTAAGGTCAGAATGGCGGAAAAGGAGATCAACACCCAATTATAAACTGATACCATAGAAACTCGGATTATTTAGTTTAAAACCAACTAGTGCAGTTGATGAATTTATGCATTCCTGCATAGAATTGTCGGACATCGGCATAGAGCACCTTCTACAGTCTCTTGTTCATTTTTATCTCTGCAGCTTCTGCAGCTATCATTGTAGGCAATACTAAGACTTCTGGCGTGGGTTCCGATTGACCAGTATCACGCGAGATCTTCCACAAGTCTCGTGATGTTAGCCCTACCCTTCGCCAGATGACGCTTTGCGCCATCGCTGAACAGATAGTTGAAGGTGGCGGAAGTAAATGATTGTTTTAATGAAATCTATTGGGACTGGAATCGGCACCCATTTGAAGTTGTTGCTGAACCCTCTTTGGCTAGCGTATAGTTTCCAGATTAAAGATTCCGTTCAACAGAGCCCTGCATGGCTTACCAGCTCCGATTTGGTTGAAAAAGATGCCAGAACCAATATAACCTCGGTTGTTTGAGAAGGTGGCTACACGCTCGTCTTTAAAATTACCAGGGAAGTTACGTTCTAAATCACGACGACATACTTCTGCGATAGCAAAAATTTTGTCTATTTATGGCTGCATATAATCAGAACCCTGTCTCATCATGACGGGAAGGAAAGAAAGAATTCTGCTACGACCTTTCAGGCTTTCCTTCCACAGGCTCATTTCTCGGAGCCTTACAGCTAAAACTAGTGCGGAATGGATTATATGAAGATCTTCATTGTATAGGCAGGAGATGTGTTATCCGTAAGACATGTCATTAATGCCCCTGTCACCCGAATATACGCTGAGCTCTGTACTCTACCTTAACCTAGTTACGTTAGATTTCCACAACATCAGGGAACCTTACACATATATTGAATTAAAGAGTTGGTATCAAGGAGAGTGGCTCAAAGGACTGTCAGACCTCAACTAAAAGATTTCTTTGAATTCGTAGGACATTCAACATTCACCACTTTTCGATCTTCCTGCTTATTACATGCCTCTTAACAAATACTAATAATAATAGTAATAATAATAATAAATGGAGTACTACTCAGAACGAAGGGACGCTATATAATTAAGCCGGAAATATTTTTAATTAGTTCTAGTATTTAATATAAATAGGATTGTAAACATTAACAGTAGGCCCATACATATTTTTTGAGAAACGAGATTTAGTTCAACTCTTTGTGAAAATACCATTAGTTTTCAATTTATTGCAAGTTACTTTAATTTTGTTATATTCGAGCCAGTGACATCCTATCTTGTTCTCCGAATATCATTTATCTAATGGAATAAAAAGATTTGGACGCTAACGCTTGCAATAAATAAGTTGTGTGCGTTTTTAAGCCGCAAATAAAAACATTTTAAGCAATAAATGACATTATAAAACCATTAGCATGTTTGGAAATAATGGCTTACGAATATATTCACTTTAAAGTGAGTGCCCATGGATAGTTGCAAGTATATACATACATTGCTTAAATGTAATAAGAACAAGTGGAAAGATGCATAACATTGAAATGTAAATACACCTAATTCTGTTTTTACACGGTGGATACTTTCTAGATAAAACCATATAAAAAATGGCGCGTGTAGCATCGAAAACGTGATAGAAGTGAAACTTAAAATATTAAGAATATTAGAGATCCAGAGAGAGAGAGAGAGAGTGAGATCCTCTTAAAATATATATCATTGGATAGTATTTCAATTGGTAACTAAATAAAGTATTTGTGGGCCACTTTTCGTAAATAAAGCTAGTAAGGGTAAAAAATCATTTGATGCAAAATTGAACTTAAATTCTCTAGTTTTATCTTCGACCTAAAGAACTGTATAACTGTAAATGCTTTTCATGCATAAAAATTTAATTATGTTGATTTATATGTATACTTTATTTCTAGAGCTTCTGATTATTAAGGGCGTTTTATCTACATATATACATTTTATCTATATATGAAATCGTCTGTTTAACTTATTACTTTTACATATACTTGCATTCGATTTTTAAAGTTAAACAAATTTTATACAAATATTTTCAGGTATATGCATGGAGATATCAAAGATTTTAGGTCAACAAAGCTTATTAGATTTGAAGTAAATCGAACCATAAATATGGGGTTTTGCTGTAAATCTCGACTGCAGAGATATCTAATGGATTTTTATATATATTTTGCAAAAAATTGCAAATATACTACACGTATACAATACAGATATGAAGGTTTTCAATTTAATATAAATCGGGATATAAAGTCATTTCCAACCGTACCTGCAGGAAAATTTTTCAATATCACCAATATTGGACCATAACTACCGATTTTTTTTAACAACTCGATGAAATTCTTATTTCTGGTCGGACTCCCGTTATGGGTTTGTAATTTTATCAAAATATGATCAAAAATAAAGATTTTCTAAATATCACGCCTCTAGCGCCACCTAGCGCATTAATTTCTCATAAAATTATTTTCTAGCGCACCTTGTCAATATCATCAAGCTCTAGCGCCACCTAGCGGATTTATTTTTCGTGAAAGCACTTTTGAATTTCTCAACACACCCCTAATACATGTTTCTAATTGCTATATGTTAGAACGATTTTCCGTCATTCCATATCAAGTTTGGATTGCATCTAAATTGAATTATAGACATAGATTTTCTGAATATCTCGCCATGCGCCTCCGAGAATATAGGATATGTTGCTGTCATGGGTCTAACGAGTATACCGTCGAAATTGGGATAACAACTTTCATTATTTTATAAGTTGTGGCTTTTCATATGTAGTTTGGGACTTTATTTATATATGTACTTATATGGACTGTTCTCTGCCAATACACTTATTTATTTTGGGTCTGGGTAAAACAGTCCTCTTAGAAAAAACACCAAACTCTTCAATGATATTATTATTAAATCGTTTGACCATAAGAGTTTTCAATTGTAATTTCGAGCACTAAAATAATTAAGAATTGGCGATGCTTGACAAATACGTAAGTTAATTTAAGAAAACGACTCTGAATTAAGGTTTTGGGGGAAAATTGTATAATTTGTGACAACCCTGGCGTAAAAAACGAATAAACACACAGAGAGACAAAAGGGAAGAATTTGCCATTCGGGACTATCACTGAATCCATTATAGTTCATATTTTCAACGAAGTATGAACGAAGCGTATACTTTGAATGTATTCCTTCGTAGCTATACGCACTCAGCGTTGCCATTCTCGTAAAATCTTCGAAAATCGTTATAAGATGGATCCAGCGATAGACTTGAATGCTTCTGCCAATATAACCCTGGCCAAGGAACGTAAATTACAAATAATTTGAATGCCGTTTTGTTCATAATTAGACCAACTTAGATTCAACTTAATACCAATGAGAGAATTTTTAATTTGGTTTGGTAAGCTTTACTATATTATATCGGGTCATGCAATCGGATCGCACAAAAGTTTTTTTTAAATAAAACCAAAATGGTTTCGGATATGAATTAAATAAATAAAGATTCCTGTGAAAGTACATTCGATATCACTATGTATGAAACTCGATTTCTTTTGCATGGGTACCACGGGCACGCTTGCAGAAGTCCAGGAACTGAACCCAATTTTCTATGGGTTTCAAGCGTAAATCGGCCGATACTGCTGCAATTTCACGTTCGATATTCGTACGAAGTTCATCAATCGTCGCTGGCTAGTTGGCATAGACCATAGACTTGACGTAGTACCACAGGAAATAGTCTAACGGCGTCAAATCGCACGACCGAGGCGGCCAATTGACTGGACCATTTCGTGAGATAACACGTTCACCAAACTTGGTTTTCAATAAATCGATTGTGATATTCGCTGTGTGGCTTGTGGCGCCGCCCTGTTGGAACCACGTATTGTGCAAGTCCATATCATCCAATTCGGGCCAAAAATATTCGGTTTTCATTGAGCGGTAGCGATTTCCATTCACGGTAGGGTGCCGGTTTTGATCACTACTGAAGAAGTACGGCCCAATGACGCCGCCGGCCCATAAGCCGCACCAAACCGTAATTTTTTCGGGATGCAATGTTGACCCACGGAGTACGTGTGGATTGCTGCCTGTCCAATAACGCATATTTTGCTTACTGACGAAGCCATTCAGCCAGAAATGACGACGACCATAAATTGGACGTAGCGCCCTTAAAGTAGAGGCCATTGACTCCGAACTTCGGTAGCAAATTTTAATGATTTCGACTCGTTGTTGGATCGTATATCTTTCCATGATGAAATGGCAAACCTTAGTGAAGAGAAATGTCAAAAGAGTGGGAAAAATATGGCATCGTTTGCTGACACTATCGGTCTACTTTTGTAGCGTCCCTATTGAAAAACCCTTTATTAGTGGAACGGTGAAAGTATGCAACTTGTAGGTTTTGTAAGTTCTTCGCGCTACTTATGGAAACGAACGAAGCAATGCTTTTCTGAGTATGCAATTATGAAAACCACAAAAGGAAAAAGACCACAAACATCTTTTATGCCCATCTTCTAGCTGATGCGCTGCTTATCGAAACGTAAAAATTTGTAAATCTTTCAACGCAAATATCTGGTAAATGGTTTAAGGAATCCTAAATCTGAAAAGTTTGTGCAAAACTTTGGGCAAAGACCTTTAGTTTCATATATAATTCGTATTTTCGATGATTTCTATGTGTTGTTGTAAAGTTGCGTATACGTCGTTTCATTTTTCATTCTCTCGTTTTCTACATTGTATCTTTCGTCTCATCTATGCAACGAAAAGTTTATGTACGTTCCAGTTGCGATTCGCCGCCTATGAAGTTTCACTTCCAATTAAAAAAAGAGAAAGTCTTGAAAATAATTTAGCTCTATCTCACTATTATCATCGGATATCATACGACGAAAATGTGCACATATTTAAGCAGCTATAAACAAAATGATTTCTAAAAGATTACGGTTAATAAAAATATTTTGCTTTAAAATTCCAATCAAACAGCTTCGTTTAGGTTAGGATAGGTTAAGTTAATCTGGTATTCCCCGTAGTAGGCACCCACTTAGACATAGTAAGAAGGGAATAATGTTTTTGTCTATGTCGTGCTAAATCCACACTGTGTTAAAAATGACCGTGTAAAAATAGAATTGGGTGCACTTGGTATTCGTTACTTCGTTAACAGTTATTTCAGATTACGTATACGCCACGGGTTAGCCGTTGCTTCATTTACATTGAATTGGACAGCGGAAAAGCGCTATAAAAAATTACACAATTAAAATTTCCGACCAACTTAGTTAGATATTATTTTATTTAGCAGTCAGGACAATAAAAAAAGGAGCATCCCAAATTAGTTGAAATATTGAACTAAAGGGCAAACTTACTCATTTACTATTTAAAGAGAAATGGAGAGATTAGGAACGATTTATCTACTGGTTATGGAGACTCAAAGCAAATAATGAACTTTACTTAATATATATTCAGTTAAACACAAAATAATTAAGCCAAAAAGGTGTATAACTTTTCGCTCTCCGACTCTGGCACACTTCAGTTTCGGTTTTAGCCTCAGCCTTGGTGTTGTAGTAAATCCTTTAATCCCATTTAGCCAGTTTAATTATGTAGTTTATTAAGCGGAAATGAATGAACGCACAGGCATGACAACAATAACAACAATCACAAAAATAAAAGCGACTAAAAATAGCATTAAGTCGTAGCAGAGTGCTGAAATTTGGGGCAGTGGAAAAAGAATGAGCTGCAACAAAGAAAATGAATTTTGTAGCAGCCTACTTACGCGAAGTCAGGAGTTAGCATTCAAAAATCAGCAGTGAGTGAGTATGCGAGTAAAGCAATGTGTGAGTAAGGAAGTAAGTAAGTAAGTAACTAAAGCAGTCAGTGATCGGGAAAGTATCCAACTGCTACATGCCATGCCACAACCGTCACAGCATAGCAAGGTTGGGTTTTGCGAAATTTTAATAAATTTGCATGTCGGAGCGCAGTGAAAGACAAAAAAAAAAAAAAAATAACGCGCCTTTAAAGGATAAGACAAAGAAATTGGCGTGTGATGTGGAAAGGATATGCTTGGTAAGGAAAAGGAAAAAATTAAATGCATAGCATAGCAAGAAAAAAATAATAGAAATTCTTATCTAAGCTTGTCAACTTACCTTAGCGTCTTAGCTTTGATTACTTTTTGTGAGCTGCAAACAAATACTGAATAAATAAATTTTGAAAGTCAACCAAAAAAAGAAGTAAAAAACAAATGAGTCTAATAAATGCCACGAATGGGTTGGCTGGCTACGTTGAAGCAAGAAACTGTAATGAGAAAAAGGTAAAAGAAGTAGTTTGAGTGGAAAGTATGTAATTAAGTTGTGAAAAATACTACTAAGTGGTAAAGAATCTAGGCTCATTTAAATAAATAAATTTTCCGCCAGAAAAAACCCAGTACTATTTATTATGTCCGACAGAAATAAATTTCGAACTTTTTTTACCGAGTTTTGCAAATGAAATTTCACCAAATTAGCAGCAGAATATTAACATTTGATTGCGCTCATTTAAAAATTCGTATAGCCTATCACAGCATAATCGTTTTTTAAGTTTTTTTGTATTATTTTTCGATGTTTTCGTCCTTTTTGTGATTTTAAAAAAGGTTGATTTGGGTAGCGTTGAATTAAGATTGTATTTTCTATTTTCGTATTTCTACTAATTATTCACAGTTCAACTAAGGAGGTTTTGCACTCTTGTAATATGCTAGCCGCCCTTGTCAGTGTTAGATTGCCTCGACTGATGAGTCCTCAACGCTTAAGAATTCAACTACAGAAGTAAAATACAAAACATGGTTAAATGTCTGACTACTTTCAGAATCAATATTTTTCAACAGACCTCATACTATTCGATTATTTATAGAATTTGTTCTTTTACTAAAAAATTGCGTACGTTTTTTTCCTGGAAGCACCAATACTGGCTGGAAGAGGTTCTTGCAAAAGTTTTGTAATTGAAAAATTTATCGAAAACTCGATGAACAGCCAGAGCTTAATCTGCCAAAGACTTTGAGCTTCTAAGTGTTTAGTGCTTCCGCTTTCATCTGATCCCAATATTTCTAAACAAATGTCGTGTTCAAAATGAAAAGTGTAGTGAACGTTTATAACGCGAAAACTCGAACATCGTCGATGCAATGCAGCTAATTGAAAATACTAACTTACTTCCTCAATTGGCGCTATAGCCGCTTAAGCGATTTTGGTCGAACTTCTCTTACAATTTGTGGTCTGCGTCTTGACGTTTTAACACAAATTGAGGGGGGCCTATTGTTTTACGTCGACTCCGAACGGCGAAATGTTTTTGTGAGAAGTTTTTTCATGGGAGAAATACACTCGGAGGTTTGCCATAGCCTGCCAAAGGGCGACCATTTTTAGAAAAAAAATTTTATAATTTTTGTTGTTATTTACCCCGGCCAGGATTTGAACCCGGGACCCGGGATTGAAAATACACTAAAGACATTTCAGGACATCGATTACGATGAAATTACCTAATAGGATGAAAAATTATATAGCACAATGTCAAAATCTGTTTGTCTCCAAACCAATCTTGACAAGGGATGATGGAAAATCTTTCCAATATACATCAACTTTTCACCATGTTGGAAAAATAGAAGATCAAAAAGAAAGACTGACTAAAATTTAGAAACTCCGGTTCAAATAATTTTTCGACAATTCTACAGAATTCCGAGTAGTCTAAGATGGAATAGTCTTATGGGAGAACAAGGCATTTTCTACAAAATTTTGCAAATTCTGGCTAATCAAAATAATTTCGCTATAGTATTAGTATCAAAGGCGAGCGATGCCCTAAAATTGTGCTAATTTGGTAGAAGGTAGCATTCAAATTGAAAACTACTACATAAATAATAAATATAATAGGGACACACTGATTCTGACGCCGCTGGATTCTAAAGCAACATTTGAACGACCATTCGGTAAATTGTAGTTGATTTTCAATCATTTGCGACCTACATTGGACGATGATCGACTGAACTCAATGATGTTATTATCTTCTACAAAAGACAAAGTGGATGAACTCGACAAATAATGTACGTTAATCGTTCGTCTCTACTTAAATATTGAGTATTCGGGACTTTGTGCAATGACTTGAAAAAAAAAATGGAAAATCTCCGAGTGAATTTCCTCAATGAAAAAACTTCTTACAAAAATCATTTGCCTTTCGGAGTCGGGGTAAAACTGTAGGTCCCTCAATTTGTGTTACAACACCAATACGTGCACAACAAATTATAGGAGATGTTCGGTCAAACGTCGAGCTATAATTTAAGTGCCAAATTATTTTTCTGGAAAAATCGACACTAATCAAGTTTTACTCCCACCAAGTTTGGAACTTTCATGACCAAAAGTAACAGCAAAAATCTGATGCTGCTACCTGCCTAATGTACCTTGTATCCCACCCTTCCGATTGATCTATCCAATCGAGATTTGCTCGGAAAAGAGATCACACAAGACAAATAAAAGCAAGTATTATAATCGCTTGAAGTGGAAAAAGGTCAGTTTTGGCTTAGACATAATTGAAAGAAATCAGTATACGATTTACTGCTTCTGATTAGTTCGCGCTCACAATGATTGATTTTCAATTATAATTATATAGGTAATTGTTGTAAGATAATTATAAATGTTTTAGGTCGAATGAAAAGGCTCTACTTTCTTTTTGCCAATTTTAAGTATACGTACGTAATGGTCGAGAGTAGTCGGATTTAAATCCCCACATCTCTCGAAAACTGAAAACAGTAGATAGCCGTGGCCATAAGTATTGGGTGGCCCTTAGTTGACTGAGTTTTTAATTTTAATAAGAGAAGTAGCGGTTTTTTTGAGTAAATTAATATAAGGAATTAATAGAAAATGTTAGTATATGGTAAGTCTACCCTAACATCAGAAATCCTCTATGGCATCCTACCTATAGGCTTTGTACTATTGGAATCAAATAATGATTCAAGGCCGTGTATGATATTTTGTTGTCTTTCTTTTATTTTAAGCTTTTAAATAGTCCACACGTGCTCGGAGCACTTAAGATCTGGCGACTAAGAAAATAAAACAATATTATTGTCTTGAAACCAGTGCATAATTTGCGCAATAAGGCATTGTCTTACTGAAGTTGGACCCATGGAAATCTGTGCCGCAAAAAATGTGCTTTGATGAAGGCAAAGTTGAGTTTGGAAAACATTTATGCTTTTGAATGTTCATACGACCTCTCCAAATAAATATATGGGCGATCCCATCATCATTCTTACAATCCCAGATCATAGTGCTGCCCCCCATACTTAACAGGGGGTAATAGCAATTCGTAAGTAGTTGCAATAGAAAAGTAGTTGTTGATATTTGAAAACGATGCCAACTAAGATCTACTCGAAGTTCGATTCATCGGACCTCAGAATATTCCGAAAATTTTTCTCTGTAAAATGTTGATATTGACGTGACAATTCCAAACGCCTTTTCCGCTTTTTCTCTGAAAGCAACGGAATTCTTCTAGCTTCGAGCATCAATACTGTTTCCAATTTCTTCCAAACGGAGAGCAACGAGAAAAGAAGTTACTTTTTTATGATCCATGAGAGACACGGATGAGTTTTCGGGCTTTCGGCCCATTAGTTAGTATTTTCTAACACTTTTTGTTTTATTGTAGCGTACATCTACCAGTTTCACAATCTCGGCCAGAGACTTCCATTCTTCAAACAAAAAGTTCATTTTGTTTTGGGCATTTCGATAACAAAAAATTTGAAAAAGGATTATTGAATTAAGACTGCCAAAATATTTTAATTATCTCTTGAATTCGCCATAAGTGTGGTTTATAGAACACAACTTAATGTTGTAATAAAAGTTGAAACAAATCGGTATAATTTTAGTTTTTTAAAAACCATTCCTTTAGTTGGTAAAATTATTAAATTTCCATTCCTTTAGTTGGTAAAATGATTAAATTTCCCAGCTTTTGTGGGTTTTTTAGCCTACCATTTTACCTTACATTTCTCATTCGCTTTACCATTGAGGTTTTTATAAACTTTTCTTTTTTACCACAAATAGTTAAATATATTAGCCAGTTCTTGCAAGTTTTCTTTTTCACATTTTTACCAATATTTTTTCCAGCACAATTTTCCAGTTGCATAAATTGGCACGAGCAACCATTAATTTACCGCTGTGACACAAAATACAAAACAAGCAGTACGAAGAATGTAAATTCAGTTAAATTGCATTGCAATCAGCATAAATTTGGAGTAGTATGAGGAAGAAGGCAAAAAATCAACTATAACTCGTTTAAATGAACAAGCAAAACTGCAGTGAAACGAAGTGAAATACACAAAAAGTATTACCAAAATTGCAATAACAGCGAAGGAAGCGGGTCAACATGGCGAGACAGGAGGTGGACGACGTGGCAGTAAAAGTTAGATGGCAACCAAATAAAAAAAAATCTAGCACACTTTTCCTCTGGCTCTGTTTAGCATTTTGTTGGGCTTTTTTAGGCTAATGCTTGTGCTCTTTGACTTGCCCTGCATTGCCTGCCAGTTGAGTAAATTGAAAATGTAATTTAAGAAATCTTAATGTAAAATATGGATTTTAAATTCCTTCTATGCTTTTAACTGTCGCCATAGGCACTCAAACGATTTTGTTTGAGTTAAAGGCGAGGGATATTGGAGCGAATGGTAATGTGATTTTAATTCATGTGACAATTTGATCGTGAAAACCTATAAGGCATTTTTGAGATTAACGGCAAGTCAACCAACCCTCAGCCGATTTTCATGAACGGAACGCGCTACATACCTCTAATAGGTATAACAATGTGGTAATCCGCTGAGAGAAAATTATGCGAATGAAAGATAGATATTCAAGAAACGAAACGAAATCTATAAATTGATAACTATCGCAAGCAAGAAGCCTGACCTAAAACTATCGGTATAAACTGACAACTTATCTTGTTCGAATTTCGGCGTTTAAGAAAATAAATTCAGATACTTCGATATGATGAGGCCTTTTTTTTGGGGAAAGAATAGTGATGCGCACATCTATCGATGTTACGTTATGGATGCTAAACAAATTATATTGATATCTGTAATACCGCCGATAACGGCGATATCAACAACCTTAATAATATCGATAACTATAATTTTGCCGATAACGAGAATATAAAATTGTAACAATAATTATTAATATAAGGAACATAATTATGTCGATAACAATAACGGTAAAAATAACATTATTGACAAATGCAACAAAAATTTATCGATAAAAACAGCGATGATGTCAATAACAATGATAACTATAAACTAACAATGACAATAACAATGGTAATCATGTAGATTACTACAATGATACAAATAATCAGAACGGTAAAAATATGCCCTGATAAAACTGATGATGCAGATAGCCTTAGTTATCGATATCGATAGCAGCAAAGCCAATGATATCGATAAAAATATTAACAAAAATAAGAAGGCTCACAAAACCCTTTGCATAAAACTGCAATAAAAAAAATATTTAGAGGTCGCTCAAAGCGCTTAAGGTTAAGGTTTCTTATGTAATTTTTTTTCTTTTGAGTAATGTAATAATAAAAAAATGGTTAAATAAACAATCACCGATTAGAAAATGTAAAGGGTTTTTATAGGGCCCAAAGTAAAAAGTAAAAGAGTAAAGTGTTAGATTTTGCTCACGAACCCCTTGAGCATACCACAGTAGCATATAGTGAACCACTGTAACCGTTACGAAAATTTTAATTTTTTATCATACATATGTTTGTATATTGAAAAGAATAATGCAACAAAATATGCTTTTTTCGCTTACGTTTGCTGATTGCGGACAGTAAAAGGAAATAAATACCCATATATTTAATAATAGACTAAATTCCTTCATTAATTCTGAAAATATATTTCCTTAAGCTTAAAATTTAAGCATTTGATTCCCAAATTTCAAAATGATGGAGATAGAGAATTTAGTTGCGGTGGAAATTAAAAATTAGACTTTATTATTAAATTGATTTTGCACTGTAATGAATTTGATTAAGTCGTCGTTAATTTCGTTTAAGGTCAGGCATAGAACGAAATGACATATTTTTGGAGTTATCGCAAAAATTAAAGAATTATAAACTAGAAAGTCATTTCGGGAACATTTCTAAAACTTAAAGAAAAATAATTCAATTTATACAGCTAAAATTTGTAGGGGTTTTGGATTACTTACCCTAATATTATGAATAATATATCGACGCACCTTAACCAACAGTGTTCTCGAAATGATGCCGAATGAAAACTGACTTTCAGCTATTATTAAAGTAGGTACTTATTCACGAATTATTTATTATACGAATTTCGTTACCCAAATTCAATCCCCTTTAATGCATTTTTTGGTCAATTTTATTTCCCTCAACAAATTGTGGACGCGTTCCCGTAATGATTTTTTCGGCTAATTTGAATGGAATCAAATTAATATCGGTATGTATTTAACTTAAATAATTACATGTGTCTTTGACAATCAATTATATTACTCGGCAAATGAGATTATATTGCAAAGTTGCAGGAATTTTAGTCATAAAATTCTCTTCTACTGAAATTCTCTACCTCCATGATTTTGACCCGTAATATATGTAACTCATTCAGTTTTCTTAAAATCTTATTCTAACTACTTAACTCATCCGTAAATATTTTTCTATAAACTTTTTCCAATTTATTATTTCAGAAAAGTCTCACCGCAAACACTTCAAACCACTTATACTATACACTTTCCTTATACAACATCATTGCCTGCATTCGATCAATTCATAAACTCTTCACACCACACAGCCATCACTTCAAAAATCAAAACAAATTTAGCTCAAATAATGGTGACCTGCAACCGATCAAACAGTCAGACATCATTGGAATGAATGAATTATGTTGTACGAATACCACCCACCCGACCGGCCGACCATTCGAATGCCGAATGCAGTTATAAACTAACTAAAATTTGTAGCAAAGATGCTGTGGCAGTTAAATGGCCAATAATTCTATCAACACATTGCACCAAATTGTGGCACGAAGTGGAGAGGCAGTGTATGTATACTTTTCATAAGAGCAGCAAGGAGGCAGATGATGAGAAAACCCCCAAAAAGACTTTAAACAAATCGTACAAGGCGACGCACAAAGGCTGCGTATTTTTGTTTTTGTATATATTGCACAAGCGAGTGTTTGGCTGTTGTGGCACACAGTAGGATGCTGACCATTCATTCATTGCACGCACACGCAACTTTAGCCAGGGCTGAGGGTAATAAAATCACTTAGGCTGTTGACGTGCTGGGCTTTTGGAAGGAATGGAGTATAACTATAGCTAAGTATCGCAAGCAAAATGTACTGAATGTGAGCCCCTATTAAAATGTACATTAGGGTGCCTCACAAAAAAAAGTTACGGATTTTCCATCGGAATTGTAAAATTTATTCAGCCTTATCCTGAGTTGCACTCTCGCCTGAAACGTTTCACTTTTCACTTTTCCTTCATTATAAATTTCGCCTGGAAATATTTCGCTTTCAAATATATTTTTCGCTTTGCGGCAACACTAAGTTCGGGCGAAAACTGTAGTCGTTTTCGCTGGATTTTTTCAGCTAAATTCGACAGGCGAATAAGAAGATTCAAAATATAAGTAATGGTTTTATTTATAAACTTATTATAAAAAACAATGACATTTACTTTTATTCTAGGAGTAAAACGATAAATATGAACCCGCACAACATCCTTTTAAGAAGAAGGCATTAAAACCCGGTCATTTCCAGGGGTTTAATGGAGGAGAATTGAGAGAATGTGGCGGAGTTGTGGAGGCAGCTGAAATTGGAGCTAAATCGCGCGAAATCACCTACAAAGTCTTTACCAAAACTATTTCGATAGCCACCGTCCGCAAAAAAGAAAAACCAGAAGAAGCAATAGGTTTAACTATTGGTGGAATAATAAATTTATATCTTGAATTTGGTAATTTAATTTAATTTATACAAAATTAAGTTATTGTTTTTTCCTTTCCTCAATTTCAATCTTTGAAAACAAATCGCAGAGTTGTAATTTCTATTTTCGAATTTCACTAGCTGTTTCGAAATCGAATTCATTGCTGGTGGAATTCATAATAAGCGTAATCACTTCGGGCAAATGAAAATATTACGAGCGAATTTTTTTTCGGGCAGAACTTAAAATATTTCGGAACAATTTACATGACCGATTTGAAATATGCCTTCCAAAATTTTTTAAGAAAATCACCGCCGATGGTAAAAGAGTAGTAGCTTAAATGGCCTGCATAGAAATAATGAGATTTGTGAGGAAAAAGTTGGAACGTAAATGGTTTTATTATCTAAGAAATAGAAAGGATGCGAAAATAACTTCCTACTTACTTCATCTGCAAGTTTAAATACCACTTTTTCAGTGCTGGTTTAAACTAAGATTATTTATACTCGGTTTGACTTTAAACATACATAGTTTAAACTATAGAACGGTCAAATACGGTGTGAAAAATACGACAATAGGCGGTCTTGCATGCTCATTAGTTAAACTCACTTTAACTCTGCCTTATTGGCGCCTTAAACTGAGTTTAAACTAGGTTTAAATTTGACTGAAAAAGGGCTCAGCGAGTTCAAACTTAGTTTAAACGACAAATAGAGTTTAACTCGCACTGAAAAATTGGCTCTAACTCGGCTAAGTTTTGGCTGAGATAGTATTAAACCAATCTTTATTACATTCCGTTGAATTTTTTTTTAATATCTGCATGTAGGCCTTTTAATCTTAAACTGTTATTTCATATGAGGCAATTTAAAAGAAATAAATATTAAATAAAAACCATTTGCGTTTATAAGAAACTTCATTTTTGAAGATATTTTCAAATCGGTGCAGCTCACGAAATTCTTAATAATTTTCCGAATTATTTTGGTAGAAGTCTTAGAATAAAATAAATTGTACCTTTTGTATGGGAATTGATGCACTCTCATGTAAATACACACTTATTTATTGCTATATATGTTTCTTTGTGTATAGGCTCCTATTGCGAAGCTACTCCAACTATGCTGCCACAAATTCCATTCACATTTGTCTAAGTATATACGGTGGCCCTCAAAATACACATGCAGACCAGCTGAGGCTCCCGTTTCTAAGTTTTGTACATCCATAGTATGTGTATGTGCACCGCCATTTAATGCCTTGGAAAATGACTTTCAATACACACGTACATCCATTACAGACAATTTGACTGCCTACCAGAAAATTCAGAAACCAATTCGGTAATCCATTTCACTTGCTGCGTAAATTGAGTGTGACTCATTGGGCGTGGCAATGGTGGTAAGGAAAGGATTGGGAATGTAGTAGCAGTGAACTTATACGAGTTTGTGTTATTTAAACCAATAGCACAATATATATGTATATGTAATAAATGTTTCGTATGCCTTTCATGTTATTACAGGCAACTAAAATTCTCTTATTATTGAATTTTGTTTAAGAACACATTTCACTTCTAGCTTTCAGGTGAAAAGCAAATGTCGTCTTTTAAATGCAATGCAACAATTTACTCAAATTGGTGGAATATCATGACGTGTTTTAAATAAAAGCGAGAATCCGATCTCTGTAAAGTCTAAGCGATTGTAAAAGATCCGAAAAATTAAGAATTAAATACAATATTGAATAAAATAGGTGTTGTTGAGAAGTCCTTAGTGCAAAAGTCTATAAAATAAGTTTTCCCTTTCGACTAAATTAAAGCTAGATGTTTGGCCAAAAGTATTCTAAAAATTGCGAGGCATGCATTTTTAGGCAAACTCCAAAAGGCAAATGATTTTTATGAGAAGATTTTTCACGGCAGCAATGCACTCAGAAGTTTGCCATTGCCTTCTAAAGGTGAGCGCTAAGTGAGTGAAAGTCAAAACGTGGGAAATCATAAAAATTCATTTAAAAAGTAGTTGTTTAAGTTTTCAAAATGATTAATCTCTTCATTATTGCATACAATAATTTCTGCAAATAAAACACGCGCCGGGACTTAAAGTTTGGTTTCATCGGAACTTTATTTATTTCAAGGATTTATGTATTCGTTTTGCAGTTAAACTAATTACATTGTCTCTAGATATCTTCCGTCGCAATAGTTCTCATTTTTCTTAGCCTTCAACGCTTAAACTCCTATATATCTACTGCTTATTTTAGGTCTAACTACTTTCATATGCAGACTTTTTCATGCTGCACATATTAGTAGAATATTCCGAAGCCAATTGCATCCCAATTCCTGGAGTGTACTCTCAAATTTAAAATCGCGTTTCCTTTCTCTTGTGCACGTTTAATTAATTAAGTATAGTATGTAATCTGCTCTGTAAGATTGTTAATGTCATATACTATAAATAAATAAATAAGTTAGGTGATTTCTCTTGGTTTGCGACGTCCGCATTCATCCACGCTGTAGTTCCAAATTTTACTGTCCGTAACCCTTTTTTTTAAACTTCAGCAAAAACGAAAGGTTACTGATAGCCAGGTTCGAGCTACCGTCAAATCAATCCCCTAGTAACGTTTCTGTGCGACTGTCTCACGTGCCTGACGCCCTAAGTTAGCATACTTCTTTTAGGCAGTTTACGTCATACAGCTCAATGTTTGGGCGAACTTCTCCTACAATTTGAGGGACCTACACTTTTACGCCGACTCCGAATCGTAAATGTCTTTTGTGAGAAGTTTTTTTTCATGGCAGAAACGCACTCGAAAATTAGAAAAAAAGCTTTTTTTTCTATAATTTTGAGGTTACTTGCCCCGGCCAATATCCGGGTGAAGCAAACTACAGACTCGGTTACCGCGGTCAAAAGTAATAACTTAAAACAACTCCTTCCCTAATTCACATAATGATAGCCGTAATCTTCGATGATGACTTTTCCCATTTTTAATTTCTCTAGTGGGGCTTCTCTCCTTTTTATTCACCAAAAACGTTTCAAAATGCAGTTGCAAATTTTGTCAAAATCAATGTTATTTATATTAACCGACCACAGTTGGTATTCACTAATACAGATTCTCTACTAATCTGAATATCCTGGCACCCTCCGCCGTAGCCACTAATTAAACATCCAACAGACAGCTCAGTAGAGTCAAAAAATATATGAATATCCAATTAGCAACTAGCATTTCGTTTCCTTTGGAATTGTTCTAACTTTATATTACTTTAAAATTTTCTTATTTACGCTTTTCTAAACCTTTCTCTTTGCCGTTCTTCACACAATTTCTGCTCCAATTGTACTGCAAAGAGAAACTGCACTTTCGTTCTCGAAATCCAACGAACCATAAGTGAAAACAACTGCAGCATTCCCTTTTAAAATATTGACCATGCATATAAAAACTTCTATGCCTACAAACAAATATCCTTCCTTCGGTTTTCACTCCTTTACGATTTATTTTGCCCTCTACCCCTAGCTGATGTGGAGCGCTTTACCACTTTATTTTACACTCACTTTCTACAACAACAACTTAAAGATTTTTCAACACTTTTGTTTGTAGTTATTATGATCGCTAGAAAATCGTTTTTTATTGTTTTCTGTGCTTCTAGAGTTGTTTTTGTTTGCTGAGGAGACTTTTTACCTTTCCTGCTAAGCGTAAGCGACGTTGGTGGTGCAGCCTTTTCCATTTCGTTTGTTGCTGTTTTTCTTCATTACTTTGCAGTCTTTCTAGGATTTCGTGCACGCACTTTTGGTATTGTAGTTGTTATCCTATACTGCTCAGTAATTGTTGTTTTTGCTTTGCTTGAAATCTTTTATATGCAAGTCACGTTCGAGCTGTCCAAAATCAACGACGCAGAATCATATCGGCCAGCCATTGTCTCAAATGCAAACAGTGATGTTAATGTTGTTTTTGCTTGTGAAGCGTGTGGCAGTTTTTCACCCAACGTAATTCTAGAACACCCTAGTGGGTAGGCTGCGTTTCCTTTTTTACCAGTCAACACGCACGTAATGTGAACTGCTTTCTTTATCTGCCTACCACATTCTTCCCTCTCCTTCTCCTCCTCTTCCTCTTTCTCGATTCTCTTCTGTCGGCAAGTTCTAAGCTGCCAAACTGTAAAGCTTCGGCATTGTCCCTACCACCTCTACCTGTTTCACCTTCAACAACACTGCTGCAATTTGCTTTTTGTGTCACCGTCAGCAGCGTGATCTCTGCTTCATGTCAGTGACTTTTCCCTTCTCATCTAGGCTGCTAGCCTTCAGCCTCTCTATAGGATGGTACCATCAGCGTTCACTTACTCTGTGTTTTGGGTGGCTCATTGAAAAGTGCACGCACGCACACTAAAGTGACATCACGCCACTGTTTGTCAACACGAAAATTGTGAAAATCCTTTTAAAGGATTTTAACCACAGTCTCTGCTCTTAAATGCCCACGTCTGCTCACATTTGCCTGGCATCGGCAAGCAAATCGTGGGATGTCTACGCATATACACACGCTTGAAATTCCAACTCATACTAGGACTCATCGGGATTGTTGAAGTGGAAGCTTTTAGGGAGAGCAGCCATGTTAATCAGGCGGAGCAGGGAAATGGGTGGTTTGGATACGGGATGTACCGTGTACACAGTGTGTGTTTGTTGATAAATTTCAGATTACATTTATTTCTTAAAAGCAAGGGCTTAACAGTCGCAATAGTCTTTTTTAAGTAGCTTAATAACTGTTATATTGGGGGAAAATTTTTTTCATTGTCCTTAAAATAACTCTTATTGGCAACGGACAAAATTTTTCGCCTGCTTAACAGTTATCAGGCAACATAGAAAAGTTGAGAAACAAGTCGTATTGGAAACGGAAGAAATTAACGGCGATATAACATATATTTCTCCTGTCATAACTGTTATTACACCTTAATTAGAGTGTAGACTTAATTATTAGTTTGGATTATTAAGCAGAAATATACACAACTCATGCTACCAAACAATCTACTGTTACGCGACAATTGCTCGTAATTTAAACCGATGCCACATAAAAAGCTTTAGCTTTGCGTGACGTTTAGTATTTAAATATTTAATATTTAAATTTACTTTGTTAATTCGTAGCAAATTGAAGTGTAGCATCTGTTTCTAAGCGGATGTGAGCAATAAAAGAAATATGAAAATCATTTGATTGTTAAAGCGCACGAAAAAGTGAGAGTTGGCGAACTTTCAGCTTCGATTTCGTTATGTGGGAAACTTCGCATAATTGTATTTATTCATCTTAGTTGTCAAAGCAGAACTGTCTCGTAAAGGGAAGCAAGCTTTCTATCTAGCAGAGCCTTTAACGATCGAATTAGTAATCAATCTTTGTTTGCCTGTGTTGCCAAGTAGGAAACACTAAATTATTTAATTAAAAAACATAATAATCAAAATTGACTATGATAACTTGTGTTTATTTTACACTTCGTTTTTTTTTATCTAAACAGTGTGCACTTTTTACATGCTTAAGATCGTTGCGTCTTGCAAAATAAGTTTCAATCAAATTATTATGGAGGCAACTCTGGTATCGTCCAATTACGTATTGGCTTCTATTGAGAATCGATGGAAGTGAAAGTTTAGTTGTAGAGAAGGGAGCGGGAGACCATCTTGAGTATGTTATGATTGTGTGCAAATTAATTTAAAAAAAAATTAAGGTTTTTGTTTTTGGTTTTGAGTATAAATATAAATATCTTGAATTTTTTTCGTTTACTATAAATAAAGGAAACATAATTGTTAATATAAATATTTCTATTTCAATGTTGTTTACTTGGTTTCAAGTGCTTACTTTCAACGGAAAAAGTAATTTCGAAACTTACCGGCCATAGGTGCTCCATGGAGTAATAAGTATAAAGCCTTGTCCAAGGTTTCGGTTAGCTTTGGAGTACTCTTTGTCTCTAATGGAGTATACTAAGCATGCGTGCAAGTGCTAGTCCCGATTTTTGCAGGGGTTCAGTGCGAAATAAGCTTAGGTGTGAATTTCTGATAGTGTTTGTTTGAAAATACGATCAACATTTTGTTTGGGCGCTTTTGAACGATCATTGTTTAGAACTCGGGAGCTTTATTCGAAAAAAAAACTGGTAACACTGTTCAAACCGCTGTAAATTTCCCAATTAAAATCCGGGACCGTTATCATTTTTATAATTAACACTTATTCGATCATATTTGATCATTATTTTGAGATGTTTGTTTTTGCGATCATATTTGAAATCGAATCAAATGCATCAAAATAATAGAGGACAACATTAATAATTTATATATATATTAATTTAAGCGAACAAATTTAAATCAAAGAGTAACGACTACATTTGATCGAAAAAATAAAAATTGTAAGGCAATGATTATGCAATAATTTAAAACTGAAAATCTTCGAAATAAATAAATTATGTCAGATTTTATTAGTATGTGTCAGAAAGAGTACATCGGTTAATATTTTTTTAACGAAATATTCAAAATATAGATATTTTCCGATCCCTGGTTAAAATCAACACGATTAAAATAAACAGCAATCCATTATGTTGCAAAGCCGAAATAAATAATTAGAACAAACCGCACTGTTTTCTTTCCATTCTTGCAGAGCATACTCATATAACAAAAAAAAACTATTTTTCTATTTTCATCTGTCATCTGTTACAAAATTCGTATTTTGTTAATAAAATTCGGTTACAAGGCCATTATCATGGTAATCGCCCATGAAATTTCATAAAATTACAGTGACCAGATTTCTGTGGATTTCTTAGGTATCGAATCCGAAGCTATATAACTGTTTTTAGAAAAGAGAGACGTAAAATCGCATAACACAATCAGAAGTGTACGTATTTTTAATAATAGTAAAACCTATATTTGTTATATTAAGAAGTTTCTAAGGTAATTAGTATAACTTTTTATATTCTCCAAAATTCAAGTTGGTATAGTTTTAATCAACAAAATTGGCACTAATACTTTTCACTGCCGTAGTTAAGTTCATTATCATTTCAAATAATTCCCCGAAATTCCGTGCATGTTTCATCAAAGTTAATTTTTGCAATAAACGTTGATTTTAGAGTCTCAAGTCTAAGTTAAATTTTTTCTGGTGTGCGAAGTTGACTATTTATTCGGTATGAAAAAAATATTCAGAGGTATATCTTTCTCAAGATCGATACGAATGGCCACCGTACATTTTTGGTGTAATTTACTGCTGTTAAAATTAATACTAGGTATGTCTTTACTTTGGATTGCGACTTGTTTTTCGTGTTTTCCTAAGAATAATATACTTTTGTGGAACGTATGCGATGAGCAAGAAGAGTTTCCAATTTTTAAGTTACTGCTGGGAAATTCTTTTACATCTCAAGGATTTTGAAAACCTTAATATTTCTTTTTAGAACAACTTCCTGGCTTTTAACCTGGTAGTTGCCTAAAGCAATTTGTATTAAAAAAATTATAATAAATTACATAAATTTGTAGATTGGATCTTACAAAAGCAGGCACTTTGAAAGCTCGAATATTGGTATGCATAGCTTAAAATTGTAACACTATTGAGCTTCCCTGCCACGTCGTAATCATTTTTTTGTGGTAATTTTTCTGCAATCTAATCTTAAATATGTTACAGGTATTTTTAATTCGGTAGATTCATAAAATGAGGCGAGCAAATTTTTCTATGTGGTTTAGAAAAACAGAATAATTTTGTTTATTTACTATATGGAAGGTGAAGTAAACCAAATATATACCCTAAGTACTTATATAAAGTCTGCTAGGGTTTGAAGAGAAAAATATGTTGAAATTCGGAGCATCTTTGGAGGGGATTCATAAGCTACAAAGGAGCAGGCAAGCGGGTTCATGCACTAAAACTAAGTTATCTGAAAGAAATATTTTTGAAATACATCAATAGTGACAACGAAGCAAGGAGCTGAATAAGAAAGGTGTAGCGGCGTCAAATCCAAGGTCTATTCAGCAAATTGAAACTTTTGCTATTTAGAATCGTATACGCAATTGAAATATTCTACCCGTCTAGCTTTTATGATTTTAAAAATCTTTTACGCGTTTAATAAAAGATTTTTGAACACCATTCAGTCTTTAGACATTATTCCATTTGTTGTTGGAAGGATACTGTGAACATTTTGGTGACAACCACCATCCTTTCAGTTACCATAGCGCCTTCCTTCCTTTCCGCATTGTACTCGTAGCTCTTGCCACGATTGTCGGCATATTCAAAATGCAAAAGAAGTTCTTTGTTGTTGCTGTTGTTTTAATGCGTGCTTTGAAAATAATTTAAAAGCTCAAAAAGGTGAAAGCAGCAGCGGTGATATCAGGATTTGCTGATTTTTCATGCGAAGGTGCAGTAGTTAATTTTTTACATTATCCACCCGACCCGCATCCAACTCAACTCACGTGCCAAAGCACTTATGCGTATCCTTATATATTTTGTTGTTGTTGTTATGAAAACGTTGTTGTACTGGTACAACAATTTGCTTGCGGTTACATTAGTGTCGTCTCTACTCTTCCACAGATACATGAAATCTCGCTTGCCTAGCTGTTATTTGAATTTTGTTGTTTGCTTTTGAAAAATTTATGAAATGAATTTTTGTTTAGTAAAATTTATGCGCACTTTTGCATTTTCAATTTGCGTTTAATCTTTTAGGCTACCCAAACTGACTAATGTATTTATTTTTCATCAATTTTTGTACGCTCTGTTGAAGATTTGTTTGTATTTGTATTGGTAATTCAATGTTCAATAAACAATTATCAATAAATTTGCTTCGATTGTGGCAAACGTGGAATACGTGCGGATGTAAAGCAGTGAGAAAGTTTGTAGCTCATAAGGCAGTATTGTTTTTTTTTTTTGGTTTATAACTCAGATAAGCTGTGTTGGTGTGCTCGGCTGCCGATTTTTATGTACTCAATAGTGACATCCTTTGGATGTTAATGGCTTTTGCGCGCGAATATTTGTGGTCTTTCTGAAGGAAAAACTAAGGAGGAGGAGGTAATTGAATGCAAAGGAAGCAGTGTATGGATTAAAGAAGAGAGCTGTGTAGGCAGTGTTTGTGTGATAGATGGATGTATTGGCATTGCGACGGGTGAAGTAAATAAAAATAACGGCACGTATGTACATTAATTTGTAGGGAATTCATATGTACATAGTAGATGTGTGAGTGTATACAGCTATACCGAATTGTCCAAATAAATGCGTATTTTAGAAAATATTGAGAGCCTAACGAACTCTATAGAGTTTAGGAAATTACTGCTTTCAACCGTCGCGTCTCGCCTGTTGGAAAAGTCCCGAAGGAATTTTTGATGTTGTTCCAATTACTTACATACAGTGAATATAATGGAAATAAATACGAAGAAAACAAATATCAAAAACCAACGGCAACAGTTGAACTTTATTATACTGAAACTTAATAGGCTACAAATAGAGAACTCAAAAACTTTAGAAAGGTAGAAATTTGATGGAATTTTGTTAAATTATTATAAACATTTTATAAAGTTTTAAACTTGGATTTATATTGGTTTTTCCAGAAGATGAACTGTATTTTAATTGAAAAGTAACGAAAATTAAATTAAAAAAAAGTAAATTCGGGAAGATTTGTCAATATGTGGTGATCGTTTAATTTGCAACGGAATGTGCATATTTATTTAAAAAATAATGTTATTTTGTGAGAACTCTATTGACGTTGAACCCGGTACATGTGATTGTAAAAAAACACGCATGTTCGTCTCAGTGAACAGGGTTGCCAGCTGCTTGAAAAGTTGAATTTAATTAAATTATACGCATATTATATGAAATATTAAAATAAGGTAGTCAGTCGAACGGTTCGTCTGGCGTGGTGCAGGTTCACTAGTAGGTTTTGAAGAGCGTTGCCCAAGTTATATGAAATAGCAAAAAAGGGCTTCGTGTCGGCGAGATTTAAAATAGCGCTGCCATCTGTTTCAAAGGAAATTTGGAATTTAACTATACTTTACAAAAGTTATATGGTCTATTAAAATATGCCTGTCGAACGGTACGTCTCTGCAAGAATAAGGGTATTAGTTAAATATTCAATGGAGTTGCCACCTGTTTGAGACGTCGAATTAAACTAATTATACACAAGTTATATGAACTATTAAAATACGACTGTCTAGTGATTCGTCCCAGCAGAAAAACAGTTGTATAGCTATATTTTGATCAGGGTTGCCACGTGTTTGAAAAGTCAAATAAAATAAAATAATAAACATGTTATATGAAATATTAAGATAATAGTGCCAAACGGTTCGTCATGGTGAGGTAGGTGAAGGTTAACAGCCATATTTTAAAAAGAGTTGCCATATTATCGGAATTTTGATTTTCGTTATTTCTAATTTTCAAATCTCAATAGCTCAATAGGTGAATGAATTACTCAAATATGTAATGTATATCATTGTGGAGACGATTTATGCAGAATTTTCTGATACTTTTTTTAAGTTAATCAAATTAATTAATCAAATTTTGCAAAATTTTTATACCCTCAGGGATTTTTTAAGGTAGCTGAAAATGCTCCCTAATTTAAAGGCTTTTATTCTTTTAATGTGAATTTTATGTGTCTGTGAGCTTCAAGTAAATATTTAAAGGTTTTCTTTGTTTGTCTAGAACCTTTTTTAACATTAATTTAATTATTTATATTACATATTTGAATATTGAAAGAGCTAACAAAACACAAATTATATTGCTACGATGAGATTTTACACTTGTGTCCTGGTTTATAGGAAATTCTATCGCTGTTTCCGAATGACGGAATCTTTAAAAAAAAATAATTGTTACCATTTAATAAAATTGTATGAAATTTTTTGGAAGCAGAAATTTTTTAGCTGCAAGAATCTTTGGAAGAAAAGAACACAAGCTTGGGGATTTGTGTTTTTTTATTATATTACCCATGTATTCCGAAAATATGTACCCAATCGTTTTTAAATTCAGACACATATTCCAGATATTTTCAAACATCAAGTTTCACTGAGTTATGATATTGATGAACAGTAAAAGTTTTGAGCCTCAAAATGCCAGAACATTATTTAATTATGCTATGTGAATATGATATGCATTAAAAAATAAATAAAATGCGGGTCTCTGCTGAGGCAGTGCTACTAGCACTTTTATCCGAATCTCTTTTGCTTGCTCTTTAAAGCTGCCTTTTATCGCCTTTTTCCTCTCATAAATATTTCTTAACACAACCTTCATTCTCTCTCTTCCTTATCTCTCCTATTGCTCATTATATCCTCTTAATTTTTTCAGTTCGTCGCGCTGCTACTAATTTTTCCTTTTACTAACTTTTTAGGCAGCCATTTTCACGCCTGCTACTTTTCAATCTCTCAACTTTTGCATGTGTATTTAATTTTTTATATTTTTGTTTTTAATTTTTGCACAAATTACTTTTGCTAAAATGTCCCAAGGCATTCCGTTAAGCATCGGGAGTACTCATATCCTTGGTTTTTTATTTGTGCTTTCTATCTATTTGCCGCTACAAACGACTGATTTTGCTTGCAGCGCTCGCCATAGGCGGTAGTACTTTATATTTTTTTGTTTTAACCAAGAAGAAACGGCAGTTGGTGAGCGCATCAGAACGCAAACAAATACACACAGACACACACACACTACTAACACTTAAGTATTGGTGGGAAATGTTTTTTTTCCTTGTACTTTGTCGCTTTTTCTTTGCTTTAGCGAAATTGCAATCAGAGTTGTCACAGGAAAGCAAAAATCTTGTCGTTTGGCAGGACACTGAGCACACAGCGAAAAGGTGCGCTATAGCTGGTAGTTACTATTCTAAGGGAGATAAATACATATCTACAAGTATGATATGATGTTTAATTTCTGTGTAATGGTGTGTGTGTATGTGTGCTTGTATTTACATTGCGGATGAAAGAAAAACAGCAGCGTAATCACCTTTTGCAATTAATTTAAGTGGATTTCGTGTATTTGTAAAGGACGCTAAGCAATTTTATGTTATGTTGATTTCGTGATTTTGGAAATGTCCGCCTTTTTCTAAATGAGTAATCAGGTTTGCAAAATGGTAATCGGATGCAAAAATTATTCGCGGTGGAAAATAATCTCAACCGGTGTATAAAAATTCTGTTACAGTAGACACGTTAACTCAATACCGACTTATAATTTGTGTAATATTTGCAATGAATGCCTGTGAATACCGTTCAATGAATTTCTTTTAATATTTTTCAGGAAGTTCACAGGTTTTGCAAACGTAGAAAAGTTCAACAGATCTTCATCAAAATTTCGATCATTGTACTATAATTTTCAGAAATATCTTGGATATGCAGTTTTGTAGCCGATTTAATTTCAAATGATAAAATGCACGTCTAAAGTAGCAGAACATTGCCGTTAATATTTTTTTTAATTTTTAAGGACAGAATTGCACATTTTGTTGTATATAAAAAATGAGTTATGTGCTGGAAAAAAGAATTTCAAATATCAAAATTGATTCAAACTTGTACTTCGTTATGCTGGAATGGAAATCTAGAAAATTGTGCCACTAAAATATTTTTGAAAATTTTGGTTAAAAATTTCCAATTTTTAATGAAAATTTGTTGCCTTTTTCTAATTTCTGCAAAACGTGCAAATATTTTGACAATATTTTTAGTGTTAAATTTGTTTCGTAAATTTTTTATAAAAATATATTTCATATCAATATCATAAGCATAAATACTATAAATTTTTTCTGTGTAAAATTTTTAGATGAATTTAGCATTAGAAATTATCGATAAAAATTTAGCCCGAAAAATATTGTCAGTACTGTAGTAAAAAATAACACTGCACGATTTAAGCTGGGAGTCACTATATGTTTTTTATTTTCTTCTTCTTCCTAATCTGCTATTCCGGGCGATTCGGGTATAGCTCGCCAGTCGTTCATTTTCATTGTTAACTGGTGCCAACTAGAGATATCAAGTGAAGATATTATTATTATATATATATATATTCGTGAAATCGTAATTTGTAGAAGTATGGCTATGCCGCTGTATCGCTAATGGTGTTGCTCGAACACTAGTTTTTGAAGGATGCCAAATTTAGAAATGGCGAGTTTATTGTTCGTTTATTGGAGAGTAAAATATATATGATGGTTCCGAAAAATTTAATATTTAGTTCGTTTATTAACCTCTATTATGGTGAAAATATTTTCAGACGTGCGCTGTCAAAATTATTTTAAAACGCTTAGTTTTATCTTAGTCAAGTCGATATCCGCGACCTCGCCAGCGTTGTTTACTCTATGTTTCTCTAATTATAGAATATTGTTTAAAGCTTAAAATAAAGCTTCGATAAATTTAAAGACAATCTCCCATAGTTACACAAGGGACGAAGTTGACTCTAAAGTTAGGGCAAATTTTTTTACATGATTTTAAGGGGATATCTGCCAAAAAATAGCTGCAACTAACATAAGGGCCAACTTTATCTCAACTACGACTTCGCACCCCCATTATACGTTTCTAATTTCATCAAAATCTGATCAAAAACATAAATTTGCTCTAGCGCCACCTATCGCATCAATTATTGATCAAATTATTTTTTATTGCACCATTTAGTATCATCAATATTGCACCATAAATACAGATTTTCTGAAGGACTCGATTCTAACGCCACCTAGCGTATCCATTTTTCATAAAAGTATTTCTCGTTGTAGCTTCATTATGCGTTTCTAATATCTTCAAAACTAGATGATAAAGACAGATATTCGTTTTAAATCACCTCTAGCACCACCTAGCGCACTTGTTTCTCAAAAAAGCTGTAACCGAAAGTAACGTTTATTGTCCAAATTTAAAAAGTCATGCGGAAGGAGAAATGCTTCGTATATAATGATTCAAGAAATATACTCCTTATAACCTTCAGCGACATTGATTTTTATTTTTGAGGTTTTTTATTGCTTAAGACACAAACCCTATTTTCTGAGTAAAACAGAAAACTCAAGAGCTTTATGAGCAATAAATAAAACTCAAGAAATTTGGGGAGATTAAATTTTGAGATTCATGTATTTAAAATTGAAATAACAAATCAAAAAATTTAATTAGACCAGTTGCCATCCATGTTTGATAACTAATTTTTAAATATGCAGTGACTCAAAAAACTGACCACAAATTTTCCTTCAAATTTTTAAATTAAAAAAAAACAACTTTGGGTATGCACTTATGTAGCCCATTTAATTTAAGCATAATAATGTGCAAATCTGAAGCGAAAAATATCTTTTGAAGTTTTGGTCTTACTCACTTTTTGTTGTGTTGGTGTTTAATATATTTTTGTGCTGGCAATATCGCACATTTTCTGCCAAGCGTTAAATGAAAAAAATTTCGTAAGATCAAAATTTCAAAACATAGCCAAAAATCAACTGGAATTTTTAGCCTCTTAAATTTTTTTTTTATTATGACACGAAAATTGTATTGGGTACACAACTGCATACACGAAAATTTGCTAAAGATTTTAAAGTGTGATGAAATTTGATGAATTTTTATAAATTTTGTGAAAAGTTTAAAATTTATGTATGTGTATGCTTTTTGTGGTTACAACGAATTATGTCCGTATAATAGTTAACGAAAAATGTGTATCATGAAAAGCATTGCGGTTAATTGTGTTGGTAACTGTAATTAATTTTCTTTCTAATTTAAAATATTTGCGTAATTTGAGAATTCGAGTGTAATAAAACCTATACTTGAAACACAATACCGACGAACGGCGAATTTTCGCTCAGTTGAGCGACGACGTCAGCAACATTCGCCCAAAAATTTCGCCCAGTAAAACGCAATTACGGCGACAACGAAAACAGCTAAATATGACAAATCGCAATTCAAATTTTGATTATCAATTAGAAAAAGTAAGAATAATATTTTGTGCTACAATTTAAACATTTCGGTTTAAAAACCCTGAGTATATTAAACAAATGACCACAGTGGATTGCATTTTGCCGCTGCCACCAGCGACGGTAATAGGAATACGTCTATCGCAACGAATGTTCGTCGGACGATAGTCGTTGTTCGCTTTGGTTGTGTGCATTCTCATAAATGTCAGTGTGTTCTATTTTTGACAGCGATCGTTCGCGAGTAAAATTTGCCGTTCGCCGGTATTGTGTTTTAAGCATTACTGAATGATTTTTAATTCTTTTACTTCCTGTTTGCCCCCACAGCTGCTGGTTGCAACATTCAGCCTTTAGAAGTGTACGCTGTTTTAAAAAAGGAACTTTAAAACAACATTGATCTTTTATAGCTCATTCAAGCTGATTTTGTTTTTTCGTTAGCAAAAATGAGTGAATGTTATTCTGTTTATTTGGATTTCAAGGGTGCTGCACATTTCAAAAGCAATCAAATTTGATGCAGCTCAATATGAGTACAAAGCAGCTCATATGTACAAAAAGAGATTTTTAAGTTTTCAGCAACTGAATGACTGACTCACCGGCAGAATCGCGCAAGTAATATAAACTTCATTGCTGTTGCTCATTTTTTCTTTTCATAACGTACCTTTTGCCCAAGTTGTTTACACAATATATTGACGACGTTTATATTGACTGGAAAATAAATACAAATAAATAAACAAATCACAGTCGTTGGAGTTGTAATTGCAGTGTTGTGGAGTGCAACAGACGCAAAGTGCAGCATAAAATGCATGCGCGAGTATTCATCAAGCAGACAAACGGACAGACGAACAGACATACATATGTATACATATATATGAAAACTGCGTACGAAAAAATATCAAGAATATCTGGCAAAAGTTAAAATAAATTTATATGTAAACGTAGAAATATACATACAATTGGGTGATTCACAAGGTGTTATAACGTGTCATAAGTCATAAAGTCATAAAATTCAAAAAAAAAAAACACAAAATTGCTTAGTTTTAGTTATTTGTTTCAATGCATTCCAAAAATATAACATTCGAAATTTAACCTTTTATGGCATTATGATTTGTGACACATTTTGACACTTTGTGAATCACCTACGATGTAAATATTTTAAAGAATTTCTTGTTGCGCTTATTTGGGGCAACATAGCCAACAACTTAGGAGTAATCCCACTGCTCTCAAGTAAAGTCACTTGCGGAGAAATGAGCACACGGAACTCAGCTAAGGGTTAATTTGTAAACTCACGTTTTTTTTTTGTTTTTTTTTGTTTTGTATGAATATCCATACATTCGTTTTAATGTTGATTTTACTATTGTTGCTTTAGTATTTTTCCAAGAAACTTGCAGCGTGCAATTCACGCATTTATTTCCAACTCCACAATAGCAAATTGAAGTAGCAGCTGCAGTTGGAATGGCAAAAAGGTGTGGGTGCTCCTTGGAGGAGTCACATGGGTAGATTTGAGTGCATCTCTAAATATATGCAGCGTTAATCATTTCTGAATACTCAAAACGTGCAATGCAATGGCCAACTCTGTTAGCAGGGTTCTATTGTTTTGCATTAGACTCATTCGTCTCATTGGGCGCTCTACGCGACGTTGTATTATTTATTTTTCTAACAAATTTTGATGGGCTTTCAAATTTTACATGAAAATAGAAATTTACATAAATAAATGTTGTTGCATGATTGTTGCATTGGTAGGCAGTTAAATTGTGCTCTGGCCGTGCATTCCTTTGCAGCGTGAAAGAATACTAGTGGCTTCTGTTAATGCATTCGATTCCTCTCTCTATTTTTGAATGCAGATTTTTCTAGCAGTGATTTAGATGTTTATTGATTTATTTCCATTTTTATGTTAATTTCTCTTGCTATGCACGCAACACTACGTTTGGTAAATAAACAAATCACGAAATGAACTTATTTTAAACTTTACAATTTCCTGGAAAAAAAATGTTCAATGGCCAATCGATAGAATTTCGCTGATGTTAAGTGTTTTGACTTGAATTGCCTAGCTCGGAGATAAACCTACACAAAATATTTCAGACGCTATTAGTATAAGTTAAAAAAAAGACAACAACAACACGCGTGCACCTAAGTGCCCGAGCTAGAAGTAAAATAGAAATTATTAAAAGTAATCGTAGTAACTAGTAGTAACATTAGAAAAAATAGTCGTAGAAATTATTAGTACAATAAGTAAAAATAGTGGTGAAAATTTGTAAAAATAATGGTAGTAATTAGTAGTAGCATTGGTAAAATAGTGGTAGATATTAGTAAAGCGATTCTGACGCGACTTTCGTTATGCGATGTAAAAAATCACTGCCGGTAAAGAAGTTTTACTCACTGCTACCAACTGAATTATATAACTAAACAAGTAAATCGTCTCAAGTTATCTGATATTCTGAATTTGGCAATTTTTTTTTGATATTTTTTTCAGTTTACTTAATTTTAAATGTCCGGGGGGGGGGGGGGGGGGGGGGGGGGCGGGGGGGGGGGTGGGCTTGCACTTTTGGATGCTCAGAGAATATTATGATTTTTGATAACGAATTTTTTTGACTGGTGTATGCAAAATTTAAACTGAAGATGAACATTGATTGTATAAAGCATTCGTTATCGAAAAGTCTTACTTTGTGAATACAATTTATAATATTTGCCAATTAAAATTATAATAGTAACGGAAAACAAATAATGAAAGACTTTTAATAGTGAAAAATTGCATTCTTATTAACTGTTGAGTCAAAAGAAAAATAGCGAATAATACCATAGTTATTGGCTTTCACTCAACAAACGGACTCTTCGAGAAACCGAAAAAAATGCATCCAAAACCCTTTGAACATCAATCTTGACATCCCGATGTATATTCAGGGAAGCTACGAGTAAACCGTTTAGTCGATCTTCAGTCATATTTGATCGAAGATACGCCTTCAGACGACGTAACGTTGAAAAGGAGCGTTCATTCGTCGCCGTAGTTACGGGCAAAACTGCCATTATTCGAAGAATTTGATAAATATTTGGAAAAGCCTCTGCGTTGCAAATGTCAAGTGCTTCAAAGGAATGGTTGATTTCCTCCCTAGCAATGCGTCGTCGCCAAAGTTGAACTTCAGCAATCCATATTTCACTGGAATTGTCGTGTAGAATCGCAGAGTATGATTTGGATAATTCGACACATGAGTTTTCATCAAAAATTTTCATCTTTTTTGGGAATAGGCAGGCGAAATTCAATAAAATATTCCGTTGATCCAAAAATCGATCTTGTAAATTTGTGATAAAAGTATCGAGGTAAGGTATGTAAATGATGATTCGATCATCTGAACTTGAGTATACTAAAAGTCAGAAAATAGTTTTTTAATGCAGAGGATTATTCTCAAATTCGTAATAAATTCCCCCTTTGCCAGCCACGCTGGAGCGTCATTATTAAACGTAAGCTTTGCGGTGCCTATCTCGCCTATGCTGAAAATTCAAAAAGTAACTCCAATTTCAACCATATCGAATAGGCTCCGCTTCCAGGTAGAATCACAATTTCAGAGTAATTCTTTTGTGCTGTATTCTCAGATGAAAATCAGCTGAATTTAAGAGGATATTTGAATTCGTCTTATATTCGGAACTATTCGGTGCCGATGAATGATATTTGGGCATTACATACATACATACCATATGTCTTATACATAGATCCAACTGTGTATTATTTTCAGAAAATGGGTGATACTACGCCCTATACAATAAAAAAGCTAAATTCCATGTAACTACACAACTATTTGATACAGAATCGATCCCGACAAGTTTTTACAAAAATTTTATACTTTGTAATCAGAATTTTTAAAGTTTTTTCAAGAACTCATTGGGCTTAGTAATAAGTATTGCACAAAGTAGAAGTGACTCAAAATTCGCATTGCTTTTTGGTAATTTGTTCTTTGCTAACGATGGCGCGTTATTGCTTTCATATGAAAACAAATTTTGTTCAACACCGCCAGCGAAAAGGTTATTAAATTAAAGTTGAACAAATTTAAAACGCAATGATTAAAAATTTATAGATTTTGATGACAATTTTCCCAAATTTGTTAACTTTCATAAATTTTGAACTATGTTTGAAAGTATGGTTTACATGGTTTATGTATTAGAAAAAAATTGAATTCTAAAAAATAATTAACATTAAGTACAAGAAATTTAAGTTGTCAAAATTTGGCGATTCGCTGCGCTAGAATTCTCGTGATCACAAGAGTATACAGAATTTACATAAATGAATTTGATTTTTCTTGTCCATCATTTTCGTTCAGTTCTGTTCTCAATGAACCAAATAGTATATGAAAATTTCACATTAAAGTACACTCAATTAAAAGGCTTAATTAAAAGTTTTATTTACAAATTCTAACCAATAAAATTTCTTTTGTTTGAAGTAGCTCATTCTATCATATTCGTTTCTTGTTGTTCTTTTGTTTTTCTAGTATATTCTTTCAACCAGTGCCATCTGTCAATACAAAGCACTTGAACTGCGCAAAAGTCTTCACCTTCAAATACATTCCTACATATGTACATTACTTAAATAACTACACAACCTTCTCTTTCCACGTGTAGCAGCATCACCCTTCACAAAATTTCCTTCGGTATGAGCCAGCTTTCCACTTGCAGCCAATATCTATGTACATAAGTATACCTACAGTAGCCCATATTTTATGCCTCATCTCAATCTCATCACTCATCATTGTTTTTGAATTTTTCTTCCAATTGCTCTTCGTTTCCACAATGCCTCCTGTTTTGTGTATATCGTCGTTGCAATGTGCTGTGTGTGGCGCTTCAATTTCATTTTTGTTTACTTTACTGATTTTCTGTTTGCAAATTTGTGCTGTGTAAATCCATTTTTCTTCTCCTGTAACATTATTCAAACACTCGCCATATTTACGAGTATCTTTCTTACTTGATCTTCCTTTGCGAGCGCACACACAGCAGTGCATACTCGTTGAATTTACAATCCAAGTATTAGTTTTTATTTCCTCCATGAGCCATAAAGTATATCGCTGCCGTCTATTGCAATATACCAATTTATCAATCATTTTAGCATACAGTTGCTGTATGCTATTGCTATTGTGTTTTTTTTTTTAATTTTTTATACTCGTACCTACATATATAAATTTCTTTATGCTGGAACACTGCTGCTTTTATTGCATTATTATGAGTACCTTTGAGCAAATTTTCCATTCGATGCCTTCTTAATAGAGCCACACAGCTGTTGAGGCTGCGGATCAACTGTGCAGCAGGAGTTGTTTTTGACTGTTTTTTTTTTATATGGCTCTTTTGCAAATATCATTTACTATGCACTTACTTGGGAGAGCATTGTGCTTAGAGTAAGCTTTTTTAGCGCATGAGTTACACAATCAAATAGTGCATACATACATATGTCTACTGATAATATCTTTTAAGGGGCAATTAGTAACTATTACTGAAGTGTATTAAGTGAAAAAATCGGAAAGTCAGTTGGGGGAATCTATAAAATGCTCGCAAGTCTATTTATCAACATATTTTTGTAGCCTGTAGTTTCGTTATGGAAATAATGATGATTATGACATTACCACTTTTATCGGTTAATTTATCGTTTTCGATATTTTCTCGTTTTGTGTTTGTATATTTATCTTCTGACTTTTCTTATTCGTTTCGTAATTTATTCGTTATCGTAACGAATACCGCCAAAATAGTAATCTTTATATGTAAGTGTCAATCGTATATTTAATATATGTTCCGTTTCTTTGTACCCGAGTTGCAAAATAACACTAGGTAGGATAATAAGTAGCATGTAAGATAATAAGTAGCATGTAAAGCAATAACACTAACTCGGAAAAATATATTATTTGAGCCCAAGAATAATAGAAAACCAGATTACGACAACGCTGCCAGCGTACGCGTCACAGATGAGCATACCACAGGAATAGCGAGAAGAAAAGGAAAGTGATAACTGCACTTGGGCTTTTATTTTCGCTGCACCTGCTACAGTATAAAGCTCGGCACTTCACATTTAATATTCTGTGTTTAATTTTTTGTATAAATCACTCAAAATTCAGAAAAATCAACTTTTTAAGGGCCATATGTGATGTCAATCCGTCAAACGAGGCAAGTACGAAGTAACGAAAGTGCTTTTGTCGTCACCTTCTTTTCTCTGCATCGTGATTTGAGCCAACTCGGTAAAATTATATGCGACGAGATGTAATGTTGGGAAGTGAAAAAACTGCGCTATTTTGAATGAGCCCTAAGAAAATACATCAATCGAAACTTTTTCAGCACACCTATTTTCCGTTCTTAAATAGCACTAAACCAATCTCGATCATTCTGGAACTGTTTAGCACTTAGACTATTGACAGAGAAAAGTCGTGAATCTTTTACTTGTTGAGCCCGCCATTATTCCGCGAAAACCACATACGCTTTCTGTGGATACAAGGGCGGCTGGAAAGTCTCATCAGGATAGTACGCACTATAATTTTATTTAATTGCGCACCCACTAAGTCGGAAAAGAGCCTCATCTCTAAATGATGTGACGGTAAAAATGTGGTTCAACTTCCAATTCAGCTCATTCGTCGAACGAACGACACAAAAGATGGTGTTATGGGTAAAATTCCTGCACCACTAATATTTCGAACAGATTGTCGGCCACATTCACCTCTACAATGGCGATGATTTCCTCGGGACTCACAGTATGGACTCTAATTGGCTGATTAGTCATAATTGGATTCATCGTGTTGCGTATAGCCTGCGTAGATGGACGACGAATTTTCCAACACGAATTATCGCGATTTGTAAGCCTTGTTCCATTGTAAGTCTTCACATTGTATATTGCTCAAGTATACTAAACACAAATATCAAAAGCATAGGCTGCTTTCGTAAACGCAATATGCAAAGCATTTTTAAAACAGATGCCCATGCCTTGCCGTGCATTTATGCATTACAACCCTGCTTTGCATGTAAAACAAAAGTCATGCACATTTTGACAACTCATGCTTACTCAATACTTTGTCTAAATTATTGCAGGGGCGTTTACGAATAGTATGCAATGCATGTAAGCTTTGCATATTGCGTTTACGAAAGCAGCCATATATTTACTGTAATAGCTAGTTTGGCAGTTATTCTCCTAGGAAATTCTGTACCTCTATAAATCACCCAATATATGAAATGATCCTCAAGGCAACCACGAAATACAGATCAAACTACTTACACAGTGGCGGAAGAAAAAACACTCAACAAAATAAAAAAATTTCAGGCCGTATCGTTTGCTATTGCAGTATGCAACCGATCGCCTTGGTAGTATGGCTACAATTTTCAATTGATTTATTAAAATCTGATACTTAATATGCCAGTTTTCTAAAATTATCAACCTGTTATGTGCTTGCTTCCGAACGTACAGAAAATTCTTAATATAAAAAGTATCTGCCTAAACTACAGAAAAAACTAGATATTGATTAACTTATTATCCTCTACATCTACAAATCAACAGTCCCTGTCTATACAACTTCACCATTTGGTTTTAGATTTAACGTGTTTGAATGCTGCTTTCGATATTTAAATTCTGCTTTCGCCCGAATTTGTGAATAAGTTCCTTGATCTTCTTCGAGGATATCCAAAAAAAAAAATAAAAAGTGCATTCTTCTTGTCCAAGGGTACATAAATTAGAAGATAGACGAAGTTTCGAGATTTTGTATTCGAAAAGGTATTGCGGAGAGCTTCGCGTAAATCCGCAAGGGGCCATTTTTAAAGAAAACAAAGGCAACTGCAGTATTATGCCCCAGTGAAACAACTATTTCTATACCTATGTATAAGAGATCGCCTTCAATGATTATCAATAAAAAGAAAATAATTCAAATATTCATTGGTATTTAGTTTATCTCCTTCAATTTAGTCGTAAATATTACACGTTGTTCAATGTTTCTTCTCTCTTCAGGGAATTTGAGGTAGTGGGTAATAAAGAATCACTGGGAGCCATATCAGTTGAATATGGAACTTATGTTACGGTAATAACGTTGTTTATGTATGTATATCAAATACATGGATTCCGTGTTAGCTGAAATTTGAGATCCGACTTCTTAGCGCACATTTTCAGCTTTCTACAACGCACATTCGTGTTTATGACGTAAGCAAAATTCGGAAAGAACTATACGAGAGTAATAGAAAAAAACGGCCAAGAAGAATTGGATATTTGATCGTCTTTAGAGGGGGTCCAAATCCTTTTGCCCGCTACAGGGGGTTAATTTGGCAACATTTTGTTCCATGAAAAAGGATAAGGATATTATTATTTACAGATCCGAGCGGTACAACAATATTCACCGCAATAACTCCGACACTTAAACGACAAACAACTTTTTTTAAAACTTTTTTGTTGTTCTCGTTAGACACAGAGGCGTTCTAAACTCTTTGTGAGATGGTCGAGTTCCCAAAGGTAGCAACATTTTCAACGTTCATTTAAATGAGAAATTACGTGTACTTTTCGAACTGAAGTTGGGCTCAACGTCCCTTCTGATTACACTATTTGTGTACAATTTAATTTTTTTCAATGTGTGCAAATGAATATAATTTTTGCCAATGAGATTTTCATCCAACACGACCAGGGCATACTCGCTTATACCTACTCATCGCCTTTCGTAGGTAAATAACTTACAAATTCCTTTTCAACAGCAGATTGGTAAGCAGATTACTTTTGATGCTACAAACGATGACAGACTGCATTGGCGATGGACCAAACGTTTATGAACAGCAATCGCAGTTCAGGTGAAGTTGATGGGAGTATAGCGAATGTGAACTTTTTGTAGGATCAAAGGAAAGGAAAGCAGTACGCAGGGTACCGCAAAGTTAGCTATATAAGCAGATAGTGTTGCAGGAGATGAGCAGACTGTAAGCGCAAAAAGAAGATGTAAAGCTAAGTAGATAAAAGCTGATTGCCACCACAGTGAATACCCTTAAAGTCTTCAACACTTGCGGGCGTGCACAACGTAAGTAAAGCCAAAGCATCAATGAAGAATGAGACTGTGAAATTGTGAAATTGTATTTAAAGTGAGCTGCGGAGAATATCCTTAAGGAATGTTTGGTTGCTAACCAAAACCTGCGTACTCGGCAGTTTGAATTGGACGGAAATTTTCTGGGTGTGAGTAGAATAAATGTGGATGGGGGCAAAGCGAGAAAAAGGGGTGTGAGAAGTAAGAGAATGCTCGCACTGAAGGATATGCCATTTATTGCAGAACAAAACAAAAATATACCGCTTTGGGAGCGTGAAAAAATTAAAAAAGTTCGTGCTACTGCACGAAAGTAGCCATTGGCAAGGTAATACTTTTGAAATGAGATTCGGGTTCGGTGCAAGGCTAACTCAGATTGTTGTGCGAGCGAGTTTGGATCCATTTCCTCCCACCCACTCCTCTCCACTACTACACTTTCGATAGAGCAAAAGCTACCGTGAAAATATGTTTAAACAAATTGCCACACCGCATACGGATACTGAACTGTCAAGGCTCCTAGGCCGCTTCTAGATCCAAAACAAGTTGGCTCTTCGATTAGACGACCATGGCATTGCACTTACGAGTACATAGATAAATGGATAGTATGTAAATGGTCAATATTGTATAACTTAAACATTGCTTTGGTTGTGCAAATCTGCAAAAAAAGATCGCCCAGTCTTTCCATTTTTTTTTCTGCCATTACACCTTTTGTGTGGCCAAGCAAGTTGTAGTGCCCCAGAGGCAAGAACAAGAACGTTTGTGCAGCGTTGGCAACGTAAGCATATTTTGTATCTCCGCATTATGCCTTTTTCTTTGTTATTGTTTTTATACCCCAGCGCACTTGTGCCCAGAGTATTCTAACTTTGTTTACCTAACGGTAGTTTGTAGCAGCTTAAAGCAACCGAGATACTTAGATGTATACATATACATATATATATACCAAAATATTTAGAATTATTTGTGAAATTGATTAAACCATGTCTGTTTATCCGTGGGCCGCATAAATCGAGCATATATTGAGCTATCTCAAAACACATAGAACTATGAGAAAGAACAACACGTTCCTTTTGCTTTTCTCGTTGATCAACAGGGTAATGCCTACTCTTTCGACCAAATGCATTGAGGATTGAATGTAACGAGAAGGGGCAATCTTGTTGATCAATAGTTCTATGCTCTTTGGTTATTTCAATCAAAACCTAAAGTAACCCTTGCCCTAAACTTTGGTATTGCAAATGTTCTAAACCGGATAATAACTACGCCCACAAAAGAATGCGATATTTCTGTAACTAATAACGATAAGGAATCCAAAGGTAAAAATGAGCGTGAGTGGTTTGCACGATTTAAAAGTGGTGATTTTGGCTTGGAAGACGACGAACGTCCTGGGCAGCCAAAAAAGGTTGAATATGAAGAGCTGGAAGCATAACTCAATGAAGATTGTTGCCAAATGCAGGAAGAGCTCGCAGAATCTTTGGATGTCACTCAAGCAGCCATTTCAAAACGTTTAAAAGCAGCTGGATATATTCAAAAGCAAGGAAATTGGGTTCCACATGAACTCAAGCCGAGAGATGTCAAAAGGCGGTTTTGCTTGTCCGAAATTCTGCTGGAACGCCACAAAAGGAAGTAATTTTTGCATCGGATTAATACTGGTGATGAAAAATGGATCCATTACGACAACCCCAAGCGCAAAAAATCATATGTGAAACTCGCCCAACCAGCCAAATCAACGGCTAAGCCGAATATCCATGGCCCGAAGGTTATGCGCTGTGTTTGCTGGGATCAGAAGGTTGTGCTATATTATGAGCTGCTAAAACCGGGTGAAACCACTACCGAACACAATTAATCCGTTTGAAGAGAGCAGTAGCCGAAAAACGCCCGGAATATGCGACCAGACACGAGACAATAATTTTCCACCATGACAACGGTCGGCCCCCTGTTGCTATTCCGGTTAAGAACTATTTGGAAAACAGTGGATGGGAAGTTATACCCCACCCGCCTTATAGCCCAGACCTTGCCCCTTCTGACTACCATTTGTTCCGATCGATGCAGAACGCCCTCACTGGAATACGGTTCACACCAGAGCAGGGTATCAAAAATTGGCTTGATTCATTCTTGGCTGCCAACCCGGGTATTTTCTTTCTGATGTGATCCACAAACTGCCAGAAATATGGGAAAAAGCCATAGCTTCAGATGGGCAATACTTTGAATAATACTATTGTACATGCCTTTCTTAAATAAACGCTCAAATTTTGGAAAATACTCACATTCATTTTTATATATAAGACTAAGTTCTTTAATTGCATACAACAAATAAGGTTTATTTCAAATAAACACTAGCGCTGGGTATTCAAAGCTCGGTGGCACCCGAACCTATACTCTTTCTTACTTGTTTTTGTTTTTATTTTGTATGTGAGTACATCTGCGCATATATTGCTGTTATTGTGTTGCACTGCTATCTGTTGCAATTGTGCAAATAAATTTTGAGGCTATATTCGCAACTCCACCTACTGTTGATAGAGCAACGTCTAGCTAGCCAGCCGCAAGTGTTGCTGTTGCAAATAATCATGAATGTGCATGGATTTAAGTGCATATTTATGAGTGCCATTGTATCGCTGATTGGACAAATAGTCAGACAAGGTGGCTGTAAAGATCGTTGGCTAGCTGGTTGCGTGGATATTCATTCGGTGGTCAGTAGTAGTAGTGGTGGTTGGAAAAAGTGTTGCCTGCTAGCTGCCGCTGGCCTATTGTTGTAAGTGGAGCTATGTACATATGTTGCGCGCGTTGTGTTGGTGGACAATTGAGTGGAGGCATTCGAGCGCATAAGTATTGGCATGCAAATAAATTATTGTGAATTGAGTGGAGAAAATCTGTAGTGCCATTGAAGGCGGCCGAAAGTTTATTTCAAGTAGTAGATGATACAAGTTGGTATTCATCAATTTGCTCTTCACATTGAAGACTGATACTACGAGTACTTTACGTACAAATATCAGCATATTTTTTTAAATTACTAAGATAATAAATATTTTTGAAAGAAAATGAGTTCACTTCCAGTTTTGGTACAATGGTAGAGTAAAAAAGACCCAAGCTTCGTCTTTCCGAAATATTTGTGTAGAGGGTTATTTTAAGCCTACAACATTTTTTGATATAGAAGAATGTCTTCGATCAAGCCACATGGTTGCCAGACCTACTGATTGGCTCAGGACATTACTGATTCAATCAAGAAGGTGGTACTGATTTTTCAACTCTAGTACCGATTTTGGTTTTTGTAAATAAGTAAGCTAATGCCCTAATTTTACAAAAGCGTTTTTTTTTTAATTTTTCTTATTAATACAAATTTGATTTACATGTCCTTTTCAAAAGTTCATAGCTTTAAAAAAATGTTTGCGCGCAGGATATAATTGATTTAGGTATGAAAGGAAAAGTAATGAAGTTTTTAAACAATGGGTAATTTTCTCAAACTGAAGAAAACATTAAAATTTTATTTTAAGTTTTTAATTTTATTTTTCAATTTGTACTATTACTTTTTCAAAACTACGATCATTTCCTAGCGCAAAGAAGCAATTCGACTTCTAATTAAAGCTCTCTAAACTTTATAAAATATCCCATTACAAAATAGTTCATATTAAAAAATTGTTAAGTAAACTCTTGGGTTCAGTTGCGCAACCAATAAAATATTTTGTGGGTTTTTACGCAAATTTAATTAAGAACAAAGTTAATTAATTTCAAGATAGCATTTTAGTTTTAAGATTTCGGTGGGGGTTTGCACCTCAAAACCATATGCCCCCCCCCGTCCCCCTTTAGTTGCGTCAATGATTGGATATTCTTTTTTCAAGCCTCCCGCAAATAAATAGAATTTGCTCATGAAAAAAAATTTGGCAATTCACAAGGTATCCTATTTGATGTTTTGTTGTACGTGCCATTTTTTCAAAACTGTTTTATTTTGCATGTGCACCAAAAACTGGGCTTATAAACCAGGTTTAAAACTATAGCAAAGACAATGATAGCACCAAATAAGAGAACTTGTGAACTGCCCAATTGATTTGAAATAATCCTAAATCATTTCTACTAAAATTGCTTTGTTCCAATTTGTTTCTGCTACTTAAATGACTTAAGTGAATAAGTTTTGACTTTATTAAATGATATAAAGGTGTTGGGTTTTGATTAATCAAAAAAATTTCATGTACTGATTACTCTAAATAAAAATTTGGCTTCCCTACCAACCTAATTTATCTACAAACCTAAAGCAGTCAAAACAAACAAACCATAGCAGAGCGAAACAAGTATTCAGTGGGCTGGATTAGCATGGTACAATGGATACATATTAAACTATAAAGTGAGTAAAGAGCCCGATCCGAATTGCATTAAAAAAAAATAATAACATTTTGCCAGACGTGGGCTTACGCAACATTTTGATTAAAAGATATTTTGTTTCCCATTACCAGGTTCTTCCATGACACCAGCAGACCCACTAATGAAGGCTTAAAGGACTTTGGTAGTCGTAATTTCTAACTAATTGGGATCTGTTACCCATTTCATTTCGTGTATATAAAATCTGGTTTCGTAAACTGTATCTTTATAATATAATTCACCTTGGCCTGGGGAAATTATCGCTAATCAGTAATCGAGAGGTCCCTACTTGGATTAATGTATTTTTTCTTGCCTTCAGTGAAAGAGGTTATAAAACTCCTTAAAATATATGCTATTGAAAATTTATAACAGTGTCACATATTTAGAACTTTTGACAATTTATTTTTCTCTATGGAATTAAAAATTTTGTTTTTTATAAAAATATAGTTCAGTCCATAACAAAAATCATTTGAGTCCAATTTTGGAACTTAAGTTCAATTGAGTATGCAATTTTATTAAATTTTAGTACAGTAAAGTGCAAGAAGGGACGAAAAAAAACATTGGCAGCTTGAATTTGCAAACTGAAAGCATTACCCACATTCTGAAATTTAATGATAAAGGTTTCTTTTAACTGTTACCAGATGCTACATATTTTTTATTTCACCGTTACGAGTTATATGCCAACATTTAGTTTTTACAACCCCTAGTATGACTTATGTAGGGGACATTATTTTTTGCCCATTGCCAATAACAGGGTTTGCCCAACGTTTATTTCTACATTGCCTGATAAGAGTTATTTATATTTTCACCTTCACTTTAATTCTTATCATTTTTAGTTCTTCTTCATCTCATCATCATTCTAAACACATAAGTCCTTTGAGAAACGGAAAAAAATTTGGGAGCACGTCTGCATATCTTATCGGCGAAAAAAAAAATATTTCTTAAGGTGGCTACAAACTACCGTTCATTTTTTAACACATTTTCCTCCATAAAACGCATTCTTGAAATTTTTTCGAATCTATCACCGTGCCTGTGTCTTAACGGGCTTTATCCATGCTAATAACGAATTTCGTACAAGCTCTAAATATTTCTCCCCCAGTTCATTTGTCTTTTTTTCGTTCAATTTTTGCAACCAATTTCTCCAACCTTCCCGGGATGGAAGCTTCCTCCATCGGAAAATCCCACAGCTTCTTATAAAATCTACAACTGTTAGGCGGCAAGATTAAAATATATTCAATAGGAAAAAATTATACAATAACAAGTCGTTTGAACCCGCCCAGTCCTTCGTTATAGAGAAGACAGGGAGAAGATAAGGAATTTGAAATAAAAAAACCTTTTAAAAACAGCTGACTAAAAGTTTCTCCAGCGAGTGGGTTTTGGTATGGCGAATTTGTTTTTAGAAAGTCAAAATATATGAAAAATCTAAAAAAAAATGCATAATGCCCTCAAAAGCAATTCGTTGTAAGGGACTTTCCTATAGGGATCTCCGATATAAAATAAAACTAAAAAAAAAAACGATAGAAAATCAATTTCACACACAAAATTTCATAATAATTAAAATATTCAGACTAAAGTTCGTCAATAGCTGCGATAAAATAATTATATACTCGTACATATTTTTATTTTTTCTAATGTGTAATTTTCTTAAGTATTGAACTCAATTAGGCGGGAGTTCACTCTCGAAGTTACCGACTTTCAGGCACATTGTACTAAATATATACACACATATGTTTATATAAATATTTACTTATATAGTTATCTCAATATGTGAGCATATAAAATTGCAAACCCGTTTTACTCTCAAGTAATTTCAATTAACTCATTCACATATTGCTCAATCATTGCCAAACAAAAGCAATAAGAAACAATCTATAGCTGACAAATTGCTATGAAATTGTTGAATAAATATCGTTTAAGTTTCATGCTAATTTAGAAAAATTAATTCATGCCAATTTGGTACGCTAACGCAACGCCAATACTCGTAAACCACAGGCGCTATCAAATTTTTTTTAACTTTTATTATTTTTATTATGTCTATACTAAGTATAAGTGTGTGCTCGCCGTCTGCAACTTGTCAAAATATTGACAAGACATTCATTGAATTAGTGGAACGAATTTCGTTTAATGTGATTTCAAATGTTTCGATGATTTCGAAATTTTAATGTTTGTTTTATTATTTTTTATACGAACAATCGGGTGGTATGTTATTTATTTTTATTTATTTGTTGGTTTCGTTTGTTATTAAAAACGTATGTAATTACGCGTAGCAAATTGAAATTTTAATGGTGCTCGTATTTAAAAAGCGCATACATAATTGTTAGCCTTTATTCAAACAGTTTTGATATCACATATGTATGTACAAAAGGCTTTGATTTTGGAGTTCCAAAGAGCTTTTAGTTCGATGTGCTCGTAGAACAATTTGTAGACTAAATCCGATTGACTATGTTAGACCTTATAAAGGTTTAATTAAATAGAAGAAAACAAGAGGATCAAACTGGGAACCGATTTGGAATCGTCAAATCTAAATTTACATTTGTGCTTACTCAATTATCTGTATTTGTCTGTCACGTCTTTTATTAAAGAACGGCTGTGAGATCAGGAGAATTTTTATATTCAATATTTAGAATTCCCTTACGAGTCTTAGTAGTTTGGAATCAAAATGTCTGAACCTTACCTGTGTGATCCTGCAAGTTTTAAGACTCATGACCTACCAGCTCAATATAAAGCAAAATTTTATCAAAGAGGAAAAATCACAATGGAAGTCCCTTGTAGGTACAGGGAACAAAACGAAGTAATCGCAGGAAGACCTAATTCTCTGCGAAGGTCGAAGAAGATCCAAACACATAAGGAGCGTATCCTGCGGCATCTCACGCTTCCGCAGAGAAGAAAGCCAGATTTGTGATACGTTAATTACTCGATTTCTGTAATGAACTCGTCATCATTATTTTTTTCGCAATCCCCTGTGAATATTTACTTAAACTTATTGTGTCAGTAACCGTACGAGGTAAATACCATGGATCTTCGATGCCTACTTTAACATGAGTAGAAGTTACTTGTCCCATTTTTTACAACACTTCTTATTTTAATTGTATCGGAAGTTTCAGTTATATTCTGTGTTTTCAAGGGTCTCACCGTCGTTTTAATTTTCAGTGGCCAGCTTGCTTCATTCAAAAACAATCATGAGGAGACTGTAGAATTGTGATAGACATCCTGATAAGACGCAACCTATTAGCAGCACACGCAACCAATATGACATTAATTGCCAGTGACGAATGATGCAAATACAGGAAGATATTGGAACACCTTACTTGTTTATGTTTTTACGATTTTCTTTCATTGATTATTGTCTAGACCTGCGTTGCCACATGTTATACCAGATCGCTCATCCTCAAGCTTGCCGCTTCATGCAGAGCAGAATTCAGTTTATAGTTGAGATTTCGGTGGAGTTTACTGCCTATAAAAATATGTATTCCCTAGCTCACTGGTTAATCTTTGGGGTAATAGCCAAGACTGTTTTTAGCGACTGTTTTAGCGAACTCGCATGATGTTTCGGGGCCATTATACTTATTTAGGATACTCTTTCAATGAGTACCTAGCGTTTTAATAATTTCATCCCATTGGCTTTCAGAACTGATTTTGGTATCATTTTAAATTTTTTTTATTTACAGATCACTTTATTAGTTTGAAGATGGGTTTTTTGTTATTAGAATTCAAATAATGGCAGATTAGGATGCAAATTTTGAGTGCGGTTTGCGTCACGAGTCCGCTTGCATCGCTTTGCGTGACAGGTTCGCTTTGACAACTAAGTTGAATACGAAGTTCCCCAAAGCAACGGCGGCGCCAAAGCGGCGAAAGTACGTCAACTCTCATCTTTTCGCGCGCGTTGATTGGCAGCTGATTTTCATGCTTGGTTGCAACGGCGAGTGAAAAACTCCAATTGGTATTTGCGCAGAAATCTCATTTTAATTCTGTAGAGACTTGAACAGGGTAGTCACAGGTATGACACCAGGCGTTGTGTTCCAATCGCATTCGGGCAACATGATTAGTCAGTGGCCCAGTGACCGGTGAAAGCAGCGGTTGGCCTGAAGACGATGGTTCGATTCATTTTAATGCAAGTATAGGACACAGACTCACAGGGGTCAGAGGATCTTGCATACCCTGCACGAGTACGGTAGAACACTATTCACGCGCACTATTCTGTTCTACCAACATAGCTTCTGTTGATAGTTGTGCTTGTAAAGGGGCTTTCAATAGGGACGCTACAAGTAGACCGATAGTGACAGCAAACGACGCCATATTTTTCCCCGGTCTTTCGATATTTCTCTTCAGCAAGGTTTGCTATTTCATCATGGAAAGATATGCGATCCAACAACGAGTCGAAATTATTAAAATTTACTACCGAAATTCGGAGTCAATGGCCTCTACTTAAAGAGCGCTACGTCCAACTTATGGGCGTCGTCATTTCTGGCTGAATGGCTTCGTCAATAAGCAAAATATGCGTTATTGGACAGGCGGCAATCCACACGTACTCCATGAGTCAACATTGCATCCAGAAAAAATCACAGTTTGGGGCGGTTTATGGGCCGGCGGCGTCATTGGGCCGTACTTCTTCAGTAGTGATCAAAACCGGCACGCTACTGTGAATGGAAATCGCTACCGCTCAATGAAAACCGAATATTTTTGGCCCGAATTGGATGATATGGACTTGGACAATATGTGGTTCCAACAGGACGGCACCACAAGCCACACAGCGAATGTCACAATCGATTTATTGAAAACCAAGTTTGGTGAACGTGTTATCTCACGAAATGGTCCAGTCAATTGGCCGCCTCGGTCGTGCGATTTGACGCCGTTAGACTATTTCCTGTGGGACTACGTCAAGTCTATGGTCTATGCCAACCAGCCAGCGACGATTGATGAACTTCGTACGAATATCGAACGTGAAATTGCAGCAGTATCGGCCGATTTATGCTTGAAAATTGTCGAAAATTGGGTTCAGCGTCTGGTGGTGCCCGTGGTGCAAAAGAAATCGAGTTCCATACATAATGGCATCGAATGTACTTTCAAAGGAATAAAGAATTTAATTCATATCCCAAACCGTTTCTGTTTTATTTAAAAAAACTTTTGTATATTCCTATTGCAAGGCCCGATACTTATTGGTCTTATTAAGGATTCACTTCGATTTAAAATCCCAACAAAATTCAGTAATTTAGTAAATTACGAATAAAAGGTATTTATATTAAGTATTTATTTTTTTAACTACTGAGTATTAACGCTTAATAAACATTTAACTACAAATGTAATAAATACTTTACAACTCTCGTTATTGTACCCTCTGCTGGCTCTTCTAGCTATGTGCATATGGGCATACATACATATATAACGAGATAATTACCTATCATAATATGTTCAAAATAAGATTGTGAAGGATTGATTGTGAATTACTTATTTATTCTCATTTTAAATACTTCTACCTTTAAGGTTTTAAAAAATATCTCCTAAAGGCAATACCATCTTCCTCATAAAATTCAAAAATAATAATAATAACAATATCATTAATAAATTGGCTGAATTTACAGCCCGTCCAAAATGAGCTAACAATAAAAAATATTCACAATAATATATGTACATATAATATAGTATATCGACATGCTTTTAAAAACCACATTTTATGCTCGCTCTACCCAGTCAGATAAATATTTTTCGCCACTAAATGGCGACACACGGCTGCTGTGGCTGCAGCCACATATGGAGTCGCCTCGAAACAATGACATAATGCGCTGACCGCATTAATTACATTTTGTTTATTATATATACACATATAAGTACAAACATACATACGCGTATGTAGGTGTTCATGGGCTTAATTTACATAGTTGCAGATTAATGGCAAATTACAATCGCAAGTGAAACTGTAATGCAAAACACATGTTGCTGATTATTGTTTTTAAAAAGTAGAATACACCGAAGAACAAAAAAATAAGTGCATACATATTTTTTAAAGTGAACTTTTCTAATTGAATAAAAATACAAATTTCCTTTTATTAAAAACGCAGTCTTTGTTCCCTTCAAAGCTTCATAAGAGAATTTTTATTAAATTAAATCAGTCCCGCAGGAACGACGAAATGTTCCATATTAGAACTAAAGTAGCAAACTGTATAAAAATATGCTAAGATTATAATACATATACTTCATTAAGAACTCCGTGTCGTGGTGCAACGAAACAATAACGTTAGCAACACCTGTAATTGAATTTTTACGAATTGAAGACCAAAAACCCTTACAAAGATTCGTGCGTAACTGTACTTTTATTCACATATGTAAATGTGTAGTGAAGAAGATGTTTCCATATAATTCTTTATTCTAATTTAAATGTTTACACTTTCACAAAAAAACGGTCAAATTCTAATTAAAAAACGGAAGAATTCTTACGACTCCGCGCGTTTTGTTATAATGGTAGATTATTAAGTGACAGTTCATTCCGTTCCGTTATTTCTATTATAACCAATGAGTAATAGCAGGCCCGAAATTAGAGGTACCATTACTAGATCGATGAAATGGAAGAAATCAAAGAATCTTCAAACCTTCATCTTTGTTTTGAGCTAGTACAAAGAATGTAGAATACTAAGAATACTACATCAAGGATGAAGTCGACTCCAAAGTTAGTAACAGACTTTTGACGTAATTTTCAATGGGATATCTTCGAAAAATAGCTTCAACTGATTTAAGGTTCGACCTTATCTCGACTATAACTAAGAGGCATTTTTTTAAATGCACATAGCTCTTTAGATTTGCACTAAGTCGAACCAAAAGTACAGAATTTCTGGAAATCTCGATTACAGAGCCATTTAATGTCATCAAAATTGGCCTATAAAAACAACTCTATTGCACCTGCAGCACACTTCTCTACTCGTAATATCATCAATATCGAACCATTAAAACGAATTTTCTGAATAACTCGATTCTAGCGTTATCACACGGATCCCGAGTGTAAGCGTTTGTGGTGCTTCACTCGGGGGTTTCGGGCTCGAATATCCACCGGGGCAAGTAATATAAAAAAATATTGAACACTTTTTTCTTATAGCGGTCTTCCCTCGGCAGGCAGGGACAAACCTCCGAGTGTACTCCTGCCATTAAAGAATTTCTCACAAAAATTATTTGTCGTTCGGGGTTGGCGTAAAACTGTATGCCCCCCAAATTGTCGTGTACATCAAGACGTAAACCTCAAAATTCATCTTCTACAATTATTAACATCGAGGTATCCAAATTCTTATTATTATTGTTACTTTCCGTCGTACCTCCAGTATATGTTTCTAATTTCATCAAAACGGAATTATAAATACAGACTTTCTGAATACATCAACTTTTGCCTTTAACGGATTCAAATATAGCCTACGACCGTGCCACGGGTCTGAGGAATTTACTGTACAAATTTGGTTGAGATCCATTCGTCAGTTTGGGAGCCCAGTTGTCACAAAGAAAGCTGCTACAGTTTTATTTATGTACTATATGTATATACTTATGTAAGTATGTAGATAAGAAATTTCCGCAGTTGCCTTCGACAAATTTGCCCAGAGTGTTGCTTATCACATTGCAGTATGTACAGTTTGCAAAACAGACTGAACTTCTTTTTTTTTTGCGCCAACGAAATTAAAACTGTTTAAATAAAAAAAATCCGCAAATCAACAATTGAAAAGTGTCAAATTAGTGCTTTGAGAGCATTTGAGATTGTCAGTTGAATGGATGTGGCGGCCATTGACTTTGACAATATGCGAAGTCAGGCAAGCAGCCGCAATGACTGATTAAGTAAAATATATTTACATAACATAAGTGGGTGAGCGCTTCAAACGACTGACTGACAGAACGGCTGGCGAGTGCTGCTGCTGGTAAAACCAGCTGTGAATACCTTTGTTTTTTTTTGCGATTTGAATAAGCGATTTCAAATTAAAAAATTATGCTGATGGTGGCGAGCTGGCTGGCAATTCGTGTTTGAAGATAAAACAACACCAACAAATTGACGTAGTTACAAATATAAAAAATTTATACTACTACATATCAAGAATGATAGAATACAAGATTGCGCCTTCCCGCGGTGAAATGACAGATCTCGCCTTTAGTAAACAAGAATACGGGAGAGAGAAAATTGAACAACTTCCAATATTTCATTGAAAAACGTGTTCTAATTGTTCTAAAGTGTAAAATATGAATTTATAGGCAGACATTTAATAAATAAATTCGCAAAATACTAAAAAAAGTGTCTCTTTTTCTTAATTTGTGAAAAAAGCTTTGTCTAGTTCAAGGCGAATTCAATACAAGGTGGTCGCAAGAGCACATACACACAAACTCCACATGTTTTGTTTTTGCTTCTGAATGGTGAGAATGTCAGATAAATTAAATATAGAACAATAATTTTGAACAGAGAGAATGCCAAAATAGGAACGAATTTGACAACAAAACTGTTTATTTTTGATTCAGTTGGCCAAAACTATATTTGTAAATATATTTAAATTAAAATTTACAATAGCGACCGCAATTGAAACCTTACTCTTCATAAAGTGCCAGTGCAATATGCGAGTAAATGAACTGCCACAATTAATGCAGCAAAAGCAAATGTAGTTGATTGGCTCAAAGTTATTTTGCTAAAACACTGCTTATGGATTTGATAAATGGTTTTGTATAAAAAAACATCGATTGCACTGCCTTAGTGAATTATCAAAGTGTATACTAAATTCCATAATAGCCGCAGTGCAGGTGGGATTCTCAAATGTTGGATATGGAAGGGCTTTAGTTAGTAATCGAGCCCTTTTTCCTCCGAGAACCATATCATCACGACGGAAGTGATCGGCGCAAATGACATCTTTACACCTCAACTGCACCCGGCATGATCGGGACCACACTAACCGCTCCGACTCTTCACACCAAGAAAAACGGACCCGTTCCACGCTTTACTATCTTGTCGCATAATACACACTTTCCCATTTTTTCGCGAAATATTTGAATATTTGAATATATGAATTCAAATCAATTTGAATTTAAAAATCTTTTTAAATGAAAATGTAAACAGAAAATGAAGATGTAAACAAAAAACAAACCAGTTGACACTTTCACCATTCAAGTCGAAAAAAGAAGAAGCAATCAGCTGACCGGAAGAAAACACCTTCTATAGATTCGCCTTGGTCTAGTTGAAGTTGAGAATTGTCAAACCCGGCAAAACCAAAGTAGCGGTACTTCTAAAGGCGTCACCTTCAGTATTCAGTACACCGTGACTACATATATACTTAGTTACATGTACAGGGTGGCGCCAAAGTCGTCGTGCTAGTGGTGGCAAATGTCAGTACATTTATGAAATGTTTAAGGCAAAATTAAAAGGAATTGGTTTGAAGTAACCATGGAAAGCGTTTGTTATCGCATTTTGGTGATATTCCCTGGCCTACAAGAATTCCAGATTTGACTTTTTAAATAAGCCAGAGTAAACAAAATTGAAGTCCAAAGAACATGGTCTGACAACTTTTGCGCCACCTTGTATATACACATTTGAATATTTGTAAATACTTTATATGCTACATACATACATATGTATGTACATGCCCTTTTTTTGCGCTGTACTTTTTTATTACTATTTGCTGCCTTCAATTTCGGAATGTGCGTCGTTTGTGAACGCTTGCGTAAAATACATGAGATTTAAATGTTTTATTTCAAGTGGACATAAAAGTGCTACTCGATGTTTTCTTAATTGCATATTGTGATATCTATTGTATTTGTTGTTTGAGAGCTTGTAGTAAATTAAGTTTTTGAAATTACGATAGCTTAATTATTGTAGCTTTCAAAATAGATGAATGACAAAAGTATTAGAGAAGAGCTGAAGGAATACCAAAATATAGGAAATGGAATTTGTTTTAATAAGGGTCAGTTTCTCAGTGCGAGTTTAACTCTGTTTGGTATTTAAACTAAGTTTAAACTCGCTATGCTGTTTTTCTGTAAATTTTAAACTAATCACCTCGCGAGGCCGACTATAATCGTATTTTTCACACAGCCACGAAACGGCAATTCACACATAGAGCTTGAAAGCGACGTTTCACACCAGCACTCATTCTCTGCTTGATTTCACTGAAAGCTACCCCAACATGAACAATTGGACAGCGGACACGCTTCTCCGCAACCCACACAAGGATAAAATATTTATGTGTGCGGTCGTTCGGTTTTGCCTGTAACTGATGCAAATATAGAAAACAACAGTTTTGCGCTACAAAATATCCAACTCAAAGCGTTAAAATCTACTGAAAACAGCTATGAAGTTTAAACCAAGTTTAAATTTCAACTGGGTTTAAGTAATCTGAGTTTAGACTAACACTGAAAAACTATTGGAAAAATCCACTTGGTCAGCTGATTTAAGTTACTGCCTTTCACTTACTCCATTGAATTTTAGATACTTGCTTGTTTAGTTGTTTTGTGCAGCAGTACGTGTTTTGAAATCCCTCATGTTATGGTTCTACTATTAGAGATTTCTTTTCTTGGAAAAAATGTCGAAAATGTTTAATTTTTTATATGAGAATAGAACATAAAAACTTCCACCCTATCAATTTCACTTCCATCACCAAATTTTTCTATCGAATGGAATAATATTACAAAATCTTGTGAAAAAATACGCAACTGCTATGAATATGCTGAGAATAGAGCACAAAAGTCATGCAGCCCTGATGTAGGACAGAAAAAATGCAACAATATTTCGAGAAAATGAAAAGCTATAAATTTAATAACATATGTAATATATACTAAAAGTTTATTGTAGAATGATAATCTAGGTTTAATTTAATGATGTGAAGGCAGAATCCATTAATGCTATCAGCAAATTTATCATAGGTACATACATACATGAGTTAGTCAGGGGTACCTCTCCGGGAGGGTTCATTAGCTCTTAGTAATGAATTTAAGATCTGTTTATTATATTGTATAGGGTCTTGCAATAGGGACGCACAAAAGTAGACCGATAGGGACAGCAAACGACGCCATATTTTTCCCCGCTCTTTTGACATTTCTCTTCAGTAGGGTTTGCCATTGCATCATGGAAAGATATACGATCCAACAACGAGTCGAAATTATTAAAATTTACTACAGATTTTCGGAGTCAATGGCCTCAACTTTAAGAGCGCTACGTCCAATTTATGGTCGTCGTCATTTCTGGCTGAATGGCTTCGTCAATAAGCAAAATATGCGTTATTGGACAGGCGGCAATCCACACGTACTCCATGAGTCAACATTGCATCCCGAAAAAATTATGGTTTGGGGCGGTTTATGGGCCGGCGGCGTTATTATGCCGTACTTCTTCCGTGCTGATCAATACCGGCACGTTGCTGTGAATGGAAATCGCTACCGCTCAATGATAACCGAATATTTTTGGCCCGAATTGGATGATATGGACTTGGACAATATGTGGTTTCAACAGGACGACGCCACAAGCCAAACGGCGAATGTCACAATCGATTTATTGAAAACCAAGTTTGGTGAACGTGTTATCTCACGAAATGGTCCAGTCTATTGGCCGCCTCGGTCGTGCGATTTGACGCCGTTAGACTATTTCCTGTGGGACTACGTCAAGTCTATGGTCTATGCCAACCAGCCAGCGACGATTGATGAACATCGTACGAATATTGAACGTGTAATTGCAGCAGTATCGGCCGATTTATGCTTGAAAACCGTCGAAAATTGGGTTCAGCGTCTGGACTTCCCCAGGAATAAAGAATTTATTTCATATTCCAAACCGTTTTTGTTTTATTTAAAAAAACTTTTGTAGCTTTCCTATTGAAAACCCCTGTACAAAGGACAAAACAATCCAACAGATGTCGCCGGAATCGAAATGTTTCTCGAAACCATATTTACAGCCCGATTAGGTTCAAATTTAAAATATGTATTAGCGATATTAATGGAAATACATTGTCTATAAAAAAATAGTCCATGTTTTCATGACATTTAATATTTAAAAACGATTTCTAGCATATGTTCGCCACGACTAGCTTTGGTGAATCGGATGCGATCAGCCCAATTTTGAACCAATGGGCAAAGTCCAACATGTTGAGCACGGCGGCAAATAGACAAATTCGGGTCTTCCCCAACACTATCACTTACAGCACCAATATCTTCTTCTGTACGTACAGTCCTTTGTCTTGTTGTTGGGTTTACATCGAGTAGAATAAATGTTGTTCGAAATTTATCAACAGTTCGACGAATAAGCTGCTCTGATGCTCGAATATGTGGACCATAAAAAACCACGAAGTGCTCTATAAGTTTGGCGATCAGAACACTGATTTTTAATGTAAATTTCCACTATAAACGTTGTTGCGGCGTCATTCATTCCATGATGATTTGTCAAAGCTTACTGAACAGAAATGTCAAAACGAAATGTCATTAACCAGCTGTCAAGTGACAGCTATCCCTATCGAAAGTTCTATCAGTCTAAAAAAACACCCATTACAATACTTTAATGAGGCTTTTTTTATCACAGGTTTTTATCTCCTCAGTGTGCAAAGTGGTATTATAATCCAATTAATTCAGATATATTGATGTTTTCCTTGAATGGTTTTAGTTCCGGTAATCAGAAGGAAGTGAGGTGTTTCCCACAATAACGAGTCAAACTAATTACCTCAAAACAACCAACCTGGTGGCAATTATCGTTTTCAGGCCTCTATTGGCTATATTTTTCTCCAGTAAATGGATTAAGATTCCCTTTCAGCTCCACCTACTACATCTCCTGACAAATAGTGTACCCACAGACTATATCTTGAGACCAAAGTATTCTTTCAGCTTATTAAAATAATCAAAAACCAACATCTAAGCTTAGAAATATTATCCTTCAAACGCGTTAGTTTTTGGTTTAGATTTAAAATGATTCTACAAAGTCTCTAACTAAAACTTTTTGACAATTTTTTAATCTGAGCATTAATTAACCTTATACAAGCAAACAGATTAGTTTTGATTTTAGGCGCTCCGACCCATTAGAGGATTAAACTTTGATCGTAGGTTGTGTTTACGATTTTGGGTAGTTAAATCTTACTATCGAATAAATTGAGAAAAGCTTCACAAAATTGTACTGACGAGGATCAGACATTTATAGCGAATTTCTAAAACTTTGCTTTACAGAAACAGATAACGTTCTGGGGAACCCGCGATGAAGCTGAAAATATAAAAATTCTTCAGGTTATATTTCCGGGAAAATGGATTCGGTATAAAGCTTAAATGTGTAAGAAATTAAAAATTATTATAAAGTGACAGAAATTGCAAATCCACCTGGTTTTTAGGTTACTAACTTTAATTTTATTTAACTTTAACACAGATAGTTTTTCCAGTCAGTTAAGCTGCCGATTGAAAGTATACTTCGTAAAACCCCTTTTAATCGCAAGATCTAACTACAGGGATGAATATTTAATCGATTAAAGTAAACTTAACTATCAACATTTTGAACCAGCGTGGTATTTTTAAAGGTACTTCGTTTAAATAGGGCGGTTTTTTTTTGTAAAACACATTTCGCTTACTCCATGCACATACATCCATAAAATCCTACATCACAAAAAATTAATCATGCCTTGCAAGTCATAAATCACAAATCCAGCAAATGGCTGTAAAGAAATGGAGAAACGTATGAAAAAGTGATGCCAATAAAATACAGCAATGTGGTGGTAAATAATCGCACGTAACCAAATCTACTCCAAACCAAACAAGCTAACTATCGTGCTCGTGCTCACTCAGGAAGTAACTGAAGGACTTTCGTGCAAAAGTACGCGCGATTCTTGGTTGTCTGCTTCCCTCTCAGCTTTTCTATAAGCACTTTCCACATCTATGACCACCGCAGGCATATAACTCACTTTTATCCATAGACTCAGATATTTACTTTTGGTTAGTTACACATTCATTAATAGTCATTCCTTTATTTCTCACTTACAAGTACAATGCATGAAACCTCACACTTTAATCTCCTAACACACATTCGATAGTCGTAACTTGCAGGAGAATTTGGAATATAACCTTATATTGGACTTGCCATTTTCAGCATTCGGTCATAATAAATCGTTCCGTATCGCTACTTTTTAGCCATTTTAACTAATCCACAACACGCGCTTCCATTTTGCATGTAGTTAATGGGCTGCATCATGGCCTAACCCACTAAAACGAAAAAGGGATAGCTTCGTATACATAAAATACATAACGCACAAATACATAAAATATATGAGAATGGAGTAAATAACATGCGACTTTTCCAGATAAGTTCTACATGTACCTATTGTTGGCAAGGTCACTTCGCTATTTTGCCGTCAAGCTTTTCTTTTGGCTAGCCAAATATATTTAATCGAAATATGTCGCTTAGTTTCTGATAGTGATTTGTATTTCTTACATAATATTGTGGTCCTTACCAGCGCTGTTAAGTTTATTGCTGCTACTTTTTAAACATACTTATTCCACTTCTGAATTTGTGGTTTGCGCTTCTTTTTATGCCACATATGCTTTGGCTTTTCTGCTAAAATTTCTTTTATTCTTCTTTTGAATTTTTTGTTTTCTCCGTTCACTCTGATATCCTGCTTATGATTTGCGAGCCATATTTATTGTAGTGTTTTTAGGGTGATAACTTTTGTCAACATTCTGTGCTGTCGCCTTTTTCTTGCCTTGCAGCCACGGTCGTTTCATTTTTAAGCCTCTCAGATTCCTCTGATTTTTTTTTAGACATCATTTTGGTCCTGTTGACGCTTTTTTGTAAATGTTGATCTATTCTTTTCTGGAATATCTTTCTCTTAACTTCAATGTTCCGCTTACATTATATGTTCTGTTTTCCCACCATTTTAGCCATGCCTATTTTTTCAACGTTATTTATCTTGTTACTAAAAATTATTTATTCCATTTCAGAATTTTTTTCACTATTTCTATACCTAATTCTTTTTTGCTTACTCTGCCAGACAATCGGCGATCTAATCCCATAGTTCAGCAGGACTTCCTCGAAGGTAGCAGTCGAATTTAGGAAGCCTTTAAGCGAACTATCCGCTAAAGTTACCATTAAAGTGGTTTGGGTACCAGGCCACAATGACATTTCTGCAAACTGCGCGCAGACATCTCCCTGTCTTCTTGTAAACTGGTGTTTCAATCAATTGACCAACAGAAGATGGAGAGTGGAACCCATTTGCTCAGTTGCCAAGCATATACATAAGTGTCAATAAGAAAATATCAAAAACTCGTATTTGAACGGGCCTCTCCATCATCAGTATTATTATTTATGGAAATGCACGGTAATCGAATGGGCTATTCGGCTAACGATTTCTGCTCAGCTGTACGCTGTAAGCTGACGCTCGGAACACAATTAACGTATAGTGGCACCATTTTGCTACACTGATTCATTCTATGGTGCTACGGTGATTCAATCCTAAATACCTTTACCCAAGGCCTACTTATAAGCTCTGCTGTTTTTTTCCTGGTCGCTCGTTCTGTTCCTGTTCAATTCGTTGGCTCCCATTTTGCCATCTATTTTCCTATGGCCGGAAACTCAGACAAAATTGATGGGTATTAACTGCGATATCGGCTGGCTGTAGCCTGGACTATCTGAGTTAGTCGTCGCTCTTTCTTTCCTGATAGTGCTATTATTTAGAACTTTACAGGTTTCGAATATGTCCAGAACTACAGTCCGAAATATGCAGCCATGATATTCCAGACGCAGGAACCGATTGACACCAAGCTGCTCGAAATAGACTCTTGTTCCTACACCGCAGCTGATTTTGAGCCCGTTCGTGTAGATACATTTGGTTTGTTTATCGCACCTTGGCCCTTTTTTAATTCACTTCTGGGTGAAAGTCGCGCAAGTACTTTCAGTCCAAAATCCATTATTGTTATCATGTAATCCATGGTCTTATTTGTAGAACAATACCTTTGCTACTGGCCGCCCTGGCAAAAATACGATATAACGCTTTTCAAATACCTTATTCGGTACCTGGCTGATCTCGACTCTTTCTCTATGCTAGCGACCTGCGTCACATGTCAAAGTGGGCGTAACTAGAGTAAATGTACTATGCACTACCCTGCTGTCAGGGACCAGGGTAACCGCAAGGTGCTTCACAGTCACTTCGGGGCACAGATTTTGGTGATTTTTGCTTTATACATGTTATCACTTCCTGGTGAGAGCTTCCACTATCCATCGTCGAATTGAATGGCTTGCGAAACAGGAACCTTGATTTTTTCTTATTCTAATTTTCATGCAGCGATATTTTCTCCGACTCAGTTTAAATGGTTTGAAATCGGTGGACTTATACTAGTCGCGATCTAGATATTTTTTTTACTCGAACCGGTCAGGTACCATCTTTTGTGCCGTTGGTTCTGACCTTTCCAAGCTGGATAAAGAAAAGAAACGAATGGGCCTGGAGGTAAACGAGATCAAAACGAAGTACCTCCCGTCATCAAATAAACAGTCATCGCATTGGCATCTTGGCTCCCGTATCACTGTTCACTGTTACAATTTCGACAAAGTGGAGGACTTTGTATATCTTGGAACCAGCAGCAACACCAACAGCACTGTCGGCCTGGAAAACCAACGTAGAATCTCTCTTGCTCACAAGTGCTACTCTACTACTCTATTGGTCCCTCATCATGCCCGTGCTATTGTATGGTGCAGAACCATGAAGGCTTGACCTTTACGTCTTTACGACGGCGAATACCGCAGACGATGGAACGATAAGTTGCCGCTTATAGCGCCAATTAAGAGAAGAAAAATAAGAACAGAATTCATGTTGAAATTTTTATTCACTTTGCAGATTGTTTTAGTTTAGGCATTGTGGACCATTATTTAAAGCTGTTTCGTACTAGCTCATGTATATCGGCTCAGTTTAACCGTTCCACTTGTTCGTAGTACATATGTATGTATATTATTCGTATTTATTCGAAAGCTGCCGCCATTTCACTTGTACAGTTTGTGTTTTACGAGGTTCACTATTGTCGCCTTACTCATGTAAAACTATGCTCTATGTTACTTTAGGCCTTTATTTGTAATATTTGTATTATTTTGGACATTTTATATTTTCTTTCGAACACATAAAACCAATGTGCGACAAATTTGTTGCCATGCCACCCACCTTTCTATAAATTCTTTTTGGTTGAGTGAATAGAAGTTGTACGATGTCGTTTAATGCGAACAATTTAAGTGTGTGCTATTGATTTTTTTCTTTTTATATAGCCACCATTACCGACTGTGATTTTATGGTTCTCCTGTGCGGCTGTACGTTATGCAAAAAGCTATGAGGTAGGGCAGTTAGTTAGAGTAAATGGAAGGCCAGCAAAATTGTATATGCTGTTTTCCGATGGTTTTTTGTTGTTGTTGTTTTGCTTACTATCAATAGAGTGGGAGTTGTAGTTGTGTATAAATAAATTAAATTATCCGCTGAATATTTAGCTTATGGCGTTAGTGGTTATGGCGCGCGTGCAAAAAATTATACCAGTTTTGGTGTGAGTGAAAAATGACGTGTGTGGGCTCGTATGAAAAGTGAATGAAAAAATAGTAAATCTATATAAATTTTCAGTATTTGCGTACCACTGAAGCCATGTGCTATAAATGTCAGCGTGTTCTGCCGGAAAATATTTGATACAGTAAAAATATATAAAATTCATTTTTAAAATTTTTTTGTGGTATTGTACAGATTTTTTATTCTTTTTTCGTTTCAATTTTTTGCTGAGCTCATGTAAATCTCCGCTAAATTGGCAAACATTATTTTTTGTTACACCATTTATACACATCATTTGATAAAAATCTTATCAAGTAAGCATAAAACACATTCATAAAAAATACTTTGTTGTTTTTCTTTTTTTTCCATTTTGGTAGGGTGCGCTTAATTGCAATTCCATACTTTTCACGCCATACCGCATGAGATGAAATAATGAAATGATCTTGCCGTGCTTTGTAGGTATTTAAAAAAAGCTTAAAAATATCTGCAATAGACTTTCCATTAGCGAAAACTCAGCGCAAAAAAAATAGCTTCATTAGAACTTCAACTAGCGACCCCAACATGGCGCTTCTCAACATTTTATTGGCGCCCATTTTTCATTCACTTGCGACCTATTTAGTTTGGGTGAAATGTGGTCGGTCTGAAACTATTCATTCAGACTGTCTACACAGCATCCCAATATACACACCACACACACACACATACATACATAGCCGCACACGCCCATTAATTACATTCAACGTGCCACGTTAAGCCTATCAGCTTAAATTTCATGCGACAATTAGAAAAACTTGAATAAGACATATACAAAAACAAAAAAAACGCTAGTGGTGTTGATAGGTGGCGTTGCTAAATCGCTGGTTTCTGGTGTTTGCCGTTGTTGTTATTGCTGTGTGTGTGTGTGTAGCATTAAGCAATAGGGCAAAGGTGGGCTTTCACTACAGCGTTATGGTAATTGGAAAAGCCTGACAGGAAGTAAGGAGTGATGCTGAATATTTACTAAACTTCGTTAAAACTTGTTTTGCGCAATTTGATGGGAAAACAGTTTGAGAGGTGGCATAAGCCGATGGCGCTAGACTCTTACGGGTAGGGAAAGTAGGTGACGAAAGGTAAATGATTGTGCGGTTTTTGCAGCAGTAGATTGTATGCAAAAAAAAAATGTTGTCAAAATTATATTATATTTGTTTCTTTTTTAATGTCAGCCAAAAGTTGATTTCAAAATTAATCTAAAAGAAATTAAATAACGAGAAATAAATATATATAATAGTTTGCAAAAGAGCGTTAAATTGGTATTAGCGGATTGTGTTGGTTAAGGATGTTGAATTCCATGGCAGAGATTTTGAAAGCGCAAACTAGCGATTAAAAGTTAGACGACTTTTTTGTTTCCATTATGCTGATAACTCTGCTGATTTTTCTGGGTGTGCGTGATTATTAGCTTTGGTGAACATTTCTTGTAATTTAGACGATACCTAAGCGAGTCTCAACTTTGGTCTATTTTTCTTAAAAGACGAGAAACAATTCTTCTGCTTTTTAATTATAGTTGATTTAAACTTCAAGGGAAGTGAACAAATGAATTTGCAACCCAATCGGCGTCATCTACAGAAGTGTAGACGTAAGCGGAGACACCAAGGCATTAACTTTTCTAATATATAATTTGTCATCAATTAAGTAGTATTTTTTTGGTGCGAACGAGAACTATTTCAGTACGAATTATAGTCCCAAATCCGGCAGGCAGTCCAAAAAGTGTTGGCAGTATCCGTCCATCTCCTCCTCTTTACGAAAGCTGTGGCAAAAATCTTTCGAAGGAACGCCCATTATAGTGGCATTCGTTCACATTAGGCAATGACCTGTTATATCCGTCTCCAGGCGGAGGAGGGATAGTTACGAATTGATTAAACTGCCTACTTTGGACCAGAACTGATGTGTTATCCCCCAGAAGGATTCTTCGGCCCAACTTTTATTTGCCGTGTTGTATCACTCCAACTTGTCGAAACATCCAAATGAACCGGATTACAGCTTTTCTGTGTTTTTCCGTATAAATCTGCAGAAAAAAGATTTAGTTGGCTCTAGTTGACCTAGAACAGAAGGGGCACAATGTGTGGTTTGATAATCTACTTTTTATACCAAGATCCATATATTTCACTTTGTGTGGCAGTGTTGGATCAACACCGTTCAACGATGGGAGCTGAAAATTGGGGACCTTGTTCTCCTTCGCCCAGATTTACATAATACGCAATGCATTATATAATAGTTCAATTATCAGTTGAGGGTGTTTGTTCACTGCCAGGAATATAAGGCCGTCCCGTAGGCTAAGGCTTGATAGCCTGTTCCCTACAGGCGCAGGAGCAGATTGCTCATTGAGAGATTCCAGAATTTAACTTCTTCCGCAGCTTTTTCGCCACCGAAGCCCTTTCTAGTGGATATCGTCGTAAAGCGAGTGTGGTTCTTTCGGATTGAACTGCTTTCTTCAACTACTAACAGAGCGAAAGCGACAGAGGTGGGCTCACAACAGCTTAGAGTTGAGAAAATACCGAATGAAAATATTGAGGAATTTTAATATTACGAAGGTTCAAAATTTTGTCTCTATACTTTAGTCCAGTCTACCATAAAGGTGAAGTGGGGGTTGTAGTTCCCTTTAATATATAAATAGTATAAAAGGAGCATATATGGAAATTAATTATCAGATATTTCGTCTTTACTAGGAAGTGTAAATACCTGAGTATATAAAAATTAAGAATTACAATTAATAGTCCGGGTTAATATCGCTTAAATATTGGTTCCGAAAAATATAATATGAGACCATAACCACATTTTGGACGAATTATTCAGAGCGGGTAACTATTCCTCTCAAGTTAGACCTATTGGCCACTTATTTAGCCACAGTAACGAAACATTTTTCTTCACTCATATTTAGAACAAGTAAGTTCTCGGAGTGACAGTACTAAAAATGGAACTAAAAATTGCGCGAGCATAGGTAAAAACATTACCATTCAAAAACCGAATGGAAATAGGTATTCAAGTGGATGTTAGCCTCGGGATTTTCTGATAGTTTACCTGTAAGAGTCAGAAATCAGACATTTACAGCTCAGCGTTATTCATAGAGCTTCGAAGATGTGACAATTAGAAAGGCTGTGTTGAGCTGACGCGCCAATTTCCTGGCATCAACTACAGGCTTGAGAGTGTTGGATTACGAGTATTGTTAAGTCGATATAAATAGCAAACAAAATTCCAACCAAGCTTGGAGCACAACAGTACTTCAGTAAACTAAAAACCACAAAAAAACTTAGAAGTAAAGAGAAACATAAAAAAAAAATCATCGATGCATGCAATACCACCACACTTTACCACGTCAGTGACAACTAGAGGCATGGTATGCACCTACATACTCGTTTGAAAGCTCATAGAAGAGAAGAGGGGAGAAGAGAAGAGGAGAAAACAGACGAGAGTTAGTAAAAGGCTTAAGCGGGTGTTAAGTTGGTAATTTTATGCTTGAGCTACGTTTAATTTCTATAATGAATTTGAGTATTTTATGTAGCTGTTGGAAAAATGTACGTGGCAACGACAATGACAGTAACAACAAAAACTAATAGTAAATGGTGTAAATTGGTATGGCAAAGAGTTTGTAATGAAAAGATTGGAGAAATTATTGAAGCGTTTTAGCCACAACTTATCGATGAGGCGTTAACGTGGCTTTGATGAAGTTGACGCTGGAGTTTACGACTTAGTGTTGTTTAAGTTGATTTTATCGCTGCATATTTGATTGGTTTTGAGTGGGATGATAATGAACTGCAATGTGTTGAGCAAATTAAGTGGGTAGTGTTTGCTAAAACGATACTGTGTGGGAAAAGTGTGATGTAGTTTTAAATTTAGTAAGCTGTGGTTTAACCCAGAGATAGAAAATGTACATTTTGATACATAGTTTATGCTCGTACCAATATTCAGATAAGTTCCAAGCTACCAACTTTTTTTTTTATATGGGAAATATTAAACGGCCTTTAACTAACTCAGCTACTGCATAAAAAATATATGTACATATTTAAATTATTAATATAAATTATAAAGATGAATTGAGAAAAAAAATTCCAACGAAACAGTGAAGGGGAGAAAGTTTGTTTTCTCGCAGAGCCTTTTGATACTGGTTTTTGATAAATGCGATTCTATTTCGTTCTCATCAGCGTGATTGCTTCATAATGAAACCACTGCGAAAACAGCAATTGATATATCGATACATAACTTCCATTTCAAATTTGAAAAATAGATGAAGACCGTGTGACCTAAATAGTACAACACATTTCTGCAAACTCTGCAAGATTCTAGGCATTTGTACCGGAAATTAGCTAAGCTAAGTAATTTTGTCTTGTTCAGCCCTTGATGAAGGTCTGGGGTATAATCCCCTCTTACATATGAGAAGCCACACTGGACGATGCACCATTGCCAGCACAGAGTGGAGCTCTAAGCGGTTTGTGGCAGCTCATTCTACCTTCACCTGTGATAATGATTTCAGTAAATATGTACATACAATCTCTGTTTTCTCAGACATGCTCCTATCGAAGAAGATCGTTGGACTGTTACGAGTAAAATAAGATTTTCTGCGAATACAAGGACTCTCCATGTGGTAATTTGTCACTTCGAAGCTTGCATTGGACCTGATCTAACAATTCGAAGTGTTTGCCAAACTGGACAAATAACAAAAAGCGTTTTAGGTATGCTTATTTGTTGATAATCTGATTTGTTCGCTTACAACCTTTACTTTTTCGTAAAGAGTTGCAGGAATTATTACCGCATTCGCCTTGGTTTTTTATTTAAGACATTCTTAGCAAGCTGTCGAAGAACTGTGGATTATTCCTTTCTAAAACCAACAGATTCATATTGTTCCTTGTTTCTTTTAACATCGTGCCCTTCACAATATAATTGAGAGCGATTGCTTACTACAAAGCTTAGTGGAATCCCCTCTCGAGAGATTTTATTTGATCACTGGCAAGAAATCAGTTCACAGAAATTGATATACTTTAATAGCGTTTTTTTTTTAAATATTTTGTCTTCATGCTGCATTACACCACGCGCTGCATCCGATCGCAGTGCAGCTTTGTTTTTCTTTTCTGCAGAAGCGCCACGTTCTTCGTCTTGCTTCTTCAGTGGCGGTACATAGACATCGGGAAATGTACTCCCAATACTTCGGCATTCCGATTAGCTGTTAAGTGCTCGTCGTGAGTACAGATTTCCTTGTCTATTTAGATGCACGTTCTGTGCTATACAGACAAGATAATGGCACAAGTCTAAGTTCGATCCTCGGATGGCACGTACGACTAATATACTGGAAACAGGCCTTCAGTCTATCGCAATATGAATACTTCTGAGCTGGAGCCTGATGCTACAGATTACCCTGTCGGCAAAGTCGATCAGTCTCAGTTCGTCACCACTCATAAATATATTCCAGGCGCTCATAGAAATGATATTTGGTTACGTCGTCCTTCTCTTCCATCGTAGCGTGGAGTGAATTATCGTTATTTTTTCATTGGTGATATTTTTTTTATGTGGCAAGCTTAGCGCACAACAAGATCCTGGGCCGTTTTTGATTAAACGACACCTTTGTATAGTAATGCGCCTGCTTCAAGTCGGATGTCTGCTCGCAGCCGCACCTACTGGTGAACAGGCGTGTAAACCTCGTGGGCTCTTAAACCGATAACGTCAGATTGGCAGCACCAAGTTCACCTTCTAAAATTAGATCACTCCCAAACGCATGCACGGGAGCTATCCAGATGACACATAGGGACTTACAAACCTTCCCTACTTGCAGGGATTTCTATACACGGAACCATCCTCCGGAATCTTTAAAACATTAAAACACATTTTTTATATCTTAAACAAATTTTCCCAGACTTCAAATGCAAATTTAATTCATATTTCCACCGGACATTGAAATGGTAAACATTCGAATGACAAAGCTTGGCATTCAATACGCATACAAATTATTGAGTTAGTTTCCATAAGCCATTTCTTAAATGACAAACTATTTTCGTTATTTAAGTTTTTAGTAATATTTTAAGTTTTTGGTGTTAGCTGGTTTTTTTATTAACAACAATAAACCAAGCACTTTGCAAGGAACACATAATTTTATTGGAATAATGAAACGAATATTTTGTTTGTTATTCATTTTCGTCGGCCACGATTTCACATTTTAATTTGTGTCCCCTTCTTTTTCGATTGCCACTAATTTATTACGAATATCAAAACAATTCAAACAAATAAAATGTCAATGTCAACTCCGCGTTATGTATCTACGTTGCCACACAGCGCCATTTGAGGCAATAAAATGTGGCACGTTTTAATGCCGTTTGATTTGTGGGTCAAGCGCCGGCGGAAGGGCTCGTGATGAGACGCTTTTGTTAGACGCTGGCATTGCCGCCACACGCCGCCACATTTACTCTCTCTGTCTTCGATTTGGTGACGCGCATTTATGCAAATGGCTGTCATAATGACGACAAGACGCGCCGCCACGGTCCCTCATTTTACTGGTACTCGTATTTCTGTTATTTTAGTGCCGGCCTACTCCTCGCCGCTGCTCGCTGTGTCGGCGTTTTGCCATGGGCGCCATTGTTGATTTACAGCCAAATTGCTGGGAGCAACTTCTATTTTAATGTTTCTGTACAACATTCCACAGCCATAAAAGTTCACTTTTTATTTTAGTTTGGTGCAATAAAAGCTGCTGAGAATTAAATTGGTGGGAATGGCTTAAGTGAAATAATGATTAAGATAAGAGAGAGATAGAGATAGAGATAGAGAGGGGAATGTTAGACGCTTTAATTAAACATTTGTGGCTTACTGGAATATTAAATACGACAAGGATTTTTTGGCTTAAAACAAATTTTTTAGTTGGCGCTTAATAGAAGTATGTAACTTTTCAATTGTGTTTGCCTTGGAAAGAGTTGCACTTGAATTTTGGTTGATATATTTAACTGGTAAAGTTATGGGTATACTTTTTATTCTAGCTCAAGATTTCTTTGTCTAACTCAAGAGCTGGTTTGATATCTCAATGAAATAGTTGAAGGTGTGTTCATTATTTGATTAGTAATTTTACTCACTGTTTGTTTCTCTAATATTTTTCCAACTTCCCATTTCCTATTCAACTGCTAGAGGGAATTTAAATAAAAAATCTGTATTTTTGAAAAGGCGATGATCTCAGTTTCAAAAGTTAACGTCTTTCCAGCGATTTAAGATTCTGTGATTTCCAACGCGATCGTGTTTAGGACAATCTGTATCAAAAAATATCTAATTTTGAGGTTGTTTGTTTTGACTTTTTCTTATCATAGACAATTAATTTTGAAAAAGAACCCTCATGGAAAAATTGTTGGTGAACTAAGCTACAATTATTACGAAGGACTTATAGGAATGATATTAATTTTGACTGATTTTGGTTGACGGTCTTCGAGATATTAATTTTGTATCTTTCCAGGTTTTTGAACGCAGTTTCTAGAGCCTACACTGGATCCTAGCGCTAAATATAATTAAGTTGCAGTTATCGGAGGCTCGCAGGGAACTATATGGGGAAAATGTACCAGGTCTGCAGCACTCTAAAGCGCTTTTAGGTTCCTACAAACTAAAACGCTCCAGAGATTGCATGGGCTTATCAAATAATAACGTAAGAATTATTGCAAGAACTCTTACAGGTCACTGCAGGCTGAACAATCGTCTGACTAAACTGGCAATTCACTCGAAAGAATTTTCTGCAGAGTAGAAAAGGAAATTGCAATACACATTCTGGAACTGTGCACATCTCTAATGCACAAACACATAAGGAATCTGGGTGAATACCTAATAGCGGATCGCAGTATGCATTCCAGAGACTTAGGGTCACTACTAAATTTTATCTGGGATATTCTTTAATCGACGAAAGGTACCACAATAGATCTCAAGGTTACAGTAATCTATCCCCAACAGTAATAATTACATTAAGACATTTTAGTACTCTACACTGACGGATCTAAATTGGACTGCGTATTTCAGCCTGAGCTTAAAAACAATAAAATAAAACCCTGTCCTGTGGTATAGCTCGTCAACTCTGGCCTTGAAAAAAGGTAAATCACACAGTCTTATCAATTCGGACTGCCCTTCTACGCCTGGTGGTCGAGTATCATAACTGGCCATTGCCTAAAAGAAACGCTCCTGCATAACTACTAGTTTTCCTGGAAACGACTTTTGTTTATCTTTAATTATTATCTTTCACTAATTAAGTGACACCGTATGCGTTTTTTTTAATTGGGCGTTGATACTAGAAAAAAATTTGTTCCAATCTTGTGGGAGTAACAAAGTTAAATATACTCCATTTCTTCAAAGTTATAGTAGCCTTCCGTTTTCTGTGACAAGAGTTTTCATCCAATTTCACCACCCCACAAATCAATAGGATCCAATCAGATTCTAATATCAATCCACAAAAGTCAAATTAGTTCTGGCGTAGTAAAATCGGAAGAGATCTTCTGTTAGCGTAACGGTGGGAGTAATTCAACTTCTTTGTAATCTACTTAAGTTCGTTGCAAATTAGTTCTGGCATGGTGAAATTGGACAAAATTTTCTGTTGGAGGAATGGTGGGAGTGATGTGGTTTTTACTATTAATGGGTGATTAGAGAAGCAATTTTTGATTACGTAATTTTTAAACAGGTGTTCTTGAGAGAGTAAATTGGTGAACAACTATTCGATCATTTGATTAATTGAAAGAATATAATTGGGCTATTTTCTATTTATTATTTTATTTATAATCGGGGTTTCGTGCCATCACCATCACAACTAACCGCCCAATTATAACAAACAAAGAAATCCAAAGCGACCATACAGCAACCGGTTGAAATACTGAGCTTTTCTAAAACTCAAAGAGTAGAGTGAACACACGGGTAGCTATGTATTTGAGGCAAAAGTGTCACGGTTGATTTGATTAAGAGTATTTGCATAAAATTAAAACGCCATTAAATTAAGCAGCCACCGAATCAACCGCTTGGCCAGTCTTTTCACCATTTTGAAAGCAGCGACGACACAAAGAGCCGAAAAAAAACGAAAAAAAACTTGAAACTTCAGTAGACTTTACCACAATTTTAATGCAGTTAACACCTCTGGCTCGCACCAGTTGCCGTCGCAGTCGCAGCAGTTGTCGCGATTGTCTTCATTTTCAAAATAATAGTGTGATTTTATTCATAATTAGCTATGGATTTTTGTCACTTAATTTCTTTTAACACTTTTAGCGCTTATTTAAAAGTGATTTTTTGTTTACTTTCTTACATTTTAGCGCCGCTCATTATTTATTACAAACAGATGACCAGTTGGTTGGCTAATGAGTAATAAAAATTGTCAGACAAAACAATGTAAAAAATGCGAATGGCAGATAGAGAAAGTGTGTGAAGAGACTGACTGAATATATGGAAGAAGAAAGCGAGCAGGGTTTAGATGGATTCCAGAAAGAGAGAGTCTAAGATTTGTATCCACATTAAGGTTTTCTAATAACGTCAATAAAGTAAAAATAAAATGCTGCGCAAAAAAATGAAAGCTGTTTCTGCAAAAGGAGAGGTTGGGTAAGATTTGTTTAGATTTATATCGATTAGGTTTGGTTATGTTAAATTCAAGTAAATAATAATTATAAGAGAAAATTATATTAAGTCCATCACCAATTTCACTGTTATAGCCGCAAAAAAGGCATGAATGGAGAGGAAGGTTTCCCCCTACTTCGGTAAGGGGAAATCGAACTGAATCACCACAATTTTAAGTTTTCTGCACGCCAAATTTGTGAAAAGTAGATAAAAAAAACATAGGTTTTTTGAAGTTCCACCTACAGATTTTTTGAAAACCTATTTCTGGTGTTTGCTATGTTTACAAAATTTAAGGCGTGAGATATTCGGAACAAGAGTGCTGATAATCGCAACCAGATTAAAGTTAGAAGTCACAAAATAGTATAGTGAATGCAAATTTTTCAAATAAAAAATATTTTATGAAGTCGCGCACAAAACTTAAAAACCTAGTGATGCAAATCGATTTGAGTGTTTGATATCTTTTGGAAAAAAACTATGACAGTGTTAATATAGTATGCCAAACAATTTTTATCGATAACTATTATTTCGGCACTGAATATTAATTAATTAATTATGGGCGAGATACATTTTCAAGCCTTGTTCTTTGAGTCTGAAATTATAAAAAAAATTCATAAATTATCAGTAATTTTTTTCCGATTAAGTAGTTTTGCCCCTGTATTTTTTGTACAAGCCAACTCTGGTTTTAGAGATAAATAATAGGAGGATACGAATTGTTCATTAATAAATAGTAACTCGTTAAAAAAAGTGGATTTTAGTCGCTGAACTCGAAAATAGTGTTCCTTTATTTTTCCAAAGAAGCTTTTTCGACCACTGACGAAAAATCAATTTTTAGGTTCACTTGAAATTATTACAAAAAACTGCATAAAAACGAAAAAAAATATAAAAATATTGGGATAAAAAACAATTTCTTTACGAAAATGTGAAGCCTATGTGAGCCAAAATTGGATAAAAATTGTTAAAGTTGTTAGAAGTTAAATAAAGGAGATTGATTTAAATTTTTGCTACGTTCAGTTCTTCGGTTGGAAACCTTCCGCAACATATATCTTAATATATAAAAATCACGTGTCACGTTGTTTGATTTCGATGGACTCCTAAACTACTGAACCGATTTTAATGAAATTTTTAACACTGTGTGCAGTTTGGTCCAACTTGAAAGATAGGATAGTTTATAACTCTCCTTATAGTCGCATTATTTATTTATTACAAATTATTTGTTTATTATTAGCAAAGAGCTATCCACCAGTTGGTGGCGCTAACAGCGGTATGAGTAGTGCGCTACAGTAGATGGCGCTACAGTTATTGTGATTCCACCAGCTGGCGGTATTGAGTAAGTGCGGTATGTTACAGTAGATGGCGCTACATTTATTATGATTCTAGCAGCTGGCGGTGTTTTATCAATTTCAACAGTAAATGTTCATGGATTTAGGCTGTCATAACAAAAGCTGCCACTTGCTAAAAACATTAAATGAAAATGCGTTGTTTGAAGTTTATATTATTTGTGGTAAAGTTATACGAGTCTATGACTTCCAATATTCCAAATTTAAGAAAAAATCACATACAATCCGTGAAATAAATAAAGTTATGTATGTATGGTCAGAGAAATAAGCAATGCAGCCACTCTTTTCCAGTAAATCTTCCTCGAATTTGGGAGATTTCAGAGGAATTTAGGAAATTGCAGAGTTGATTTCTGCATGTATTTCCTAAATTCAAAAAAAAATTTCATTTAGTTGCATTTAGGTATAGAATTTTGTATGGCTAAATGTACATTTGGAGTTAAATTTAGAGCTATACTAGCTGACCCGGCGAACTTCGTCCCGCCCAATTTTTATTTGAAATTGTTAAAACGCTTTTTGAACTTAAATATTTTTGGCGAAGTTCGTTCTTTGTTTTGTTGTGCAGCGTGTAAACAAATAAAGAAGATGGCTCTCCAACACGCTAACATGCCACATACATACCTATGTATGTACATACATATGAAACTGTAAAATTTTGAACTTAAACGATAAATCGGTTTGAATCATTCGAATTCTCAGAATGAACATTTCCTCACTTTTAGATTTGCTGTGTTGTAGTAAACTATTCACTACAGTGAAATTATTTTTTATGAATAAAGACGGAAACCTTATACATATATCTGGTATAAAATTCCACGGGATTGAGATTTGAACTTGAGGTCAAAATTTTTAAAATTATAGATGAAAATTTTCGTAGAGTTGATAATAAACACAAATTTTCATAAAATAGTTCATTTTTGATTTTATATTCAAGTTTTTAACAAATAAGTTAATTACAAAATTGTTAGTTGATAACATGTAATATTTAATTTTTAATAGTAGTATTTATTTTTTTGAATTATAAACATTTTAATTTAACTTAGCACTAATCGGTGCACAATATTTTTGGTTAACCTGTCTCGAGCTAAGACAAATAGATTTGATGGTTTTCCCACACGTGAGCATGCAACATATAATTGCCCATGGGAAAAACATGGATTATCCAAATCTAACCCACAAATGGACATTGTTTGGCCTTGAGACTTATTTATGGACATGGCAAAAGCTAAACGAATAGGAAACTGTTGTCTTCTGAATGGTATCGTAGATTCTGACGGTATCATTGGAATACGGGGCAACAGGACCACTTCTCCTTTAAACTTTCCAGTCAAAATGGTTGCTTCAAGAATATTCCCTGTTAACTTTTTGATGACCAAACGTGTACCGTTGCATAACCGAGGTGGATTCAAATTACGCAGAAGAATAATAATTGAACCAATCTTCAACCGAAGAATATGTGGTGGCATTCCGGGTATATCTAGAGAGTTTAAAAATTCAGTTGGAAAATTTACACTTTCATTTTCATCAACAACAGTATCGATTGATTTAAAAGACATCAGATCGCCTGGCAACAACTGTTGTATCTGGAAGTTAATTTCGTCAACATCAACATTTTTGGCTGCCAAAATAGCCCGCCCACTGAGCCAGTTATGATCTAAATAATTATTTTGTATATCCGGGAAAATACATTCAATTAATTCAATTTTTGTGTGAACAACAGTGCAGAAATTGTCTGGCAGTTTAATGCATTGCGTGTTTGGTTGCCGTTCTATTGTACCGTTCCCAATATCTAGCAATTGTTCCGAAAATATATGTGCTAATGTATCATTTAGTAAATGTACGCGCATGTTTATAGTCAATCGAAGTGTTTTAACATTTCTCCATAAAAATGATTGTTTTAAACATGCGTTAATCTCATCGGCGAAAGTAGAGCGAGGTATGACCGGCAACGTCTGTCGGAAATCACCAGATAGCAATATGACAGCACCTCCAAAAAGTTTATCATTGCCGTTGAAATCTTGCATAGTTCGGTGCAATGCCTCGAGTGAATATTTGTGAGCCATTGTGCACTCATCCCAAATAATGATTGAACTTCTTTGCAACACTGCAGCTATTGCGCTATTTTTTTTATGTTACATATTGCGTTTGGGTTGCTATGAATTTGTAATGGCAACTTGAATGCTGAATGTGCCGTTCGCCCACCATCTGGCATAGTAGCAGTAGTATTATTCTTCTGCGTAATTTGAATCCACCTCGGTTATGCAACGGTACACGTTTGGTCATCAAAAAGTTAACAGGGAATATTCTTGAAGCAACCATTTTGACTGGAAAGTTTAAAGGAGAAGTGGTCCTGTTGCCCCGTATTCCAATGATACCGTCAGAATCTACGATACCATTCAGAAGACTACAGTTTCCTATTCGTTTAGCTTTTGCCATGTCCATAAATAAGTCTCAAGGCCAAACAATGTCCATTTGTGGGTTAGATTTGGATAATCCATGTTTTTCCCATGGGCAATTATATGTTGCATGCTCACGTGTGGGAAAACCATCAAATCTATTTGTCTTAGCTCGAGACAGGTTAACCAAAAATATTGTGCACCGATTAGTGCTAAGTTAAATTAAAATGTTTATAATTCAAAAAAATAAATACTACTATTAAAAATTAAGAATTATCTATCCTAAGATTATAAAATTAAATGTTACATGTTATCAACTAACAATTTTGTAATTAACTTATTTGTTAAAAACTTGAATATAAAATCAAAAATGAACTATTTTATGAAAATTTGTGTTTATTATCAACTCTACGAAAATGTTCATCTATAATTTTAAAAATTTTGACCTCAAGTTCAAATCTCAATCCCGTGGATTTTCATACCAGATATGTATATAAGGTTTCATAAAAAATAATTTCACTGTAGTGAATAGTTTACTACAACACAGCAAATCTAAAAGTGAGGAAATGTTCATTCTGAGAATTCGAATGATTCAAACCGATTTATCGTTTAAGTTCAAAATTTTACAGTTTCATATGTACATACATATGTAGGTATGTATGTGGCATGTTAGCGTGTTGGAGAGCCATCTTCTTTATTTGTTTACACGCTACACAACAAAACAAAGAACGAACTTCGCCAAAAATATTTAAGTTCAAAAAGCGTTTTAACTATTTCAAATAAAAATTGGGCGGGACGAAGTTCGCCGGGTCAGCTAGTAGTGTATATATTTTATGGTTTCTCTGCTTGCAAAGTGTTTTTTGACATTTGAAGACTCATCGCTCTTCCTTTAACTTTCACATTTTTTATTGTAGTTTTTTTTTTACAAAGCTTATCAACTGAAAATCATTATTGAAAATGAGCATGTGTCTTAAAAGCTTTTAAAATGTACATGTGTAACGCAAATAGTTAGTCGGATTATTTTTTCATAAATAAATGTAATTGAAATTGAAAAAGCCACACTTACTTCAAATGCACAAACACCCTTATTTATTTATACTGATTCAGTTGCCGCTTTTTATTCGGTAATGGCATATGTACACTGGATTTTTTTTAAATTGAACTTGCGTTTACTGTGAAGATATTCGCAAAACCGCTATTTGAATATTAAAAAAAAAATACGAGTTTACTATCTAAATGCAAAAAATGTTCCAAACCCATATCTATTTAGATTTTAATTTTTTTTAAATAAATTTGTTTTAATAAGAAATATTCACGATTATTTGCCAATGAGATATACAAGTTAAATATAAAAATTAACCGGTCAAATAACTTGTATATTGATAAGGTTTTATTAATTGACTTTTTTGATTTTTGTTTTCTTTTATTAATTTATAGTGAAGGATAAAAATTTTTGTGTAGAACAAAATTCGTACTCACCCTGACGGTTTCGAAAAACTATTCAAAGTAGAGACATTCAAATGTTTGATCTGGAAAAGATAAAAAAATAATGATCAGTAAGTTACATACCTAAATAAATAAAAAAATATGTACAAAAACTTTCCTATACTTAGGTCCGTTCGCAAGAAAGCAGGTTATCTATTTAACTCAGAGGTTATCGATTAATTTGATATATTTGCTTGCACAGCAAAATGTTAGGCATCAACTCAGAGCTAAAAACATACATAAATATTTGACCTAGCTATTATTCAGGGTTAAATTTTTAAGTTGTGACATTCCGTCGTAAATAAAGAAAAAATAAATTTGGCAAACATTTTTTTTTTTAATAAGCGAGAAAATTTGAAATGAATCGCTTTTTTTAACAATAATGAGGATGCCATTTCCTTTAACAGAGCTTTTGCAAAGCAAAGCGATCACTTCGACGAGATTAGATACCAAGCATACCAAGCAATTCGTGGTTGTACTAGAACCTCTAAAAAATATTTTGATTTCAATAAATCATAAATTTTAAAGAATATAATAAAAACGAAATGTACGTAGCTTAGGTTACTAGATTTATTAAATTTAACTCTGAGTTACTTATCTCTTTATTTAAAATTCAACTCTGGATTTCCCCCAAGTGGGCCTTAGCTTAGAAGTGTAAATCGCAATATTTCCTACGAATTTTAGATGACACTTTTTCGTCGAATGTTATGTTTTAAACTAATTTTCCTAGCCATGAAAGCGGCCAAATTAAAATATTTGCCAGGCAAAGCAACGAACGGAAACCTAATGTCTAACATAAATTTCACACTAATTTCACGACAAATTTAATTTCTGTCAATTTTTATTGCACAAAACTCAATTTAGTATGCAGCTGTGATGCTTTTGTTTTTTTATTTTGTTTATTATTTCTGACCACATTTTCGCTTTAAATTCGTTGCGTAAATAACGTATGTGTGCGTTTGTATTTGGTCATTTATAGGCGCCGCTTGTGTTGTCAAATGATTGTACTAAATATAAAATAAAGTAAACTAAGAGGAGAGATAATATGTAAAATAATGAAAAAAAAAAACAAAAAAAGGCAGGAGCATAATGAGCATAACAAATGGCAATGTTTAAATAATTAAAAACCGGTCTAGAATATCGTAACGGTATTGGCATTTGACACATGCGACAGAGCGACAATAAAACGTTAAGGAAATTAAATAAAATAAATATGCTAGCCTAACTTAAATCATTAACTTAGTTTGTTTTTAGGTAGCAAACTCTGCTCAAAGATATGTATTTCGGGAATATTTTTTTAATTCGTTCGTGGTCAGTAACATTATTGAGAATACGCCAGCATTAAGCCATAACAAACATTTTTCGTTTAATATCGATATCTACGCTTACGCGCTTTAAAAATTTAAACTCTCTGAATAGATGGCATCAATATCTGAAACAAATTTCCGGATCAAAGATTATCTCCATTCATTTCAGATTTAATTCAGTCAAGTTTTTGGAAGCATCAAGCTCTTTCAAAGATTTGTCTGGGTGAAAGCTTTTTCAAACCTAATTCGTATAATAGGTATCAAAGTTGAAAGTCTCGTTTTTTTTTACAAGTATACAAAATTTTGATTTTTTTGCGCCCTTTTGAGATATTTCGCGTTAGAAGTTCACTGAAAATCGCTTCTGATTCTGATGGGTCACCAGTTGAGCTTTTTAAGCATAGTGGCGAAGAGCTGGTAAGGTGCATGCACCAGATTATTTCCAGAATTGGTCGGACGAATGCATGCCCGCCAATTGGAATTTAAGTGTACTCTGTCCAAGAAGGGTGATCCTGCAATATGCGCCAACTATCGCGGTATCAGTCTCCTTAGCATTTTTTACAAGGTTCTGTCGAGCGTATTGTGTGAAAGAACTGATTGGACCTTATAAGTGTGGCTTTAGACCTGGTAAATCTACCCCCGACCAGACATTCATGAAAAGGCCCGTGAGAAAAGGATCGACACTCACCACCTATATGTCGACTTTAAGTCAGCTTTCGACAGCACGAGAAGAAGTTGCCTATATGCCGCGATGTCTGAGTTGGTATTCCTGCAAAAAGCAAGACGACCAGCTCAGTCAGAATTGGGAAGGACCTCTCCGAGCCGTTTGATACCAAACGAGGTTTCAGACATCGCTTTAAGATTCTGCTTTAAAATATAATTCAAGCTGCAGAAATAAACCACCTTTAATAAGAGTGTGCAACTACTGGCGTATGCCGATGACATCGACATCATTGGTCTCAATAACCGCACCGTTGGTTCTGCCTTTTCCAAGGTAGATAAAGAAGCGAAACGAATTGGTCTGGATAGAATCTATTTGACTAATAAGTCAACTTTGGGTTAAGTAGGCAACTGCCCAGTAAAGCCCTTTCTCGACGAACCAAAACTACAATCTACAAGTCTCATAATGCACGTGCTGTTGTATGGCTCTGAATCATGGGCACTGTCAGCATCGGATGAGACGGCCCTTCGAGTGTTCGAGAGAAAGATTCTCAAAAATTTTTGGATCTCTACGTCTTTGCGACGGTGAATACCGCAGACAATGGAACGATGACCTGAGCTTTATCCGCGGCATAGACATAGTCCAGCGAATAAAAATATAGCGGCTACGCTGATAGTATTCAACGCGGTACCAGCTGGTGGTGGTAGAGGAAGAGGGCGACCTCATCTACCTTGGAAAGGCCACGTGGAAAAGATCTAGGCGCCACTAGGTATTTCCAATTGGCGACAGTTAATAGGAACTCTTCATGTACGTTCGAAAGACCAGGTGGAGAAGAATTTCGCTTCACTTGGTGTCTCTAGCTTGCGTCAGTCACCAAAGCAGAGAAGCAATTGGCGCGCTATGTTGAAATTGCCCAAAATCGCTTAGGCGGTTATAGCGCCAATTAAGAAGAAGAAGAAAATCACTTCTTTGATATCAGATATTTATTTTATTTAACACTTGTTTTTTAAAACTTAGTCTAACTTTCATGATATCTAACCCTGGTAGGTAAATGGTACGCCGAGTATGATGCCCAAGAAACAGATCGTTATTTGGAGTTTCTGGCTTCACATTCCATTAAAGGAGAGTGGGGGAAGGGCAGCGTCTGAAGAAGGTGACCTGTGAATTTTTTTACGGGCGGGTCGAAGCTGATCGAAAAGGTGGGTGGAGGAGTCTTGCCCAAGGAGTTCTTCATTAGGCAAAAATTTAAGCCTCCAGACTACTGCAATGTATTTTAGACCGAGAGAGCCGCTATCAAAGAGACGTCCGAATGGCTACTTACTTACAAAGGTTACACCTTTTAGACAAGTCGACAGGGAGAACCTGATCTCTTTTCCGACCTGCTATGAATATTTATTTTATTTTATTTAAAAAAATTTGCTAAAAGAGTAAATCTTACAAGCTAATTGTGGAATAAAGCAATAGCATCGAGGTGAATATTGTCTTATCAGACTGATTTAGATGCTATGTACCAGCGACATAGCAGTAAACCGCGTGTCTGATGAGCTGGCTCGACAGGACACTTTTGAGGTTATGGCTCCGGGCAAAGAGATGGTGCCTTTAGGAGCCTTCGGACTTCTATTACACCGGTTGGCTCTTTCTCGGCTTAATATAACTTCCGACCCACTTAGTCGCAGCTATTTGGGCGAGGAAGAGGTGGAATAATTCTTATCATTCTTTCATATTCTCCCCAGCTGCCCTGCATTTGCGTGTGGCTTCCAATTCTTCAACACCCCAGAAGAACGCTTTAAAATTTTTTAGCTTATAACCAGGTATTCGTCGCTAAATTTGTAAGATATTTAATGAAATACAACTTGATGTTATATCGTGAATGATCCTTATTCAATAATTTATTTTTAATATATCACAACCCAATGCAGAACAAACCCAATCAAATTTAAGTCAATCGAGAAAACAAATTCGAAAAAGAATCGTCAATAAAAAACGGTGTTCGAACAATTTTTATTTGTTTGACGCACTATTGCTGTTGTTATTGATTTTGTTGTCTCAACAGCACGTCTCGCGCATGTCGATGTCCAAGTGAAAATTTTAATGAGCAATTCCATTACAGCAAACGAGTGACAGCCCAACATGGCGAACACTCGAAAATTATGGAATGCGGGGTGCTAAGAGGGAGGGGGAACACAGTTTCTGCTGCAGCGCCAAACTAGCCGTACTGAAAATTAAAATCACTACCAAATGAAAAATTATAAATGGACTAAACGCTGCTGCTGCTGTTTTGACTTTTGACTGACAGCTTAGCCAAAAAACACGTTAATAGCAAAAACAACGTAGCAACGCTTGACAGCTGTCTCCCAAACGACACGAACGTGCTGAGAACATTTAACCAAAAGTTCGATTGCTTGATTGCCTGCCCGGCTTATTGACTGCGCTGTCGTTTGAATTCTTTTACATATTTTGTTTCTTCATGCCATTCGCCGAAATCACCTAATTCGTTAAAATTTGTTGATTATTCAAAACACGTGTCGCACAAAAATTGTAATAAATTTAATCGTTGTCCAACATTAACGCGATTTTACAAATTTTTTTGTGTAGTTATATTTTCTTTATAGTCACGTCAATCGCAGTGGCAGCCATTGCAATCCACCCATGTGTCTTTTTTTTTAAGCACGTTCTCACTGATTTGGTGGAATTCTTTTTTTTATTTTCGTGTTCATAAGGATTTAACTGCATTTTAAAGATGTAAACAAAATCAAATTTGTACAGTGAAATATTTGAGGGAAAGGCGGTGTAGAGCATGCCAGTTATTTTAGTTTTTATGGAGAAAGTTAACTCACTTATTAGCTTGAATATTAGATTTTATTAGAGAACTACCGAAAATCGTGAGATTAGCTTTAGGGTTTATATTATAGCGACATAATATGTAGTAACAATAGTGAAAGAAATTATTCATCATTCATTTTATTATAAATTTCAATGAACAGCTGCTGCCATTAAATTGTGAATATTGGTTTTGTTGTCCGTATTTTGTATTGAAAAAGGTTCCTTCGAAATATCTGCCTGCTTCTCCAGCGATTCAATCTATTGAGCAAATGTTCAGTGCTACAGGTCGGCTAATACCGATTTACGGAATCAGTTGGAAGGTGGAAATGTCGATAGGCTATTCAATTACAATGTAAAATTATTAAATTTCGGGCATTAAATATACATATAAGTTTTCTGTTAGATATTTTTAAGAAAATTGTATGTACAAATGTTTATATGATGAACTTAAATTGATGCCATTGAATGTTATGTACTTTTTTTAACGAAAATAATAAAAATCTAGAACTTTTAAAAACTAATTTAGACCTTGAAAATGTTCGTTCGGCTTTGATCGAAAATGACCGAAGTTCGGTTCGGTTGGAATAAATTTCCGGATCTGTGGCCGCAATATCCGAGTTTGTAGCGAGTGCGCACCGCATTCGGTGAGTTCCGGGTTGGAATCTCTAACGGGGCAAGTTACATCCAAAATTATAATCAATTTTTTCTAACAGTGGTCGCCTTCCGGAAAGGCAACGGCACACGTCCGAGTGTATTTCTGCCCCCAAAAAAAGCTTCTCCCAAAAATCATATATCGTTCAGACTCGTTGCCGTTGGATATTTTCAGAAAATCGCAAAAAGAGGTCACTGCCGAACAACAGGGTCCGTACATAACATTTGCTTTATAGATTTTCCATTGTCATAGGCTAAAAAGACAAGATTAAAAAACGTTATCTTGCCATTTTAATTTTTTCGTTTAATTTTAAAAATTGTATTGTCCTCTCAATCACCTTAAGATCAATTGTACAGTGTTTGAAAAATCAGCATAAAAGATATTACGAATCAAATTTCGAAAAATCGTCAAACTTATATTTTTTCTCACAGTGGACCCGAAAAAGTCAATTCCACAAAACAGGTTCGACCTCTGAAAAAATGGTGTCCCATTTCACAAATTTTTGTCCGTTCATAAGTTGTAAGTGAAATTTTTTTTGTATTTACAAGAGGAAATATTTTTTAATACTTAACATTTCCTAGAATAATTTCTGAAGGGGTAAAAGTCGGACATAAATTTAGAAAATTAGAATTTTCAAAAAGTCGGGTCGAAGGATTTTTTAGGGGATGAAAAAATTCATTTACAGAACTATGGTGTTGGATGAGTTTTCGATGGTATCGTGGTGAAATCAAGTTTTCGTATATGTGTCAAAGGTTATTTCGCAATATTACAAATAATATGAGAAGTAAATATAATATTCGGACAAATGAAAAAAATAACAGGAACATTCGAGGTTGATCGTTATTAGATTGCGTCAAACTATGGTTCATTGTTTTAGCACAACTTTAGTTAAGTAGAAGCTCAAAAGTTTACGCTCTTTTAGTGATCGGATTTTTATAACCGTATTCAAGTAGTCGGTAACCGTATGGAGTTCGACGATATTCGGTCGACATAATCGCCCAGCAGAGTAGGTGATTCGAGCATGCAAGGACCGGCTTTGCACCAGGTTTACTCTAGTAGATAATGCGTATCCTCAGAGATTGCTGCTGTGCAGCTGAGTATTGAAGAAGACCCGAATGAGTCCATCCGCCATCACGTGCAACAATTTGAGCTGGGTCCATCCACTCTATGGAAAATTTTGCGGAAGGATCTTGGTTTGCGGGCTTTCAAATTCAAACACGTGCAAGAATTGAAGCCAAACGACCATCAAGCGCGTCGCACGTTCGGTGAATGGACCCAAAACGAGATGCCCACCGATCCCGATTTTCACAAGAAAATTTTGTTCAGCAATGAAGTTCACTTTTGGTTGAATGAGTACGTTAATAAACAAAATTGCCGTTGCATCCCCTAAAAGTTACTGGCTGGTGGGCTCTATGGACAGAGTGAATCATTGCTTCATATTTCTTCAAAAATCAAGCCGGCTATAATGTTACAGTCAATTGGGAACGCTATAGAGCGATGATTAATGAGTTTTTCGTGCTTGAATTGGAGGATGTTGATGTGAACGATCTTTGGTTCCAACTAGACGGCGCTCATGCCATTGCTGAAATACAGCTCCAATTGCTACAAAAAGTGGTCGAAAATTGGGCCTTTCGACTGGAATTTATTCGAGCCAGCCGCGGCGGTCAATTGCCCGAAATCATTTTTAAAACATAAACAAAAGAAATGCAAGTTTGGGTTTTGTTATATTGAGGTAGAGTCGAGACCTGTTTTAAAAATCCAAGCCAATTAAACTTGAGAGGAACCGAAACCAGTTTTCTGTTCAACTGTTATTTGCGATATCTTATAGATATTACGTCGATTTAATATATATTACATCCCTTTTGGATTCGAAAGACCATCAGAAGGAGATAAAATTAAGAGCCATGAACATTTTCAATATCACTTTACTCAGAGCTATGTATACTGTTAACATTGGCCAAGGGCTATGAGTTCTTTGCCATTTAAGCTTCAAACGAATATTTATTTTTATTTTTTCGACTACATGTGCGTGTCTACTGCTGTGGGCGATATTGTTGACGATGCCATAAATTCACTATAACATATCATAAAACTCAGCAGTGAAGTGAATAAAAATGGTGAACATTCAGAGATGAAAGAGGAGACTAGGGCTAGAGGCAAAAGACGGGACCTAAGGCAGAGGAGTGCGCAGAAGCAGAAGAGCCGACAGAGTGAAACGAAGATAAAAGTAGTCACAGTAGTAGGCAATAACTTCACAATACTGACATTCCGAAATTTATGTGCAAGACTTGTTGTTTTTTTCGCTTTGTTTCTAACGAAAATAAGAAAAAACCGAAGCATTTTTGCCACATCTAGTACCTCTTAAGTTGCCTATATATGTGTGCGAGTTCCTGTCTGAAATCAGGAAGCGGACATTAAATTATGTAAAGTAAAAATTATGAGCGTATTAAGAGCGCAAACACACGCTAATACACGCACGGAAATGTATGTGGCATAGTCTAGCGTAGCGTGGTAAAGCTCAGAGAATAACAGCAAACAGGAAAAGGCAAGCGAGCACAAGCACAGAGATAGTCGGAAGGACTAAACTGCTATCGTGTTGCAATGAAAATAGGTTGTATATTTTTGTTGTAGGCATCTGTGTTCGTTTGCCTGCTTTTAGGCGCTCTAGCCTGTGGCGAGATTGGGAAATTCCTCACATATTTGTGGCCAACGGAGCAGCGCCTACCCGCAGCGATTTCAAAGCGTTGATACGAGTATTTGTGTTAGTTACAGTTATGCGATGCCGCAGTGGGAATGTTACAAGTACGCTGTTGTTGTCATTTGTTAGCATTACTGTTACTTCGATTGGTTAGTTGTGGTAGTGACGGCGGTGGTGGGTTAGGCATTTTTGACAGTCGCAAAACTGGCGAATGATTTATGTTCCTAGGAAGTTAATTTATTAATTTTTGTTACAACAACTGTGCCTGTGCCGCTGCGCTTTCGATGTTGCCAAGTGTATTCCCAGCTGTTAAGTGCTTGGGGTTAAAGGTCGAAATTAATGGGGGCTTCTATTAGCAGCAGGCGGTAGAGCAAATTTTATTCATGTGAAAAGTATATATTCGTATTTCTCAATTTACAAATTCAATGTAAAGTTTAAAGCTGTTGATTTAATTATACTGAAATAATTTTATATTAAAAATTACGAGTGTCACACATATGTAGAATGTGCACACATACGTATTTGTACATAATATATGAACATTATTTTCTTTTTCTAATTTTTCTTTTGAGGAATATGTTAATTTACTGCTTCAAATGTAACTATGCCGATAGGAGGCAATTAATTACATTATCTTTATCACTTGTAATCATTTAATTTCATAAATTTTCCATCTATTTGTATCCTTAAAAATTGAACATTCGAATCATTTCAATTTGGAAAAAAATCGTTTACATTGCCCTTTCATAAGGGAGGCAGTGGATCAAGTGTAATTTACAGCATTTGATCAACGTTATAGCTCAACGCTATACCGAAGTTACTGGAGGTCATTATAACGGAGGAAATATCTCACTAAATTTTATCTGTTATTAATTGCTCGTGGGGTTGTCTTTTTAAGCCTAATACTATTAATTCTAATATGTTGGAGTTCAGAATTCATATATCGAAATGTTTCAAAAATAATTCACATACAGATGTCACATAAACAGCACGGACGGTATTAAGGCTTTTGATATAGTTTCCCACTCATTACTTCTGTATAAGCTTGAACAAATTTGGGTTTCCGCAAAGCTTAACTCATTGTAACTCTCCCTATTTGTCGAATAGAAAACAAAAGATGGTATTTAAAGGCTCAACTCAAAAATAAATTGCCATTATGTTAGGTGTGCCTCAGGGTAGTCACCTGGGTCAGATTCTATTTTTTACTTTACGCCAGCAAGCTGAAGGCCAAGACCAATATTGCTGCCGAAATAGCTGCCATACCGACCGAGATGCTCGAAGAAGTGATGGAAAATGCCAGAAAAATAGCACAGTTTGCGGTGGTCGTTAATCGATATTGTTTTTCAAAAGTCGTCCACATAAATTGCAAAGGATTGAACTAAATAAAACAACATTATTCTTTGCAATCTATTGTTTCTTTCAAAAGTTGCTTAACATTCTTATACTGGAGGAAGTGAGATGATTGTCGTGATGTATAAATGAAAATTGAACTTCAGCAATAAATAGCTTCAGGAGTTTTTTACAAAATAGTGAAATAAACGCTTGAGCAGATCGTAAGCATCTGATCAAAATTGTATAAAATTAAGCACTGAAGTTCAGAAATTTTCTGTCAGTCATAGATTCCACTTATTTCATTCAAATAAGTTGAGGAGCCTGTTTAACCCCTTTATATTTTTTGAATCCGTTATCTATCTACCAAGGCGAATTTATAGAAGGCGAAAAGAGCAGCAGATTGTTTTTTTTCCATTTAAATTTCCCTTGCATTCGTTGAGGAATTGTCAACATGAAGCTTTGTTTACTCTAAATTATTTCATTTTGTAAATAATAAATTGCTTCAACTGGCGAGGAAACCGGAAGAATGGCGACCTTTTTGTAGTACAAGGTTCTTCGTTTATTTTATTTCGTTTCGATGATTTTATATAAAACCATAGTTCATACTTTAACGAAAACTATACATATTAATCTTTCAAACTTTATACACAATTTATAAAAATTCAACAAATTTTCATTAACATTTTTACATTTTTTAAAAGTATGTGTAGAATTTATTTTTTGGATATGCACTTTTATAGCATATTTAGTATAAAGTGGATACGGATTACCTAAAAAACTGCATAATCAAAAAGTTTCTAAAAACTCTTATACACAATTTTGAAATTTTGTTAAAAATATTTTGTAGTTTACATAATTTTTTTTATTATATTGTAAACTGTAATTCACAGTTTTTGTTATAGTATGAACTATGTTTGTACACAAAATTCCCAAAAAAAACGTTGTGAAAAGGTCACAATTTAAATCCCCCGCATTTGTTGTTGTTGTTATTGTTGTTGTAAAACACATAAGATATTATCTATAAACTTATGGGGAATGTTGCTGATGCGACAGTTTTGGGCCGGATCTAAATCCGTGTCGTTCCGATATCACTGAACCGACTTTCACTCGCCTCTTTATGTTTGCTTGATTTCCAATTTCTGACTTTTTTTTTAGACTGACTTTGACAATTGTCCCACCAAACCCCAAAAGCAAAATACATGTAATTTTTATGAATGAATATGCTGTTGCTATTGCCACCACTTTAATGAATGCGCTTTGCTATCTACAAAGGCGAATTACTATCAGGTGATCCAGCAGCTGATTGAATTCGCTTGGTAAACGTAGTGTCAAAACGTTGTGTTTGTGGTAAATCATGAAGTCATTGTGTGTATAATTTATTAGTCTAAATTTTGGTATTTGTACGTATGACATCACCTGATGTGAATTCGCCCTGCTATCTACTTTGGAATTTTTCCGAGTAAGTAAGCTGTGTAGTCGAAATTTTCATTATATTCTCGAATAATTTTTTAAAACTTCACGCAAGCTATATAAATTTTAAAATTATATTCATAGTTGAAATCATGACAAATTCATATAAGGCGATGTTACTGTAGCAGCCGTTTTGATTACTTACGAAAGAAAAAACGAAATACATGGGCATTTTGTAGTTGTACCAGTAGCATCACCATATATGTATGACTTCGCCGTGGTTGAAATGTTTTTTCCTCAGGCAATAAAACCATGGGACACTTTATTACCCCCAATCTGTCAAGGAGGTAATATTAATAGCAAACAAAAATGAGACCTCAACATACTGATAACAACAATAAAAAGTATTACCATATTATAACAAAGTGACTCACAGTGACTGACCCCACCTCTGCTGTTCTGCTGTGGTGTTTCCCAACAGCCGCTTAACTTGCCACATGTGTGCGACGTGTGAAAGGTTGCCTGACACCATCACCAACAGCGCCAGTATAAAGTACAATTCATATATCCCCAGCGCCAGCAACACACCGATCGTTCTATTGTAGTTTTTGTTGTCGAGTCTATTAAAAGTGCATAAAAATAATTTCTCGTTTATGACTGTTTATTATGTGCAACAGCCCAGTGTTGTACTAGCAGTTACGGCTGATAGTGCATAGTTTTCGTGTTAGTTGTTGTTGTTACAACGAATGTCTCGTCAACATTTGTGTGTTGACGTCGAGTGATGAATGCAACTCATCATTGGGAAATGTGTGTGTGTGTGTGGCAGCACAGATTGACTGGCGGCGTCACTGCAATTTAGCGCAACACAATGCAACCCCGCGTGCAACACACATAGTACAAATTTATGTATGTATGCTCGAGTTTACGGCGCGTGCGTTTTAATTAAATGACGCCAGTTGAGTTGAGTTGGCGTCAAACACGTGCGTTCCCTGGCGTGCATGCAACGTGCATTTTTACAAGCGTCTAATTGATATTGCTCTTTTTTTCAAACATTGCTATTGTTAGTTTTATTATTCTATTTAATTTATTTCGAATCTGCCACATGCAATGCAACATTTAATTAAGTGAACATTCGCAAATGGGGTAAAGTGCAAGCTAAATATGTACGTTGATAGTGGAGGTAGCCCTTTCCAGGGGCAAACAAATTAATTTGCATGCAAACGCAAATTTGAGAAATATTGGTAGTACTTAGATGGAAATAGCAATGTATGTAAATATAAATATCTGTGTGAATATTCTTGGTACATTTCCCATCAGAACGAAAAAAACCACAACAGATTGCACAACGAGGAATCAAATTTGTCAATGGATGATGGAAAATCGTTCCCAAACATATGTATCATTGCATATCTACCCTGTCGGAAGAAATGACTAAAAATCAAGAAATACAATACATTTTTTTTTGTTTTGCTCAGAACAAATCTGCATTAAGGAAAAAGTATTTAAATTGGATTCACTGTTCTTGTCTGTTGGTATTAGACATGTTCTTTCCACACTCTGCCTCACTGAGTTTGCAACAAACATCTTCTGTTCTTTTTTGAGTTTAATTTGATGAAGATTTTCTTCATTTGACAATTTTATGTACAGTCAAAGGTACGCAGTTAAAGTTCATATCTTTTTGCGTGAAATTATTTTTAATAATTTGATGGAGCAAAATGGGTGAAAATAATCAAATTATTAGGACATATCTTGACTTGGCTAAAACCTTTAGGACATAGATGAATAGATACGAAACTCTTTTCTTCTTGAGAGCGCTGTCAAAATCCACAGTGTTTATAACATTTTACAATGGTGCCACTATGGAAGATATAAATTGTGTCAATTTCCAAATAACTTTCAGGGAACTTTATGCAATATAAATGCAATAATAATAAAAAATAACTATCAAAAAATATAGGGTCAATATTGCAAAATTATTAGATCAAAGAAATTTAGCTGTTTTCGATAAATAAAAATAGGAAAAAAATGATCTCTCTCTTTCCATCCACTTGGAAACCTCGCTTATTCTGTCAAGGTGGCGACAAAAGCACTCCCGTTACTTCGTACTTGCCTCGTTCGAAGGATTGACGTCACAAATGGTTCAGTTGCATTTATCACCTTTCTCTTCTTCTCGCTATTTCTGCGATATAAACATCTGTAACGTGTACGCTACCAGCGTTGTCGTAATCTGGTTTTCTCTCATTCTTGGATGTAATTGTTATGAGTAGTTTAACAAATATGCCCGCTGTAAGGCTGGCAACACTTCAATTGCCGGACCCTCTACATACATAGTATATCGGTGAGAGTTGAATGTTTTTTTAAATTAAAAATCATAAATTCGCATAAGTATTGAAACTTTCAATTGGTTTAGGAAATTGTTTGCTTGTGAACTAAATGAACTCCGACACAAAATTTATAATTTGCTCTCAACCGTTATAAGCCAAAAACCTTATAATCTATCCAATTCAAATGAATTCAAAGCCTCAATATGAGACATATGTATTTTTACATGGTTGTTCAAAGAGATTTTAGTCGAATTCTACAAAGCCATTAGATTTTTTATGGAATGCAATAAGTTACAGGATTTATAGATGTCATCCATTACGACTACAGCGTACTTTCTTCAAATAGTAAGTAGGTGGCAAAAAAAAAATTGTGTTCGCTGTCGTAAAATTTTTATATCTATCATTTCGTTTGAATAGTTTAAACAAATACGATTGCACCTAAGTGCGCGAACTAGCAGTAAAATTTATTTGTAGTAGTAGAAATTAATAAAAGTAGTCGTGGTAATTAATAATAGCATTAGTAAAAATAGTGTAAGAAATGAGTAGTAACATTGACAAAAATAGGGATAGAAATTAGTAAAAATAGTGGTAGATAGTAGTAAACACAGTAGTAGAAATTATTAATACCATTGGTAAAAATAGTGGCAGAAATTACTAAAAGTAGTGGTAGAAATTAGTCAAAATAGTGGTAGAAAGTAGCAAAAATAGTGGTGAAAATTAATAAAAGTAGTGAAAAATATTGGTCAAAATGGTGGTAGAAATAAATAAAGTTAGTTTAAGAAATCAGTAAAAATAGTGGTAGAAATTAGTAAAAAGATGAAAGAAGTTAATAAAAATAGTGGTAGAAAGTAGTAAAAATAGTAGAAGAAATTAGTAAAAATAGTGGTACGAATGAGTAAAATTAGTGGTAGTAATAAGTAGTAGTATTAATAAAAATAGTAGTACAAATTAGAAAAATAGTGGTAAATATTAGTAGTACCATTAGTAAAAATGGTGGTGGAAATTAGTAAAACACATCGAGAAATTATTATTATTTTATTATAAATGATGATATTATTGCTATTATTTATAATAATTTATCCATTCAATTAATCAGCCCAATTTTCCCCAAGCAAATTCTAAATGGAGTTAGTGTATATTTTTGTTGTTGTTTTGTTATAAATGAATTTTGTTAATTTTTTCTTGTTATTTTGTTATAAATGAATTCTGCTCATTTTTTGTTATTATATTTTTTAGTTAGTCTTTAATATATTTATTTGTTAAAAATAAAATGATTAAAAAAATGTCTTAAAAATTAAAAAAGCAAAAAGAGAAAAGTTGTTTCGTATTTTGGAATGAAAATAATCAAAAAGAATCCGTGAAGAGAATCAATTATTTATTTTGATCCCTTTTGATTCTTTCTGATTCTTTTTAATAATTTAGAGTAATCCTGATTATTTTATTATTATTTGTAATCGTAATCATTACGTAATCTAGTTAGGACCTAGATAATCGTAAAGTAATCAATTATTTCACTCTCACATACAAAGTAATCAGATTACTAAGGATTACGATTAGTAATCAAAACTTAACAGGTTTGGTTTTTATGTGCATATGGTTCAAATTAGTTAGGGTTGTTTTAGTATTGTTTGTTTTAAAATTTAAATTGTTGTGTTTGGTGTTGTTGTAAGTGGTTGATGAATTGAACTTTAAAAATTATATTCATATATGTATGTATGAATTCACAGATTCTGATCAGAATAAGATGTCGACAATTGCAAAATGTGTCGGATGTGATCGGAAGATAAGAGCTACCGATGACGTGACCTCCAATTTTGTGAAACATTTACGGGTCAAACATACCGAATTGTATGCGGAGTACAAAAGTTTGAAGTCGGCAATTCTACGCAAGCTGCCTTCATAGAAAGCTTTTGCATGCTATTGTTGACGGAACACTGCCTGTCTCAATTTTAGAAAGAAGGTCTTTCATAGACCTCTCGCAGACCAGTGGCATGAAGATAATGAGCAGGCAAACAGCTTTAAAAAAATTGAAGGAGCATTATGGCGAAGTGGTACAAAAAATCAAGTCGGAAATGGCCTCCGTAAAACACTTCTGTACAACCGCGGATATTTGGTCTGGGAACCACCGGAGCTTTTTGGGGTATACTTGCCATTGGCTCACAGAGAACCTGGAACGCAAGTCGGCTGCTCTTGCTTGCAGGAGAATATTCAGCGTGCACTCAGCTGAAAAAATTGCGCAAATCGTTGCCGAAACTAATGCCGGCTTTGGTATGAGCCCGTCCAATGTTATTATGACGGTGACAGACAATGGATCCAATTTTGTTAAGGCTTTCCAACATTCGATGGTAACTGAAAATTGTTAAAGATTTTGTTGAACTATAATGTACTGAAGACAATATTTTCCAGACATTCGAAAAATGCACTGCCTTGTGGAGGAAGTGCAAATAGCCGAAGTCGTCGGAAATTATTGTGGAATGCTTGGGATCGACATTGTTTGTGCCCGTTGTAACTCGGTGGATTTCACTGTTCGACGCAGTAACGAAGTTACTTTGGGCCAAAGACAAGTTGAATCCTTTGTGCGAAAGACTCAGCTTGTCACAATTTTCTCCGAGCGATTTGCAGTATCTGGAGATGTACCAGTTGTTGATGGGGCCTATTGCTCGTGCCTTGGACTACCTTCAAGGAGAAAATAACGTGAATTACGGTAAAATGTATTAGCATTTTTATCGTTTTCACATTAAGTAAGTGTATAATCTATGCAAGCTGCTTAATTCCGACTCTGATGACCCTCAGCAATAGATTAAATAAGCTGCAAAACAAGCCAGAAATGCAGCAAGTTTCCTCTGTGGTTGCTAAGTTGGAGCAGCGTTTGAGAGATCGGTTTGACGCACTAGCACTAGCGGCAACTGTACTAACTCCAGATATTAAAATGAGCTGGATCAAGGTGTTGCAAAGGATAAAACCGAAAGTGACCGCAGCGGATATAAGTACATGGGTTTTAAAAACAATTTGCGATTTCTATGCAAAAGATAATCGTACTTTCAATGCACAAATATTGAAAAGTAATGCATTATTTGCAAATAATAGACATTTTGATTTTGACCTCAACGGTAGGATTGCTTGAATATTTTTAGATTATTTTTTTTAAATTCATTTATCTTTATACAGACACAGATAACGAAGAAGGAACAAATGCTACTCCTGAGCCAAGTGCTAGTGATCGTCGGGCTTTTTTGACCGATCACTTTTTCTGTTACTTAAATGACAATTCAAGAACAGACGACACTTGGGAAAAACATAGCAGTCTAAAAGAAGCTTTTGTTGCCTTTAATACTCCCCTGACATCCTCAGCACCAGTAGAGAGGCTATTTTCCTTTGTTTTTTATTTTGTTATAAATGAATATTGTTAATTTTTTGGTGTTACATTTAGTTATTATGTCTTGAATATCTTTATTTGTTATACAAAATTGAATAAAAAATTTATTAAAAATTAAAAAAAGCAAAAAGAGAAAAGTTGTTGGGGTTTTGGATTGAAAAAAATCAAAAATAATCAAAAAGAATCGCTGAAAAGAATCAATTATTTATTTTGATTATTTTTGATTCTTTTTGATTCTTTTCAGTAATCTAGAGTAATCCTGATTATTTTTTGATTATTTGTAATCTTAATAATAACGTAATCTAGTTGGGACCAAGATAATCGTAATGTAATCAATTATTTCACTCTCAAATACAAAGTAATCAGATTAATAATAGTTACGATTAGTAATCAAAACTTAACAGGTTTGGTTGAAATTAGTAAAGCAATTATGACGGTACTTTCGTTACGCGAAGTTTTACTTCAAAAACTGCTTAAAATTCTGTATACGAACAAACCACCAAACTTTTGCTGTACAGATTTTTCAGTATAGTTTTTTTTTAATAAAAGAAATCAAATTTTTTAAAGAAAGTTTCGCACGTTTTTTTTTATTTAAAAAAAAATCTATTGGTATCAGCGTGACTTGTTATATACAAATGCCACAAATTTCCATATAGCCATAACTTAAGATTTCAACGGAGTGTCAATCAAATGCCAGTACGCAGAAAAAAATTGATGGATTTATTAATCAGCCAAAAACAACAACAGCAAAAATAACAGCCGCTACAGAACACAGAGGCACGCAAAAGTACTTGACATATTTTCATGTTTTGGTTTTAAATTACAATTGTTAATGGAAAGATTGATTTCTTTAATATCTTTACTTTATGTGAATATGGCATGTTAAAGTATTTTCTCACAAACAACACTACCACGAAACGTAAAAAAATGGGAAAGGGGTCCGCATGGGTGCATATGTACTTATGTATTTATGTATGTATGTAAATATTGCCAAAGAAAATAGCCAATAAAAGCGCATAACATAACTTAATGTTTTGACTATTGGCATAACGGCGAAACGGCAGAAACAACAATTCAACTCAAGCGTATTATAGTCCAAGTTGAGTTAAGAGGAGGCTAAGGAGATTGATGGGCTACATAGGCGAAATGAAGTAGTATGAGGGTGCTAGCCGGCTACTCATACGCCTTTGTATTAGTGTGGTATATGTTTTCAAAAATGTAGTGAGAAATCTGAATTACACATATGACTGAAATGCAAAGACATTGCAGCTGTGGAACGTGACTTCCGTTCAAATGGTTTCGAAAAAGTGGACGGCAATAAAAATACAAAGAGCTATTAAAGCTATGAAGCAAGAAATAAGAAATCGTACGAAATGTGCAGCAATCAGCATGTGAAATGCTTTATTACGGTTTAAAATAATAAACTTGAGCAGATGCTGAAAAAATACAAGTACTTGTTGAAAAAAAAAAAACAAAATAAAAGTGAAAATCAAAATAACAGCAAGCAATTAAAAGTTTCGTAAAACTATTGTAATTGGTTTTAAAAAATATAAATATTAAGTAAGTGCATTAAATGAGAGAAAAAACTGATTGGGAGAAATACTACAAATTTCTATATTGCATATGTACTTTAAGAAGCCCTAGAAAAAACTGGATCTTCCTGCGCCCCAAAATATAAATTGAGTGTTGCCATGAAAATATTTTACTTCAACATTGGCTTACATTTTAACTTTGCCTGAATATAGTGACGCCAATTTCAATGCTGCCAATACTTTGTAAAATTTTAAATAAATAAAGTTTTATGTAGGTTAAACATTTTTTTTATAAAATTACGTCGCACTGCCACTTTTAAATATATTCGCTATAATTAGTTGGGGAGATAAATAGAGAAAACAAAATTTTTACAAATAGGGCGTGACACTACTCACTTTAGAGCAATAAGGTTTCTGTATCTGCGAAACATTCTACCAAATTTGGTGGACATTTTGTAATTGAATTCTCTAAGCACGGTTTCGAAAATTATAGATATCAGACAAAAAATCACGCCAATCTCTCACATCAGGGTTATTTACAAAAAATCTAAATATTTGGTAATTTACTAAATCATGTAGTCAATTTGCTAAAAATTTTGACGCTCATTAATTAACAGTACTACTCTGGGTAACAATGAAAATTCAACTATGAATATCACACAACATATATTGTGGGCCTTGTTGAGCAATAAAAAACTGTATCCCAAATACTCCCTCAAAATCTGGAATTAAAAACTCACTTTAGATTTCTGAATCGATCTTCAATTTTTTTATGTTGCTGAAAAGAGGATTTATGGACGGTGTACAATTTGGCGTACAATAATTAAAAAATAACAGGAGTATTACCGCAAACTTAAAAAACATAAAAAAACTGTGCTGAATTTTTTCGAAATTAATTTCATCTTAAATTTGTACTTCATTTAAGACTGTTACATGTTGTTGTAAGATGTTTAAACAGCATTCAATGGTGAATAAAATGCGATATCACACTATTTATTTTACCACAAAAGTTATGGTTAAAAATTTAAGCTCAATCATTTCAATTGCAAAATTAAAAATATATCGTGTATATTAGAAAAACAGTCCATATTTTAATAAATTTTCACATTACGATTGAACATCAAATCAGAAATGAGTTATGTGCAAAAATGCTACAAGACTCCCGAAAAACGGAGGTTTTACAGAGACCAAAATAATCGTTATTTCGATTTTTTCGGATAAAAAAATCACTGAGCAGAATTCGTTCGAAACAAAACTCGAGTATATCGATCCAATTATCATGCTAATTGCCATACGAACCTGACCTTATTTTTATTTAGATATTTTTAATTTGAAATTATTGCATAATCGTTATACTCGTATTATGATTCTTATTTGTTCAATTAAAAATAATCGTTATTTTTGGATTTTTATTTCTTCGATCAATTGTGATCGGCATCTTCGCAGACAAATTTTTTTGCGTTTGCTATGATCGACAAATTGTAAATCTAAGAATAACAGTTTATTTTTGATCGAAAAAATAAAAATGAAAAAATTTCAAATGTGATCAAGCATGATTGAACTTACAAAAATCGTAGAATAACGATTATTTTTTATCCAAAAAATAAAAAATTAAAAAACAACGATCAAACTTGATCGAAAAACAATCCCCGGTTTTTACACTAATTTCAGTTTTTGAGGGTCTATTTGGGATCCTGATCATACAATTTTTTAGTGCTCAACTAGGCTCACAATATGTGACATGTAATAATCCGTGAAGCGAGTTTTTCTAATTTTGTTATGTAGTGTAATTTCCAGTAAATATTTCAGTTTGCACCAATGTTGTTTGAGCTCGCGTCTTCTGTACAAGTTTTTGAATTCTTCGGGTAATATTTTTGTTCAAAGCTACACGTCTATCATCAATTACTTTTAATCGATTTCTGGACTTATTGTAATTTAAACTAATCCAGAAAATCCTTGTTAGCTTAGATCAGTTGTGGGAATAGAGTTAATTTTCAAATTCAATAAGTTATTCTTGGATTTATTCTGCAACTCCTTTGGCATAAGTCCCAAAAGGGTAGCGTATCAGTTGTTGACCAACTTTAATTTCAGTATTGCTGTTTTCTGGAAATTGACGACGGAATTCATTAGACAAAATTTGAAGATGACATTGGATATTTACGTGAATCAATGAATGTAGATTATAAAGAAGCTGCTTAACGTTTCCTTTCCTGTGACAAGAGATGTTGTCTTATTTTACCACAACAGAAACTAATTGAAACTAATCAGATTCTAATACCAATCGGCAAAGTCAAATTATTTCTGGTATGGTGAAATAAGACTACATTTTGTGTTAAAGGAATGTTGCGAGTGGTGTAGCTTTTTTGTTTTCTAAAAGTTGTTTATAAGTTTTCAAAATTAAGAAATTATTTTAGCTGGTTTTACTGCACAAAACAAATGCTAATTGTTTTATTTCAATGGCCCGTGTAGTTGAAGTTCGGTTTCACTCGGACTTAGATTCTGCGTTACCAGTTAAAACGTAAATTTCCATGACTCTGAGTTCTTAAATTAAATTAAGTTAACAGTTTTACTCATTGATGTCCGACGATATTTATAGCTTTTTTGCACGTGGTTTTTTCCATGAATAAACTTTTACCAACATACCTCATTACGGAGTGGGTTAGACAAACGACTAGATTGATGATTCCAATATCCACAATAAGGCTCCTGAGATTTTGCTCAAACTCAATTTCTGGAAGAATGAAGATAACTATGAAGCAAATCTACTCAATTATTTAGTTTTCACCAACTAAATTGTCACGAGAATGCAGGAAAAGCCGCTTACTGCTCATTAGACTTTCATAGTTCACGAAAATCACAGCTGTCAGAGAACGAAGTATCACATTGTGATTTGAAATTTCTAGTGTTAATTCATTAAAAATGCAATTGGCTGCAAGTTTGCTATGCGAACACCAACGCAAAAATCAAAATCACTCAACCGCTCTGCGCTGGACTCAAGCAAATTGTGCAGCAAATGCAAATATGCAAAACGAGAAAATCTGCTTAGTAAAGAAAAAACAAAAAAAAACAAAAAAAAAACAAACGAAACAAATTCTGACATACAATAGGAGAGAGTCCGGTTGCAAAAAATATAATTCCGCTTTGTCAGCAACAGACGCTGTTCGTCGTACTGGTTAGACAGACGGCTGGTTGGCTGAAGAATTGGCACTAACTCATTCTAGATTTTAAATAAAATTGAATTCATCGCGTCGTTGATAAACATTCGTATGCAGTTGTGTATGTATGTGTGTATCTAGGAGTGTAGGTGATAGTTGGCACATTCTCGTCATCTAAAATTCTGCATAACTGTATTTAGCGTGCTATCCTAACGAGCTTTGGCAGTTTTTATAGAGTTTTATATATTATATTTCAACATTTCTTATTTGCATTTGTTTTGCTAAATTTTTTTGTGTTATTTTTCTAGAAGTGTCTATCCTATGCAAATACTGTGGCCGCGAGCATTTTTCAGCCAGCCACAGCTTCCTCTGCAGACCGCAGTGTCAACACTTGGATTTGAAAAGTGAAAAAAAAATTATGTAAAAAATATATGTAAAGGTAAGTAAATTGTAATTAAGAATTCAAATAGAAATTGAATGTAATGAAATATTAATTTTTCCATTGCACAGGGGCTTAAATAAATACATATGTATGCACTTATAAGTTGCTAATTTAACTCAGATTCTCACAGGCAGTCGTATTTTTTTAAATTTTTTATTACGATTACATTTAAGCGATGTCTTGGCGAATGTGAGCTCGAGAGAGCTATTCGGCGACCGCTAAAGAAATATGGGAAATACTGGTTTAGTTTAAGTTTTTAAATTAAGGCCGTCCTCTACTCCTGCGATTTCAAAAAATCGATTTATTTTTTTAAATTTAATTTCAATCTATATGTATCCAAGAATACGCCACAGAGAGGATTTCGTGGAAATCACATTCCTTTGCATGCTTCAACACGTTTTCCCGAAAGTAGGGGTTTTTTAGCTGCCGAGTAAGACTTTTCATAAAAGTATTGGTCCGATTTCAAAAATTTTTTATATTGAATTAATCAGTGAACATACTGCTATGTTTTCCCGAGTACGATTTGCGAAATTTTATTTTGTTCCATTTTTAGAGTCTCTAATATATAATATATAAATTTTAATAAACTGTTGCGACAATTTTACAATTTACAAAATAGAAAAGTTCTGTTTCGTGAAAACATTGCCAACGTAACTGTAATTATAATGAATATTTAAGTTTTGATTACAGATTACTCCACTGACCAGAATTTTACTCGAGCGGGACCCATGCAGTTTCAACATCAATTTAGTTAATGGCGTTTCAAGATCGACAATATTTTTTTTTTGTTATTCGAAACAAGGATTTTTAAGTACCTTTTAAATAAAAACAAAATTTTGTTAATTTATTCATTTGATTCTTCGGAATTTATTAAAAAAAACCGCTCGACTTCAGGCCTTGAGACTAGAGGACCCCCTTAAGACCCTTGTCGGCTTCAAGCCCTTGGATTTGCCGTATGAGAGTTTGCTAGTCATCTCTATATTTCCGATTGGTGCTCAGAATGAATTTGGTTTTTTTTTGGTGGCACCCGCCAAGCTTGGGACACGACCCTGCTGATGGTATATACAGATTATATTGACGTAGTTGTTCTCAATACTAGGGCAGTTCGCGTGCTTATAGAAAGAAAAAAATGCAGGACTTTGTTCAATTAGTATTCAATAATAATGTCATAAATCTTGCTAAAAGGTGCTAGTTTGGATTCGGTGGGCAACTGAAGGCTTTGTTTCCCTTTCTCGAGGAACAAAAATCTCGCCTAATAAATCTCTCATTATAAGCATTCCTTTATGTGGCGCAAAAACGTGGATGATATGACACAAATATAAAAAAATGCTTTAGGAGCCTTCGAGAGAACTATGTTAGATCTATGGCCCTATTCGCGAGATGAAATGATACCGAAGAAACTGAAATGATGAACTCGAGGACTTGCATAACGAAACTAAAGAACTGAAAAAATTTCTATTTTTATATTGGGTTCGTAATTGGATTTAACACTTATTTATTTTATGTTTTTTTTTTTGGATCAGCTCATCAATAGGAACAGTAACGTTTCAATTGTAATGAAACATTATAAAAAGTTCAGAAATTTTTTTGAAATTAATGCCAGCATTATTTGTGCACAATGTTCGGTAGTTGACCACCAGCAGAGCTGAGATTTGATGCCGTTAGACTGTCTTATGACATGCCGTGAAGGACTAACTTTATGCAAACAATCTATTAACGATTCAGATCATCTAGACGAATATCGAGCAGGTGATTTGTGAGATGGAGCCCGAAACCCGAAAGGTCTTAGAAGACTGGATTAACAGACCAGTCTGTACACTTCAGTTTTTATGTGTTTTTTTTTTTGTCTTTAAAGATTGTTAGAAATTGCGATTAATATTTGTTAGATGCTCATAGATTTGCTTGGCGGTTTAGAGAGATTTAAGGTGGTCTAAAATTTCTATATCTAACTGGCTGAGATCGCGCTTTGTGTAGCGCTTCTTTTGATATGCCTATTTGGTCATTGCTGGGATGCTGAACTTAAAAAAAAATCACTTAGCATAGCGGAAGAAATTCAGATGTGTCTCCTAACTCCCAAGTGGATAAATGACTGTTTAGTTTTTTATTCCTGAGCACACTAGAAGTCAGGGTATAATAACTTTGTTCAAGTGTCGGTTGTTTATAACACCCTAAAGAAACCAAAAATTTATACAACTTGGCACCATGCCAAAGTAGGTTGGCATTGTAAATAACCGAATTAACAGAAAATAAGAAATGGAATATTTCAGTAGCTATAATTTTGCTCCATTTGCTACACAGAATTGGGCTTTGCATTTTCTTAACTATTATTCATTAATAATTAGCTTCGAGCACAACATGCGTTTTACAAATAATACCAATTTTTTCGTTTAATTCCTTTCCACTTACATTAAACATTATTTTCAACTTTTTGGTTCTATATGCCATTAAACCACGGTTTGTTAAAGTTGTAAAGTAGTGCTATTTCGATTTATATGAAAATTTATCAAGGTTTTATCAGTGAAAATTAGCTGAATGTACCTCTAAAAAAGTACCCCATAGAAGTTTAGTTTTATTTGCTATTTTGGAGTTTGTTTGGCACGAACCGCAAATAGACCTCTAAAACAGGGTTTTGCTTATAACTCGAGAAAACTTCTTTTGAAAAATAAATGAAACTATTTTCGTCATCAACAATCCAAAATTAGTCCATGTAACACTTTTTAACTCATTAATAAAATATGTATTTCTAAACTAGTGTAATTTGGGGCTTTCGCGGAACTCATGCTATTATCCATACTTTTACATATACATAATTATTTATTTTTACCTTTAATACCTAAGCGAATTCACGATATCTTTCCATATTTCACAAACTGCCTTTTCCGTGTAGCCACAAATTAAACTAAATTGCATTTATTTACCCGTAGTGTGAGCCATAATGACAGTTTAATGACAGCGTCAATATAAAACTCATTTAGGCGTAATTTTTATTATTTGATATTTGTATGTACAAGTAAATATTTATAAGCAAAAGCAGGGACTGGTACTAAAATTGAAACGCTAGAGTGAGGAATCCATACATATTTACATACATATATGTAGCATGCATGTGTGTTTTAGAGACTATTTGTACACATTAGAATAACGCACATAAATGTCAAAATATGACAAGCTCCCGAGCAAAGTGATGGGTGAATAAATGAAATTAAATAAAAAATGAAATGAACATTCATGCACGCACTTACACACATACTTATGTACATACATAAATTTAAGAGTAAATAGATACCCACTAGGCAATTAGCTTTGATTCTTTGCTCATTGAAATTCATTTTGCCATAACCGAAGAATGATAGAATGATAGAATACCAAATTACGACAACGCTGACAGCCTGCGCGTCACAGTTGCCCCTGGCGGAGGAATAGTGAGAAGAAAAGCGAGATGATAACTGTATTTGGCGGATTTATTTTCGCTGCAAATGCCGCAATACAAAGCTCGAAACTTCACATATATTATTTTGAATTTAACTTAGTGTAAAAATCACTCCACTTTTTAAGAGACTTTAATGGCGTCAATCCCTCAAACGAAAAATAAAAACAATGCCAATATTTGGTGTCTTTCACAGATACCGAAAAGAACTGATCCACAGCGAATTTAAAGTTTCTTTTCTGAGATTTACCATCTATTATTGCCCTTTTGTGATATATCACTAAAGGAATGATTTATGCTAGAGATTTTAACGTTAATGACTGTGAGAAATAGAAAAGTTTCGAATACAAATAACAACCTAAGTTATTTTCGAAAATATTTTTGTTGAAAAGGTCAGTTACTAAGTTGGCATTATTCACATACCTAACTGGATATGGTTACATTTAAAACAAGGAATAAAGTTAAAAGTCAGTTACAAATGTAAAAAGGAAATAAATCAACTAAAAACACCAGTTATGGGCAGTAATTTATTTTTAATAACGCAAAATATATTGCAATTTTCGACACTTGAATAAATGGCCCGTTTATATTAGGTCTCTTGTCTTTCGCCGCAACGGCTGTTTCGTCTTTGTTATTGTGCATTTGGCTTTACTGCAAGAATGATAGTATGAAATACTGCTCTTTCTGTGGACTGGTAATCCTCTCTTTGTCAATTTGACATCATCTACTTATTCGTTGGCGTCATAAATGTTTTTTCATTTATGCTGACATTTTTTGATACAAAACCAATTGCTCTTCTTCTTCTTATTTAGAATTTTATTCGCTTTCTTACATAGAAAGGCTGCTTCGCTTTGCGTGACAGTTTCCCTTTGACAACTAAGTTGAATACAAACAGTTATACGAAGTTTCCCACTAAACAAAGCCGACGTCAAATCGGTGCTGAAAGTTCGCCAACTCTTAACTTTACGCCCGCGTTGAGCGTCAGCGGATTTTCATATGTACTAAACTCACATTTGTTTTGAAATTGACGCTTTAGTTAAATTTTCTACAAAAACACAAAGTAAATATAGAATTTAACAAAAATAAATTCTAAGTCTTAAATTTTTTAGTGTTTATTGTGGCATCTCTTTTGAGTATCCCGATTTTCTGGCTAAGCTTTTTATGTGTAACACGTTGTGTCTCCCACTTTTATTACGTAACATTCCGTTATGTTCAGCTCGATTGGCGCAATCTTGTATTCAATAGGCCTTGCCGTTATCGTGTGTACTGAGCAATCACAACACATTTCCCCGACAAGCTGTTTCAACAATTGCCTCTCGTTTGTGAACAACGTTAGGTTCGACAAATTCGAATACACGTAAAGTCAGATAAATACACCTTCTAATTTCTTTCAGTAAGGTCTGCATTTTAACAAATTCGAAAGTTTTGGTTGGTTGGGTAGGCATTGCTGATTCATAATTACATCTGAGTATACCGATGTACAGTTTACAGTGCGGTTGATATTTTAATGGGGTAGACTGAGAGGCGAGCACCCGCTGGTTGAATAGAAACATCACGCCAGTTTAAGCGACATACATATTAAATAGTTTATATCTCTTTTATTAAGCGTTTTTAAATGAAAGGAAATTGTTATGGATTTTTATGAATTATTTTTAATTGCATAATAATTGTTTGGCAATAAAATGTGTCAAGTTTGATTAAATTAGTAAAAAAATAAATACATGCAAGCTAGGTGAATTAAAACTGATGACGATAGTTTGTATAGTTTTAGTTGGTGACATTTGAAAATGAAATTTTTTCCTAAGTGAAAAATGTTTGTATCTGAGGAGGGCTTAGAAAATTAAAAAAAAAAATCCAAGCACAATATAATTTTTTAATTGTAATAAATACATATGTATATATATATATATATATGTATGTAATAGATATACATATATTTATACAATAACAGTCGTTTTAGCCATAATTATAGGCTTAAAAACTAGACAAACAAATTTTAACATAATAATTGTAATATACGAGTGCAGAGGCCATTATTTGACCTGACAGGTGGCGTTAGTTTTCAGGGATAGAGAAGAATATGTAAATCTATATCACTATTTTGAGAACTTTGCAAAGCTCATAGAAGATAACGGAAACCCATCGTCGCTCAGAGCGCAAATGAGGTCGAAAAAGTTCGACCTTATCAAAGCATGAAATTTATTTTCGTTGCGATCTACATAAGTTGATATTTTATCAGTTGACTCTAAAATGTCAAATTTACATTTTTGTTCAAATTATAAAATTTTTTGCACATCTGAGTTTCAGCACAGCTTCACATTAATGTAGAAATAGCAGTGAGGCGCTGTGAAGCAAGAGGGGCGACCGAACTAGCCGAGCGTTTAGCGGGGCTTGATTCACTCGGAGTGCCCCGGGCTCAAGTAGGATGTGGCACCTAGAGAGAACTGAATCTCTGTAAACGGAACTTTTTGCATAATCAGTGGCACAAATCTTGTCATAAAATTACGTTTAAGTAATGTTAATGAATCTAAGTTTTAATCAGCCAATTTTCAAAAATCACAGTATTTTCATATCAAGGATCTGAAAGATCCATAATTAAAATTTTATTAATTTTTTTTGATAAATTGAAGGATTTCGAATTAAATCGAAAACGCAAAGTTCTGCTGAGAAAATATATAAAATTTGTTGCAAGTTATTTGTGATTTCTTAAATGAACTTAACTTAGTGTTACAATTTCTGAAACTATCTGTTGCATTTCGACAGATATGTGTGTATTTGTTTTACAACAATCTATCGATAAACGCCAACATTGTAATATCGCGATTGTATGACATATTTTACAAGATTGAAATGAAAATATAACACTTTTCTTTCGAATTCAAAAAAGATATTAAATGATAATCAAACTTAAAATATCGTTCAACAATTATCGACTTTTCTTCACATTGCACATATCTAGAACATATAAATTTAATATGTCGTAAAACTAAGTTGAAACTAAAATAGAACAAATTGTTACTCGCAAATAAATAAAGTTTTTCACATTCAAGGTTGAAATTAAAAGAAAAAATGTGGGAAAAATGTGTAATTCCTTTATGTGATATATGTACATACATGTAGTTTTTTTTCTAGTTCGTATTTAACAGAATCTCCAATTAATTTCAAATTGCCGAAAAGTTTGCGAAATTCAAATCAATATATTACATTCTTTTTATTACATCTCCAGAGATGTCTTACCAAAGCATATACATAGTTTAAACTTCATTTTTAACATCATTCTTGAAATGATTTGATGAACATAAAAATCTTTTGTTTATATTAAAAATTGTTCTATTCTCGTTCTTAAATTAAATTAGTTGAATTATATTTACAATTAATAGCCGCTATTAATATTTATATTGAGTTTTAATATTTAACTTAATCAGCCATTCGCAAAAAAAAGTTTGACTACATTATAAGTTTTATGATGAAACTAAGTACGGTTTTGTAGTTACCTTCAAGCTTTTTATTTACTTTTAAGTCTCCTATCATTCTAAAATCCAATTCAAGGGCTCGACGGTTTTTTTGTTCTCAAGCAAAAATTGTCATTGACCTGAAATCTTTATTACACTTTTAGATATGACCAGATTATCTGATTTTTCTAAAACTCTCCAACCCGTAATAAAGAAAGCGGATTACCCATAAAGACGTTCCCCGAAATGCAATATAAATAAACTGTACAAAATAATCCTAGATTTGAATGATACTTTTTCTCGTACAATTCTGTGTTTTCTACATTATCGATATTTATTGTTACTATCAAGGCAATTTCGTATAAGGTGGTGTTATAAGTACAACTACAAAATTCGCATGTATTTTGTTATTGTTTTGGCGTAAAAGATGTCAGAATTTACGTACATTTTGTTTTTGCTTTAATGGCTTTTGAAAGCTCATACCCAAAAGCAAAAACATGTAGGCAAGGTGGAACCATACATAGAAGGTGATGGCAAGATAACCAAGGCGAATCCGTTATGAATTTTATTTGTTTGTATAATTTTGCGAGGGAAATGTAAAAATCTGAATTCGCCCAGTATTGCTCAGGTATTTTATTTGTGTAAACAAAACAATCCAGCGAATTGGGAAAGTAAAACAAGCATTCAGCTCATGGGATGCTATCACCTTATCATACCAGATTGTGTTGAGCGTACAGCAACAAAAATGATCCTTAAATTGTACTCACAATGAAATGAGAATTGGTAAGAATTACAACAAACACATAGTTGTAACATTGAGTCCTGCAAGCGAATTCGCTCAGCTGCTTTCTCAAAATCACCTTACGTGAATTCGCCTTAGAGTTTTTAACAACTCATTTTGCTTGCGAATTCATAACGCCATTAGTTTCGCCTTTACGATGTCATGTGTAATGGAAAAATACAAATATGAATTCGCCTTGATTAAATCCTTTCTTATTAATAAAAAGTCAAAAAATATTAAACTTCTTCTTCGCCCAAAAATAATGTTTGGATTTATGTGTATATATTTTTGAATTACTAAAACGAAAATGTGGTAAGAATTTTTCCCTTGCTGCCATTAATTTGCCTAAAGTTGTGTTACGCAAAGTTAAGTGCTAGTTATTTTGATTAACCGCCAACCTGGATTTGCATATAAGAGGTTGATCAAAATATTAAGTGAAATTACAAAAATTCAGTCTAGACTAACTGCGCGTTTAAGATTTCAGAATTCCCTGGCAGTAGATTCCTCAAAAATACAAAAGAAAAAAAACAATTAACATTTTTGTAAGCAAGATTATACGATTATATAAGTATACGTATTTTTCTTAACACACCTAAACCACAATATTTTTAATATAAAATAAAGATTCTAAAGGCAAAATAAAAAGTACAAAATTCTACAATTGCTGTTGTTGATTCCTCTCCAGCAATACAACTTACCCCTTAGCTTTTTCTGCCCTTGCAAAGTGATCCATCAAAAGTGGGCATCCCGCTGATCGGACGATTGGCCGATCGGACGTAGACACTTGAAATGCATTTGGTTTTGTTTTTTGAATAAAGTACGAGCCTGATTACATCAATATTTAATGACTTTCATTCGGTTTCTTTCAATTCGATGATCTCTTTTTTCAATTTCCGTTATTAACGCATACATATGTATGTAGATCTGTTTCCATGTGGCTATGTATCCGCATGTTCGTACATTGATTTTGAAAATTTCAAAGTTTTTATTTTATGGTTTTGAAGTGCTTCAAAGATCAAATAATATTATTTTAAGAGATTTTTATTTTTTTATTTTACATTATCGTTGCTGTAATAGTTTCTCTGGCTTGGATGGAGCTGTCTAGGCGCTTAGCGATTTGTGCAATTTTACACTTTTCATTAATTTTTAGAATATGTGTAACAAGCACTTTTTCAATATATTACCTGTGTTTTTTATTGGGATTATAAAAAAGCGAAAACCCCAAGCAAAACTAGTTATTAACATTTATAAGCGAATAATTGGTTTCTGCTCTTTTTTAGAGCTGATTTTGTTCCCATGCTTCTCATAAGTACCGTCTAGTCCGTTACTAACTACTTTGACATTTAGTTCATATATTTGTAGAGAGAAAAAAACTTTTTCTTGTTTAAGTTACCCTCAGACGCTTATCAAAAAACAGGCTTTAAATCATTTGCAAAAGCCAAAACCGGCACCATCTGAAATTACTGTTATATTAACTAAATACACAATTGACAAGAACAACCACTAATCCATGCCGTAAATTAAATTAACGTCTTCTAAAAGTGGAAATACATATGTGTGTAGTAAAAAGGAAATTTTCTTTTCGATTGCATTGTGAGTGTCGTTCGACTACGCTATTTAAGGGTGACAATTTCCTCTTCCGATGAAGAAATGAAAAACAGTTTACTAGGAATAGAAAAATGTTACCAAAACTTCCCTTAACTTTTCATGCCAACTTATTTCCACTCCTTTTCGTATTCCACTGTACCGCAGGTTTTCACATTTCCTATTTTTAGTTTGCCGTGTTGTAGAGCAATTTTCCAAGGCCAGTCTTACTACTACAAACGGAGGACATAACCAACCAACTACTTTCGCTGAATTTTCCTTCCATTCCTCTTGGGAATTGGCATGCAAGAGGGAAGGGAGCTCAGGAACAAATATTTGCTAGCGATTTCAGTGCGCCACATTTCAAATTCCACGCCATCATCAGCGTCATTATTGCCGCTCTTGTACACTTGCCCCAAAACTACGCCCTGCCCTCAAACTTCACTCATTCCCAAATCCCTCATCAACGAAACGACGCAAGTGACATTGCCACCGTCGTCCTTTCCACAGCCTATGCTACCGTTTGTCAATCCGTCATTCGTGTTCCCTTCAACCAATCCCCCTTATCATCCCCACCATTTTCATTGCCATCATTTCTGCTTGACTTCGCCAACATTGCGCTTGCTGTTTCCGCCGTCGTCACCGTCGTCAAAGATTAATGACTATTTTTTGACAAGGAAAAATTAGTGAAATGTGATTTAAGGGTTGACAGAGTAAATGACACGAAAAGACAAATAAAAATCACAAGTAAATAAACCGAATATTTAATGACAAAAGCGCCGGGGACAAAAATTACGCAATGTTAGTAGTGGCTGATGGAAGTCATTATTTTCGGTAGAGAAGTTTGGAATACAATAGAACAGCTACAAACGCGATGTTTAATTAGTTCGCCTTTTCGTTTCTTTTGACAAATTTTAGCAATTTTTTATTGAGTTTCTAGTAAACAAATGAAATATGTATATTCAAATTTAGAATGCTAACTTATTTGAGGATTTACTAATTCAAATTATCCTCGATTTTGGTTTAGTGTCAGACGATCGCTTTTATTGCTTCTACAATTCGAACGTTCGAAAGTTTTATCTATAGCAAATGTATGCGTTTCTAACGATATTTTCATATGTTGTATTCTCAAAAGCTCGGAACAGATTTTTTGGGCATGTGCACAAGGAAAGTTACTAAGGCTATTTTTACTACAATAAGGAAGGTGTCTCTGCTGAGCTCGTCGATGACTTGGGAAGCTGTAAAATACGATTGATGTGGCTAAGTTTGTGAAAAGACCTAAGGGTTGAGTGACTTCGCCAACCTCAGCCATAATCTGTATCTTCATTATTCCATTCATTTGCGTCTGCACGCTCTAGGCGTTCTTAGAGGCGGCTGTTAGTTGCATTGTTATTTTGTTGCTGTTGTTGTAATGTCTATCTACGCCCTGAATGGATCAACTTACCCATGGTCGTTATTACCAAGCTCATCTAAAGCGAGACCTACAGATGAGAACAAAAGAAAAGGCAGTGTTAGATGAATTGGCTTAACAGGCCATGTGAGTAGGTGATTGGTGTCGTGCGATGAACCTCCAGTTGCTAGACATGTGTCATTGAGTCTGGGCTTGATTCTAGATAGATGGAGGGCAGTGTGCTACCTTATCCAATCGTAGTTGGACCAGAGTAACACAATAACAGCATTTACGCCTTGGTGATTGTCTCTCAGTAAATACTATTGATAACCTGTCTGTATGCTGTGTCGTGTATGTTAGGATCTCGTGCTTGAGTTTCAGAAGATGCCTTCCGATGTGCCTGGGAGGAGGCTCGGCAGCGAGAGGAAGCCTATTCGGGTGCCTTGGGCGGTGAAATTGAATAAGGAACTGCTAAACTTTCGAATGTACAAGTTACGTTGTTCTTCTATTTCGAAAGGTATTTGCCACATGTTGAAGAATATCAATTTTACGGGTAGTCGTGGCATGACACTCATCCATTCTGGTGAAAAATAATGCTTGGCGATTTTTTCAGAAAATCCAACTCATGGAAGAGTTTGCATACTATTGGCACAATCCCTCAAAATATAGTGCAGCATCATTTGCTGTGGTCATCATCAAAAACGGGAGATCACCCACCGAAGATTTTCAAAAATTTTCAGTTTACGTTGTAATGGGAGCACTCCAGCCAAGCGCGCATCGTATGATGTGATATCTTATTTACAGACAGTTTTGAAGTCTTTTTCGTTTTATACGCAATACATTTTTATTAAATAAGGTGCAAATTAAGTAAGCACACAAAAATACCCAGCACCAATTTGAAATATTAAATAACACTTGTATATATATGGGGGAAAAATACTTATACCATGTCAAGTGGACAACTAATCGAAATCGGAGATTTTTTATTAGAATGAAATTTGGTCAGAAGCTTTGTTTTATCCTATAACGAAGTTCTGCTAATGAAAACTAATGTTGTTTCCAAAAGTTATGTTTGTTCACTTTTTTCTAGTTTTCCACGTTTATTTTGTTTAGTATCTCGTAAAATAGCAATAAAAACAATCTGAATTCCTTTCAAAGAGGCCTGGTGTCCAAATAAATATTTATTAAACCAACATTTTCTATATCAAAAAGCTCCAATTTGTTTTATCGTTATAATTTAATATATCAAAAACTAATCAGACCTATTTCATGGGAACCAATATTCCCACAAATTTACAAGCGAAAATAAAACATTTTTTTATGTGTTTTATTTCGCCAGGAAGTTGGCGATAGAGCTGCGTATTTTTTGGTTTCTTTTCTCTTTTTGTAAGGCCCTTGTATGCTTTAAACCTATTCAAAAATTTTACGGCGGGTATTTTTGTTTCTTATAAAATATAGATTTTTAAATTTAAAAAAATATTGACTTTTCAAACTTATGGCGAAAGAAAAAAATTGTGTTTCCAAAAGTCAAACATGGGGATATAAAATATTTGTTAAGATATTTTAAGATCATACGGAGGTATTTTATGAAAAAAAAAATATATATATATTTGGGTGTTTCACAAGGTGTCATAAATGTGTTGTAAGCATTAAGTCATAAAATTTTTGAATTCGAAAGTTATGTTTTAAGACTGCATTGAAAGAAATAATTAAAAGTAAGCAATTTTGAATTTTTCACATTTTATGACCTAATGACTAATGACACCTTATGAATCACCCAATTATTTTTGGTTATTTTTCCCAAAAATTACTATTTTCCGATTTATTCAAATTTGAAAATTTGTAAATTTTGCAAATTTTAAATTTTGGGAAAAAATTTTATATATGTACCTACAGAAATATTTGTTCGTAGCCCTAGAGAAGCTATACTAGTTTTCGAAATATTGTTTTTAAAAACATGAAAATCTGGTAAAATTATGAGATGTTTTAATTTTGCATAACTTTTGGCAATAAATTTTGGAATTATTTTTTTGTCAGCATAACTTCTTTATAAAGAAATAAAATCTGTATACAAATCAAAAACAGTCGATTTCCACCAAAGGTCGATTTGACCCATATATTGTAGACGGTTGATAATACTCAAAATCTACGAGGCTTGAAAAAATTTTGTTATCTAGTTTAACGAAATTTTGACTTATCTGAATGAAGCAAAGTGATTTTTTTTAATGTATTGCAATGTATTCATTAAAAACACAAACAATACGCTTGATGGATTTTCACCGAAATTGTTGAAATTGTTCCTTGCGAAATCATTCCAGCCCATCCATATAAGAGCCTTGAGGTATTAGTTGATTGACGAAAAGTTTCAGGCATGACATAACAAATCTAAACAAATAGTTTGGTGGGTGTTTTAATAAAAATAAATGAATGTATGTTTAGTATCAAAAAAAAAACCACATAAACTTTTGAACTTCATCTACCAAACAACCATTCCAATTCCATTCTAAGCCAATTCGAATTTTCTTCACTATTCGTTTCAGAAACGTTGAGTTTAAGAAACCTCTTTGGTTTGCCAACTGGTGAAATTTCTTTATGGCAGCGACAAAGACATACAAACAGATCTGTAGCTAATATTTACTTTAACGAATGAAAGAGGCCAAAGACCGCTCATAATTCAAGGCTAAAGCATAGGCTAAGGCGAAGGCTAAAGTTTAAGTAACGCGAAGTCGTAGCCAAATACTTGGGGGTAGAAAATAGCAAAGCAAAAGGAAAAGTAATGGAGAATATAAGCAGAATATTTGCTGCATAGTTTAGGGTGATTAAGGTGGATTGAGGGTACTTATGCTATGCCAAAGAAAACGGCGACTATGCTGAAGTAGAAGAAAATGCTTTCTACTACGGGCGGGCAATGGACTTAAAATCCCCAATGCCGCCTTCCTTGTCTCAGCGTTATCGACCTTTCATATTTATGTGATATGCCGCGTTTGTGTTTGGAATTTATAATCGTGCTATAACAACAAAACAAGCTAAAAAGCAAAAACACCCCAATGTGTGTGTGTGTATGGGTGCGCGCTTGAATCGCGCCAACTGGCCTAGCAAATCGTGCCACATTCTATGCACAGCTAAATAAATAGTAGTCCTGTTTCAGCGGTTGCCTCTTCGCAACTTGCATTTGTGCTATTATTGCCGCCATTATTTTGCTTGGCATTCGCCCAATTGCACACCAACATTTTCATATTTGCGTTGAGTTTCTGTTTTTTTTTTTGGCACTTGAAGCAGCAGGGAAATTTGTAATTGAGTAATTAACATAAATTACCGTGCATTATTTTTGCTTTTTCTCTCACAGAGAGAGCTAAAGTGAGGGGCGAGGAGTGGTGTGCAAGTGAGTTTAATTAATGCGATTGGGTAAAATTTCACACTTATTAATGTCGAAAAAGAAGCGTTCGAATAGCAGCTGGAGAAGTTAGTGGAAGGGTAAAACATAGCAAATCGGTGCTGCTAACAAGTACCAGCCATCAAGCGTGCCAGCCAAGAGTCAATTGCCAAGTGCTAATTCAACGCCAGTTCGGTTGACGGCGGTACATCGTCTCATGAATGAGTTCATAAAAGGCAGCAGTGTAAAGAAAGTTGTAGGCCAGACGGCAGGAAGTAGTTGGATTGCCAAAAATGGTGCTAAGCAGCATGTGAGCTGAACTTTTTTTTACTGGAACAAAACAAAATGGGCTCAATGCCAATTCCAACTATTGTTTTGCATGCATATAATCTCGTAAATGTGGAAAGAGAAGGTATCTTTCGTGATGGCCGATTTTAGTGCCACTTCTGATTAGAGGAGCGACTAATTGGGCTCCTTTTCTCTTTACAATGCACATGTAGTAGACATACATACATACATATATATATATATAAACGTGTATTTGATTCAGATCAAAAACTCCCTTATGAGGAAAAATACGACTATTTTTTTTGGAAACAGCTTTGCATGTTCGTAAAATGAAGGACATTTTGGAATATTTAATTAATTTAAAAAAATACGCAAAAAGAATTGTTAAGAACTGAAGTTATAATATTTTTTATTGCGTTTTTATGTTTCTGCAGGAAGTGTGTTTGGGAACGAATTTCCGTCATCCCTTGTCGAATTTGGGTTGAAGCCAAACCGGTTTCGGCGCTGTGACATCTTCAGTGTCATTTCTTGTTCTCATAATATTTTTATATTTTGGAGGAATCGATTCCTGCAAAGATATAAATCGAAAATAATCAGACCCCAATTAATCGAACTCCGTTGTCAAGTACGGCTGTACTCTATCCAAACTCCGACTTCACTATTCGTCAAGCTTGGACTAGCTTCCGTGCAGTAAAATTGAGTAAAACTATTGGAATCGTTACCAATTTCAACACTCATCGAGCGTTCTTACACTCCGAGAGCACTCCAAAGCAAAAAGAAACCCACCAGAAATGAGTTTACTTTTCCCGCTCCCCACACACTGTCGCCGGAAAATGTATTAATTACACTGCGGAACAAAATTTTGCGGTCGGAGATTTTTAAGTCGATTTAGGGTAATTTGATTACGGAAATAATATCAGTTTTGTTGAACTGGCTCTAGATAAAGACTTTTAAATAATTAAAATACCAGTATGGATTTAAATTATATTTTTATTGCGCGCCTGTATAAAAATAATACAAAAATAAAAAAATATATTCTTTTCATTAATTAATATAAAAAAAAAATACAAAAAACTTTTTCTGTAGGACCTCCTATGATGTCGTTGCTCTGGACAATCCTGTATTAAGTTCCAGCAGTAGTCTGCCAGAATGTGGTCGTCCCATCGACCTTGGTATCTTTCTTCCATTATTTTTATGTCCTGGTGGAACCGTTCACCTTGTTCCTCACTGTAATCGCCTAGGTTGTCCGGGAATTTGTCCAAATGACTATGTAAATAATGTAATTTAATGCTCATTTTAGCTCCTAGTTTGCGAAAATTGAGAAGCATATCAGCAACTAGTTTTGTATAGTCTGGTGATTTATGATTTCCCAAAAAATTTTTGACTACATTAACAAAGCTTAGCCAGGCTTCAGATTCAATTTGTGGCATATGGTTTAAGAATTCAGTGTCTTTTAGAAGGGTACGAATTTGAGGTCCATCGAAGACTCCTGCTTTTAATTTTTCCATACTAAGGACTGGAAATTTGTTTGCACACATATTCGAAACAGTCACCTGTCTTATCGAGGGCTTTGATGAACTGTTTCATTAGCCCAAGCTTGATGTGAAGTGGTGGAAGAATGAGTTTTTCTCGGCTTATCAGTTGGTCATGCACCACATTTGCTGTTCCTACCTCCATATTTTCTCTTACCGACCAGTCCTTTCTAATCCAATGTTCATTTCTTGGACGACTGTCCCATAAACATATAAAACAGGGGTATTTAGTATACCCACTTTGTTGGCCCATTTACAAGTCACGCGGTCGATAACGTGCAGCGGCTGGCAGGGACTGTTAGAGTTTTCAGGTATTTAGGCGAAGTCGTCGAATTAATGTTTAGTTGTATAACTCACCCGACTTAACCGGCTGCCCTTGCTCTCTTGAAAGGGAAATAAAATATTTAAACCAACGAACTACTTGTTTTAATAATTTATATAACAAAACTTATTGAGGAATAATTAAATTAATACAACTGGAACAGGGTCATATAATTTTTTTTCATTAATTTCTTAAGTTTCGTTTATCTCAAGAGCTAGAGCCAATCCAAAAAAAGTAAAAACACAGTTCGTAAGCCTGCTACTAATGTTAATAAAAGCTATTAGCAAAATCATGACCGCAGGTTTTTTTTTAATTTTTGTTCCGCAGTGTTATCAGCGAGTCCAAAAAATCAACTTTTCTAACGGTACATGTTCCAGTGCCGTAGCGATAAGGGAAGAATTCTGACAAAATACGACAGTGCGAAAAGTTTGAGATACCGCTTTCAAAAATAAATTTTTTCAGAATATTATTAATTCATTCGCAAGAGCAAAAATTTCCCTTATTTATGGTACCCGATTTTATTCATTGAGCTGCCTCTGCTGTCTTCGCAGTTTTCCAAGATATTTGTGTCAGTTACTGGCTCTATCTAAGAACTTGGCGCGTAAAATACTGAAATGGTGTCAATTCTGTCAACGCTCCAAGCTCCACACTAAACTGCCATTCTTCGATGTTGCACTAGCTTATCGATGATACGGTGAGAGTTTTCCGATCACCAGATTAGGCAGGTTTGCTTGTTAGCAGATGCACTGAGATTGAAATGCGTTTCGTCAGAAAAAAAGATTTGTTGAACAAAATCGTGGTACATTTCGTACTCTCGAGTCCAAGCTGAGAAGCGATAACTAAGCGGATGGTCGTGTGGTTTCAATTGCTGCGTCAGTTGGACCTTGTACTTAAGCGAATAATGCGCGATGTTTGTGAAAAATTCGTATCAAGCTGGTACGTGAAATGTTGAGTTGTTATGATCGATATTCCAGGATTGAATCGGACTCTGTCGGCTAAGTCAGCCACACAAACTTTTTACACACTCTTACGTACGGCATATACCTCATTTCGGCAAAAAGAACTTCTGTTTAATAACTATAATAACTGTTTGGACTACATAACAATTTGGAAAATTTGGCATATAATTGGATAAGTAAAAAATAGGATGGATCGATGGATCCTAACGTTGTCGGTGAATTTTCACAGAGACAGTTTTTAAAATTGATACTATTTTTGCTTTTCATCGAGCACCATCTGTTTCACCTACAGTAAACTTAAGTATGCAATAGATTGCAGCGCCTCTGGAATGTTAGTGATATGAAAGCAAAGGTTGCAAACCGCTCACAAAATCGATGGGTTCTTTAGTATCTTTAAACTGCGATTCGGTTCGGTTCAAATATGACAAATACTATTCATATATGATTTGCTAATTTCAAAAATTAATGTCCATTTTATGCAATTGTGAAGTTATAGACAAGTTTTTTTCTAATAGCGTTGGAACCTCGGCAGGTAATAGCAAACTTCCGAGTGCATTTCTAGCATCAAAAACTTTTCTCAAAAATCATTTGCCGTAAGTCCCGCAATATGTGGTACAACGCACTCCACAAATTTTAGGAGAAGTTTGATATTGCGATCAAATTTAAATACCCACATACATATGTATCAAAACTTTTCTTTGTTAATTCAAAAATTTATTTCCAGGAACTTTTGATAATTTTCTGGTATATATGGATGAAGCAGTGATGTCAGACTATTACTTTTGAAATTTTTCATTATTATCTAATTTTCTTATTTTAAATGCAGTAAGGCGAAATTAAATTAAAATTTGAATCAAAAGTTTTTAGGGGTTGGACGAGTCATAAGTCTAGCCGAGTAAACAAACACTGGATAATGGTAGTGGTACGGTAGACGGCCACGGATAAGAAAACTTACATAAAGAAATTGGACAGCGTATACAGGTTGTCAATGACTAGCATAACAGGAGCATTACGAACCACATCAATAGCAGCATTTTACCCCATACTGCATATATGTACCTTGGGCAGACCTTGGGCGTCCCTTTTAACCGGACGAACTGACAACGTGATCCCGTGTATGAGCTTCGATAGGATTCTTGGAGCTAAATAGAGGTTGATGGGTGGGGCAGGTGTGCTAGGATGACAAGAAGAACGACCCACTTATAAACGGATGGATCTAAAATGGAAAAGGGAGTTGGGCTGCGGTCTACTGCTCAGAGCCAGAGATCTGTAAATCTTACAAGCTGCCGAATTACTGTAATATTTTTGAAGCAGTTAGCGGGCGGACATCGACAGTCGGGCCGCCAGCAAGGATTTGCTTTCGCACTGAAGCTGCTAGGACCGTATATTCGATTGCCCAGCATTCGACTGGCGACGGTTCAATATACTGGGCAAAGCAGTCGGCTGACGACAATGAGCCAAAGAGCCGACTTCAGTTCAGCAAAGAAACGGCGATGTTTTTTAGACATCGCTGCCGGCTCATAATTTTTTATATTTGTATGAGCAATTAAAACTTTTTAAATGCTTTGGAATGTAAAATTTTTGCATCAGAAACTATTTTCACCTGTTGTCGCCACGCGTCAATTTGCTACGACGAATTCCACGACAAATTATTAAACTTTAGTTTATTTTTATACCTAGTTTATATTTTGCTAGTTCAATATTTGAAACTGAGCAGACGCCGCACTCGAGTTATTCGAACAACAAAATACCACGACATAAAATTATTTGCCTTAAAATTTAACGTACTATTAATGAAAACCGCTATTTAGTAATGGAATTGTCATTACAAGTTTCAATTTGTTCGCAAACAATCTCCGCATACATACGTAAATATTAACATTTGTGTACACCCATCATCTAACGCGCTTACAAACGGTAAGCTTTATTTACTTATTTATTTGTAAGTAAATATGTAATACTTGCACTGCTACTCGACACTTGAAAAATAATCAAAAGCGCCGCTTTGCATAAATTTTTCCACACTTTGAGTTAAACAAAACAAGGAAGAAGATTCAGAACAACCAGAAAGTAGATAGATAGATGGCTCAAGAGGCGCTGAAGGCGGTTGTGGAGAGTAGCAGCGGTGACAGCGGTGGTGGCGGCAGCAATGAGGCAAACACAAAAGAGCCACACATGCACACACACACACCGAAACGACAAGATAAACAAATGTCTACATAGTCCGTATAAAAGCAAATGTATTTTCTATATGCGAATATATCCAGTAGGAAAAAGCAGGCAGTCTAAAAAATTTTACCAATTTACCAATATTAAGTACACATACACTCAGCGAAATTTTAATAGGGCCAGTTATTAAATACTATTTTTTGTATACATGCATCCAGAAAGTAGCACTTTATTACACTGTGGTACAACCCTGCGTCAGCTTCATTAGTATAACGAGACCTTTTTTGATGTTAGGGTTTTTGTTGTTTGTTACGCTAGCAATAAAAGTTGTTGCGGTGCGAAATAAAAATAGGGCCAGTTGCTGCTTTGAGTGAGTTGAATTACTCGTTTTCATTAAATAAATTATATTTTTAAAAGGTAAGGTGTTAAACTCTCGTAAATATATTTTGTGAATAAAAATGTGTACAATTTGTGTTTATGTAATATGTAATATTTAAAAGAGTTTGCAAAAATGGGTCGCGGTAAACAGCTACCAAAGGAGGACCGCGGAAAAGTGATGGTTTACCACGAAAATGGATTGTCAGCACGTAAAATAGCTGAGAAAATTAATAGACACAAAAATGTAGTACTTAATTTTTTGAAACTGCGTGAAAACTATGGAACAAAAAAAAGTTCGGGCAGAAAACTAAAACTTTCTGAAAGAGACTTAAGAGAAATACGCCGATTAGCCGTAAATAAGTATCATAGCCCTTCTGAAATTCGACGTTTTTTTAACGTTTTAAGAACTGACGAACGCCTCGAATATATTAATCGCACTCCCAAACCAATGCTTACAATTCGCCATAAACAAGCAAGGTTGAGGTTTGCTGAAAAATACCAGTTCTGGGACGAGCAGTGGCAAAAGATCATATTTTCTGACGAGAAAAAGTTTTGCCTGGATGGTCCCGATAACTACAAAAAATATTGGCATGATAAGCGAAAAACTAAGGAAACACGAAAAACCAGAAACTTTGGTGGAGGTTCACTTATGGTTTGGGCGGCAATGGGATATCACGTAAAGACTCCGATTTGCATGATTTCTACCAAAATGAATGCCGAGAAATACATTGAGCTGTTGGATGACGTTCTTATAAGTTTCGGCGATGAAATTAGTGAAACTGATTGGACATTCCAGCAAGATAATGCGGCAGTTCATAGCGCGAAGGCAACCAAAAACTTTTTGAAGTCACATGGTATCCCTTTATTAGAATGGCCTGCTTGTAGCCCTGACCTAAATCCAATAGAAAACCTTTGGATCATTCTATCCAAAAATGATTTCATTAATGGACGACAATTTGATAATGTTAAGCTTTTAAAAGATGCAATCAGAGCAAAGTGGGATCGAATTGAACAAAGTACCGTCAAAAAACTGATTGACTCAACGCCGCGTCGACTACAGCAGGTTATAATAAACAGAGGTTCATCAACCAATTATTAAAAAGGCCTGAAGTCCTTTTGATCATACACTTTTTGTATTTTTTGTCATTTATCTGCATTTGGCCTTATCATTATTTCGGTTTGCGATACAATTCAGGTTAATATTATTATTTGATACAAATGCAAAGCAACATGCTACTTGGAACCCGCCTATAAGTGCAATTAAAAAAGGTCTGTTTGAGCTCAAAAAGTACATACTGACCTCCTCTATACCTGAATTCTTATTTTCCTGTAAAGCAGTGAAAGTGAACAAGGAATCGACGCTGATAATTTTTTTAAAATAAGAGTACACTGAATTTAGGTAGGTAAATAATGGAAGGATGTGCATTACAACCAGCCAAAGTTGTCAATGAAGTCTACTAGGAGGTCTCGATTCAAGACACCTGCCCCCAGATTATCAAGAAAATACACTTGACAAGGGTGTTAGGGCGGATAGAGCGGGCATACTCGACCGCTTCTTTCACGGCTACGTCACTATTCGTTATGCGGAATGCCAATTTTCCCCGAATGCGTACCAAAAGTTCAGTGGCAACGGCCCTAGACCTATAAATAATACCTCTGGACCTCTTCTCATTGATATCCTGCAAGTAGTGGTAGCTCTCAGTTTTCGTTGCGTCTTATTTAGATAGAAGTTTCGTGAATTTCTCTTAGCTATGGCTACTGGTTTATACTGGTTGTTACTTCATCCTCTGCCGAACCCATCGGCTCGGCTTTCTCCTTACCTGGCGGTGAATATTTTTATGCCGCTATCGGCGAGGGCCTCAACCCCCTTTTCCATGCATTCCTGCTCTTGCGAGACCTGAAATACGTCCGGGCATTTTCTATGTCTGAAGGTTAAGAATACTACCCCTGCCCTTTCTGTGTCTCCTTCCACCACCCAGAGCACCTGAGTATAAGTGCCGTCTTTCCTAAGTGCTGTCTGTGCAGCATAATATATAAGTCAATTAGAAGCAGGTTTAAGACGGGATCCAAAGCCGCCGTGGGGCAGGTGCGACAGGCTCCCGTGGCACCAACACATGCAGTGGTAAGGATGTAGCTCTTTCGGATAGCTTCCCACCAGACTACCGAACCATAGCACAGCAACGGTGGCACCACTGCTTGGTACATCCAGAGTACTATCTTCGGCTTGGGACGCCACATCTTGGTGGTAATTAGTAATTTGTCCTAGGATACCGCCATGTTAATAAGGTTAGTTGATTGCATGAAAAAATAAATAATTTCAACCACTTGTAGTTGATAAAAAACTACTTTTTAAATTTGATTTTAAGGTAATTATATTTCCGACAGGGTATTTATTTACATACCTACTGCATACATATTTAGATGTGTTGCAATGCCCTCATAATAGCTGCATATTGTCACTGCTTTTTAAGTGCGCTCGCGCCAAGCCAACCAGCCAGCCAGCCAACCAACTGTGGTGGCATGTTGCTATTGCCACCTGCAACACAATGCGGAGTTTGTGGAGGCTCGACGCTTTGTCGCACCGACACCGCTTTGATGTGATTGAATGCAGCAATGTTTGCATGTTGCTTACGGTTAAAATACATACAAGTGTATGTGTGTGTGTGTGTATTTATGCATACCAACTTACTTTGAAAAAAAACATAAAAACAAAAGCAGCAATAGCAAAATAAAAAACAAAACAAAAAACGGTATAAAAACAGCCTACCGCCTACTTGTGACTCCATACAATTAACAGCAATAACAAACATCAACGAACGACAACAAACGACTTTGTTCTCATTTGGCTAAATAAAACCAAACGGAAGAGGGGAGAAGAGGCTTTGTGACAGCAAAGTTCAACCAGAGTCAGCAAAAGACGACAGACGGGCGGTTAGACAAAGTATGTAGCAAATAGACGGAACGACAGTGTCACTGATAAAAACAAAACAGTCAATAGAGACAAAACGACAGAGAGAGAGCGAACAATTTGTGGCCGTCTCAGGCGGGTTGAGGGCGATGAGGGTTTATAGGGAAGTTGTAGGGAAATAACTTTACAACCCTAACAATTTTGTTGCAACAGCAGCAGTAACAACAGAAATAACTGTTATTTGAGTTGCACACAGCAACTGGTTAGATAATCGTAACGGTTTCCCTTTTGCCAAATGGGAAATCAGAGAGTTTGACGTCATGATGGTGTGATTTATTTAAGCAGCAACATCGGAGAGCTGTTAGCGGCAAAGAGTTAAAAAAATTGGCACGATATCCAAACTAAAGATAAAATTGAACTCATCAAAAGTTAGTTGACAGATAAATAGACTGCAGAGAAAATATAAGTACTTGCAAAACCTATGATAGAATGATAGAAACAAGATCCAGAATGATAAATTAACTTTTCGAAATTGCGGTAAATGTTAGACAAAAATGTACCAAATCAAATCAAAACGTACTAAATTTTATTTTAAACTTTCAATAAAAAATAGTATAAATATATTTGAAAATTGGCTTATTATAAGAAATATTTAAAAAATAAAAAATGAAGATAAAAATTAGAAGTTTTTTCGTCCAGAGAAAAAGTTGATCCAACTAAAAATTTGTAGCATTCAACCGGTGCCCCAAATAGTTAAAATACTCATAAGATATTTACAAATGCATGATTATATAGATCTAAATTATAGAAGATTAGCCTTTACTACTTCCACAGAGATTTCTTTCATTCGAAAATTTTGATTAGAAATGAGACCTAAAAACTGTTGAGCTCCAAATATCTAAACTTAATCTGCAAATAAAGAACTCGAACAGAATTTATTTAATTCAGTACTCTGCTCAACTCACTAGAAGCTACTAAGAGTAATAAGCCCACTATGATCGTTTGAAGAAGCCTGTCTATAGTTTTCGACCTCTAAACAACAAATAAATATTCTGATTAAAAAACTTTCTGTTTAGACCAATTCGCTTTCACATATTTGGAGAATTTGCTGCCTAAATAAATCAACCAATTTTCTATTTTCCTAATATTCGTGACCCCTACTTTATTCCTCTTCGGTGTTTGAATGTGAAAGAAAAGGGAAAGGTCTCCGGAAACTGTGTAATAATGATATGAGAAATTGACAAACGGAGTAAATTCACTCGAAATTTTAACTCAGCTGATTACCATTCTTTGGTTTTTGTTATTGGGATTCTTTATTTTAAATTTTACCAAATTTTAACGGAGAAGACGCAATCCAAAATAAGAAGTGGGGCGGTTGTAATGTCGTAGAATCAAATTGTAAGACCATTTCATCTAATTCATTTTTTTTTTTTGTATGAAGTTAACAATTATAAGTGTTTCAAATATGTTCTAAAACCCAAAATATTTGAAGTAAGTATACTCTATTTCGAAAAACTTTTATTTTTGGATTTTCAGACCACGACCGTTTAACTAAAAGCAAAACTAAATATAAACTGCATTACATTCTATGCAATTTGTACCAAAAAGGTCAATGTGATGTCAAAGTACTTTTCGAATTCAAATTGTGTCAAAAAAGCACAATCACCTTTATCATCACAGAACAGGACTGCGCCTTCCGCAGAAGGAGAAACCAAAGGAAAAGTTCTAAAAAAGTTGATTTAGAATCACAGAAGAAGCGGACAAACGGGAGAACGATTGAGAGTTTTGTTGGCATTGTTTCTGTAAAATACTTTTATTTCGTCAGCGAATGCGCGGATGCTGTCAAATCGAGCAAGAGAGTGGATTTAACTATTGCAGCTTCTAAAATTCTGTTGCATACAAATGAAAGGTATTTTCCATTTACCATTTAGTAAACGTCGATCCACTTTTGAAGAGCTTACTTCTTCATCACCTCATGATAAATAATATGCCAAATATTCAAAGGACATTATTTAACGTTCCTCTTTCAATTTCAAGAAAAGAAATCATTGAATTTTGAATGTATTTTTTATTTTAGTTGAAATTACGAATTTTTATTTTCTCGATTGAGTTAATAACATCAAATTTGTTGTCGTTTAGTTTTCGATAATCGACTAGTTAACGGCAACAGCTAATCCGGCGAAAGCGAAAATCGTAAAAAAAATGGCTGCTGAATAGCAACATCGTTAAAATTTTCGTTAAGATGGGTTAACCACGCGACTATCGTTAAAATAAATTAGGGAACTGCAGTGCAGATATTTCTTACTGTTGTTTACATTTTTTTATAAACAAAAAAAAAGAAGAAAATCGTACAATCACAAGTCTTCAATATTTTGGGGTACGACCTAGTCTCATACCTACACCGTTTCAGATACAAGATTTTTATACATAAGATTAAAAAAATTCCAAATTTATTCTGCATTTGTAACCTGAAAAAAAATTGTTTTAAAATTTCTTTCTTAATATTCAATTCGTTCTTTGGGATATTTGAACCTTCTATACATGCTGGTATTTGCTTTCGTAAAAAATTGTCAAATATGTTCATTGGCATGTATGATATGAGACTCTTTCGCAATACAAACTTCTATAATTTAAACTTAAGGAAACTGATAAAAAACAATTTTCTGCTAATCTAACAAACTTCTGCAGCTTAACTTGCGCTTCAAACTCGGGTAAAAAGTGGCACAACTAGCGAAATCCCTTAAACAATTTGAGCAGAAAAAATCAATTTAAAAATATATTGCCTTTTTCTGACTTTTATATTTCTCAATGAACTCACCGCAAGTTTTATATCTAAATACGTCGTAGCTTAACTTAACCGCAAACCCTGCGCCCCTGTTCCTATTCATGCACTGCCACAACTCACAATTTGCTCTTTACATCAAGTATTGGATATTCCTCCAATACAGCACATAAATCATGTTCGTAGTTATATAACAGTGAAAATTAATCAAAAAACTTTTATCATTACTTTCAATTGACAATTTAACCTTTTCACCAAGAGTTTGTGGGGTGGACAAGTTGTCTTGGCGACTTATTCATTGTGCAAAATCTACTGGTTTCGTCATTATAGCTGTTATTATTGTTGATTTGTATTTGCATCTAAATCAGTAAAATATAATATACTTATGTAAATACATAATATATGAGAGCACTCAGTACAGGATTCTTGTAGTGAAACCACAAAAAATAAAAATGAGACTTTTCAGAAAACCAAACGAGAAGAGTATCGAAGATTGAGATTTACAGATCTAAGCGACAAACAATGTTAATACATACATATGTATGTGCAATTGAAAATTGCATTAAAATGCTCTGTAAGCGTTAACTCAAAATATTAAAAACCTAGGAAATATATATTTTACAATTCAGTATTGGAACCAGAGAAAATATGAATGAAGAGCAGAAAGAAAGGAAGCCATTGGCTCATGGTGCGTTACAGGAAACTCACTACGCGACCGGCCCGTACAGGCTGCTAATTTAAAACAGCAGAAATGTGGCAACAATGCATAAATAACAGCGAGCACAGCTAGCTGAGAATGCCAGCAGTAGACAAAGCAAAGCAAAGTGGAAATGAATGCACCCACGATTCATGTAAATCGGTGGCAATATAAACAACAATAACAACAAATATTATGAACCAACCCAGCCAGCAAGAGAAATCGCTCGAGGGCCAGCGAAGGTTAGGTTGCAATAAAGAACACTGCCAAGTTCTAACGTTAGATGTTTAAAAAGCGTTCAATAGTTCCAGGTGGAGAGAAATACTCCGCGCTCTGCGATGCTGTAAGTGCCCGGCTATTTACATGTTGCGTTGTAAATAGCTACATATTTGTCTGATAGAGTGTGGGGCTGATTTTTTCTAGCACTGAATTAAATTTTTGGATCATCTTTATATATTTGGCTTTCTAAAATGCGCTTTGAAATCCCTTAGTTTATATGCCTTACCAATTGATTCTGCTTAAAAAATGCTGCATTTTCTCCCAATATCTACATAGTAGTTGTCGATGTGCCCAATTCCTACCGCATGTGATTTAAAAGAGAAAATGGCAATATAAAACTTCGTCATCAGCTTTAAATTTCCCATTTTTCAATGTACATATTGCACCAATCTGGTTGATTTCATAATGTTCAGTTTTGGAATACCCCAAGGAATGAAATAAGTTCCGTATATTTAGATGTATCAAATAATTACAACATTTCCATTTCAAGACAACCAGTCCATTCGGGTCATGTTTTTCTTTTTCCATGAAATTTGTTGTTTTTTGATCAAAATGATCATATGATCGTATTTTTTATTTTTAACGAAAAAAATTGTTTTCGATATTTTTCGGCGACTTTAATTTCGCTGTGAAAATCGTATTTTTCCAATATAATAATTCAACTTGCAATATGTTCATTATTAGTTGATCATTAAAATGTAAGGAAAAAACATTGCCAACTCATGTCCAAATTTTTTTTTTTTGGAAACATGAAAAAGGCACTTTTTTCCAAAATTCAATTTCTCGAAAAGTGTATTTTTTATTTTATATTTTTTTCACATCAGCACTTAGAATTGTTTAGTGGTCAAGTGGCTGTTAGCCAAAACTTTTTGTTAAAAAATATTTATTTCACATATTATTAAACTATTCAAGCCACATTTGGGCGTTTAGTTTTTCCAAATGGAACAAACAGCTGATTTCGCCGCAAGTAAAAATATAGATGTGGTGAAATCGGCTGCATTAGTGGTATGACAAAAATTGGAAACATATATTTAAGCTTTTCTAACCTTATAATTGCAAATGCAAATTTTGGGTTCCCCTGGTCATTAATGAGGATTGTGATTATCTGCATTTTGGATAATGCTCGCGCAATGTACGCTCGGATAATATAGAAAAAAGCGACAAACACACACACGCACAAACAGACCGAGCGGGAGCCAATGCAAAAACAAAATCAAAACCAATTCAACATACTTAGTGAAGTTTCCTTCACTCAAGGCGCCGCAATGTATGCAAAGGAATAACAGAACACAACACCCACACATATTACACACACACATATGTACATACATACATAAAAACCGAATGAACAACATCGAACAGGCGAAATGCCAACGCATTCAAAACATACTAAACACACACACACATGCGAATTGAAATCCATACGCTCACCAAGGGTGTTTTGTAAATCAGACAGCGAGTCGACGTGCGCATGTTTGCCAGCTGGCTGACGGACTGGGTGACTGTCATTTGTACTATGTCGGTCGATTAGTTAGTCGCACTGTCGCTAAATTGTTCTGTGGTTGCTGTTCGTTTTTGTTGTTGTCATTGTTGATATGTTTGAAGCTTTTTCCATTACACGTACACTCGCTTAGGGTTGCAAAAGAAAATTTATTTGTTGCGTATTTATTTACATTCACATGCATACACAATACTCTTCACACACATACACACTCACATGCACACACACACAGCGGTGAATAGAAATGTGCTTTTTGGAAACACGACACATCACAACCCCTCGATTGCATTTCTAAATCTGTGTATGTGCGCGCGCGTGTGTGTGTGTGTGTCTGTGCAGCCAATCGAGCCGGCCAGCTTTTTTCCTCTCGAGATACACTTTGCTAAGCATTTTCCCCATTAACTGCTGTCGTTGAACAACAAACGACAACAAATATATACAAAATATGCGCGACAGCGTTGCCAGACGTTCCTTGATTCTACGCAGAAATAGAGAAAATATAAATAGACACAAAAACAATAACACCTCTGACTTACCAGATTTTGGGGGTAGTCTGGGCAAGGAAAATATTTGCTTGCTTTTACTGAGTTGTGTTGATTGTCTGTAAGTGCGTATGTATGAATGTGTGTGTATGTTTTTTTTTTGCTTTTGTTTTTCTTTTTTTTTATTATTCTCCATACATTTTTACCCAGTTTCGTTCCATTGTTTTGTGTGCTATTGCCGGCATTTGAAATTTATTGTTTTGACATGCTTTTCGGTAAATTCGTGGTCGTAATTTTGGATTTGAATGACCGCCAAACTTATTTACTGCATACCATTACTTTCGTATGAAAAGCTATGAACACTTACTATCAACGAAGTTTTCAGTATAAAAACAAACGATATAAAATGGCAGGTATAAGAAAATACCTAGGGACCGTTTTTGAGAGCTTAGTTTAAATTAGCTGAAAGGAAGTTTACCTAAACTCAGTCTAAGCTGTAGACAGAGCTAAAAAATTTACACATAATTAAAGATATCGGCGTCTAAAAAAACTTTGAAAGAGGACCGCGAGAAGACAATATTGAAGAAATATAAGGAGATGACTTCTTGTTTATTAATTTTTATGGAAAAAAAATTCCAAAATTTTAAATATCAAATTGTAAGAAGAAAATCTTCTTGTTTTTATGTCGAAAATCATATAAAGTAGATCAATAAGGAGATCCTCACATTTTAACTAGAATATTATTGCATTTATTAATAAGGGAAGCAATTTAATTTAAATTTTGCTTTTACCGTCTTATCTTAGGTTGACGGCAGAGTACACGCTATAAGCGGAGCGAAGATTGAAGCGATAATATTTCTTGCTATAATCAAAGCTATCACATGGCAGAGTGTATGCTAGTAAAAAAAAAAAACAAGAAGAATATCAAAAATTCAAGCAAATTCATGCTATAAAGCAGTTCACAACATACTTTGTAGCTTCACGCTTCATTTATAGCATGAATACGCTTTGCTCTTCGCTTACACTCTGACATGCATCAAGCAAACACATAAGAAAATACATGATGCTATTTATAGCACGATATAGCTTTACTGCTTTGCTCCGCTTATAGCGTGTACTCTGTCGTCAACCTTACATATTTATTTTGTGAATAATCTTTATATTGTTTTTAGATTAATATTATGAATATTATTCTTTGGATTTTTTTATTTTCAAATTGAAAATTTTTAATTTACTTTTTTATTCTTCCAGAAGTTTTCAACGAATAAAGTTATAATTGTTAAAAAAATAAATTTCGATAGTGGCGCTATCTTGTTTCTCGTTGTCCGTTTCGTGCATTTATATTGAAGATGACGGTTGTGCAATACATGTCTTGTCTGAAGAAGAAATTACACGTTCTTTAATTGTTCATATATTACAAACAAGTATGTAAAACCTTTATAATAATATATAAATAAAGGGTGGTTAAATTTTAAGGGCCGATGTTGAATGTGAACCACACCTAAACGTCAAGTTTTTTTCTGCATTTCATTTGACATTTCTCAATTTCAGACTAACTCAATTGGAACATGGAACGATACACAATCGAGCAAGAGCAACGTGTTAAAGTTATTCAGGCTCATTATGAAAATAAGCGTTCAAATCAAAATGCATATCGCCTCACCTCACCTCACCCCAGTGGATTCGTCAATAAGCAGAATTGCCGCATTTGGGCGAATGATAATCCAAGAGTGATTGTCGGGAAACCAATGTACCCACAAAGAGTGATTGTTTGGTGCAGTTTATGGGGTGGCGGCATCATCGGGTCGTATTTTTTCCAAAAGGAGGCCGGTCAGGCAGTGACTGTGAATAGTGTTCGCTATCGTGAGATGATAACGAACTTTTTATGGCCCGAATTGGAGCATAAGGATGTGGACGATATGTGGTTCCAACAGGATGGTGCCACTTGCCACACAGCCAACGAAACAATGGCTCTTTTGCGCGACAAATTCAATGGTCGTGTTATCTCACGTGGTGGCGATGCCGATTGGCCACCAAGATCATGTGATTTGACACCGATGGACTACTTTCTTTGGGGCTATTTGAAAGAAAAGGTGTACGTCGATAAGCAAGCAATAATTCAAGGTCGCGGCGGACGATTGACCGATATTTTGTTCACTACATAATTGAACCACACCATATTATCATAATAAAAAGTAATTACAATAATTTCCAAAATAATTTGTGTTTTATTCATAATCAACATCGGCCCTTAAAATTTAACCACCCTTTACTACTTAGATCTCATTGAAAAAAAATTTCATCTTAGCTTTATAGGCTATTTGCTAGATTTTATTGTCAGATTACATTGAAAAGTTTTCATCTTAGTTTTACAGACTATCGTTTTGATGTTATTGAAAAGACATATCCAATTATAATAATAGATAGATAAATTCGCTAAACTTTGTTCTGCTTTTTCGATGGTATTTTTGCTCTGTCTAGAGCCGTTTTTATGAGAGTATAAGACAGCTTTAAATTTTGGCCTTTTGTAGGGCAACATTAATTTTTCTTTAACAAGATAAAAAAATGAAACAGGCGAATCTGTATTTTCGACACAATAACAGTATTTCTCTTATCTCAGCGCCGCTATAACCACATTCAATACCAAATAACTAAATTATTTCCCATAATTTACAACCTGCTATTATTTTGTTTTTTTCGCTTTCTAAAAAACATTGGCTGCTGATGGTGAGCAGTCAGCTGAACAGCTGATTAGTAAAATTCAGTTTGACCTTGCAAGAATGGACGTTTCAATTTACTATAGAGTACATTTCGGCTTAAATCAAAAAGTTATAAAGCGAGTCTAAACTTAGTTTTAACGGCAAAAAGTATAGTGGATTTCTAGGTATTTCTTTAAGACATACAATTGTATTTTGAAATCGTCCGATCTGTTTTTACTAGAAAATCCCGCCTTAAACGTTTTTATATATACCAGTACATAATCTGATTTGTAAAAAATTTTACCATAATGAAGAATACGTAGTTATTCGAATATTGGTATTTAAGCTTAAGACAAATCAATTCTTCTAACAAAGCACGTCTTTATACAGCTATATGGCAGTTGCACATCATCTATATTTATTATAAGCTCTAATGTGGAACAATACTCCAAGCACAGCCTTCAAAGTATTAACTTTATCAACTTTACCGAAGTCGCCAAACCGGTATGTTCTGCACCGGTAATAAAACTAATGCTATCGGTAACACAAAACTCTGGCAACTTGTTATTATTGACGATGAATTTTTTTCACCATTGTGTTACAATAAGAAGCTTTAATATTGCAAATTCAATCAATTTATTTACAGTTAATTTCGCATAAATTGCACGTAAAAATGGCGACATTGCCCGTTGAAATATGCAATATATGGCATTTTTATTCAACCAACCATTTGCGCCAGAATTTTGGTTACTAGAAGCGGTTCCAAGTTTTGGTACGAAAATTTGCTAATAACATGCAGAATATACCCATATGTGGCAAAAGGATACTAGAAGACCAACTTGAACAAGTCAGTAATTTTGTAGATCTGAGTATTACGGTGAATCCAAACCTTAATTTCAACTAACATATAAATGTTTGTACTAATAAAGCAAAAGGCGTATTGGCATTTATAAAACGTTGGGCAAAAGAATTCAATTACTAAAACTCTGTTTACCAATTTAATCAGTCATATTCTGGAGTATGGTTCAGTGATTTGGAATCTTCAAAATCATTTATATAAATATGGGCGTGAATCAGTTCACTAACAGTTTTTGTTATTCGTGCTGAGAGGTTTTCAGGAGGATAACACGAAAAAATTACCACCCTATAAAGCTGTTTAAATTTGAATAACCCGCTTTCGCTACATAAGCGCAAAGACGCTAGCGGTTATGCTCGTAGTTAAATTATTGAACGGATTAGTTGTTAGTCCTTTGTTGCCGGGTAAAATTCAGAAAGATATTTCCCCTAAAGCAACAAGGGACTTTAATCTTCTTAAATTAAGCCCAGAATGTTTCTGCTTAAAACACTTGCTGGTCTGGCACGGTAAGCTGTAGAAACCCCGTCGATTGTTTTTGAACTTGTCTTTACCAAACAAAAACAGAATACTTGCAAAACTGAGTAGTAAGAAAGCAACAATTATTGGAAGATTTTTGTTATTTGCCTTCTATTTATGCTTAAATTAAATGGATAAAAAACTGTGAGAATTGCTTCTATGTTCTTTTTATTCGTGCGGCATAAGATATGTGATTTGAGAAAATTGCCCACTTAAAGTAACTACTTAGTTAAGATGTCCAAAGAAAATTAGAAGGGAATACTAAGTATTCTGTTTTTTTTTATATTTGCACAAAAACAAGCGTTGGACTCCACTTCTGAGACCTTTACTCATATTTAGCTGCCCGAATACCAGAAGGCGTGAAAAGCCGCTTATAACTATCTGGAATATTCGCAGGTTAACTGCAATCAAATGACGATGCTTTATTGCCGGATTTAAGAGTAAAATCAGTTTAATAATATTTTCATAGAAGCAATTTTTTCCATATGTATATTATATGAATGTAACATAATTATCTATTCCCTGGAGAACTTGTATCGAATATCCTATGGCAGTTGTTACAGGAGCTATACCTTAATTGTTTCACGAAGCTCTTGAAAATAAAGGCAAAGGCAACCCTGCAACAAGTATTTGTAGGCAATTGCAAAAGCTTTATTTTCGCCTTGCCCACATATTTACAAACCTATGTAAGTAGGTCTGTACTACCTAATGGGGTTTCGTCGAACTTTAAGGTCATTGCTTTGACCATTTCACCATAATTCAGTAGTTATGTATGTATGAGCATTAAAAGAAAACGATGACAAAAAGGTGGTTGAAAATAGAACAGCTATGGGGGTAAAATGAAATTAGAAGGTGGGCATTCTTCTGGCCGAAAGCAGAAATACCGAGTTACATACATTACATATCTACAGGCACAAAAGTAGGAAATACACGCGAATGTATAATTATATAACTTTATAAGTATGCATGGAAGAAAATGTTGCATCCCCGAAGGAAATATGAGCCCAAAGTTAAGGTAGTTAGTTGATTTCTGCTAAAACCCGTGCAAGTGTGTTATCCGATTTAAATGCGCAATGTTTTAGATCGTTTTTTAATTTTGTTAACCAGAGAATTTTATATGCATTTCGTTCACTTCCCACCTGCTCTACCTATAATCTATTTGAAGGATGGCAATAAATTATTTGCGAAGGAGTGAACGGTTCTACTGCATCTTAAGTTTTACCAAATAAACTTTTTATTTCAATCGGGTGAGATAAAATGTTCTGAGATAAGAATATTTTATAATTGGGACTAAATCGATTGTATTGAATGCACTGGAGAAACTTTCACAGTTTGTCGCGCAGGGATAGCAGGGATGTTTTTTTTTGTTTTTTATTAATGTTGAGAATATTGACAGTTTTGCTTTACTTGTCTTCAGGAAATGAAAATTTCCTCGGTTTGAAGAAATCAGATGGCAGTTTTTTTCCAAAAATAAATGAAATACTTTAAACTGTTATTTTTATTTTATTTTTTGCCGACTTATATTTAATTTTTATTATTTTAAAATGGTATGCACATAAAAATATTTAATAAAAATGCTTTGGCTCAACCAATATCAAATTAATTACAGTAAACAGCAGGATATCTTATATAATTTATATAAAAAAGTTTCAATCTAAATTTTGTTTTTTCACAATTGGTTAGTAAATAATTTGCTTTTAGCACTTATTCTAAGAATTATAGGACCGTAGTCATAGTCAAATTAAAGTCGGATCTAAATACGTTAAAGCATACTTTAGCTTAAAGTATACTTTATCTTAGTCATAGTCGAGTTAAACCCGGCTTTTTCGGTTAAAGTCGAATTTAAAGTTAGAGTGCCGAAAAGCTGTTACTAAACCATTTAGTAAACTGTCAAAATAGTTATAAATCTGCATCTTCGGGGCTAAAAGTTGTGTTTTTTTGGTGAAACTTAAATTAAAGGAAAAAAATGAGCCGTTTTGATAATACTGAACGGGATTTTAGCATCATTAGTGATGCTACTTTGATTAGACGTCCAAAAATGTATAAAACCAGAATCAACCCTTTTGAATTAGACGACAGTGATTTCTATTCTCGGTATCGGTTCGACAAAGCCACGGTGGAGTTCATTATTCGAGCTTTAAATATGGTAAATCCGAGAAATAATAGAGGTCTTCCGGTACCAGTGAGCACACAAGTCTTATGTATTCTTAGATTCCTAGGAAGAAATGCCCATCAAAGTGATGTTGGTATGTTAATAAAGTGTAATTTAATTTTCTAAATGAAATTCCATGCATATTCTTGTATTATAGCTGATCTGCACGGTTTATCCCAGAATTCTGTAGGAAGGATAGTAAAAGAAATATCCAAAAGAATTGCAATGTTACTGCCACACTTTGTTCGATTCCCAAGCAGAAATGAGCTGAACGAAGTAAAGAACAAATTTTACCGATTAGCTCGGTTTCCGACCGTGATCGGAGCAATCGACTGCACCCATGTGCGAATTAAATGTCCTTCAAAGAATGTGGGCCCAACTATGGCAGGTCACTTTCTGAATAGGAAAGGATACTATTCCTTAAATGTTCAGGTAAATAAAGCAGCGACATTCTTGAAACGACTTCAAATTCAGGTAGAGCATACAGAACTGCATTTATTAATAAATATTTCTGACTTTCGCGTTTCCTTGCCTATAGAAAACCACTTTAATTATTCAATCGCTAATAAATATTTAAAAACTACTTACACTTGTTTTGCCCTCCATGGTGTTTAATTTTTCATTTGCAAATAATAAACAAATACCAGCTGATATAGTATGCCTCTTGGAGATGGGTTTGTTTTTAATCGATAAACAGTAATATCGCATAAGAAGTACAATTCTGGCTTTTATCTTTATATAAAAGCATACAAAGTCTTTTCAAACTTATTTTAACTATTAATAGCAATAAAATCACCATTTTATTGTGAAATTATCAAGTTAAAAAAATATTCTTCGATAAAATATATCCATTAGTTCATTTCCGACATTTTTGCCTCCAAAATGTTGTTATTAGTTAGTACCATGTACTAAACTGACTATGACAATACTAAAAATAAATTCGGCTTTATCTTTTTACTTAGAATTTTACTAACTAAAGTCGGCTTTTATGTTGGACTATGACTACGGGCCATAGTAAATAAGCTCAGTGTATATTAATCATTTCAAACAATTTATGAGATTTAAGCAGAAAAGTGTTGTATTTACAACAAAACAAAATTTAATAACGAATACAAGTTCTGTGGAATTAAAAAAAAAAACATAGATATATTTATTACTTAAACCAAGTAGTACGATTCACTAACTTTAAACGATTTTTCATTCTTAAAAAACTAAGCAGTTTTTTTTTTTTTGTTTTTTTTTGTAGTAATTCAAAGTGCCACAAAGGAATATAAAAAATATATGAATGCGTGGAACCGAATAAAAATTTGAGCGCGTTTTTATTACAATTGATTTTAGTGAGTTGAATTACTAATTTATTTCAAACTATAAATATTTATAAATGTTTTTATATATGGCAATACTTCACTGTTGCGAAGTTTCGTTCTGTGTTTGATTTGATAGAGGAGTCAGCAACTACGAGTCCAAGAAATATAATTTTCCTATTATTAAGTAGAAAATAGCAACTCTAAAATAAGGAAATTGATTTCTTGTTTAAGGAAATACTCTTTTCTGCATGTATAAATTTTGAAAACAGTGATACAAAATGGAAGTATATGTCTCCGTATCTGATGAAAACAAAAATAATAAATTATAGTTTACACTTCCCAAAACAAAATCCTGAAAGTATTTTGAGCATTACAGGCAATGGCAAACCTCCGAATGTATTTTAAATTTTTCGACTAGTTGTTTTCATTCCACAAATTATTGTTTTTTATACGTATTGAATGCTTATGATTTTGATTTCTGTTTACTCTATAGTGAAATTTTTATGAATTTATTGTGAGTAGCTGTCACTATTCGAATAGTTTCGGTTAGTCGATTTTCAGACTACTCGATGATTTGCGGTTAGTCGAAGGTGAACGGTTAGTCGATTACTAGGTATTCGATTATCAATAAGCAAAAAAGTTGTTAATCGGCTAGACGATTATAAGCAAAAGCTCTAATATATACTCAAAAATGTCTGAAAATTTTGTGAAATTTTTATTAAACAGCCTAAAAAATTTACGAAAAAATGTATCATCCAAAACATTGCGAGTGTTGAAAGAAAAACCACTGTAGTTCAAGCAATAGTTCCGGGTTCAATAAATTATGGCTAGCAAAAGTAACCAAAAAAATTATAGACCTCCGAGCGCATTTCTGCCATGAAGAAACTTCTCACAAAAATATATTCGCTGTTTGGAGTCGGCGGAAACCTGTAGGTTTCTGAATTTGTGTTACAACATGAAAACTCACACCCGAAATCGTAGGGGAAGTTCGGTCAAACATCAAGCTATATGGTGTGGGCGTATTTTTCAATTTTTTTAAAGTAGGCTAATTTATAAAAATGAATGTTTAAGATAAAGTAAATAATTTATTTTAAAAATTACACCTCTCATAGTTTGGTTAGTTATATTAATTTTTACTTTTAAATTTCAACTGATAAATTGAGTGGAGTGGCGCGGACGTACGATTTTACCTTTTTATTCTTTTAAACTGTCCTCGTTGTTTTATAACAAATTCTTTTTGTCATCGCATGATCTTAGTTGTTGTTGTAACAGCATAAAACATTCCCCAAACAATTTTGGGGAATGCTGCTGAAGTGACAATCCTTGGCTAGATATAAGTCCGGGTCGTTCCGGTATCGTAGAACCGACTGTCGTGGGAACGGCATCATTTTTGCCCATCAGGGTTGCATTTTTTCGTATTCTAGCCAACTACGGGTTGTTCCCTTTTTCATTCCAACATTTATGTTGTGGTATGTAGTTCTTAGCACTTTAAGTGGTATTATTGCCGTTGTTACTTGATATACTCTGACTGAACTTTTGAGACAATAAACTGACACACATTCGTCAGAAATGTTAAAATATTTGTGAATATAAAAGTATACAGTCATTGGCGGATCTATCTACTAATTTGCTGCCGAACAGAACACCTTTTATTTTTGGTTTGAATTTCAAATAATGAATGCTTTTTAAATAACACTACCTCACTGTAAATTGCAGCGCTTTGCTGTCTACCAAGAACTCATAAATACAAACAAAATTTGTCATGAATACAAATTACAGCGCAAAGGGTTAAAAGTGTGGTTAGCCGCAAGGGATTCTTTAACGAAGCGAGAGGGTGGTTAAAATAATTGTGTTAACCCAATTATATGGGTGTGAGTTAAAATACTACGAGTAGCTCCGAGAAAGTGGAGTGTGATGAAGAAGTAGTATAGTAAGAAAAGCGACGACAAACAAAATGCAATACCATTAAACCAAAGTTAGTTTTCTGCAATAAGTTATTTGATCCTTTAGCAACAACGCCGCGTAAATAGATATATGCGACTTTCTCATCTATATACATATATCTTCCTGCTACCACTTTGCACTTACTTCGTGTACCATCCAACAGTCAGTTCAACGACCAGTCCTCTATTTTCTTTCTACACTGCAATTTCACTCTCTGCTCTCTCTCTCTACTTACATGCGACTGCCTACATTACGAAAACCCACTACCATTCCATTTAGAATGAACCTTACTGCCAGTTTGCTGGTCAACGTTGGGTGGTAAATATCTGTGGATGCTTTTGCAAATTTTAAATGTCTGTATGTATTTGTAATGAAATAGCCTGCAGTGCTATCCTTTGAAGTGTTGCACATTAATTGCCTGCAATTAGTGCTGAGCACGATATTTCTCACTCACACTGCCTCCTTCCCGTCACTGACTGGCGCGGCGGGCTCTCATATCCGTCTTACGCGTTTCATAATTTTTGCTTTAGGTTTGCATTTTACTTTAGTACGAAATAATGCCGAAAAATTGGAGCATAATGTAATTAAGTGTAATTTGTAATTTAAAGTAATAATAATCACAATAATAATTGGAATTTTATATACTCATTTATGTATATAGGTATTAAGATTACTTACCAAATGTTTGAATGCACTTAAAGCTTTTTGTGCTTTGCTGTTGTTCGTTTTCGAAGAGCACAAGAGCTATGGTATTGCGTTTTTGCCAAACTATTTTCAGTTATTCAAGCTGTAAGTATAGAAAATGAAAGCAAGTTACTCCAATGAGTTACTGCAAGCGCACTGCTTATCAAAAAGCTGAACAAGGACAAATCAAAGCTCAATTCGTTTAGCTTTGTAAGGAAATAAGTAGGGCACGATAATTGCTCATCGCTTTGAGGTTAGTGGAAGTGCATAAATTTCATGCAAATAACTTAACCTAAAGACTTTGTTTTTACGATAAAACTAAATTTTTAATTATCTATAGATGATGTTTGGAAAAAAGTGTAAAAAAAAATTAAGTTTTATCTACATATATATAAAACTAGCTGCCCCGGCGTGCTTGCCTACGCATACTGTAATATTTTTTAGATGAAGTTATAAAATGAAAAATGAACTTGTTTTTTAATTTTTCTTCATTTGGAAAATTCATTTTATTAGAAAATAAAAAAAAATCAGTTCTAAATTCAACACATTTCGATTTCCATTTGAACCATGAATGAACAAAGAACTTGGAATGCCAACTCTTGAACAGCCCAAGTATAGCTGCCCATCATCCGAAAAAGACGGTTCCGCCAAATGCAATCCGCAAACTTGAAGCTTTTGTCCTTGCGCTTTATTTAGGGCTTTGCTAAATGATTGCAAACGCTTTTTTCGAATAGATCGGTTCCTGATCCACCTACCGGAAAAAACTACTTGCGATAGGATCATCATCAGTATTTAAAACTTTATTTCACTATATCCCTACAGATGAATAATAAATTTGATAATGATGAAATAAAAGCCGAGCTGTGACGCGAATAATTGTGCATGCTTTGTCGTACACTTCAAGTATTGCAAATTTAACAAAAACTTTAATTACCGGAAAAGGTATCATATACATATGTTGGGGGTTTTTGAGTTGTAAAGTGACAATCAAAATGACACTTCTTTTTGTATATAAGATGTTGCCGTTTTCATTGTTACAACTTGACTCAAAAACCGATGAACGGATTTCAACCAAATTCCTTAGACCTGATGCACAGACATGGGCTATACTTTAATCCGTTAGGGGGCGAATGAGTTGAGTTATTCAGCAAATGCGAATTTATGGTCCGATAATCACGATATAGGATAGATATGCTGTCGGTGAAATAGCAAATACGTTTATGAAAAATAATTGCGCTAGGTGGCGCTAGAGACGAATCATTCAGAAAATCGATATTTATGATTCGATTTTGATAAAATTAGAAATTAAAAATTAATTAATTGGAACGAGGAGTAATTTTATGAAGATTGGATCTGCTAGGTGCTGCTTAAATGTAGTTCTTCCCAGTTGCACCAATAAGGAATATACATGCATGTATTTTATTGCATTTGTTTTGTCTTTGTAATATACATATTTTGCTTGTCATCTGCAATCATTAATTGATACAAATTTTACAGTCAAATTTTACTGAAATTCTCTTTCCTTCTGCATCAAATTGACTTTTTGAACGTTTATCAATATTTGACACTTGGACTCGTATTAAAGGTAAAATTTAATTTTTGAAAATACCACAGAAGCTTTGATACTTTCAAGCAAGCATTACTTTCATCAGCTGGTACTGATTCCGGTATTACTGGAAGTTCGAATTCCTCCAGGTAGTTACTATTTCCTCTCAAATCTTGAAGAATTAATTTAAATGCTTCAACTGAGTTATTGTTCGCCATAACGCATTCATCTCAGATAACCATTTTGCATTTGGTCAAGACTTTCTTCATCTCTGAGCCTTTACCAATACTTTATTTGTGGGAGTATCGCTCAATAGAAAATTTAATGCCAACTTTAACACCCAAAGGGCTGTTCGTCCCCAATTATTGTACTTCCAACAGAAGTAACACAAACATTCAACACTGAATTGTTGCATTCTCAATAAATATCGATCTGTTATATTAAAGGCAGATCGTTCAGATTTAAAGTTGGGTCGTTGGTGGATGGTTTCAGTCAAACACTACTGGTCATATTTTACCTGATATATTAGAAATGTATTCATTCTTGTAGAGATGTAATGAATTTAACGTTTTTTCTTACATTAGACGTGGCATTGCTTGCATTTTCGAAAATCGTATAACTGCGACGCGTAGCTGTGAAGATATGATATATCTTAGATATTGTACATTTATCAAGTGTTGGCGGAGATATAACGAATTTGGTATTTTTATTGTATTGGCTTAGTACTGCCTAAGTTTCCAAAATGGTATACAGCTTGATCTATGCTACACGTATACTAACACATATACCTTATATCATTAAGTATTTCAGGCGATAGAATTTGACAAATCCATACGATAATTTTTTGGCATTTTACAAAAGGTTCGATGAATACACTAGTTAAATGGGCGGGAGTACACAAGAAAAACTAAATAAAAGGAAGAAAATTTAAAACATGTGGAATTTTCTTCACCGAATGGAAGTTTTTAATAATTTTTGTAATATATAGACAAATATTACCCTTTTTGGTTCGTCTGCGCTCTTGCCCTAAACTGCTTTGAATTTTGTCAGATGTTATTCTGTACTGCTCTACACTTTCAGTGCACTACTCATCGAACAGACCTAACAGTGTACACAAAAGTATAGGCATGCATTTTTGCCAAGTAATTTATAGATTAAAAATATGTGAATTACTTACTTACTTCCTTAAATGACGCTATAACCGCTTAAGCGATTTTGCCTGAACTTCTCCTACAATTTGTGGTGTGCGTCTTGATGTTGTAACACAAATTGAGGGATCTACAGTTTTACGCCGAATCCGAACGGCGAATGTTTTTGTGAGCAGTTTTTTTCATGGCAGAATTTCACTCGGAGATTTTCCGTTGCCTGCCGAGGGACGACCGCTATGAGAAAAAAGTTTTTCTATAATTTTTGGATGTTACTTGCCCCGAGCTGAATTCGAACCTGGGACCAACCGAATGAAGCGCGCACACGCTACACACTCGGCTACGGCGGCCGCCAGATGAGAAAAAGTGTTCTTATTTCAAGCATTTTTAATTGCTTTATTGTTTTGCAGACCTAACCAAACTAAGTTCGAACTGAATTCGAAACAACTTTTTGTACCTAGTGTCTGGGACCCCAGAGAATAGTTAAAACTTTGGCAACTCTTAGGCGTTTTGGGCTTTTTGGACTTTAGTTATGACTTTAGGGGATGTTTTAAATATAGGTACATATATATATATATATATATATATATGGGATATAATAATTTAGGTTTTACAGAAAACGGATATCATAAAGACTAATTAGCATTTTACAAAAAAGATATCAAGAGGGATAGCATGTTACATTTATAACAAATATCAGCCAAGATAATGTTAAGTAACAGATTTACATTGAAAATTCTTTAGCACATCATTCACTCATATCAGAGAAATACTTTCTTTTTAAACTTTTTGTAAATCTCCGGTATAGAAGTTCCACTGCTAGTCGATTTAGGTGGTTTATTAATCGCGCTGATTAACTGATGCTTATCTTTCCTATATCCCCTTACACCATATTCACATTTAAATCTTTGTGGATATTTGAATTTTTTATGTACCACGGTGCTCCGTATATGGTGCGCAATATTCTTGCCTGCATTCTCTGTATTTACTTTATTTAAAACATATTGTATCCCAAAGGCAGATTCTATATGTTCAGCAAGGTTTGTTCATTACATTGAAGAACAAAGTCTTGTTTTCTAAACTCAGCTTAGATTTGTATCCCATTATCCATTGATTTAACGATTTGACGATTTAAGATTTGTTTGATTAATTTCATTTCCAGGTTAGTCTTCCATCCAGAGTCATACCAAGATATTTGACGCTATTTACTGAGGGGAGTCGCTATATTCAAAGTGAATGTTGCCTGAATACAATTACTTTCAGTTCCCTTTATTTTCCATGTACTACGCTACTGCTCAAGCTCTTTAGGGTCGGAGTGAGTAGACCGTTGAGTTTTAAAAGAGTCATCCTAATTTTAATAATAATTATACAAGTTTTTTGATACTAATTACGAGTCCGACAAATATTTTAAGTTCTCGATATTTATTATTTTGAAACTTACATATATTTACTATACGCGGCTTTTCATAATAAATATGAGTGGGAAAAATTTTTTAAATCAGTTTGAGACTTACATATATTACAAAAGTCTTTCCAAAGTAATTAACAGCGAGATACATTTTTTTAGGTATTTCAAAGACTTTCATTTTGAGATTTACATATATGTATTATAAAAGTCTTTTCTTAATAATTATGAGTTAGACAAATACTTTTTAAGTCTTTAAGGGCGGTAATATTTCGAAACCCAAAATAATACCGAACTAGTCCAGAAGTGATCCCGAACTGGTCCCGAAATTATTTGGTAGTATCATCAGTCCCGAACTAATCCCGAAATTGTCTTTAGAAAGTGGCATCCGTCCACACCTAAACAATTTTTTCTTACTCATATTTATAATATTATTTATGATTTATAATATAAATCTCAAAATAAAAGTCTTTGAAGTCTTAAAAATATTTATCTGGCTGATAGCTATTATGAGAAGATTTTTATATTGTATGCCTTTGAATAATGGGTATAGATTTCTTGAAAAACTTGGATTTGACTATAATAATTATTGATTAACTTTTACTCTTTTATTTTGTAATAGTTATGTCTCTGAATATGGGTCTTCAAATACAACCTTGACGGGCAACGCATACAGGGAATGACCCACTGCTCCAAAGGCATTCCTGACTTTGAATTTTCTTCACAGCTTTCCAGAATTGCATGCATATTTTCAGGTAAAGCAAGTTTTATTTAACATATCAGGCCTTCCAGCAAGACCTTATCGAAAGCCTTGGAGATGCCAAAAAATACATATGTCCAATACTGCTTCTCTTCGAATGCTTTTCTGATACTAAAGACAGTTCTGTGCACATACTAGTATCATCTTTACTCGAAATCCAACCTGGTGTGGTTTGATTTCGGGTAAGTAAATGTTGAATTTCATTTAAAAAGAGTTTTACACAGATTTCGAAAACATCGAGATTAGACTAATGGGCTTACATGATTTTACTGCCATTGGATCTTTTCCAGGTTTTAGTGCTTCTGAGAGTTTCCATAAATCTTCCACGATCTTTTATATAAATTCTTACTTTAAAAAAAGATTTTCTAAATAACTCTTATTGAATTATGGATAATTTGTATTACCAAAATAAAAATGAAAAAAAATAAAAATATCAATAATTTGTGATTTCCGCTCGAAGGGTCAGACAGAAATGCTCACAACAAAAATAACAAATTTCCCGAATCAGTACTTTATTTCATTCCATTACAGTACATTTTTCTGCAATCAGACGGTAAATTGATTGTCAACAAAATACAGCAAACAAATTGCAAAACAGACAAATGGACAATCAAGTGACAATTCGATATTTATAACTTTTTGCAACGTAAACGCGGCAAAAGGAGAGTAGAGTAGATAAATATGAAGCAAAAGTTACAAAAAAATAAACCTACAAAACGAACTCAAGCAACGAAAAAAAAACAAACATTACAAGAAAAATGAAAATGTGGGATTACAAGCGAAATTAAGAGGTAATCTTGTTGCAAGCGAAGCGTGGAACAAAAATCTAGAAGAAGAGAAAGCAAATGAAAAAAATTAATAAGACTTCGCATAACTTACTAAGTGACAGAGCATTAAGAAGCAATAGAAGAAGCAAACAATTAGACTGCAGAAACTTTTTACGCCATCAGGCAGGCAGGGAGTCAAGTCAATCAGTTACACAATTCATACACTCACTCGACATTAATGAAAATGTATTTAGTGAAAAAGTTTTTGTGGATTTCAGCTTAAATGTGGAGTGATGCTGCTGGCATGAATGAGTTGCTATGCTTAAGTTAATTTTGAGTGTGCGTGTGGGTGTGCGCACTGAAAGCAGCTGGGTTTTGCTCTGAATTTAACTGTCCATATGTTTAAGAGCGCGTGCGCCTGTGCGTATACTTAATTTTGATGACAATAAATAAAACTAACTATGCTGAAAGCCATCAAAGGCAAAACAATGCCACCAAAGTTGGCAGAACAGAGAATGGAATGAAAGGATGAGGTAGCAACATTCGAGAGACTTTAAGCTGAAAGCTTTTTTTATGTTTTTCTTTTTTTTGTTAGTTACTTTTTTCATGCTTTCGAGTTCTATTCTCTATATATGTAACTATGTCATGGCACACATATCAAATGACTGAAATATATCTTAAACTACTCAAAAAGTCGATTTTGTTCAGCGCACATGAGTTCTACGGCTGTGTCTCATAATTCATACTGCTGCATTGTTACAGCTGCCGCATATCCTTGACAAACCATTTCATCCAACCACTTTGCCTACTTGTGAGTAGTTGGTTTTTATGCTTTTAGCCCATCCACATATCCATCTGCTCGCCTCCATCTTCACTTCAACCTCCACTTCCGCTTCATTTTTTGCTCTGTCTACAGCACAATGACCAGTTCCGGCTACTAACTTTTCTGCTTTAGTTTTTTTCCCAAGTTCCATCTAAATCGTTGCGTCCTTTGCTCAGTTTTGTTTACTTATCTCTAAATATTTTGCCATCGTCGTTGTCTCTTACTTCAACAGCGAGTTCAATTTACGCACAGTTACTCACTCTCATTGTGTTGTTCGAAAGATTTATTGCCGTTTGTCAGTTTTTATAAACGTATACACAAAGCGAGGACAATCTCATGTGTTTCTGTCCACTTCCTTTACTACGCTCGTGTCATTGCCCTGTATGAAATGAGTTTTGTTTTCGTATATAAATTTTTTCCAGCTTCTGCTTCTTGGCTAGTTTCTTGTCATGCTTTTGGTTGTATTGTTTTCACTTTATTTATTGTTCACTTTCTAGCTGGTGAGTTAATGGCATTTTTTCTTCGCTTACTAGCAATAACACTGATAGTACACGTGTTATGGTCACATAACCGTAAATTTTTGGTGAATATAAATTTGCTTACATGTAATGATTTTTTGTTTCTAAAACCATTTTTCTTCCAGTGACGTTATTTACCCACTTAAGTCCTTTCCACTGAACGCGCATGGTAAATATGGAGCCCAAATAGTTCCATTATACAAGACCGATTCTCATTTCCTCTTTTCAGTAATGACTCTTATGGAAGCGTCCAGCTAAAATCAAAAGGTAGTTATTTCTATCTTAATCCACACTATACCTGCCTAGCTGAATTTGGTTGACTCCAACATAGCACGCCAGGCATTCTTCGGCCTCGGAAACTGGCGACAAGAAGTGCAGCCAACCCCTCTTCCAACTGGTCGTCCCAGCGTAAAGGAGACCTTCTTCTTCCTCAGCCTTCATACTTTCAGAACTAGCCAGCGTAGCCGCTGAATTTTAATTGGCTGGACTATGTATATGTCGCGGTAAAGCTCATACAGCTCACCGTTTCATCGTAGGTTTTTAATAATTGGAACATAATTTTCCACATTTTTACAAAAATAAAAAAAAAAACATATCTTAACCTTTGCTGAACGTCGGTTTCAAAGAGGACACTTAAGAACTCAAGGCTTTATTAAGTTAGTTAGAAGCAGAGTGCTCTTAATATTTGTATGCAAGTATAAAACCATTTAAGATTTTATTTTTTATAATTTTACTTAGCGGATGATTTTAAACAAAATTCATATTATTTCTGACAATACTCTGGGTTGTATATTGAAAAGTTAAAACCAGCGACTTTTGGAAAAAAATTCTAGTCAGCCTTTTCTTTTTTATAGCTCTATTTTTAGGCAAATTCCCGTTTGAAAGAAATTTTGAAACTGAAAAATACCAAAAAAAAAAAGAAGAGATATACAAAATTGTCCCTTACAACGTTAACCAGGCGACTCTTCAATTGTTAAAAAAAATATTATTGTACCAAAATAGCTAAAAAAAAATGCACAGAAGTGATAACAACACTTCAATAAATGTGCTGTCCTGGCAGCCTGCTTTAAAACGCCAAAATATTTTTTAACAGAACCAAAGCCCAATTTCATATGCAAGGAATTATTCCTTACAAAATAACAAAAACCAAGAATTGATTACAACTCATGTGAAACGGGACTTTTGACCAGAAAATCGCCGAAATTTCCCGTAGTGCAATGGAATAAACAAGATGTATCGATTTGCCATCGAGTAAAACTGAAGTCAGTTCGAGATTTCTGTTTCCCGTTACAGCCCAAGCCAGCAGGGATATAGGTATTCTCAATAGTATAGCGCCTTATCTCCTAAGGAGGATTTATTTTCTGTTACTTAATAGGCATTGCGCAATTGCATATTCTCTCTTTCTCATATATTTCAGATTTTTTATATTAGATGTTATATTACATACATGCAAGTGAAATAAGTGAAACACAAAATTTGATATTCTTTATAAATTTATTTTTAAAGTTTTTCTCTATATTTTATTAAAACATACTAGTTGACCCGACAGGCCTTGCCCTGCATAATTTTTATGTATTTATTTTGTAAGTTAGAGCAAAGCTTTTGTAAACTTGTGGAAAATGTTCAAAAGAGAGAAAAGTATGTACATATATTTATGACTAATATTTAAGTTGAAGTATATAATATTTTTTGTTTTATTATCTGGTGCAAAAACAAACAAAGGACATGAGAGAAATATGGATTTTCACGATTAACACCGCAAACACCCAATGACTGTCCTTGTGACTTGTTTATAGTCATCGCAAATGCAAGCCGAATGATAATTGTTTTTTCGATAACGTTGGCCATCAATTTCTTAACAATTTTCTATAAGCATTTCGAAGGGCAGATACCCTTTACATGCGCCAGCCGATACATAAACAGGAACTGATATGCCTTCAGTGATTATATATATGTATATATATATATATAAATGCGTCTACTGAATAACTATTATTTTCCTCAAAATGGTCATATCTAGAAGGACAAATTGTGATGATCATTCCTTGCCTGCCAGCTGAGTTACTTAAAAATTCATTGTTATTAACGACGACTAATACCGCATTGGATACAGCCCAAATATTCTAAATACTTAAAGAAATGCACATTATCTCAGATTTTCGATAAAATCTGCAAACTTTTGCTTTGAATATCAAACAAAATACCCAGAAAGAAAAAAATTTAATCCAACACACAGAAACATTTAGCAAAAATCAAAGATCGTTTACGAACCAAGTCGGCAAACAAATATAAATTTTGAAAATGTCTTATATCTCGACTCCATCGTCATCTCTCGAGTAAATTTTTAAATCAAAATACTTCCTGTGCATTAATCAATCTCCGTTTCACATTTCAGTCAAATCGGTCCATAAAAAGGATGTGTCAACTTCAGCGCCACCTACCGAATTAACTTTTCGCAAAAATATTTGCCTATGCACATCCGAGCAACATAGTGAATATGAACTAAATCGGTATATAAATATGATTTTTCGCCTCCAGCGCCACCTACCGAGTCTATGTTTTGCCAACGAATACGACTTTTAAATTTATCGCAACTTCAGCGCCACCTACCGGCAATTTTTTCATATAAACAGTACTCGGACCACTGCAAATATATGTGATGGCCACGAACCCCACTTCATATTACACTATGTGTTGTAAAAGTATTTTTGTAGTTTCAAAACTTGCTTTTCTTTTTTTTCAAACTCATTAATTTCACTTTTTTGTTTGTTTTTTTTTTTTCAAATATAAAATAGCATTTGCTAACATATTTCTGCCAATGTAATTTTTAATATTCTCCATTTTTCTTCTATCAAGATTCTTTTCTATTCTCTAATGGTCAATTTATTTGTATTTGACCTTTGTGCGTAATTTTCATGGCTGCCGCTGATGGGCACAAAATGCAAATAACGATTTATCATTTACTTTTGTTTTTTTTTTGGTGGTAGGCTGTTGACTAGCAGAAACTTTTGTCATTTGGTGTGTACTCGTAGAAATGAAAACAAATGAGCTTTGAGGCGCACAAGTGTGTAGAGCATAATACAATAGGGAATTCGAAGGACGAGCTTAGGGGCAGAAAGTTAAAAAAAAAAACTATACTTATATATTTGCGGTGATTTAAAAGCGTGTGGCAAGCAATTTTTCCAAGTAACTATAATGGAAAATTTGTAAGAGAAGTTTAAAAAGTTATTTAATACTACTTGCACAAAGTTATTTTGAAAGCTTCTGAAGCAATTTATTTGAACGAAACGGTAATTAAGAAAAATGTGTAATATTTCTGCAAAATTATTACAGTTATATATTTCAATATAATGTAGCTTTTCGCATAATATTGTCAAATCCACCGCAACAGTATTATTATTAATTTGCAATGCTCTGGAGTACTATAAAAAACTTTGCACGCATACTGTATTTATTGTGGCTTGCGACCAAAACAATTTTTCTTCCTTATTTGTTGTGCCACAAATTCAATGATATTCTTAGTAGCTACACTATTCCGTTTGCCCGCTCTTAACCTTAATTACTTTCACCTGTTCAAATTGGTTTGATTCACGCAACTACTTAGGGCATACCATGGTTTATGTACTAAATATAGTTAGTTAGATTGTAGCAAGTAAGTACCGCGACCACGAAAGGGTTCACTGCACTCTCAAGACACTCAAAAAACCCGCCGCCCTTTTCAAGCGGCGCTGCCTTTGATTGTCAACTATCTGCCGTACTCGTTGGGTTTGTCTTTATTCTTCAACTCTGCACTGTTTCGCTTCGCAACTCAACTCCACTTGGAATGCAATCAACTACTTACAATTTAGTCGCAATTTTAAAAGTGCTCTTTTGCTGTGGCGCAAATGTGTTGGTGGTTTATTAAAAATGCATTTAATTTAAACAGTAATTTTCATAATTTACTGTGCGGCATGTAATGAAAAATGGTAAGTGCACATGAGGGCGGAGAGGGGGACAAAAGGTGCACAGGAACAGCAGGAAACGCGTGCGCTTAAAGCAGATACATAGTAACATATCTGGCTTCATATAAGTACACATACATACATATGTAAGTCTATGGGTATGTGTACGCCCAACTGCATATTTTTATATTCACTTCTATGAAGACAACCGTTTTGCCCGTTCATCAAAAACTTACGAAGCACAAATTGTCTACGCCGAAATTCTAATTACACATACGACATGTTGTACCAGTAAGAGGAAGGCACAACTTTTGTAGCAACAACAACGTCACTGCCATGGCACTGAACGTTAGGCACTTTGGTTTTACTTTTCTCGTGTCTTATAGACAACTTGTGTTAAATATGATTATGTTCAGTTGTATTTTATTTATGGCATTTTTGCGGTTCGTTGGAGTCGGTTGTAGTTACTTCAGTCTACTTTCTTGCGGCATACGAACAGCATTACAGTTAGTAAATTGACAAAGCCAACTGCTGTTATTCCCATAACTTTGAGTTTGCGTTTATTATATGTAGCTGAGAATGCAGAAAGCGTCTAGTTTGCGTAGTTTATTATACAGGATTAAGATATGGGGAAATGTGCCCCGTTGGCTCAATTAAAAAATTATTTGAAACTACAGAAATTCTTAAAGCAATACAAAACAAAGATGAAATATTATTATGGGAAGACATGGGTTACAAAAGCATTCAAATATTACTTAAAAAGAAGTGTCTGACTTCTCTCTCAGCCGCCTCTGAATACTTTGATATTGAACTGATTTGGGTGTCGGATCATAGCGACATTGCAGGAATTTGCATGGCTGATGAGCTCGCTCGATTAGATTGAATCCCTGGTCGGCAGGGTTCCCTCGAAGTGATTACTCCAAGCAGGGAAAGGGTGGACGTCTATTAGACGTGATGGGTTTTATGTCGTCTCAGCGAGCGCTGTGCAAATATAGAACTGCAAGGACCCTCTGGCCGGAGGTGGACCTTACACGTTCGAAAGACCTACGGTCGCTAAGTAAGCGGCAACTCTCGATCCCTGGAGGAGTTCTGACCGGTCACTGTCCGATAGATGCTCATGCGGTTAGGTTGAATATAGTCTCTGACCCTTTTTGTCGTAGTTGCATGGAAGATGACGAGGAGGAATCATCTTTTCATTTTCTCCTCAGCTGTCCTGCCTTTGCGAGACTGAGGTTCAGTTACCTAGGCTCTTACTTCATTAACACCCCAGAAGAGCTATATGGGGGTGGAAATAAGCAGCTTGTAGGACTTCATTTTAGGCACACAGCGCTTCTCTATTAAACACCTTTGGCTACGGTGTACGTTCATTTAAATTACCGATAAACTCAAGTACATGTATTTTTAAAATAAGAAAATATCATTTGATTTACATATTAAATAATAACTTTATACTTATATAAAAAAAATAAACAAGACAAAAAAATTTTACAGATATAGTAGAAAAATTGATTTTTTGCGGTTCCCCTTTTTTCTTTAAATAAGAAAGTAATTTTGTGTCCCATTTAAATATAGCCATATGAAAGTTCTTATTCTTGCCATATTTTTCACACTAGAGAGTCAATTTTTAACCTATTAAATCGAAAGTCGATCAATCAAAGCTTTAAGAGTTAAGTTATTTTACGATTTAGAGAATTAAAATTCGCACATTGTACCCTGTGTTAATTTAATGTAATCTACTTTTTTGAATAGGTAGAGACTCTCTTGATAAATATGCTAGAAATAAAATTATCTTAAACCTTATCGTTTCACACGCATATTGCACTATTTAGTTGTTGCTTCTTAAAAAGGTGGCAACCATTTAATAATATATATTTGGAAACATCTCTTTCAATCGACACCCATATTACAATATTTTATTTAATTTATTAATTGATTTACATTTAACTTTTTGACTACCATAATATAGTTTTCGAAAGAAGTTTTAATAAACCATTTAGTTTGCCATCCACATTTTAAAGTTGCATCTGTTATTAAATTCCCATAATTTACCATTAAATATATGTCGGCTTTCATTCTGATTCGTCTGACTCCCTTATTGAGATACGCATGTTAAGTACCAAATTTCTCTAATTCAAGGTGAACTTAATTTCGTTTTTCTAAGAGATGTCAAGTTTGCTACTTGTAGTCTAGAAATACAGTACTTTAGAACCCATTTTACTTAATGCCCATTTTGCAATAATTAATTTCAATTTTTAAATAATTTCCATTCAGTTTAATTTAAAAGCAGTTGCCAACCCTCTTTAAACACATCAATAATTTTATTTTCTATAAATTATGTAAAAATTAATTTAATTCAACTTTTTAAAACTCTTGGGTCTGACCCAAGATAATAAATAAATGTGATAAATATATATACAAGTTATTTGGTCCCCTTTATTCAAGTTGAGCTTGTATTTCTAAATATGTGGCAACACTCGTAAATGTAGTTTGAAAAGTAGGTATTTTCAAAAACAATTTCAATGATACCCTTATTGTAGTATTTCATATAACTTTAGTGGCCTTAGTAACTGTGAGTTTTATTTTATATCTAATCAATATTTTAAAAAATTTGTATCATTGCAACCAATAATAGCAATATATTTCTGAGTTTTAATCTTTTTTCAGAAATAAAAATTATTTGAACAAAAATAAAAATTTCGAGTGTTGTTTTTTCTTTCTAAAATAATGACAATTGTATGAGTTTTTATTTTTTGAATAAAAATTATAGTTTTAGTTTTATTTGTTTGACCAAAAACGATCATGATTTTTTTAGTTTTATTTTTTCATTAAAAGTTTTTAAATAATATTTTTGTGATCGACAGTGAAACTCATTCATTCATGTATCTTGGAAATGAGGCCTTCTCAAAACAATTTTGATGATACCCTTATTGTAATAATTAATTTAACTTCAGAGGCCGTACTCATTATGAGTTCTATAAAAATATTTATATTTAATCTAAATTTTAAGTTTTTAACATTGCAATCAACAATAGTAGTAGGTTTCTGAGTTTAGTTTTTATTCAGAATTAAAAATTTTTGGGAAAAAAATAAAATTCTTTTTTCGAGTGTTGTTTTTTTCTTCTATATTAGATTGTATAAATTGTTACTTTTTGGTTAAAAATGATAATTTTTTGATTAGTTTTAGTTTTTTGATCGACAGTAAAACTCAGTACTTGTGCATTATTTTAATTTTCAGATATAAAAATTAACTTTTGTCGGTACCCTCGTCAATATGACAATATCTAAAAAAAATGAATAAATAAATAATGTTAGTAAAAAGGAAACTTATTATATTATTTGCAAATGTTGACGAAGGAATATAGAAAAATTTAGCAACACCTAGTCATTTGTAAGATGGTTGAGGTTTTCGATCTGCTTAATAAATAAAACTAAACCATTTATTTTTATTTCTGAAAATTAAAATAACGCTCGAGAACTTAGTTTTAAATGCTATCAAGAAAAAATAGAAATTCACAAAAATTTCATTATTTCAAAGCGGAAAAATACACTCGAATAATGAGCCTCATTTTAGATAAAAAATGCATATCTTGATATGTGATCATGTTTTTTGAGCGATTAATAAAAATCTAAAAGTAATTATCAATTATAATTTTTATAAATATCGCGCAGGGCATACAAAAAAAATAAAATAATCATTGTTATCGGACACAGTTTCACTTAATTGCATTTAATATTTTAGCAGGAGGGAACTCTTCTATGTTCTAAGCGAACTTAAAATTTATATATATATATATATATATATATATGTGTACCTACTGTCCTATATGTATGTAAGAATAGAGATTATAGCTGCGTATCAAAAAGGCGATATGTTTTGTTAGCATTCGCTCAGTGGTGCCTAGCGATTGCAAAGCTCGAACACAACACAAGAAAAGAAAACAAAAAGTGACGATATCTTAAAAGTACCTCGCTGTTTCATTTCACATTTGTAGACTTCAAAATACGCTCATAAGCAGAAGTACAACAACAACGAGCAGGAAGCACTCTGAACACATTACAAAGTTTCACAAAAGTTACCATAACTCGTCTCATTTTCTCGTAATTGTGTTCACATCGTCGTTGAAGCGACATATTTAAAACAAATATGAAAAGTTTTTGTTAAGTTTAAAATATAATTTTCACAGTCGAAAAGTCTATAGCGATTCACACGAATACTCGTACATACATACACAAATGACGGATGACTTAAGTTGAAACTAAGGGTGCCAAAAAGCGACAAGGACTACTAAAGCAAAGTTAAAAGGCGACGAAGCGTGAGCGAGATAAATAGGAAAAAGGAGGGGGACGAAACTGAGGGGAGTCAAATATCACAAAAGTGACGAAAAGTATAATTTAAATATGGAAATGTATTTATGTATGGAAATGTGTAGGATAGGTTGGTAGCGATAAGCAGCGAGATGGATGGTTGTTGTTGGTAGAAATGGAAAAAGTTAAAAGCGGCCTGAGTTTCTGCAGACTCAATTTACTATTTTTGTTTATTTTGTTAGATGAGAAATGTGAATGGTGGGGTTGAGGAAGAAGTTTAAGGCTCTAACATAAGTGTCGTATATCTACGTATTCAGAGAGGTATTCATAAAAACCGTTAGCATTCGAATTGTCAGCAAAGCAGCTGTAAATAGGATTGGCAGGAAAAGTCGAATGCCTTTTGATGTTTAGCTTAATCAAAACCTGTGGTGGCTGCTTTCGCTGAAGTTTTATAAATATTTCGTGATATTCAGGTAAACAAAATTGGATAAAAATGTATAAAGTACTTGAAAATTAACTCTTTAATGGTCAACTTTCGAAAGGATTGATCCACGCATACCACAAATTTTTGATTATTTACGGAACGAATTTGTTTATTGTAATCGGCGAGTATGCAGTGGCGCATGCCATCACCTTCTTTGGATATAACAATCGCAATCATCATCATCTATAGTAATTATAATTTGATATGAGTTCGGTGTTTGGTAGAAGTCCTCCTAATATTCATTATCATTATCGTTATCGAAGTTCATGGCTGAAATACCTGAGTATATAGATGTATTTGTAGTAAAATATTAAAGTCACAACTCAGAGGAGAGGGATTTGTTAGTTGTAGTTGTCGTTATTGTATCGAAACACTATGTTTATCAATATCGTTTTATTGCCAATGCCACCCTCGGTTTTGTTGTTTTTATCGTTATCGTACACTGTAACGAAATTGTTATCGATATTGATATGTTTTTTGGTATCGATATTTTTATTGCTAATGGTGTCCTTTTTTTGTTTCCATGTATTATTGTTATCGATATTGATTTCCTTTCCTTTCCCTATATTACTGCCGTCGATATCCTTATTGGTATTAGTGTATATTTTCGTGCTGCGGGCTTTTCCGTTTACGCTAACAATTACAAACTCATGCACAGCCTTTTAGAATTAATTGATTTATCAATAGCGATATCGCTATAGCTACTTTTATCTATATCGTATGCATAAACGATATGAAGTTTATTGACGATATCTATAGCGGTACTGCTATCGAGATATTTATTGTTATCAATATAAATTGACTTTTTTTTTTATATTATTATTATCGGCATTGCTAGCCGCTTTCACTTATGATACTAATAAATTGAAAACGTTTTTGTTAGAACATTTTCTTAGTTTTATTTTGAATTTCTTCTTAAACTTATTGGAAAGGAAAACAGCTGAAACCACGGAGATTACTTCTTTTCAATAACTATTAGTTTTTATGTTAAAAGTATATAAAGTAAATAGATAAGAAGATCCCTTAATTTTTACTGTAATCTTTTTTTTTTTATTTAAGAATTTAAATGATATACATAATGAGCGTTTAAGAAATAAAATAATTACTGCATCAGCCAATTTTAATGAGAAATTTTAGTTGGCGAGGGTGACTGTAGCTTAATTGATCTCGAGTCCAGTGTCTATTAGGGAATATTATGAGAAAGCAACAATCGTTCAAAGAGGAAGAAGTGATAGCCACTATTTCAAAGATCGCCACATTTTCTCATCTGACTTCTTTCTTTCTAGACTTTACCAAGAATGGAATCCAGGTCCACGGATTTCCAGGTCAGCATTCAACCACTGAGCCTCCGTAACAGTGTGAAAATAACCTCAATAAATTTACACTAGTCTGTAAAATATTACGTCAAAAATAATATAATAATTTTAAATAATGATTTCTTTTTTTAAGGCTATTCCATTTATTTGTGACCAGGAAACTTTATCGGCAATCCGCAGAGTTCTACCGACTCGAAAAAATATCTCGCGATTCGTCGTAAAAGTTTTCATCTTAATTCTACGGATCACCTTTTTAATTAGCTAAAAAGTTTTCGTATTTGTTTTAAATATTTTCTATTTGATTTTATTTAAAATACAAATCCGGTCATAAAAAGAAAGGCTTCCTATTGAAAAAAATCACAGAAAAATACCCAAAAATTGTGTTCTGATTTACAGGGCATTTTAAGCGGAATTTTTTTCTCTGTACATCGATATATTTTTTGTTATTATTGTATATTATTGGCATCGTTTCCCAAACCACATTAGTCCTGTAGCCTGTTTTAATTTCATGATACCACTTATAAATTTACTTACATCCTTTGGGACTAAATTAATATTTCACTAGAATTTTGGCAGATAATTCGTTGGAATGAAAATTTTGTTTCAGAATATTTTGGTTCAGCTACAACTGAATTCTAGATATCCGTAATGTTTAATGTCCTGAATCTTCAAATCATGTTTCAGCTCTAGGCCGGTTATGGTTTTTGAAATTGAATTTCACTTAACTTATTTTTCAGCTGAGGTGCGGCAAATATTTTAAATAAAAGAAATTTTGAGCGAATTACGTATAGTAGTTTGTACTAGAAAGTAAAAGCTAGCTCAAAAGTAAAAAAGAAGCAAATGTTAATTAGAGTCATACGTATAAATATCTACACATAATAATCCAGCATATATTTTTGTACTTATACGTCATTGTTGCCTTCACAGGATACTAGTTGAAACGCCACAGATGAAATGAAAATGATAGCACCGACTAGCAACCGGAAGACAAGCGATAGCTATTGTACAAATATGCACCAATAGTTTGCGGAGTAGAAGCAGGCACAAAACGGCAAGGAACTAACAGACATGCGAGAGAAAGTTAAAAACTGCGCCACCCCTGTCTGCTCGCCATACCGACTGTCTCCACACTACCACTACTTACCCCGCTACTCTTTTAACTATTTTAGCTTGAAGCCACTCCAGCCGACAGGATATGATGTGGAAAATGCTATTTATTTAGTTGAGGTTTGCACTGCCGCTGCTGCCGCTGCTGCCACTTTGTTATTTTTTTACGCCAGCTTTACCGACTTCCGTTAGCTTCGATATTTTTCACATTTTTTAAGTTCTTGTTTTTTTTTTGAGTGATTTAGACATAGAGATTTTATTTAAACTTTAGCATCGATATGCAGACACTACTACATCTGTGTTGCAAAAAAAAGGATGGAAAAGGCTGTTAAATAAAATATGAAAAGTAATTTCTGTGGTGTATGTAAATGCTTTTTATAGTACTATATATGTATACTACTGAGATATACATTTTTTTGCCATACCCAGCGTTAGTGTATAAATTGCTTGTGTGTGTTTTGCACGCATACTTATAAAAAGGATCAAGGATAATGGGCGCACATTCACACAATGCCGCCTGCTAAAAGTTACACACATTAAAAGAAAAAAAAACAAAATCACTCATACGCACTGTGCGCCAATAGATGCATAGCTTTAGTTCTAGAAAGGAAATGAAAGGGATAGAGATGTGTGCACGCGCATGCCTTATTTTTAATATTGAAACCAATACATATTTATATAAAATATGTTAAAACAATATACACATGAAATTACCCCGCAAACATATTTGTTTGCGTAAGAATCTTAGTTTTTATTGTGGCTACTTAAATCGACGTATTATGACTATTATGGTACTAATATAAAACTAAATAGAATACAGCAAACAAAGATGTGAATTTTTAGACAGAACGATCACGCAAAAAAATGTCCAAATAATTAATACTTTCTAGCTAATTTGTGTAGGTATTAAAGGAAAAATGGGTGTTAAATATTACTTCCAAATTTCTTCAACAGATTGAGCCGTGTTATTGGAGATTATGTAGGCAATAAAACAATTCGGCTTTAAGCAAAAGTAATTTGAAAGCATTTATTTACAGAAACAATGAATCGGTCAAGTCAATATTAACGGAGAAAATAGTTTTATGTCGTGAGAATATACCGAAGTGCGATGGGAGGTTGAAAAGAAACGCTTATAAACTTTCATCACAGAACGCCTAGGATTTTAAGCATTAAATAAAGACCTAGTGAAAGTTTAATAATGCTATTTAGTTTGTGCTGCTTTTTCATTGGAATTTATAGTTACATTTCAAAACACGCTAAAAAATTTTATTTCAATTAAAAGCAACATTCTTCCAGGATTCATCGTTCACTACATGCAAAATAATTTTTCAGATAATTCGTTGGTAACTATGAGCCAACTGCCCTTTCAATCATGTTCCAAAATGCTGCTTGGGGTTATTTAGAGTACACACTGCGTGCCATCAGCTCATTTGATGTTTCCCAACTGGAAATCTTTCAATACGAGCGATTGCATTTCTTAGACTTATCAAACGAAATTGTTAAAAGGCTAAAATCAAGCTCATTTTCAAAGGTTATCTCATAAATCAAATAAGATTTCATAAGCCATAACGCATATAGTACGTTAAGTAATTACTCTGATATTGCTCTGCACTATTAAAAATTCTCTTCAGATTTTAGTGGAAGCTTTCGGTGACCACCTGGTATTATTTCACTGAAGATTCTCCAAGATACAGGGATTTCTATCCTTACCTTACCAAATTCTAAGATAATGAAATATCGCGAAATAGATAAGAGAATAATGGGGGTGGCTGAATGAACGAAATAAAATTACACAGCGGTACCTGTTACCTGGGTACTCTATTAATGGCGTAAGATAAAAGTGGATTCCAAGGTGCCTGAAACTCAATTGCGTGAAAAGATAGCGCAGTGCGGAAACCGGTTTGTTTCCAAACCAAACTTAACAAGGGATGACGAAAAGTCGTTCGTTCGGAGGAGATTGGAATAAACATTGACTTTAGTATATCAAAGTATTTCATAGTTCAATTATTTATTTATTTATTTATTAAGTCTATGGTTTACAAACCTTACAGACTAAGACGTACATAGGTTTTATTTATATTAAAAATAGTACAAACAAAGTTTTTCTTTAAAAACATTGCGATTTACTAATATATCTAAATTTATTTCTCTACATAACAAATTAAATTCCGCTAGTAGTCTGATAATTGGTTCATTTTGAGCATACCTGGATTTGCAGAAGTTAATAGCAAATAAATCATGATGTCGCAAGTTTCTAGCTGGAACATTGAATTTAATACAATGCAATAAGAACGGGCAATCAATAATCCCATTGAGAACATCTCGAATAAAAACTAAGCCAGAAATCAATCGCCTACTGGCAAGAGTATGCAGACTGATCAGTTTGCAACGCGGAACATAAGACGGAATAGGCATAGTAAACCTAATACTAAATAATGCAAATTTCAAAAACCTTTTCTGTACACGTTCAAGTCTATTGGAATGCACTACATAGAACGGATTCCAGATTATAGAAGCATATTCCAATTTGGACCTTACGAATGTACTAAACAGTAATTTTTTAGTATAAGGATCCTTAAATTCCGAACTATTTCGTCTAATGAAAGCTAGAGAGGAATATGCTTTAGGTATGATGTAATTCAGGTGATCAATAAACGTGAAATTCGAATCAAAAACTACCCCAAGGTCTTTGATTTTATAACTGGAACTGAGGACAGATCCAGAAACAGAGTACGAAGATAAGAGGGGCAATCTAATTTTGTTATAGGTGACCGAGCAGCATTTTTCAATATTAATCATTAGCATATTTCTATCACACCATTCCTGGAATTTATTAACCTGATTTTGCATTATTTCAACATCAGAGCAGCTTGTTATTTTTTTTTTAATTTTTAAATCATCGGCATAAAGTAGATGCTCACACAAAGTAAAACATTCAGAGCAGTCATTGATGAATATAACAAAAAATAGAGGACCAAGGATACTACCTTGAGGAACCCCAGAGGTAGCTCTATATGAAAATGATTTTACGCCATCAACAACAACAAAGTTAATTCTATCTATTAGATATGATTCAACCCATGACAAGAAAGTAGAATGAAAACCAAAATTTTCAAGTTTTTTAATTAATAGGTCGTGAGACACTCTATCAAATGCTTTTGACAAATGAGTATAGGCTGTCTACCTGAAAGCCATCCACAAAGGCTGAAATGCAAAAATTTGAGAAAACAGTCAGATTGGTGACCGTAGATCTGCCCGGTATAAAACCATGTTGAGCATACGAAATATAGGGTTTGATAGCAAATGATATTTTAGAGCTAATAATTTTTTCAAATAATTTAGCAATATTAGTAATTTTAGAGATAGGACGATAGTTTGAGACCAGATTCTTACTCCCACTTTTGAAGACTGGAGTAACAGAGGTCACTTTCCATTCATCCAAAAAATAACCTGACTTAAGAGACAAATTAAACAACAAAAGTAGCGGATACAATATAGATGACTTGCATTGTTTGAGAAAAAAAGCAGAAACATTATGGGCATCTAATTGCTTGGAGCAATTTAGGTCAATTATAGCTACGTAAATGTCTTCCTCAGTTAAAACTAGGGAGCCAAAATCAAGCGAAGACACTAATTTCACAACACTAGAAGTATCACTCTGAACACCATTATCAACAAAATTAGATTTAAAAAATTCAGCAAAAAGATTAGCCCTTTCATTAGCGGTGCTTGCACTCATACCATTGTAAGACACTATGGACGGAATAACTGACGAGGAACGTTTTGAATTTACAAAACTCCTTGGGATTAGATTTAATATTCATTTCAAACCCGAGTAAATAATTGCGCAATTTGAAAGAAACTCTTACAATAGAGTTAACATCAGCATCTCTTTTAGTTAGTTTAAAGCAGGCAATTCTTGATGGAACGATGTTGATAAGTTGAGAAATATAATGAATAATGTTCTCCTCTTTAACAGACGGCCTAAAAGAAGATAAGTGAAGCCATCTGTATCGCACGAACACATCCAAATCAGCATTATCATTAGTACCACTAACAACATTATATGGCTTATCAACAGTTGTTTTAAACGCAGCTCCTCTCTGTCCCTGTATACCAACGTCATTCGATGGAAAACGATCAACAGCAGAGGCAGCGGCAGCAGCAAAAGTTGGAGAGATAACACCATTAGAGTTAGCAGCATCATTATTTATAGTCATACAAGCATAACTATTAATATTATTATTAACACCCTCCAGTAGAGCAGATAGTGTATTTGCCTAGATAGATAGATAGATTCCTTAATTGAACTATGAAATACTTTGATATGCTAAAGTCAATGTTTATTCCAATCTCCTCCGTTTCGAAACTAAATCCTTTTCAATGATACATATAAGTAAAGTACCGTAGCTCTCTGCCAGAAAACGACTTATCTTCAAACCAAAGACGAAAAAAGATCAGTGTACTTTAATATTTTGTATATTTTTATTGTTTTAAAAAAATAAAATGTCAATTGGGTTAATACAGCTTCTACGGAATGTAGATTATATGCCTTAGTGGGGCATTCACTTTTGCACAGATTCATTCAAATTCACACATATGTAGGTATGTAGCTTGCTCGTAATTTGCAGTACTTTCAACAATTATTTTTGCTATTATATATTATTTTTAGGCTTTTATGAAAATTTTAATAAGCTGAAATTTTGTATATGTGTGAGTAAAGAAAGTGTTTATATGTACTATCATATAGTCGGTTAGATCCTCCTCTTGTTTTCGTAATTTTCTCATTGCCTAACAGTTTTTCGCATTCGAGACGAGTATATAGACGAAGCGCTAAATAGTAAATAATGGTAAATAAAATGAGAGAAAGCTTTGGAGCATACTTTTAGCCACTTTCACTTTTCACAGTAAAATAATGGAAATCTATAGCGCAAGCCTTTTAATTAAGCCCAATCATGAATAATATGTAGATGTATGTAGATGAAGTAATACTACTATTGTTATAGGCGGTTTTTTTTATAAAAATTAAGAATTTTTGTTTGTCTGCAATTGTGTTGAAGTCATATTAAATCACCTTAAAAGATTTTGAACTTTAAAGATAACTTAATAATTTCATCAAAGCTTTTTCTATTGATTTTTTGGTATTAATTAATATTTAGAATATATGATTAATTTGAATCTCAAGAAAACTTTCATGCAATTTAGACATCATTCCTAAAACGCCTAATTTAGGTGCTCTAAGTACACTGGGCCGTACTAAATAAAAAATGGTATATAATTGCATGTTCGTGTGCGCTTTCAAAACAAGTTTTGATGATACCGCTTTAGTAACACCTGGTAAAATACCGTTCGACATAAAATCGACCAAAGTGAGAGTTTATGGAAGAGAAAGATGGAAGAAAAAAAAGCATGCTGGAGGGGAGAGAACTATTAAAATCAATCTGCTGAAAGCGCTGGGACGACTTGTCGGAGGGCAGATGGCCACACACTTTAGTCATAGAGAGGTGTTTGCCAAGGAAATATGGGAAAATGCGTTACCAGTTAAAAAGGTTCAGTGCTTCAAAAGTTACGTTCGCCGGCTCGTACTTGATGACTCAGATATACTTGCGATGTCAAAGAAAATGTAAACCACGTTATATTAGAATGCGTTCGTTTCAATGAAGGGGGGTTAATACTCAATTCGGCAGCAGGAAAAACTCCAGAAGCTAGCACCATAACCATTGAATTGTTGCAGTCACATGCCACTTAGAATGCAGAATTTAATGGCATTAGAACATTACTGCCGAAGTTGAGATATGAGGTGTTGCCCACCGACAGCATCAGTCAGTGCGCGAAAATAATAGTTTCAATTGTCGATGCAATAAAAATCCGCGACCAAATTGTTGTAAACAAAATTTATTAATGTTCCTTTGACCGCAGGACCTAATGGTTTATTTTTTTTCAACCTTTTGAGGAAAAGTCCATGAAAATTCCGGACTTTTATTTTATTATTATTATCAGCAATAAATAGCAATAAAACTTGGCCAAATATTTTTTGAAGTCGGAATAAAAGTCCTTTTCTAATAATAAACAAGCCGCTTTTCCAAATTAAACAAATTTGCTATCAAATGAAAGAGGACTGATATATCTAAACGGGGAATGTCCCTATGGAAAAATATTTCAATTAAAAATGTTATTTGATTGCCTTTTCACAAAGCTTGGGTCTGTGCGTATCATAAGCCACAAAATTCAATATAATATAGTTGGCCACTTATGTTTATTATATATATTAATTTATTTTTTATAAAAATATAACTCGTTGTTTGACATAAACTATATAAATAAAAGTTTTAAAATTTTTACGAAATTCACAAAAAAATCATAAAATTAAAAAAAAGTTCATACAATTTTCAAACATTTTAATAAGAAATTTTAATTTTTTTTTAATATGCCCTTTAATAGCCCATTCAATTCTATTATAATAAGTAACTGAAAATTCTGGTTAATTTGTGACAATTTTTTTGTTATTTCAGTCTGGACTAAAAAAATTAAAGTACGGATTGACCGATTATTTTGTTTCAAATAAAATAAAAGTCAAAAGTAATTGATTTCCAGTGACTATTTTAAAAGTTACAAAGTGGCCGATAGGCTGAGAAGCCCGTCCTTTCCGACTGCCTCGAAAAATGGGGTTTTGCCATACGTCCAACGGTAGAAAGAGGCCGATCTGAAGGACAGATTATGATGCAAGTTTCTTCGAGCTGCATCAGAACTGTAAGGAACCCAGAGCTAATAGTTCAAACCAGCACCGAACTGCTGCTTAAAGGGTAGAAGGCTTAGTTTGGGTTAAAGTCCGAAATCGGTGGCTTTGGTGGGATTCGTTTTCGGCGATTTCTCCTCGGGGGGAAAAGAATTTCAAAAATACCTTTATACGTGTACATACGCTCATTGAGATTTTCTAAACCTGAACTCTTTCGTTGCTAATGGTCGATTACAAAAATTTATTACAATTTTTATATACATATGATATGTTTGATCGTGGTATTGCCGAGTGACGGATGGAGGCTGGGCAAATGGTGTATTTGATTTTTAAGGACCTTCCTAATGCGCATACCTACATAAGTGGGTAAAACGACTACTTCTATTTCTATTGCAACAAAGCAACCCAAAAGCAGAGTGTCAACAGCAACAAATCCAATGAACTTCCTCGCTGATGACAGCCGTTGCCCCAACAAAATACACCCACACACACACAGATCGTTTATGAAGTAGAAGTAAGTAAAGTGTAGTAAATGCTGTCTGACATTATTGTTGCTATTTTCGTGGTAGTTAACCGTCGCGCTGCTGGTGTCACTGCTGTCTCCCAGTTAAAAGCTGCTACTCAAATTGGCGGCTGGCTGTTGGCGCTTATGTGGCGCGTATTGACGGTTCTAGCAATGGCGGGGGGCTGACTGTTTGTGCTTCTTTTTCTTGGTGTTTTTGTTGTTGTTTGGGGCTCATGTTCAAATTCGTGTTGAAGTTTTGGATGTTTGGATTTTACATGTTGCTATTGTTGTAGAGCCACTAGCTAGAAATCGGTGTAAATGTTGATGTTAATGCTCTGCTCGCCGGCTGACAATATGTGGCTGGCGCCAGTTTTTGCACTTAATTGAGAACTTCATAATTTTCGCCAACGGGAAAGCAGCCAAGGTGAGAAGGTAGAGCATATATTTAGTAGATATTACATACTTGCAATGCATTTGCTTTTATATGGCATAAAATGCATAGCGCAGACGTTTCACAGACTAATACTTACATAGGAGAGGGGTGCAACTCTAGCGAAGTGTCCTTTATTACTTCTCATATGAGCTGATAGTTTGCAGTGAAAGTTCATACATATTTAGATATTGTGCATGCTTGTCTCCCTTCTACACATTTTACAGCATGTCTGTATATTTGCTTTTCTAAAATGCTATTGCACAAGTGAATGCGCATTTAATTTAGTGCAAAACTGCAAATGCCACCAGCCAGCAGCCAATGTGTGGAGACGTCGGCTACGGCGGCGGTTAATGTTCCGTCTGCAACCACAGATGGTAGAAATGAAAGTGGTGGATGGAAATGCAAACTTGCATACTGAAACATAGATGCATCACCTGCGTAGCTAATGTGTACCTATATTTGCAGGCATAAGTGGATTATCGCAGAATTCATATCTGTATGCAGGGAGGTACAAAGCACGTTGTAAGCTGGCAGATATTTATTCTTATAATAAAGCTAGATAAATTTACATTTTTCTAAATGATACTCAATACGAATTTATGTAGGTCTATGCATACACAGTGAAACCTCTACTTGCGGACACCTACATTCCGCGGACACCTCTCTTAATCGGATACAAATTCCGGAACCAAGTTGTACGTTGCTTTTCAGAACAAATTCCACTCTAATAACCGAACCCTCCAATGATCAGATGTGGACACTTGTTTTTACTATTTTTTAATTTCAATACCTCTCGTAAACGAACGCGGACCTCCTGGCAATAGACAAAAATAACTAAATTACAGAACAGAAGTGCAAAGAAAACAATAAAAAACCTCTGATAAGTAGACGCGAAATTCTTATTTGGGGAGAACGACGATCAATAATTAAAATAGAAGTAGAATAACTAAACTGAACACCCGAACGAGCGTGAACATCTTAACATGTAACGGGATCTATGTGTAACAATTGGTAACTTTTAGCATAAAAAGATCAGAAATTATGAATTATTTGATTTGCATTTGGCCAACGTTTACTTCGTGTTAATTAACTCAAACTTGACAACATGTCATATAAAAAGAAATTACTTTCTCTTAACGAAAAACTCGAAATTTTAAATGTGATGGTTAAAGAAAATATATCTGTTCGTGCTCTGGGAAAAAGGTTAGTACTTTATAATAGCACAGATTTATTTATTGGCTTTAAATGATTCAGTATTGGAAAATCGCAGGTTCGCTCCCATAAAGCGGACAAAAATAATTGTGAACAGTCAGTGTCCGGTTGTGGAAGAATTCACCCTGCATAATTTATGTATGTGATAATTAGTTGAAGTTTCTGTCAAAGATTCTGTAATGAATAGTTTGTTTAATTTAGTATGGTTATTCCATATTGCGGTTGTTTTTAGAAACACTCTTAGGCTCAATACCCATTACGCATGGGAAGGCAGCAATTTCCAACCCCCCTAAAGCTGCTTTGAAATTTAGAGGCATTTGAGGAGAGCTCTAATTTTCTCACATCCAAGCTATCAAATAATTGTTTACCGGAAGAAGAGAATCTTCGTCTGAGTAGAACGGCGCACTGACACCGAGAAGGTGCAAACTCATTGCCGCTTCTTCTTTGCCTTGACAAGTTCTCAGGCATAGTTGCACACTACAATTAAGAAATAGGGTTAGATGGAGAGATTCATGCACTTCTTGGGAGGATCGACGAAATCTTTCTACACTGGCGCTCCAAGACACAAACTGGGATTGGAGCTGTTTGGCAGCTGGGTGGCGCTTTCAGATGCAAGTCTGCCTTAGGTAAAATGGTAACAGTTTTCTAATTGGAGATATTAGCTATACTTAAGGTGCATACTAAAAAGAGCGGGCAGGGTGGTGGCGAAACTCCTTCTTACTTCAATTCTATTCCATTCCTTCTACTCATACAACTTAGTGGAGAAAAGTCGATTACAATTACAGGTCTTTATTTTCAGTGAAAATAATTTCCCTTACCATGAAATGCTTTTAGTGGTAGGGGAATAAGAAAGCGTGGCGATTTTCAATATTAGTGGTACTTGAAATTTAGTGTACTACGCTCATGCCTGACTATAATAAAATAATATCAACTCATATCGTCTTTGTTGCCTACGAGATGAGTTTGCTGCGGAAGCAACACAGAAAGTGGGTTTGTATAACAAATCCGGTCGTTTCTTCACTGCCAGTTGTCCAATCACCATTCTCCCTGATGAGACAGCTGAGTTTGTTGGAACTAATTGATAATATTTTCACCATTTAACAAATAGTCAAGTCCCTGTAACTAATGTGTCAATAGGCTCTCAGAAACCAATCTCCGCTTCTCACTCGAACAAAATTTTTCGCTAGTCTACGATATATCTTAAAGGAACGCAATCGATTTTCCATCCGACCTGTTTAATAGTTAAAGTTAGTAACCAAGCTTTTCTTAAATATTTATTAAAAGCACTCTTTATTTTAAAGGATGGTTAAAAATAAATACATATTTTGAGAAAAAGGGGAAATCATCGATATTTCCTTAGAAATTTGATATATGGAGGTCATCCCGAAACCAGAGAAAATTAAATCATACAAATGAAAAGGAATCAATGAGAATTTTCATTTACCTTTTGTTTGGGAAAGTAACTTCCGCAATTGATATCTTTCTACAGCTTGAGACAAATCCAAAGTTTTATCTTCACCAATAACAAACCATAAGCCGAGTGGACAAAGAGACAGTTATACTATGCGAACAATTTATTAATAAAACAGGTTAAAGCTTAAAAGCTGATCAAATAGCTTGCCGCAAAATTAATGAAAGATCTATCTAAAATGATGTTGAAAAAATTGTATATATATTAAATATTACTGTTCTGAATTTTGGTGCTATTTTTTTTTATCCTATTCGTTAGTTCCATTGTTATTCATCCTTATGTTTGACACAGTCGTTGAATAAATTAAAGAGGATTGCGTTTCACTCGATCACTGGATCTATCGAACAACAGCAGTGATGTAGTCACTTTTAGAAATCACTCCTCTCCATATACAGGCAAACCCAGCGTCGATAGAGGCAATTGCGATTATCAGATAGTATAATCCAAGAAGCTACTAACCTAACACGTATTCTGAGGAGAATTCACGCGCCGGAAAAGTGTAGAAGCTCCGACTCAGGCTCTTACGAAATTTGAACAGGCGGAATCACCGAAAGAGCTGGCATAATGTAGCTCCAATCCTAGTAAACAGATATGTATGTACATTGGCAAACAGTTCCTAACCAGATGAGGAGGCGGGTACAGGCACAATAATATTTGGAACTGGTACTAAGCTATCTATAGTGATGCTCATTTAGTCTGCGGAGTTTAAGGCTGAGCAGCATAAACCTTGAGGAAGTTATTAAGGGTAATTTGTTTTTCTTTATTTTCAGATAACCCTATCGAATCGAAACTTTTCTTCCCAGCTGGTGAAAAAGTACTACGGCACTATTCAGATAATGAGAAAGACAACACTGTACCGATCTGTTGGGTACGTGGTCTATGTGGAATTGCAAGGAACGAGATCGCAGATGTGCTGAAAAGTACCTGAACCTTTCTGTGATGTTACAGGACTGGGTGCGTTCAGTGCGAAATTAGTACTGAGGGCCGAAGGGTGGGCTTAAGTTGCTAAGCTTTTCGGAATCCCCTTTTGTAAAGGCGACGTAAATCAACTGACTAGGCTCGACCTAATCAACACAGAATTCGGAAAGCTGCCAGTGATTTGGTAAACCTTACTACTTACAACTTCCTAGCAAATATACCTAATGGATGATAATGTGATGTGCTCTTATCATAATATTCGAAGTAGTGTTTTACGTAAAGATATGTACATACATATGTATTTTCAAAAATCTCGGTAAACCTTTAAGCTGAGGAACGAACTTAAAATAACTTGTCACAAATGTATAGCTTAAGATTACAATACATGCATGCCAATATGATCACGTAAAAAACATTAAGATATACAATAAAAATCACATTTACGTGGTTATTTTTTATATATTTTGATGCCCCTTCACCTACCCCATAAAATTTAATCCAGTGTATTTTAATGAGGCTTGCAGTATACTATATATTTGCTATACTGCTCTAATTTCAAATGCATTAAGCTGTCGCTTCGCATTCGCATTCGCATACAAAATGAAAATTTATTTATACACAAAACATGCATTCTAAAATGCATACACATTTTAAACAACATATTTTCATAGCTCGCACACCACATTTATTGAAGGGATGCAACAGTATTGATAAACATATGCGAATATATGTAAGTGTTTTACATACATACATACATAAATAAATAAATACTCGCACAAATGTTGGCAACCACTTTGCCGCAATCCATTACTTTGCCTGGCCTCCTTCTTTCACTCCATTAAGTTACGCATTTGTATTACCATGAAAATGCTGCTCGTTTACTTGCCACAAATTGTAAATATAATATTGTATTTTATGCAAATTGTCAGCAACTCCGCATGTGCACTCGTTATGAGTACAAGTTATGCTAAGTATTAGTTGTCATTTGTAGTAATTGCAATTATTATCACTTGTGTACTGAATTGCAATACTCTATTTCGAAATTATATGAAATTTTAACTATTAGTTAAAAGGACCAATTTTCAATTGCGTATGCTGCATGTAAAATATTTTCTACGGAACTTAAAAGGGGAACAGGAAATAAGCTGAGTAGTATATTGAGCTTTATATTTATAGGTAATAATATGAACAGCTGCGCCAATAGTTTCAACGCTTAGTTAGTTGATTGCCTGTAGCCGGGTTTGCATGCATCACAAATACACACACATACATATATTATGTATACATGTGTGAGTAGGAACGCTATAACTACAATATACACTGAACGTGCCCATAGTGATAACTGCCAAATGGCCAATTCAGACGCGCTTTAGAGCAATGAACAAGTGAGCAACGTTTGGATTGCCATAGCTTGTGTTGGAGTATCGCATATTCACGCCCAACCCCACATGACACATACATAACTAGACATACACTGGCGCATATTCTGAGGTTTACATGAGTATTTCAAAATTCACTGAATTTCTATACAAGTTTTAACTTGCGCCATGACTATTGCCCTTTCCTTTATTCCTCGCATGACTAAAATACCGCTGGGACGCATTTTCGTACTGCTCGCTGACCACGATTGAACCGGGCCAGCTAAAATATTGTTCAAATAAAAATGGCTAGTGAAAGAAATTGTCTAGTCAATTGTTGGTGATAGTTTTTTGCGCATTCAATGCCACAAAGTGACTCACTAACTGAATGACTGACCGGTGGGCTGGTTGGCTGGTTGGCTGCAGTCTGAGCGTAGTGGCACTGCTTGCGGCGCTCGCTGCGTTCAACGCACTTCAAAATCGGATTTGTTGCTATTTCTTTACTACAATCAAAAAATGCAATACAATATACTTATAACGAGAATTGTTAAAAAATGGTAATACATTTTATTACTAAGCCTTCACTAAACTTCTGTGTCGAATATTTGTCGTTTTCTGTGCCACATGTGATTGTCCTCCTAGTCGTCGAAAATTGAGTTTTAAATTGAATAAGATCGATTGGCAGCTCTGAACAAAATACTCAATTGCAGCTTACTACGATTACCAACAATCAAATAAACCTATTTTTGTCTCACAAACATTTCTCAGTAAATTATTGGAACTATCGCTTAATAGGTGAGCAAAAGCCAACCAAGTGCGCTACACCTTTACGTTTTCATTGAGCAGGAGGTCTGTCTCAGAGCTTTGTTCGAACATATAACACAAAGCTTTGAGCTTTCGGGCTCATATGCGGACAATCAAGCCTTTACTTGATACACCGCCATCCAGTGCTTAGACACCTCTGCAATCCGTCTGAAGTGGACTGTTCTTGCTCTTAATTGGCACTATAATCGCCTAGGTGATTTTGGTCGATTTCAATTTGACGGGCCAGTCGCGCTCATCTTCTTTTTCTGCCACCTATAGCGAGTACCACCTTGAATAGCCCCAAAGCTGGAGATTTCCTTCCATACGTACAACATTACCTTTTCGAACTTCGTCGATGTCGGGTGACGAGAACTTAATGCCGTTATCAGCGATTTGGGGTTCGGGATCTTCATCTTCTCTGGCTATGCTTTCGCTGTCACCATTTAGCAAAGTAGAGAGGTGTTCCGTCCACAATTTTAGTGTGCTTCAGTCCTCAGGTCGCCGTGCATCTTCTTGCAGGAGTTTGCCCCGATCTTAAAGCCTTCCGTAAGTCTCCGCACTTTCTGATACAATTTTCGGGCGCTTTCCCTGCCGCCTAGAATCTCAAGCTATTTGCACTCACGTATTTCGGTCTCCCTATTATTTCTGTGAACATTACGTCCTCTTTCCTTTCTCAACTCTCGGTAGAGGCACAATCAGCGAGATGTAGAGGAATCTCGCTTTGATGCGAATGTGGTGAGACGCTCGTCCACCGGATTGAACGACAGCATTTAGCGACCAAGTCTCTCTCCCACCACAATTCCTACACCGAATTTGCGCTCTTTTACATGACATGTCCAATGGCTTTCCAGCCTTGTTTCGTTCATTTCATTTCTTGGATGGCGGTGATGTCAGCCCTCAGTCATAGTCCTTAAAACATTGCGAGTGGTCGTCACCAAAAAGGGAGATCTCGCCCGAGATCTGTTGAAATTTTTCACCGGAATTTGGCGGGTCTCAAACGCAGCGCACAATTAGATACTGGCGTTTTTTGTTTTTGAGACACATTTATATAGCAAGCCGCTTGCTCCAAGACAGACGCCGGTGTGCAGCCGCACTTACTGCTAAACAGACGCTGCTGACTTCAGTGGCCCCTTAAACCGAGTATGTCGGAGTGGTCCGACTAAAGCTCCCTCTCCAAAGAGCTGCAAGTTTAGTACACTGACAGATAGGATGATTGAACTTAGTTACTAATATTTGGAACTACATAGGTTCCAGAAAATCATGTTAAGAAGCAATAAAAACACGGGGCAAAATAAATTACCGAGCAATAACTACAGCAAAGGTGGGTTTCTAATTTAAGCATTTTTAAAAAAATGAGGCTACAGTGCCCGACATAACGACAGCACAATCCCATATTCACAAGTTTTGACTATTTGGTTTTCTTTATTTTTTTTAATTATTTTTTTTAGCATATATTTCATTCTGCAACAAATTCCGAGCTTAGAATTTTTAGAAAAAATTATTAAGCAGTTTTACAGTTTATTTAGATTTAATGCAAGTTTAAAGTAATAACAAACTACTGCTGGTTTTTTAAAGATATTTGAAATTTCTGACGTAGTTGCGCGGCTTGTTTAATATGCGATATGTGGACGGATTTGCAGAAGAGCACCGAAAATAAATTTGACACAAATCAAAGTTAATTTGTAGCTACTTGAAGCTTGGGCTTTTGTATTTTAAGACTGAACGGACTATAAATGTACGTACCCAATTATTTTCTAAACATTTTTATTAAAAATATTAACATCTTGTCTACAGTTTGTTGAATTTTCCGCCATTTCAACAACGTGTGATTTAACCAGGTTTTCTTGTAGAATTACCAGCAGGGTCGATTTCATCGACAGAATCCACCAGATTTTGTAGTAGCTCACGAAATCGCAGACTCAAACCGAAACATAAATATTCCAAAAATTTTCCAGTATAATGGTCCGAGTTTAGAAAGAAAAGAGATTTTGAATCAGGTCTGTGGGGAATTTTTTTCGAAACTCCTAGAACTTCTCAAACTTCAATTCGAGCTAAAAGTCAGAAAAATCCAATCAGTGCAACTTTGAAATTCTAGCTATAGTTGTAGCATTTCATAGTGTCGTTAGGTTTATGCCATTTCCTCCATATTTTAAACTTAAGTTTAATAAACGATAATATTAATTTGTGAGCTCAAGGCCAGTGTATAAGGAAAAGTATATTGGAACAAGTAAAAACAGCGCTGTCTTCGGCTATGCCGAAGGCTTCATACCTTTCATGAATGGAAGAATAGTAAAAAACGTGTTATTGTATTACAATTTCGTATTACCTATAGTTAAAGCGAAAATTTCCTTCAAATCAATAAAAATAATTCTAGTAAAGGCATTGTTATAAATTATTTAATGCTTTTCCTTATGTAATTAAAAAGAACTATGTTTTAAGAAGGGAATGGTTTTTGAATATTTTTAATATCGTATCGACGCTTGATATTCAACATTTAAAAAATACAAATAATTAAGTATTAATATGTAAGACCTACATATGTCGGTCTTTGAAAACAGTTATCAGATCCGTAAATAGTTCCCAAACGTTTAACGCTATGATTCATGTGATATTGCGCTGAGCTTATTACTTTTCGCAATAAATATTTGTCCTGAATTTATCTTGCCGATTTACACCGTGAACTCCGATCTTGATGAATACTAATATATATGTAGCTAATAATGGTTGATGTTTGTGCAAAATTTCAAGCCTTTAGCTGTTTAAATGGAGGAGTTATGGTGCAAAATGCAATATCTGAACAATCGGTTGTATGGGAGCTATATGTTATATTTCTCCGCTCTTCATGATTTTCTATACTGATACGTAGCTAATAATGGCTGATATTTCTGCAAAATTTCAAGCCTTTAGCTGTTTAAATGGAGGAGTTATGGTGCAAAATGCAATATCTGAACAATCGGTTGTATGGGAGCTATATGTTATATTTCTCCGCTCTTCATGATTTTCAATACTGATACGTAGCTAATAATGGCTGATATTTCTGCAAAATTTCAAGCCTTTAGCTGTTTAAATGGAGGAGTTATGGTGCAAAATGCAATATCTGAACAATCGGTTGTATGGGAGCTATATGTTATATTTCTCCGATCTTCATGATTTTCAATACTGATACGTAGCTAATAATGGCTGATATTTCTGCAAAATTTCAAGCCTTTAGCTGTTTAAATGGAGGAGTTATGGTGCAAAATGCAATATCTGAATAATCGGTTGTATTATATGTTATAGTCACCCGATCTGGCCGATTCCGACAAATGTTTAATCATTTGTACAACGACACCTGCTCACCAAATTTCATCAAAATAGCTCTAAAATTGAGGGACTAGTTTGCGTTCAAACAGACGGACAGACGGACAGACGGACAGACGGACAGACAGACGGACATGGCTAAATCGACTCAGCTCATCGTCCTGATCATTTAGGTATACTTTTTGATGGGTCTATCTCTTCTCCTTCTGGCACTTACAATCATCGGACCAAACTTAATATACCATTTCATTCTCATGAAAGGTATAAAAAAGACAACAACAGTCAGGAGTGGTAGAAATTATAGCTATTTCGGAGATCACCACATCTCCTCATCAGAGGAGAAAACAGTTATCAGATCCGTAAATAGTTCCCAAACGTTTAACGCTATGATTCATGTGATATTGCGCTGAGCTTATTACTTTTCGCAATAAATATTTGTCCTGAATTTATCTTGCCGATTTACACCGTGAACTCCGATCTTGATGAATACTAATATATATGTAGCTAATAATGGTTGATGTTTGTGCAAAATTTCAAGCCTTTAGCTGTTTAAATGGAGGAGTTATGGTGCAAAATGCAATATCTGAACAATCGGTTGTATGGGAGCTATATGTTATATTTCTCCGCTCTTCATGATTTTCTATACTGATACGTAGCTAATAATGGCTGATATTTCTGCAAAATTTCAAGCCTTTAGCTGTTTAAATGGAGGAGTTATGGTGCAAAATGCAATATCTGAACAATCGGTTGTATGGGAGCTATATGTTATATTTCTCCGCTCTTCATGATTTTCAATACTGATACGTAGCTAATAATGGCTGATATTTCTGCAAAATTTCAAGCCTTTAGCTGTTTAAATGGAGGAGTTATGGTGCAAAATGCAATATCTGAACAATCGGTTGTATGGGAGCTATATGTTATATTTCTCCGATCTTCATGATTTTCAATACTGATACGTAGCTAATAATGGCTGATATTTCTGCAAAATTTCAAGCCTTTAGCTGTTTAAATGGAGGAGTTATGGTGCAAAATGCAATATCTGAATAATCGGTTGTATTATATGTTATAGTCACCCGATCTGGCCGATTCCGACAAATGTTTAATCATTTGTACAACGACACCTGCTCACCAAATTTCATCAAAATAGCTCTAAAATTGAGGGACTAGTTTGCGTTCAAACAGACGGACAGACGGACAGACGGACAGACGGACAGACAGACGGACATGGCTAAATCGACTCAGCTCATCGTCCTGATCATTTAGGTATACTTTTTGATGGGTCTATCTCTTCTCCTTCTGGCACTTACAATCATCGGACCAAACTTAATATACCATTTCATTCTCATGAAAGGTATAAAAAAGACAACAACAGTCAGGAGTGGTAGAAATTATAGCTATTTCGGAGATCACCACATCTCCTCATCAGATTTCTTTCATGACTCCACCGGTATTCGAACCAACAACCTACGACTTGCTAGGCAAGTGCGTAGCCAATGGACCAAAGCCGGCATGTAAGCTGCTGTTGCTTTTTACCACTTTTCCTTATGTCCTACAAACACAATTCAAGTACGACAGTCTGTCGCTATTAAGTGAATGTGTGGTTTTTAATTTTTGTTGTGTAACACAAATTCTATTTTTAGAATATTGTTAGAATTGTTGTTACGTTTTGGGCGTGCTCGTCCGTTTCAAATATTCATATATTCTATGATTTTTCGGCCTGTTTTTTATTAAACGATAATATTAAGTTTAATAGCTACATATGTTTGTATAATTTGCTATAAACTACCTTAAGGTAAGAATTTTTCGACCAAAATGATTGGAATTTCAAACTAGAGAATTACTTTTCTCACTATAAAAGACACCTCTCTTTTGACAACTAGCTTCATATTTATTTTATTTTCGGTATTGCGAATTCTCTTACAAACTCCTGAGCTCTTTTATTCATTCATTCACTCTATAATGAAACATTTCTTTCCAGATACTGCACTTAATTACTTTTCACGCTTCTCGAATCCTTTGACGCGGTGTTACTCAAAGCATTAATCAAACGACGACCACAATTTCTATTTTGGGCAATCTTTGAATAGTGTTGCCATTTTGCCACACCACACAACAAACCATTTGATGGACTTTTTCTCTTTTCCCACCTAAAAATCACCACTCAAAGGCAAAATAAATTTAATATGCACAAAAACTATTGGCGCAGTTTAATTGCCTGACTGACTGAGGAGTTAACCGATTGATAGAGAAATAGAGAGAATGATTGAGTGCATTTGTTGGTGGATTCACTCGGTTGCATGTTTGTAACTAAATTTGAGTGAGGCACTGAGTGATTGCATCAGTGCAGGCGTGACTGATTGTTTATTTGACTAGTCAGATGATTGATCGACTGTTCGATTGATTGAATAGATTTCAAACTATCATTGGTGCAGTGTGGGTGAGTTGTAAGCTTTGGGTAATACTGAAAAGGAGTCTAGTGGAAGGCATACAAAAGGTGAAGCGGCGCATTTTTGAGAAGATACATATATATGTATATATAGTAGAGCAATGAAACTGTGTTGGCTTGTTGGCTAGTTGGTTGAGTTAGTTTAATTGGTTGCATTCTGCAATTGCTGTAAACTTACTGAACGTTTAGATTTAGTTTTAGTTGACAGTTGGCCACTAAGCAATTGGATTAATTGTAACTTTGTATGCGATTCGTCCTTGTGATGAACGTACAGCGCCTTTTTCTTTTGGCATGTAAATGCATTTGACTGTTTTTAAATCCTTTGAGGTATTTATACTTTTTTATAAACTCGGCACAAATTTAATTTAACAAATTTCAATTTGATTACTTTCGAGAGACAAAAAATGAGCAGCTCTATGTGCGAATATTCGTACAAAAAGGTGGCAACAAAATGTCTTAGATAAACAGCTAAATAGATATATTTTTACTTGACTACTCTGATTGCAGAACCATTTGTGAATTTCGATCAAAAGCATTGGGTAACTTGACGTGACCTAACATATCAATTATGATAACAGAAAATTTTGTATTCCGTTTCACTCCTCAAATATATTTTCTTCCAATATCATCCACGTTACCGAGAGGGAAATCTCAGAATGAAAACAGTTAAATTAAATACCCACACGACTTTTTACTTACTCAGCGCATAGGATAGGTCCTGTTTTGGAATTTGCCCGTTAAAATAGGCCCTTGTTAGCCAATCGAGCGTCTTATTTAAGCCACCCCATGCCAAAGGGCATAAAGAGCTCGTATGGTTAATGAGTTAAAGGCACATCTACATCCTATGGTATTTTGACGCTGATCTAACAGTTATTATTCTTTGGTTTCATTTAAGTTTCGGACTTTTGAATAATTATTTTCTGTATGCAATTTAAGCAGATTACGACTTAGTGGTGAATTTATCCAAGTTTCCTCTGAATATCTGACGAATATCCATTTGGGCGTAAGAAGGCGAACGCGCGTCACACTTCGGTTTAAAATCCCACCAGGGTCTGCAGCGTCTTTTCTCTAGTAGATGAAAAACTCGAAACTAAATCGATCATTTTGCGATAGACAGAAGGCATGTTTCAAGTTTATTATTGTATTAGACGCATCTGAACGCCGAGAACTGAACAACGGTTCGGATCGTTGTCTTATTGCACCCAGGCTGTACTTTCTCACTGAGAACAGTTTCCAATAGAAAACGAGATTTGCGATTGATTTTCAGCAGTATAATGAGAAATGCCGAACCGCTATGGAAAGAAAAGAATCTTGCTACCGGGGCTGCATGGAAGTTTTTTTGTTCCCTGACACATTTACCTAATTAGTTTTCGCAATCATACTTTATTTCTTTTTTCTTCAATTTTTATTCATTTCCGGTCAAATATTCGTAAATTTTATGCTCGTATTTAGCTCCCTATGCTTAGTCTTTCTTGACCTAAATGTGTATATTTTCTACAACTTAAACCAAATAACTTTTAAAAAACTAAATAAGGTTAAAGATTTCAAATTCATTGATATGGCAAAAACTAGTTTTACTTAGGTATTATTATTGAAGTCGTAAATATCGGCAATGTTTACTAGTTTTAACAAATCATTCGACAACAAAAAATCAAGACAGTATTTGCAGAAGGAATGCAACTTTTGCAAGTTTTAAAACGAAATAAAATCATAAAAGTTATAGAAAATAGCATGAGTTATCATATCGTCGTTTTTTATTCACAATTTGTACGATAAACAACTAGCGATATGTATACATAAACTATCGAATGCAACTGAAAATTTCTGGATCTAAGTTCAACTTTTTGGGGTTAAATGGAAAAATAAAGAGCTAAACCTAGCTGCTAGTGGTTGATGTCCAAAGTGCACTTAAATTGTGGAGGTAGCATTTCGCTACTTTGCGAAATGGTGATAACTAAGTCGCCACTGAGGAAGGTTAGGATCCCGACCACCAAATCATTATGACGGAATTCATATTCCATAGCCCGACCTCTGCCAAGTTCGAACAGTTAGCAATAACGCGGATACAGAAAAACAAAGCCGCGGGCGTCGACGGATTACCAGCTGAGCTACTTAAGAATGGTGGTGAGATGCATGTCCCACCTCTTTTTCCAAATGTGGTTAGACGAATGCATGCCAACTGATTGGAGTTTAAATATGCTCTGTCCAATAAGTTAGGAAGGTAATCCTGCAAACTCCGCAGTAGTCCAATCAGTCCTCTAAACATTTCTTATACGATGCTGTCGAGCGCATTGTGCGAAAGACGGCCAACCGCCAACGAACTGCTTGAACTTTATGAGGCTGGTCCACCATTCACCAGTTGACGATACGCCAAATCTTGTAAAACACACAAGAGAAGATAATCGACACAATCCATCAATTTACCATCACTTTATCGACTTTAAATGTACTTTCAAGTTGGTAAAGATAATTCGAGCTGCATAATTAAAATGTACGAAATTGCCGGTGTGTGCTATTAATTCTGTATTTTCCGAACTGGATAAATAAGCGGGTATTCCCACATGGAGGGATGCATTGGAAAGATTTGTGTTTTCCGTAGTAATACCAAAAAAATATTGAATGACAAATTTGTTTGTAAATTAGGAAAACTCTGGATATAATAATCAGGGTTGGGCATTTTTGCCCTACCACTAAAATGCACTACCACTGTCTATTCAGTGGTAGTTAAACAGCAAAATCCATTACCACTAAAAATTTAGTGTTAGTGAAAAAAAAATGCACTATCACTAAACCTTTAGTGAAATATGAGCTTTAAGTAAATACATTTGAATTTATATTTTATGGCCGATATTAGTTATCAACTAGTTTTTCAAAATAGTGGAGAAGGTATTTTTTAAGTTCAATACTTACAACTAGAGAACGACCGAACTTCGGCTTCGGCTATGTTCGGCCACCAAAGTTCGTTTCGGTTTCGGTTCGGCTTCTGCCAAAAAAAACCGAACATTTGTCAATTTTTATTAATTTAAAAATTGTACAAAATTTTAGTTTTAATATATGAAGGAAAAAAAGCGTTTTTTGGATACACCTGCCACTGGCTAGAGGCTGATACCTTAGAAAGAAAATCTGCAGCGTTAGCATGCCGCAGGTTTAAAGGTAAACATTCTTTTGATCGAATAACAGATATTATTCACGAAATCAATAGCCAATACAATATACCAGTCGGAAAAATACTACATACCATAACCGACAATGGATCAAATTTCGTCAAGGCGTTTAGAGAATTTGGAGTTATTCTCAGTAAGTAACATCTTGTAAAACAGTTAAGTGCTAATAAATTATTTTAGAGAAAAAAGGTGAAAATGAGAGCGGCAATGATGATAGCTCCGACAATGATAACCAGTCAGAATGCTCCATCCCTGAGTTCCACTATTATACGCCCATTTTGTCAAAGCATTTTCGATGTGCTAGCCATACACTCAACCTTTTGGCCACTGTTGATTTTATAAAACTATTAGATGGCTCAACAAATCAGGCAGTTCGTAACATTCATAAAGCTACTTTAAACAGGTTAGTGTCTATCAAAATAAAAATGCGACGTTTAGCTTCCGAAAACTTAAAATTTCGTACGGAAATTAATATTCAAATGCAATCAAAGTTACTGGAAAGGTTTGAAAAATATTTTCGTCTGCACTCTGACTCTTGGGATGCAGTTATTGTAGCAATCATCATTCCCGATAACAAATTAAAATTTTGCAAAGTCTTGTTGGAAAGTGCTGAAGAGTCCACAGGTATTCGATTTAAAGAAACCAACCTGCGAAATTTTTGTAAGTAACTTCCTTTTTCAAAAGAAAATCAATGTATACAAGTATACTCCCACGGCGGAGCTGTTGTAACCGAAGTAATTTTGTACTTGAATGACGCTGATAGGAGCATTGATGCTTTGCACCGCTTTCCTATTATAAAAAAAATGTTTTTAAAATACAACACACCTCTTCCTTCCTCTGCGCCAGTGGAAATACTTTTTTCCTTTGCAGGAATTGTCAATCGATCGACAAGGCAAAATCTCATTGACCGTAATTTTGAAATGTTGGTATTAAAAAAAGCAAATAAAAAATGAATTATGTTTTCCTAATTTTGGTGCGGCATAATTAGAAGTCTCTACTCAAATATATGGTTTATTTTTTTTAATAAATACATTTCCTCATACCGCTTCAGCTTATATGTACATATACATACATATTCTTATTTTTATTCTTCAAGAAACAGTGTTATGTTACTGAAAAATGTTAATTATCACTAAAGGTTTTCACTATCACTAAAGGTTTAGTGATTAAAAGACAATAAAATACAATTCTGCGTTACCTTTGCAAAATACATTAAAATGCGACCCTAACGAAGAGTGATCGGCAACCCGAAAAAGACGAACGAGAAGAAAGCAGTTGGTAGAATTATTCGGCGTGAAGCGAAGCAACAGTTTAATTAATTAATTTTCATATTCCTTTAAATACATATAAATTTCTTTTGTTACAATTACATAAGCGACATTAAAATGAATTCAAGAATGTTAGCATTGAAAGAGGTGTTGTCTTAATTTTCTAAAACGTCCTCTTTTAGTTCAGAAGTGAGACGAAACTCACGCGCATGAACAGTGAAAGTTGTGAACAATGAAAACTGATATTTTGTCGTATACAAACGTGAATGTGGCAAAGAGCAGAATAATTAAAGCACTGCGTCGGTGCTTATGTTGAATTGTGAAATTTCGTAGCAAGCAGGCGAGCGTACGAATGGACGAGCGTTTGAAAGCTTCGAAAAAGTAAGCAAAGAAAATACACTGGCTGTAGCAATTGAAGTGTGTGTTGTTGTTGTTATCGGGTGCACGTACGAATGGACGAGCATTCGAGAGAAGCGAGACAGGACAAACACAAAGCGACTGTTGCGTTTGAAAGTGTACTGTTGTTGTAAAGAAACAATCGGACGAATGGACGATCGTGTGGCATCAATAAGTAAACACACATACAAACGAACGAGCGTATGTATGTAAGAGAGAGAGAAGAATAAACAAGCGAAATATAGTGACAGTTGCAATTCAAATGTAAGTTGTGAACGAAATCGGCGTACGAATGGACGATCGGTTGATAAAAACGAAAAGTAAAGAGAATATTGCGTTGTTTCAAATGTAGTAGAGTTGTCAGAAATCAACGAAAAGCAAAGAGAATATTCATATTAACGATTACCAATTAACGAGTGCAGTTTAATTGTTGTGAGAAATTAGAGAGAATAGACGAGCGTGAGTGATTTTTCTAATCAGAATCAAAGCAAAATAAAAAAATAATTAAAAAATAGTAAAAGCAAAATACAAAATGAAAATTTCTAATTTGAAAGTTGACGAGCTGAAGGAGCAGCTACGTAGGCATGACTTGTCAACAACAGGAACAAAAGCAGAACTTGTAATACGGTTGAGTGAGTTTTTAAGATGTGATGAGGTGGAATTAGAAAATTCTGAATCCAATTTGCAAAGCCAAGTAGATGAGTTGCGGGGCTTATTGGAAAATATGATGGGTGTTATGCAAAGGTTGGCTGGCCAAACGCAGTTAAATGAAAATACGGTCACAGATGATCGTGTTGTTATTTCGACACAGAGTACAGTGGGTCAAAATGCAAGTGTGAAGATAATTGCGGAAACTATTCCCGAATTTAACCCCACAGACGAAAATTCATTGACAGTAGAACAATTTATAGATCGTGTAAACAGTGCTATAAACGCATATGAATGGGACGAAAAGTGTTTGCTTTTAGCTATTTATAGCAAATTAAAAGGTGTAGCGCGAATGTGGCTAGATGCAGCTCCCACTTTTTATACTAATTGGAGTGCATTGGCAAATGATTTGCAAAGCGATTTTGGTTATGAGTTAAATGAAGCTCAAGTGCATCATAAAATGGCAAGTACGACGCGCAAACAAAACGAAAAGATTTTAGATTACTGTTTTTGTATGAGTGGACTAGGTCGACGTTATAAACTTAGCGAAAAGGCAACAATAAAATATATTCGGGACGGACTAAAACACCGTGACTTGCAAACTGCAATCGCGGCTATTCGGTTTAATACAATAAAAGATATGCGTGAGACGGTTGAAAACTATTTGCAAAATTTATCGATGACGAAAAATATTAAAAACGAATACGTGAATAAACAATATATGAATAATGTAAAAGACACGAATCAAGGTGCAGTGGAAAAGAAAATTGTAACGTGCTACAATTGTAATGAAATGGGCATATCGCGCGAAATTGTCCAAAACCGAGACGGCAACGACGATGTAAAGACTGCAACAAATTCCATGGTAATGGTGAGCCTGAGAACTGTGGGCAAAAAGCAAACATTAAGCGCGCACAGTGTCAACCGTTAAAGAACTTTTGCGAGAAAATAATTACTCTCAGTGGTAAGTCATTGGTAGCATTCGTAGATACTGGTAGCGAGTGTAGCCTTATAAGACGTTCAGTAGTAGATAATATGAATACGAGACGACATCAGTGCTCAATGGAAATTAAAGGTATCTGCGGTGGTAAATGCATGCTAGCAGAAAAGATAGAAGCCGATATAGTAATTGATGACCTTGCTTTTAATGTAAACCTTTTAATTGTTGACGACCATATGCTGACGACGGATATTCTTTTGGGGCAGGATGTATTTGAAAATGAAAGCGTAGTCGCAGAAATAAAAAGCGACAACTTGACGTTTTCCTCGCAGGTGGTTAAGGTAGAATCTCAATATGCATCTATTAATTCGGGCGATATTGTATGTAGTCTTCACGATGCCAATGTTAAAGATGACTTGCAGAAATTGTTGGGAAAGTATACAGACGTTTTCGCTGAAAAGCTTAGTGACATCGGATTAACAAATGCAATAGAAATGAAGATCGAATTGACAACTAAAGTTCCAATAGCACAAAAACCCTATAGAGTACCGGAACCAAAAAAGCATATAATGGCAGAGATGATTGACGAACTCCTGGCTTGCGACATAATTGAAAAATCCGAATCAGAATACGCAAGTCCAATTATACTAGTTAAAAAGAAAACAGGTGGTGAACGTCTTTGCGTTGATTATCGACGATTAAACCAGTACACCGAGAAAGAAATTTACCCCACTCCGAATATTGAAGAAAGGTTGAGCGAGGCCATGAAATTTAAATATTTTTCAGTTTTAGACATGAACAGTGGTTACTATCAAGTGCCAATCGAAGAAGGGTGTCGTAAATATACCGCTTTTATAACAACCGACGGCTTATTCCAATTTAAGCGGATGCCGTTCGGGTTGCGGAATGCGCCAGCAGTATTCCAACGCCTAATGCAGAATATCAAAGAACTAACTCAACCTGGCGATATGATCCATTATATGGATGACATATTGGTGGGAAGTACTGATTTGGGTGAGATGAACGAAAAGTTAACGCGTGTTCTCCAGGCTTTACGCAAAATAAATCTAACACTAAATTTAAATAAATGCGAGTTTTTTAAGCAATCAATTGAGTTTTTGGGACATCAACTCCACCCAGATGGCATAAGTCCCGGCAGCGTAAAAACAGCAGCGGTAGATAATTTTTCAACTCCTAAATCGACGACGGATGTAAGAAGATTTCTTGGTCTTAGTGGCTATTTCAGAAGGTTCGTTCCCGGTTACTCGATAATAAGTGAACCTCTACGTAGACTATTGCGTAAAGAACAAGTATTCGAGTGGGCTGATCAACAAGAAGAAGCTTTTCATGCATTGAAGCGAGCTCTAACAACAAAACCGGTTATGACAGGGTACAGGGTTGAGGCAGACCATCAGATTCACACGGATGCCAGCTCTGTCGGCATCGCAGGGGTACTTTTGCAGCGAGATGGAGGTGACTGGAAACCTGTCGCTTATTATAGTAGGTCAACAACAGATAGCGAACGAAAATTCCATAGCTACGAGCTTGAGACGTTAGCGGTTGTAGGCAGTTTAGAAAGATTCCGATATTATGTGCAAGGTAAAGAAATTACGGTTGTGACGGACTGCAACGCAGTAACTACAGCAATGCATAAAAGAGAGCTCATACCCAGAATTGCACGTTGGTGGTTACGAATCCAAGATTTTTTGGTTAAGTTAGAGCATCGACCAGGCCAACGCATGGAACATGTTGATTTCCTTAGTCGAATGCCGTACGAAGACAGCAAAGATGTAGATACTGCTTCCCTAAAAATTGCAAAGACATCTCTAGACATAGGTGACTGGGTATACAGTATGCAGCTTCAAGATCCTAAAATACGCGACATTATTGAGAAACTATCGCGTGGTGACAGAATTGCAGGTGAAGAATACAAAATTGAAGATGGTCGACTTTACCGTAAAGAGAAAGGTAAAAAGTTATGGGTTGTGCCAAAGACTATGCGGTACAGAATTATTCAAAATATACATGAGAAAATTAAGCATCTTAGCACCGAAAAAACACTCGAAGAGGCGCAGAAGTACTTTTGGTTTCCCCGTATGCGTAACTTCATCAAGTCATATATAAAATCTTGTATAGAATGCGCGTATAATAAACAGCGAGGCGGCAAGACGGAGGGAGAGTATCACTTTGATGAAATAGAGCCTGTACCGTTCAAGACAGTACATCTTGATCACCTTGGTCCCTTTCCCCGCAGTAAGAAACATAATGAGCATATAATAGTTTTGGTAGACGCTTTTACCAAATTCACGGTAGCACGAGCCGTTAGAAGTACAGCGACACGACACGTAATATTACTCTTAAACGAGGTAAGCAGCTATTTCGGAGTTCCGGCGCGTATAATAACTGATCGCGGAACCGCGTTCACTTCACATGATTTCAAGCAGTATTGTAGCGTGAACGACGTAAAGCACATTTTAAATGCTGTGCGAACACCGCGAGCAAATGGGCATGCTGAGCGTACCAACAGAACCATTTTGAGTATGCTACTTCCGTCAACCAGCGATGATAAAATTGGGACGATCAACTAAGGGGTATACAATGGGCGATTAATACAACGAAGAACAAAACGACGCAGCGTACACCACAAGAACTTCTCCTTAGCTTCAAACCACGAGACATCCTTCAAAACAAACTTATTTTGGCATTACATCGAGACGAAGTCCTTAACGACGACGAGATTAAAGAAATTCAAACATGTGCAGCTCAACGGGTAAATTTACAGCGAGAGAAGGCGAAAAAGACGTTCGACGACAAACATCGAAAGCCAACTCAATATGATATTGGCGATCTGGTTGTTGCGCATAATGAACGGGCAAGTACGGGCGGTTCTCGTAAATTGGAACCACTGTTTAAAGGGCCATTCATAATAACGAAGGTAATTGGTAACGACCGATATCTTATTGAAGATTTGCCAGGGTCAAAACGTAAGCAGAGGCATTACACATCGATTTTTGCGTCAGATAAACTTAAGCCGTGGTGCCAGTTACCGAATTTCGATGGGTTTGGCGACGAAAGCGACGAAGGCGCCTCCAATAATCAGGATTGGCCGAATAAAAGACAATAAAATACAATTCTGCGTTACCTTTGCAAAATACATTAAAATGCGACCCTAACGAAGAGTGATCGGCAACCCGAAAAAGACGAACGAGAAGAAAGCAGTTGGTAGAATTATTCGGCGTGAAGCGAAGCAACAGTTTAATTAATTAATTTTCATATTCCTTTAAATACATATAAATTTCTTTTGTTACAATTACATAAGCGACATTAAAATGATAGTTGCATTTTTTTTTTTGACTATCACTAAAGGTTTAGTGATAGTGAATTTTTTTTCACTGACACTAAATTTTCAGTGATAATGGATTTTGCTGTTTAACTACCACTGATGAAGTAGTGCTAGTGAAATCTTATTGCACTTATTTTTTAGTGCACTATGCCCAACCCTGGTAATAATAACACTGGTTTACAATGTTAAACTTTTTGTCTGTTGCCGCGAATCCTGTGGTTGATATTGTTCACTCATCACTTGTTTTTGTCAAATCTACCCTCAAAAATTTTTGAGCAGCTCGAGTTACTTTGTTTTTGATTTCATCATTTATATTAATTTATATCATATATATTAATCGATAACAGGCATATTTTACTGTGTTAAAATTAGTTTCTCTAGTTTTTGCGTCATGAGTAGTTCAAGGAGACGTTGTTTAAACAATCCAGATCATTTTTGCTATATATGCGGAGAATATGTGTTTAACAATAGTAGAAAAGTTATATCAGAGTTGGTGAAAAATACCTATTTTGAGTATTTTGTAAGTACAAAATCATCTCATAGACTGTTATTTTTGTAGAGTGAACATAAACGGGTTAAACACTAAAAATCGAGCTAAATGGCAATACCCAAGTACTAGTTGTGTTCAACGTCCAGTGCAGCGTTCACCTCAAAAAATTTGCTATCCTCGGATACTAAAATAAGTTTTTATCGTGAAAGAGATACAGAATAACGGTGTTATTTTTCCGAAGAAGATGGCATTACCTTTTGTTCAGATATCAAAAAATTGTTGATAAAAATGGGCTTGAAGCAATACGAACCAAATGACTGTACAAAGTTAAAGGAGGAATATTGTAACATTTCGCTAGTCTTGAACAAAATAAAATACAATGACCATAAGTGGCTAATTTGTGTCGATTTAAAAATGGTCAACATTCTTCTCGGCCAACAAAGTGGTTACACCAAGTTTCCCTGTTTTATATGTCTTTGGGACAGTAGAGCTAAACAAGAACATTGGGTAAGAAAAAACTGGCCCTTGAGAGCAAATATGGAGCCTGGAAAGCACAATATAGTCCACAATTCATTAGTATCTCGTGACAAAATTATCCTTCCACCATTACACATAAAACTGGGCATCACGAAACAGTTTGTAAAATCACTAGATAAAAATGGGAACTGCTTTTCTTACATTTGCCAAAAATTTCCTCAGCTCACTATGGAAAAGATTAAAGCCGGTATCTTTGATGGCCCTCAAATTAGACAACTTACGAATGATACTCAATTTAGAAATTCTATGACTGAGTCAGAACTAAAGGCTTGGACAGCTTTCGTATCTGTGATGCAGAATTTTCTCGGAAATCGGAAATCTGAAAATTATGTTGAACTTGTAGAAGACCTTCTTCTACAATTAAGAAATATGGGATGCAATATGAGTATAAAAGTCCACTTTCTCCATAGTCACCTGGACAGGTTTCCGAAAAATTTAGGAGATTTGAGCGAAGAGCAGGGAGAGCGTATGCATCAAGACTTACGCGTCATGGAAGAGCGCTATCAGGGTTTCTGGGATACAAATATGATGTCTGACTATTGTTGGTCTCTAATACGTCATTTTCCAAAGTCGACTCATCGGAGAAAAGCTTTAAAACGAAGTTTTTTAGAACTCAATAATTAATTGTTTCTTTAAATAAAGTTTTTCTTATTAAATACATGTTTTTTTCTGTCTAATACCTACATAGCTGAAACTCAGAAACTAGAGCTGATAAAAATATTCTAATTATATTTTTGAAAATAGCATATTATATGTAGTCAGCAACAGCTAAAATTTCTTCGGCAACAAATGTACTGTAAACTAGTGTAATAGTTTGGCGCTTACACCATAGCCTGATATTTGGCTGAACTTCTCCTACAATTTATGGTGTGAGTATTGATTATGTAACACAAGTTGAGGACTTACACTTTTATGCCCATTCCGAACGGCGATTGATTTTTGTGGGAAGTGTTTTAACGGTAGAAATACATTTTGAGGTTTGGCATTGCCAGACGAGGGCGACCGTTTTTTGAGAGAAAACTCTTCTATAATTTTTTATGTTACTTGCCGGCGCCGTGGTTCAAACCCTAAATATTACGAGTTAAGTATATGGCTATCGCGACCGTTAAGCTAATGCAGCTACTACAACCTCACATATTTATAAACCGAACCTACTTTTTGACTAAAGAAAAATTTTCGGCTAACCATCTGGGTTCCTTAAGTTGCATATTGAAGTCTACATAGGTGTCTCCATCTTCCAGTATATTCATACTTAGAGCTTTTATGCCGCTTTCCTTTATTTAATTTGTCTCAAATTTGCGGCAATTTTACTCCAGACAATTGTTATAAACGTAATGAAGCTGCTTTGGTTTCGCCTAATACCCCATTTAATATGAATGCTTTTATTGTTTTTGCTTCGTTACGTTTTTTTGTTGTTTTTGTTGCCAATTCTAAGCGATTATGCTCATTTACCTTTAGTGGCACGATGGCGCGTTTTCTTATGCTCGTCCATTCATTCGCCAACGTTTTACTTTGAATATAAAAGAAATTCAGACAAGGCGTATGAGCAACAATCAGTGGCAAAGGGAATGCAAAGGAAAAATGCAAAAAAAAAACAAAAACAAAAACAAAAAACAACAACAGATTCGCGTTAGCAAATGGCAATTGTAACGGTAGTTGGCAGTCAATTGGCAGCAGTCATCAGCATTTTTGTCATTCAAAATTCATGAACTAACCGCTGCACAGAGGGCGGACAGAGAAACTAAACAAAGCGTCGCTTTCAAGTCGAAGTATACGATTATCCTTGCAAATTGTAGCTGGTTAGCTTACCGTGTCTGCAATAGGAGAGTAACCACGTACTCGTGAACATTTTATTTTCCTTGCTTACTTTTGTGCAGATCTTCTTTTATGTTCTCTGCTTTGCGATATTTGCATGGCTTTGAGCTCGTAAGTGTTTTGGCCAACGAGCCGCAACGTTTAGACATTTATGCCTGTATGAATATGCAATGGCATTCTTTCGGCAACACCAGCCGTACTCACTTTTCCATTTTATTATTATAGCGAACGTTGTTATTATTGTTATTGGTATTATGAAGTGGTTATGTGAATATTTTACGTGTGTCAGGAGTATTGCATGGAAATGGGGGCTACTAATGCCAAAGCAGCTACTAAAGCGCTAAACTGGGGCTAAAACTACCAATTTGGAAACTAAAGTAATAAAACTACTAATTCGGCAAGTAATATAATAAAAACCTCCTGTTTCACTTACCAGTTGCTGGAGGAAGAAATAATCATATCAGGAAGAGAATTAAAGAAGTAGTATTGCGTATATGCGTAGATATGTATTATGGGCACATACGTTGAATTAACTTTTTTGAAAATAAAATTATTAAACTTTAAGATATCAGCTGCTGCGCCGTCAGGTGAATGCTCCGAACCACGTGTTGGAATTAATAGGAAAGATGTGAAATTCGAAGCGCAATCAGTCGATCTAGCTAAACTTAAAGAAAAACAATCACAAATTGAGCTTAGAAATAAACAAAGTAAGTAACTAAGTAACAAACAACAAAGTAGCTACTAGGTCTATAAAAAAACCATTATTTTTGCATTAAATTCGCAATAAATTTGGATAGTAAATTTTCACAAGCCTGCCTTGAGGCGAATTTGTTACCACCAAAATTATTCGCCATAGACATGAACATGTTGTCATTTTTTGGTCCCAGGTCCGGATGGTAAGGTGATGCATAAGAACCTCCCAACCAATCTTCCAAAGCTTCTGGCGAGTCACGATTTATATGTGTGGCCTGTGTGTTGTCTGATGGAACAAAATTCCTCTCCAACCGTTTTTGTGCAATGTTAACCTTCTGAGAAATCAAAGCAGCGTTTACGTGGCGGTCGGACTCGACGATTTCCATTATTTTATCGATATTTTCGATGATTAGCCGTCTAGAGCGTGGTGCATTTTTGATATTAAAATTACCGTATCGGAATCGACGAAACCAAAACCGCGAGTTAAAGCATCAGGACCATAGTCATTATTTACATTTTCTGCTGCCTGGCTTAAGTTTTCGCCTTTATTAAAGAAAGACTGTAAATATGGCGTATTATATCTTCGCTGGTGTCTATTTTTGACGCATGGCCAACCAATACTGAGTCAAGCAATATTTCTAACGGCACTTATACAACGCGAGATATATATTACTAAAACCATCTATTGGAAAAATAATCGGCCCTGTCGCCAACTTCAAGGGGAAAAAATCATTCCCACAAATTCGCAAGCGAAAGAAAAACAATTTCTTGCATTTTGTTTCAAAGGAATTTGCGATAGGACTGAATGAGATTCTTTTCATTAAACCTAATAAATATATTTGATAAAGGGGCACGTGTGTTATGTCTGAGCGTATGACGATGAAATAGCAATCGTAACAATGACCAATATCTGGAGATCTTCAGGGAGCTTTTACAAAATGCTCTCAGTGTTCTGGACATATAAAACCCATTCCTTAAAACCACCCTTATTAAGTAGGGTGGAACTAAAACTCTCAACAGAGAGTATCTTGGAATTGCTACAAACAGAAAACTGTAAGACGGTTTAGAGACAAAAAAATGTAGTATACTGGATGTGCACAGTTGTGATAAGACCCATTATCTTATACGGACTCGCCGAAGTACTATGCAAGATGGAGCATTACCTTTTACACCTACCAAATCTCTGGAATAAATTTTAAACATTCCACCGTTTGATCTCTATTTAACATTTCTGGTCGGCTACTGTGATATCAGGCTAAATTGTTATCCATCCCTGGAAAAAACTCAGATTCACACAAGCAAAAGTTCATAGATACTCAACCAAATAATCTATGCAAACTAAGTTATACTACTTCACTACTCTGACAGAGTAACAAATTCTACATAAGAATCCCAGAGAGAAATCAGCGGGAAGGTGCAGAAAATTAAAGATTTGGGCGCTTCAACGCAAGTGTATTCCTGACCGCCGAACAGTTGGTTTTCAAAAGACCTGAAGCGCATAAAGTATTTGAGCTATAAGCTTAGATTTTTAGTATGCCATACCTAAATATATTGACCATCGAAAAATCCAAATGTATATCAATGACCACCACCAGCTAAATAAGCTCAATATGTATATTGTTAAACAATTTCATAAGAAAGGCGGTTTTTAGAAGATTTTTAAAAATTCATTTAAATACCGTAAATAATTCATAAATATACTACATATTCTACATGTCATACACACATTCCACGCATAGCATCCTTACCTATGTGCGCTGCAACATTTTTAGCCTCCAATCTGCTGAGCAAGCTATGTACATATTACGCCTCACTTTCTCTGAGCGAAATTAGCGCACCATTTTTCTCTGCGAGCAACAGTGGTTTTGATAATAATTCTAAGTTATAATCTGGAATTAACCTAAACAGCTTTGACACCATGAATTGAGTACCTCATGGAAATTGATAATAATCAGGTGAACAGAATAATTTAATTGCCTAAGCGTATTAATGTTTAACTAAATCCGACCAAATACCAGAGGAGATTAAACGTAAGTACATAGTTTAGTTACAACAATAAAAACAAAAAAAAAAGTTCAAATATTTACATGTGTGCTATTCTATTGAAGGTTGGCGCGAGTATTTAACCACTTTATTGTCTGATGCGTGGCCAGGTCTGGCCTGAAGCCCATTAAAGGTGATGGGCAAAAGAGAGCTTTAAGCGCATCAGTCATGTAAGTAGCGACAATGCGTTAGCCTTCGCAATGGATAACAAAATGAAATACAACAAAATGCAGCAAAATACTAATTAAAACAACTAAGCAGCCAAACTAACCAACTACAAATGTGCGAACGAAATTAAAACATATTATGTTAAGTGCGAAAAACTAACCAACCAAAAATGGTGACGACGCCAATGTCGGCTGTGGTGGTGTCTACGGTGGTGGCGGGGTTACTATGTTATTGTCACGCAAACTGCGGTATTATTGTCTACAAAATGGCAATTTCATGCTTCCACGCCAACAAAATTCTGCGTATTAAATAATGCGAGGGCAAAGGAACGAGGAGTGCGCAATGCATAGTTGCATGCAATGCAGAGCAAAGAAATTAGCGGTAAAAAGTGCATACATATTTACATTTATGTTTCTATAATTCACAGAAAATGGAACTAAATAAACATGTTAAAAAAATTAACATCTTAATTATGTATGACGTCGAATTATTTGTGAGAGAAAGAATTAAGTATCTACTCACCATGTGTAGCATACATACATGAGGCAGGGAACAAAACCTTTTCATAATTAAAAAACATGTGGGCTTCCCCCAAATACATATGTATGTGCCTTTACCTCGAAAGGCTTGAATAGGTAAATTTTTTACTCATTTTGGTCCTACATATTCCTAAGTAGCTACTCGACTGTCAGTGAATTTGATGTAATCAACTCTGTATAGACATCACAGTGGTATAATTACTGATGAAGTACAGTGTTGGTCTAGTAGTTATAGCATAGTAGTTAATGCTTATATAAATAAAGAAGACTCTAAATAACAGATGTTTTTTTGATATCTGCATTGATATCTCCAAATGGTAAATGAAACAATAATTTGTATGAGCTCAAGGTCTGTTTTTAATAGGAAGAATTATAGAAAAAACAACAATGGTAAAAGTTATAGCTTCAGAGATCACCACATCTCCTCATCAGACTTTTCATATACGTTGGGGATGAAGATAATATGCAAGTCGGATTTAAGTGACCGCATTGATAATATAACACAAAACCATTTTAGCCCTTTCAACCATAACGCCAAAGTGAAATAATTTTCTTTTCCTTTTATTGAAATCTGATAATTTTTCTTAATTTTTTCGACAAATGAATTGAGATATTTCAATGTGAATCGATTTTTTTTAATTTAAACTTAATGCCTTGATATAAAGTACTTTTCGATTTAGCACAAGATATCGATAGATAATTTTTAATTTTTTACTTTTCGATCAAATGTGAGCGATAATTTTTTCGACCATAAGACATAAATCGTCGTATTGGTGTTGTTGCTATTATTGTCATCCCCGACACTTTTTTGCGTTTATTATGATGCAAAATTCTAATCTAAGACTATTTTTAAACGAGAAAAAATAATCACAAAATATCGATCAAATCTGATCGTAAAAATCTGAATCCAATAACGACGACTATTTTCCGTCAATCACAAACTATCGAAGAAACTGTATTTCAATTATGATGTTTCAATCGTCGTTGTTTTCTAAATAAAGATTATAACCTGGCTGAAAAATCCTCTTTGATGGGCACAATATTGAATTCTAGCATTCTCGTTGAACAGCTGCAAGGGAGTTTTTCAACCATTTCTTCTACTAGAGCTGAGTTACATCTATGCCTTTTGAAAGATACCATATGTTTCTGCAGTTTCTACAACATTATTGATTATTTCAGTAGAAATTTGGCAGTTGAGCAAATTAACTCAAAGCTTCATAAACCTCTTCTACTACTCTTCTTCTACTCTTCTGAATGTTACGAAGTTCAATGCTCAACTTAACACATTCGGCTGAAGTGCGGGAATTCCCGTCATTCATGTTTCCTTCAATAAAACAATTGCGGGAATTCTCGCGCTATTTGAATAGAGCTTTTCAGCCGTCAAAAGCGGTTTACTTCTTATCACTGCACATTTCTAGTGTTGGTAAAGTCTTGAACTACCATCCCTGACAGGTCAACCGCAATTCAAACAAATTTAATTTGGGGAATCCCCATTCAAAGTTAACGTGCCAGTCATTTGTTGTTTGTAGAGGGGAAGTTTAAATAAAACGAAATGCGGGAATTCCCGACAAAAGTGCATAGGAAATTCATGTGGTTGAAGTTAATTGATTCTCTGAGTGTGACAAATGCGAAAGTTTACTTTTTCTTGTAAAACTATAATAAATAAAATTTTTGTCTTAGTTGTACATGGTATTTTGTAATAAAATATGGCTAATAAAAGGTTGCAAAATTTGGTGGATGAAATATTTGGTGATTCAGAAGACGAAAATTCATTAGACGAGGAGAAGGTTAGTTCCAGTGATGACGATGAGAGTGAAAAAAACACAACACATCAGGAAGATTCCAGCTACGAGGATGATACCGATATTTCCGAAGTGGAATGTGAAGATATTTGGCGTGAAACAACAAAACCAATACCACTTTTCCCCTTTGCTGCTACTTGGGGAGTTCAGGATGAAATTGATAGTGAAACATCCCCGCTAATGATATTTGAAATATTGTTTGATAATGACACCATAGAGTTATTAGTTTCTTCCAGCAATGCTTATGGGATTGACTTGGAAGATAATGACCCTAAGCCATCAACGCGAAAGCGGCCTAAGATGCAATTTACTGCAATAACAAAATATGAAATGCTTCAATTTTTAGGCATGTGCCTATTACAAGACCAAACCCGAAAACTGTCGATGAAGAAAATGTTTTCGAAGGATATCTTGTATTATCAACCAATATTTGGTGCTGTAATGTCTGGAAGACATTTTCAGCAAATTCTAAGATGCTTCAGCTGTCACATGCCTTATCAACAAAAATATCAAGATATAAAACTGGAAAAAATAATGCCGATGCTCGATTTGGTTTTGAAAAATTTTCAAAAGGCGTATGAACCAGATACAGCCTTGTCTTTAGATGAATCGCTTATGCTTTTCAGAGGAAGGTTATCCTTTAGACAATACAACAAGGGAAAGCGAGCTCGGTATGGTATGGTATAAAGCCCCGCCGAATGCTTTGAAATATATCATACCAAAAAATTATATTTGTATGTAATAATAAGTTGAAAACATAAAGATATTTAAGCAAAAATAAAGACATGTTAATAAATCTTTCTTTAAGGAATTCCCGTAATTGAAAAATTAAATGCGGGAATTCCCGTAATTTGTTCAGACTATTTAAAAAATGATCCTGTAAAGAAAAAGCGGGAATTCCCGCTCTTCAATTTTGTATGGAAAAATTAAGTGATTAACTGGCAGCCAACCGCTAAATTTAAATGACGCCGAATGTGTTAAGATACCGCTGTACTTCTGACAATATAAATGCATGAAACTGTATCACGTCATGAAACTTAGTGCACAAAATACGATGAGAATCGTTCTTGTTTGTGAAGCTATATATACTGAAAAATAATTTTGAAACCGTTAGGAAGGCCAGCCCGATGTGAACTCGAACACCTTCTAGAGCCGCCCGTGAAGAGAGTTTGGTACAACTTACATAATATTTCCACTTTTTGAAGCGCGACTAAATTAGCCAATAGAGATGTGAGTATTTTAAGGATTTTAAGATTTCAGTGATCTCAGTACGCCTAGAGGATGGAAAGGGAATCATTGTGAAAGAAAGTACTCTAACGGAGGAAATTGGATATCAGACATTCGGGGAGATAGTGTGTGTGATCCCAAAGTAAGTAAAATAAAATTTTAAGTTCGTTAAAAAGTGCCACTCTGATTAAGCAAATATGAGTGCCGACCGGTTCGTCTTGACGAAGATATAATAATACTTTGAAGAGGTTTGCCACCTGTTTGAAAAGCCAAATTTAGGTAAATTATACACAAGTTTAATGAAATATGGATGCCAAACGGTTCGGTTTATCTTGGCGTGGAGAAGGTTTATAGCTATATTTTGAGGGTTGCCACCTGTTTGTCGAATCAAATTATATTACACACAATCTATTTGAAATATTAAAATATAGATGTCAGACGGTTTATGTTGGTGTGGAGAAGGTTTATAGCTATATTTTGATGAGGGTTAACACCTTTTTAAATTAAATTATACATTATTTATTTGAAATATTAAAATATGAATGTTCTACGGTTCGTCAAGGGCGTGAAGCACGTTCAACTATTTATTCAAGAGGGTTGCGTGTTTGCAAAGTCGAATTTAGTTAAATTATAGTCATGTTATGTGAATGAAATATTAATGCATGGATGCCCAACGGTTTGTCTAGATGAGGAAAAAGTTTATAGCCATATTTTGGAGGGGTTGTCATTTGATTGAGACATCTTTTTTAATTAAAGTAAACAAAAGTTATATTTTGGGTAAATATACATAGATTCGTTTTATGCTCACATACGCAAAGGAAATTAATAAATAAATATAGGTAGGCGTATCAAGATAGGTTAATGACACAGAGTTTCTTCTGATTTGGTTTTTATTGAAACCAACAAAAAATCACAGCAAATAATAATACTGAAATAAAATAGTTAAATTCAACGCGCCAAATCGGAATACCTTAGTAAGAGTCAGAAAATCTACTACTTCGACTAGAAAACCCATATAATTTAGTTACACTTGCAAATATAAAAATATGCCCATTAATTTGCAAACAGCGCTAGCATTTGGTCAAGCAAATATGCCAATATTTCGTCCACAATATATATGTACATCGATGTGTATATTTAAATATACTCGTAGACAGTCAATAGCGACAGCATTTGGCCACCATTTATTGGCCAACTAATAATTGCAAATTTCTGTGGTTATGCGATTACTTGTGCAAATGTAAAGTATTGCACATTATTTAAGTCGACACAACCGCAACGGGTTAGCTAAAGCGCCAAAACATTTGATGATTTTTCTATTGATTTTTTTTTTTGCATTTTTATTACTAACCATAATCAACGTTTGCTAATGCTTGCAATGGGTTGCAATTTTCCATTCACGCCAGTCAATTTTAATGCATTTTTCATGTTCGGCTTCAATTCAAAATAAACTAATTAGCAAACTCGTGGCGCGTGTTTGGTGCAAATCACCGCCAATCCAACCAACAGCCGCCGCCACTACTATCCAAAGCGAGCAAGCAATGGTGCATAATAAATAAATAAATGCTTAAAATTTCATAGATTTTCAAATGTTTGATTGCCGCAAACCATTACTGCCACATGATAATCTTTTATGAAAATTAGTGATTTGTCAATTTGGCAATTGAATACTTAGTTAATTGTTGGCGATTTGTTTGATTTGCTATGTGTAGATTGTCTAAATAGTATATTTTATGTAAATTGGGCATTGCGCATACGCTGTGGTGTACCACGTCTGTTTTATGAGTTGTAATGCGTATTAAAAATAATTGGCGGGTGCTTAAAATATTTATATGAAAATCGGCGATTTATTATTAGAATTATTATTTTCGAATTTTTAATTGACTTACCAAATTAGCTCAAGTGCTTAGCGTCTATTTAAAATGCACCACTAACAGTCGTCTACACTGCAAAGAGAGAGACAGAGGAGAGTGAGAGAGGAGGTAATTATAAATTTTTAATTGATTTGAAATGAAGCTTTAAAAATAGATGTAATAAACTAAAGCACACATTTAATATGCAAATTTATATTATAGTAATTAGTTCTTTCAATACCTTGCCATCGAAATACTTTCGTTCAGTAAGTCGTTTAGATAAGAATATTTAACACATTAACGGTATTCACAGTTTCTTGTAAAATGTGTTGTTAAAATATGACCTGGTAATTTGAAAAATGTTATAATAGAAAATGATTTCATTTAAAACTCGAATTGTACTTTGGAATGTTTAACATATCCAATATATTCTAACTAATAATTAAAATTTTAAATGACATATTTATAGTATAAAAATTCTATAAAATGTGGTAAATTACTACGTCATATCTTTACCCTGATTGCGATACATCCGAAATTGTCCAAAAAAATTTTATTTTTCGTTCGCGATTTGTTACTGCATTATAACATTAATTTTGGAGAGAAGCATTTGGGAAATTTTCTCTTCACATCACTTATATGGGAGATAAAATTTCGTCACGAGTTTCAGTTTAATCTCAATGTTATGAATATGCTATCTACTACTATTTTTTTTTTTCTTCTAGTAAATATTTTTGATATCTAGTTCATTTGTTTCTAAACTGGATCCTGCCTTATTTAAATGCCTGTACTTTTTTACTAGTTATTATATTACAAAGAATTTGTTGAGAGAAGAGGAAATGTATCAATAAACTCCTCGTGCAACAAAATCAAAAGCAATTGTCATTACGATTCAATACAGATTTTTTTATGCATTTGAATATCTAAGTATTGCAAAATATTTTTAAATTTGATTTTCTATATGGATTTTTTCCATATAGATTCTACATTAATTTGCGCTCACAGAAGCATTTTAAATAGATGCTGTAACACAAGCTACTGTTTTACGCCGATTCCGAACGGCAAATGATATTTGTGAGAAGTTTTTTCATGGCAGGAATACACTCGGCGGCTTGACATTACCTACCTAGTGGCGACCGCTACTAGAAACAAACGTTTTCTTTAATTTTTGATGTTACTTGCCGCGGCCAGAATTTGAACCAGGGACCCACCGAATGATGCGCGCACACGCTACACACTCGACTACGGCGGCCGCCTACACGCCAAATGGATACAACTGCTCTTTTCGAATTCGGGGATTTCCACTTAGGCGATTATTATTGGTGACCACAGATATGTATATGTCTATATGTAGTGGATAAGTAAAATGTTTTAAATTCAAAGCCAAGCCACATAGATTTTCTGGAATTATGAAAAATGGATTTTTCTACATATTTTCAATATTATATAGTATACAACAATTTAAATTGGACTATAAAAACATTTCTAGTCGCAGCTACATCATTATTTTCTAATATCGTCAAAAACTAACCATAACTAGAGATTTTCTGAATAACTCGACTCTAGCGCCACCTAGTGGATCCATTTTTCGTAATCATAAAAATCGAATCCTAGATAGCTAAATTCACCAACGGTCCGTGCCACACGTCTAAGGAATGTACTGTTCAAATTTAGTGAAAATCCGCTAAGGCATTTCATACGTAGTTTGGGATTTAGTTTTATATATTCATATATAAGTACTTTTACATATATGTAAGTACAAAGCTCCACGTCGGACGGTGCGGACGTGTAAAATCATTTGCCCTGAAGACAGTTACCGTAGTGTAACCGAAATATATTGGAAGAGAAAAAAAAGTAAATCATTTGTTTTTACTCTACCAACACCCCCTTGACCTCGAGCCGACAAAACACAAAATTAAATAAGTATACACGGCAATCGTCACGTATTCTGTTGTAGTTTGATGACCTAGAACCATGGTTAATTTCACGGCTTCTATCTTAAACAAGCTGCAGAGGTGCGTGTGGTTGGTAAGCACGGGCACCATGGGTACGACATCTGAACGCCTTGTTGGTCTTACCACCCTTGAATTTAACGATCCAAGAGGAGGCAATGAAAACTTTGTGTCTACTACATTCTTTTGGATTGTGGCACGACGATGAGAAATCGAGAAACTGAAAGTTGTTTGGAAGGTTATCAGAACAATATCCATTGTCTTTCGCGCCAAACGACAAACTGATAACGAAATTCTCAAGGTTTCATTTAATAAAAATATTCTATATTGTTCACAAGGCATTTTAACTTGTTATATGTATTATGCGAAAAATAAAAATGATCGGCTAGTTTGCAGTTTAATACAATTTTGAATTTTCATAGCTCACCTCAGCTGAACGTGTTTTTCTGTGGGCATTTTGTATTAAATTCAAAGCACGACATGCATTAATTTCATTATTCTTATTTTTACACCCCAAAAATGTGTGCAGATATCGTACCGAGTAACGCTGATTTGACATTTGCAAAGTTTATAAATATGTATTGTGTTTTTTCTTTCATAGGTTCCGGTCCAAAAGAATGGCACATACAACAATAGCATCAAATAAAATACCTTGTATTTCTAGATTAATATTAATGAAGATTTAACTTAAAGCTGTTGCTTTTCTAGGTTTAATTTTGTGTGATAAATCTCAAATGATTTAGCTTAGAATCTTATCAGAGGCTAAATCTCTATTAAATCAAATTATTGCTGATTTTGCTTCTAAAAAAATAAAAGTTTTACAGTTACAGAAAGATTACTAAAATATATTGTGTAAAGTGAGCAAGGAAGCGCAATTTTTTAAATATATAAAATTGATAAATATTAAGCAAAAATACTCAATCATTTTGGTCAATTTTGTTGACAAAATGTAAATTCTCAATTCTATACATCGACATTGTTGAAAGAAAGCTGTAATATTTATTTTTTTTTAAATTAATGGTTATGGAATCGTTCAGGGCGTTGAATATTTCTTGAAAGTATATCTTTATACGAGAACGTTATGGATATACGGACATATTCCTAATTTATGATGATGTTCCTGTTATCATATGTACTAGCAGAGCACAACAACAAAAACACTAGCTGGACTAGTAAACAAATATAGCAACAAACGGCGATGACAAAAAACTAAGCAACTGGGCTGGGTTGCCTGTTATATGGGAGCAACAAAAATATTACAAACAGATCAACTGAACCATGTTAGGAAAGGACAACAATAAAATTAATAAAACTAGCCAAAATGAAAGAATGAAATTCCACAAAAAAATGCCACGACACAAAATCCAAAAAGAAAAACTCTTTAGAAGTGCACCCGAGGTGAGGTCCAATAAAAACGTTCCGAACTCACTCGCAAAGCCTCCCAAGCCACCGGGGGTAACCCTAACCCGCTAAATGACTTTTTAAATAAAATGCCTCATCTGCGCCTGCCCATAAATTCTCAGCCAAATTGGAGCATCTTCACGAAAGCCAACAATGGCACATACAAACAACAACCGTGTCTACAAAAGGAGGAAATTGGCGACGCCCCTTTTCAGTTCTTATCGCTGGTTGGCAATGCACACCGAACTCGATCCTTTTTGGGGATCCTGTGGGCAATTTTAAAATGCAGCATTTTGTCGCTGAATCACGCTACCGTCGTTGGAGAGAAAAGAAAACCAGAGGAAGAAAACAAATGAAATTTTTTGTTGCGGCCAGTCCGCGACAACTCCACCCGTTCGTCCAAAAAAGAAAGCTTGATTTCTTTTTCTCTAAACCATTTTCTTGGCTCTCTATATTTTTATCTCAACCTGATTTATTAACTAACTCAAACGTCCATGGTGACACTTTTTTCTTGACTACAAAGGGATCCATATACTAACTTGGTTGCAAAATAATTCTTCTTCCAAAATACTTCGCCAGCCAAATACTGCACATCTCTACGACTGAGGTTATATTTTTCCCCTAACTTCGAAAAAGCTTGCTAATTTATTATATTTTATTGCTGATCAAATGCGCTAATAGGTGACCTTAGCCGACTATGTTCATAATTTCCTATACACAACATAACTACTTCCATATCCATGTGCAACGGGAGGGTCTACCTCCAAAAATCAAAAGTTATTATGTAACGCAATAACACCCCTCACTACATTTTATATAAATTCCGAGGCATTTTGAAGTTCACCAAACACAATCAGGCAAATAAACCGTTAATTAGTTAATGAAATAACAATAATAAGGAGTGAAGCTTTTATAAAATCTTCAGAGCCATCGGCAAAAAAACTAAAAATCCGATTATGCAAATGATTGTAAAAAATCTAAAGATGATTCCCTACTATTTTAAAGCAAGAACGAGCTCGAAGGATTGACTTTCAGCCGGATGGAAATCACGTATTCTATGTATGTATTTATTTTGTATGCAGGTTAGGGTTAATTATTTTTCTATTCGTGAAGAAAAGAATAAAATTCGAACGCTGGAAAGGAAATGCGGGAGGCATGGTAGCAAATGGGATGATTAACAAGCTCCAGCGACCGTCTTCGAGACTGCATAAAACCAAAGGGCTTACCTTTGTGAGAAATAGCCATAGAGGCCGAAAATCGAGAAGAATTTGGGGCAATCATTATACGTTTGATTGCGCCATAGTTTTTTTTTTTTCACTACTTACTCTCCTATGAATTTCCTGTCATTGCATGAGAGCGAAAAAAACAATTAATCACACACGTTGGGAAGCAATTTACATATTGCGTTCATAGCTCTAAAAAAAAAAACTAAGGAGCATGTTGACCGACGGAACTGCAATTGAAGATGAAGAAATACTTCAAAATGACAGCCACATTAAAGAGGAACTCAGTGAGAACGCAAAGCGAAGTTCCCATTCAACAATCTAACTATCTAGCCAAGAGCTGCCCACTCGATCAACTCCAAATTCCAACATCAACACATTGTTACACTCATCGCAACTATACTTTAAACTCAACAATCTGCGACCATTCGTCATCTTCGCTATCTTCACTGAATTTTCTATCAGTTTCTGCAAGCTATCGACTATGCGAAATGTGCAAACCGAAAAAGCACACCTACAACCAACCAACCAACCATTCGCTTCAATACCACATTTGCATACACATTATAAATGTTATATCAAAAACAACAATAACTCATTGCTCATTGCTTTCATTCTGGTGCTTATGTTTCACACATCTCCCCATTCAGCACCAGCACCAGCGCCGACACTGATACCGCAAACTATCACACTTCAACAGTTGAGTGTCACTTAATGATTGTGTTTGGGTAGGGTGGGTGTGTTGAAGTGCAGTTGATTGCAACAAGTGCTGCCATCCAAACAGTCACTCACTCAACAAGAACAACAACAACAACAACACCAACAAACACTTATTACTGCTTGCAAATTAAATTATCAACTATAAATACTTATGGCCGCATATTAACTTTTATTTATTTATTCGCATTTATTTGCATATGCTGTGTGGACATGAAATATGTGGCATGCAACTTATTGCGTTTTATTGACAATATTGCGTATTGGATCTTTTTTTATTATTGCTTTCATTTGCGTAATGGAAAAGTCATTTTATGATTTTCAGTGCCGTTACTTAATTAATAATCAGAATTTAAAAAATAAATGTACGCATTTTGGTCAAAACTTGCTATCAGTCTGAATTGTTTTATTTAAAAATGCGGTCCTGTAACTAAAAATCTACTTAATGAATATTTAAAAATCTGGTTTAAATCTTGTACATATAAATATTTTTATTTAACAGCATTCAGCAACGAAAGTCGCATCGGTATCGCGAAGTCTCCCGGACTAGATAATTCGGGACCATTTCAGGACCTTTCAGTAGTACGAGGCTAGTTCACCACTATAGCTCCTACTTCTACTACTAGTACTAATTACTATTATTTTCTACTACTACTATGTTTACAACTAGTTACTACTATTATTTTTACCAATGCTAGTACTAATTACTACTACCTCGTTACTACTACTATTTTTAATAATTTCAGCTACTCTTTTTACTAATCCTACTACTAATTACTACTACTATTTTTAATAATTCTACTACTAATTACTACTACTATTTTAATTAATTTTACTTATGCTACTACTAGTTAATACTACTATTTTTACCTATTTCTTCTACTATTTTACTTATTTCTTCTACTAGTTTTACTAATCCTACTACTAGTTACTACTACTATTTTTAATAATAACACCGACTCACTTAAAAACTTCCGTTCAGCTGTTAGCATCCTTTATAAAATACATGGTTCTGTTCTGCGAAGCTTTTGGGCCTGAAGCAATTGACCGAAAAGTGATGCATTTCTGCTGTGCCAATTCGAAAGTTTTTAGGCTAGAACTCCACACCAGTCTTCTCGGGCGTTACGCAATTCGCCGATTTCGCCTCAAAAATGAAATTACTGCAATTGTATGAAAACACCTCCATAACTTAAGTCTGAGAAGCCCAGAACCCATAAAAGTAGCCAAATAGTTAACATTTCCCAGGCTTTCCAGACTCTAATGATAAACAGCTGTTTCGACCTTAATTCGAACTCAGTTCTTGTGCCCGTCAATATGGCAGGGAAGAAATTGATAACTCTTCCAATATTTTATACAAATTTTGCATAGAATTTGACTATAAAATTAATAACAAATTTTGATCTGACCAACAATACAATAAATTAATAGAAATTTTTGAAATAAGAAGATTTATTCTCATTGGGTTTACATTTTTTTAAACGATAAATTACTTGGTTGAAAATTCTTCTCTACTCTTTTGTGTATACTTTTAGGTCGGTTCGCTGAATATTTGAAAGTGTAGAGCAGTGCAGAACATCGGACTGAGCTTAAAGCTGGTTAGTGCAAGAGCTATAAAGAACGAGAAATTATGTAATTTATCCATATCTTTTCAAAATGAATCATATCTTCCATTCGGAGAAGAAAATTTCATTTTCTTTTAACTTACTTCCTTTTATTTAATTTTTCTTATTGATTCCCTCACAACTAGTGCACTCATCGAATAAACCTTTTGTAAAACGTAAACATTGCGAAGAAATGTCATGCCTGAAAATTATAATATGAAGTTGCTAAATTTCGAAGACTAAAAGCCCTGTAAAACCTGAACGACTTCGAAAAATACAACACCTGGAAATACGAGTACTAGCGTGGAGTTTTAGCGCTACTGCTGGAAATTATTGACCGTTGTCTCAATGTAAATGCGGCAATTATATAAAAAGTATTTGCATTTGATTTTCTAAAGCTATTTTGAATATTAGAACAAAAACACGCTAACACCGTCAGGCAAATTTGTATAAAAAGGTTTCATCTTGATTATGCTTGAAAACAAATTTTTCCGGCTGACAGTTCTTATTGGCCTCATAGTTGTCCAAAATGTAGTATTCCTAATAGTTTTCTATCAATTAACTCTTTGTTTTATTTGGTTATTTCTTTTTAAAATAAGATATGTATAAAGAAAATTATTTGGGATTTAATTGAAATTTCCTAAGTAGGTTTCTAGAACCCACTCACAAAATCGCATTTATTTTTATTTTGCAAAGTAGTGGACTCGTATTGTCTATAAATATACTTTGTGTGAACTAAGTTAAATTTAATTTTTATGAGTGATAAAATCATCATCCGCTGGGAATCCAAAATTATAAATCTCGTTTTTCTCTTGCCTACAATAAGTTTTCTCAAACTATACTAATTTTTCTGTGTACTATCTGGTAGGGAAAATTCCCAGGCTAGATGCCTTTTCTTTTTAACTTTGTTCTTTTCCTCAATATGAAACGCAGCTGGTGTCCCGTACCTTTAACGTTTTCAGCGTGAAAAATAATATAGTTGCTCAGTGGCTACTCTGTAAAGAGCCTGAACTATAACTATCGGTTATATTGTCGGGAGACTTAACTCAAACTATGGACTAGTTTAACTGTTAGTTCTGTATGGGCATCGGGTATCAAGTGACCCCTTCCCATCGTTTGCAGGAATGTGTGTATGTATGTACAATCGATAAGTTTTCTTCGACATAGTCAGACACTTTTTGCTTGGTATTCAGCACCAATAATGCCAATATATCGATAACAAAGCTTAAAATTGCTAACAATTACACATCTATCAAGAAAACCAACAATAACAATAGTAGCACCGATAAGATTACGCTCGATAACTTATACAACAAACCGCAGTATCGATATCGATAACAATAATAACAAACATTTTAGAAGCTAATACCAATATTAGTACAAATAATATACAACATGTTTGTAATAGAGAAGTCGAAATACCAAACCCCGTTTTTGGTTTCATCAACTATATCACTTTTCGATACTTGGCATACACTTTAATGTGCTTCAGATAGGAGAAGTATTCGAACTACGAGTATAACTTGGAGATAACTATAATGGGAAATGAAGCAGTTCCAGCTAGTTTGTATACGAGTAACTTTCAGCATGTGGTATTTTTACAGTCAGCGGTATTTTTGCATGGGACTATTTTTTAAAACCTATCCAGTATTCGACATAGTGGGAATATGGAAAGAATTAGCACTAAATGCGCAAATAATATCAACATGTTTAGTAGGTCCTTCATATCCACACTCTAGGAAAGCGATTTCCAAACGAATTAACGCTAGAGCTCAGCTTTTGCTTACCGGCCCACGCAGCATTTTTCAGGCAGAGCTAAATGCCATAATGAAGGCTGCTCGGTATCTGAGCGTGTCCGCCCCTGAAAGATATACCTGCCACTATATACTCCGCCAATCCATCTGCTATTAAATCTCTTAAGTCTCACAAAACAATGTCAATATACTCGCGTCTAAGCGTCATTGACATTTTCAGCAACTTCGCGCGGCAGGCGAGTTGGCAAGGAAAGGGGCGGAGTTATATGTTGTAAGTTCTTCTCTAGACCCGGGAATATTTCTAACCTCTAACACAGTTTAAGAACAACGCTCATCGAATAGGTGAATTCCGTGTGGCCGCCTTTCTCTCAGTCTAATGGTGGGGGTAATAAGCGAACACTACCTTATGGGCATGCACAGGAAGAGATTGGAATGCCTAACCAACGATTTCTGCCGAAGTTGCAGGGATGGAGAGGAAGTGGAGAGGATCGAACACTTTCTCTGCCACTGTCACGCTCTGGCCAAGTCTCGAAACCAATTCTTAAATAAGTACTCTCTAGACTGTTTGGCCACCTGAGCTCGGCAAGTATTTCCGATTCTCTGTGGGTGTAACCGCTAACCTATGTACTTCATATTACCGCGATCACTTTGTTTGTCTAACAGTATCTTCTTTATTAATATTTTTACAATATCGAATAGTAAAATCTGTGTAGTTAAGAACATAGCTCTGACGAGTTTATCAACTGCATTCAGTTGCAGAAACTTTGCTATTTGCCATTATACGATATTTCGTGAATTTAATACTCTTTTTTTTAAATCTTCTTACCATTTTTCAGGTCTTCCCAAGTCATCCAAATGAGCAGGCTGCTTAGGTCATTTGCTTTTCGCTTTTGGTGCTAGCGGTAAGCAGCTTAAACGCTGACACGAGAGTTGGGTGAATGTTAAAACTACATGGAACTAAGTGAGTGAGACAGATGGACAACAGACATGTTCGAGTGAGCTTTACTGTAGTTACATACAATATATGCAAATAGAAATAAAAGAAAAAGCCATCATATTTATTATGTTTCAACGAAGACCGGCAGTTTCCAATAACATTTCTTAATTTGCCGTTGTTCTCTATATTCATCGTGTCATTTATGCTGTCATTGCTGCATGGTATTGGGGTTATTAGTATCTATATTATTTTTATGTGTAGTTAACAGTTTTTCATATGTGACTATGTTGACTTTTAAATCACACATGATTTGCGTGGTCTGACGCGGCTTAAACGTAAACCAACGCTAGCAGATTAAGCCACACACTCACATGGGTTCCCAAAATAAAAAAAAAGCATCACACACACATAAGCTTTAAAGCACGAATTTCTCGAAGTCAAGAAAACCTCTGTAGGCAACTACAAAGCTACTACAAAACAATAAAAAAAAAGACATTGCCTAGTCACAACGAAAATATTTTTATTGTTTTTTCCAATATTCAGCTATAGGCAATTATACAGCGTTTCGATTGCCGGTATTTATTGGGTGTGATATGTTGCTGTTGAATGTGCATTTGTTTTGATTTCAATCCGCTGCATTAATTGAAAAGTACGTTCCTCCTTTGGCTTACATAAATTATTATTGGTTCGGTTGTTTATGTGATGTCGAAACATTGGCTTATGAATTCGTTTTTTTTAAGCGTTTGACATTAGGGTTTGTTGTTATGGTATTTAGTTTTGTTGTCATTGCTATGCCTATGTGGATGTTAATGCCGGCATTGATCAAGCGTGGGAGTTCCATGAAAATATTCAACCAATATTAGCAGCCAAACACGAAACGAATAGCAGTAGTTAAAAAGGTGAGTAGGTGAGTTTTCTTAATTAAGTTTACACGAAAAGAGAAGTAGAAACCTAATTAAAGTAAATAAACTATCTCAACTATTTAAAATAAACAAATTCCAAAATTAAATTTTTTTAGAATAATTAATGAAATTACATGAAATCAAACAAAATAAAGAAACCGAAGCAAAGTCGAGTGAAATAATATAAAATACAACTAGATAAAATAAAATAAATTTAATACAAAATAAAATAAATATAATATAAATTTAATAAATTTAATTAATAATTGATAAAAAATATGAAGATATAATATTAAAATATACAAAAGACCAATAGAATAAAATAAAAGTAAATAAAATATGATAAATTAAAGTAAAATGAAATAAAATTATATTAAATTTTAGCAAATAAAAATATCTAATTAAAGTGCATTCAATTAAATAAAACAAAGTATAAAAAATAATATTTAACACAATTTAATTAAATTCAGAGAAATAAATAATATTAAGGTTTTTTAAAAATGTTAGCAATAAAATTATTAAATAAAATTTAATTCAATAAAATAAACTAAAACAAACTAAAATATAGAAAAATATTATTAAATCAAATAAATAATGTAAATTGAAAATATTAAATTTAAAAATTAAATACATTCAACTTAAAAGATATTCTTAATATACAAATATATACAATACAAATATGTATATAGATATAGAACCAAAAAAAAAAAAAAAAAAAAAACCAATAATAAAAAAACACAAAAATAAAATGAAATGATATGAAAAAAATAAAATAAAATTAATTGAAATAAAACAAAAGCAAAGTAAATAAAATTACACTGAAAGTTAATTTTGACAAAACATTGTAAATAAAATAAAATGTAATAATAAATAAAACATACTATACATAATAAATTAAACTAAATCCAATTCAATAAAATAAAGTGAAATAAAATCACATTAAAAAGAATAATAAAATAAAACTTTAAAAAAAGTTAAAGCAATTAAAAATATATATGTATGTACATATACATACATATGTATTAAATAAAAAAGTGCAATAATATAAGTGCAATAATATAAAATAAAATAAAGTTAAATAAAATTTAAATTTACTAAATTTAAACAATAATAATAAAATAAAATTTACAAATATAAAGACAAATAAATAGAATAAATTTATTTGAAAAAAAATAGCATAAAATAAAATTGCATATTATATAATGAAACAAAAAAATCCAAAAAAGTTAAAAAAAAAAATTTAAAAAACTAATAATAACATACGAATAATGTATTAAAATCAATAAAATTAAATGACATAAAATAAAAGAAATAAAAAAAGCAAAATATTAAATTTAATTTATTTAAATATACTCAACTTAAAAGAGAGACGCAATTTAAAAATATATAAAACCAAATAGAACAAAAAAATAAAAAAGGAATACAATCAATAAAAAAATTAAAAAAATTAAATTAAATTAAATGATATGAAAAAATAAAATTAAATTAATTCAAATAAAATAAATGTAAAGTAAGCAAAAACTTAAATTAAACACAATTTTGCAAATTATATACATAAATTTATAGAATGACGTGAAATGAAATCGGATTGAAAAAAAAAAGGAGAACACAAAAAATTAAGTTAAAGCAACTTAAAATCAATGCATACATTAAATAAAAAATATAAAAAAGCAAAGAAACTAAGTTCAATAATATAAAATAAAATAAAGTTAATTTAAATTTAAACGTACTCAATTTAAAGAAATTTAATAATATAAAATTTACAAATACTAAGACAAACAAAAATAATAAAATTAAATAATTTGAATTAAATAAAGTAAAATAAAATAAAGTATAAATAAGAAAATAAAAAAATTAAAAATAACAAAATACGAAAATTATATCAATAAAAAATACAAGTATTTATTTAAAAAAACATGTATAAAGAAATACTTAAATAAATAAATTTGGCAATATTAAATTGTATGCAATAAAATTAAAAATAGTTAAAATAAATAAATAAATATAAATAAATATAAATAAATTATATTTCATTAAATATAACTTAAATATATAAGAGATTTTGCGCCACGTGATATTTTTAAACAGAGTGATTAAATTTGTCGTAGTACCAGCTTCCACGGCAGAACAAAACTGGTACCCGATACCAAATAATTAAACCCCATGTGTGTGGCCAGTGATATTCACCAGGGCTAGTACCCCGACTCCTGATGAAAATTTGCATTAGGTCGCACCTGAACGACCTGACCACGCTTGTTAATTTTTGCATTTATTTTGTTTGTTTTGCCATGTTTTAATTTTTTTCTGAATTTTAATTGACATAAATTCCAGGCACACCTAAAGTACCAGCATCTGCATTGCGTTCGTCACCACCAGCCACCATACCCATTACCAACAAGCTCTATTAATGCGCCAAGAAGAGGCGTCGAAGCAACAGCGGATTCAAATTTCCAACAGCAGCTCAAATTACCTAGAAATAGCAGCAAATGGAAATGGCACAGCGAACAGGCCAACTGTTGCAAACTGTCAGTCTTTCTAGTGTGCCAGTGCTAGTGGTAAGTATTGCCAACTGGTTGATGCTTGAGCTAAATACAACACATAGTTAAGCGAATTTGTTGTAGCAGGTTAGCACTAGTTGAAAGTAATATAATCCGAGAATTCTTCACCTGTACGCACTTGACTTATTTTTCCAACAAATGTATTTGCATTTATGCCGTCTCCCCATCCCTTCGTGAATTCGTAACATCCAGCTACCTGATGCGAATATTGCAATGTGACATGTCGCAGATGGTTTTGAGTTTCTTTTGCATATTTTATAATTCGAAAAAAAATAAAAATAAAATATAATAACAACAAAAATATATTCAACGGAATTTTAAATATAAATACCAGAGGTGTTAGGTTAGTGGTGGGAACTTAATCGCAGGCTTTCAAAAATGTGGCGTTCTACATACATATGTACGAGTATCCAATAATACTCAGCTCAAAAGATAATGTGTGTAAACTAGAGAAAGGTGGTTTAGTGGTATGGCCCTATATAAAAACTCGCAAATGCAGGTATAAAATATTTTTCAGCATAGTTGTGGTTGAAGCTGTAAATGTGTTTGGATGCACTTGTTCGATAAGTATGGAAATAGGTGACTGAGTACTCATTCAGACACACACAAACATGGCCGCAGAGCAACGGCATTTAATGAAGCATAAGCAAGAATGTGTTACCGGCGGCGAACGGGTTAAGAATGATGAACGTAAAGCTGACAGGCCGTGACCAGGCCAATGATATCAGCTTTTAATAAGCATACATATGTTATAAATATAAAATTTTTTTTTTTCTGCCTTTTTATGACTTGGGAACAGTTTTTGGTGGGGGTGGATATAGTTGATTTTGTGATCAAGCTCAAAAAACATGATTCTGAAAATGATTGCCAGGTCTTTAGACTTTCGCACAATTGGCTGGATTAAATCTTATATCAAATCTTCGGAAGGCTGATTGGGCAGAGCACACTTAAGTTTCAATCGATGGGCATGCATTCGTTCGACTATATTCTGCAAATTAGCTGATGCTACCTTGCATCTCTTCGCCACCATTCTTGAATAGGTAAGGTGGTAATTCCACAACGGTGACACTTTCGCTTTCGTTGTAACCATTTGGTCAAGTTGAGAAATGTTCCCTCTATAATTTAAGTGTCCTTTGGATAACAGTCATCGGATCGCGGTTCATGCTCTTACAGGAGTTTGATCGCATCTGGAAACCTTCCGTAAGGCGACGCACATTCGCATCCTATCTTCAGTAAATTGACAAAGCCTTACTTTTTCGTGAAATACTTGTGAGCCATAACAACTCCCAAGTTATACGAGCGGCTGACCACGAGTAAACAGGTATAGAGTGTTCTCTATTCGTGGAAAAAATGCTGAATAAGAAATACGGCCTTTATCCATAATTTATTGTCTAGACGTACATGGTGGTAAACAATCCATTTTCATGCTTCCGTTCACTAATCTTTTGGAAGTCACTTTAAGTGACTTATATGACAAAGAAATTAAAAATAATACAGCGGTCGTCATGACGCAATCAGATTACCTTCAACGGATGCTTGGAACGTTATTTGGCAAATGCCTCTGAAAGATCATTACATAAAGAAGTCTGCTTCTCAGAGTGCCCTAAAGCTAAGATAACTGGGAACTCGAAAATAAATATAACTAAATTACCAAAAATTCAACTATCCACAAACGTACTTGGTTGCCTTCAGGAAGGGTGTGAAAGAATATTCTATAGGCCAGTGCTGTAAGCGGATTCTTAAATAGAGTCGTCCCTGCGTCTTCTAGTTTCTAAGAGTGCTTCCAGGCGGAGGTCTTTGTCATCTGGGAAGCTTATAGAACTCCTCTGGTTATAGCATCGCTATTTCTTCAGTTAGTCAGTAAGCGATCCGAGTTCTCAGTTTCGAAATGGTGACATCGAGACAAGTGAGAGTATATTGCGAACTTCGAAGTGGCACAGCGTCAGCGTGATATCCTGGCCCCACCTTAGATACCCCAGAAGTCAAAGATCTGCCTGCGTCTCAAACTTAGAAGAGCTCGTAGCCTTCTTTCATTGCCGAAAGCTCTTCAATTATCATTCATATGTTCCCAGGCTAACCGCGCTTTTCACATGCTGAATTCCATTGGAACTCTAACTGTCGCGGCTAAAACTCGTCAGGTAAGGAAGATTGTTTTTTTTAAATAAATTCATTATATTAACTATTTTTATGCTGACATTTTTGCAGACAAGGGAGAAGTTGTTCTATTGAAAAATATTGATTTTATGGATTCAACATGAGAAAATTTTAGCGCTTTGGGGGACCTTTAATATTTTTTAATAAAAAATTGGCATATTGCTTTTTTCATTGCAGAACTATCTTAAGTGATGAGAGAATTGAAATTCCGCCTTTTTTACCACCCTAATACTCACAGATTTATTTTAATATATACATATAAATTAATACTACAAATATCCTATCACAGTACAAGAAGCAGGTTACATAAGTAAAAAAACGAGAATTCAATTGCTGATATTTATGCAAACAAAAAATATCACTAATTAAAAGGCGCCCCATTTCGGGCAACCTCATATCGCTTCGCAATAGCACACTTGTGCTACATTTGAAAATTACTTGTAATTAATAAAAATGTCAAAGTTGTTATTGGCTTTGGAGATTAAGTGCAACTTTTTGTACAAACTGGTTTAATTACAGGTGAACAGTCAAAGAGTGTGCTAAATAAAAATTCATAATAAAATATGAAATATATGTAAAGAGATAAATTTAAAAAAAATTTAAAACCAAGTAAATAAACATATTCAAAGTCAGGCACTTGCTTAACAAAAATGAATATTTAAACGTTCGTTTTATTTAAACTACTTTTAATTATTATTCATAAATCGTGCCTTTTAATTTATGTCTCGCCTGCACCCAGATTTGCATACCCACTTGCAGTTACATGCAATAAAATTATAGCCATGTACATACATGAATGACAACACTTTTGTGTCAACTCAAATTGGTTTTATAGCAATTTATCATTTACAGATCAATTACATCGGCATTAATTAGTGATTTTATATGTTGCGGCTGTCGCCAGTTTGGTCGCTACGTGCAAGAGTTGACACAACTTGTCGGACGAGTTGTCTGCAAGCGATTTAAGTCATAAAACAACTGAACTGTTTAGTGTAATTAGTAGTTTTGAACATGAAATTGAAAAAAATCCAAAACTGTTCCCAAGCAAAAAAGTGCCACCATGCAGCATCACAGTTTTTTTTTAGTAATATTTTTCAAAGAGCTGAACATATAACACGGTTCCTTTAATTAAACAAGAAGTTTTAAACTCTTAGAAGTCTTCACAGGATAAAGTATTCTCAAAAAATCGCATTTTAAAATTATTGCGTTCAAAATCAATCAAATTTAAGTTAGCTTCCGTTTCACAACTTACCAATAACTTTACGAATATTACTGTAGCAAATGCGATAACAAATATATTTTTTTTCTTTAATGACCATCAATAAATTAGGGAAATTTTCCGATTTTCAAATTGCCAAAATTGCCAAAATTGCTATCCAGCAGTTATCGCTAATATCTTGCCTATCATAAAATGTCCTCTATTCCTCATCGCAAAAGTAATTTTCATATCTATACATCATGCATTCCACCGCCTACTTACGAACATCACACAACTTTCCCACGCTTCTGCCTACAGCGAGTAAACCAAATATCCTTTAAGTGTCATTCACATTTTTATGGGCCTCTGCGCCTACAAGAAAAAAACCTCAAAAAATTCGGATTCCCAATAGATCCTAAGCTACCGCCGGAAAACAGAAAGAATATAACATAGTCTCCACAGACACTCTGGCAAATAGCATAAAGGCTGTAACTATTTTCTTTTTTCCTCTATGACCTTCCACGTGCCATTATAGTCCACTGACACTTTTGCAATTTTCGCATTTTTATGATTACAACCACTTGTCTTAACTACTCGAAGCATTTTGGCCAAAAACATGCCATGGAGAGTTGCGGAAGGCAGACCATTTGAAGCGACTGCCAAACGGACGAGTGGTGAGTGCCAAATCTCAACAAATGGCCCCTTGAATGGCGCACCCACGCGCGTACACACCCCAATACACTTACAACACTTCTGAGTAGAGGAAAATTTCTTATATAAAAAGCGCCGCTAGCAAACCAAAAACAAAACACAAAAAAAAAATACAATATACGGGTATACGAAAAAAAGTGTGCGCGCGGTACAGAGCATGGCAAATTGCAAATGGCCGCAAATGTGAAATATTTAAAGCAAAGTGTCACATAAAAATGACTTATCTCCATGTATCAAGTGGCATTTGGTTGCCACCAACACACACACAGCCAAGCATTTACGTAGCCAGCGGCGCCCATAGTCGACTTTATGGCTTGTACGAGTAGAATGCTAGTTTTGTTGGTGTTGTTGCCACTTGGCGCTTGGCGTTCACTCAAATGGCAAGTGACACATTTCGTGGATATGCTGACTAGCAGGCGCAACTTTGGTGCAGGCGGCAGCATAATTGGGAGAATATCATTGACTACTACTATACTGCTGGTTTTATGGGTAAATAAACGGAGAGCTGTGAAAATTGCGTGTGGCTTTGGCAACAGCCAAATGCTATCAGCCAACAATTCTCATAAGTTTATTATCTGAATAAAAAAACTCCCTATAGATGAATTATGGACGATATTAAATGAATTTCATGGTACGGAATGGAGAAACGCGAATCGTGTGGTATGAGATGGCATGGAAAGCAGAAATAAAATTAAACCAACTGAAATGAAGGGGGATGGTTGGAAAGGGATTTTGAGACGAAAGGGAATGACCGGAAAGGCGAAGCATAGCAGAAATATTTTATTATAAAAATAAAGGGAAACATGTTGTTATAAAATTGTATGGATATGAGAAGTAAAAATTAAATAAAATGTATGTGGAATAAATTATATTACTCAGTGTGAAACGCGATCAAATTGAACTTTGTGCACAGAAAGCGGTATGAACACAATATAAATTGTTCTCGTTGTGCTCATGTCGAATTTCGGCAATAAATAACTGTTCTCACTATAAATGAAACTGTTCCCATTTGTAGCAAAAGTTCTTCAGCTCATCTTAAAGCATTTTTAGACAAAAAAAATACTACACCCGCCCTGAAAACACGACTAAATTACTATAATATATATATATATATATATATATACATATATATGTGTTTGCTTCAATTTCTCTTTACTCGAATGAAATTTTTCTCCCTCACACAAATCCATTGATCATGGAATTTATTTTGATTTTAGTAAATTAAGTCTGTTAAATGGAATTCATTAAGCTCGGTGCTTTTTGTATACCAAGTGTGTTCTACCTGACCATTATGCTGCTTAATTGCAGATAAACTTTCAATAAATAAAATCTTTTAACACTATTTGGGAACACCTAAATTTTCACCATTTTCTCAATTAAGAATGTATTTTTCACGATTAGCTGTGCTTTAGCCCTTCGATTGGTTTCAATTTCCTTGTTCCGATTTCCAACCTTGGCAAGTAGTTTCTAACCTTTAACACAAAAAAAGAATATCACTGTGAAAGAACACAAACCGCATGAAAATTTTCGGACAGCCAACTTGCTGGCATTCCTCATCATTACTTTCTAAATATACTTGGGTAGCGCGATGCCCGAATCAATGGAGAGATCACTCGCCTTGGCTCCGGAGTAACGAAAAGCGGAGACAGCCAATCTCTCTGTACGAAACCAGACACCATAATTTTGAGTGTTCGTTATTGGTATTCCTAAGTGTATATCAATTAAGTCAATCAGATTAAACAACAAAAACGAATAGCTTGAAGCTAATGGAAGATAAAATCTGTTGACGCAAGAAAAATCATATCGAAATAGCGCTTCAAGAGATTGTTGGGTCGCAAGAATAATATAATACAAGATTTCGAATTCCACCATCCAGAATCTTGACACCTCCATCCAGAATCTCGACAAACACCCGATTCTGCCAAATTTATCAAGAGCAAAGTAGCCGTGTTGTAATCCGCGTCAGCGTATCTGCTTGGATCCTAGTAATCGGAGCTAATATCAACCACAGAACTCGGGAAAGAACATCTGTGTGATTTTTTGACAAAGTAACTTATTCCTGTCAAGCTATAATGGCATGATGGAACGTCCGCTAATGGGTTGAGACTAAACGACTTAAGCACTTGGTTCCACTACACAAATATCAGGCTAAATGGCTACATATAATTTGTAAAGACAATCAAAGTTACTGAATCGCCATTATTGAATTTGCTACAAAAACTAGCATGAGAGAACAGAAACCAAACTGTCGTAAAAATAAATAAGGTCGTTTCTAGTCCACACAGGTATTCGTCTTGATTCTTTTGTCGTTCGAAACTGTAGACATTAGAAAGATTAAAAATAAATAAGCCTCAAATTTGCGTCAAAGCAAATATACCAATTAAGCTTTATTGTTATGATAAACTGGATGCACGACGACAAGCACTCAATCTCTTATAAATAAATATGTACATACATACATCCTATTTACATAAATACATAAAGTACATATGCCTATAAATATTTGTATATTAAGGAACACACAACACAATGCAAACATAAGAAACTAAATTTTCGAACATGCGGTGGCATCCCTTCCCACTGTTATTGTATGATCTGCCGCACAAATGTACACTGATTACAGCAAAAAATCGACGAGCTATGGGCGAAACTTGTGCTGCTGGCAATTTATGTGCTTTATATCATTTTATTTAATTTAGATTCAAAATGGAATAATATGCGTGGATAAACAGACAGTAAAACTCAATTTACAGAATAAAGTACAAGAAATGTCATGCGCGTGTAGATTTGTGGAAATATTTTTATATGTTTGAGTAATGAATGAATGTGGAACCAGAAATCTCCACAGTTCCATTTATCGTTTGCATATCGTGGTCGGGCGTGTCTTATAAGCGTAATCAAAGCACTCATATGTAGGTAAGATATTGAAGAATCTGCTTGGAGGAAGACAGTCAAGTGTACGTCACATCATATATCCAACCACAGACTGCTACTTCAGCTGCAGTATTCCCTAAACTTGTATGAGAACATTCGCCTTGTGCTCTTACAACAATAATACATTGGAGTCGAAGTCTATCCCCTATCGCCAACCAAACACGACATTCGACGTCCTTTACTTAGCAGCTGTAAAAGAGGTTACAAAATATCAAAATTTTTCAATTTACTCCGAAAGTAAAGGGTCTTGAAATAGGGACGCTACAAAAGTAGACCGATAGTGACAGCAAACGACTCCATATTTTTCCCCGCTCTTTTGACATTTCTCTTCAGTACGGTTTGCCATTTCATCATGGAAAGATATACGATCCAACAACGAGTCGAAATTATTACAATTTACTACCGAAATTCCTTCTTCCGTGATGATCAAGACCGGCACGTTAAAGAATTTAATTCATATCCCAAACCGTTTTTGTTTAATTAAAAAAAAAACTTTTGTAGCAAATATTAACTTGTATCGTTAATATCGAAAATAAGCTATCGATTACAAAAAGTCAATACATACTGTATATGCTTCTGCAGGTACGTATGTATACATCAAAGAAAGTATGGAGTACAACAAACATAGAGTGGTGAATGTATCACAAGAAAATATAAAACAACTTAATTAATTAATAAAATATAATACAAAATCACGCCACATCGTTAAATCCACAAAACTCACTGTTTGTGGGCTTGAGGAGCCGGCGGAATAATTTGTCAGCAGCGAGCGCTTACTGCCGGTATTCTGTAAGCAGTTTCTAGTCACTAATTGAGACCTTTCGGTGGTGAGCTAGATTTTGAGACTATTTGATATTCAGTAAGACGTCTCAAGTCTTTAATCTCAATATAAAGTCACTGCTGATCTTGAGAAGGTTACAAAACAAATAAATTGAGGAAAGCATTGAACAAACTCGGAACTGCGGTAGCACTAGATCTGCCCTTTAGTCGTACCCTTTATTTTGCTTAAATCTCTAAAAAAAATAAGATCCATTTTCATAACGTATAATAAAAAAAAATGTTTGTTTACATTTACTTATGTATCTTGTTCTGCCATCGTGATCGATTCTGATAGTTCTAATTTTCAAACATATTGTAAATATTCGGTTCACATAAAAAGTAGTAACAAGAGTTTTGAACGGTTAATTTCAATGTTAATTTTACGATACCTAACCATATTGTTTTAATTTTTAAAAATCAATAATGCTGTTGACCAAGAATTGAAAAAGTATATTGTGTGCCATTGATGAACACGTTTTCATTGATGTTGATTGTGCATCTCTAGCTGAACGTATCATCAGCTTATTGTGTGTACTTCTTTTCACCACCGACTTTGGTGAAATTTTATTGAGACTCTTATTACTGAATACCGAAATCGTTTCAAGTCACAAAAAATGTCTCTGATTGTCCTACTGGATGTCAAGCAATTGACTTATTGAAGAAAATATTTGGTGAACGCGAACGTTTATCGCAAAATCCAATCGATTGGCCATCCGAGTCGTGCGTTTCATATGCGAAGAAACCGAAAACTTTGAACACCTTCGAAGATTACATTTTGCTAACCATTTCCGTGCAATTACCGCAATCACTGCAAAGAATGTGTACACAATTTCTGCGCCAGCAGCGGCGGCCGCCTTTTCAAAATAGTTTTGATACACTAATGGTAAATAATAACATTTCTAATAAAGCTAATTTTCAGTTTTAATTTACGTAAATTTTTCATTTCAGTTAATAAATAACTTAAATTCACTTTCACACACCAATAGAGTAATAATTAGGGCTGGAAAGTATTGAGTATTTTGAGGACGGAACTTTTCTGTATCGATCTTTTTATAAACCAGGTATCGAGTGCTTTCATTTAATTTTAGTATAAGCAGCTGTAAGTTGCAAGTGGCTAAAAATTGCGGTTAGTTTTTGAGACTTCATTTTGCTGACCGCGTTGCGCATTTTCTTCGTATAAATCAGGGGCAAAATTTATTTAGTTTATTTAAATTTAATTATATTGTATACAAGTTATATGAAATTATAAAATATTTTTGGGAAACCTTCGCTAGGAGGAAGTTTATATGTATATTTTGAAAAGATTTGATACCTGTTATATTTGCCATAAATGCAATTAAAAAATAAATATAAGCTGGCCAAGAGCTGCCGAGTTTTTCTAAAATTATACTAAAATTGAATGGACTAAAAAATTGCTTAGCAAAATTTATCAAATTTTTTTTTTTAAAACTTTAAAATTTGGAATTAATAAAATATCGATTTTTAGTTTTCACTTCTGGAAACTTCTGGTAACGGAACTTTGATATTTGTCACAATTATTAAAACGATTTTCGAAAATGATGTATAACAAAAATCAACCCTAACTTTTTTTGAGCCAACTCGGCAAAATGATAGCCGACCTTAGATGTAGTGTTGGGAAGTGAAAAAACTACGCTATTGTGAATGAGCCATAAGAAAATACTTGTTAAATTTCAGTTTACTCCTAATTCGATTTTATTTATATCGTATTTTTAAATATATAACTATTGTATATAAATCTAAAAATTGCCGACGCAACTATTTTCTGTTCAAAAAAGCACTAAACAAGCAGGGTTGCTTTTGCAACTAAAAGAAATTTTATACGAGTTAGAGCGTTCTTAGACAAGTTGGGTACAAATAAACGGACTTATGTATTTATTCGTATACACATTTAATGGTTGGATCCCAGGAATTTTTATTTTCACATCAAAATTTTTCGCAACCTGAATAGTACTGATTGTAGAAGTATTAAATTGGTCGTGTGCAAATGACTCCGTGAGTACTTAGTACTTTGGTGTTAATTTAGGTACTGAGTGCTTTTCAATGAATACCCAGATTCTATACTTTTAAGAATCGGGCTCTAACGATCCTTTTGAGAATCGAGTTCTCAATACTTTTGGAATGGAACACTAATAACAATATTCGCATGTCTTATTAGCTAAGTTTGTGAAAAATCCATTTAGCGCTTTTCAACCTTGGAATGCAGTTAGTTCAAGAAGATCTCTGTACCTTTAGCTTCTAATTTTAAAGTTATTCAATTCGAATATTATTATATATTATAATATCTGCTAGTATACCTTAGCTGTTTTCCTTACACAGTTTTTCTTCTTATTTAACTTCATCTCATTATTATTTAATCTAATACAATTTATTTTTATTTATTTTTTGTCATTTACATAATGACTGTGGATTGTCTTGTTTCCTATTACTGTTTTTCTGCATTTCATCTCCTTCAGGCATTCCTTCATTCATATGCTATGCATTTGTTGTAATTAAAATTCATTTACAAATGCAATATCGCGCTCTATATAATCTGTACAGCATAGCATTTGCGACGAAGAAACATAGGGCACATTTAAGGAGGCGCCTGCAAGATATGGCAAACCACTTTTTCTATAGCTGACCGCATTTACTGAGTGCCTTTTCTCTAGTTTCTTCTCTGCTTTCGCTGACTTTCCTTGCCGTTTACAATGGCGTTGAAAATTTCACAAACTTTAGTTCCCCACTTCTTCTGGTGCTTGGGTAATATCGTTTTTTTAGTTTTATTACCCTTTTAGCCCTTTCCGCTGATTAGTAAGAGTGTGCAGTGCAAATACAACTCAAGTAAAATTCTAATAGCTCGCCGGCAGAAGTACAACTCCAGTTACTTGCAGTTAGTTTTTCTGGCCTTTCACCTAAAATCACAGACGTACGAGTAGCAACTCAGATGACTGCAATGCCTAATTAAAATCCTTGACAATTTTATTCGCTTTTGATTTGTATGCATTTGAATAGATATCTGCCATCGTCTTATTTGCTTTTAAATCTAATTAATGTGTCTAAAATTTAATACTCTTTTATGCTTTAATATGCTCGTAGAGCATTCGCAAGGGCTTAACTTTTTTTTTATGTCATTATTGAATTATTTGCATTTGTTAGACATTCCATTGGTGAGGCTAAATTTTTATCTACTCATTGAAGTTGGTTACTGATAAGCGCCGGTGACATACATACGTATACTTACCTTCCGCGGCATTTCATGTCATACTCGATGAACACAAAATGACTTAACACCATTTGACATCGCTGTCTGTTTATTGTTAACATATCACCTCACGAAGTTTTCGCATTAGCCGTCCCAAAGCTAGCGTAATATTGAATTATTTTTTAAGGACAAAGAGTTTGATTTTCCTATTGTCATAAAATTAGCTTCTTACCTCGCCGTCCGTTGTGAGTAAGTATGGTTAAGGAGAGGTTACCCCAGGGTTGCACACGAGCCCTAATATATAACAGAAGCTCTTATGAAATTTAGCCCCGTGCGCAAAAAATACGTGATTTTTAATTTTCGTTTTTTGAGAAAGAACTTTTTAGCGGCACAAGGGTCGCGGCGATATCGCGTAACGAAGGTCGCGCCAACATCGCGCCGCGAAGTCACCACATGGCGCGTACATATATGAAAAAAATATTAACATACATATGGTACTAGTTCAGGAGCATTTGAAGACAAGTTCTGGATAGTTTCGGCACCATTCTTGGCCTAAATATTTTGGGACTTTTCTGTAGTTCGGGGATGGTTTAGCACAACAACCAATAATAATAGTTACTAGTACTACAATTACTCATAGAACTTTTACTACCACTACTAACTACCACTACTACTATATTTCTGTTTCTATTACTACTACTTATTACTAGTGTCACTACCACTACTAAAACTACTTATTACTAAAACTTTGCTACAACTAACACTTATACTACTACTACTAAGTCGTACAACTATTTATTACAACGACTACTAATTACTACCAATATTTTTACTAATTTGTACTACTATTATAACTAATGCTGCTACTAATTTTTACTACTAATTGCACTAATGCTTCTACTATTTCTACTAGTTTCTTCTACTATTTTAACTAATACTAGCACTGCTACTGTTAATTGCTACTACTATGTTTACCAATTTCTACTGCTATTTTTACTAATGCTAAAACTAAGCAAGATTTCTTAAAAAAATCTCTCCCACAAGTTTTACTTCTAAGTCGGCCACTTAGGTGCATGCGTGTTTTTTTTATGAAAATTGATAATTTTTTTTGAGAATTTCTGTGTATTCGAACTATTCCAATGAGGTAATATTCGTATAGAAAAAATCGCATATTGGTATTAGGACAATTGTTTAACGTCGAATATTTGAATAATTGCTCTCTATCGAATATTCGCAACGCTAATTAATTATAATATAAAAATCTGTAGAAAATCCAACAACACATTCATAGTAATTGTATAAATGTAATTTTGCTTTTAACAATTTTAATACAATATACATACATATGTATGAGAAAAAAAATTCTCATTTTGTCTGCTGGGTTTGCCGACAGGTAGAAGAGAGCTTAGGAAAACAACTAAAAGACCTCAACAGACTAAACATTTCATTTTTAATAATTACACTGTTACACTCAGGCTTCTGGCGAACTTTTTCCATCTCTACTGTTATTGTATTTTTTATCATTATTTACCCAAAAGTTAACTCATATTATATTTGTTTACGTTTATATTATTACATAAATCTACTATAGGCACTTACGACTACATAAGAACACACCTACCTATGCATTTATGTTCATTATTAAAAAAAAAAGACACTTTGGATCTGACAATGATTGATTACATACAGTAGCATGGGCGTAGTCCTATAAAATTACTTAAAAAGAAAAGAAAAAATAAAAATTGAAACAGTAAGCACAGCAATTTTCAAAGTTTATTGTAGACAATGTATATAACGGTAAAAAATAAAATCAAAGTCAGAATGTCTTATTGCTCAGAGCTCCCGTTGCAAGAGCGACGGTAGGCGAGTGGGAATATAAAATATATATGTACATATGTATATGGAAATGTATATGTACGTGCTGCGTATAAGAGAGAATTCAGTTAATGATGTGAGGTAAAAATGGTAAATAACAGCGCGGATAAGCTGTTGTCTTTTGTGACATACCAGTTCTTTGGTTTTTTATTTATTTCTTATCAGTGAGCAACGTTTTGCTTGATGCGAATATAATTTTGAACAGTTCGCTGGAAATCGATCACAGTAATCACAAATGTAGAAAGCACAATTTGTTATTATTAAGTAAGATAAAATCAAAAAATGTAAATCAATTAAACGAAACTAAATTAATTTAAATTAAGCCAAATTTAATTAAATAAAGCCAAAGCCAATTAAATTAAATAAAATTAAACTGAATTCAATGAAATGCAACTAAATTGCATCAAATTAAATTAATTTACGTGATTAAATTTGGTTCGAATCAATCAAACTGAAAAAAATTAAACTGAATTAAAATAGACTTAATTAAATTAAATCGAACTTAACTTTAAACTAAACTAAATTTAAATTAAATTAAACAAAACTGGCTTAAAATTAGTGAAGCTAACTTAACTTCAATTAGATTAAATTAAAGTAAATTTAATCAAACTTAGCTAAATGAAATTTATATAAATTAACGTGCATTAAATATAATTAAACTAAATTGAATTAAATTAGATTAAATGCAACTGAAATTAATTAAATAAATATGAATTGAACTAAGTGCTTCAAATTAAATTCAACAGAAGTACATTAATTCGAAATAAAATAAGCCAAAATAAACTAAATCAAATGAAATGTAAGTTAATTTGACTATACTAAATTAACTTAAATTAAACAAAATGACTTAAATTAAATTAAACTAAACTTAATTCAATTAAATCAAACTAGCTTAACTTGAATTTGATTTAACTAAAATAAACTTTGACAAATTAAATTCAATTAAATGGAGCTAAATTGAATTATATTTCTATAGTCATTAAATTAAATTAATGTAAACTAAATAAAATTAAATAAAACAAAATTGGATTAAATCGAATCAACTTAAATTAATTTAAATAAACTCAATCAAACCAGTCATACTTATAAGAGCATTAGGCCAGTTTTTAATTTTGAAAATAAATTTTTCGGAGAACATCTCTTCAAGATAGTACTTCTTTTTCTAGATAGGGGACACGATATTGGAGCCAAAGTATCTCATACTTAGTACAGTCAGTCAAAGAATCGCTCTAAAATAGTCGAGTACTAATAAATATCGAGCTAAAAGGACATGATACATTAAATACCGATAGAAAATTCAAAATAAAGTTGCCACAACTTCTTATGGTTTGTTTTCATTATGATTTCTTTGCATTAGCACATTGTTCGTGAAAGGTCATGCCATTAAAATACTAAAATGTTGATTTAATTCGAATTGAAGCCACTGCAAAATTATAAAATATCCGCATCTTGTCGTTTCGTATACAATTTCGTCGTCAAAAATTTAACATAATGAAAGCGGGGCATTATCTACTTGCGATTCAGAAAGTCTTTGCACAAGTGCAGTTTAGATCGTTAGCTCACCGAATTTGCAGGTTTCGATTTTGAAAAATTTCATGCTATTTTCCTTCTGTATATTTCTGTATATAATCTTTATTTGACATTCTATACGATAGTGGGGTTAATTATTGTATATAAAAAAATACCGTGTTAAAACAATGGAGTAAAATTATCGGTATCGAATTATGAAACTATCGATATGGTTTCGTATCGTGTCTTTATTTTAGACCTGCCTAATGATCGTACCCAGACACTCCGCATCCTGTCTTTTTTGTTTATCAACAAATTCCGAATTAAATAAATGAAAAATAAAGAAAATAAATAAAAGTAAAATAAAAAATAAAATAAATGGGAGTAAATTATGTATTACAAAATGAAATGCAATTAAATAAAGTAGACCAAATTAACAAAAATTAAAATTCAATTAAAGTTAAATAAAATAATAATAATTAAAGTTAAATAAATAAAAATAAAATAATTTAAAACTAAAAACAAATTAAAATAAAATGAAATTAAATGAATAACACACGCAGATGTTATTTATGAATATACGCAAAATACCGAATTGGTCCCCACGTCGAAAAAGGTGTGTATTTAAGCTGTTAAACCAGGTACGGTACGTAATTAGAAATACTTCTTTATAATGCACACGCATTTTTACAATTAGGGTTATTTTTTATCTCTTACAATTTTATTTAAATAGGTGCTTGACATAATTTCCTTTGCTTTGTGTACTATTCGCTTGTCATTTGACAGTCAATTGAACATTTAAACAATTGATAATTGATAAAAAATGAATGGCTTGTAAATCAATCGAAACCTATTACAGATTTCTATCTACAGCTCATTACATAAATCATATAAGCTATAATGACTCCCCATGTTAGTGGTATATTATTAATATCTAAAATCGATGGCAATGCCAAAAATAAACTCAGAAAATACGTACTACAAAGAAACTTGGAAAATAATAATAATAATGTTTCTGATTGTGTCTAAGTAGTTTTTGATATCACTTCCTAGTGAAATGGTTGCCAAAAAGCTTCCACTCACAGAAGCCAACCGAATGAGTTGAACTTTAAAAAGTTCACTGCGCGTCCACAGAGGGAGATTTCGATAGCCAAGAATGATATTCGATATTTCAGTTCCTATGACTTTTTAAACTATTTCGATATGCTAAGGTATCCTTGACAGATTTCCTGCTAGTTTTCCCACTTTCTTAATTCTGCTCCAAATGAAAATCAGAATATCAGAAGTTAAACCGCCTTTACATTACGTCACTCACTTTCTTTCATTATTTTTTATTGTTAGAACAAGTTGTTTCCTGTGAGAGCCAATTCAAACCAAGTCATTATATCCTCCTTCCCCAAAAAGGTGAAACACCGCGGGCACTTCAAGTATATAGCACAGATTGACGAGAATGTTCGATGAGTTTAGAGCGGTTAAACAATCGAAAAAGTACTTATTGAAGAATTATTTGCTACTTTATACCAAAAAACACGAAAAACTGTTAACTCATGCGTGGAATGTATCGTCATCGACGCAAAAGAGGCAAGAAAGAGGTTTTGGTGATCCCAATTGATATATAAAGCTTCTGAGACATTAAGTATTTATCATATCGACCATGTTGGTCCACTAGCCGAAACGCATTCAAAGTGTAGCTACATTTTGTTCATAATAGACAGATTTTCCAAATTTGTTATATAACAAAATCAACCGGGGTGGAGGGAGTATTAGATAGGTGGCAAAACAGTTATCAGTGTTTGGAAATCCGAAACGAATTGTCACGGATAGAGGAATTGCATTCAGATCAAAAGCTTTCAAAAGCAACAGATTTCAGACAATACCGCTCCTCGCAGAACGAAAGTAACATCCTTCAAAATTTTAACGGGACCCAACGTGTGCATACCAGACTACACAGATTTACAAAAAAATTTTAATCGAGATAGAAGTGGATGAGTTGAATATTGAGTGCGATTTAGCAGGAGACGATGCGCTCGAAAATATTTAACGGTTACAAAAAGAAAACTCTAAGTTTTTTAATAAGAGGCTCAAGGAAGAAACTAAATACGAAGTAAATCGAGTTAGTTGCTACTAAAATAACTAAATTTGGGGATGGTACAAAGTTGAAGCCGAAACATCTGGGACCATAAAAAAATAGTCGCTAAATTAAATTATGGACGATACCAGATCGAAAAAGTGGGAAGTGAGGAAAGTCCGATAAGGACTGTGACTAAAGCACAAAGTATGAAAAATTGGGCTAGTTATTCGAGGCCGAATGACAGTTCAGGACGGACGACTGTTGGATCGAGATACTAGACAGACAGACAGGTCGAGATACTAGACTAGACTCGTAGTTAACGACTTATGAAATAGTACGGCGGCAGCCCTACATTTAACGAAAACACGCCGGAGCGTCCATCGTCGACGGCAGTTAGACTTAAGAAATGGCGAGTAAGACTTTGCTGAATAAGAACCATAGATAATTAGATAGGTACGAAACTCTTTTCTTCATGAGAGCTCTGCCAAAATTCACATTTTTATAATATTTTCTAATCATACCACCAGGGATGAAATATTGGCTATTTCCATAGAACTTTTGGAGACTTTTGCAGTTCTCCAACTATAGTTGAATTATTAAAAAAAAAAACAAAAATAAAGTAATGAAAAGTAAAACCCAGTAAAAAGAATAACAAATAATCGTAAAAATATCAAAAAGTTTAAGATCAACATAATAACAATAAAATATCAAAGACATTTATCTGATTTCAGTAACTAATATTGCCAATATTATATTTTTACGTATGTAAGTATATAAAATTTAAATAAATACCTACATATTAGAGCGGGTCAAATTGTATGGATGGATTTTTTTTCATGAGGAGTATAGCAAAAAAAATCAACAGATGATTCTAAGAAAAATTGCTGAAAACACCACAGCTCTAAGTCCGATTTCGAATCCCCCACATTTGCAAAATAGATATTTTGCCATATGAATGTAGGGTTTGGCCAAAAAATCTTCATAGCTTTTGATAGAATTATAGGAAAAATATCATATATACTTTAAAGGTAGAATCTGTATTAATATCTATAGTGCTTTTGAATTTTAGTAGAGATATCAGGCTTAACTACTGTATTATCATTTTTAAAAAATTTCTTATGGAACATTTTTTTTCTTTACAGCTAAAAAAAGTTCAGAACATTTCCAACAACTTTCAATCGTACTGAACGGTATACATTTCTTTCGCAAAGAATAAACATCAAACAATAAAATAAAGTTTTTTTTTTAATATAACAAAATTAATTAAAAAATATAAAAGTTTACATTAAAGCAAAATTTTTGTATTTAAATTTAAAATTGATGAACCAAATCCTTCTACGTCATCTGAATCCACTTTATCACATATACTTGAACACGATATTATTGCATTTGGCTTATCAAGTGAATTAAATAATCTGAATTTACCGTCTAGTCGTGACATTTTAAGATTTAATTTTTTTTAAGTGATCATGCTAAAATTCAAAGTAAAATGTTTTCGCATAAAAATTTAACTCCTCATGTAATTGATAAATTGGTTGAAATTTGGAATAAATTTAATATTATATATTGATAGAAGTAGTACTCTAAAAAAACTAAATGTTTTACATAATTGAAAAATATCACGAAAGCATTAAACACTGAAAAAAAGTTCGGGAATTTACAGCATTCGTACAATCAACAAATGAATTATTTTACATTGGAAAATGTAAATGCAAGTTAAAAACAATATAATGTTAATGTGGTTTAATACCAAACCATTTAAAAAAATGTTTGATGGACCAACATAATGATAGAAAATTCACAATACCTGAATATATGGATGACATTGTAGAAGAAACATCTACAACAATACCAACAATGCCAACAGTTAGTGATGATCCAACATACAAACCACTTGGAACAGATATGGAAACAGGTGAAGCACAAATTGCAAATGAAGCGGTTGCAGAAGTATCTGTTACAATGAAACGAGTACATTATACTCAACGATACGATGCTATAAATTTTGCCATGATGTGTGACAGATTCGGTGTTTCAGATAGAGTTGATTCATGTTTAGCAACAGCCCTTTTCGAAGATATAAATTTTCGAGATGTTCGTGGTGAACTTGTCATAATGGATAAATCTACAGTTGCAAGAGAAAAAATTAAAGCTAGAGATGAAGTGATTCGTAAACGACACATAGATTCCAACATAACTGTATTTACTTTCGATGGCAGAAAAATTATTCATTAACTAGAAAGAAAATTAATGAAAATTTCATACAAATATGGTAAAAGAACCATAGTTGTTCTAAAAGAGCCTAATGCTGAATTACTTGGATATGTTAATTTGGGTGAAGAAGAAAATGCAAAACACAAATTAAAAAAATGAAATGAATTCTTCAATAGCAAAAAACTGTCAATAGATCAATTAATTGGCATATGCAGCGATGGAGAACCAGCTAATACTGGAATAGAAAATGGTGTTGTAAGACTTTTTGAAAAGCATTTAAATATACCACTGCACTGGTTTATATGTTTGCTTCATTTCAATGAATTACCATTTGGTCACTTATTCAGAGCATTAGATAAAACAGTCACGAGTGGACCAAAAAAAAACTATTCAAAGACATTCAAGACTGTGAAAAATTTCAGGTATGCATTTGTTAAAATTGTTTTATAATATTTTTTCAATCAAACTAAAGTAGGAAAATTATACTAATTTTAATTGATCTAAAAAATTTATTTTTCAGGTTGTAAGTGATTTTGAACCAATAGCATTGGAAAATATGCCTGGTATGATCAGTGATGAACAAGAACGAGAATTATCTACAGATGTTAAATATTTATATCAAATGGCCAAAGCAATTTCAAATGGTGCTGTTTCAGTTGATTTAGCTAACAAAAAAACCAGGACCAGTTGGACATTCTCGATGGCTAACCAAAGCAAGCAGGGTATTACGTCTATATACAACAACTAATACACCATCGGAAAATTTGAAAACTAGCAGTTTATATTATTAGAATTCATGTGCCAACGTATTTCAACGTAAAATACTATAATTCTGTTGTATACGGCAATGTACTTTTATCAAAGTTTATTCGTTGGTCACGATACCTACCACGTAATTTACTTAATATTGTAGATTGTGTAGTCCAAAATATGAATACGCTCATCCAGAAAACATTTTATTAACAATGTTATTTGATGATAGAAAACTCATACGGGATAAGAGCTATCAAAAAAATTTTATACTATCGAGAAAAAATACTTGACCCAACTAAACTCAGAGTTTACAAAAAATATAATATCAATTTTAATACTTCAGATTATACTGATATGATTAATCTGAATGACGATAATTTACTACCTGAACCTGCATTCACAAGAAATAATCCATACGATCACTTGGTACAATTCTTAGATTATGATGCGCCAACACTAGATGATCCTAATAATCCAATGCATATACAAGGAACAGAAAAATATGGACAGTTGTTAACATCTGTTTCCAAACGTGTTATAGAAAAAAAACGTGAAGGTCTTATGGCTGTCACAGCAGAAAGTCGTGAAAAACAACCACGAATGGAGAGCTTGTTGCTTTTTTAAAAAATAATAACATAACAGTACTTTTATTTTGAAAAATACGTTAAAATGGTCAATTCTAAGTAAAAAAAATAATTTGTTAAATAAATTACATTCAAATTATAAAAATTGTGTTTTTTTGCTTATTACTTGCAAATATTGTTTTTTTTGAAAATTTTCCATAAGAAATTTGTTAAAAATGATAATACAGTAGTTAAAAGTTCATTTTAGGCTAATTTCTCATAATTTAAGCCTAATATCTCTACTAAAATTCAAAAACACTAAAGATATTCATACAGATTCTGAAATGTACGTAAAATACCTTTAAAGTAAGCCCAATACGATATTTTTCCTATAATTCTATCAAAAGCTATGAAGATTTTTTGGCCAAACCCTACATTCATATGGCAAAATATCTATTTTGCAAATGTGGGGGACTGGAAATCGGACCTAGAGCTGTGGTGTTTTCAGCAATTTTTCTTAGAATCATCTGTAGAATACGTTTTTGCTATACTCCTGATTGAAAAAATATTTGACTCGCTCTACTACATATGTATATACATATATGAATTTTGAAGGCATTCAAAAAACATTCTATATCTAGTTATTTCAAAACAGAACTTTTAAGAGAAACTATTATTTTTTTTGTGTTATAATTTTATTTACTTACAGGATCTTCTCTCTTTAGAGACTAACAATAAGTTTTAAAATCTTAATTTCATTTTTAAAACCTATTTACTATTGGAGCAACATGTCTGTTATATGGGCCCTTATATTAATTACCGTTTATAACATTTTTTAAATAACCACAATAATTGTATGTGAAATTAAGCACTATATTCTGTATTATCGCTCAAAATTAATTACAACTTTTGTTTTTAATATTTTAGTGTGAATCTCACGATTGAACACCCCACTGATTCTGGCAGTTATTTTGCGTATTTAACTCTGGTAGCCCGCCTTTTCGCATGTCAGCTGTTCATCTGCCCATGATTCGAGTTTGTTGCCAGCCCAAGCCTCAAAATTATGGGACGCTCTGATTGGCTAACCGAGAGAGTTGCATATCTTATTATGTTTGATAAGAACCATAGTAGAGTAAGCTTTTACTTTTTAATAAAATAAAGCTGTTCTGTTTGAAAATCCGGAAAGTGTCATTTTTATTCCTACACTTATTAAATTAAATGTTTAGCATTTTAATACTAAGACTTCTACTACATGTATGTACATATGTAGTTCCACCTGTCATGCCTGTATAAATATGTTTGTATGCTTTGGAAGTGCATGAAAGACGTGAATGAAATTTAATAATTTTATGCATTTTTAACTTTGCAACACAGCTGCGACACCTGCTGACTGTCGAGTTAACAAAGCCCGCGCAGATAGTTGCTAGTGGTGACTACATATCTGTACACATACACACACACTTATACATACATACACACATATATGTATGTGCATGCGCACACTCGCATAATCTATGCCACAAAATGCAATATCGCACAGGATATGCTAACGAGAGGCTGATACCACTCACTTTGCTGCAGTTGACAGCGTAAAAGTTGGCGATTATTACCTGCAGTTTCTTCTTCTTTTTTTCAATTTAAATTTTTGCCGAGTCTGCCGGTTTCACGCTACATGCAAGGACATGCCAGGGATGTGAAAGGCCCGTATATGTAATGAATGAATGTGGGCGAGAAGCAAACTGCGATGGTTGTTTGTTTGCTACAAATTTGCATGACTTTTTGTGCACACATTTTTATTATTATTACTTGCTTTCCCGCTTTATTACAAATAATTTTAGTTTACATTTTTATTTCTTACTTTAACTTTTTGTTTGCTTTTGTTGCTTCTCTTCGCCTCTATATATCTGTATATTAGTTGCGCGCTGTTGTCACATCGTTATCTGCCTAAACTCTCTGCTCTGTTCACCTACCGGAAGTTTGGTACAGCAATAATAGCTGTATCTAGCAAACTCTAAATGCTCAGCTTGCTACACATAACTGCCACTATCCTCCACCTTCTTTTACTTCATATGCACACCTCTTACGTCCTACTGTTTGTACCGAAAACTGCCTTTCATGCCACGACAGCTGCGTCACAGGTTTAATTATTTTAAAATTTATGCACAACTCTGCTGAAAGTTTAGCGTTGTATAAGTTTTTGTTTTTGTTCCCCGTTTCTCCTTTTTCGTTGTGTTTTAAACATTTCTGTTCATCCCATAATTCTATCATATTCACATAAAAGTAAGTAAACTTTTTTCCACTCACACCGCAGCGCCTTCGTTATTGTTGCTTTTGGCTCTAAATACATTTGAAGGTAGACCGCAGCACAGTGTTCCAAGCTGCTGGTTGTTGTAAGATTTTTAAAATAATTTTTTCTTTACCCTACCAGTGCTTATAGCTCGTGTCCATATAAGTTTAGTGTACACATACATTTTTAATATGTAAGGTATGTAAATATTTGATTGTGTGCGCTAGTTTTCAATTTATGCACAGTTTATGCAAATTCTTAGCGCAGGGATACTAAAGAATAACATACACATACAAAGATGCATGCGAAAAAAATGCGTGTTCCGTTCTGCTTCTATTTCCTTTATCAGTTTATTTACCTGGTAAAATGTGGGCAGAGTTGGTAAAAATTACTTACGAGTAAAAACTAAACAAAAAAATGTAAAACATATTTAAAAAAAAATGCATACACAGGGTGCTGCGAAATGTACTTTATAATTGGTAAATGAAAAGGAAGTGAAGTGCAACGAAAATTTTATTTACAACTTTGCTTGATATGCTGCATCGCCGACGAGTATTTCCAGTTCGTCAAACGTTCTCCACTCAATTGATTTAAAATTGAAAAAAAAAGAAACATAAAACCAAGGCTAATCCATACAAGATGGTGTTATAAATACAACTACAAAATTCCTATGTATTTTGTTTTTGTTTCTGAGTAAGAGTTGTCAAAATTTAAATACATTTTTATTTTTGCTTTTACGGCTTTTGAAAGCTCTTACGAAAAAGCAAAAGCAAAATACATGTAGGTGAATAAAAAAAAAAACAAGCCAGCTGCTCTTATGCCATCACCTTCTATAAATTCGTCTTGCATAAAACTTAGGAAAATAACTCCCAAACAGAGAGGCAGAAACATATAAACAAAAAAATATTTTTTATTGATTATCAAAAAAACGAAATGTCGACATAAATTTCATTTTATTGGTATAAAAAAATCAAAATAAATCTCCTTTCGTTGATTACACTAGTTAACAAATATTTGATACATATGTAAGAGATATCTTGCTGAAAAAAATTGTGCGTCGCTGAACATGAAAATGAGTTTTATTTATCCTTCCAGTCCTTTTGCAGTTATTGCAAAACAACTCCAGAATAGCAAACATATCTCACCAATTAAGGGGCATCGTTTGGCTGATATCTATTTTGTGTAAATCAGGCCTTTTCAAAAATTGTTAATTTTTATTCACTTTATTTAGTGAATAAACTTTGTAAGAAAATAATTAAGCATATCTGGTTGAAACAGACTTTCATTACGAAAATGTCAAGCATAGGAGCGCTTAAACAGAACAGAAACTGTAAAATTTATTACAAATTAATCAAAAGCGGCCAATTTATTTTTTTGTTACATTCAGTTTTTCATTGGAAAATCTGCCACAAATTTTTCATTTCACGGTGCATAAGCCAGAATGCTGATTTGATGTAAAGTAATATCCTAATCCATATAGATTTGAGTACGCTGATTCTAAAAATTGCACCCAAATATTTCTATTCAATTTAGATTTTCCAATTTAGAAGTTTCCTAAATGTTCTGCAATAAACTTGGAGCTGCAGCTTTTTCAAGCGAATTGATCACTTTCTTTACTAAATAAAAGAAATTTTTTCCTAGTATTTTTTACATTCAACAACATAGTATTTTATTTTGTTAAGCATTTAACGTTTAAATTATTAATAAACAAATATACGTCAAACAATACTGTGCAGCGCTGCATCCAAAGTCAGCCTTGCAGTTAATTGAATTCATAAATGAGGATCTCGAGCAGTAAACCCAATAGGATCAACTTGAGATCCCGATTTGCCTTTTCTTGCCACCCAAAAACGTTACGTACACAGTTTTTGGACACCCTATGTGTGTATACATATTATGCACAACTATAATTGTGTACGTTTAAACTGCTGATTTATCAAAAGTTAAGTTAAAGTGTAGCGAAACACTTGAGCTGCCTAGCCCATTGTGATATCACTAAGGAGAGATCCTTTGCAATGGCTATCTTTTGCTTTATTTCCAATTTGAACATACCTTAAAGCAAGCTTGGATTCTCATTATCCATGGATCTCTGACGTCTCTTGGGTTTCTTGGGCAAGAGTGATAGCCTACTTCTGCCTCGCCCAGATGTCTTAGCAACAGCGTGCATAGTTCACCTGGGCAAACGGCAAATTAATTTTTATGATTTCGCTCTTCTAATAAGCGCCTAAACTTCGTCGGAGCGAAAACTAGTGACGTGCCACTATTTGGTGTTTTCCGAAGCCATCTCGTAACATGCCTTTGGGACTTGTCCAGTGGCACTGCACTTCGAGTCAAACCTATTAATTTCATAAATAAGCAGTTTTTAACTAAAGATGAAGGGTTGAATAGCGAAATCAGCGTTCACTTTTGAGGTATTTCCACTACAACCGGTTCAATGACACCATAAGTCGTTTATTATCTCTGGAGCAATGCCTTGCAGCAGGTTGCTTCACATTATTCTGCCCAGGGATGAAATAGAATCGACACCTGGACCGGAAACATATATTTGCTGCGTTTGCCAGAAAAGGCTCCATCCGAACTCCATCTTGGTAAGATTTAATACTTGTAACGTGCGAAGCCATGTTAACATCGTGTTTAAACCGGTAAAGGTACTACTTATACTGAAAACATCCGTGCCCAGTTAGGAATAGGGTTAACTAGAAATCTACCGCGCCGTGCTTTTTGGTAAGCCGTAACTTTAAATTGGAGGCTCAGCGACATGTCCATCTCAGTTGAAACATTTTAAGGGTGGATTCTAGAACTGCCGATCTGAAATTGTTTTGAATCCGCCGAGAATGTTGGACGGATGCTTTATAGAATTACTCTACACCATAAATCAGTTGGTTCTTTATGATTCCAGTGAGTATTGCCGTCGTCTTCGGTACGATTCACGTTGCCGTTGCTTTATATTTGTGTGATCCAGATGGATCTAGTTATGGGCATTATCCCTAGTTACCTCACCGTTGACTGCGTTGCAATTATATGGCCTCCGATGTGTATGCTGATCTCCTCCATTTTTTTTGTTTCAACTGAAGATTAGCACCGACTCTGTCTACTCTGTAGCAAAATGAAGATCGCTCTTCGAAAGCCATAAATGCAGTTGCGGAATGTATCTATTGCCTTTGTATCTCACTGATATCACGAAAATGTTTTACAGTAATGATCCGCACTGTGTTAGACCAGGATATGTCGGAATATGACATCAGGCAGTTGTAACTCATGCCAAGGCTGGTGTCAATTTCCCCGGATGGACATCGGCGAATCTACGCGTTTATTGCGCTTCATCTAAATCAGTTTGATGATAACGACCATAGTTATGCCGATCTGGCAGGGTCTGAGTAACCCCTACAAGAACAACAACATCGATTTTGAGGAGATGGTCAAATCTGCATAATTAAAAATATTTCTGTTGAAAGTACTAAAAGTTTTCGAAACCAACTTTCTCATATTAAAATTAACTCCAAGCCTCATGGTCAGTACTTTTTTGATTATATTTTTTTCAATTTCCGCTACTTGTTTTGTTAAATAATTGTTATGTTTAAGTATTTTTAATTTTAATACCCAGATAACTCTGCAACTCCAGTTGTATGCCTGTGCGCTGCACACACCGTTGCTAAACTGCAGTGCCGATTTAATACTACCTCATACAGCTAGCCGAAAAATACTACAGTGAAGCTTCTTCTACGAAACTTGGGTAACAAATTTACACATTTGCAGTTTTGGAATTAAAAAATTACGATTTAATGTCATAGCAGCGAAAATATGATAGAGTAAATGTAGAAGAATTTCGGTGCCCACAAAACCGATGAACAATTCAATACAAAGTTCTTTCAAGCGTTCATCGAGGTACTTGCTATCTAACAGTATTTAAACGGTCCTATAGTCTTATCACAGAGTGTATACACATAGATGCGCCCGTGTACCTGCCCTACCATCTATCTACACCCCCACCCATCACTCCAACACCACCTTTCCCATTTCTAGTCGGTTGCTTTTTATTTTCCAAAAGTTATGCGCACGTAATTGATTTTGTAATTGATATGCAAAAGCGGCTACAAAAACAATAAGGATTAAACCGATAGGCATCATCCCATACACATAGCCTAGCAGCAAAGCAGCAGCAGCAGCTCGCCAGCCTGCCAGTTGAGTAAAAGTTGCGCATATTGTGAAAAAGTTTTGTTTAAGCAACACCTGCGGTTTTCCTTTGAGCTTTTCCTTAGCTAAACAAAATGAACTCGCCTATACATTTGCGTTCCTACGTGTGTATGTAGTTGTGGCCCATTTAACTGCTCCTGTTTTAGCTTAACAGGGGCTAGGCGGTGGGGGCGAGTTAAGTTACCGTGGCTGTTAGGCTTTGATGTGAGGTGTGAGTGGAGAGGAAGTTTTCAATGCTATGTCAGTTTTGGAATTTTAAATACTTTATAAACTTTCCGTGTAGGCATTCCCATACATCCAAATAAAAAGATATGCTCGTATGTAGTTATGTGTGTGTTGAAGCGTTTGAGAATTCTAATTTTTTTTTAAATTTTCGCATTATAAATTCAGTTGGCGCGAAAAGTTTTTTAATGTTCTGGGGTTTCTGTAACTTTTTATTTAGCGAGGAATATTGGAGTGCGAGTTCGTTTTTGAAATATACATAACTTTTTTATAAATAGCTAAGTACATATGTATGTACTGTATGTACATACATATTTTATGAAAATTTTCAAATAAATTTGCATCCTTTCATTCTTACTTTTACGGAAACTGGAAATGGTACCGTTTATTGAAGAACTAAATCAAAATCACTCGTCGCCTGGTATGGAACGCAAGTGACAATGCAAGAACAAAAATCAACAGATTTCTAACCAACATCAACAAAATTAAAGATAGGGGAAGTGGGAAAGAAAGCTACAGGTCGATGGCTGGATCTATTATTCCCTTCGAGGTTATGGTCTAGGCTATAGCTAGACAGCGCCAATAAACAGGTAGCCTTCAAAGCGGTCAGTAAGCTGCAGAGGCTGACCTGCGTCTGCATAGCAGGAGCTGTTAGAACTTGTGTGAAACCAGCCATGAAAATTCTATTGGATTTAATACCTCTTCCCATTCATATCCGAAATTAAACGAATGCTGCTAAATGGAGGATGAGTAGTACAAAATTGGTGCAGAAATTTATCTAAGCCGAGAGATGATTGATATACTTGCGAAATAGTACCCCAAGACTCCAATACCACGAGATATTTATTATGTAACCGAAGTTTAGCATGTAAAAAGGGTTTAAAAGCAAACTCAGCACCAACAAGGAGTCGCTATATACATCTAAATCATATAAGATAAACCGATGTATGATAACCTGGCACACGGATCGTCTACTTACTAATGATGGTAAAGTTAGTTATAAGCGCCATATGAAAGTGGATGATCTTCAGACCGAAATACTATAGAAATAGTTGCGTAATTCAATACCACCTGAACTTTTTCACCTTGATTGATAGCCAAGCGTCTATTAAGACCCCTAAATCTCCCCAGATAACTTCGGAACTGGTGTTGGAGTGCCTTAACCTGCTTTACACTCTTGGTCTGACCAATCATGTGTGGGATCTTTGGGTTCCGGGTCGGTCAAATTGGTATTGACGGAAACGGAATTGCGCTCAAACTCGCAAAAAACGTGAGCATCAACTCTATTTATAGGCCCAGAGCCATTATACGATATAGAAAAGGAGATACTATCCACCTTGGCCAAAGAAGGGGAGAAACTATATATTTATATATATAAAGGTATGCACTTATATAATACCTCTTTCCTCTATCATCAATATTTGAATTTCTCTGGAAGTACAAAGGATGCCTTAATTAGAGCATTGCATCTTCTAAGATATACTACTTATAGCAAGTGTATAGCTCATACACACAGCTTATTGTGAGTTAAGTTACATTGTAGTGGACATCATTTTTGAGACCCAAAAAGGAAATACATGCGGGTCTGATGAGGTCACTGTGATACCATTTTTGGAGTTCGGTTCGCCTTATCTCGCATTCTTTGGTAAACAAAAAAAGGGTTTAATAAAATATCAAAATTCAGGGCAGCGCAGTTGCAAATATAGAGTATTATTGTTTCACTTTCCTACTTATCACTCATCTGAAAATCACTTGTCGAAAGCGGAATTCTATGTCTTCATCAAACGCTAGTCAGTAATAATACCAAATATGTGATGTAGAGGGGTGCGTAAATTATAGAATATGGCCCAGATTTCCCTTTATAAAAGTTAAGTCATGTATGTCATGATCGGTCGCAAGTGGATTGTTGCAGTTCGAGGGAGTTTTAGTTCTGAAGTTTAATTCGAAGTCCCCAATATATATAATAGATGTACGTCTGCATTGGGATAAGTACTTCTACCTTCATCTTGACAAGGTGTTCATACTTCATATGAAAGAACACAAGATTGCGCCGTTTTGCGACGATTGCCATCATTCAAAACCAAGTAAACAAAGAATATGAAAAAAGAAGAATGAGAGGGTAAAAATATGACTTATAGATAGAGATTTAAAAATAAATTTAAAAAAATACTAAAAAAGTTACTTTTGCTTCAGAACCGCCAAAATAAGCCAAACCAAAGTAGTGGCATCACTGACGTCGCCTCCATATGTACTCAATCAACCTTGATTTTCTGGAGTAAGTTTTCGCACTATTCATCGTATTATTATAGCATCGTAAAAGGTCAGAACTTGTGGTAGGTGATAGCAATAAATTAGCTAGTGCCGTCTAGTTCAGTGCAGTCAGAATAACCACGATTCAGATGCCGAAAACTATGTAATATTAAGTGGAAGGGTACGTGAGATATTCTGATTTAAATTACGTTATTAATTGATTTATATGCAACTCCCTAAATAATTGTTCAAGACTGGGACGTCTTAGACCTCTATAGGGCGAAATAAATTTAATTGAATTTATAGTTTTAAATGGTTGACTTTCGCCTAAAAATACTTTTGATATTAAGATTTCTTGAACCCTATACGTTTGATAACCGAATAGCCACATTCCAGTCAGGAAACCAATTAAAGCGGTGCAATCTTTTTAAAAAATGTTTTAAGCCTCTTCAAAAATATATATATATAAACCCTTTCGTTTAACAGAAATACTGTTATATTTCAGTTTTCTTTACTTTATTTTATAAATTATATAACATTCTAAAAAAAATTTACTGAAATGAAGTCTATGCTTTAATATTTCATTCCGCTTGTCAATTTAATTAACTTTATTGAAATTATTTTCAGAAAAACAGCTATATTAAACCTTCCAATGTGGTATCAGTATCATTTCAGTTAACTTGTCGATCAAATTTAGCTATCCCTTTTAAATAGGTGGCAGCTCCCTTTACATATGTTTTCGTATAACCAGTATTGCAATATGTCTATTAACTTAATAACTCAATTGAATTAATATTTATAGGCAGGTAGCAATCCTTTTTGAAAAATTACCATTATTCAAACTTTTTAAGTCTACTTCATTTGAATCTCATTAAGTTAAGTTTACCTTTTTGAGTAGGTGGCACCCATCTCCAAAAATATTTTTTTTAACTAAAGCTTTCTTAAACATCTTTCGATTCACAACCACATAATAATGATGCATTTCACTTTTTAATATAACTGTTTTTAAGCTTTAGGCAGGTGGTAACTCCCTTCAAAAAAATTTTTGAAATAAAGCATTCTTAAATCTTTTAGTTTAAATCCATCATTAATTCAATTTAACTTATCGATTAATAAAGTTAAATTTTAACAGTTGGCAACCCTCTTTTAAAATATTTTGAAGATGAAGCTTTGTTAAACCGGTTTCGTTTGACGCCCATATAGCATTATTTAAATGTTCTGCGAGTTTCAACCTCAGGTTGCATCCGATATGTAAAAGATTACCATATTTGTTTTAACGAAAGTGTTAAGACCAAATTTGAGCAATTTAAAAAATCGCAGTTTTGCTTATGCAGAATCTGGATTAAGCGAATTCTTTTTGGTTTTTTATATCCCTTTGTATATCAGTAAGTAGAGCTTAAACCATATTTTAGTGAAATCAGAGTAGATTTACCAGGTTTTTCCACACCTTATTTGTGCCTACCACCCACGGTCTCTTCGCCACACTAATACACCTAGTAGTTCGATTTTGCGTACACTTGTATTCGACAAATGTAACATTTTCTCATTTGTAGACATTACGCTCTAATTTCTGCGTCAAAAACACGCTTTGTCACCAAAGTAGTGGCATTGCAAAATAGGCAAATAAATACAATTAAAATGGAATTAGTCAAATATCAAAAGCGAAATAGCAGGACGCGGCAGGACGTAAGTGAAATCACGGTTGTAAAGTGGACAGGAAACTGCATTAATTGTATTCGTTTGAACGAATTTGAAGCGAAAAAGCCGGCAACAACGGGCGGGATCTTCGAACAGAATGAGCGGAAAAAGCTAGCAATGTGACAGCATAGAAGACCAGCGACACACGTCAGGCGGCTAGCATTTACATGCCCAGCTTCGTCCCTTCGTCTGCGTCACTCATCAGTCAACGCAACGGACTTTACGAACAAATCGCTTTGGGTGGTTTTGAAATTGTTGCCAAATGTACGTCGACACCTTCAATAACTAAGTTTGTATGTGTTCACATTTTAGTCAGCTCCGCTCAACGAGTACTTGTCGCATTTGAGTTCCAATGCGTCCAAGTTGTCTGCTGTTGTAATGAGGAGTGACAAGAGACAAGTATAATTAAATTTAATTTCAATTTCGCATGCAAAGTGGTGAAGGCCCCAAAAAAAAAATAAAAGGCAAGAATTGTAGCCAGAAAAAACCAGCAAGAATTTTGAAGCTGCAGTGTTTTCGTTGGTGCTCCAGCAAGGACATTGTCAACGCTTTGTCGCTGGTACAATTGCAAACCAGGAAAGAAAAAGTAGTAGCACAAAATAAAAAAGGCAGTAGCAACAAAAGAGAAAAAAATCTTGCCAACTATGTAGAATGGAGATTTTTTCACTTCTTTGCTACACTCATCTTTACAAAAAACAAAGAACAGAAATGAATATTCGAAAATTTTTGCAAAAGCGGAAATTTCAATATAATTACTTTTCTCCCTTGTTCTTAATTTGATGGATTTTTGTGTACGGAATTACATTGATAAAAGAATTAAATTCAAACAGTCCAAATAAATAGCTTAGCACAATTGTGAAGCCTTAGTCTATAACAAACTCACACAAAAAGTGAGTCATAAATCCATCTCCCTCCCTAACTCGAACCACACTATACCCAATTTTTTTTTTTAATTTTAGTCTTGTTATGCCTAGCGCCCACTTTAGAGGCATCTCGAACTCACTCACATCCTGATACAACAAATCAATCATTTTCGAAATAAATTATAAACCAAACTAATTTCCTTAAGTCTATCACAGAAAAGTATAACGAAAAGCAATAATCATTTCGAAATATCCGGGAAATGACACTGAAACACTTAATTGCCAAAACACAACAATTGATTGATTACCGGCTACAACCCCGCGGCAAGGGACTCATTAGTCAATGGAAAGGGAAATCTACAGAGAGACCAAAACACTGGAGCACTGCGCAAAGTGTGTTCGGAGCCTGAGGCATTACCCACATAGTTGTTGTAGTAAGTGGGAGAAAAATTACTACAGACAACGAATTCGGGGGCGAAAGAGAAATCGAACAAAAAGCACATGCTCGCATTTAATTTAATTACACTTCGACAATGACAGAAATGACGACGACGACAAAATAGCAGGCGACTCAGTGGCAGGAGCGACAAACGCGTTGAGCTCGATAATACTACGAAATTGATTAATAAAATTGTCAGTTGAGCAGACGGAGCAGCGGTGTGAGTAATGCAATTTTGCTTTCCACTACTGCTCGGATTATTCAAAAAAGCAAAAAAAAAAAAAAAAACAAACGAGAAGTATGTAGAGCACACGAAGTTTACGCGGTGCATTTACCTTAAAACAAGACACCTTCCGCCTGCGTCAGTCGAATGGGGGGCATAGTCGTCGAATGCTACAGCTATGGCTCATTAATTGCTACGCAGTCGGTTTCCTGCTTGTCTCCTACATTTTTCCATTGCTTGCATACTTCCTTCAGTTTTTCTGTTATACTTTTGTGCTTAATTTGAGTTTTTCTTTCTTCTCATTTATTTTTTGTTTTTGTGTTTCTGTTTTTTTTTTGCTTTTGTAGTAAGTGGCAACGTAGGATTCATTATAATACGTTTACATTCTTGGACACCTACAATTTACTTGCTTTCTCCTTCGCTCATTTCATTTTAAAAAATTGTATTTAACGGCATAAAATGCATGAAGATGTAAAGTTGTGGAGCTAATTTGTTGCGGAAAAGTTGTGTAAAAATAAGAGAAGAAAATTAAAAGAATATAAAAAGTACGAATATAATTGTTTGTGATTTCTGAGTATTTTTTCTTTCGCCTAGTTCCTAAAAGGATCCACTCTAGGAGATGTTGAAGACTTTTCAATTAAATATCTTTTGATGACAATGTGGACTATTAGCGCAACAGGCGATCAAAATGACCAAGTGCTTCGGAAGCAAAAAGCGGGAGAAGATTTTGCTGGTTTTTTTACGACCAAATTTGTTATCTAGTTTGGAATCCTTAGTGCCAAATTTGTTCCACAATGAAGATGAAACTTTTTTTCGGACCTGGCGTTGTAGTCCATCAGTTTATCTGAAACTAGCGTTTATTTCAGACCGTTCGTGTTTTCTGATGGACTGACGGAAGAAGCGATGGTCAGTTGGTCAGTATGAAACATTAATAGATTATCTCCATCTTTTGATGGATTCCTCGGCTTAATACTGCTGTCATATCTACCAGAACCCTTAGCTGCTTAAAGAAGGTGGTTTGGGAATCAGTTGCCTCAAAAACATAAACTCGACGTACCAGCTGTATTTTAAAACAAAATCCAGGAACCGAAGGAAATTTTGCGAATGAAGTCGATATCTAAGTGGATTGAATATCAAATAGTGAGAAAGTGAGAGTTTTGTCCCTATATCTTACTATATATTCTTACTTTATTTCACTTGCGTTTTTTTACATGGACTCGAAACCTTTTAAAATCAATGATCTAAAACAGAGAAATAAAGCATTCCCCTACCATTTCAATTGCTAGGTTAAAAATAGAATTATGTTTGAATAAATACATACAAACTCGGGGAAGGAAGAACTAGAGCAAACAACATTTTGGTCACCTGCATTAAAGTAACGTTTGGGCCGAGTGCTGGGGCATGACTGCTTTGGACGGCTTTTGGCGTCGCAAAACTTGGGGTCCAACGATGTCTGAATAATTCAAAGTTTTTTTTTTTGGAGCATCCAACGGTTACACTGCAGAACTAGAAAAAAGATAGTATTGTGTGATTACCAACGTGTCATAGGTCACATAAATCTAAAATTATGAACATGTCACATTCCAAAGTTAAAAAATATCATTAGGGTCCTCACAAAAGGTCTTATCAATTCATGGCGCGAGTATATCCCTTTTAATAAAAACAGTGACCGAAAATAACCATCATTTACATACGTTATTTTCAATTTTTCGGATAAAAGAACCATTGACAAGAATTCATTCCAAAGAAAACTCGAATATATAGATCTAATCCTCATAGCATATACAATACAAATTTGCCCTTATTTTTAATCCCTATTTTGGTATTTTTATTTTTTCGATAACGATTATTTTTGATAGAAAATGGAAGAATCACACAATAACGATAAAACTTGATGCAAAAAATAAAAATCAAAAAATAACGATCAAACTTGGTAGAAAAAGAATCCAAGAATAACGATTATTTTTTAAGCGAAAAAAAAAAAAATAATATAATATCGGTTAACTCATAATGTTTTTTTTTAATAAAAATTATAACCGTTACGGTCCCTGAATAGAAATAATTATAATATTCGCGTTTTAAGTATTCCCATAGCTCTGTCCATTAAATACAACCAGCCTTTGAATCGAGTGTCTAGCTGCCCCCATTAGATTTCACCTACATTGCCTCATTTACTAGAATACTGTAACTGTATTAAATATATTATCTAGCTCTTTTTAAAGCGTATACTTGGGAATTGTAAGATCTACTTATGAATTCAAACAAACACTACAATGAATTAGGCTTTGCATTTGAAGTGGGTGGATTTCTCAAAATAAGGTAATTGAATTTACATGAACTTCCTCAACAAAGATGGAGCTTCTACCTTACTTCTTTAGTTAGGCAACTAGTCCTATGACCATCTTAACGGTTTCTAACATATATCTGCGCACGAAATCGGAAAATTGCCGATTTTCGAAGTCCATGTTTTTGAGTATCGGCTCGCTGCTTAGCCGAGTTCTTTCAGTCAAAAGATTGTTCACCTCTTTTACGATGCCAAGTAAAGTGAATGAATCATCAAGACTTATATGCTTCGTACAGTGAGTTTTAGTAGTTCACTTCCATATCGCTACCGGCCACAAAAAATCGCACCCGCAATGAACTTTGCACCAAGTTGCCGGCCAGCTGCCTGAAGCGCAACCAACCAACTGAGTGAAAGCAGTTCTCGCTGATTGTAAATCACCTGCTGGCCAGCTTGACTTTGCCGCTGTGCAAATCGCTACTAATATACATACAACAGCTTGACATTTGCATCATCTGTACTTTATAAGTTGTATCACCGCTGTGGGCATCTGTGTATTACATTTGTGTGCGCTTTTTCTCCTACAACCAATACTATGTGTCAATTTGTATTCTTTTTTTTAACAAAAACTTTTCAATTCATTCTTTTCACCTTACATTACCTAAGAAAGCGCATCCACTGCTTTTGTCAATAAGTCCAGTCTAGTACTTTTGCATATTTTTTGTCGCAGCTTTTTGCGATACTTCTTTGACTATTTTTAGTTCAACTAATTTTTTATTTTTTCAGCGCCACAGGTTTCAATTTTAATTCTGACTACAGCGTTAATTTTTTTTTGCATACCACCACCCACTGGTACGTTCCAATAATGTCGCCGCCGTTGACAGTTTATCCGCTTCTTTATGACTTAACATTTAAACTTGACACAGACAGAGTGTTGCCGTTTTGCTAGCGTTTGCTGCACTTTACTCGCCGTATCCTACATTGGAATTTTTTCTTCTTATTTTTTCTCCACAGCTTTTATTCTATGACGCTTCCATTTTAAGAGCTACCACCCTTCGTCTTTTAATGTATTTACTTTTTCTCTTATTTTTTCTTTTTCTATTCAGCGCATTCGCAGTCTTCCCCATTTATTCACACGCAATAACTATTGTCATCAGTACCCACTATATTTTTCCTCTGCTGCTGTTCTTTTTTCAATGCAGTTGCTTCCCATAGCACATTATAATTTCACTTCTTTATTTTTCATGCTCTTCAACTATGCAGTTATTGCGTGCCGTTAGCAGCACAGTATGTCGCGTATGTTTGTCCGAATGACACATGACAGATGAGTTAAGATTGGCTGCAATGTCGCGCCGCATCTGACGTCGTGTTACTACTGAACGTCACCGTCGCACAGTGTTGCTTTTGTTTCTGCGCCATTGTCTCTGCGGCAGGTTGGCAACATCGGCTTAGCGGATGTGGCTTTTACAAAATGAGCTGCCAACTTACAACTCCTCCCCTATGCTTTTACACTATCCGCTGTGATTAATTATGAAATGGAGTGGAAAATCTGGCTGGTGGCGGCTTATAAAGCTCATCACTCGGAAGACGAAGTTAAGTAACGTAGATTTTAAGGTGCATTTTCTTTTATTTATTTTCTTACTGGTATTTCAGTTTCGAAATCTTATGAGACTACTCCATTGATCTTGTGTTAGTGAATTTGGTATTTAAATATTAAAAAAAAATAGTTAACTATACTTAGTGCAAACCAGATGTAAGCTCTTTAATTTCATCACTTCATTAACTTGTTTCTAAAAAAAGGGATTAAAAGAAGTAAAAAAATCAACAATATTCGAAAGCATCAGCCTCAGATAGTAAAAATTAACGGAATTAACTCAGCTCGTTTGGCAGAAAATAAAAAACCTGGTGTGGAAAGTACAGAAAAACTTCGACAACGGCTCAGCCAGTCTGAGAGTGAAATAAGTTTGACTTTTATTCAATCCGCTTATTAGCAAGCATATGAGTTTTTGGGGACACTGCGTGCGTTTCCTATTTTAGAAAGAAAGTAACGCTTATGATTACACTTGTTTACACTAAAGAGCAAAACTTCATTAAAAAGTGTGTCAAGACTAATATTTCATTTCATTTGTTTTTCGACTTAAAAAAATATAATTTTTGCAGTTACTGCCAAAGAAGATATGTTCCGCCTCTTAGTTTCGAGGTTTTTCGAAAATTGTTAATTTATATGCCCTGTTTTTAGTTGATATTTAAAAACGTCTAAATGAAAAACATTTTTATTTAGATATCTCAAATTAACCTTGGATCAGAAATTATAGCCAAAAATAATAACCATTAACATTTTTCGATTTATTAAACTTATTTTTTGGCATAAAAACGGCACTAACAGTGAGAAAATCCATACAAATACAAACGTTTTCGATATCAAAATTTGCATGATTGTACATATACATAGCTCAGGATAGTTTTTCGAATTTCCATTCATAAAAAAGGTGATGTAAAAATTTTTGAAAAAATTAACTATATCTCAAAATCAAGACGTGTTGGAAAAATGTAACATATAAAATGTGGAATTAGATGAAATGTATATTCCGGTTGCTGTACCGTAAAATGAATAAACATTTGGTATATTTCCAACTGAAAAAGTGAATGTGGCAAATCTTGCAATAGGAACGCACAAACGTTTTTTTTTTAAATACAACAAAAACGGTTTGGGATATGAATTAAATTCTTTATTCCTGTGAAAGTACATTCGATGCCATTATGTATGGAACTCGATTTCTTTTGCATGGGCACCACGGGTACCGGCCGATACTGCTGCAATTTCACGTTCGATATTCGTACGAAGTTCATCAATCGTTGCTGGCTTGTTGGCATAGACCATAGACTTGACGTAGCCCTACAGGAAATAGTCTAACGGCGTCAAATCGCACGACCGAGGCGGCCAATTGACTAGGCCATTTCGTGAGATAACACGTTCACCAAACTTGGTTTTCAATAAATCGATTGTGACATTCGCTGTGTGGCCTGTGGCGCCGTCCTGTTGGAACCACATATTGTCCAAGTCCATATCATCCAATTCGGGCCAAAAATATTCGGTTATCATTGAGCGGTAGCGATTCCCATTCACAGTAACGTGCCGGTCTTGGTCATCACGGAAGAAGTACGGCCCAATGACGCCGCCGGCCCATGAACCGCACCAAACCGTAATTTGTTCGAGATTCAATGTTGACTCATGGAGTACGTGTGGATTGCTGCCTGTCCAATAACGCATATTTTGCTTATTGACGAAGCCATTCAGCCAGAAATGAGGACGACCATAAATTGCAGGTAGCGCTCTTAAAGTTGAGGCCATTGACTCCGAATTTCGGTAGTAAATTGTAATAATTTCGACTCGTTGTTGGATCGTATTTCTTTCCATGATGAAATGGCAAATCTTACTGAAGAGAAATGTCAAAAGAGCGGGGAAAAATATGGTGTCGTTTGCTGTCACTATCGGTCTACTTTTATAGCGTCCCTATTGCAAGCCCCTTATTATAATTTACCGCTTTTATTTAATTTGGAGTAACTTTTACATTTTCTCTCCGCTTAAGGCGTTCTTACGCTCCGCATTTTTATAATTAGCGTTATCTTGAGTTTCACTATCGCCCGAAACGTTTAATTTTTCGCTTTTCCTTCATCCATTTTCATTGGAGTCACTTTTTTCACTTAAATTTTAGAGGCGAACGTACAAATTTAAAATGTAAATTATGGTCTTATTTATAATATTACAAAAACCCAAAAACTTAATTTACTTTTAATCCAGGAGCAAATTCAGCGTGCTATTCTTTCGAATAGGGTGCAAGAAAAGCCGGACATTGTGAGGGAGAATATAGAGAATGTGGCAGAGTTTTGGAAGCAGCTAACCTTGGATATAAATTGCTTTAGGCAACTTCCAACTCTTTACCAACAACCTTTTGCTAGACACCATCTGCAAAAAACGTAAAGAAGCGTTAAGTTTAACGATTCGCGGAATACCAAAATTCTTTCTTGAGTTTGCAATGCATTGGTTAGCACGCCTAATACCTACATATATGTACATATATTCAAACTCTTCCTTGTTTAATAGCTATAGAGCTCATGCTATATAAATGTACTTTTTTTCACTTGTAAAACGCAGATTTGTAATTCCATGTTCGAATTTTACCAGCTGTTTCGAAGTGGAGTTTATTTCAGTGAAATTCATAATAACCTTATTCACGTCGGGCGAATACCAAAATTATGGGTGAATTTTTTTTCTGGCGGAACTCAGAATAAGGTAGAATAAAATTGATTTTCATTTGGTGCTTTACTTATATCTCAAAAATACTACTTTGGAAAAATAAATGAAACTCATTTTCGTGTTCAGCGATCCAAAGTTAGTGTATGAAGCAATTTTTCAAAGAAGTACCACTTTTTAAGAAAATATTTGTGAAATAGTGTTATGCAAAGCAACATCATAAAACTAATTCGTGTTAAATTTTGTATTACAGCAAAAATATATAAATAAATTTCAGCTGTTGTGTTAAGCTCATTAAACTCCATGTTTCGAGCAGCTGCAAAAAATCATGTACGTATTTATAATTACTGAAGTTTTGTGGCGCCATTTTTACTTGTATGATCAATAACAGAACTATGATATCCATATGAAAAGCGCTCCAAAGCGCTTTGTTTCGAGTCGATAAGTGCAAACTTATGTGCTCATATATTATTACATTGTAGGCATAACTTTTCTAAAAACTGACCGACCTGCGACGAAAAAAAATTTGCCAATCTCATGACAAAAAATTTGCTTTCGGAAAAATTAAAAAAGAAGACACTTTAAAATGTAATTTGACCAGCAGTAGTTAGCCAAAGCTGTTTGTTTAAGGCATACAATTTTTCTTTAAAATAGTATTTTTATAGATATTATGTGCGACTAAAATATTTTTCGGTGAAAATAATGCGTGTCTAATCATTTTGACCAAGAAACAAAATATTCGAGTTTCATGGGAAAAGAAAAACATTGACCCGAATGTACCGGTTATTTTGAAATGTAAAGGTTCATTAAAAATTTTGTAACTTTTTAATCACTATTTGTTTAGCAAATCTAATTTAATTTTTCGCTGACGGTGCTACGTATTTTCTTTCATATACAAATGCTAAAAATTTTGTTTGTATGGAATTAATAAGTACTAAAAATAAATTAAAAACCACAAGTGTCAAACTTTATTATATTTTAATTTTTTCCAACTTCAATATATCCAACTCTGTACATTACCAAATCATGTAGTTTTCACTGCATTTAATTAAAATCCATTTTTTCAAGTAGCATCCTTTTGCTTATCGTATATAAATATTTCAATTTGCAAACTTTCACTGATATAAGTAATTGATGTTAATTGAAATACCTGCATTCAATGGCAAACAGTTGCTGTAGCCTGGCGCAAAATGGGTCAAGTATTTTGAATGCGGCTAGCACTTGGTGTTTTGTTGTCTGCTCTATTTTTTAAAATGGCTATATAACACATGGCTGACCTCGAATGCAAATATTTGCATAATTAAGTAGATCATTTAATTAATCTACAGCTTATTTTATGGTTGCGTTTTATTTAAAATACATCATGCAAGATTTAATATATGTGGCAAAGAGGTCAAGAGGTTAAATTCCATTTCAACGATCAAAAGGATGGCAATAAAAATAATACTGTTTTAGCGGAACATATTCGCTCTTTGATGTTTAAACAATTTGCTTTTGGTACGAGAAAACTAAGCGAAATATTAAAAAAAAAAATTTTTTTGTTAGACTACTTCGTGATATTCTCTTAGAAACCACCCACAAATGGAACAACCACTGAAACTCTTTAACTACACTAACTAAATACGCTTATAGAGACTTATTACATTCGGAAATCACATTCCTTGGTACTAGGAGAAATTAGCTTAATGTATGGAAAAATATCCCTGAAATGGCTTCATAGGCATCGTTACCTTAAACTGAGTAAACGATTTGACCCAGTTTGAGCAAGTTGAGGTTAATTGGCGGTACTATTTTCCTTGTTTGTAGAAAAATCAACTTACTAGGAGGATTTTTTTATTCATGTTGAGGAAATTGTCAGTTTTGTTTTACTATTCATTTCATCAGGAGGATATCCTACTTATATTATTAATGTGAAAGTATAGGTGGGTGTATGAGTATGTTGTTATCTTTTCAGGCCCAAATGGCTAAACGGAATTGTACAGAATTCAGTGAGCAAATAGCCTACTTTTTACGCTATAACATAGGCTATATTATATGGAGAGTTGCCACCTGTTAAAAAAATTATACTCAATTAAATATATAAGTTAAATCAGATATTGCTAAATAACGATTGGATATTATATACATATAGGTTACCCAAAAATTGATTTTTATGGGTAGTTGCCACCTGTCTATAAAAGGGTACATTCAATTAAAACAATGATAAATACAGCAATTGCAATATGGGTATCAAATAATAAAGGCTTAATAAAGCTTCATATCCCAAATGTTTTGAAAGAAGTTTAAACTCAAATTAAGATGAATTCAAAAAATAAATGGCAGTTTACAATATGAGTGACAAACTACAAAATTCAAGAATGCGTAATTTCAGAAAGAATTTTGGAGAGGTTTGCCACCTTTTTAAAAATATTTATCAAAATTATAATAAGTTAAATCAAATATTGAAATATTGGTCTCAAATGAAAGAGTTTGGAGAAAGCTTTACTTTTCAAATACTTATGGACAGAGTTGCCACCTGCTTAAAAGAGTAAATTTAATTTAATTATTAACTTAAGGAAGTATCACGTAATGGGATTCAAAGGAAGTAGTCGTAAAAAAACATAATTATGAAAATAGATTTAGAGAGCGTTGCCACATGTTTAAACACAAAACTTTAATGCTATTTGTACGCTTACTGAAATACTACAGTATAACTCTGAAACGGAAGAGTTTATATAAAAATATGTTTGATGAGGGTTGCCACCTTTTAAAGACCATCGATTCAAATAGACTGATAAGGTGGCAAAGGAGAAAAAGAAGAAAGGAAATTTAGAGAGTGGCAACATGTTTACAGAATTTAAATTCAACTAAACTCAAAAGATAAATGGTATTTTACAATATTGTTTTGAACTGACATAGGTTTAGGAAAACGTAGTCTCGAATAAATTCTGAGGGATTGCTAACTGTTTTACAAAGGTTTTTTGAAAGCTATTCAAAGAAGGGATGCCACGTTGCAAAAATTTAAGAAACTTTGGTTAAGATAAATCCTACTAATATTATAAATGTGAGAGTTTATGTGTAAGTATGTTGAAATCGGTCGAAATCGCCTAGGCGGATAAAGCGCCAATTAAGTAACGGGTGTTTTTTTTACAGGTTTGTTTTTCGAATAGAGATAAAACTGGCATTTTGTGGTCAAATCTGGCAACTCTAATGTCATTTATGTTCAGTTTGGTTTGCCATTTCATCATGAACAGGTTGACAAAAGAACAACGCTTGCAAATCGTGCAAATTTATTTCGAAAATAATGGTTCAGTTCGCGAAGTTTACCGCGGGCTCCGTCAATTTTATGGTCGACATAATCGTCCATCAGAGCAATTAATTCGGTTAACCATGGATCGTTTTCGCACTACGTTTACTCTATGTGATAATACGCATCCGCAGAGACGTCGAACAGTGCGCACCGAAGAAACAATTGCCGCTGTAGAGCAAAGTGTTGAAGAGGACCCGAATGAATCGATTCGCCACCGTGCACAGCAATTGGAGCTTTGTCCATCAACTTTATGGAAGATTTTGCGCAAAGATCTTGGCTTGCGACCTTACAAGATCCAGCTTGTGCAAGAATTAAAGCCGCGAGACCATGCAATGCGTCGTGATTTTGGTGTATGGGCCGAAAATGAGATTGATCTCGATGCTGATTTTCATCGCAAAATTTTGTTCAGTGATGAGGCTCATTTTTGGTTGAATGGCTACGTCAACAAGCAAAATTGTCGCATTTGGAGTGAAGAGAATCCACATGAGACCCTTGAAACGCCATTACATCCACAAAAACTGACTGTTTGGTGTGCTCTATGGGCTGGTGGAGTCATTGGGCCATACTTCTTCCGCAATAATGCTGGAGAGGCAGTTACCGTTAATGGAGACCGGTATAGAGCCATGATAACCGACTATTTTGTTCCCGAATTGGATGGCATGAATGTGGATGAGTTGTGGTTCCAACAAGACGGCGCTACATGCCACACAGCGCACGTCACAATCGATTTATTGAAGGAAACATTCGATGAGCGCATAATTTCGCGGAATGGACCTGTAAATTGGCCACCAAGATCGTGTGATTTGACACCATTGGATTATTTTCTTTGGGGATATGTGAAGTCGCTCGTCTATGCCAACAAACCAGAAACGTTAGGGGAATTGGAAGCCAACATTCGTGGCGTTATTGCCGACATACGGCCCCATATGCTCGAAAAAGTGGTTGAAATTTGGACCTGTAGAATTGGCTTTATTCGAGCCAGCCGCGGCGGCCACATGCCCGAAATCATATTTAAACATTAATGGCATAAAATTATCCTTCCAATAAAGCCAAATTGATGGACCTTAAAACGATTTTCTTGTGTTTTATTTCAATTCGAAGTTCTATACCCCTAAAAAAAACACCCGATAGAAGTAGAAGAAAAAAATTTGAGTATATTCGACGGATTTAGGGGAATTGGAAGCCAACATTCGTGGCGTTATTGCCGACATACGGCCCCATATGCTCGAAAAAGTGGTTGAAATTTAGACCTGTAGAATTGGCTTTATTCGAGCCAGCCGCGGCGGCCACATGCCCGAAATCATATTTAAACATTAATGGCATAAAATTATCCTTCCAATAAAGCCAAATTGATGGACCTTAAAACGATTTTCTTGTGTTTTATTTCAATTCGAAGTTCTATACCCCTAAAAAAAACACCCGATAGAAGTAGAAGAAAAAAATTTGAGTATATTCGACGGATTTATATAAGCTGGGTTAATATCTAGGATATGTTTTCAAAAAAATGTATAAGAAAAATATGGCAAAATGGGTATTCTAAGAAAGTTTGACAGAAGGTTGTCATCTGCTTAAAATTCAATTTAGTTGTATCAAATAATATGAAATCGCTCGATTTCTAAAATGTTTTATTATTTATTCCTTTTCTGTTGCATTCGAATTCATAACGTTACGAGGAATGGCATGCGAGAGAAACCGCGGATGATACCAAGGCTTACATATTTTATGTTAAAAAGTTTACATTCTGAATACTGTCTTTTCTATTTGTATGTCAAATAAAAGCACTAGCGAAGTTCAAAATTATTTAAGGAAATTATTTCTAATATTAAGTAAATTTACTTCCTCAAAGGAATAACGCATTGTAATTCTAATAATTTAAAAAAACCCGTAGCTCTAAAATAACGAAATTGAATGCTTGTTTTAAGCAAATACTTTTTTCTGAGTGTAGATTTACTAATAATAATTAGTTTATCAATTTATACATTATTGCGATATCAAATAAAGTCATCGTGCTAATATTTCCCACAAAGTTTGCCAATATTTGTTGAGTTTATTTATAATATATTTATAAATATGGGTGTTAATGGAAGTGCCAATCAAAATGCTTCTCTAATTGGCTAGCTCATTTTGAATTGATTATTAGTGGCATTTAATTACAAATTTACACAAATTGTTTGAAGGGCGACAATTAATTTGTAAATAATTTTCTTTTAGCACTTATTTTAAGAATTCTTGTTAAGCACGATTAGTATTATGTGGATTAGTAAATAAGTTTAGTGTATTAAATACTGGATCAATGAATTTAAGTAAGAAGCATGTTAAGGATAAGTTCTGTCAATTACGCTTAAATTGCAAGGAACGGCACGATCATGAGAAAAACTGAATTGACTGCGTTTTAGAACAATATTTGCACCTACCTGCTAATAGATGGCGTTCCTCACACATACATATATTTGCTAATTAAATTGCCATATGTGCTTGCTAATAGATGGTGCTGTTAAAATTTGTCAATATTGCACCTAAAGGAATGCCTCAGAAACTTGACTTCAAGTCAACTGTCACTGTTGTTATTAAGTCGTAGAAACGCCGAGATAATGTTTACATCCCGCAATTTCTTTAATGATATTAATTACATTACTATCGTAATTTATGAGTCATTCTTAATATGTATATCAGCAAATTACGACGAATCTAAGTAATTTCGCCTTGTGAATCGGTCAAATCAAGATAAAATGAGGAGCTCATCTGCTCATTGATTTTTTCTGATCATAAATTTCGAATGATCATAAATTTAAAAAAAAGATATTATCATGATAAAATTTAAATATATCAAAAAACTAAGCAACCCTGTGCCTATAGAGCGGTCAATACAATTTAGGAAGGACAAGTATGTACGCACTTGGTTTATGCGAAGTAATTTGGAAGAAAATAAGTAAATTACGTAGTGTGTATAAAAAAAATGATTGCGTAGAGCCGAATAAAAATTTATTACACTTGATTTTAATGAAATAATAATATACAAATGAAGAACCTTCGCAAATTATTAAAATGCGTGCCCTGTTAAAAATGTTTATTGCGCGCTTCTTCCATTTTATGGTACGTTTTTATCGACCTACTCAGGCGGCTATTCGGGCTATGGTGACTAAATTTCGCACCAAATTTACATCGTTGGACATTAAACCACCAACACGCTTACTTAGTGTGCGAACTGAGGAAATTATCGCAGTTGTATCGGCCAATGTTAGTGATGACCATGAATTATCGATTCGGCGCCGTTCGCAGCAATTGGGACTCTGTTACTCTACTACGTCAAAAATTTTGCGGAAGGATTTAGATGTGAAGCCTTTCAAAATATAAGTACAGCTGATGCAAGAATTGAAGCCGAACGACCTACCACAACGCCAAATTTTTGGTGAATGGGTGGCGAAGCTCATTTCTGATTGTATGGAATGATGAAGAGCAGCCAGAAGCACTGCAAGAGCTACCCACTGTTTGGTGTGGATTATGGGCTGGCGGCATTATTGGGCCGTATTTCTTCAAAGATGATGCAAATCGTAACGCTACTGGGAATGATGACCGCTACCGATAACAAACTTTTGTTTGCCCAAAATAGAAGAGCTTGACTGGCATGACATGTGGTTTCACCAAGACGGTGCCACATGCCACACAGTAGGCGAAACAGTTTAGATCATATATCTATAAATTAAAAACAGACTATTTTTGTGATTTTATACTTGTATCCTAGATACAAGTTTGCTTTTACCATATGCATGGGGTTTATCATAAGCTCCTATGATTGGAGCAGCGGAGCGATCGATAACCCCAATGACAATGATGAAGCTCCATTTGGCTAATGGGAAACTTATGTCTTTTAAACATACATACATAGCATTAACACGATGTACTCTACGTCTTAATAATAATAACAATAATTTGCCGTTTACACCACCTCTACGCCTTACCCTCATGGATATTGCCAATTGTCAACCTACGGGTCGTTGATTGCAATCAGCATTGCAAAGCAACTAGAACCTAGCAATATGATATTAGAATTTAATCATTTAATATTAGAATTAAAAATGCATACAAGATTACATAAGCTACTCGGAGCAAACGTCAACCCTCTGTTGTATGGGCTTACTTCCTCCTCACCTCGTAGTAATCGGCTAGCTAACAGCAGCTCGCGATAGCGAATATCGTTAAAAAATGACTGCTAAATAACAAAATCGTTAAAATATTCGTTAAGATGAGTTATCATGGAAATAGCTTTAAAACAAATTTGCGAATCGTACTACTACATGTTCATAAAAATTTATGATTTCAGCAGAATTAGGTTACCAAAAATGTCTGGCTTCTGAAAGAATTGAGGTGACTAAAAGGCAAAGCTCGGATGCTTACTTAAACCACAAGTTCAATACTTCTTATTTCTTCAGTTTTATCTCGAAAAATAACTAATTTTTCTTATAAAAATATTTTCAGTAAGCGTATCGAAATATCCAAGAGCAAATCAGATTTTGTTTTTAGATAGTAAATTAAAGTTGTATACCGTCCATTTTAATTGCTAAAAACAAAAAGTAATAATAAAATATTTCACGGTACGTTAGCAAAAGGGCGGTTGAGAATCCTGTTCAATACGGCGGGGAACCCAGTCAATTTCGCCTGCACTAAAAAAGTAATATTATCAGTCCATCAAAGGAATCAAACTGATACATTGAAGCCCTATTTTGATGTAACGTTCTACGGAACGCATCAGGACTGTATAGAATGTAGAGCTATGTACTCAAACCACCTCCCCATGAAACACTTGACAGTAGTACCTGGAGACAAATTTTTGAGATTAGGTCTTCAATGATTCCCCGAAAAACCAGAAATGATGGCTTCAGGTTGCACAAGAGACGTTGTATATCATAAATAATGCAACAATAGAAATAACTAAGAAATTGTTTTTTGGTTTGAAAATATAAAATGCAGGAGGAAAGAAGCCGAAAAGTAGGAACATAGATGCAAATAACTAATAGGCAATTTACTCAAATGTGAGTAAGCTTTTCGTTTCAAAAACTTAGTGGGGAAAAGGGCGTTTACTTTCAGTAGCTTTCATTGCTTGTTGTAGTCAGTATTAAAAGATGATGTTCCAACCCGAACTAAGATTTCTACCAGCTGATACATTTGATAAGAACGCAATCGTTGCATATTCAGTAATGAAGCTTAAGCAAAAATGAGAAAATATTAACCTCGATAACAAATCCTTTACTAAACAATTATAGAAATTTTGGAATACATCGTTGCCAACAGAATTTTTCAAACAGTATTTATTAAAGTGATATTTAAACTTCCAATTTTCAGTTTTCTTTGCCAGTAATCTATAGAAGTTTATTTCTATCCCCTGCATTGCTATCCACCACAAATATGTTAAGTGAAATTCACAAGACGAAGTTGATATCAGATTGCCAATTTTCGGAAGACTTTACGGGTTGCCACTCCTCGATCAATTTGCTATAATAGCAAAAGCACACTCAAAAATCTCAAGTACAATGTACAATTCGGAGGCGCACAATGAGCAGCGAAATATTCGAGAAAAAGCAAGTTGAAAGAAAATATTAAAAAAAAAAACTTGCCTACTTAACTCAATAACGAAATGGATTGTATAGTGGCTTTTGTGTCATTGTTCGCACATTTTTTGCGGCTTATTAAGCTTTCACATAGTAACTGGCAAGTAACCGTTACGATTGTAGCAATAGCAGCTCTATTCGACTGTGATTACAAGAAAACAAAAAAACAGAAAACAACTCAAACAAAAATCAACGATAAAATTGTGAAAAGAGCGAATCAAACATCCTTCAACCAATTTTTCATGAATCTGGCAAAAGGAAAATACGTTCTCTACGCTTGCTACACTTTTTACAATACTACTTCTCGGGGTCTGTGTGTGTGTGTGAGAATATATATGTAATACTTTAATGCCACTAGGTTTTCGCAATGATTTCACCGCTTTTCGGCTACTTATGCCTCGCACTTTAATCGCACTCAGAGTCATTGTAAAATTTTTTGCTCACTGCTGTCGTACTCTCCTGGATTTCCAAAGTCAGCCTTTGATGTCTATACAAGCACTCATTTTTTTTGTACAGATATTTGTGTGTGTAATTTAGATAGGGCTGTCGAAAGTGTTTCGAGTCAATTTCAGTTTCACTTCCAGCCTCAACAGTGACGCGCGGTATTTTCGGTCTTGTGTGGTGAAAGGAACACAGCCATGACACACACTCAATTCATATTTTTGCAAACATCAATGCTACCTAAAACTCACAGCTATACTTTATTTATATCTACATTCAACCAAATATCCTCATGACCTCTCGCAGCAAGCATAGCCGAATGCTTTGGGTGTGAGCACTTCAAACTATTCAAGGACAACTTTTATGTCTTTTTGTGCTATTTTATGCTTTCCGTTTTTAATGCCGCTCTATGCCTACTTTTTGCACAAAAAATAGCGTCAGCGAAAAATATTGTTGGTAAAGGCAAGTGGAACTTTCCATTTTTTTTGTTAACTGAACATTTCAAACTGAGTGAATGATAGGATATGGGGGAAAAGCAGCTGGAGAAATCGCGTGAGCTTTGAATGATTTTTGGGCTGATTTTGTGAGGGCTCTTTGAGATGTTTGAAAATTTAAAATTTAAAATTTTTCAATAATATATATTTTACTCACATTTTATTTTTCTTCATATATTTTCATGCACATCAAGTGAAACTGAAATTTCTTGCGAAGAAACAAAATAAATAAATGCGAGTATTAGGGATACTCACACTTGCCTCGATGATTTTTTACACAAAAAATTTTACTCAAAATTTAAATTTCTTAATCAGAATTTGTAGATATACAGTTTTATAGCTCATTCAATTCTAGTGTCTTTAAGTGTACAATTCCAACGGGTACAATTACCATGTATTTTTGACATTTTTTTCCAACTGTACGGCAATTTTATGGCAACTTAAACCGACCGGGAGTTTGTTAATATTTTCTGAAAGTCAAACCTATTCAGTACTAAAATACTTGAGATGGATTTGCAAAAGTTGACTCGAATTTTTTTATGGCCCTCTCATTTTTTCAGTCTTAGTTGTTTTAAAAAAGTGGGCAAAATGTTTAATATATATAAAAAAATATACTTTCGCTATCAATATCAACATAAAGGAATATGTCTAATTCCAGTTTCTTTTTTTGGAAATAATCTTTCGTTCTTCTTTTAGAATGGTCTTTTACAAATACAACAAGGACCTGTTTTTTCAAACTTGAAGCACCAAGCTAGAAATTTCATCTCAAAAAACTTTTTCTGTAATGATAGTAAGAATTGTGCAAAATTAACAATAACCCCTGAATAGATCAATAATCCGATTAGAAAATGTTTTTCACACAAATTATAGAAAACTATATTAGATTTACACAAATAAAAAAGAAATTTGAATTCGGTCAACTCCGTTCATATATACTTCATTTTTTTTACAGATCTCAAAAAATCTAAATTTAGCTTTACGTCTGGAATTTGTATACTTTTTTATATTTTGACTTCATAATCGGATTGAGCAGAGCATTTTATATTCGAATTTGCATTAATAAAATGACAAATCAGCCAATTTTTGAGGTACAACTTCGTTAGCGGCAGTGATTTTTTACATCACGTCACGAAAGTCGCTTCAGCATCGCATCACGAAGTCACGACATTACGCTTGTATGGGAGCATTCCAACACTAGTTCAGGACCATTTGAGGACAAGTTCTGGACCGTTCCGGCACTACCTTGGACTAGATATTTCGCATAGGATTGATCTTTGGTCATATCGTCCTGTTCGGGAGCTACCCAGAGGTCACTTGGGTGAAATCACCCGGAAGTTGTGAGCTGCTTGAACCGCATGCCGAAGAATCGTTCTTGCCGTTTTCTCCCAGGTGAATGGCGATCATAGACTTTCCCCACTTGCGTGGACTTCTATATACGGCTCCACCCTCCTACTACTGGTTTTATTAATTTCTACTACTATTTTTACCAATGCTACTACTAATTACTACTACTATTTTTATTAATGCTGCAACAATTTTTACAAATTTCTACTAATATTTTCACTCATGCTAAAACTAAAAAACTACTGTTTTATAAAATTCTCCCTCATATTTAATTCAATATCTCTTTATAGGGTCTACACAAAAGCTTTACTTCTGGCACGCGCGCCTAGGTGCATCCCAAAAACCGACTCGATAATTTTTAAAAGTAGGCGGAACCCTTGCCCTAATTTTGGTGTCGGTGATGATGACCCCTCCCAGATATGGGCTGTCGCTTTGCCTCTGGTTCAAAGTAACGTACCCAGGTTTCATTCATAGTCACAAATCGGGTACACAAATCCGATTATATTGGAATTATGTTCGATTCACTTTTAAAATGCGTAGTTGCTTGTCGTTGTGCTCTTTGTTTAACATTTTTCATTTTCAAAATTTGGTGATAATCCCAAGCAAGTTTTTGCTGGCGACTTTTTGGTTAGCTAGTCAAATTTCTTCGACTTGTGCATATGGTATTCGGTATGAGACGAGGTTGAACGCCCTGAGCGAATTTCGCCTTCAACCGATGTACTCCCCTCTAAGAATCCTTGAGCCATCTTATAACTGGGGAAAATAGAGGATCAGAGTGTCTGAATATCATAGATATTTTTATATTTTTTCATAGATAATTTTTCTCCCTTTTATTTGTATCATGGCGATTGCTTGTATCTTCCACAAAATATAACTGATTTATATGATTTTTTTTCAAGTGAAAATTATTTATTTTACCTACTTATCAAATGCCCGCCTATCACTAGTTCTTGAGTGTCATTCGCATTTATAAGTAATTGGAAGTACGAGTGCTAAGTTTACCGTTACATAATTCCTACATTTCTTAAATTTTGCGTTAAGTTTCATCACCGGCTTTTATTGCAGCCCACTTCGGTGCCTGCAGCGCTTGCATTAAACTACTTTGAGTCAACTTCTACACCTTCGTTTTTTGGCGCTTGATTATTTACAACCCCTTTTATTACTTTAATTTCTTTTCGTTTCCTTTGAACCTTATACATATTTTGTTTTTTTTTGAAGACGCTTGATAAAACTCGTTTGGAAAATTGTTTTTCTTCAAGTTTAATTTTGTAATTTTTCTTCTCAGCAGGCACCCCTCTGTCACTCTACCCATTACAGTTACATAGACTTAGAATTTTCCTTCAATATTTACGCCATCTAAGAAGCTAACCCCAATGTGCATTAAGGGTTGCCGGCTAACAAATACAAACAAATGTAATGCATGTGTGTGTATTCTTTTTGTACTTTTGTATGTATGTGTGTATATAACTATGTGCACATGCGGTGGTTGATGGGCACTCATGTGTGTGTGTGTGTGTATAAAAAAAAACATTTGCACATACCAACACAGTCAATTGCCACTTTTTGTTATATATCCCCAGAATTGACTTTGACATTCACGCACGACATGGAATATGTACATATGTATGTACAGTGAAACCCGACCAAAATTTGACACAGTAAAATTCCGTAGTTCATTCTTCAACAAAAATATAGTAGGCATATTCATATCGGACCTGCTACTTTGGTAGGTTTTTTTTACTTTTATTAAAAGTATAATTAGCACTAGCTACCAGGGCTATCGGCTTGTTAGTTAATTGTTGGTATTCCGGTAAAACCTTTAACTGTGAATGCAATTTTTGGTAACCTTCGGTAGTCTGGTAAATTTTTTAAAGCAAAAACGAAAAATAAAAAAATATAGTACGGTAGTTCCTCTGGAGTCCTAAAGAAGTACGAGCCTAGGTACTTGAACCTCAGTCTCGCAAATGCAGGACAGCTGAGCAGATAGTGAAAAGATGAATCCACCTCATCCTCCTCCATACAGTTGCGGCAGAAAGGGTCAGAGACTATCTTCAGCCTAACCGCATGTATACCCAACGGACAATGCCCAATCAAAACACCTACGAGGGTCGAGAGTTGCCGCTTAGTAAGCGACCTCAGCTCCTTTCAGCGCCCACGATCCACTCTCGGGTCCTTGCAATTCTGCATGTCGTGGCAATTTCCCAGCGTTCGCTGAGACAACAGAGAGCCCATCTGTCCAGGAGAAGCCCGTAGGCAGTCAAAGGAGCCCCAACCCCCTCCCAGGGTAGCCTGCCGAGCGAGCTCATCAGCCATGCAGTTCCCTGCAATGTCGCAAATTAGTCTAACGTCGATCTACTGAGTCGGCTGCGAGGGAAGTCAGGCACTCCCTGACCAGTTTTGATCTTACCATTAGCGATCCTAAGGCCTTAATAGCGGCCTGACTATCCGAATAAATGTTAGCCCATCTTGAGGGCATTGTATTGGTAATCGGGTGCCTCCTTGATTGCGGCCACCTCTGCTTGAAATACACTGCAATAGTCCGGAAGCCTAAATTTACGGCTGAGGGAAAGCTCCTCGCCGAAGACCTCTGCCCCAACCTTACCATCCAGCTTCGATAGTTCGTTAAATTTATCTAAAAAATACAAGTAAAAATCTGCCGACTACCACATTAAAAGCTCGGATACACTACAACGTAAATTTCTTACTTACGTTCAAATTACTTCTCATAAATCAAGTGTGTCCACACTTGTCATTCTCAATTTATCTTGATAGCTCTGTATACACAGGGTTGCCTAGTTATCTGGTTACTTATATTTAAATTTTATTGTGCTAATATCTTTTTTTAACTTTATGAACATGAAAGGAGGCAGTATGAATGTTGTTGTTGTTCCCCAACTTCGTTTAGTGATTGTTGCTGAAGTGAAAGTAGGAAAATAAAAAAAAATCATCGCCCAGTTTGGTAATGAGAGAATACAAATTGTATTGATTATCATCGATAATATTTAAAGTACGGTATAAGTTTCTTGATTTATGATAAAAAAATAAAAAAATTCAACTTAATTCATCAACAGATTTTACAAGACGAAGTTACATAGTTTCATCGTAATTTGCTCATAAATTAATTAAATTAAGAATGATCCATAAATTACGATAGTGTGTCCGGGTTTCAAATAGTATAAATCAAATTTTTCAATTGGACTCAAAGTAAATGTGCGTGCCTGCCGTTTTCCGATAACGCAGCGAAAAAATTATTGCCAATTCGATCTGGGCATTAGGCTAAATCGGACCATAAATATGATATTAGTAATATTTCGTCACAGGTGCCACCTGGTGGGTAAATTTTCGCAAAAGTATTTCCTCTCCAGTTATCAATATGTATTTCGAATATAAGCCCAAACTGGCCTTTAATGCGATGCTTAGTAAATGATCGACTTCAGCGCCACTTATCGAACCTAAACGCAATTATAAAAAAATGAGACAAACCGAGCGAGTGTTTTTCCAAATATGCTACAAACAAATGGCAAATGATTTTTATTTACTTATGAGATTTCAAATCAAAAAAAAAAAAAGTTCGAATATTTCGAGTATGAAGTTTTGTAGCCCGTTCAATTTTAGTGCACTAAGTTAAGTTTGAAGCGGCAATAAATTCTTGTGGATTTTTAAAAGCTTTTGTTTTGCTAATTCCTCGCTATAAAACTGACTTTTGCCTTGATAGCTCCCCCTTATCTCGGTCAAAATTTTACATGTATCAAAGAAAATGCTAAAAAAAAAAAAAAACTTTACATCACTTCTTGCACTTCATAATATAAAAAGGGAATTTGCTATCAAACTTCATATTCATAAAATTTATTAAAAACTTTGAATTTCTATTATCAAACTTTTAAATATGAAACTGAGTTAGCAATTCAACATAAACCTCAATGGGAATATTATAAGAGAGCCATTGTTCAATTTTGATTGTGGCTTACTGTATCTTCAATTGTGCGCTCCTGCTATACTCCCTTTAATCTAATGCAAGCATTTCCTTGAATATTTATGTGTGTACCTTTGTATGTATGTGAATGTACATTTTGGAGCTCACACTTCTTTTTGGCATATTTACGTCATAATGGTATTTCCGCATATTCCCCCTTTCGTTATGCTTATTTAAGAGACGTACACTTGGCCTTACCGCCAGTTCGTCGTTTTATTCCTTTTAGTTTCGCGCTACTTGCCCACAACTTATACTCTTGCTTTGTTGGCAGCCCTTTTTTTCATTTCAGCGCTCGCAATTAAGTTGCGTTTTATTTTCTTTCATTTAATAAATATTTTTTTTTTTGTTGAGCAAATCTTTTGTGCGTTTTGAGTTTCCTTCGCAATTGTTATGATTTTATTACCGTATTACCATCAGAAAGCAACAAAAGCACAGCAAATGTAGAAATAAAATGAAATATAACTCTAAATCGCTTCTATTGTTATGCTGCTGATATGATTCGTATAGAGCGCATTATTTTCTAACATCCTTTATTTGCTTTCGATTGCTCGATTGCTGTTTTCACCTCCTTCGCATTTCCCAATGACTCTATTCGTTTGGAAGCCCTTCCTCCCCTTTTTGCACAATTTTAACATCTTTCTTTTTTTCTTCAGTTTTGCACTCTATTTTGCTTGCTTTTCTCTTATTTTTTCATATATTGTATTAAATAATTCAATTTTGATTGAATTGCCTGCATTCTTGCCTCATCAATTTCCACTTCGCTGTCAGGACGTGCTCTCACGCACATAGTAATTTTATTTCTCAACACCAGAGCATTTCCTTCGTTTACTTGTTGTGCCAGCATTCGTAGGAAAAGTATGTCCAATATATTTCATTATACCGTTATAATATTCTTCAACGTCTTCAATTGTCATACTCTAACACCTTCTAAGGGTTGTTCACACCCTCTCTTAGCCACCGTATGCACTTCCAGTATGCGTGCTTTCTGTCTGCTTGTGCCATATGTAATATACAACTTGTTCTCCTTTTCCCCCTTTCTCCTTCTCCCCAACACTTCATTGCTAGATTGCTCTTACACCGACACGTTGGTATCTTTCTTTTTTACTTTTTCCTTTTACAATCCCCAACTCCTTCCATTGTTTTTCCATTCGGTTTTACCACCGTCTTTTCATTTTATTTTTCCTTTAAATCATTTGGTCTTGTGTCTTGTTTTACCTTATTTACCGCTTCGAATGGTAATCCCTTATTTATAATTAATATTTCACCTCAATTTTGTGGGTTGCCACTTTTATTGCTGCTGAGTAGAAGCCATAAATCAATCAGTGGCAGAAATAAAACAACATGTTCTGCTGATTTCTAAATTGTTTCATGCGTGTGCTTTGTATGAGGGAATGGATTATAAAACCATCGAAAAAAATCAAAGAAGGTAGCGCTAAAAAGAATTCTTTTCACGTTTGAGGTCTGAGGCAAACTTGAAACGGCCCCACTACTATGTTCTGTCGCCCAGCTATAGTAAATGCTGAATAATAAAATGATTTTAGAGGTTTTCGACATTTGACCACGTTTTAGTTATTCGGCATCGCTCAAAGAGTCCTTAAAAGCTAAAGTAAACGAGTTTTCGGGGCAATAGGAGAAATATGGGCGCCTTAGAAGAACATAACTGGAATAGCTTTCTTACTAAATTCTTACTGAAAGAAAATAGTCTTAAGCTATAAACTGTGTTTACCTGACATTTATTAGACTAAAATATCACATACATTATATTTATGTCTCAACAAAATGTGGTATAAAAAATATAAAGTTTTAATAGTTAGCTTTTCTTTTTATTATATTTTCATCCTTATCGATATATATATTGTCTTTGTCGCTATTAATATTTTAACGCATTACATGGAAATCGATATAAATGTATTCCCTTAAATTGCCCTTCTCGATATCGATAACAATATCATACTCATGTTGTTACCCATTTTAATACTCTTGGCAATTTTGACATTTACAATTGAATCGAAACACATAGATTTGAATACAAAAATTATTATTATTTTTGGCCTTGTATGTTAGAAAGGACTTTAATTTATTGAGCTCGAGGCCACTTTTTTGTTTAGGGAATCATATGAGAAAACAGCTATTTTTTTTCTTGGCCTCGAGCACAATAAATTACAGTCGCTTCGTACAAAAAAATTAAAAAATTAAGTAAAACTATAAAAAATAAGATAAACTAAAATTAAGTCAAATAAAATGCAGGCTTTCAGATGCAGTAAAAAGTGATTCACAATATGCAACAATGAAATAAAATACTTTTTTCCAAAAAAAAATATTAACTGAAATAAAATTAGTTGAACAAAAATAATAAAATTTACGTAAATAAAACATTTTAAAGAATTAAATTAGAAAACCATCAAAATTAAATGAAGTTAACTTCTATAAAGTAATATAAAATTAAAATAAAACGAAATTAAATAAAACAAAGTAACGTAAAACAAACTAGTATAAAATTACATAAAAAAAAATTAAAATATTTAGATGCAAAGGGAAGAAAATATAATAAAACAAAATAATACAAAATAAAAAATAATGATACCTAAAATCTAAAAAAAAAAACAAAAAGCGCTTTAAAAAACAAAGTACAACAAAAATATAAAGCAAAAAAAAAATAAAAGTAAAATTAATTATTTAAAATAACACAAAATTAAAACAAAATAAAAAATTAAATAGAATTTCTCAAAATAAATAAACTAAAATTAACCAATTTAGATAAAATAAATAAAAAAGAGAAACACAAAATTACGTAAATAAATTAAAAATAAATTAGCTTAACTAAAATAAATTAACTAAAAACCGAAAAACGCAAAGAGGACTTCAAAAAATATAATAAAACAAAAAATATGTAATTTGAAATTAAATGAAACGCAAACAGTAAATAGAATAAAACATACTAAAACAATGTAATGCAATAAATATGAAATTAAATATAATAATAAACAAAAATAAATAAAAATAAATTTAAAAAAAATAACGCAAAACAAGCTGGAATAAAGTTGCATAAAACAAAAACTGAAATATTCATATGAAAAAAGTATAAAATAGAATAAAAAAAATTATGTAAAATAATAATACACAAAATTAAATAAAACAAAATAAAAACACATTAAGAAAATAAAATAAAGTACTATAAAATATGAAACAAAATATAATCAAATTAAAATAAATTATTTCAAATAAAAAAATAAAACAAAATAAAAAATAAAATTTAATTACCCAAAATAAACTAAAATCAAATTAGAACAAAAAGGTAGTAAATAAATAACAAAAATTTAGCTCAACTAAAAGAAAATAAAATAAAATTGGAAAAACAAACGCAAAATGGAATTAAAAATGAAACAAAAATTATGTAATATAAAATTAAATTAAATACAAACATTAAATAGAATAAAATATAATAAACGTTTTTTTTACAGACAATACAATAAATATAAGTATCATAAAACAAATAAAACATAAAATTAAAATAATATTTAAAAAATTCGTGTAAAATAAAAACTAAAACAAAAGTTAAAAATAAAATAAATCAAAGTTAAATAAACTTAATTAAAACCAAATATAAAAGAAATAAAATAACGGAATAGGAAATTAATTAAGAAAATAGCCTAATATTTAAAAATCACGTGTCAGGGTGCACCTCCTCTTGACCGATTTTTATGAAATTGTGTATGTATATTTGGCAGGTATGACAATAGGTCGTAAAGTTTATTATATGATGGTTGCCACCTATTTGAAAAGCCAAATTTAATTAAAATATACAAAAAAATTTGGAAAAATATTAAAATATGGGTGTCAAGCGGTTCGACTCGGAAAGAAGATTTATAGCTAACTTTTATGAGGGCTGCCACCTGTTGGAAAAGTCGAGTTTAATTAAATTATGCAAAAGTTGTGTGGAGTAGTAAAATATGGATGTAAAACCATTCGTTTCCCTAGGCTAAAGTTTAAAGGTATATTTTGATAAAAGTTTCTACCTTTTTTAGGGGTCGCATTCTTCGAATGAGATGCATACTCATATTATTTTAATAACATATTTTTTTAGTAATACATACTATATAATTTTACACAAAAAAAATTAAAATAAATCAGACTAAAGTCAAATACGATAAAATTTCATTATAATACAAAACACAATAAAATGAAGTAAGTTTAAATAAAATAATATGAAAATAAAAAAAACCTAAAATTAAAAAAAGAAAATTAGCTAAATTAATTTATGCACTAACTCTTTATCTATATCATGCTGTGACTTACCAAGTTCTATATGTAACCTCTCAAGATATTTTTGTTCCCAGTGGCAATTTGATTTGTTTCGAAAACGTTTCCGTTCAATACAATTCAGTCAATCTACATTTCGTAGGATTCTTCTTTAAGTACTATTGCTTTCTTCATGGACGCACTGATACTAAGTTTGATTTTTTTAATTTTAATTTTACCTAAAACACACTTTACTTTTTACTTAACACTTTACACATTTTTTACGTTTACAATTTTTTTTTTAACTTTTCAAATAAATTTTATACGTAACTTTCATCAATCCGCATGCACTAATGAGTTGATCGCGACGTTGAAAAAATACTGAAAATAAACAGAGAAAAAATGTATTAGTAAAATATATTAACGAGCGACGACAATTAAAATAAAGGAATGTTGCGTATCCGCCGCGGCAGCGCATCGAATTAAATTGTTATGTAGATATGTAGTAGGAGTGATGCGATGAGTGAAAAAGCGTAACGAATTTGCAGAATTATAAAGAATGTAAGCAAACAGAACGCACAAATAAAACACAGTTACACAAACAGTTTTAGAAGACAACAAGGGCATGGGGGTCTCTATGCGATACAGAGCTGCCGAAGTGAGCCTCTAATGCGTTGGATGATGGCAGCTGAGCGAAGCAATCGCTGACGACAGGCCTGTTTGCGTTTTTTTTTTGTTTTTTTTTTACATTTTTATTTCAGTCTTGTCTTGTCTTATGCTATGTACTTTTTTTTTTTTGGATGAGTATCACGATTGGCAACATGTTTATGCAATTTCGCTCCCATCTGCTGACGCTTTGTTTGTTGTGGGTGTTTTTTGTTTTTTGCGTTTAAACTTTTTTATTCCTCTTTATTTTTTTTTTTTTTGGTTTTGCTACACACCTGGCACCTGCAACAAAAAGCGAAGTGTCGGCGCACGCAATGATGCGTGTGTGACGCGTAATTGCGGCAGCAATCAAAACATTAACAGCAACAGCAGACACAAACAAACGTAAAAATAGCACCAACAACAATAACAATAGCAACGCAAACAAAGGACAGTCGAGCAGTCGTGGCAACATATAAATCATGTGGGGGACGCACTTTTTATGTATGCGGAATAGGTTGATAAAATAACAGCGTGAAGGAAAACAGCGAAGTAGAGCGTTCACAGCAAAAACGGTAAAGTAGAAGGTAGGGACAGTTGAGGTAAAAAAACAAAAACAAACGCCATCATCGCCAACTCGGCTTTCGCCGCCACTTGTGGTTGTTATTATAACGCTACTTATTGTTGTTATTACTTACTTGAAGAATGTTTATTGTAAACAGCAAAAGCACAGCTAGCGTACAGTGGGCTTTTATGTTTCTATTTGCAACTCTATAAAATTTACGAGCACTGGCTTCTTTGCCGTGCTGGACTCGGGATTATTATTGTATATATGTGTTGAATGCACCCAAAAAAAATTTACTTGAGTTTAAGAAAAGCAGTAAGGAAATGGTAATCAATTGACGCTTAAGAAATATTTACTATTTTTGGGGAGTACAGTGGGGTGTCATGAATTTTAAAGAAATATTTAAGAAATTGCAATTTAAAGAAACAGCTACGCCCTTAAAGTAACGAAAATTGGCGTTCTTTTTTTTTTGAGTGTGATATTCAGCTACGAATATTCAAACGCCTGCAATATTGTCTGGCAACATTTATTTAATGCTCTTTTCTGACGCGATATTCTTCTTTCATTCAAGTACGGCTGAGATATAGAAATGAGGGTATTTACGCGTAATCAGAAGGCCAGCAAAAAACACGATTACCTCATAAACGAATGTGGAATCGTATGAAAATTAGAAAGGTCTTCCTCGTTCACTTTCACAAAGCATTCGTTTAAAATAGACACGATATTGGCGGCAATGGCTAGCAAGGGACTTTGGATTCCCCGTAATGCGTTTAAAAACGAAAAACAAATTAGATATGCGACTTTGAATTCTCAAGTAATGCCTTTGTAGTTTGTCTTTTGAATTTCATTTCAAACATAGATGAGTTGTATTTTCTCAAATTGACAGCCAATCGATAGATATTTTTGAACGTTTGTAATGCGAAACTTTAATTTATTCAAAATTGGTGTTGGAAGGCAATAAGCCTTCTATAATGTCTACACAACTCAAGAGCTAAACAGGTTGGGCTTTATATTAAACTGAACCCACTTAAATTCTAGGGGTTTTAGGCTCAAGAGGCTCACCTTTATCTGGTAACATCGACTAGCACTCAATATTAATTCTGCCGGGTTCCTTATTAGAAGAAACATAAATCATTTCAATTCCTCACAGAAACATCAACCGGCTCCGTTTGCCATTGAAATACAATCCTAACTTCTCAACAGCAGTAAAGAAATTGTTGGTATCAATCTCATTAGATTTAAACCAACAATAAATTTTCAGTTGAAATCGCGACTGATATTTAACTGCTGTGACTGAACATATGGCCATTCAAGTTGATCTCACGGACATCTAGTCTCAACTAAAATAAGACCTTAGCGCATGATGAGGACCAATACGGTGTCAAATTCATTTTATTCCCATTGGATATTTTGTAGTCGGTAGTTTACGACTCTAATAGAACAGAGCTTTTCAGACTTCCATGCGTCTCCAAGAAGAACACAGTTCTTGTTTGTCACAGTGTGATAGATGTTCGCGAAAGAAATCTATAACTAATTAACTGTAATAAAGCGTATTTGAATGCCTCAACAAGTGTGAGTGCACAGCTCTAGGCCACACTGAGATGCTTGGCAGCCCTATTGCACTGATAGCTCTAAATTAGATGGTTTAATTTGAAGTGGAATATAAATAATCTGAAGATATCTCGCTTAAATTTAGCTTTCGACTGCCTGATCACTGCAGCGTCTTCCAGGCATGAATTTGCCTAATAAAATAACTATATGATCCGAGAGGCAATTGTGGGCTAGAGTAAAAAGTTAAGTAAGACAGTGGAGATGGAACTTCATATCTCCTCGACAAATCTTCCAGACACTGATGAATCTGAGAAGCTTGTGGAGAGATAGATACAGAAGAAGTGATCTGTGCTATCCTCATTCTCAGGCAAGATGTTCACAACGGGTCATCGATGGTGTCAATGGTGGCCATGTGTTGTTCCTATGAATTGAGTCCTGTAATCAACCCAACCTGAGCTTCTCTGTGGAAGAAGGAATTTTGTCACCACTCTGTCCGGACTTTTCAGGAAGCACTAGGTTTTTTTTCCAGGTGTCGGTAGTGTCCAAACGATTCTCATGCGTTTTATGCATGCCGTCCCTGAGGCAACTGGTCGCCTTTGCTCTGCGTGGCCCTACAATAGACTGTGGTTCAATGGGGTCTGTGATTTACCCACAATTAGTCATTTCTTCCGCCAGTTCGTTACCTTAAACACAGCAGTGTCTGGGAACGCCTTCCATTTTCCAATTTAGTTTCTATGACAATTTTTTAAGAGGTGCGAGCAAGGCCTTCGGTATCACAGCATGCACTGACCACCTTTCATCAGTTACCCAATGCGCTACCTTAAGTATAGCAATTATCTCCAATTGGAAAACTGTTCCCACTGTAACTAAGGCAGAAATTCAGCTGTAATTGCCGTCAAGGTACCAACCAGCTCCAGTTCCATTTCCTATCTCGAAGCCGCCAGTGTAAAAGTTGCCTCAAGCTCAATAAATTACAGTCGTAAAAAGTTTTCACCGAACATCCCAAGAGAGTGCAGATTCATGCATTGTTTGAATGTTTATGGTATACTTTTTGCTGACACCGAGAGTGTCAGTTTGTCATTTGGGAGACCAAAAACAAAGGTTATTGCCCTGACAATGGTGCCATGGTGGGTCGCCCCTTCAATTGATTGTAAACTTTTGAGTTTTGAGAAGTTTGGTAATCTCGTTTCAAGGAGCACCTCAAACTCTTGCTAATCCTTCTTGCGATGATTTCGACATTTGAGTACTTGATTCGTTTCAGTGTCCAGCCGAAACTAAATGAATTGAAGATTTGCTCTGTTAGCTAAGGTCAGATCGATTAATTCTTCTTTTCTGGTGGTGAAAAATGTTGATATATTGCCTATGTTGAGTACTGTAAAATGTTTCCTGTTTTCTGGGAATAGTTAGTGGTATTTATAAATCTATACCCAAGGAGCTATTAAAAAAAATGCATTTTGTTTTCTTTAAAACATGTATTTCATACTTGTTATCCAGTATTAGCTGTTCTTAACGGTAGATAATTTCGATCAATTAACCCAAACCATCAAAAAATATAATCACTTGCTAATCATAATGCCAATGGTAGACAGAAACCACCTTCATCACGACATCTGCTCGGAAGTCTGTCTCGATGTGTCTGTACATCTAAAATTCTGCCTGACACTAAGAACGAGCTACACTTATCTTCCGTACCGATAAGCACTCGAAAATGCTGTAAAAGTAGACAATTTCTCCAAGTTGCCCTACGTTAAGTTCTCTTTTATAATAAGCCTACGTATGAGGTTCATTCAGTTGGTCAGCGGAAAACCACCCACCAGCAAGAGACGTGATCAACGGTCGGTCACTTTCCTAATTAACGGCGCTTCTTGCCCAGCTCTCGTTCTAATAACGGATAGCTTCTTAGCCATCATACAAATAAAACAATGTCTTCGGCAGTCCTACCACTCCGTGCTCAACCGAGGATAGACGACGTCCAAATCGCCAAGGATGAAGGACGTGTGACGAAACCAGTAGATAACCTTGATTTTACTTCTTCAACCCCGAGTGGGTAATGGATACTGCAGATCCTTACAGAGTAGCTCTTTGGATTACGCAACATTAGATTTTTAAGCTTCAGATGATATTCTTTTCGTCATTTCGTACGCGTACCATATGCATGCAATTCCCAACCTTGTCATGAAGTAATATTAATAATAAACTATGATAAATATAGTAACTTAAAGGTAATTAGCGTGTTGCTTTTCAAACTGGAGGGCAGGACTCAGATTAAAAGTTAAACGGGCATATATCTGGGCTAAGGTATAGAATAGCTTTATTTTACGTTTGGATTCGTTATATTTAATAGTTTGCGATAGAGTAAAAAATTTCGTAAGTCTAAATAGCATCACAACATTAGCAAATGCTTATGATATACATAGGTTTTCATCCCCAGTATAATTTAACGCCAGACAGATGTTGCCACTTTGAGTGAATGCATGCGTCCACGCAGCTCATCAGCTTCCTCCATCCTCCCCAATTTACCTAAAACTCCCAACGGCGAGGCTTGTTTGATTTTAACTTTGCAGCAGTTGCCGCCAACGTTGAAAGAAGTAAATCTGTAGTTGGGTTGATGGAGAAAGTACACCAGAGCGTTACAAGAGGGATAAAAGATGAAGAGAAGTACAACAATATTTAGACGACGACGACGATGGAGAAAAATTACACTTGAAATGTGTTGCAACAGCAAGGGCGCACAAAAACAGTGGCAAAACGAGACAGCAAAAACAAAAGCAACCAAACCAGAACCAACACCAGCTTGCAGTCAATGGCAGTCGGTCGGTAGTCAGCAGTCAGCAATCAGCAATAAGCAGAAAACATAAGCTATGACGCTGCCTTGTGCCCCGTGATGAAGATGAAGAGCCCGCCAGTCTGCGTTCGAGTCGTCCTGCAGTCTGCAACCGACTGACTTTTCATTTATAAATTTATATAAAAACTGGATGTATGTAGATGTGTGCAATTGCGTATGTCTGACTGATTTTCCTGCATCAAGCTCTACACGTGTCTGCTGCGTTGGCATATATGTAGTATGTATGTACGTCAAAGTAGAAATATATTTGTTTGAATGTTGAATTGTATGTTTCATTCGTCGGGGTTGTTTATGGCGCTTTGACTCGCTTGACTGGGCTCTGGGTTGACGACTGAAGTTTTACATAAATAACAGCAACATCAAGGAAAATAAGTATAGCAATCTAATACCCAATAAGCTTTGAATTCGGATACAAATTTGGCTTGAATTTATCCGATTGAAAAAGAAATAGTTATCAGGTCTTGAAGATAGAAGATTCTAAGTAAGCTATTCGGAAGCATCATGTGTCTTTTTGCAAATCTACCGATTTCGCAAATATAATAGATCAAAACCAGACCCTGTCCAGTACAAGGGTATTATTTTTATATAGAATCTTTGGATCACACGAAATGGCTCCCGGAAAGATTCTTCGCAAACATTGAAGAGGTTACCTTCTATCGAAAAATTTAGATTCAAAGATTGATAGACGCCAGAACGTTGGCGAAAGGCTGTTCTCCAAGACGCAACACGCCTACACGAAGGGCGGACCTGTAGATGATGTCTCTCAAGGATAGTAGAAGACGTCGTGTAAAAGAGGAAATTCGCGCTGTATGTTTTTCTGAATAGTGCTAGAGATTTAAACAAAGTTTCGTATCAGACCATAATGGAAAGAATCGCTTCTGCACGTCTATTTAGCGGCTGAACAGGCAATCTTCTGGATTGCTGATTACGAGATCTGGGCACAGGGGTAGTTCACAAGGCGGTGTGCTTTCACTGCTTTTATGAACACTGGCAAAATGTCTTTCAAAAATTAGCTCGCAGATGAACCAGACACTTAAGGTTATAAGCAGTTTGGCTATGAAGGTTAAGCAACAGTGGTAAATGCTGAGCAGACCGACCAACCCCCCTACCAGTAAAGCAAAGCACAAGGTCGTGGTAGAGCTTTTATAGAGGTTCAACTTAGAGCAAGGAGTAAAGAAGGCCTTCGTGACCCTCTATGCATGCAAAAAGATGATGGATAGCACTGGTCAAACTACGACTTTTCGAACCACTAGGCAGACGTGGCCTAAATGGGGCCGGAAACAGTCACGAAGTGTATACTCTCTAAAAAGAGAAAATATTTCTAACTTGGTGGAAGCCCTAACCAGGCACTGCCTAATAGGAAAACATGCTAAATGGCTAGGCGTACCTTTCCGAAGATGATGCAGGAGCTGTAAGAACTATGATGACGAGGAAACGGTCTTATATCTTCTGAGTAAATATCCTGTACGGTGCAAAGGCAGGCGGCGGTACCTGGGATCACCGTTTCGGGAAGACCTTAGTGAGGTTTCAAACATCGATATTAATTGCCTGATGAGATTCATCAGTGAGGCAAAATGGTTCAACAAGGGGTATTCTTTCGGTAGATGGTGTCAATGTTTGTGGTACCACACTGGGACTTCTATCCTCCTACCTACCTACCTACCTACTGGGATATTCCCCCAGCCTGCACTGTCAAATTGGATCTTTGCGGACTTTATTAAGCAAATCTTTGTCAACGGTATTTTAGTCTGGTGGGCAGCTATAAAGAAGAATACTTATATATAGAGATTGAAGAAATCAATGATCAGCATAGCGGGACCTATATGCAGCACACCGTCATGCCCTTCAATTTGCGAATATCAAGTTGTGGAGGCGTTTGCTAACTCTACAGTGTTGGATCGAAAAGCTCATTGTAATTATTTTTTTCACACTAAAAATACTGATAGGAAGGAATACCAACTTTAGAGTTTTCAAGCTCTAAGATTCTTAGACCAGCTGACTAAAGCTTTACCATGTTTCTTGGCCTTAACAGTTTTAGATCACTGAAGCCACTGTTGCCGGGCCAAAATTAAGAGACTTGGCTCTCTACGTTGCCTAACTATTTACAGTAAGTATCGGAAAACATCAAACTTTGAACAACTAGAATGTCCTGTGATACCACCTCAAAACTAGAGTTATAAAAACTACCTAGGTTAATTTTCAAAGTATAAATACAGTAAGGTCAGAATTTGTATGCTTCCATTCTCTAGAGTTAATTTAACTATTTTTTAATATTACATAAATAACATAAAAAATAGGTAATATTACAATATTGTTAATTAGAAGTATTCTTAAGAGAAACAGATTTTGTCAATTAAAAAATACTGATTTACAAATAATTTATCCCATTTACATGAAAAATTTATAACATTGTAATTTTTTGTATAACATTTGCATTGTTTTACATGATACATTTTTCTAATTACCTTTTGATAAAAGTATATTTCATAATAAACCATATTAATAAACAAAATATTTGAGTATCCAATTTCGTAGCTCGTTCAATTTTAGCATAATAATGTGGAAATAGTTTATTTTTGACTCTTTTTTTGTTTTAAAATTTAGGTCTTTTGTTATGGTTTTTTAATCAACGAATATATTTTATATAAATTTTGATTTATTTACATGCGTTAAATAGAAAATATCAGAATTCATATAAAAAATCTCGAAAAGTAGCAGCAATCCACAACCACAACCAGGCGTTTTCTAAAAATTAAAATTAAAAAGTTTGGTATTTTTCCACCAAATTCGTGATTTTTTTTTTAATTTTGAATAAAATTTGAAGTTTTCTTTTACATGTCTTTTGTTATATAACGAACTACTCTTTTCTTAAAAACTAGCCAAGCATGCGCTGCTATTAAAAAAGAACTCAACAACAAAAACAATAAACACCCTTGAGTTTTAAAACGTCATCCTAATTTTGATAGAAATTATGCAAGCCTTTTGATAATAACTATGAGTCAGACATATATTTTAATCTCTCGTTATTTATTATTTTGAAACTTACATTATAAATTAAAATTATCAGCGAGATAAATTATCAGTCTTTCACAGACTTTTATTTTGAGACTTATATTATAAAAGTCTTTGCATAATAATTATGACTAAGACAACTTTCTTTAAATTTTGAAAGATGGAGATATTTCGGGACCCAAGATAGTGTCGTACTAATCCAAAAGTGAAGCCGAACTGGCCACGTACTCCAAAACCTACAAATTTTTTTTCTTACTCTCATAATTATTATGAGAAGACTTAAAAATATATGTACATCTCCCTCATATATGACGTTCGATCATTTTTTAAATGTAATCTTCCCTGTATAGATACAACTTTTTCTACAATTTTATTGTCGTAAAGATTGACGAAAAATATTTTATCGTGAAAAACATTTGAATAAAGATTTGAAGTAGAAGAAAATCGAGCTTGAAAAGCAACTAACCCAAAATTTAATTTTTAGGAATCTTATCATCATCAGCTTTCCATAATTATTATTTTTTTCAAACTATATGTACATATGTATTCTTCAAACTTTGATTGGGGTTTCACATAAAATCAAAAAAAAAAAACACAAAAGAATATAACATGCGATATATCTGCTTATTGGGTAAACACATACAAAATATGTACATATGTACATGGTAAAAAAAAAACAACAAACAAGCATCATCAGCGTCAACAACAACAGCAAAAATGTCAATAACATTGGTGCAATGTAATGCCAGCAAGAGCGCCAACCATTTGCTGCGTAATGTTTGTACTAAATAAGGCTAACTCCCATCCGATACCATCCGACGGTCAGCTAGTCCACCAGACAAACTCAATTAGACAGCTGGGACTGCTGTAGCAGCATTGGCGGCGATGTCGTCAGCGAGGACAGCGGTTGTAGTGCTACAAAAAGAGCAACAACAACAAAAATAGCAACTTTAATCCTTAAACAAAATATGCGACCAACAAAAATTTGTTGGGGGCAATAGCTCTTATATTTGCTATGTGTCGTTTTTGTGTATTTTTTATATATATTTTTTTTTGTTTGCTACTTTTGACCGGAACTGCAATTGGGCGATATTGGAAAATTGCATGTGACACATGTGAAAAAGAAACTAAATATTTAAATGCATGTTCGAAAATATGTTCAGTGAAATAAGTTTTGAATACTATAAATACATACATGGAGAATTCATTAAATAGTATCGAAGATAAAAAGTTGTGAGGACTTGTTTAGTACATTAAAAAAATAAAGTGAGTAGAATGGAGTGTTTTATATTGAAACCAAGTAGGTTAACTAAAATTCTTGCATTTATTTTATGGAGAAAATTAGCAACACCGTCATCAAAAAGATAAAACTAACAAAAATTAACTCTAATTCGAGCTACTTTAAAATTGCACTCTGATGCGCTAAATAAAATAGACTATAAAACTGGACAGCCAAAAGTTTTCTAAAAATTCTGATTAAAAAATTTGCAAATAGTTTAAAATTTTGGTGACTATTTGTTGAGTTTAGATGACAAAAGATTGGGTTTATACTTTTTTTGTTGTAGAATGGACCATATTTTTATAAAATAAAATTAAAAAATTGGTAAATACCAAATAAAGAATCGAAACTTGTAAAAAAAAATGTCTGTCGTTAAGTTATAATAAACACTCTACCAAACCTTTTTTACAGGTTGGTTACATAATTAAATTTATAAATGATGGGCCGGTGTTATGCGAATAATCCCTGAACGAATCAGGTTCTACAAGCGAATATCAGAAAGCCATTCGTGAGGGGGCTAATCTATTCTTAAAGAAGGTACAACATTAAGGTTGGCAAAAAATATATTAATATGCAGAGGTTGCAATATTATTAATACCACGCGAGATTCAAGAGCACGTAAGACATACATACATATGTGCAGAAGATTTATTGAGAAGCAAAAAAAAAAATGATTAAAGCAAAATAGACAGCGAGGAATTTAAGAACAACAATATAATTCTAACGAAAGCGGGCAAAGGCAACGCAGCAGTACTCATTGAAAAATGAGAGTACAAGAAAATACGGAAAATTGGTTGAGCAAATTAAATGCAGAAGGTGCGGACCCCACCGAAGAATACGAAGCAAAGATAAAAATGCCATAAAATATGCAACCACTATAATGAACTTGGGCAAGTCAGATGAACCAGACAGCTCCACCAAGGATATCGCTACCAAAGATACACAAGACGGATGTTCCGTCCCCACGAGAGTCGGTTCTACGATACCGGAACGACCCGAATTTATACCCGGCCAACGACTGTCACTTCAGCAGCATTCTTCAAAATTTTATGGCGAATGTTTTATGCTGTTACAACAAACACAAGATGGATGTTCCAATGACCCCCATAGTAAACTACAAACCTCAACCTGCTTATAGATTATCAAAATATATAAATACAATTTTCAAAAGATATACTTTGATATATAGTCAAACACGACTGCATACTATTATTTAACTAAAGTCGAATTAGATATGCATATGTAGGCTGAAAACCGTAGATGTTAGTGCCTAGTTTGTTTAAGTTTTTTGTATGATTTATTATACAATAAATATATCAATAACAATAATAATTTTCAAAAATGCTTTAGAGCTGCACAACGAGCATACAATAACGAACACAACGGAACTGATTGACAAACTAAAGTCCATCAAAGCTTCTATCTGTCCATAACAGAGACAGTATAATGCAGAAAACACTACTGAAAATACACAGAAAATAAAATTAAGGCTGTACAAGTCACAGATAAACTAAAAACAACGCTACATCAAAACTGCCTTAAATTTAATAATAGGCAAGCAAATGGACGGGGAAACCCAACTTCGCGGGATCATGGAGCGCAAAGATGCAGCAAAAAGGGAAATACGGGAAGACGTGGACTTATGCAGAAACGGCGACATACAAATTAGCAATCCTAAAAAAAATACAACATTCACCCAACATTTTAAACCGAAAATAACTTAGAGCAAATCCTACGGACCAGCACGGATACAGAGTACCCATTAAACAGGCAAGGCGTACTCAAACTGACTTGCGAAGGCCAGCACAGCAGCATAGGACAGACGGGGCGTAAAATAAGAACAAGGTTAGGTTAGGCGGCAGCCCCTAGAGACACGCTGCTTTGGAGGCTGTATAGCGACCATAGTTCCCTAAAACCAATTCGTATTCCTAAGAAACTTTGTCAGGCTCTTAATTTCGACTGACCTAAGATCGCAGAGTTCATTAAGGACATAGCTATCCATAGTTTCAGTTCTCCTTCTAGCAAGTGCCTGACAGCGACAGAGTAGGTGATATATGGATCATTCATCGATGACCAGAGTGCCCTTGCGATCCGGCAAGTGAGTTCAGCTTGCCACCTGTCTGGTTTATCAATGCTTAGAGGTATGTAAAGGGATACCGGGTGAATAACTAATATCACTAACCGGCAGAGTTGTACCTTTACGAGCAAGCTCATCATGGAAATGTCTCCGCCATCTCGTTAAGATTCCGCAGCTACCCTAGATGTCGGCGACGATTTAATAATATCAGCCTGGCTGTAAGAGCAAATATAAATTTCATCGCCGCGAATCATATCACACTTTAAGAGTACCAGTAATGCGGCTTTCGAAATCGCCATCAGCTTCGCCTGAAAAACGCTGCAATAATCAGGTATACGGGAAGGAAAGTTATGTCCAATTGATCCAGAAACACCCCTCGACCATGTTTACATGGATGGATCCAAGCTAGATGGCAGAGTTGGTGGAGGGGTATTTTCGAATCAATAGGGCATAACTTTCAGCTTCCCTATTTTTCCTAACTGCGTCCAATCTCCACTCCTCCCTGTCGGGCAGTAGGGTTATGAACTTGGTCTCGATCGAGTCGGTCGGAAGTGAGTAGTCTGTTCCCGTAGGCAGCTCCGTGAGCTCGGTCATTATCGTACTGTGGCCGATATAAGGATGTGTGGATTTCCTAATGGCATTTAGGAACTTGAGGATACGGAAATATAATGACAATGAAGATGGCACAACGCCGAAACCGGTTTGTCTCGAAACCAAACTAGGTAAGGGATGACGGGAAATAGTTCCAGCTTACAATATAATTATGCTCCTTGTGAACAAGATCAGATTGTTTCAAAAGTGTAACCACTTATTCATTCTACCATGTAGCGAAAGCGACTCACATAAATTATTGAACAGATCACAAAATGTGAATCATATAAGTCCAAGGAGGAAACGCCTCTGGCCGGGCCGTAGTTTTTAGACTATATGGAAAGTTTGTATTTCTTGAATTGATGTCCTTTTCTTTAATTTCTGATCTGTGGTTACAAAATTCATATCTCAAAATAGCTCTATTATTTTACGGAAATCCACAGTTCAATTAAGAAAAGGAATTCCCATTACAAAATACTCAAATACATTAAATCGTATAACTACAGTCATTTAAGACACTTTCATGAAAAAATACCACCACTTGACGCCAAATTATCTCAGAAATGTCTGCAATGTAAAAGGTACGAAAAAGGAGCAAGCGGCAAAAAAGGCCACAACTTTAAAATTGTCTCGAAATTGCGGAAGAAGCTCCACACATACATATGTACATATAAATGCGCTTTGATATATGAACATCTGTATGTAATTATGTGCATCCCTTTTTTCATTTTTGAATTCCTTTTTTTTGCACCGAAGTACCAGACAAACAGAGAGTAGAGATGTGTAAGAAATAGAGAGTGAAACTCTCGCGCCACTTTTATTGCTTGCTGTTGCTGCTGCAAGCCACTTTAGTGGAATGTTTTTGGTTTTTTTTTTTTGCAAGCAAGAAAATTCCCTCCTTTGTGGCCTTTGTAACTGCATCAACGGTGAATGGATGCGGGAAGCAAAAAACAAAAAAAAAGAGGAAGCAGTAGCAAAAAAAATTGATGAAAAATGCCAACAGCGAGGCCAGTTTACTTTTACGTGGCGTCGATGCACAAACAGGCCGCTCAGTGTCAGTGGCGACTGCAGCCGAGACGTTAGCGTTAACGTCAGCGTCGTTATGATCTGCAGGTGTCTAGACGTTGCAAAAAGGGCAAATAGAGGCAACCCAGACATATGTCAAATGGCAAACATACTAAGAGCTTGCATTTCGAATTGTTTGTTTGTGTGTACAACTGTAAAAAGGTCGTAGCAGCCAGAGTCGCGTGACTCGCCGCAGTCGGTCTGCAGATGATGCGACGCTGGCTTAGCAGTGGCTGCAATAAAGAGCTCACTGTCGTCACTGATAGGATTGTCTTTCATTCAGGATCTATGTATGTACATATGTATGTGTGTATGTTGTTTCATCATTTGAACTTCCTTCGACATCGCCACCTTTAGCGAGTGCCTATCTTTCTTTACACCGATAGTTGGATGCCATTTCTTTTCTTTGCTCTATATATCTTACTATTCATGTCCGCTTGGATTACTTCCGGTACCGGGTAAGAGTAAGTGATTCATTGTTGTTAGGTTTGAAATTTGAATAAGCAAGCGGACTCCAAAAGTCAACAAAAAATAAATTAAAATAAAGTAAACACAATTACATTGTTAATTAATTCATAGTTAAATTCAAATAAATTCCAATAAATTAAAATAAAGTAAATTAAATTCAATTACATTCATTTAATACAATTAAATTTGATTCATTTAAATTACGTTTAATAAATCAACTTAATCCAAACGAAACTTAACTCAATTAAACTTAAATAATATTAAATTTTGCTAAATTGAATTAAACTAAATTAAAATAAAATAAAAGAAGTTGTATTAAATTAAATTACTTTAAAAGTATAAAAATTTTAATTAATTAAACTGAATAAAATTAAAATTAAATAAATGAAATGAAGTTGCATTAAATTAAATTAAACAAAAGTTTTCACTACGATTAATTGAATTAATTAATTGCATACATCAAATTAAATTGAATTTATCAAATTGGATTAAATTACATTACATTGGTTTACCATAGATTCAATGAAATTCAACTAAACCACATGCAATTGAGCTCCACGCAATTCAATTCGATTCTAGGCTAAATTAAATTAAATTTGTTTAATTAAATTAAATTAATCTAATGTATGCTAATAAAATTAAATTGAATTAAATGAAACTAACATACTTTAAAGTAAGTTGAATCACAATCGACTAGATTAAATTATATTAAATTAAACTAAACTAAATTCAAATAAATATAGCTATATTAAATGAAATTTAATTCAGTTCAATTCACTTCAATAAATTTAATTCAACTATAGCGCTTACGCGCTGCATTCCGAGTGTACCAGGTTCTAATCACGGCCAGGGCAAGGGATATAAAAAATGATAGAAAAACTTCAATTTGTGAAGAAGTTTAGCATAATATTATATGACGTATTATTATTATTATTATTTATTATTACTGTAATTATTAGTATTACTATTATTATTTATTATTACTATTACTATATTAGTATTACTATTATTATTATAAATTCCAATAAATGGATTTAAATTGAAATAAATTCGAATACAAAAAATTTGTATAAACTTAAATAAATGTAAAGAAATTTAATTAGGCTGTAATAAAACGAATTGAATTCAATTAAATCAAATTTAGTTTAATTAACTCAATCCACTCAAACTATTTCAATACATAAAATTAAAGAAAACTCTGTTTAATTTATTTAACTAGAATTTAGTTCCAATCTATTAAATTGGACATAATTACTATGTTAAATTAAATTAATTGCAATTTTATTTAATTAAAATTCATTATTTTATTTAACTAAATTCAATTAAATTCAAATTTAATTGAGGAAAAGTAGATTAAATTAAAATAAACTTAACATAAATAAAATTATAATTAAATTAAGTTAGATTTCATTACATTATTGGAAATAAGTAAGCCTTAATTCATTATAAAAACTAATATAAAAATATAATATATATAAATTGGACTTAATTATATAAAAATATACAATACAGTAAAACCAAAAAAAATAATTAAAAAGTAGATATCACGGCAAAACTTAAATTATAAAAAAAATTAAGCAGATTACATTAAAACAAAAAATTAATTAACAACTAGCAACTAAACGATGGTCTTAATCTGATGGTCAAACCCACATCTTCATGTTAACAATTTTTTGCATGCCAAAGAATTTCCGCTTCATTTTTCTAGAATTAACTCACATTCTATTGAAACAAAAAACCATGTAAATAACAAAATCAAGCTTGTTGGCAAAGTTGAAATATATCACAAATTCCAATAAATATTTACCGAAATACATATCAATTTTTGTATTTAAAATTTTTAGAAATTTTTCAGATGTGGTTTAATATGTACAGTGCAACTTCGATAGTCCGGACATGCGCCAATCCGGTCACTCCAATAATTCGGACGCTTCTACATTTCGGACCATTTAAAATTTTTACCTCTACAATCCGGACAAATTTTTTTTTATGCAAGAATCAGCTAATTTTGACACTCGTCAGTGCAGTCAAAACAACAAAAATTTCTACAAATCACAACAACTCGTCTTGCGACTACTTTTATAATTATACTATAGTTTAACCGTTTTTACCTCGCATGTTTTGCTATTCGCACTGTCATTATTTCAGTTTCGGTTCTTTCCCTCGTAAGCGTGTTTGTCTAATTTCGTACCAAGTACCATGTTTTTAAATAATAAACGCAAACATAAAACACTAACTTTAAAGGAAAAGTGTGATATTTTACAAAGTCTTGATGAGGGAAAATCTATTAGGCAGGTTGCCGAAAAATTCTATGTTCCCAAATCAACGATTTGCGACATTAAAAAAAACAAGGAAAAGATAAAACAATTTATTTCGAATACCTATAATGGACCAGGTAACATTTGAACCAAAATAATGTATGTATTAAACCGTTTTCATAATATAAAACTTTCTTTTAGGAAAAAGAAAAGTTATGAAAAAAGCAGAAAATCCAGAAGTAGAGGAAGCGCTTTACACGTGGTTTTTGCAACAAAGAAACAATCATATCCCGATTTCATCAGAAATTTTAAAAGCAAAGGTCAAATTCTTTTATGTAAAGATGACGGGGAAGGACGATTTTTCAGCGAGCTCAGGCTGGTTAGATAAATTTAAGATACGGCATGGTATTCGTTATTTAAAAGTTTGTGGTGAAAAAGTTTACAGCGATGAGAGCGCCGTAGAGCCTTTTAAAAAAAAGTTTGCCGACATTGTTGCTGAGATGGATTTGAGTGAAGAGCAAGTTTACAATGCAGACGAATCTGCTGCTTTCTGGAGAGTTTTGCCTGGTAGCACATGGGTGCATGCAAAGGAAAAATCAGCCCCAGGAAGAAAAATTTCCAAAGATCGAGTGACATTTATGCCATGCTCAAATGCTGCAGGAACACATAAACTGCCTCTTTTGGTTATTGGCAAATCTGCTAATCCAAGAGCCTTTAAAGGTTGTAAGATTCCAGTGGTATATAAAGCAACTAATAAAGGATGGATGTCAACGTCACTTTTCTTCGACTGGTTCAAAAACCATTTTATTCCAGACGTAAAAAAGTTTCTAGTACAGGTTAACAGACCACTGAAAGCATTATTAATACTAGACAATGCTACTTCACATCCTAAAGCGGATGAAATTAATTTTGACCCAAATTTCAGAGTTCTTTTTTTACCACCAAATTGTACTGCAATCTTACAGCCTATGGATCAAAATTTAATACAAAATGTAAACGTTGCTTACAGAAAGCAATTACTGCACCATATTTTATCAAAAAATGATGATGATGGCGATGTGGTTAAAGTTTTAAAAATGTTTAACCTTAAAAATGCTGTTTTCTTCTTGGACTTAGCATGGCAAAGCATTAGCGAAAAAAATATTCAGAAAAGCTGGTGTGCATTGTGGCCAAGACATGCATCATGCTGGGATGATGAAGATATGATACCGCTTCAGGTTTTGCGCCATGAACTGCAGTCTGATAGCATCTATGCTGACATAAAATCCATCCAAAATATGATTGGAGCTATGAATTTCAGTACTACTGACATCACTGAAGAAGATATCCAAGAGTGGGCAACTGGTGCTAATGAATTTCCATTGGACTTTTCCGATGAAGAAATAATACAACACGCTAAACCAATTGAATCGTCAGTGCTGCTTACGGACTCTGAAGACGACTATGTAGTAATGGATGTAAAAACAAATATCTCTAATGCAGATGCAAAGAAATCATTTGCAGTTTGCATTCAGTGGGCTAAAGAGAATAATTTGGATCTGCAGGAGATTCTCTTGTTGAAGAGGCTAGAAGAAAAAGCACAAATATACCATCTCAACAAAGTTAGTCAGCACAAAATAACTTCGTTTTTTAATAAATCATAGTATGTATGCTCATATGTACATAAATGTATATATACATATAAATATGGATGCTTTTTAATATTATTTTTGTTTTTTAATAAATATATCTGCAACAAAAGAGTAAATTCATGTTTTAATTCACTTAAATTATTTCAAACACTTCACCTACTATAATCCGGACAACTCGATAATCCGACCGAGCCTAAAACTATATGTGTCCGGATTGTCGAAGTTGCACTGTACTTCTATTTAAAATTTTTATTTCATAAGTCTAAATGTAAAATACTTAAAGACTTTCACGAATTTTTAGGAATTATTTTTCGTTGACGGCCTTCGTCTTTTTTTTCTACAAAAAAAGCACATAAACAAAATTAGTTTGCATGAAGGTAAAATTAAAAATTCACGAAATTTTTTAGCTTTTAAAATAACATGGTTTTTTATGCATACCAAATCACGTGGTTATATAACATTTTCTTAAAATGCTATTTAAAAAATTCAAATTCTCATGAAAATTTATGGAATTTTGCTTAATTTCGTACGACGTTTGAAGCTTTCATTTACGCGATTTGTTATGAATTATTAACATAATTTTTTTTAAACAAAATTTTATACGAACCCAAATATTTAATCAAAGTTTTCTGCAAACCCAAATACTGTATTCAAAATGTTACTTTGTTATTTATTAAGCTTAATAAATTGTGAACTTATTGGAGAATTGAAGCATCTGATACAAAGCCTAGTGCGTTGACTTAACCCAATAGTATTCGCAGAAATTTAATTTTAAAACAAAAAAGAGAGAGTAAGAAACCAAGGGAATGTGGCTACTAAAAAATTAAAACACAACATTACGTCTATTCTAAATCTTTTATTGAACAAAATTGTTCAAAATAACTCCTAACGTAAAACTAAAGTCAATGAGCTGAGGCAAAATGAATTATAATGGCTATTTTTCATATTAAAAAATACAGTAATTAATTTTATTTTCCGTAACTATGAAACTTTAGAAAAAGTACTGCTCTATGATTTAGTTATTTTATTTAGCTCATAGGCGTTTTCAAATACTCTTATTGCTACCTAATCACCAGCTTTACCAAAATATAATTTTTTTCTATAGTATCTTTTATTTTAATTTTTCCTCTTTCCCCATGTTACACGCGCATTGACATTGACTTTAAGCCAAATGCAAAGCGAGAAAAATATAATACAAAACATCTGACACCGGCGTCTGCGATTTATCAAATTCTGCTGAGCTTATTCGCTCGCATAAATTTTTCCAGCGCGTTAACTACTTTTCCAGCTTTACTTAAAGTTTTATCGTTTTGTGTTTTTTATTTTTAGTTTTTTTTTTTCATCAGCTCATATTCACTTCGTACGTTTGTTGGTTTATTTGTGCTTTTTGGTTTTTGTGAAGACTTATGTTTTTCTTTTCAGGCGATTTCTCACTGTGCAAAAAATGAAGAAAACAAAGAAAAAATAAAAAAATAAAAAAACACTCACACGCACACCTGCATACACACACCCACACATATAAAGTTATTCACATTGCATTCGACTTTGACGCCGCTCTACGCTCATCGGATACTATTTACTAGCTGCAAATTAATTGCTCAGTTGCTCTCTTTCTCTGTGTTTGTTCGATAAGGTTTCACTTTGTTGTTGCTTTTCATATAATTCGCAAAACTGTTATTATTATTTGTTTTATTTTTATTTTACGCTTTATATATTTATCTACTGTGTAAACTTGTTTGCTTTTATTTTTTTCGAGTATTTTTAGCGAGTCAATATTCGATTGTTTAAACTTTTAACAGTTCCGTTTTTCTCATAGTTTATTAATTTTGTTTGCACGCATTCGCCGCTCAAAAATTTATTGATTTATTCCGTCACTACCGTTGACGTCGGCGCCAGCGTCGGTGATTTCTGTCGCTGTTACTGCTGTTACCGCGCTCATAACATTACAGCCGGTGGTGGTTTGTTGACAAATGCGTTGGAATGCAAAAACTCTCAAAATGGGGAAGGGGAAAATGTATGCAATACAGTTTCAGAGCTGTAGTCGCTGGATTTTCACGTAAAAGAAAAGGGATTTACTTTACTTTTTTTTTTAATTTCTAATTTTACTCCAAAGTCTTACAAAATTGTCCTCCTTTTTAAACTTTTATCTATTTAATTTATCAAGTATACAATGTCTTACATTTTGTATGTAAAATATTTAAAAAAAAACTTACTCTTGTAACTTTTGTAGAAACGTTTTGATTTTTGTATAGTTTGTTGGTTTCTGGACGATTTAATAACCGAATTTGGAAATAATTAAAAAAAAACAAAATATGATTAAAAAAATGAGTATTAAATATCTTGGCAACGAATTATTAACTTAAAATAAATATGTATTATTTCTCAATCTCATATTTTCGAAAAAGGGTCATTAGTTGTGATATCTTCGAGAAATTTTAAAGACGCATTTAGAAAATGTGAAAGAACACAAAGATAAAGTCTTAAACAAACACAGGTAATTCAATACAGGTAATTTGAAATTCAAGACTACAAATTTATTAAAGAATTTTCGAGGAAAAAAAATCAATTCGAAAGTTTAATTAAAATAAAATTTCTAGTTAGACTCATTTTCACAAAAGTCATTCAAATAAAAAACAGGGACGGAAATAAACACTTATTTCTGAAAAAATGTCTATCAATTGGTTTATAACACAACCGATTTTTTATTTCACCGAGAATGAAATTTTAAAATAATTTTTTTCCACTTTAATGAATACTTAAAAAAAATTAAAGTAATTTTTGATTTTTTTTTTTATAAGTCTAAGTAACAATTATTGTGGGAAACCAAAGAATAATTTTAAAATTCTAACTTAAAAATAAAAGTGGCTTAATTACTTGTAACTATTATTTTTTATAAAATCAAAGCCACACCTATTATTATCACTTTTAAAATAAAAGGAAAAAACAAATTATTTTGAATCTACATATAAAATAAAAATCAACAATAGCTGTTATTTACTGAGCAATGAAATAAAAGTTACAAAATGATCGTTAACTTTTTCGACCGAGAGATTTTTTTATAAGTTTATTTTTCAGAATTTAAAAAGTTTGAAATCTTAATCAGGAACATTTTAGGTAATGACACAAAATGCTATGTATATTTTAAAATTATGTTTATTTGCAAACTCTTTTTAATTAATATTTTTACAAGTTTTCGACTTCGGTAATTAGATAAATATTTTGTTTAATAAAAGCAAATAGAAACGGAAAGTAATGAACAAAAACTTGAATTCAAAAATTGTGAATTCCATGAAATATTTGTATGTATTTTCAAAATTTATTTTGATTTTTATCTTATTAAAATTTTGTTGAATAAGTAAGAAATATGTTCGCATAAAAATCGTTATCGTTACTTAAGTTGGAAAAACTTTTTCTATAAAATATTTTTTAGTTTTTTGATTAATAAATAAAATTTGTTTGGAATTTTTGGTTATTATTTTAAACTCTCAAAAAGAAATGTACTTTTACTGTCATGAGTTTTAGTTCAAAAATTTTACGATTTTTTGAAATCGGAAATCCGAATATTTCTTAATTAATATTAGAAAATATGCAAACTTTAGTTCAAAAGTATAAACGCAGATTACCATGAATTTCTTTGATTTATGGTTAGAATCATTTTATTTAGTTATATTTTTATTTAAGATTTTAAATCACAATTAGTTTTACTTTTTGCGAGAAAATCGCTATTAATAAACCTGTTTCATTTTTTTAAAGAATATAATCAAATTAGGACCATTTTCGATCTCTGGAAACTGCCTTAATCTGATTGCTAATCACATTAGAATAAATTAATTTTGAAAACTAGTTTAATATTTTGATATAAAGTAAACAATTAAAGTAATGAAATATTTTTTTTTTACTTTCAAATGATGCCGCAAAAAATTAAATATAATTCAGAAAAACAAAAAAAAAAAATCTCGAATATTGTTATAAGTTAAATAAACCAGAAATTTATATTCTTAGAAGAATTTAATTTAACTTTTGAAAATGTAAACAAAAATTTCTTTTAAAAATTCTTTTTAATTTTTGCGTACGTACGTAAATATTTGAACAATTATACATTTATACATTTTTCAAAAAAACTTGAATTATGCGATACCTAAAATAATGATGAACGAAAAATTAATGCAAAAAAGTTGTACATATATAAAATCAAGTCACATAAGAGTAGAAAAGTTAAGAAATCAGGATTTAAAAATAAACATGCTATGGAAAATTTAATTACACCGTTTTTTTAATATTTATATTTTCTTATACCAGTTTTAAATAAAATAGAAAAATCTATTTCATCATCGTCAAGTAGCATTTTATACCTTTGAAATATAGTACATACATATGTATATGTATCTACAAATTTTTAAAAACTCATAATATTTGTTTTGAAAGTTAATCACCTGTAGCCGATTTGAAAAAATTATTTTAGGAAACTAGCTCAAATTTACAAAAAAAAAACATTTATTTTTTCTCATTCCAAACCTGATTGCAGACAAATTAGTAGTATTCTGTGATAAAATATAGTTTTAAATATAGTAAAAATGGCGTCCAAATTTTTTGCGAAATTCTGACATTAATAATAGCGAAATATTTGAAATGAAAATAGTTTACTCCTTTTTTTATAAAGAAAACCAAAAACCAAAATTAAATGAAAATAAAACCATTATTAATTTTTTAGTTTAAGTATATGTAATAAAAATCGAATAAACAAAATTATAGAATATAGATATTTTCCCCTCCTGCCACAAAAAATATATATTTTTTCACTATTAATTCAAAAATGTTTTTATTCAAGCGTAATAAGCGAGACGCGTCATATTTAAAGTTTTTCGAAACATTCACGGCTGTTTTTTTTTTTGGAAAAAGATTTCCAAACAAGTCAGACGCAGTGTTGCCATGACACCAACTGACCAAACGACCGTTTTCACCGTTAACACGTTATCCGGGGTATCGTTTCAAAGCGCTAAACACGCTGGCGTCGCTGTAATCTGCAGCCAACTGATTTATTACTTTGGCTGCGCACGACTCAAATACGCTAAGCCAGCGCGAAGCCAGGAGATACAAGCGCTGCGGCAGCAAATTGCCGCTACTGCCACCATCCCTCCAATTTCTCTTTATTTTTTTTTTTTTGGCTGCTTCAGTCTATTGAATGGAAACGCACACAAACACACAAACATCCATTAATTTATACACATACTTGTACACTACCGTTTTCAGACTAAAACCTTGCGTGAATTTTCCACCACAGAAAAGCGCAAACAGCCTGTTTTCCTGCAGCTTTAACTTCTGCTTTGTTGTGTTTTTTGTTTTTTAAGTTTTTTAAGTTTTTCCCGATTTACCGCTTTTCCGTATACACTCCGTAATATTTAAATTTACATAGCTTGGCTCACTCCGTTGCGGCTGCCATTGGAAAATTCACTATTAGAAAACCGTTTGCCGTGCGAATATTCGTTGTAGACACGCGCTCGCGTAGTTTTACCGTTCGTTTCCACCAGCATACTGGATGCTCTGGCTGAGCGTTTCAAAGTCGTTACCGTTATTGGAATTTGAAACACTTCGACCGCGCAATGAGGGTTGATTCTCGCACCAAAGTAACGCGCCGCCAAGCTCTTTCTTGAACCGAGACGACCGACCACCCACAACACATTACCCACCCCCACCGCTCGCCCGCCCACTTTATGCCTCCTGAGAGCAAGCCATAAACATCCACCAAACAACGTCATTCATTTTCTATGCTTTTGTTTGGGGTTTCTTACATTTTTTTTATTGTTGTTGGTTTTTGTGTATTTCGTATATGCACATACATATAATATATTGGGGAACGTGGCGACACTTGGCACGCGCTCGCACACCAATTGCTATTGCAAAAACAAAGCAATAAAGTAACATAAAAGTTCAGTTACAGCACCACCAATTGATCTGGACAAACAAACAAATCGTAAATATCTCATCTGCGAACTGAAATCGCGTCTGCGCTGTTGCCAAGACTCTGACATATTTACAAGTTCTCTTGATGTGCAGAGCAGTGGACTCTCTCTATGAATTGTTTTGGTTTTGTATATTTTCAGCGGATTGCTTTTTGATGTTTGGTTCGCTGAGACATCTGATTTTGGTTATGCACAAACAGTGTTGCCATTGCTGAGGAATTGTTGCATAGCAAAATATTTTCATAGAAAAAATTGTGTTAAATTTATTACCTCCGTGAGATTTACAGCTATGAAATGATGTCCATGGAATAACGTTTTCTTCCACGGTCCTCCATAGTAGACGCAAATACCGTAGATTACAAAGAAGTTGCATTACTCCCGCCGTTCCTCCAATAGAAAGTCTCGTCCGATTTCACCATACCAGAACTAATTTAACTTTTGAAAATTGTCATCAGAATCTGATTAGATCCAATTAGTTTTTGTTGTGGTGAAATCGAGCAAGAGTTCAAAACGCGATGCAACTTCTTTGTAATCTACGTTCTTTGGTAGAAAAACTCCTAATCATACACCGTAGATGGATTTGGTAGTCAAAGTAAATTCGATAATACTACATCCGAAATTATTACTGCGGCTCTTCATGTGCCTCCATGATCGTAAATTTAATCAAGTAAAGTAGAGCTACCTATCATGAATATATAAAAAAAAAAAATAATTTAAACTACTGCAATGATACATATGGAAATTATATTAAGCGTTAGAACTAAAAAATATCCCGTCATGGTCACTATAGGAGGTTTTATATACTTATTATACCGACTGCAGGAAAACTCGCCAATAACCAATCAATCACAGTTTGAAGTTTTGTAGCAGAGAAATTTTCTAACAATGAATTTAGCCCAAGTTGGGTCAATCGCATTCCTGTAAAGTTTCTAACCAAAACCTATTATTGATGATTTTCTCAGTAGACCTGGATAAGATTCGATAATTGAATGGCCTACACAATTAACCGTACAATACTGTCTAAATATAAGAGTTTAAAAGCAAAACCTCATATCTGAACAATCAGTTGTATGGGAGCCTTAAGTTATAAAAACCCGATCTTGATGATTTTCATTGTATACTTTGTTTTAATTTTAAGTGACAGAAATTCCAAATTTCATGTCCTTAGCTGCTTTGGTGTAGGAGTTATAACTCAAAACCTCATATCTGAATAATCATAGTGATCCGGTTTTAATGAAATTCGTTGTGCATTTTCAATTAACTATAAGTGAAAGGAGTGCCAAATTTGAAATTATTATCTACTTTAGTTCAGGAGTTATAACGAAAAAGCTCGTATCTGGATAATCAGTTGCATAACAGCTATGTATATAATGCCTGATCTGGTCGGTTTCGGAAAGTGATTAACACATTATAGAAATGCATCTGCCTACCAAGTGTCAAATAGATGTCTCTTTAACTGAGGGACTACTTTGCGTTCTAACAGACAGACAGACAGACGGACAGACAGACGGTCATGGCTAAATCGAATCAGCTCGTGGTCCTGGTCTATCTCTTCTTCTTCTTATAATTACAAATATCGGTCCAAAGTTATAATAACATTTAATCTTCATGGAAGGTATAAAATAGATATTATCACAATAAAATTTAATTATATTAAACTGCAGCCTGTGGCTACAGAGCTATCAAGATAAATTAAGAATGACAAGTGTGGATGCACTTGGTTCATGCGAAGTAATTATGTACGAAAATAAATAAACTACATTAGGTACATTCCATTCGCCACTACTCTGCGCGCGTTGCCTGAGTTCGGCTCTCGTTTGAGCAAATTTGTGGACAAGCAACAACATTGACAGCTAGCTAGATACCTCATCAAACTGGTCGAACTCGTTACATTAAATGCTCCAGATATTAGACCAGTTTTAAGTTGCGCATAAACGAGGATCATGTGCACGTTCTTGCATTTTTGGTACATTTTTATCATTTGGAAACAAAAACAAACTGGTTGATGCTAGTCTATACCAGATACTTAATCGATTCGCCACTCGCTAACGGATGACAAAACGAATACGGCTATGGTAGTATATCCGGGCTTTATATTGTTAGTTACTAAATGATCATTCGGATAACTGTACACTACGAAATACCACGATATTATGTTTTGGCAAATGAAAACGGACGTTACCATGGTTTGAAAGTTATAGGATTTCTGATGAGCGAATGATCAGCAGTGAGTTTCGTTTCGGAATTGTCGATTTATATTACGGTTAAGTTAGAGCGGCCGCCTCCGTGCAAGATCACGAAATACCACAGGCCATTCTTTCCTTCCATCCCTAGCAGGTAAAGTACTGATTATGCCTTATATAGCACAGAAAGTTGAGAATGTTCATTAAATTCAGATCGGCTAAACAATCCACACAGAACTTATTGAATAATTAAGTACGCGTCCTGACTAGCGCGGGAGAGTGGCAGAGATAGTGTTCAATATTGTCCAATTCCCTGCAGTTGTGACCAAAGTCGTTGGTTGGATATCCCAACATTTTTCCGTGTGCCCTGTTACTACTCCGACTATTATACCGAAAAAGGAGCAGTCAAAGCGAGTTTTGGATCAATTTACGTTCAGGTTTGGTCGAACTTGTCCGGTAATCTGGCATGTGGTTTTCATGGCCGACCTGGTATTTAGCTCCTCGATCAGTTCAGTCTTTAAAATTTGTTTGCAGTTGGTTAGAGTTATGCTCACGCCTTTATCATATCTTTCAAATTATTGGAGGCTTAAAATTAATTTCAGAAGTTTTGTAAATGGCAAGCATATACATACATTTTTATTTTATTACTGAATGCATTACCAAATATCCGTCCTTGGACACACTTAAATTTTTATATAAGGCTGGCCTGAGATAGAAGGTGTTTTGGAAAATTAGATTTAGTAACACCTTGCTAGGGCACAGTTGGCTTCGTGTCTTCGTTTGTATTGTATACTGTTAAGATTATTAACAATTATTATCAGTGGCGAGCAAACCTATGCCAGCGTGCTCTTTTTGTACGAATAAATAACAATAAAAAAAAGGTAAAATTATCGAAACTGATCTCCCATAGGCGATTACTTTGGCAGCAAGCTTTATTATGCCGGATACTCTTCTAAAAAATATATTATGCTTGGATCGTTATTTACGTTATTTATTGAAACGCCAAAAATAAGACTCTAGTAATTTTGAAAAATGCCTTTTAATAATATCCCAGTACTCGGTGTTTTAATAGTTTCCAAAGGCATTGAAAAATAATGGGTTGGTTTTGGGATATATGCTGGGGTGGATTTATCATAAAGGCAGCAGCTGTAGCTGCTCAGGGCGCCGAAATTCAAACAAAGTTTGAAACAATATTTTTTAATTACTTTCTTGAGCGTTTCTTGCGTGTAAGGCCACCCATCTTCATTATTCATTATCTTCATTATAATCAAGCATTATTTCCACAGTCATAATTTGTCACTTTTAATCAAATAATTGGCTTCATTGTTTAAAACCGAGTAAAGCAAATTTGACAAAATTCATTATCACGTATTTTATAGATGATCCCGAAAAAAACGCTGTCGGGAGTAAGAAGCCAACAATATGTGTCAATTATCTTCGGTCTCGGAAACAAAACAAACAAACAAAAAAGGACGACGGATTTTTTAGATTGGAAAGGGCGGCATTTGGACATTTTTCCAAGGGGCAATTTAGATAAAGCCGGCCCTGGAAATATATAGTATCTACCTATCGTCTCTCCGAATACTGGAAATAATAGTTAAAACACATGTTATGCAGTTCCAGCTCTAGAGAAAATGTGAACTGTTTAATGCAAATGTTGAGAAGAGAGCATTCTACAATGAGCACTTAATACAGAACTGATTAAGAAGGACCGCCGTTTGAGATCCAACCAGGTGTTAGACAATGAGACTCTCGTGGACTTCTTCAATATGACGGTCGAAAATGTCATACGTGTTGCCTATCTGAATTGCAACGATACTATGCATGGGAAAGGCACGATCATGCTGGCCTATGCGGATGGTATTGACATTCTTGATCTCAAAGCCAGACCTCCACTTCAGCATCCTCCTGCAGTGAAGGAGGACAAAAACAGTTCAGCCTAACAATACACACACATATTCTTCGCGTCACAGTTGTTAGTTATAACCTTGAAGCAGTGAAGGAATTTGTATACTTAGGGCCTAGCATAAACACCACCAATAATGTAAGCATTAAGATTAAGCAACGAAAGACGATCAAAAACCTGATGTACAAATACAATGATTGCGATTGCTTCCGCATATAACACGTTTGGATGATGGTGATCCGATGAAATGATCCTTCGATTCGGCACCCAAAGGTGGAAAACGAGAGGACGTAAAAGAAGGCTAGGGAAATTTTTAAGATATACATTTTACTTTCCTTCAATTAAACAGCATTGCGGTTGTTTGGTAAAGCCAATAAGTTATTATCTACACGCAAAAAGGTTAGCTTCAGCCCACTCCGTCACGGGTGGATCAAAGGGTATTGCCGTAGCTTTTGAGGCTAACCAAAACAACGGTCGGAATTGGCGGTATTTTAAACCAGACACTCTCTGTTCGGAATCCATGTGGTGAAGGTCAATATAAATTCAAGTCCAAACTGCGACATCAGATCGGAGGAAACAACTTACCTTCAGCTGACTTACTCTCGTGACAAAAAGTTTCTAACCATGTGACACTATCTGTATACAAAACAAGTAAAAACAGCGCTGTCTTCGGCTATGCCGAAGGCTTCATACCTTTCATGAATTGAAGAATAGTAAAAAACGTGTTATTGTATTACAATTTCGTATTACCTATAGTTAAAAGCGAAAATTTCCTTCAAATCAATAAAAATAATTCTAGTAAAGGCATTGTTATAAATTATTTAATGCTTTTCCTTATGTAATTAAAAAGAACTATGTTTTAAGAAGGGAATGGTTTTTGAATATTTTTAATATCGTATCGACGCTTGATATTCAACATTTAAAAAATACAAATAATTAAGTATTAATATGTAAGACCTACATATGTCGGTCTTTGAAAACAGTTATCAGATCCGTAAATAGTTCCCAAACGTTTAACGCTATGATTCATGTGATATTGCGCTGAGCTTATTACTTTTCGCAATAAATATTTGTCCTGAATTTATCTTGCCGATTTACACTGTGAACTCCGATCTTGATGAATACTAATATATAGCTAATAATGGTTGATGTTTGTGCAAAATTTCAAGCCTTTAGCTGCTTAAATGGAGGAGTTATGGTGCAAAATGCAATATCTGAACAATCGGTTGTATAGGAGCTATATGTTATATTTCTCCGATCTTCATGATTTTCAATACTGATACGTAGCTAATAATGGCTGATATTTCTGCAAAATTTCAAGCCTTTAGCTGTTTAAATGGAGGAGTTATGGTGCAAAATGCAATATCTGAACAATCGGTTGTATGGGAGCTATATGTTATATTTCTCCGATCTTCATGATTTTCAATACTGATACGTAGCTAATAATGGCTGATATTTCTGCAAAATTTCAAGCCTTTAGCTGCTTAAATGGAGGAGTTATGGAGCAAAATTCAATATCTGAATAATCGGTTGTATTATATGTTATAGTCGCCCGATCTGGCCGATTCCGACAAATGTTTAATCATTTGTACAACGACACCTGCTCACCAAATTTCATCAAAATAGCTCTAAAATTGAGGGACTAGTTTGCGTTCAAACAGACGGACAGACGGACAGACGGACAGACGGACAGACGGACAGACGGACAGACGGACAGACAGACGGACATGGCTAAATCGACTCAGCTCATCGTCCTGATCATTTAGGTATACTTTTTGATGGGTCTATCTCTTCTCCTTCTGGCACTTACAAACATCGGACCAAACTTAATATACCATTTCATTCTCATGAAAGGTATAAAAATGCATGAGAAGCTATCACCTATGACATAAGACCCTTATGGAGCTTTCTTTTAAATCACTACTACGAATCGCCAGCATTCAAGCATACTATTTTCTTGTTTTTCTCTTAGTGCTCTCCTCCTTTCCGGCAATGGCAGCCGTCGTTTTGAGCCTCAGCCCCAGTTTCAATTGATTATTAAATAGATTTGTACTATGACTCTCAACCCTGCTCCAATAAATTATATTTTCCAATGTCATCCTTTAAGTTGGCTTCTCAATATCGCCCGCAAAAAGGCCAATAATGACTTTACAAAAACTTTTGCCTATTAATCCAGTTATTGCTTAATTATGAAATAAAAGCTAAGAAGTAAAAAAAACTCATACTAAAATACCTCCTTTTCGGCAAGTCGTAATCATTATGCAAACAATGACATGAAGATGCAAAGCTCTCTAAGATTTATTATCTTCATAGTATTCACTCATTTCTCTCTGGAACTTAGTGTTTCACAAAGATTTAAAAAAAATAAATATATGCAGAAGTCTGCTAAAGTTCTTTTTGTAACTTACTTTGCAGGAAATGAATTCCCCAGAGAACAGAGAACTTAGGAGGATGCGCCTCTTTCCAAGTGCAAGTCAAGTAGAGAATAATCTAAAAACGTTACAGTACCCAGACCGTTCCTGCTCTGCGTGCAATTTACAAGGAGAGCGCGCTTAACTGACAAAGCGCATGCTCTGCTCCGCTACTTTTATGGCGGCATTTGTACAAAGACATTGGTAGTTAAAGCATTGTACAACAACATACAGCGAGAAACGAATAAGGATAAAAGGGAAATGTAAATTTAATTTAAACCGGCCGGCGCGGCACAAAGCTACAAAAACCTTTTGCGTTCACATACTCGTAACATATCATACACACGCAAACTAATCGGTGAGTGCAGATATCCATTTTTTGCATTTGTATGTGTGTAGCTTTGGTAATTTTCTTATATGCGCAGTTAAATGTGTTTGCTGCAGATACGCGCTTTTGGTGTGAATACAAGCTACATATATCCAAAAGGCTTTCACTCTGCTGCTTTACAGCTGCCGCTTGCTGCTGCGATTCCACTAAGGGTCAGACGACAATAAACCACCAAACAGTCACAATAAAACAAGGAAGCTGCAAAGATAAAATGCCTGTGAGCCGCTGTAGCGGCGACTAAGGAAGTTTAGGAGTAGGCGCAGAATTACATATATGGTAAAATAGATGGAGGAATTTCCTAAGCGAATTTGCGGTACAAACCAATTGGAAGATACAGGGTGCGCGTGGGGTGATTGTTAAATCTTTCGAAGACTGCGCAAGCATAGGGTATTAGCAAAGAATAAGTTTTACTGCTTCCTCGCTATCGCAAAACTTTGCCAGACAAAATGTCCTTTAATTATTAATTATTATTTTATTAAATTATTACTATTGCAATTAACTTAAAAGTCCGCGGCAAATAGAAAAGAGATCACTTGATATATCGCTTTATTTATGCTCTCCTTCATTAATATTAACATTGCAAGCTACCAACCCTGTTATCTAATTTTAATATGAAAAACTGTTTGTTATTTAATTTATTTATTAAATATGGCTCCGGTTTTAATCGCACGCTAATTTGGTCTGAGAAGGCCATTAATGCCATTTTCGGGCGAATAATCTTCTGGAACATGTAACGGCTCTAGCGACTTTTTAAGTTTGCTTTTTGAGGTGTTTATTGAAGTAAGGGGCATGTTTGGGTGAGCCAATGGGTTAAAAGGTTTTATGGAAGCACTTTCCAAGAAATTTTAATATATATGTATATACATATGTGTATAAGTATATTAACGTTTCCTTTCGTTCAGACATACATTTTTTTTTTCTATTTTTTTTTTAAACAACTTTGCCCGTAAGAAGAAAGTTTTAGTAGGTCATACAAAAATTCGAGCTAACTTTTGCAAATTCATCTCGTATTTTGTTACTGTACAGTTATACTTTCAGAAAATATTAGCAAAGTCGAGGCTGATTTCAGTTGCCATAAAAAATTGACGCGCAGTGTAATCAAAAGCTCTTCTGAAAGAGTTGTGAATTCATCGACCTAAAAATTATTCATCAAGTTTTCTTCCAAATGCTGGCTGAGCGAATATGTGAACATTTGCTCTCCATTACAAAACTTTACAGACGATCCGTACAATGAGATTTCGTCCTTTTTTTAAAGAATATCCAAGAAAATGAAAATCATATGAAACCCCTCCAGAAGAGACGTGGAATCGCCAGTTTGATTATACAAAAAAATTTAAAAGGTTTAAGAAAACCCAATTTCAAAAATATTGTTGGCAAAGTGTGCCTCCTGTTTAGATATTATCAGTTAGTTAAATAAAATGTTATTATTTCATCGTGAAGGATATTTTTTGAGTGGGTCGTCATCTACTCAAAAAAGTGAAGAAAATTCACAGTTATTAAGTTAAATGAAATATTGCGATGTAAGATTCAAAAATAGGCTTAAGGCTTAATCATGCCGATTTTTTCAAAGACGGTAAAATGCTAATAGAATAGAATACCACATGGAAAAGGTTAAAAAAAAAAACATATTTCCGAAAATATTTTTAAGCGGAGCTGCCACCTGTTCCAAGTAGTAAATTAAATTAACAGGTGTAGACAAAAAAGATTCGTTCACAGTTGGTTCGCTGCTACCGGAACGGCCTGGACTTATATCCGGCCAGGGGCGGTCACTTCAGCAGCCTTCCCCAAAATTCCTCAAAAAAGAATAAGTTAATTTAATTTATTATTAATGACATACTGTAGTATTGCAGAACAGGGTCTATATAAAAATGCTTTAAAAGGTATTGGAAACTTTCTAAATAGGATTTTTCAAGTTAGTAGCTAAGATAACTGAAATTCGACTATACCGATGTCAAACGAAAGAGTGTAAAAAAAGTTAGTTTCAAAAATATTTTGTAGAGAGGTTTTATGTCTTTAAAATTATAAACTCAACTTAATTTATAAAATAGCTGAAACATAGGTGTGGAACGTTAGAGGTTTATGAAGGTTTTGTCTTGAAAATATGCTGAGTAGTTGCGAACTATGCATGTACAAATTAATTAACAACATACATAAAATCTGAATATCAATTTCTTTAAAGGAGTTTATAATCGATTTACCACCTTTCAATGAATAAAGAAGTTGTTCCTATATAAGTGAAATAAAGGTAACAATATTAAATTGATATGAAGACAAATTTTAGTATACGCATTCAAACATTTTTAAATATATTTTTTACCTATAAAATAATTATTTCAAAATGTATACTAACTATATACAGTGAGACACAAAAGCTTCCAACTGTGATTTTTTTACAAAAAGTTCTTATGTATTCACAACTTCCTTCATGTCTTTTTATTGGAATATATACATAAGTTATTCGTACAGTAACAAAACCAATTTAAAGTTGCAAACCTTGTATCATTTTTTTAAGAATGCAAAAATATTGTCATCAAAACTTAAAAGTTTTATTAAAGGCATTTATAAAATATTTAAGTTTGCATTTTTATAGCCCATTCAATTTTAAAATATTAAGTGCAAGTTTTGTGGCTTGGAATTCACTTGCAATTCAATAATTTAATTCAATTAATTTTTTAGTTTTTTCCCCTTAATTTTGGTCTCACGCACTTCTTTTCATAATACAAATATTTGTATATTAGTAACTGCGTAAAATTTCTTGACATGCAAAATTAATGCATATGTGCATATTAACGGTATTTTTTATAATATGCATACATATAAGTTACATAAAAAAAAAGCTCGCCAAGCCAAAATTTCAAAAATGAACGGTAATTTTTAGCCTCTTGAAGTTTGACCTTTATTATACCAGAATTGCATAAAAAATAAAACTTCCGTTTAAAAAGTTTCAATTTTAATGTGTGAAAATTTGATTTAAATTGTTTTTGTTACTGTATGAACTGTATGAACAATATTTCAATAACAAATGTTCACAGGAAGTTGTGAATACATAAGTACTTATTGTAAAATAATATATCAATTAGAGTAGAGTTCGAGTAAAACCGGACTTCAAATACCCGGCGCAAGTTTTTATATCTATTTTCTTTAAAGTTGGAATGGGCCATACACCGATTTTCTACTTTCCAACTCAGTCCTATACGTATTTCTAAATTGCTCATTTGCTTACTTTCAAAGATTTTTAATTCCATATATTTCTTTATCCAACCCAAACTTGCGCATTAAATCGTTTAAGCGATTTTAGCCGAACTTCTCCTACAATTTGTGGTGTGCGCTTTAATGTTGTAACACAAATTGAGGGACCTAGAATTTTACGCCGACTCAGAATGGCGAATGTCTTTTTTTTTTGAGAGAAGTTTTTTTTCACTCGGAGGTTTGCCATTGCCTGGCGAGGGGCGACCGCTATTAGAAAAACTTTCCTATAACTTTTGATGTTTTGATGCCCCGGCCAGCTTTTATAGTTACTGAAATATCGAATTATTTTAATTCTCACAAAATACCGTTATATTGGCGTGGTTATTATCCGATTTTGCCCGACTTTTATACTAACCTACTAGGTTGGGGGCAAAGTGTGTACAAAATTTTGTTGAGGTATCTTAATATTTACTCGACATACATAATCTATTTTTGTTGTATTTTCGAGTATTTTCGTATATACGGTGCTGTGCGTATCATAAGCCACAAAATTCAATATAATACAGTTGGCCACTTATGTCTTAATTTATTTTTAATAATTTTTCATAAAAATATAACTCATTGTGTAACAAAAATTATATAAATAAAAGTTTTAAATTTTTTACAAATTCACAAAAATTCATCAAAAAATGTCATACAGTTTTCCAAATTTTTAATCAGATTTTTGGAAAATGTTTTGAGTATGCTGTTTTGTAGCCCGTTTAATTTCACTACAACAAAGTGCAAGAGTTTCAAGTCAACAAAACAAAATTACCAAAAATCAACGTGAATTTTTAGTCACTTAAAACTTCATCTCTGTTAGGGTAAAACTTTTTAAAAATATGTATTCAACTAGTTTTTATTATGAAATCAGCTACATTTTTATACAAAAATATTGAAAAGAAATTAATAAATATAAGTGGCCAACTGTATTATATTGCTTATAATATGAACAATACTGTATACTAAATCTATCTCAGTTATTGAATACTGTTACAAAAAACCGTTATGTCAACAAAGTTGTAATACCCTGGGCACTAGAGTGCTCAGGTATAAAAAAAGGCTAGCTACGAATGGCAAGTCGTTCTTTATACTGACACAAATACCTTTCACGCCCTGTGTCTTTTTTATATCGCCCAATTGATTTTTTTTTATATTGTCCACTTGGTCAGGCCCATTCGCGCAAGTGCTTTCAAAATAATAGTATTCAAGAATCAGGCAGTACTGAAACATTTCCTTCAATCGCTTTATAACTAATTTCGGCTCTTAAAAAAGTGGGAGTGAAAACAGCTGGGCAAATTGGATTCAATACTAGAGCTAAAAGAAATGTACATGAGTTCAAATCATGGAGGTAGAGAAATTACTTACTTACTTACTTAATTGGGGCTATAAACCCTTAAGCGATTTTGTCCAAACTTCTCCTAAAATATGTGGAGTGCGTCTTGTTGTTGTAACACAGAATGAGGGATCTACGACTCCGAACGGCAAATGTGTTTTTTGTGGGATTTTTTTTTTGGTTTAGAGAATTTAGAATGCAAAAAAAATAAACATTTCCACGTTACTCTTAAATTGTTGCAGTTAAAAACTGTTATGAATTGGATTAAGTTGTTGTTGCAGAAAAAGTATGTCTGGAACATAAAAAATAATATACACACCTTTACAAACAGTGTTCTAAAAATTATGCCGAACTGATGTACGACACACACATTTGCAACAACGGAATACAAAGATATCAAAACTGTTTTCTATTTGTTATGCATACTTTCAGGCTGAATGTAATGGAATTAACAGTTTGAGCGATATTTGGCGAATAGCAGGACAATTGGCCTGTCACCTTTGAAAGCATAGTACTTTGGATATACCGCCAGCGGTGTCACGTATAGTGAACAAAATTTGGACGATATATGGTTGCGTTCACGAAATGACAAAATTTCTGCGGGCAACTTTTTAGATAAACTCAAATAATGAGTTTTTCCATTTACACAGTGAAACGGATTAATTTAAAAGGCAATTATATGTACGAAATGAATCATGGAAGCGTTCCCGAAATGATTTATCATTGATTTGAAGTGATTAAAATTTCAATAAAAATTCATTTAACTAAAGTAGCTAAACTCGTATTCATCTATAAATTAATCAGAAAATTGCATAAGATTGTAAGTTTACTGCAGTTTCAGTCAAAAAACACTTTCAAACTGAAATTTTCTACCTTCATGATATTGAAACATATACATAATCAGGTGTAACAGGACCATTAGAATCAATTTTAAACCAATTGTGGAGCTGCGCCTAAAGGTTGGTGATTTAAAAGCATAAACGATAACGGACCAATAAAACTGAATGTTAACTGCTGGGGGACTGAATTCAGCGCCGAACGATGAGGGTAAGGATATAAAAGTAATTTTTTTTTACTGGCTCACGAAGGTGGATACTCATATTGTTTCGAGGCGATGCTCAGGTAGCGTGAGGCTGCTTGTATTTAGGCTGCGTTTCAATAAACCGCAACGGGTATAATCTGCTCACAAAACCACACGCGCGCTTCAGGCGGCTATCAGTTTTTGTTTTTTATATTCCCATATTTGTTGTATATTTTTTCGGAGTGCGCATATATTCAACACGCTAATGCATCATTAATATTTGTATTAAGCATCAGTAATGAGCAAAACCCCACAATATGGGCCACCACCATAGTAGGATACACTGCGCACACTTGGTCCGTGCATTAGCACACTTTTACTTATAAATATGTTAAGCGAAAACAAGCAATCTACAACTTATGCTTAACAACTGCTCTTGTCGCTTGCCTCGACCATCCTTGAGGACCTACAGTGCGTATGATGAACCTGTTGTTGTGCGAATCCAAAAAATTCATGTCGCCTCTCGTCCTCTCTCGCTTGCTGCATAAATTTCCGTACAAGCTTATCTGCAGTTACATACATATATGTATGTAAGTTTGCCTAAGCGTGTGTAACTTAATAAATTCCATTTCCAACAGCTTCATAAATTTCCATTAAAATTTAATAAATACAACCACAAAATGATAAAAAGGCATAAACGAAGCCAAGGATCTGCAAGGCAGCAGCAGCTGGCATGGAGATAAGCAAAGTATCCGCATGTACATATTTACGTATGCATGTAGTTTTGGTAAGGCACACATGTGCCTTAATTTATTTTCGCTTTTGTTATTCTAATTTTTCTCATTTAGCAGACGAACTGTGTCTGTGGCTGTGTTGCATTTATGTCTGTGTGTGTGTGTGCGTGTATAATTTAATTGTTTATTTAAGCAGCAGTTAAAATCAGAAAAATATATTTGCGACTCGAATAGTATATCTTAGAGGACAGATATTCAGAATCTTAATATATCTTTTATTAATTTTTTGAATATGAGACATGAAAGAGTGTAAATGCTTTGTTTGAAAAAATCACAGTATGCCACCTTTCGAAGGCGGTTCCATAAATCTATAAAAACATGAAAAACCTCTCGACCATCCGCCACGCGCGTGCATAATGAAAAGAATATTTTACATAAAAAATACTTATGAAATAATTGCTTTAGTTTTAATGTACTCAATATATCTTTGAAATACAGCACCAATTATTATATAATATATGACTGCCGTATATTTTAAAATTGAATTTACTAGCGAGAAATTCAATCAAAGAGAGCGTTGTATCGAGCGCGAAATTCGCATCCGCGATATTTCTGGTGTTCCTTTTATTACATTTTCAAGTTTGAACTCAATCATTTTATTTACTGCTTGCAAAATTGAGCTATTCTTAGACTCCACAGACATCTCAACAGACATTAATTTCGTTTTATTCGCTGCCGGTACCCAATTTCCTGTTTGACCTTAGTTTTAGGCTCACTTGGAAAATATTATTAATTGTTCCCATTAGAAATGCCAGCTTGGTTTGGTTTTTGTTGTTGTTATTGTTTTTGTAGGAGCTTACGCTTTCGAATAACTACATATCAGCATGCATACAAATGTGTGTCGAAACATGTCTGGTTGCGACTTGAAATTAGTCGCATGCTACTAACATTTCCCTTCAGTAGGAATAGCCAAACCTTCGACTATATTTCTGACATGAAAAACTTCTCCCCAAAATCACACCACAAATTGTAAGGGAGACTTGGCAAAATATGAAGCTCTGGGATATGAAATTAAGCGGTAAGGTTAGGTTAGGCTAGAATGACGGCGAGTGCCATTTGGATACCACAGAACCTTGGGAGATTGCATTAAAACTAACTAGTGCAGCTGATAAACTATACAATTATGTTGAGGCTAGGTTTGCATAAGCTCTGCAGAGAATTGTACTCAAGGGAAACATCAGCACAGAAGGCGTGCGAAAGTCTCTTGGTAATTTTCATTTGAGAACTTCTACGAGTCTCGCAACGTTAGGCATACCCTTTACCAGAATAACGGGTGCAATGTTAAATTTACAGTTATACATCCTAGCATTGTGCGCCATCGTTGGCCAGATTGCTGAGGGCGGTGGAAGCAAATGCCTTTGTTTATTAATTTTGTTGGTTGCGCTTAACCCTCTCTGACTAGCTGCTCGGCTATCTCGCTTTCAGCGATGTTTCGATGACCCAAAAGAAATCTAATGAGAGCTGGTTGCAAATTTCTTTCTATAGAGTCCTGTATTGCTTAACCAACTTCGATTTGGTTGTAAAAGTTGCCAGACCCAATATGCGCTCCCGGCTATCTAAGAGGACTACGACACGCTAGCCGGTGGTAGTTACGCTCCAAATACTTCTATCTGGGAAACCCTTGATAATTGAGGCATGCGGTATGATCTCCTTCCTTTCATATTCAATGCCCAATCGCAGTCCGGTTTTGGCGGGACTTTGACCCCAAGGGTCTATGGAAAGCTATTACTGGCTGCACTTAAGCAGTACCGTGTCCGATTATGGCGAACAAAAAAACAGAAAAAGTTTATAAGTGCATATTTTGTTTTTGTCCTTACCTGGCTTTAGTTCTCTCTGCTTCTACGGCTTTGAAAATCAAAATACTTATAATTTGACATTTCCTCCCACGAGACGAAATCGCTCAGCAATTGATTTAACTTCTCCTTATATGAATTCACCTTGAGTCTGAGCCTTACAGTTGGCACATGAATGCATAATGAATTAAATGAAGATCTATAGGCAGGCGTTTGTTGGACCGGTGTGTTATTAATGTCCTCGTCACCCCAATGCACGCTGCTCTATGCACTTCGCCTAGCTTGACTTGGTTATGTAACGCAATTCCCCGGTCCAGAGCACCATATCATAACATTGCATGAACGACGGCTGTGTACATTTAAAGGATGATATTTTTTCCAATTTGAATAAAAAAAACAAGGTTTTTGTTTATAAAATACTGCCACTGTTTGCATATTTCTGCATATAAATATAAAGATTCCTAATTTGAACAATCCAGTGTTCTAAGGCAGACTCTGAAACATTCATGTTGTCTTCCAAATCCTCAATCGTTGCCGGCTTCTCCACATAGACTTTGGACTTAACGTAGCTCTAAACGGAAAAGTCTACATGTTATGTGCCAAGCAGTGGTGAGTTGTTGGAATCAAATTCACCCAGCAGATGGTAGGTACGTTATGATGACACAATAACGAGCATCATTGACAGTTAGGTTCAGGTCGAATTAATTTTCAAATAATTATAGGCCGATGTCTCACCGGCTTTTTCTTCAGCCAATTTTTAGACGATACTTTAGAACAGAAGTATTTTTATTATGATGGACATATTGATTATTTAAAATTTGCATCTAAATAAATCATCCGATAATACTAGTTTACAAATATTTAATAAATGAGTTACTATTTGAAAAAACAAATTTTAACTAATTTTGGGTCGCAAAGTGTTTTCGGGCAACACCCCTGTTTTTGAGGTCTTTTTGCACAATGACAACAAAGGTACATTCAGCCTCATTACGCCGATATATATTTTTTTTGTGTAAATCACAAAAGTACCTTTTGAGTTACTGGCGTCTGAGTGCAAAAGATTAGGCGACCAATTCACATTTTCGCAACATTCATTTTTTCAGTTAAAAATATGCCAAACACTTTTCATTTCACGGGGCAAGAGCCAGAATGTTCATATAGTGTAATATTACATTTTATGTGTATTTGGGTCCGCTGATTCTGAAAATGCTACCCAAATTTGTCTATCACACCTAAGTTTTAAGATACCGGGTGCTGAAGTTTTTTTACAGATTTGCCCCACTATAGGTTGACTTTTTCTCAATGTTTTACAACACTTTGTTATGAATCGCAATTCTAAAAACTGGTATAAATGAAGAATAAATCTATGCATAAAGAAGCTGAATGTACCTTTAAAATAATGCCCATAGAAGGTTAAGTTTAATTACTATTCTTGAGTTTTTTTTGGAAATAACTGCAGAGAAATTCGAAAACAGACTATATTTCGAAAACGTTTCTTTGGGAAAATAGATGATACTCATTTTTGTATTCAGCGACCAAAAATTTGTTTAAAACACTTTTATAATGAAGTTTTTTTTTCGTGTGAATTAGTGCAATTGATAAAAATAAAACCCGAAAGAAGGCATAGACTTCATCTATTTTCCTATAATTTAATTATGGTACGATGGGTTTCGGAAGGTGTGACAACTGTCGTTTGAAGGCATTAAATTTAGCTAGGATGTGATAAAGGCAATACAAAACAATCACAGAAATAATTAATTGCAATTACAATTGGTATACAAACCGATTTCATAATTTATTGGAAAGAAAGTAGTATATACTCCCTCAATCGCATACGCAATTGGCCAAGGTTGGCGACCGCGCGGCCACTACTTAATTGAGAGCACAAAGCGTAATTGAATAAAAGTCAAAAACCAATTGCTAAATAGTGATTTTGGTAATACTATAATAATTTTTAACTCTTTTCGCTTACTCCTGAAGTATCTAAATATAGCGCTTTTTTCGCGGCAGAGAGTGTTATTTTTTAGGCTACAAGGACTCAATATTTGAGTGGATATAATTTCCCCTCTTGTGCTAAGGAAAAACAGAGGCGAAAAAGGAAATGGTTAGTAATAATTTTATGTTATGATTTTTTAGTGATTACCGCATTTTGTCTATGCACTTAAGTAAAAAACATCGCAGTAAATTAACATTTTATCGTCAAACCAGCTGTGGCCATCGTATTGCGTGGAAAAATTAGTAGGCTTCTGAGCATATCGCACAAATTCTCTTTCCCTCAAATAGTACATATAAATAAATTTGTAATAGTTAACACTTTATTATCATGTCGGGGCTATAAAATGTAATAAATTTGTAATAAGCGCGAAATAAATGAATTTACAGTATATTTTTTAACACCTTAAAATGCGCAACAATACACGCATTGTGCGGCTGTCATAAGCGTTTTAACCGCAGTTTTTTCACACATTTAAACACGCCTTTTTTTCTGTGGTATCAGCGAGTGGATGTGGCTTTTCCCGCGGCTTCAGCAATACATACTCGCTGGCCATAGAAAATAATTATTTTTAAACTGAAAGGATGCCAAAGGCCAAAAAAAACCAAAATGGCAAAAATGTTGACTGATTTATCTGCAAATATGCAACAATAATAATCAAATAAAACTACACATATTGAGTGTCTGTTGTTTTAATTAATTTTTTCCATTGATATTTTATTGTGTTTTGCATAAGTGTGGGTGTGACTTTACAAATTAATAAATAAAAACTGATTTAACACTATCAGCACAAGCAACAGGCGCAAAAAATTAAAAATGAATATTTCAATTGAAAATTTTTGGATATGGGAGGGATATACAACTGGCAGCTGCTGCCTGCTGCCCACCTCCACGTCAACCCAACAGCCCCATCAGCACACTCGCCACGCCGTGTCGACAAATTGAAATGTCCGCCGGATGGCGTTGATTTATGTGGTCATGCGGTACAGCACGAGTGCCGAGACCTTTAACTTGTGATAAACAAAAACAATGCGCAAATGAATAACAAAAAGTATGAATTTCAAACAAAGCGATCGCATTAAGAGTAGCTGTAAGCGGGAACAATGAATATAAGTAACAACAAAACATCAAGCAATAAACAGAGCAGTAAACAAAATATAAAAAACACAAAAAGCAATACAATAACTCCAACACAATTGTATTGTATGTTTAAAACAATAAATCAATTTATATTTCATATTGTTAGGAAGGAGCGTACCCTTCACTTTAGGCTCTCATGCGAAGAACTGGTACCAAAAAGATTAAAAGCCAAACAACAATACCAACATTGTTGCTGGGTAAGGCGAGCAAAATCAAAAGTGCGTTTAAAATTCTTAATTTACTTATAAATAAAAATTAACACCCGTCAACCTTAGCGCTGTGGTGGAGATGGAGGTGGAGGTGTAGGCGTATACGCAACTTTAATGGCATGAATTGCTTTGGGGGTGCGCCTAAGCCGAGGGACCAAATACTAATGAGCTATTACAAAAAACAAATTTTGAGTATTTAGGACGAGCGCAATTACTTATATTTTCCCTTAAAGTCAAGGGTTTTCAAATTGGTCGACAGAGTTCAGCGGTTTCGGCAGGAAAAGCAAAGAATGTTTCTAATAAGCACAAACAAAAGTTTTCAAAGAGAAATTTTCGTGGTGGTTCATCAAATTTATTTTTAGGCTGTATTAGTACGAGTCATATTTGCGGTTTTGTGGCACATTGCTTTAGTCTACAGTCAGACAACAATTTTTTTCCTGATTTGTAGGTCACACCACATCGGAAATGCTTTTTAGATCGCTGAATTCGAATTCGATGAACATTAAACCCCATTACGTCAGCGGCAGCGTATAAATTAAAGTTTTAAGGTTTGCACATAAATTTAAAAAAAATATCTAATAGTTATATGTTAATGAAAGTATTGTTCAATTCGCAATATTAAAATATGATATTTAAAATATTTTTCTAATGTACACATTTATTCTTTGTCATATTAAATAACTTCCATAGTATATTTGTAACGGGTTTTTCAATAGGGACGCTACGAAAGTAGACCGATAGTGACAGCAAACGACGCCATATTTTTTCCGCTCTTTTAACATTTCTCTTCAGTAAGGTTTGCCATTTCATCACGGAAAGAAATACGATCCAACAACGAGTCGAAATTATTAAAACTTACTACCGAAGTTCAGAGTCAATGACCTCAACTTCAAGAGCGCTACGTTCAATTTATGGTCGTCGTAATCGTCCTGTCAGATCAACAATTGAGCGTCTAGTGGAAAAATTTGAATCCACAGGCACAGTACAAAATAAGAAGTACCCGTAGTGTCGAGAATATTGCTGCCGCTAGCGCATCAATTGAGGAAGACCCAAATCAGTCTCTCACACGTCGTTCTCAAGCGTTGGGCATCTCTGTGACGTCGTTGTGGCGAATTTTGCCAAAGGATCTTGACCCACATCCTTACAAGATCAAATTGACGCAAGAACTGAAGGCGATTGACCACCAGAACCGTCGTATGTTCGTGGATTGGGCTGGGCAACAGCTAGAAAATGATCCGGATTTTCATCGAAAAATCGTCTTCAGCGATGAGGCTCATTTCTGGCTGAATGGCTTCGTCAATAAGCAAAATATGCGTTATTGGACAGGCAACAATCCACACGAACTCAATGAGTCAACATTGCATCCCGTAAAAATTACGGTTTGGTGCGGTTTATGGGCCGGCGGCGTCATTGGGCCGTACTTCTTCCGTGGTGATCAGGACCGGCACGTTACTGTGAATGGGAATCGCTACCGCTCAATGTTAACCGAATATTTTTGGCCCGAATTGGACGATATGGACTTGGACAATATGTGGTTCTAACAGGGCGGCGCCACAAGCCACACAGCGAATGTCACAATCGATTTATTGAAAACCAAGTTTGGTGAACGTGTTATCTCACGAAATGGCCCAGTCAATTGGCCACCTTGGTCGTTCGATTTGACGCCGTTAGACTATTTCCTGTAAGGCTACGTCAAGTCTATGGTCTATGCCAACAAGCCAGCAACGATTGATGAACTTCGTACGAATATCGAACGTGAAATTGCTGCAGTATCGGCCGATTTATGCTTCAAAACCGTCGAAAATTGGGTTCAGCGTCTGGACTTCTGCATGCGTGCCCGTGGTGCCCATGCAAAAGAAATCGAGTTCCATACATAATGGCATCGAATGTACTTTCACAGGAATAAAGAATTTAATTCATATCCCAAACTGTTTTTGTTTTAATTAAAAAAACTTTTGTAGCGTTCCTATTGAAAACCCCGTTACCTATAATTACACCTTTCCTCTAAAGTAAAGGTATTTATAAAATTTATTAATGCTATTCTTAAAATTAAAATTAGGGAATTTAGTCAACGACAGAAATGGATATACTATCGTGGTAACTTTGAACCGTTTCATAATTAATTGCGTTAAGCATATTAATATCCAAATTTGAAAACGCGTGGTCAATTAACGTCTCTGCAACTATAGTAGATGATTCTAGACTAAAAGCTATCTAAAACTGCTAAGAATCTTTTCTATTCTACCCTCAGTAGGCTCTAGGTATAGATTAAAATCCCCAAAATTTATGACTTTCTGATCACAAATGTCATTACTATGAATATCGTGGCTTATATAATTTTCAAATTTGGTGGAGTTTGATGGCATAGTTTTTGAGACATACTTGGTTATTCGAAAGTGGGTGGTACCAGCCTATTATCAATTTATTTTTTGTTTATTTGCTTGTGAAACTTTGATCTTCATATTAAACTTAATCAAATTCTCTTCAAAAGTTACTTAAATACCGTGGTTTTTTTGATTTTTGAAAATTACCGTTATATGAGAGTTTTGATCCGATTTGAACAATTTTTGGGACTTTACTTACACATATTAAATGTGATATGTCAACCAAATTTAGCAGACTTTGGTAGCATGGCTTTGGAGATATACTTATTTGGGCGGCGCCACGCCCTTTTCCAATTTGTTTTTTGGTTCGTTGTGCTTGCTGGTGTAGGTCCATCCTTCATATTAAATTTGAGCGAATTGCCTTTAACGCTGATTTAATTATCGGGATTTTTTTATTTATTTTAAATTACCGTTATATGAGAGGTGGGCGTGGTTTTTGCCCGATTTTAACAAATTTACAATTTACAAATTACTTTTGCTTATTGGCTTGAAATGCGGTATGCGTACCAAATTTGATAGAGTTTGGTCAAGTAGTTTCGGAGATATAAATTTTTCTTAAAAAGTGGGTGGGGCTACGCAGGTTTTCAAAAAAACAGTTTACACGCATATTCAATTCTCAAACCCAATCCCATGTGTCTCAAATATCGGGGTCCTTCGGTTTTCACGAAATACCGTTTTGTTGGCGTGGTTATTGCCCGATTTTGCCCATTTGCAGTTCGAAAGTTCCTTGGATCCAGGTCAATGTGTGTACTAAGTTTCGTTAAGATAGCTGAATATTTACTCGAGTTATCCAACTGACGAACGGTCGGACGTACGGACAGATGGACGGGCAGACAGACAGAAATGGCTTAATCAAATTCTCTCTTAATTCTAAGAATTTTGGTATATAGATGTCTATATCTATCTCAATTATTTTATGCTGTTACAAACAGCCATTAAGTGAAAAAAGTTAAAATACCAGGGCGCTCGGGTATAAAAAGGTAGTACACGGAATTTTCGGGCACCGCGGAACTAATTTAAAAAGGGTCGGAATGGTCGGGTTCAGGGAGGACTTCCAAAACATGCGGGCGAGACGGAACAAAAAATCCGTTCCCGACACGCCCGATAAAGTCCCCAACTTTTAAAAGTTCAGAAAATCTTCTTAAAAAATTGTTCATTCGAGGTTTGTTGATTTTTTTTTAAATATCTTATGTAGATAATCTCACAGATACTTGTAGTGGCGTTGCGCAGGAAAAACAAATATTTACCATTCCGCCCAAATAAAATTTTTGAAGAAAGAAGAACACATTTATTTGGAAAAAATTTCGAATAAATCCCTTTTTTAAATAAGAATTCAAACGAGTAAGAGTAAAAACAAAATTATCTTACATTCTGTATTTAAAAAAAATTGTTTATTACATTTATTACAGTTATTATTTAAACTAACTTAAAATTCTTGTGAGTTTTATTCAGTGCTATATCTGGATATTGGTGCGCACAGGAGACGAGGGATTGATTTAAAGCACGTCGGGATGGGTAAGTTCAGAACTTAAAATTAAACATCGCGATGAGCACGATTGGGGCCGCATATTTAGTCTCGCGCCCATCTCTGAAATAATTTTACGCAAATTCTAATTTCTAAATTAAAACTATACTATAGCCACTATACCGCACTATGCATTCAAAATTTAGCGCAGGATTTTTTTTTAGAAAATTCTTTCAGTTTTTTTTATACAAATCAATGAGTCGGAGAAACTTGTATATCTTATTTGTGAATTTGCCTACTTAGAAATCTAAGAATTCTACTAATAGCATTCATAGAGCAATTTAGAATGAAAACTAACAGATTTCCAAACAAAGCATACGTAAAAGATTCAAAAACTAGACATATGTTTATGAATTTGAGTACTTTATGGACTTCTTTGCCTGCACTAGTGGCGTTTCTTTGAAGCCACTTAACTCGGTCACCTGCAGTGCGAAAATGTGTTTTCTATACAATTCTCAATACTATTGAGTTGTTTTGAAGTTTTCGCGCACATAAATTTCGAAAAAGATGGCGCAGGCTCCCGGCGCTTAATGTTGCACCAAGGAAGATAATCCAAGCTGAACGGCAGCTATAATAGTCATTACAAAAATCTACGTATTAGATGTTGAAAATATTTTCAAATGGGAACACAGTGGGACAGAGAGCAGTGGCCGGGTGTGGCGCACCACTCAATTTCCAGTACAAGGCTGGAACACAGAGAAAATGTGAAGGGAATGTAGTGCTATAAACACAAATATTTCACCGATGACTTTTATCAAATTGAATTAAGCGCAAGTGTTGAATATACTTAACGTATGATCTACGAAGCGCGTGTGTAATATTAAAAATATCTGTTTTCCTTTGGGCATTATTGCACTGCAGGCGGTGGTAGCCATAAAGTGTGAATGCAATTTAATGAATTCGATATATGTCTGTGTGTTGTGTTTGAAATTAGTAAATAAATTTTTGCAGAAATATCAGCAGCAGGATGCTGCTTGTCTGTCGATCTCTTCTGCCGCACACCTGGTTAATGCCCCTCTTTATGCAACGGCCTGTGGTGACTTTTATGGTGGTATTTGAATTCTTCAAGATCTTCACTATAAATTTTAGATATTATAGCTAAAACAATTGCTTTACACAATTCATATATAAAATTACTTTATATGTAAACATAAAAATTGTAATCAGAAAACTTACGTCTTTACTTATGCAGCTTAGCTGCGTCAATTCAACTGAGTTGGGAGCATTTGTAATAATTTTCAATGTTTTACCCGGACTGCATATTATGTGTTAAATTTATTTTCATAAGTTAAAAGACATGCTATTTAAATTAAAATTTAATTTCTTCAACGTTTTATTAACTAAAGAGCACTTTTTTTGATTAGATTCTTTCATTCCAAGTAAATGTACGATATTTGCTCCAAAAATGTTAATGCATTTCATAACACAGTACAACAAATTTTGATATTTTTTTACAAAAAAGTAACCATGAGATTTTTTCTGGAGGATTACATTGTACAGATAATTTTTGCTGAACGAACTTATAATTCAACACGTCTGATCCTTTTCCTATTTGCACTTAAGCGGGCCGCAAAGGAGCTTGGTACCACAAGTACAAAAGCTTGAAGAGACACATATTTGATGCCTAAGGAAATGTTGTTCTTTATAAAAATTAAACATGTCATGTCTACACTTTGAGCCGTCATTATATCTCCTTTCGCTCTTTCTTTCATTTTAGTCGAATTCTTCAAAAAAGTGGCAACGCGAAGTAAACTATTAGTAACGACTTTATAGTTACTTCTGAAAAATATGAAAAAAATATGTTTAACTTTTCATAAGGAACAACATGTCCTTAAACAGGTAAGCTAAAACTCTTCAAGTTCTTGTATTTGTGGTACAAGGGCCCATTGTGAACGTCTTAACCTTAAGTGAAAATTTGCAAAAAATTAGACTATCGGTTTGTTCAACAGAAATGTCCTGTGCGATGTTCCTTTTAGAAAAATGCATAGCGAAATTTTCGTTTTGACTATTGATTTCTTTTTTTTTAACTTAAATTGCTTTCTTTTGGGATAAGTTTAAAAAAAAAAAATCAACAAATTTTACGCAAAATTAAATAATTTCTTTAATATTTTTTTGGAAAAAAATTTAGGTATGCAGTTTTATTGTCCATTGAATTCTAGTATTTCTGATATTTTTTTCTGATGCTGTTTTGCAAGTTCTTCCTATAAAATACGCTCGAACATTTTTAATACGAAAACACCGTAATCAATTAAATTGGCAAGCATTAACGGTGCCACGACGCAACAAGATTCTACGTATTTGATGAAACTAAAAATAAATGCATATACAATTTCGATCAAATTCTGTAATTCTTCTAGAAAATTTTGATTTCTTAGAGTTTTTAGTTCTTTCATTTCATTTTATCTACGTATTTCTCCATAAAACTTAGGCTAGGTGGCGCTGTTGTAATTTTCTTCTGTTTTGTTAAGTTTTCCTTAAAAAGAAAGAATTTGTATTGTTTTTAATTAAATTATCGTGAAGAAATATGTTTATGGTAATGTTCTATGAGTAAAATAGCCCCTTTATTGAGAAAATGTTTTTATTAAAAAAATAATATTTTTTATTGCAAAACAGGTTTTTATTTATTTTTGAAAAAAAAAAACGTTATTAAAGTAGTCACGAATTTAAAAACTAATTTTTTAAGCCGTTTAGGACATGTAAATTAACATCGTCACTAGCAGTGTGAGTTCCCATATATAAAGCGTAATAGGATACTCAAAAAAAAAGTTGTCTAGAATTAAGAAAAAACACCAACCAAAAGAAAGAAAAGTGGGAATGAATTAGCGCTAAAGAAATATTTACTATATTTACTGCTTTTGGATAAGATAGGTTTTATTTTACGTAGGTTTTTATGCAATGTAAAGGTGCGTCTACCCAATCAGCTATTTAAAGGAAACAGTACAACATATTATGCAGTTCAAAATAATTTTATTTTTTCTGTATCCTTTTTTTTTTGGGTGTGCAATGAAATAGACAACAAAAACCTGATTTCTTAAAAACGTTACTTTCAGCATTTTATTACTGGAGGGGTAAATTCTCATTTGATCTTGGTTTTAATTTGAGGGTGCATTCAATGTTATCCCTTCAGAAATACTTGTGCTAGCGCTGCAACACGATTCATTCCGAAGATTCTAAAAAAAAAATTGCTGCCATGCGCCAACCGAAATGCCCATATCCTTTCAGAAACTTCTCTAATTATTATTGTATGACTTTCCATAGGAGTTTACTTCGCTTCTTGAGTATTCTCTTATAAACACTTTTTTTATAAACATTTGCATTTATTATTATTTTGCACGCAAATTTTAATCAATTTTTTTGATAGCAAAATCACTAAGCCTACAGAAATAGCTTTGTGAGATAATTGTTTATATTTTCTTCTTTCCATGTAAGTAGTTTATATGCAGTGTAGCACATATCTTTTTGAACAAACTTCAATCTATTTTTATTAAAAATTATTAAAAATAAATTAATAGACATAAGTGATAAACTGTATTATATTAAATTTTGTTTAAAAGTATATGACCAAAATAGCAACCTGAAAAGTAATGCTAGTGGTTTGAAATTTATTATTCATTCTATAGGTTAGGCTATAAACTTTTAATTTAATTCATTTAATTACACAAATTACCAGCCGGCCCTCGTATGCATACTCTTTCTTCAAGGACATATTTTTCTCCGAACCTTCAATTGGGTTTGCACTTTCCAAGAAGTACATGGTCTTCTTGAAAGATCCAATATTTTGTATGCGGTCCATAAGACTTTGCCGCAGACTTTAGCAAATATTTTTCACACAGTTTGGTCATAAACTTGGCGTAAAAAATATCCTTAAACATGGACCTTGGCAGTATGTTTACCAGAACGCCAGTAGCTCCAAACAAAAAATAATTATTCATCTTTAAATACCACATTGGTCCAATCGCGGTTCAAATTCCACAATACCCACGCTAATCATTTTTTTAACGTACTCTTCATTCAAAAAAGAGTTTCGAAGTGTGCTCCGATTTCTGTTCTAACATTCTTTCAATCTCCATCTGATTGTACAAATGGAAACCTCTAGGCCAAGGGTAGGATTTTTTTATTTAAATAAATTTGTAATGGCTGGGTCTTCGGTTTGTGAGGTAGTTGCATAACTCCCCCGTTCCTCCAACAGAAAGTCTTGTCCGATTTAACCATATTAAAACGAATTTAACTTTTGCTGATTGATGTTAGAATCTGCTTAATTGCAATTGGTTTCTGATATGGTAAAATCACACTAGAGTTTTTGCCACCCACAAGAATCGCAACGTGATGCAACATTTTCATAATCTACGTTCTTTGTTTTTAGTTCAACCTCTGACAGGATTTTCATAGACATTGTTCTCATCCTTGAATAGATGTGTCCGATTTCTGATCAAGAGACTTGACTTTTTTAGGTACTAGCGGCCTCAGTTATGGGGATTTTTGGGGCCTTTAAGATGACCCACAAAGAACACAGCTTCAAAACTCTTCTTATAAATAGCACTCATTGCCTTTAAAAGCACCCACTTCGAAAAAACATAAACTGCGTACTTAGAATTTACCTGAGCATTCCATTTCAACATAACCAATCCATTCTGTACTGTTTTTCTTTTTCCATGAAACTCGAATATGTTGTTCCTTGGTCAAGATGATCAGACACGTACATGTTTTTTCTTTTGACCGAAAAAAATTGTTTCCTTAACTTTTAGGCGATTTTAATAAATACACTTTTCGAGGAGTAAAATTTAAAGAAACTGTCTTTTTTAATTTTTCTGAAAGAAAACTTGTTTCGACATGAGTTGGAAATATCTTTTCCTTTCATGTTCAACTAATTACGAACATTTTGCAAGTGGAGTTATCAAAATCGGTCAGTTCTTAGAGAAGTTGTGTGCATTAAAATCGCCAAAAAAAATAACGGAACAATTTTTTTTCGCCCAAAGTTTCATGGTAAAAGAAAAACATGACCCAAATGGAGCGGTTGTCTTGAAATGGAAAGCTTCCGCTGTAAAATTTACTGCTTTTTTTGTAGATTTATCAGCCACTCTGTTTACCTTATTTGACAAATCAGTTTTGTGCAACACACTCTGTAACTATATGACGAGCATATATTTTTTTTTTTACCCATTATAAGCCGCCTTCAAGAAAAGAAACCCACCAAGAGATTGCCACAAATGTCACACAACCAATCAACGTCGCTTGAAAAAAAAGAGCGTCGCATTATTTATTAATGTTGATTTAATTTGTAAAGCACATGTACTTCAAATGATTTGTTTTAAGTGATATTTCTTGTTCTTTTCATTTATTTAATTTTGTAACCTAAACACTTGTGTTGAACACATCCGTTTATCAAAATCAATTTCCCAACGCAAGTTTTGCTCTCTTCAACAAGTCATTTACGCTTCGTATTATTATCAATTACTCAGAGTGATGCCAGTTTTATGAAATCATCATCATTCTTATTCGCACAATCATTAGTACAAATTTTGTTGCATGTCCCCACACCCAATTGCAAGTACAGTTCCATATTTATGCGCCCACAACTAATGACTTTGACATTTTCAAGTGTGTCAAAAGTCATCATTTGATTTGAAAGCTTAAAATCTTGTTGTCAACAAATTCACACATAGCACTAACACATTTACATATGCATGTATGTACATTTGTATATTTTGTCAACTATGTCATCATATATGTATTTTATGTATGCGGCTGTTGCAATAATGAACGTCATAGTTTTTTTGCCCCCGCGCTGCTTTCCTTTTTAAGTAACTCGTTGCTTTTTCATTCGCGACACCCCGTCCCACCCCGGCTGCCATTCATTAAGCAAAGCACAGCTATGGTGGCTGCCTGGGTTGGTTGCCGCCACATGTGACTAATTGCTTTGAGTGGGCGAGAGTGACACTCAATTATGTCGGCGTTCCACTATTCAATCGCCACCATCACTCAACCGTTGAGTGAAGTGGTGAGTTGAATATGAACGCTTACTTATAAGACATACTTACATACATATGTATGTACTGTGGAGTTGCTGCTAGCCGCTGCGTCAGTAGGTTTGTTTGTTAATCGGTCTATATTCGCTGGTTCATTTAAGTGCATTTTTTTTGTTTGTTTTTTTTTTGTGTAGTTTTTCCGGTGTTGACAAAGTTTATTGAATTGTCAACACTTAATATTAATTTCACACAAGTCAAAAGCGAGCTCACACATGTTCAATAAATTAGTGATGATGATGGGGTTGCAGCAGTTTAGCCGCTTAATTGGGTAAGCAGCGGCAGTGCTTTATCGAGAATAATCAGCGGGTATGGTGCATGCAGTTCAGAGTCAAGTAATTTCATTTTTCAATGACTATTTTCTTTTTTGTTCAAAATTAGTTGGAAGTAGACCAAATTAGAGTTCGTTTGATTTCGATTGTGAAATAAAATATAACTTTATGGATCTAGCCAGAGCGATCTTAAGTTCTCAATGAGAGTTCCTAGTAAGTTCGGGGAGTCCGCAAAACTCTGAAACACCTTACAAAGGTAATGTTGGAGCACTTAAGGGTTAATTTATTGGTAATAATCTATGCAGTTAAGTCTTATTTAACGTGAGAAGCGCTATTTTGGAAGCATTTCATATTTCCAGTTATCATGGTCCATTGTCTTCTTCAAATCTTCTTTTATATAAAAATCTTGGCGCGAACTTCTCAGAAAGAGCTCGACCGATTTTTATGAAATTTTGGAGGTATGAGAATAGGTCCTATTCGTCTCGTTGGCTGCATCGCCAGCGGCATCTTACTGGCCGATGAGTTTCAGTCGTCCGGCGAGTTCAGTCAGTCACTAAAGTCTCATACTGTTGCATCTTCTGTACCGAATGAGACTGCTACCTACATATGAAAGCGGGTACGCTACAGGTGGCTGCATCTTCAATGCAAATTACCACGTTTCAAATACGCAAACAGCTAATAATGATGACGTCAATAAAGTTGGTAGCTGTACGATGGATATGCGTTGTCGAGCACCCAGTGAATACTCAGAGGCGGAGACATAATAGTCCGATTATGCCGACGAGACTAGCAACCAAGCCAAACAGACCGAAAATTGGTCAGGTTCATTCATGTGCACCATCGGTGATGACGAGGTTAAAACTGCATAGAAGCATATAATTGAGAAGAATCATCACCACTTCGGATGTTGCCGGCAAATCGCCAATCATTGAAATCGGTCGATTTTTGACACCATTGAAACGCGAACCACTCAAATATCTCTCGGTTGGCGTGTGTATAAAGAAGAAGAATCGTCGCAAGAATCATAACTTTTGCAGTGATCATACTGAGTCGCCAGTTACGCTACCATCACCGCCACGATATTTTGTTACGAATGGCAAAAAAACGACTTGATATCGACCACAGTTTAATAATGGAATTTAACTATCTGTGATAACCGACTACGCGCTTCCGACCGGTTCAACTGAAGCCAATTTCATGGCCCAGCTGGAAGAAAGCGAAGAGTGGAGATTGGACTCGGTTAGGAAAACCGAAAAAATTGATATATCCTAGCTTGACGGGAGAGTTGGTAGAGGGGTATTTGCAACTGGGCATTACTTCCAGATTCCATCTACCTAATTATTGCACTGATTTTCAGTCGGCGCTTATGGCAAGTTCAAAGGTCACATCATTGTTGCAGTGATTAAGAATTTAATCCTAAGAAAAACGTCGCAAACATCAGGTATAGCTGTGGAATACCCCCGATCTTTTAACAAGATGTCTAAGACACATATTGTGTGAGTTCCTGGTCACTGCGTAATTGCGAAGCAGATGAGCTTTCTCGTCAAAGCACGACTTTGCCGGACACTGATATTAGTGATTCACTTGTCATCCTTCTACAGACATATAAGCTATTGATAAATCAAAAATTTGTTAGGATCGTAAACGACAGGAGGCAGTCTGAATCCAACTCTGATGAGTTACCAATGAACAAAATATTTCCTCAACCTCAAAAAGAATAGGACCCCCGGGCGGGACTACTATAGGAGTTGTCATGACGTGGAGGAGTAGGAGCCCATAGATCACCTACTCTGCCGCTGTCGGGCACTAGAAGCTATGGGTAGCTATTTCCCTAATGAACTTGACGACCTCAGGTCAATCGAAATTTGGGGCCTAGCGAGGTTCTTTAGGAATACGAAATGGGTTTAGGTAAACAGAGATCATACAGCAGATCCCAATGTGGTATCACAATTTGCCACGAGCCGAAATGTGTCCCACTTAAAATTACTTATGTAAAACGCACTCACTTGTAAAAATTACATCAGCCTACTGAGAACTTTTTAAACACTTACTGTTCATTTCGCTTTCGCACGACACCTGCAAAACTTCACGGCAATACATGCAATTTACTAAAAGCACAATCACAATTTAAACTGTTAAATTACTAATTATTCTTCATACCAAAAACGGCTTTGACGAATGTGCCCAAAAAACGAATCTGCCCAGTTCACCCTATTGAGCTAGTTATGAAGTAGTAAGTATTTTTGCAAGAATATGCAACTCCATAAACACATTTGAAAAATTTTATGATCGTTTATCGCATGCGATAAAATTTACATTTACGCAGAGAGGATATTCAAATAGATACGCCTAAAAGTATGCAACACGTGTACGAAGCGTATGTAGTAAATTTGTGGTTGCGGAAAGCGATTGGTTAGTTGCCCCAATAGGAACAGTGGCGGTCATATGCTATCACTCTCTCAACCAGCGTTGGGAAAATCGTGCAACAATTTTTGTATGTATGTGACTTTCATAGAAATCGAGTTAGATTGAAGGTGAGTCAGATTCAAAAAAGGTTGATGTTTACTATGCACGGCGTTTGATAAATAATAAAGACGTCCATTGATATATTATGTAATTTATTATAACGTACAAATGTCCTGCATAAAATACATTTTTTGACTGACCCATTCTCCAACATAATTTTAAATTAGTACATAACAAACTTTTCTCCTCACCATACCTTCAAAAAGGAGACAATCTCGCATGTACACTAAAAATGGGACTGATTTTCTGATATTTCTCTTCAATTATAATTTACAGTTATAACATGTATAACTTAAAAATATAATTCCACAAATAAAATATAAAATGAAAAACATTTTAAGGAAGAAATACAGAACTTCTTTATAATACATACCTTGAGTGCGTAAAGAGATAACGCGACTTGGCTATCCTTAGAACCAGATAGATATAATCCGCGTTGCAAAAATACTCCGTTTTGATGCCATAAACTCGACAAAACCCAAGAATGATAGAATATAAGATTTCGCCTTCGCCGAACACCTAGTCCCCTCTTTGTCGATTAGACAGCTTTCTCCGCGTTTCTTCCTCTTCTTTTTTAGAATTTTTTCTTTGCTCTCTCCGTCTCTAGCTATTAATAAGTCACTATTAGTTGCTCTCAGCGGGGAAGGCGCAATTTTGTTTTCTATCATTCTTGAACATAACGTAATGAGTAATGGAAAGAAGTGCAATACAACCAGCCGGAGATTTTAGGAAGTCTACTTTGTTGGAGGTTTCGATCCGAGATACCTCCCCTAGATTGTTCACACATTTTATGTACATAAATAGGTTAGAGACGGGATTGTGGTTAAAATCTGCATTTTCACAAAGGTATGATACCGTCCACTTTAGAGCAAATAGTTATATTGTACATATGTATATCCTAAACTACATTCCGAAATTGGTACAAATTTTGCATACTAACTCAAGAAACTATGACCATCTATCATATAAGGGTAATTCAATATTTCAGTAGCTATAAGAAGAAAGGATTAAAAAGACTTTGAAAACGGTAGCTTACAAAAATTGAAAAAAACTAAATATTTTAACAAATAATATCTACGACAGTTATTGTGGGACCAGTGAGCTCATTGAGAACAAACAGGTGTTGGCTTAGGCTGCTTGAAAAAGTAAATCAAAGGTTATTTTCTTGTATCACGCCAAACTTTTTCTGATCGAATTTGTCATAGCTAAAAGAAAACCAAAACTTTGATATAACCCAAAAACCTCAAAACAAATGAACAGCCACCGAGCAACAATAGCAGCAACAACTAAAAAAAGTTATGTGTAACTGTTTAAACTACATTTATTTATAATTTACAAAGTAAACAGTTGGTGACCGAATATAAATTATTACAATGTATATATATTTCCTTGTATATTCACATATAATGTAGGATTTTTGCATTTTTTTTCAAATAATATCAAATCAATTGAAGAATCCATAAAAAGTGTGGGACAAATACCATGAAAGAGGAACATGTTAGAGAACTATTGTTAGTGCCCTAGTATTTTCTTCTCAATTTATTAAAATAGTAGTAGCATTGGTGAAAATAGTGGTAAACATTAGTAAAAATTGTAGTAGTAGCATACGAAAAAACAGTGGTCGAAATTTGTAAAATTAGTAGAAGCATTCGTAAAAATAGTGGTAGTAATTAGTTACTACTATTAAAAAAATAGTGTTAGAAATAAATAAAAATAGTAGTAGTAATTAGTAGTAGCATAAGGAAAAATAGTGGTAGTAATTAGTAGTAGAATTAGTAAAAATAGTGGTAGAAATTAGTAAAAATAGTGGTAATTATTAAAAATAGTGGTAGTACTTAGTAGTCGCATTAGTAAAAATAATGGTGAAAATTAGAAGTAGCATTGACAAAAATAGTAAGTAGTAGAAATAAATCAAAAATAGTGATAGAAATAAGTAGTAACATTGGTAAAAATAGTAGTAGAAATTATTAAAAATAATGGTAGCAATTACCACTAGTATTAGTAAAAACTAATAGTAGTAAGTAGTAGTCGCATTAGTAAAAATAATGGTGAAAATTAGTAGTAGCATTGACAAAAATAGTAGTAGAAATCAATAAAAAATAGTGATAGAAATAAGTAGTAACATTGGTTAAAATAGTAGTAGAAATTGTTAAAAATAATGGTAGCAATTACCACTAGTATTAGTAAAAACTAATAGTAGTAAGTAGTAGTAGCATTAGTAAAAATAATGGTGAAAATTAGTAGTAGCATTGACAAAAATAGTAGTAGAAATCAATAAAAAATAGTGATAGAAATAAGTAGTAACATTGGTTAAAATAGTAGTAGAAATTGTTAAAAATAATGGTAGCAATTACCACTAGTATTAGTAAAAACTAATAGTAGTAAGATAGTAGTTATAATTAGTATTAGTAGCACTAGTAGCCGTGGTCATAGTAGTAGTAGTAGTTGTAAAAGTAGTAGTAGTAATTATTAGAGTTTGATTTCGAGTCAAAAAACCAAAACTTTAACATTACGCACAAATCCACTTTTCTAACTAGGTATTTTCGAAATATACGCTTTACTTTTAGATTATATTCGAAATATGCATTCACCTGAGAAATAACTTTCGATACTCGCATTCGTACCATATGGACCTCATCTGAATTGCATCTATCGTATTTGATGAATGCTTGAGTTACCTGTGTAAGTGATTAATTAAAATAAGACTCATTTTCATACCACAAGAGGATATTCTCTCAACAACTTTGTTATTCACTTTTACCAACTTGATTTATACGAGTATGTGCATCAAAAGTTTGATTTACTGCTCCAAATGGTTAAACTGAGATTCGTGTACCATTAACAAGAGTCATTAGTTCATTTAGAAAATACATAAAGCAAAGGTATTCTAAAAGTACAAATCAAAGGATTTATTTTCTCGTTTTTTTTTGGTTTTGTTTTTGGAGGCATAGATGACGATTCTCAAACGAGTTCGCCACAACTTTACAATTACACGATGACAGTCAAAGTAGGCGAAATTTTTTTCTAAAATATCTATAGGTATGTAGGGTATGTATATTGTGCAAATGTGAGAAAGCCATTGTCCCTTTAGCTTTGTGTGTTTTATTTTCCCTATTTTTCAGTTCACAACATACTTTTATCTTGTTCAACTTTGTCCAATTTGCAATGCCTACGCAATATATAAAATTTTTTCTTTTGCACAATCCCTAATAGTTATATTTTTGTGCTAATTATTGTACTTTCTCGCTCCATCCTTCCTTTAATTTTTCTGCAACTAATAGATACTTTTGAAAGCAGAGAATCCACTCAAACGCAGCTTAAGTTATTTCTTCTTTGTGACGACAGCTGCCGCAGCCTTTGGTTGCTCCAAGTGCAGTTTCATGTTTCATATGGGGTAGGGGCGAGTTGCATTGCCGGGCTTGCTGGGCGTGCTTACTACTAAAAAAAAAACGCTTGCAACTGCATCGCGTGCTTAGGGGTTTGCCACAGCTTTAAAGTGGTGCACAACTGCATTGCGGTGCATTTTGCATTTTGCATTCCACACACTCACATGCACATTCGTGTACGAAAGCTTGTTAGCTCTATTTTGACTGCAGTTGATTTTCACTTAGCTTTCACTCGCCGACTCCCACCACTTTCACTTGCACACTTTACACACTTGGCTCTTGCGCCTTTGCCTTTGACTGCAGTCGTCGGTCGGCCTTTTTCGCTTTACAGCCTCATTCATCCGTGCCTTTTTACGTCCTTCATGTGCGCTTATGTTATTGGTTTTTTAAAGTATCCCCACAGTTGGAGCTGCACTTACAAGAGACAATCGCTTGCATTTGCTAGCGCTTCTCGCCTGCCTGCCACAGTGATAGGTTTTTTTCTTTTTGTTTCTTGGATTTTTGTTTTTTTGTTTTTGTTTTTCTCTCTGCCTTAATTTTTTTCTTTTTATTTCCCTTTATATTCTTTGCTATTCTCCGCATGCGTTGTTTTCTGCATCACTCTTGCATTTCTCTACTTTGATGCATCCCTATTCCGTTGCAATCTTCTCGGCGTTGCACTCCTCTTGTACTTCGTCTCTTTCTTTGTGCATTTTTCATTATTCGACTGCTTTTTGTTTTCCTTACATATCCACATCCACCTAGTTGAGTCTATTAATTGCGCTGCACTTGCTTTGATCTTGCGCTCAACCTACTCCCCTTGTTTGATTTTTTTCCTCCTTTTGTCCTCGGTTGTTATTGACTTCCTTGCGCATTCTTCGCCAGAGAGTTCCTTTTTATTTTTCCGCTTTTGTGTCCATCAAAAATCATCATGTGGGTTGTGAAAGAACTTACATAATACTTAAAAACAATGAGTACCACATATTGGCCTCATTGAGGTTTAATTGGTGCAACAAGAGATTTTAAATTTGATTAAAATTATTCGAAGCATATGTTTAAAATTCCGAGTACATGAGAGATATCGACAAACTGCCGTAGGTTGGGTAACAGAAATTCAGCTCACTTGTTAGCCGTTGTTGGTGAGAAAGAAAAATTTTAATATATATTCTCGTTAAACTGACTAATTCCATGTCAAGCCATCTGTCGATCTGAAAACATCCGAATCTGACTTGAAAGCATCTGCAATGTTTTAAATCCCTTATCGCGGGCACCCTTTAGTGGAGTTGGAAAAAGTGGTATATCTCTGTTAGCCTCCTTCCAAGTAGGTACCCATCAACTCTCGCGTGGATAGTACCATGCCGACGACTGCTCTACTCACCACCCTAATATGGCTCGGATGTACAGATAGTATTTTAAACAGTTCGTTTATCAAATATCCAACAGTAAGCAATGCAATTTTGAAACTTGTGCACACAGATAGGCACTAGTGATGTGGCAAATCGAGTCAACTCGAGTACTTTAGAGTAAACAAAATTTAGTATTCGAATGCACAGACTCGAGTACGGATCTCGAGTGCTTATAGTATCTAAATTCAGAAATTAAATTCATTACGATATGGGGGATTTTTTTTGTTCAATTTATCTATCAAAGGTTCGTATACACTTGCTTTCACAGCCCTATTACTATATACATCTCTTTTCATCTGCCTAAAAGCGAGAAACCCTTATACAAATCTATAAAAACGTTGCAAGCTGTGTTAATTTAAATTTAACTCGAATGTCCGATCGAAGTATCTGACCCAAGTCCTCGATTCTTTTTCGAATGAGTGCTAAAGTACTCAAGTACCCAAAATAGCCGACTCGGCATGTCCCTAGTAGGCACTTAAAGAAGATCCAACCGTTCATGTACGGTAAGCTACTTCGAAGTTTTTATTCACCCCAGCGAAAGTGCTTAGGTTCATTATCGGTGTTCAACAAATTTTTCTTTCAGTTCAGGAGCTTGCTACAACCCACTCGGTGTATCGGATTTATGTTTTTTTCAGTTTCGGAGCTAGCTACAACCGCTTGTTCAAATTCATTAAAAGGGAGCCCATGAATCGAGTTATTTTCGGAATAGGTAGGAGTTAAGTTTACTAACTTACCAGATCGTACTTTGGCCAGAATAACTCGGGACTTACGAGACTTATAAAGGTCCTCGCCCAATTGCAGCATTCAAACAGGGAATCGGCTCGGGACGCAAGTGCAAGCCCCTTTGGTTGCCCCGGGAGATGACATTCAACAAGGAACAGCTTGCTGAGTATGATAAGGAGCATAACCCGAAGTATGAAAGCATATTTATATAAGTGAGACTAAGACGATATCAGAAGGAATCAGCAATCCTGTCACCGGCCGGCATTCATTGAGTTCTGCTAGTTCACGACGTTCAAATTGTTGCAGCATTATTTAAAACCGGCCAACAAATCATTTCAAAATTAACATTATTTTTATACCCAAGCGCACTATTGCTCAGGAGCTTTGTTCACATAACGGTAGTTTTTAACAGCTTAAAGCAATCGCTATATGTATACCAAAATGTTCAAAATGAAAAGAGTTATCGACTAAGTCGCCGGCAATGACAAACCTCCGAGTGTATTTCTGCCATGAAAAAACTTGTCACAAAAATCATTTCCCGTTCGGAGTCGTCATAAAACAATAGGTAGGTCCCTCAATTTGTGTTACAACATCAAGACGCATACCACAAATTGCAGGAGAAGTACGGTCAAAATCGCTTTAGCGGTTATAGCGCCAATTAAGTAAGTAAGTAAGAACAACTAAAACACGTGTTTATTCTATCATTCTTGGCTAGCACCTTATAAGAGTTCTTCTTGGTTTATTTGGTTTTCACTGCTGCTTTTCCACAATCAGCGGGAGCTGATTTGAGTTGCACAGACAAATTTAAGATGCATTAAGTCATAATATTCTCGGTGACGAGTTTGTATGGCAAAATCGTGCCAAATCAACTGGATTAGCGAAATAACCACGATAACTACGATATATAATTACGAGATTAAGTGATGGTCTGGACATGGTATAAACTTTTGCATAAAACCTCAAATGAAATTTTTCTAAAGTCATAAAACAGTATTTATAATGAATTTCTTCTTATACGAATTCTCGCTTGCCAAAATTATGCGCAGAAAAAGTAGCATTTTACCCATAGTGCAGAGCTTTGAATCATCCCATCATTTCCGACAGTATGTAAATACGTAAATATCTACTGGCTCCCAAACGCGAAGCGTTTTAACCTTTGATCACACATTTAGTTGCTACCTTCCCACAACATTCTAGATAAATTTCAATAAAAAAGAGAAAATGAAAAATGTGATAATTTTGTCAAAGTAAAAATTGCGGCAAAACCCAAAGAGAAATTTGAGTTCAACGCATTTTAGAGTGCGCTGTGCGCAATTACAACTTCTAACCGATGTATGCCGTGCAAAGTGCTTTAGGGAAACTACGCACACAACTAAAAGATTACATGTGAAAATGTAAATACGTTCATACTCTGAATTGGAGAAATGAGTATAACGGAATGCACGCAACAGCTTAGTGCAAATAAGGAAAGAAATAAAAGAAAATGCACGGGAATGAGTGGTGGAAAGTCCGGAGAAAGAAAGTAAGCAAGAAATAGAAGGTAAGGCAAAGGGGCGTATGCGAATGCGAAAGAAAGCTAAACTTTGGTGGTAAGGTAACAAAGTGGGAGAGCAAATGTGAAGAAAACGCTGCAAGTATGTACTCGCATCTTTGTATGAATGTATGTAGAATATCAAAGGAATATGTGCACATTTAGTGCGCGAGTTATTATGAAATATAAACGGCATACAAGGATTTGCATTGCAATACAAAAAAATGCATTACTCAGGTTGCAATTGCAACAGCTAAGCGCATTTCGCTTTTCATATGTTGTAGCAGCTGCTTAGCAATGAAGCTGCAACGCTGCAACTGCTGTTTATTGTTGGGATGTTGTTGTTGCTGTTGTTATGGAAAAATAGCAACACATAAAGCCAACTGTGAATGCATCCAACTGCCATGCATCCTTATAAATAAATATTTATGTATGTATTTTGCAATGCCGTTGCATGCATGCGAAAGCGCGCGAAAATCCTTTTTGATGTATGCCGCGGCATGCGCTTTGACAGACGCAGCAATGTGAATGGGAAACGAGGGGAGCGGCGCTGATGTTGTTTCGGTATTTTCGGTTGGTTTGGGTGGGTTGCTGAACAAAGCTCTTGACATATTCTCAAGTGGTTATCATCTGCATCACGGCAAGTCGGAAAATTGCATGAAAGTTACATGAAAGGATAATATGAAATTTCAGTGGAAAAAAATAATAACAAAAATGCATAGTATATACTGTCATGTTGAAGGTTAGTTGGTAGTTTTTTTTTACTTTTCTTAATTATTTACTTAACATTAAGTTACCTTAGCCTCAGTCAAAAACTATGGTTATATTTTTTCTTCAATGAGCCGCATCTTTATTTTCGGCTTCACCTCCTAGCTTGTGATTGCAGTTTTCAATGGGTTGAGAATTTAGAAAGATACTTTCCATTTGTTTTCTACGCAACCAAAATATGATTATTGTTGGGCTAAGTAATGAGACACGTATTGTTTCTTTTAGCATAGAAAATTTCTTTCTCGAATTTACAAGCCGTTGTTTGTAGGTAAATATCGATTGATCAATTTTAGGTTAGGTTATATAACGGTCACACTCCAACGTAATTTACGTATTTTCGTCCAAATTACTTTGCATAAACCAAGTGCGCCCACACTTGCCATTCCTACTTTGTATTGACAGCTCTGTAGCCATAGGGTTGCTTAGTTCTTCGATCAAAGGAAAGAATTTGAGAGATTATGTACATTTTTAATATATTTAAATTTTATTATAATAATATCCTTTTTTTTAAATTACGATCTTGAAAGACAGCTTCCACTGACAGTAGAAATCAAAGAACGATTGGGTGAAAAAATGCGTCGTCAAGTTTGGTTATAGGAGAACACATTTTTCGATTATTATCGATAAAATTTAAAGCCGAGACTATTTGTTCGTAATTTCCGTGATTTATGATAAGCTACCGCATTTCATCTTAGTTTATTGACCGATTTTACAAGGCAAAATAACATAGTTTCATGTCAGTAATTTGCTCATAAACTTAAAATGAGATATAAATCACGATAGTGTGTCCGAGCTTGTAATTTGAATGGCCCATCAAGAGACCTCACATAGACCAAGCAGGCCCTTTGTATAACCCGAAAAACGTACGACCGATGAAAACCCATGTCTAATGAGACGGTAGCGATGTCAAAGAATATCGCCGTCCCCTTCGCGAAATGTAGTAGGCTCTTTAGGCTTGTTTGTTGTTCGAGTTTGCTGTGAGATTTTTTTCAAATACGCATAACTTTGCCAAAAGTCAATGGATTCCAGAAATCATTATATCCAATTACCTTTTAATTTTCATTTTATAAATTTGTGAGATTGCAAATTCACAAAAGCGGTAATTTTTTCTTTTAAATTATTTTACCAGAAACGATATACCCGAAGTGCAATCGAGCCGAATCCCTAATAGTTGAAATCGTTTCCGAAATTATGATTTTTTATAGGAACCTGCAGTGTAAAATATTTCCAAAAACGGCCCCTTTTGTACCACCTTCCGAAATACATCATTAAACTTTGGGCGCAACAAACAGAGTTGCCAGAAATTAAGCTGTAAATAATCACGGCAACAATAGGACTTAATAAAAATCTACATTAGCTTTTAGCTCACAATTTTAAAATTTTATTTATTTTTCAATTGTTGTGATCTAAGTTGTCTATTTAAAAACTGAATACGAAAATGTATTGTATATTTAACGAAATTTTTTTTTAACATTATGTACTGACCAAGGCGAAATCGTAGAAGATCGTGTCCAAAGAATAGTTGCTTTAATTTTTTTCGTTTAAATTCGGCTTGCCTTTGTGTTGGGATTGTCAAAATGAATATTTGTAAACAAAAAAGCTTTTGATTTTGTAATAACAAATTGCTTACACTGGCGAGAAAAATCGGCCGGGGTGGTTTTCATCATACATTATTTGCGTTAATTTTGTATCAAACTATAGTACATTCTATAAAAAACCATGTAATTTTATGTTTCAACAAGCTTTCATCAAAATTTTTTCAATTTTTATGAAGAATGTTTATAATTTTTTTAGGAATGCAGTTTTATTTTTAAGTTTTGACATATATCGCCTACACAATTTTATGTGGTGGAAAGTTTTATGAATAAAAGTTTGCAAGACTAAATACTCGATAAGTTATAAATAATCAGCAGCAGGTTTTAAATTTAAATAAGCTATAAAACTGCGTAAAGAAATTTTAAAGTGTTTGTAAAAATTTTTTGAATTTCATACATTTTTTATTAAGCTTGAAATAATATTTTACAGAGTGTTTGTTATATTTGTATATAAAATTAACAAAAACTAATGTGTCATAAAAAACTTTGGTAAGATTGTAAAAAGGCCACCATTCGAACGGCTTAGCTCGCCACTGTATGTCTACTTGTTTTCCATTTCCCCAAGTCACCCAACAAATGCGCCTTAGACTGGCTTTGTTAGTTGCCACACCAAAAACAAAAAACAAAATACATGTAAGTTTTTTGTTCATCGAGCTTCATTCGAAATTTGCTTTATTAAATTTATGTTCTATCCATAAAAAAAAACCTGATTTCGTGATTATTATAATTACCTCGCCAATCCACTGAATTTGTTAAGATTTCGCCTAACAAAAATGTGACTTAACTTGCATTTAATTGCTCTTTGCAACCCCGATTAGGACCCTCTGTTTGTGAAAACAACAAACCATGGCGAACTTATACTTATACTTATGTATAAGGTGGTAGCGTCCCATGAGCAGAATGCTTGTTCTATCTTTGCCTTTCGTGATGTAAATGTTAAAATTATTTCTGTTGTTTAAATTTTAAGTTCGAATTCGAAAACACACGTCATTGTAAATTTATTCATCCTCGCTTTCTTTTGTTTGACACTTCATCCGTTCGTTTACTGTTGTTTTTCTTAATTTTTCTGACATTCACTCCACTCAGAAGATTCGACTTTATATGGATTGTAAACCTCAAACCTCGGTTTAACTTCGATTTCTGTTAACTTCGATTTGAGCTAATTGACTTTTGGTGTCCACATAGTACTAGTTTATTTATGTTTATGATGAATTCGTCTAAACCGAAGCGTTTGTATGAAAGTGACAGCTCAGGAAATCGGAAAGTTCTAAAGTTAACCTGTCGTAACGTTAGACCTATAGATAAGACGATACTATGAAGTGCCCTAATATATCTTGTATAGGATAAAAAATTTAAAAAAATGGCGTACAAGTCTGCCTATTGACAACGCTACAAATAATCAAAACTCAAACAATTTTTATATAGAGTGTTTTTGGAACTCTAAGTTTTCAGTTTTTTACGATGATGTTCATAATATTTGTATGTGAAGTTCCAAGAGGGTTTCCAGTATTCAGCACTGCAATCTTTTTAAAGTTTTGTTTTACTGAAAACTACATATTTTAATTTATTTCCGTACGTTAACAACATTTATTTTGAAAAAATCAAAAGTGGACCAAATGTTCATTAAATCATTCAAGCTGTTCATCATCTGGGTCGCCGCTTTAAGCGCAGTTTCTTTGGAAGGATAAAATATATGGATATGTAGCTTTGAATAGCTCAACAACCAATTTAAACAACAAGTGCAACCTTTTAACTCCTTTAATTGAGTCGATCAAGTATTATCGTTTTAGTTGGATTACAACCGTTGTCTTCATAAGCCATATCTTTAAACGAATAGTAAAAATTAGTGGAAATTTTCAAATTATCTGAATATCGCTAGCGCTAAATAAATCCAAGCTGATTCTTTTTTACCTTCATCCCCCCTTCATTACTCAATATCACTGGCTGTTTTACTGTTTCAAGGGATCAATAGGGGTGTTCGTGCCAATTCCTGGCTGTTCGGTAAAAGTTGCTTAGTGCCAGGGACTTATTTATTTGTTTCTGTTAAACAGGTAAACGGGAAGTTATCCTATACAAACGAAAACAGACAGCACATTAACATTTGACCTGTTGCCGATTAATTTGCCAAGCTTAAACATTGTCACTTATGCCGGTTTTCTGTAAGCAGTCTCTAATCATTAATTGGGACTTTTCGGAGGTGAGATTGATTTAGAGACTATTCGGTATTCAGTAAACCATCACAAGTCGATAGTCCTAATATAAAGCAGGTCACAAAATAAAGAAACTGAGAAAAGTATTGAACAATCGCGACCTCGATCTTCCCCATGGCCGTACACTATATTTTACTTAAATCTGAAAATATAACACTTAATTTTCATAACGCATAGCAAAAAAAAAAAAAATATTTGAATTGAAATTGAGTAACTGCTGATTTTCTTTACTGCTTTTCACCACAGTCTTTGGGGAAATTTCAGTATGCATACCGAAATCATATCAAGTCACAAAAAATGTCTTTAATTGAAAGTTTCAAATTTAGTGACTTGAAATGAGACTGAGATACAGAATACCGACATTAGTTTGTAGCCGCTTAGCCGAGAATACTCCTAGATCTTCCTTCAATGGCGATACATTCGAAATTAGTCTGAATGCATTCTTCTAAATCAAACTGATACGAGAGAAAAAAATGTGCACGGCCAGCAGTGAATCAATAACTTTGGAGAGATCTTTTCGGCTTACAAAGATACATCGATCTATCACACCAATAGGAGTTTTAATACTAATTACGTAATATCTCCTATGAGCTCATTATTATGGGCGTCTGTATTTCAATCGAACGGATGAAAACATAGGAAAGTTAAAATAAAAGTGAATCTGCAAAATTTTATCAAAAAAAACCCTCTGTGCGACAATTTTATGGTAACTCAAACCAGAAAATTATTTTTGGAAAAATTATAGTAGGTGTCTTCTCAGGCAAACCCTTTATACAAGGAATATAAAAGTACAAACTACAAAACAAATTTAACTCCCTGAACTATGCAACGTTTGTTTATGATACCTTCTTAATATTCGCATTGCAAGTGATATGAAACTATTTATGTATCATTTATTTCATGCAGAGTTCAGTCTTATTCGCACACCGATTCTGTCTGACCATACCCCTAATAAATTTTCTGAAGAATATGTGTCTAGAACGATTTTCCAAATTTGATTTCCGAAAACATACCAAAAAATTAGAAAGAAAAGGAAGAAAATCTGTATGGTTAGACATTTTAATAATTTCGACATTCACTCAAATTGAATTAAATGTGCTTGCTAAAATACAATGTAGTGCAAAATATTCGCATTCTTACTACTTAACTTGACAACTTTTATTCAATTCTTCCTCCAGTCCCAGATTTTCTATCGACAGTTCTGGTGGATTCCAACTTTCTAAACGAATTTTCAAAAGAAGTTGAATGACTCGGCAAATTCTTTTTCTGCAACTGTTGCTTTGGGATTTTTCGGTCATAATATCCAGCCCCTATAGGCAATGCGTTCCCATTAACCTTTGGCGGCATTTTTTACTTTGACAACATCAAAAAGTCTCCGCCGACCAACAACAAAAGTAAATGTTTAATGAATATGATTTTCTTGTTTGTGTAGTTGTTGGTTTCATAGGTATATACATACATTATTGTTGCATTCGCACTGCTTGCTGCCGATTTTTTTTGTTTGTTTTTTTCCATTTTTTGTTTAGGATGCTGCACACGCGGCGCAGAAAAAAGCCAATTAAAGCAAAAGACTCAAAGGCAGCCAAAGTAAAAAGCAACGAAGAGTCGCAGCTGGTGTGGGTAACAGTGAAGTGGCGTTTAAGTGGCAACAAAGTGGGTAAGTTGTCGTGCTGATGTGGGTGGTGGATGGCGAAGGCTGCTGAGGTTTGGTTGTCGGTGGTGGGGAGTTTACAGTGGAAGTTTGCGGGGTGTTCTTCTTTGGTAAGTTTAACAAAAATGTTTTGAATGCAATCAAAACAAAGCTAAATTACGACAAACGCTAAGACAGTAAAACAAACAAACAACGGTAAAACCGCTACCGGTGGTAACGGGGTTTCCAGCAACAATTGTTACCCACAACTTCAAAGAAACACACGAAAAGGTAGGCGACGGATTTGTGTTATTCGTTATTTTGTAACTTTGGGATTTTGACTGTTATGCGGTGATAAGCTAAATACAGAGTTATGCTTTCATATTGAGACAAAAAGAGAAAGTAATTGAAATTGGAGTAATGTCAATTTGTTTTTAAATTGCTAACCGTTAATTGAAATATAGATTTTAAATTTTCAGAACAAAAAATTTTGTCAAAAAGTATGAAAATAAATTTTTTTTTATTGATTCAAAAAAAGCCAGCTAATTGGTAGAGCTCTTGTTAATTGGCTAGTCGACTAAACAGTTAATTTATTAGCAAGTGTTATTCTAGTCTACTTCACCTAATCGACTAACCGTTTCCTTTCGTCTTTTCCTACTAACCGTCCACAAACCACTAGTCGACTAACCGTTCGTTTTCGATTTTTCGACTAGTGGTTTTCTTTCAATTTGTTTGAGCATATTGACAAAACTCGTTTTCGACTACAGTAAAGTTTTTATAAATTCGAAGCTATTAAATAAATTCACATCACGAAGCTGGATTCGACCTAAACAAACTAAATTTAAAAGGGAAAAAGGAAATTTGGAATTAAGCTACTTGAGAAAACCCAAAATCAGAATTTTTATCTTTATTCCAAATTTAAGTGAATATTTCTTAGCGAAAAGCAAGGAAATAAGAAAGATTCTTACAATATATAATACTTTCTTGCTTTCATTTTTTATAGAATTATTTACGAAAAAAAATTTTAAGTTATGACCTTTAATCCAATTTCGATTTAGATCGGGCTCCATTGGTGCACTGATCGTTTATGGGTTAAGGCACATCTGTTTGAAATAATAAGGGTGCCGTCAGTATCTGGCACACATTGATTCATTCATATTGCTCTGAACCATCTGTCAGATTTAGTGGCCTCACCAAAATTTATTTATTTGCAAGCAACTATAAACTATTGTTTTTGGTGCCGATAAGTCTAATTCCAAAAAATGAAAGAGCAAGTTGAGCTAAGACAAAGTCCAATTAATGGATGCCTTTGCATTGTATACCAATTTATTTAGGACAATACGAAAATCAACGAAACGAGGAAGGTTTCTACATGGCACATTAAAATCAATTAACCCATGAAGGGAAGAGCAGTCAATTTTGCCCGCGACGATGTCAAGAAGAAAAGAAATATCTAAAATATCTAACGATAGTTGACTGATCAATTGGCAACAAGATTCATAAAATGGAATCGGGTCAGAAAAGATGAAGGAGTACTAATAAAAACGTAAGAATATTTGCTGCACTCTCTCCAATCGTGGGTCGGAAAGTTGCGAGGAGTTACGCTTAACAAATGCCAACATAAATAGCAAGAGAGTTTGAAGGAACATAATTTACGTGCGTGGCAAAATTGACCTTAGAATCAAAAAATATCCCCATCTCCTTAATTATATTGATTAATAACAAAACATTTAGAGGGTTTATTGAGTTCTGATTGAATAGTAGCCGAATCATTAAAAGATACATTTTCTAGTCATCAGCATAAAGATGAAATGTTTCTCTTCATGAAGAGAATAAAAAATAATGGACCTAAGATGCTACCGTGAGGCACGCCGGAGGATGTAATGAATGGTTTAGACGAAACTCACCCAATGAGAACATTAGAGCTCCTGTTGTTCAAATACGGTCTAATCTATTCCAAAAGGGTAGAATAAAAACCAAAATTGGTCAAATTAGCATCTAAAATTTTATGGGAAATCTTATCGAAGGCTTTAAGGGAAGTCTATGTATATTACATCAATTTGGTAGCCACGCCGAAAAGCCACAAAATAGTATTCAGTAAAAACAGAGAGATTAGTTAAAGTAGATCTGCCAGCCATATCAAGTTTGTCTTTAATTACGACTTCAAAAAGTTTAAAAGCAGGCGGTAATTTCCAAATTGCCCTATAATTCGCCATGTCACTTTTAATACCACTTTTCAATAGTGGGGTGACAGTAGTGCGTTTGCAATCACGAACGAATGTACCACATAATAGAGACCTTTTTATTAAATAATAGTGCCAACGGTGTCACTAAAAACATGAAATTTTTTACCAGAATTAGGTAGAGACCGTTAACATCAGTCAGAGAACAATTCTTGATTGTCCTTAACCCTACCATAATATCTGCGTCGAGAACGAGGGATTCAAAACCGAGGGCTGAAAATATACTACTTGAGTCGTTACCCAGAGTATCATTCAAATCAGTTTAGCTTAGATCATCTGTCGTAAAGTTAAACAAAAAAAAATTTAACAAATACGTCAGTAGCTTCACTCTTGGAGGAGGCTATAAAACTATTATAAAAAAAACATTTTTGGGAACACTACAATTTTTTTTTGTGAAGATTGAAAGAAAGGGTTTTCTTCTATGAGAATCTGCAGTACTCATCCGAGTAAATTCTTAGTTTGATCTGGTGATATTTCAAAATCCAATGTCTTGTAAGATTCCACTTTATAAATCTTAGATTGTTCAAATTTATGCGCCCTGGAGCAAAAAGAGCATAACCAAGCGAACTGAAATCTGCGAATTTGACGGAGTACAGACACTATGGCGACTAATGTGCTGCCGTGTTGTATGTATTTCTCTCTCCCGCTCCACTTCTCTGATTCGGGGATTTAAATATGATTTTGCTGAAAACTGCAAGTCCCAAAAGCATATTTAAACTTTGAAAATGTGAGGATAGTCCGTAGCCGAATCGCAGCTTCACCAGCCGATGAAGAAGTTCGGTAGGTTATTCCGCACTCTCATCCTCTCAGTAGTATCTTATTAGCGAAATTTTAAAGTTAAAAAATCGCTGGGTTGGTTAGGTTAGGCGGTAGTCCCTAATGAGGCACACTTAGGCTCGTGGGCTATTGTGATACCGCATTGGGTGCTGTTGTATGATCCCTGAACCCCTAAAACCACTTCGCATTTCTAAGAAACCTTGTCAGGCCATTAATTTCGACTGACCTAACATCGCCGAGTTCATCAAGGATATAGCTATCCATAGTTTCAGTTCTCCTTCTAGCTAGTGCCAGACAACGACAGAGAAGGTGATGTATGGTCTCCTCCTCCTCCACGTCACGACATCTCCTGCAGTAGTTCCGCCAGGGGTTCCAAGTCTTGCTGCATGCGTACCTATTAAGCATTGTCCGGTTAGGACTGCAGTCGTCATCTTAATATCCTGTCTTCCAAGGTTGAGGAGAAATTTCGTTCGTTGGTCACTCATCGATGGTCAAAATGCTCTTGCAATTCGGTGGGTTCAGCCTGCCACCTGTTGTTTGCGATTCTAACAAATTTTTAGTTTATCAATAGCTCAATGTCTGTAGAGGGATGCTTGGTAGATACCTAATATCATTATCCGGCTGAGTCATAATTTGACAAGCAAGCTCATCGGTTTTGCAGTTACCCCGTATGTCGCAGTGACCAGAAACTCACACAATATATGTTGAAAATGTGTCAGCCATATCGTTAAGAGATCGGCGGCGTTCCGCAGCTACTCTAGATGTCGGGATTTACGAGTGATGCGGCCTTCCAGATTTCCATAAGCTCCGCCTGAAAAACAACGCATTAATCAGGCAGATGAAAGCTGTTCCGAAAATACCTTTCCACCAACTGTCTCGTCAAGTTTGGATCTATCCGTGTAAACATGAAGGTAACTAAATCGGAAATGAGTATTCCGTTTGTGATAGTTTCGAATGAGAAGCCTCAGCTAAGTTGAAACTGTTCGGGAATTAACCAGCAGGGTCTAATCTGTGTTCCCATGATTAGATGGTAATCATAATCGAGATCTACCATAAGCTTAATAGAAACAATTAAGAATGCGGACTCTGAACGAACTTATTAGAAATTAAATCTTTAATTAAACTATCCTTAAACGCGTAATCAATTTCTTAGCAAAAGCCCCAACTCTTTGATATTGTTGCTAGCCGGGAAACAAGTCAATGTTGATGGTTAAATTACACCAAATTCAAAAGAGAAATTTTAAATTTCTTAATAAATACAATGTTTATTTCGCCTTATTCATTGCTAAATCACCCCATAACTGCATTAAGTCAGAAAAAAGCTACATAATTCGAAAGAATTCGAAGATAAAATCAATACAAATTTCTTACAATAAGCTACCTTACTAATTTAGCCCTTTCTTTTCACTGTGGCAAAACAGTATTGGCTAACAATAGCCCCAATAACCTCGTCATTCCAAACAATTTCCACGTACAGGCATTGATTGCCTACATTCAGCCGCAAAATTTAATTTATCTAACATTCACCGATGTCCTTCAAGTTGTGGTTTTTCATTGCACAATACGATACAAAAAATAAAAGTGTAGAGGGGTAAAAAGGATAGCATATATCTGCCAACACACTTGGCGTCCAAACGTAGCGCTTAGAAACGAACAGAACAGAAGCGCAAGTGTCACATGCGAGTGCTCGATGGCGGCGGTTAAGCAGTGGAAATGGTGATGGAATTTGTTTAGACGACATCGGTGTTTGTTATGGATACCCAGCAAACATTTAGATAAATAAGTTATCTTGAGGTGGAAGCACTTTTCTCTAAGTTTAAACGTTACGAGGACAACATGAGGCATATTTGAAAATCACTCCATTCGTAATAATAATGACAAATAATTATCGACTTTAAAAATATTCTCTAATAAGGATTGATAGAGTGATTTTTGTAAACATTTGTTGTTCTGTCAGTGGCATTCCCGTTGGGAATAATGGCAGAAAGTTAATCCTATAATTCCACGAAACGAAATGAATCCCTTTACGCTTGAACAACGTTCGACAATAATGCACTTTTATTTTCAAACTCAATGTGGAGCAGTCCAAATAGTGCGTTTATGGAAAAGAAGTTTTAAGCGCAATTAGGCATCCACCGCACCGAGTGTATCCAAGTTTCTGCAGAAAGTCTGGGAGACTGGCAAGCCTGTCGACTCCCTACCAATCACCATCCAACATTTCCCGCACGAGCCTGACGCAAACTTTGCACAAACAACTCGTTTTATTCGCGACCATCCTCTACGTTATAGCTTCTCAGTTTAGGGTTTCGAGCAAGTTGAAATGGACAAAGATTTTGTTCGAAAGAAATCTTATTTTCCGTGGGCGGGCATTTTCATCTCGGCAGTTATGTTAACACGCCAAACTGCCGTACCTGGGGATCGGAAAACCCAGACGTGATCATCAGGATGTAAATCCTCAGAGAGAGTGGGAGTTTGGTGTGGATTTTGGAAAGTTGGCATTATTCGCTTCTTGAAGAATACCGCTGGATTCGCCATGAATGGTTTGTGACCAGAAATTTAATACACCGACTTGGAATGCCTCACAGCCCACACTGCAATAGATATTTTGCGCGACGAGCTCAGTAATCGTTATGGCCTGCGATTGGAGGTGCGATTTGACGCTTTATAGTTTTTTGTGAGTTGTCGTGAAGGAACGATGTTATGCGAATTATCCATTAACGATTCAGACCCTTATGGTGAATATCTAGCAAGCCAACTCTTGGCATGGAGCCAAAAACCGTCACCAACGCTTTAGAGAGATGGATTGCGAGGATACGCTGTTGCGAAGAATCAATTTCTCGCGAGTACCCCTATCTCACAAGCCTCTCGTGTGTCAAAAGGCACGCGAGCCTCTCAATATTCAATTCCATAATATAACTGAACTGCTTGCACTAATTATCCAATAAATCAATTTTAGGGCCTTAGATTTCTCTATACTGCGCGAGAAGCAATTTCAAACGAGTTCCGCTTTCTCGCGAGCTTCTCGATTATCACTTTACGCATTTTCTTACTTTTAATTTTGAGGTTGCTGTCTTATTTTTAGTCTAAACGATTAAACAAAGAAATAAACTCGCATCGGTAAGTACTAGAACTCTTTTTGATCGACTAATCGGCTAACCGACAAATCGATTAGCAAAAGTTTTTTAAAAATATTATCGACATCACATAACCGTTTCACCGTTTCCATTCGACTTTTTCGACTAACTGACCATTAAAAACAAGTTGAACAACCATTCATTTTCGATTTTTTGAACAGTTATTTTCTTTCAATAATAATTGATTTTATATGTATGTGTTTGAATGATTGTGCTTACTGTCAAAAGTCATTTTTAATTTTTTATGAACTCATTGCGAGTAACTCTGTCACTATTCAAATAATTTCGGTTAGTCGCTCAATGGTGAGCGATTAGTCGAAAGTGAGCGGTTGGTCGAATAGTTGGCATTCGATTATCAACCATCAAAAAACTTGCTAATGGAAAGGTGTAATAGCTCCATAGTTTATTTTATACAAGAAATTTAATAAATACTCGACATTTCTCGCGAGAACGGCGATACCCGAGAATGTATGGGGAACTCGATTTCCCGGTTTATCGAGTATCAAAATACTCGAAATTGTGTGAGCATGCAAAAAAAAAAGTTTATTAACTTTTTTGAATTAACCTATAATTTTAATTTATGTTGATTTCGGTATCTAGTTTCTTTTTTCGGACCAAAACTCAAATCTCAAAATCGTATCTCGACTTTAGCGGGCATTGCATATGACCACACATTTCTCTACCGTTAGGCGCAGTCTTTACTGGGATATAGACAATGTCATTCCCCAATGTGTGGGTGAGGTAGCACGTACCCTTGTCAAAATTTTGCACGTCGCGCTGATAAAACTTCACGCTACTGCTACTCGTACAGGAGGTCTGTTGCTATCAGCAGCGTAATAGTAGTTGTTGTTGTTGTTATTGTTTTGAGTATGGTTACCGATAGTAGAGCTTGATTGTGCGCATGTGTGTTTGTGTGTGTGTGTAGTGCTTGTTGTTATTTGTTTTCTGAGTTGATATCATCTGCTTATGACATTGATATCAACAATAACAAAAACAACAACGTCTACAATAGAAGCGTCAGGTATGGTACGCATTAGTGAAAACATGAAACCGCAGTTTACCCATGCCAAGGATATTTCCTGCCACACTCACATAAACCGTAAAGCAGCACTTGCGACATAATAGATTTTCACAAGTGCTTTATAGAGTGTCGTATTGTTTTTTATCCTTTCAGCAGCATTGAACCTCAACAGATGCTTCCGAATGAGCTACTCTCTTATTTAGCTATTTCTAAATCTGAAAACCATAGTAATTTTTTTAGCGCAAGGTATTAAGGTGGCGAAAATGTTTATATTCCCTAAAGCGAAGCCATCTATGTATTTAGATATTTTCGTATTTTTTGTAATGATTGCAACTATAAGTTTGTAGCTATATATATAATTTGAACATTTGGAAGTGGATTTTGTAATCATTTTGTTTCATCTATTTGGAAACCCTCTTCTCACACACCTTGTGAAATATCGAATAGATGCTGATGGCGAAATCTAATATCAAGGAAGCGCCTCTATTCTCAGTAGGGTTTTCCCGAATCGAATCTGCCATTGAATTGAAAGACCCGTAGGTCTGCCTCTTGCAGCCATAGATTACGACTAACTTTCATAAAATTGGAATGCTCAGAAGGCTTACGAAATCGTAAGTAATTTTTTGTAGCGTAAGTGGACTTGTAGTAAGAACTAATGCACGGAATTTTTTATACAAAAAAGATTTCGAGCTTGCGCTTTCAATTTAGTTCAGAACCCCCCTTAGCGCAGGCCTAGACGCTGCACTCCACCTTTGATCTACTTATTATTGTAGTATTATTCTTGTTCCTCCTACCCAGGTTTCGACATAATTTCCGAATTTGATTTCCCTTGCTACCACAACAACCCTCGATCATGAATTCGCTGCCGCATCACTGCAGTTTCTTAACACCAAAATAATATAAGAATAACGTTATGATGACGTTTTTATAAATTTCCGAGATACAAAAAGTTTGAATGAATTCTTTCATTTTGTTTTATTTAATGTTAAAAAACCAAGAAACTTTTTCTTTAGTACAAAGTATACAGTCTGAGATTACTTACTTAATTGGCGCTAGAACCACTTAATAGACTTTGAGGTTAATTATTGAAAATAAAATCTGCATACGTCCATCATGGCTTTTCTTGTAGGCTTGAATTTTTTTATCATGCTTTCGTATAATTTAAGCCAATTTTCGAGAACAACAACTCGAATATTGTTTTCGAGAACTAAATCGTTGCTGGATCATTTGGGTAAACTTTATTTTTAATGAATTCTTAAAAAAAAGATCTAAAGGTGATAAATCGAACGATCGCTGGTGCTAACTGAAATCTCCGTTTCGAGACATTATATATCTAGGAAACTTTCCATGCATAAAGCGATTTTTTTGTTACATTATCAACAACGATATAATCAGTTTTAGGTACAACAAAAACTCAGTCAAAGTAGTCCGATAATCCACGCAAATGACCCAAAGGTGCCTCTGTTTCAAAAACCGCATCAAACTGTCACTTGTTGTTGATAAAATGGTCGTTTGACTAGTTCTCTTGGACTTTCGAGGCAATTTTATTCGTTTACATACCCAAAGAATTGAAGATGAGCTTCATCGCTGGGAATAAATTTATTTTTATTATCATTCATGATGACTTCGCCACGCAACGATGATGGAATTACTTGAATATCGAATGAAATTAATACTTATTTTTCATTTAATAAGTCAATTTTCTGTTGACCCTGTTGTAGGTAAGTTCTGTGAAACTGAAACAAAATTCTTTCATCTCTCATTAAATGTGAAGTAACCAGTTTCAAACATATTATTTTCGAATAGAAAGGCGATTAAAGCTCCTACTCTCTGTCAGTCAAACCTAGTTCGAATAGTACCACAGACTCTTTTGCCTGGACTATTACTTACGAACTTTGCTATTTTCAACTTATCTACACCATTTCCAATTATAAATGCGATAGCGTCAATTAAAAACGAGAACAGGCAGTTGTAAATGAGAAAGCGTCTAGTAAATAGTAAATTTTCAACGAGAAAGCGTCAAGTTTAAATGAGAAAGTGTCAACTGAAAATGAGAAGAGTCATTTGGAAACAAGAAAGCGTGATTGCCTCCGCATGGAACGTCTGATGTCTGTTGAAATTCTCTTGCCCATTCTTCACCTATAATAGTAGACTTTAAGCTGAAGTTGCTGATTATTTCGTATTTTTTCATTTTCACCTGACATTTTTGCAATTTAATTTGACACCTTCTTATCTTCTCCTTTTTTTCAATTGTCGCCTTTTCTTTCCAAATGACTAATCTTATTTATAATAGACTATTCTTATTTTCAATTGACGTTTTCACATTTTAATTTGATCTTTTCTCAATTAGAATTGGAATGGGTTTATATTTACTAATTATCAGCCACTATTTTTACTAATTTCTTCCACTGCTTTTACTAATTTCTACCACCATTTTTACTTATTTGTACCACCATAATTTTGAATGCTACTACTAATTTCTATCACTGCTTTTTCGAATTTCTACCACTATTTCCACTACTTTCTACCACAACTTTTACTAATTTCTACCAATATTTTTACTCATTTCAACCACTATTTTTACTAATGTCTACAACTATTTTAACTAATGACACTACTACTCTCTACCACTATTTCTTCTTATTTCTACCACCACAATTTGTAATGCCGCTACTACTTTCTACCACTATTTTTACTAATTTCTACTACCATTTTTACTAATTGTACTAATAATTTCTACCACTATTTTTACTAACTTTACTACTAATTACTACGACTACTTATATTAATGTCTACTATCACATCTCCCGCGCGCACTTAGGCACACGCGTTTTTTTTTTATATTTTAAAATTCACGCAACCTTTAGTTTAAAAAAAAAAACTTTTTACAAACTACCAAACTAACTTTTTTTTGTTTGTTCTGTTTTATTTCACTAACTTAGGTAGATATAAGAAAATCGAAAAATTTCCCCATTTTCTCACTTAATTACTTTTTGAAGCGCGCCGTGCTAAATAAAAATCTTGGCTTATCCAACTTCATAAACTCAACACATCTACGGCAGCATTGTTTACACAGAACACCTGTAATTTTGACCGCAACAAGCCCAGAGCTATTGAGTGAGCAAAAGGCAGCACTTAACGAATTCAATAGCTAAGAGTCATCCAATTTCTGAAATATACATAGATTTATTTATTGTACATTGTGCTCCATATTAACTACCCGACTCTACCTACCCGAGCTGCAAGTCAAAGATTAGATTTTCATTTACTTTGCACTTTGATGGCACTAAAATAAATACGAAAACATAATCACACAAACACACACACACATACATACATAGATATACTAAAACAAATGCACTCCCATGTAGACGAAAGTATTCAATCATACAACTTTCATACAAATATTGACAATGCAAGAAATACCTACTTGCCTAGTACCACGCGACCCACAAGCGGGATATGGAGAAGGTGCGTATGTTTGTTTGTGTGTGGACAACAATAGTTTAATTTTGTGGGAGAATTTGGCAAAACTTCAACTTTACCTTCAAGTACCATTCTGCTTGCCACCAATGCTCTTGCAACTTTGACACCTATGGCTTGCCGGGAGTGTTGCGGTTTATTGTAGTGCTCTTTCAAGTGCAGCTTCATATGCCCTTCTCCCATCGTCGTCTGTCTATGTTGGCACAATTTGCACAGGGAGTTTGTATAAATACAGACATGTATGTATGTGCATATGCAATGTATTTATGTGCACCCTCCCAGCAATGGCCAAGCTAACGAAAAACACTTGAAACTTTATTAAATTCGATGTATTTACTTAGGATCAGATCGTACGGCTGGCGCATAAGTTGCATGCCTCAAGCACAGGTAAATACTTCGACGGCGCAAATACTTGTGCAGATAACCTGTGAATATATAGCACATATGTGCATATATGCGCGTTAGAGTGTATCATAGAAATAAAAAATTATTCCCTAATACAAACCTGGCCTCAAGCTCAATAAATTAAAAAAATCGGTAATATTTTTCGGATGTAATTATAAAATTTACTATGTATATTTTAAGACTTTCGCCAGTTTTTTACCCGATGCTGATAAACTAAAAATATATTCTGTGCATAGCTAAAAAGTCCACCTACAATTATAACCTATGCATAAACTTCAACACCTTGTGATAGTACATCAAATTAACATTCGCGCTGTTACACCGTGAATGAAAAGTTTTCGATAGATTTTCAACTGAAAAAGTGAATGTAGCAAAAATTTACATTGGTCGGTTTTATTTAATTTGTTATAACTTTTACATTTTCTATCCAATTTAAGAGCTATTACACTTTTCCTTTTTGTAATGAAATTTTCTTCCAACTATATATTTTGAATGATTTTTTTGCAAAGTTTATTCATTAAAAAATACAAATAAAAAATTTTACAAAACACTCGCATATGTCTTTTATGACCGATTTATATGAAATAAATACTGGTGTGAAGAGAATGTACCTTTAAACCAATACCAAGAAAAGGTTAGGTTTCTTGTCCAGCGACCCAAAATTATTCTAAACAAAAAACCCTTTCCCAACGGGGCAGCACTCATTTATTAAATATTTGTAAACTAGTGTAACCTATTTTATATTGTTTTTAATGTAATATTACGAATATTGTTCTTTGTTTTGTTTTTCAAAACTATTTACTTATTTATTGTTGCAGAAGTTGTCAATGAATAAAGTTATAATTGTTTTTAAAAATAAATATTTAACGACGCTCTCTTTTTCTCTCGTTTTCCTTCTTATGCATTTACATTAAATATGCCAGTTGTGCAAGAAAGGCTTTAAAGTTATAAGAGCCAAAACATATTGGAAAACATAAGAACATTATAAGAATTATAAAAAACAAGAATCATAAATATAAGATTCTCAAGAATATGAATTACAAAAATTATAAGCAAATACATATGTAAAACCTGCTATAATAATATGCAAGGCGAATCCATACAAGGTGGTGTTATAAATACAACTACAAAATTCCTATGTATTTTGTTTTTGTTTCTGCGTAAAAGTTGTCAAAATTTAAATACATTTTGTTTTTGCTTTTACAGTTTTTGAAAGCTCATACGCAAAAGCAAAAACAAAATACATGTAGGTGAATAAAAAAAATCAAATCAGCTGCGCTTATGCCATCACCTTCTATAAATTCGCCTTGAATAATATGTACATAAACTTATTATTATTATAAATAAAACTTGTATAATTAAATAAAAGGACTTTAAAAAAAGCGTGACATTTATTTTCAGAAAATAATCTGCTGAAAATATTTTCACATTGAAAAGGTTTATTATAATTATGAGCAGATTCTAATTGAAACCAGGATTCCCTTCTAAATTAGAACAAAAATTGTTAGCCTGCCTTAGAAGACAACGTGTAAGTGATTCATTTAGCATTTTATTTAGTCCTGAGATAAGGTAAGCGAAAAATATTTCTGAATCTGAGATCCCGAGCAGGGCAATTGAAAAGTATTAGTTCAAGCAAGAAGTAAGATTTGATGTGGCTGTTGATTACGTCCCTAATAAACATAATAGAGGAAGTTTTTCTAAGCGTTTCTAATGTAGGCAACGACAATAAAAGCCACATACTTTTATAATTCGGCATACCACATTTCCACCGAAGTGAGTGAATTGCGTATCTGGTAAAGCGTTTTTGAACCTTTTTTCCCTTAAAGATGAACTCTAATAGAATGGATCCCAAATGGTGCTGCAATACTCAAGGTTCGATTTTCCAAGTGAAATTCATTTGAATTCCTCATTACGAAACCGGGCATTGACCTAGCCTTAGAGATCATAAAGTCCATATGTTTAGAAGAGGACATATTCGAGATGAATATGACCCCTATATATTTGCTTTCGTAAATGTAATGGTAATCAACTGTTACCTTAGGCCTACTGAAAGACATAAACTGACGTCGGACTTACCAACAGGGATAGGTAAAAAGTTAGCATCACACCATCTTTGCAGTCTGAGTAAGTCCTTCTGAAGATTAATACAGTCAGACACATTTTCTATGAGACCGTATACCTTTGTGTTATCTGCGTACATTAGGCAATGCGATGTTTGTGAAATTTCTGAAATATCATTGGCAAAAATCGAGAACAATAAGGGGCCTAGGTGGCTACCTTGCGGTACGCCTGAGGTGACTTTAATCACATCTGACTTGGTGTTGTTAACACGTACAAATTGGGATCTACCAGCAAGATAAAATGCAACCCACTTAAGCATTCTAGCATGTAATCCGTTTGATTCGAGTTTTTTGAGTAATATTTTATGACTAACCTAATCAAAGGCTTTCGAGAAGTCAATGAATATGATGTCGCATTGCTGACTAATTTCAAATTGTTTAAAAATTAAATTAGGTAAAATAAGGCTAAGTTTATTGAATTGGAGCTACTCTCAATGAAACCATGCTAATAAGGGGATATAAGCTCAGAAATCTCGAAAATAATCTTATCATGAACTAAATTTTCAAAAAGATTAGAAATGCTTTGCGTCTGCCGTAGCCGAGAGTGTAGCGTATGCTCGCTTCATTTCGAGTGTATTTCTGCCATGAAAAAACTTCTCACAAAAAATGACATTCGCCTTTCGCAGTCGGCGTAAAACTGTAGGTCCCTCAATTTGTATTACAACATCAAGAAGCACACCACAAATTGTAGGAGAAGTTCGACCAAAATCACTTAAGCAAGCGCCTATTAAGTAAGTAAGTAAGTTGGAATGCTTGAGATTTTACAGATTTTACCGACTTGCTGCCCGACTTGTGAATAGATATGAAGAACGATCTTTTCCAAACCTGTAGGAATTCTCCCAAAATTTGGGATTTGTTAACCCTAGAACACACACCCAGAAAATACCACGTAAACACACACCCGGGATACGTTAATATCAATGGTAGGGCCAACGCCCATAAACCATCTTCTCCCGGATTCGGGTCGTTTGTGGAAGCTAAAAGACCAACTAGAACTTCGTATTCTAAGAGCTGTAAACTTTTAAGGATAAATGTGCTGTAGTAGGAATTATTAATTGCCCCGGTTTCCGGTTGAGGAACATAGACGGAACGGAAAAAACTGGCAAACATGTTACAAATCTACCGATTCACCTATATAATATACGATATCCGGAATTCCTGGATTACTGTCTTCATAAAAGCTCTTAATTATGCTTATAAACAATAGAACTGGAACGTAACATGATATCCCTTTTATTATTATATTGTATTATTCTTGTTCATTAAGATAATTTTTGTCAAGATATCTACACTAGTCTGGAAGACATTGGGGTGGCTTAGGAAAAATAAGATGTTGCCGTTTTTCCATCGGAATATATTAATATTAATATTTAAGTGAGCTGGACAGATTTGAAAATAAAATATAATGAAAATAAACATATAAAATCGGGTCAAATCTGTCCAGCTCCCGTGCATCTTGAAATGTTTCCCAAAATATTTGGATAAAAGTAATAAAACAGAATATATTTAGAATTTGTTTTTTTTTTAGCCTCCCTAATGTGCATATATTATATGCCATCTAACAGTTTTCGGAAATAAAAATACTATGAGTACAGTCAGTTTTGCGTTCCAAACTCGATAAATTTATTTAACCGAAACACTTTTATGAAATTTAAATGAAATCACAATCTTCTTAAGCCATTGCTAACTCTACTTAGATATTTCTTCCTTAAATTTGCATTAATTGGTATATTCACCGGCTGGAATGGACCAATCTTAGCCGCGCGCGCCATCACGACGGGAATGTACGACTGCTCGTAGTTGCCAGAGAAATAGTGTTCGAATGGACCTGAAGCAAACACCGCCACATCGTCACCACCATGCGTCTCGGAGTCCAAGGGCACCGTAGCCATATATCTAAAATTCGGATTACTCAAATCAGCATCACGCAAATCCTTACGGCCCGTTTTTGAGGAGTATGTGTTCGCGAAACCAGGACCATTAGCGTAGGAAAGTATGGTATAAGGTAAATCATCGGCGGCGTTGATGGGAGCCAGACCGAGAATGTCGGAGCCGCGTGCCTAAAGTAAATAAAACAAAAAGTAGAAATAAGTTCAGATTCCAATTACGCGTGAAAGAATTAGCTATCTAGCCATCAGTGGTAGCATAATTAGAGGCTGGCAAATAAGAAGTCACTTTAAAATGTAGTTTTCGCTACGCGTAAGTGCCTTAAACTATGCGAAAGTGGATTTCGACTTTTACTATGTCTATACCAAAAGTTAATCAACTTAAGTAAAGTAAACCTACATACATCACTAACTGTTGAGAGTCACACGACGGTTTGTGGTTTACAATTCATACAAGGTGGTCTCGCCATTAGAAATACAACAACTCCATGCTCAAATTGTTTGTTTTCGAGTGAATGTAAATGCCCGCGAAACTAAGGGCCGTTTTCTCGGCTCTCTTTAGACGCATTTTCGTTTCCTCAAGCGCCTGTTATGTTTATCATACCCACAAATTTGACAGGCAGTCAACTCTCCAGTTAACAATTCTCGCTCCGACAAATCCATTTGTTTTGTTTGTAAAAATAAAACAGCTGATTGACTTGCTTGCATTTTTTCATTTGAGGTATTTGATTATAATGCCTTCTTCGGAAGTTCACTTTTTGCCTTTATTTTTGTTTTTTTTTTGCATTCATTTTTTTTTAAACAGCTGATTTTGACGTTTTCTTTTATTCTCTTCCGCAGTGCTGCCAACTATTCATCACAGTTAAATAAATATGTAACATGATATTGAGAAAATTAAACCCAATTTATCCGCCGGTTGTGTAACGTTCACCTTAACAGGTAGCCGAGAAAACAGCCCTAAGAGAGATAACCATAAATGAATGGATGGAATGTCAAATATAATAAAGCATACGTGAATATATTTACAATTTGAACGAAACTAGAAAGTGGAAATGTAAACGAAAACAAAATGTTGACAATTTCATCGCGCAAGGGCATTACCACCTTATATGAATTCGCTTTGCTTGTTTGATTTTCACTGTGGTTGGATATTGGTTTTTGCAAGCAGGTGGCGATAATCAGGGTTGCACAGGAAAATCAAATGTGTATTGAGTCCTCACCTTCTCGCCGACGAGATTTTCAAGTCACATCTTTGTGTGGCGAAATCTTTCCAAATCAAGTGGACTGGCGAGGTAATTACAGTAATTACAAGATTAAGTTTTAATCTGGACATAGTATAAGACGTCTAAATAAGTTAACCCCATATTCTGATGGCCCTAATGAAACAGAGCTTTACGGTTTTCGAACTACCAGCAAATCTATAGGTATATTTATACATACCGGATAACCATTGATTGTCATTGTGTGCGCGTGGTCCGATGTTACCACGATCAATGTGTCATCCTCACTTGTCAAGCCACGCGCCAATTGCACAGCGCGTGCAAATTCTGCAGTTTCCTCGAGTGAGAGACGCGCGCGCGTATCATGATGTGCCATGTCAATTTTAGCGCCCTCTACAAACAAGAAGAAGCCCTTTTCATTTCGACTCAACACCTCGATGGCTGAGGCTACCATTTCACTTAACGATGGGACGCTATCCGTTAAATTTTCGCGCTCCAAATCGCCATGGTAGGGGCAATGTGATGAGCTAAATAGACCCAACAAATAATCCGTGCTGCTTGGATCAACGTTTAGTAAGCCGTCCTTATTCCAAACATAACTCGCGCTGGCACCCTGCTCTTGTTTATCAGCCAACCACTCTTCAATCAAGTTACGTCCATCTGTTCGTCTGCCCGGATTTTGCTCCTCATCGTGGATATTCTCATCGATGAAATTACGTCGTCCACCACCCAGTATCACCCGCAAATCCCTACCAACTGGCCATTCGATTAGCTGGCGTGCAATATCCACATTCTCCGTTGCATTGCAACCATCCTCCTCGATCGCAGCGTCGTACTCCCAGCCACGCTGTGCGGTGTGCGCATAAACGCCAGCCGGCGAAGCGTGGGTTACGCGAGCTGTTGTTACCAAACCCGCCCACTTGCCAGCATCCTGTGCCCATTTGGCTATACTTTCGGTGTGTGTGCTCGGATCGGTTGCCAAATCGCAATCAAACTTTGGTACTTCTGCATTAACACCAATCGTTCCATAGTTACCTTTGACGCCACTCAGATAAGCAGTCGCTGTGCAGGCAGAGTCTGCGACGCGCTTATCGACAGCGTAAGTTTTCGAGAGGCCAGTGTAGGGGAAACGTTCGAAATAGACTATTTCGGAACTATCGCCAAGGAAATTACGTGTGGCGGTGATTGTGGGCACCGACATGCCATCGCCGATAAAAAGTATAATATTCTTGGCACGATTTTTATTAAGCTGCGCAGTCTGTTGCAGCTTATCGGCGAGTATACTTTGGGCCTTATTCACCCAAAATTCGGTCGTTTGTTCTGGAGCGCTTTCGTCAACGGATTTTGTGCGTCGTATATGCATTTTGGGATGATCTGTAAAGAATGAAGTTTTTATTAAGTAAAAAGAGCAAAAATACCACATAAAATGCCCTATAAATTAGAAGAATATTTAGCGGATTTTTCTACGATGTTTTGCCAATAAGAAGCTTTTCCTATTATGACTGGATATGTGTTTTAAATAAAGTCAAGAAGATAATTTGTAAAACTAAGATGAAAACTTTTTAATATAATTAAGAAGTTGGCCTGTTTAGAACTAAAATGAAAATCTTTTCAATAAAATCTAGTAGATTATCTGTAAAATAAAGATGAAAATCTTTCAATGGGCCCGTTTTATTGTACCCGACTTGCAAAAGAACCCTCCAACTCGAATAAAACTTTCTTTAGTTGAAAAAGTAACCCTGTTGGGAACTTTTATGAAAGATGCCCTTGGTTGAGTGCTTGTTAAGAACGGAAAATAGCTGTGCAAACAAATTTTAGGTTGACGTTGTATATTTAAAAATACTATGCAAATAAAAACGAAAAATATCTTAAACTGAAATTTCCCATGTATTTTCTTCAGGCTCATTTGCAATAGCGCAGTTTTTTCACTTTCCAACACTATATATCAAGTCGGATGTCCTTTTACCGAGTTGGCTCAACTCGCATATTTTTCCGAGTTAGTGTTGTTGCTTTAGATGCGATTTATTATCCTACCTAGTGTTTTTTTGCAACTAGGTTACAAAGAAACGAGCCCAATGTAGTTAAGAAGGGAATCTTGGTTTACAAAAGAATCTCCTCTTAATTTTAAAAAGCCGATGATCTTATCAATACTTATAATTCTTATTTGTATTATTCTTATAATTCTAAAGTGTATGTTTTCCAATATTGTGTGACCCTTTTAACTTTAAGACCTGTTTTGCACAACTGGCATTTTTAATATAGCAAGAAAAGCAACGAGAGGAAAAGAGAGCGTCACTATTGAGCAAGGCGAATTCATATGAGGTGAAGTTGATCAAGCAGCTGATTGAATTCTCGCTTGGTGAAAGTTAAGTCAAAATGATGTGTTTGTTGTAAATCATACTGTTATTCTGCACATAATTTGTTAGTGTAAATCTTAGTCTTTATACGTATAACACCAATTGATATGAATTCGCCTTGATCACAACTTTATTCATTGAAAACTTCTGGAACGATAAATAACTAAGTCAAAAACTTTTATTGTGAAAATACAAAAATTCAAAGAACAATATTCGTAATATTAAACTAATAACAATATAATTACTAGTTTAATATTATTAATATTATTAGTTTAATATTACGAATATTGTTCTTTGAATTTTTGTATTTTCACACATTTTTGACAGATTATTCACAAAGTAAAGAAACCCAATTAAAATTTATTATTTACATGGTTTTTATTTGAATTAAAAATAAATAAAAAGTTTTCCTCATTAATAAATTCAAAAAGATTTTAATAAGTTGAGGGAATATCGTTATTAATTTAATTTATATCATTTTTTAAATAAAAACAAAGAGAGTTTCTTCTTACAATTGCATAGTTTTCGACAAAATTCCTTAAAAATTAATAAACAAGAAGTTATGACCTTGTCTTCAGCCGTTTTCCTTCTCAAAAAATTTTACAAGGAATTCAAAACAAAATTAAGAAGATTTTCCAGCAAAAATGTCTTCAATCTTGCCCCCTTTCACGCTCCATTGCCACCAAGCTTTTTTAGACATCGATCGATTTAATTATAGGGGAAATTTTTAGCTCTTTGCAAACTTAACTTAAAGATCGAATTGGCACCTTATAATTCCTAATCAAATCTATCTACTGAGTACTGTGCCAGCGCTATCATTAGTAATTTTAAGAAGGAGCCTATCAGCCCTCTTTATCGCTTTCGACCGACTATTTGTAGACCAACAATCTTATTGTCTTTTTCAGCCAAAGCGTATGTGAGCTGTTGGTATATTGATATACTATAAATCCATAGAACAGCAAACCTTTAACTTGAATGCTCGCTCCCCATCTAGGTTGAAAATTTGCAAACTCATTTGCAATGGGCAATGCTTACGTTTTTCTTTTTTCTGTCGTGCGTGTTAGTTTAATTAGTTGATTTGCCTGGTCATTTGGCGATTAAAATGTATCGATAAGCAAAGCATTTATTTTTATCACACATGCTATGAAAGCTACCAGTTTTTCAAAATCAATACAAATATAGCCATACACGATTGCTTCGATTTATGATCTAATCTTTATTAGTTAATTTGTCTTGCTTGGTTGTCCCATTTCACAAAAAATTTCATTTTTTTCCTATTATGTCACGCAAAAAAGTCCATGGCTTTACGAAATATGGGAAACTTATCTACTTGTGCTGTGTTCCCTTTAGTTTAGTTAAAAGCTATATAATATTTAAACAAAAATGCATATTTTCTAGTTATTTTCATAGCGAGTGCTTCGTTAATGAGTAATCTTGCAGTTTTAGCCGAAATATACCAAATTTGCCATATTTTTAGTATATAAAATTTTTGAAATTGCAAATAAATTGTACATCAATGAATTCAACCTCAATATATTCTACCTTAATGAGATATTTCCAAAAGTTTGCGCTGCTGTGATTTCTAGCATGTATAGGCTGAGGCACGTAGTTCTATCACCAGTTCGTTCTAATTTTTAAATTTGCACTCAAGTTGTTCGAAAAAGTTTTACCAATCTTCTATTATTTTAAACTCCAAATATCTACCGTGCTCAGGGAAGTTACCTTGTTATTCGATACGCAAAGCAATGCGATGCGAAACCCAAATTCGATCCGAATGAAATTTTATAGTCTAATAGCCACCATCTCTGGTTAAGTTAATTTTCAACTAGAAGATATATAATCCCTAAATAGCTTGGTTTGACATTTTCCCTTTTACCTACATAGCTCAGAATATTCGACCTCCAGTTAGTTCGATAATTGTAAATATTTTGCTGAAGAATTCACAAAAACTCATTGTGAATATAAAAAAATTGGAAGATAATATCTCTGCTCTAGTTCTTTCCCTGTGAAAATGTCTAATGTCAAAATTGAGTGAGTGTAAAAAGAGAGAAACAACCAAAAAGTATTGGAACATACAAAGTGATTTTTTGTTGTTGTTATTGTTGTTATGACCGTAGAAATACCAACGAACATTTTTTCTGTAAAAAGCCAAACAGATTTTTTTTTTTTAAATTGAAAGTAATAAGTCATTTTTATTTCGCTCAAATGCTCCAAAATTTACTTTAATTCTTTTCGTTATCTTTGTCAAGTCAAAATTTTGCTTACTGATCGTTTGACACTTTTCATGATTTTGGCAGAAGAAAAAGTTTGGGTAAAACCGTGACCTTCATTCTCTACGCAACGCTGCAAAAATCGTACTCATTTACAGGATTTTGAGATGCGGCAACATTTTTCCTGTACCTTCCTGTAAGTTTGCAAGACAAAAAAAGGAATATTTTGCAAAAGACAATAAGCAAAATATCGAAAATCGTACAAAAACCATGCCCACCTCGCATATAACGGTACAAAACAAAAATCAAGAAAAAGCGATATTTATTAACATGGTAATTTTCTGAAATTTGATAGACAAGATTGAGTTTGAGAATGGAATACATGGAATTACAAATGTTGAGAATGGCTATGGTATCGCCTGCCTTAGAGCAAATAGCAATATCTCCGAAACTTCTACCACATTACATACACTTTGCAGTTTTAGTCAGAAAGCACAATTTCGAAAATTATAAAATCAAACTAATGCCACGTTCATCTCTCATACAACGGTAATTTACAACAAATCAAAATATTAAATATTTTACTAAATCATGTCGCGAATTCTTTCAAATTTGGTATAAAGAATTTAATTGGGGAGAGAAATAATGAAAGAATCAAAATTTTGGAAAGTGAGGTGGAACGTTAAAATCTACTAACTTCCTTTTTTCTTTACTTTCTTAAGCGTAAACCTGTACGGTAAATACACATACAGGGTGGCCCAAATAAGACCAGCTGATGTGAAACGCAAATAACTTTTTTATTTTTTAACATAATTTATTTTTTCTTTTTGCAGATTATAACTGAACTCTTGGAAATTTAAAATGAATACGTACAGTCCACAACAACGCATTAAAATTATCAGTTTTTATTATTCTTCTCAACGATCAATTGTTCTGACGCAGTGAAATTATCGCCGTTTTTTTAAAGTAAGATCAGCGCCCACATCTTCCATGACTACAAGTTTAGTTCGCCGTTTTGAGGAATTGAGTTCAGTTGCCGACCGTTCAGGAAGAGGTGCTCATCGAAATATTCGTACTGAAGACAACGTGGAAGCTGTGCAGCAGAGTGTTGCAAACGATCCATCTGTCTCAACTCGTCGCCGTTCCGGCCAATTGGGTATACCCAGAACAACATTACAGAGAATTTTAAAGTTGAATCTTAAGATGTATCCATACAAAGTTCAAATTGTGCAACAGCTTCTACCGCAAGACCTCCAACAACGACTACAATACGCTATTCGCTTTACACAATTAGCCACACAAAATGATTTTTTAAATAATCTTTTGATGACGGATGAAGCGCATTTCCATTTAAGTGGTTATGTGAATAAACAAAACTGTAGGTTGTGGTGCTCCAAAAATCCAAGGGCAATACATCAGCATCAGTCACACCCAATCAGATGCACTGTTTGGTGCGGTGTTATGGCCACAAAAATCATCGGCCCATGTTTCTTTGAGAATGAGGATGAAACGCCAGAAACGGTCTCCGGGGCTTCTTACAGAACAATGATCGACAACTTTTTGTGGTCAATGGTGGAGCAACATCCTAATTTGTGGTTTCAACAAGATGGAGCCACTGCGCATACTGCTTGGTAAACTATGGACATGCTGCGTGAAATTTTTGGTCAAACGCATAATTTCAAGAAATTCAGATTTCCCTTGGCCTCCTCGTTCACCAGATTTAACTGTTAACAAACCACAGACACTTGGACAGCTCAAGCAAAATATTCAAGATGAAATACGGCGCATGCAACCATAAAATGTATTTAACATATAAAAATAAATCATTTAAAAAAAACCGTTATTACAAGAGTTACACGTATTTAACATTACTAGGTTTCATTTGGGCCACCCTGTACATAAAAAGCATATCAATTTATTTTGGTTTTTATAAAAAAAAATACTTTTAGTTTTTCAAGATAACAATTATAAAGTTCACTGGTTTTATTGCATACAACGAGAATGGTTTATTTGATTTGAAATTAAAACTTGCGCCGGGTATTTACTTATTTTTATTCGAATCAGCGTAAGAAATCTCAAAATGGAATACTTTGTTCACATTCTGCTTGCCCTCGTTCTTGTACTTCGTCGTACTTTCTAATAAAATTCAATTGACTTTGACCCGTTGGTACACAAAAACCAAAATCCATACACCAGGTAGTTTTGATTTTATTATAATAACATCACCTTAAAAGAATTCACCTTGCCAATTTAATTCCAGTATAATAAAGTGAGACTTTCAAGTGGATACAAATTTTTGATTTTTGATCACGAGTTTTCTGATGGTGTTGCTTCATACAAAAAAAAAATTGATAAAAACTCATCAAAAATCAACGTTAATTTTTAGCCACTTGCAAGTTTCACTTTCCAATCGCCTAGACAGTGTGGTTCGGAAGTGCGTCATTCTAATATATTGTCTTCCCCAAAAGTCCTTTAATGACTGCTTTCAATGCGAGCCATGCATTTAATTCTCGGTCTGTCAGAACTTGGTCAAAATCTTGACGACTCATTAGTTTCCGTATGTCGGGGCCATTAACAACCCCTTCCTGAATTTTGGCGTTTCAGGTACAGAGGAAAGAAATCTCCAGATGCAATGCTCGCTGAAATTTGTTGGTGGTATAAAAACACCTTTGAAGAAGAGGAAGACGAGGAAAAAGAGGATGAAGGGGAAGACAAAGATGAAATTCCAGAATATCTGTTGGACGAAATTATCAACCTTTCTGATGATGATGACGATGACCAAGATATTAAAGAGAGCAGTGATGTTGATCCACAGCCGCCTGCTAAACGGCAACTGGACAAATCATTAATTTAATTTACTTAATTTTTTTACTTAAAACTTTTCATAACTAACATTTCAAACTTATATTTTTTTCCATATTTTTATAATTTCTTTTTCAACGTTTCTTCAAAACAAACACTGAAAAAATTCCTACATAAGAAATGAGAAGTAAATTAATATTAAGCTGGAAAACGCAAGTTTTGTATTATGATTGTTTTCTTTTCAAATGAAATTTATTGAAAGAACTGAGAAGCATATTATAGATCAAACAGAAAGCAAAAAAGACTTAGTTTTGTGGAAAATATGTTCAAAAAGCATGGAACAAAATTTTTCCAACATTTTGCTTCATAAGCACTACAAAAATTTTAAGTGTTGCACAGGTCTCTAGCAATAATTTGGCTTTAACAGATTGAAAAAATATCAATTAGTCGACGAGTTATAGCCAAAAACCATATAAACAATATGCTGAAAATCGGCATTAAACTGCAAAGTTCGAAGGTCGATTAAAAAAAAATTCGAACTAACATAAACAAACGCCGCGATACGTGTCTTCTAATTTAGCCTCAATTTTCACCCCTCACTTTCAGAATCGACCTAACTTTTGCTAACCTGAATTTGTTCCACAGTGATATCATACGCCGCCGAAACATAATGGCAGAGTGGGTCTGAATCTCGTCCGTTCAAACTGACTCGGCAATTCAAGTAAATACAAGAAAATCGATGAGAATCGAGTTATGCAACGTCACAGAGCACATATCCAGTCTAAAGCTAATGTTTTAAACCTTTTTTTTATTTAAATACAGTAAGAGTCAATGTATAAAGTTTGTGATATTTTTCAATATATTGTAAATATAATTATCGCTTAACAAATAACAAAATAAATTTATAAAAAAATATTATATCATTATGCATTCCATGCTGATGTTCAGCGATATAATGATTTTAAATTATTCCATGGTATCCCTTCTGATGCCCTTTACTAAGATGATATCCTTATAAATAAATTACCTACTAAATAAAGTGCATTTTAAATTTACTTTGTTTTTTTTTTTTTGTTATTTGTGGCAGTAACAGCAAAGAGCTTATATGTAAATACAGATGTATTTTGGCTTTAAAAATTTAAAAATTGTTGTTAGTTTCTCATAAGAAAGATATAGTAATTAATTTCGGAAATAAAACGAAGTGACAAACTGAATTACATTGCATTTAGGTGTTTTAGATATGACGAACACCATATATGGAATTCGAAAGACTTCGCTAATAAAGGCAGCGTTTTTTGCGCAAATTCTACAATTTCCGCTTATTAAGCAATCGGTGATTGCAGTAGTTCTACCTCTCAGAAGATCAGAAGCTCTTGCAGTACCTATGAGGTTGGAAGACGACGCTTTAATGGAATTTGAAAAAGTGTGGCATTATTCAGAGAATAACTTGCATTTGCTTTTCGAACACGTAGAAGAAGTATGCAGAAACATAGGTACATAAATCAAAGTACCGCGTTACAGTGGCCGCCAAATGAATTCTATTAATCTTTGTTTTATATGTAACATTTCATTACTCATACCTTTTTGTAAATAAGCCTTTTTTCAAACTCATATCATGTAACTCGTATCATGCAATCATTCATCGACCTGTTTTACATTATTTTTTGACATTTTAAAAACCCGCTGACCGCATGATCTTCTCTCCGCTTAGCAACGATGTTTGCTTGCCTTTCTAAGAAATATTGTTTTCTGACTATATTGTTTTGCAGAATATCAGGCTTAAAATTATATAATTAATGTAAACGAAAATTCGCATTTGTAAGTAAATACATGCCAGGCTTTTTCTAGAAGAATTGCATATAACGAAAAATTAAAATTTTGAAAGAATTCTATTTACTTTTGCACAGCAGGTAATAATAGCTCTCTTATTATGCATATGAGTTATTGTTAATGGATGCTGCTAAGATGGCTTTTACATAAATTAATATAAAAATGTAGGGTCATTGCTATCTATTTTTCATCATCGTCTTTTTTTTTATATATGTATGACACTCTTCCAAAAATTAGCAATTCATAAATCCATAACACTCGTATTTATAGTACATATATTGACGTTTTAATGAGAGTTAAGAAATTCCTGTTTGCGATCTACTTTTGTATGATGCATTAAATTTATTCATATCGAATGTTCTATTCAATTAGACTTATTTTTAGTAGAATCACATTGAAAACGAAATCGCTATTACAACAAGTCATACATGTTTTATATTCGTCATTTGGTTTTTTTTTTTTTGGCAACACCAAAGCAACATCTTGCATTTGATTGCTGCTGGTAAAGAAAACAGAACAGAAACTTATCTGATGCTTTAAAATTAGAAACGAAGATGATATGGGCACTCAGCGTTGACGTTTTTGATATGTAAGTAACGAGCTGTGTTGGCCGGCTAAACTTTTTGAAGCCAAAACTGGCCTTTACGTTTTTTTTGGCCCGAGACTTCACTGCATCACTTTGTTTCAAGTCTTCACACACTAATCACACACTATTCGTAATTAAATAATTAAAATTTCTATTTTGAACTTTGTTTATGTCTTCTTAACCCAGACATTGATAGTACTCGGAAACCATCGGCACAGTCGAGAGGCAATTCCGTTCCACCTACCACCTTTCACCTTCTTTCTCTGGCAAATGTTCCATTTTATGCTTTTTTTGACAGCAAATAATTCGAGGTATGCTATTGGATACTCTTTTTTTACACTCCTCAAATTTCGATACCTACCTTCATCTGCAAATGTCACTACCGCGAAGTAGGTCAAAAGTCCCAAAATAAGCCAACGATTGCTCATTATTATTTAAGGCACTGAGTACACTGAAGTGAAGCGAACGTCGCGAGTGAACGAAAACAACTGTTGAGTTTTTTGCGAAGTGACAACGTTTTTATTTAAATTTAATGTAATCAAAAAAAACAACAAAAACAAAGAATATTAACCGCTAAGCAGAATAAATGAAAGAGACGATAAGAATCAATAACAATATTCAATTTATATGGGCTCTATTGGTATTGGATATGAGCTACGCTTGTTGAAAGTAAGAAGAAAGCGCAAGTAAAGTAGCTAACAATTTGGAAAGCCGTTAGCGAATGCGTTAGAAAAAAGATTTATTAAATTCGAAATGCTTTCGGTAATTGACAATTCTGATATATTATTGTCGATAAAACTTCGGCAAAGCCATAATTGCAAATGTGTGTAGAGAACGTCTGTCTGACGACATCCATACCACTAGGGCAAGTTCTACAGGTTTTTTGCTACATTAATAATCTAATCAAGTCTAAGTAATATCGGAGCAATGAATTGTGTACTGTTATTTAAACTGGGCCTGCCGAACTGAAAAGAGCGACGCCTGTAACCACCACACGCTAAGTGCATACATATTATTCGCTATAAAAGACTGCGCCTATGCGCTCAACACCAGTCTTCCATAATATGTCGCCTCAGGCACATAAATTATTAAAGCACTGGTTCATCGCTTGCCTTCTAGTGACCGCATTAGCGGCCTACATCATAGAAGCCGTGCCTACTTTCGCTTGCGATGCCACGGATAACGATGCCGACTGTTTGGAGGCCGTAATGCATCCAAATTTCGCCGCTCTGCACTCCCACCGTCGCGCTTACAAGAGCACGATGAGACCAAAAGCGCATATTGGCTACAAAAGGGCAAAGAATTTGTGAACAAACAAGCTAAAGCTAAACAGAACACACGTAAAGCCAAGAATATCATACTATTTCTAGGCGATGGCATGGGACTGACTACGTTCACGGCCGCTCGCAATCTGCTGGGTGGTGAAGAACAACAACTCTCGTTTGAGGAATTCCCTCATACGGGTTTTTCGAAAACTTATTCGGTCAATACGATAGTGCCTGATTCCGCTTGCACCGCTACCGCTTATTTGTGTGGTGTGAAGGGCAACTCCGGTACGATCGGCGTTAATGGACGTGTAGAACGCGGCGACTGTGAAGCTATGCGCAATGCGAGCAATCATGTGGCTTCGATAGCGAAGTGGGCTTTGGACGCTGGCAAATCGGCTGGTCTCGTGACTACAACACGCGTAACACATGCATCACCAGCGGGTGTGTACGCGCACGTTGCCGATCGTGAATGGGAAAATGATGCAATGTTAGCGGCTGATTGTGGTAAGGAGTCGGGCCTGCAAGATATCGCGCTGCAGTTGGTGCATGGCGAGGTAGGCAAGCAGCTGAAGGTGATACTTGGTGGTGGAAAGCGTGAGTTTACCGACGCTACGATGTGCAAGAAGGGTAAACGTGAAGATGGACGTGATTTGATTAAGGAATATTTGCAGCAGTCGCCAGGCAATGCTTTCGTAGAAACACGTGAAGAGTTACAAAATTTGGATTTATTTGCGACAGAGCGAGTACTGGGTCTATTTCAGAAATCGCATTTAGATTACAATAAAGATGCCACAACAACACAACCAACATTGGCGGAAATGACTGCACGCGCTATAGAAATGTTGCAAAAGGACGGTAATGGCTTCTTTCTCTTTGTCGAAGGCGGACGTATTGATACAGCTCATCATCAAACAATGGCGGAATATGCGTTGGATGAGACTGTGGAGTTTTCGAAAGCTATTGGCGTGGCGCGTCAGCTCACGTCGGAGGAAGATACGCTCATTGTTGTGACAGCAGATCATTCACATACATTCACCATTTCCGGCTATCAGGTGGGTTTGGACATAGAAAACGAGTTTTTTTGGCGTGTGATTGCATTTAAAGTTTAGTACAGTAAAATTCCTTTGTTTAGAGAAAGAGTTAAGTTAGCATTTGGATAAATTTTTAAACTCAAACATAATTTCCTCTTAGAAGTGCTCTAAAAATCTTTCATCTATTTACTTCTACTAGGATCGTGGTAGCGATATTTTTGACATCACACCTCTCGTAGCCAACGATAACAAGCCCTATTTATCACTGAGCTATGCAAATGGTCCCAGTTTCACTGACTATTACAATACTAAAAAGCATAAGCGTTGCGATCCTGAAGATGCTCATGACTCGCACAACACCTATCCAGCCACGGTGCCATTGCAGAGTGAAACGCATGGTGGCGAAGATGTTGCGGTATTCGCTTCAGGTCCTTGGGCTCATCTCTTCACCGGCGTGTACGAACAGAATACCATACCACATTTGATGGGCTATGCAGCGTGTGTGGGTGATGGTTTGAAGGCGTTCTAAAAAAATGTGATTGATTTCAGGTTGTGAAAATAAAGACTTGAGAGAATTAGATAAAGAGTATATATACATACATATATATGTATGTGTATAAAATCGGTGTCAGCGATCAATAGATAATAATGTGTGTAAGTACCCTCTTCTCTTTTTTGAACAAAGCGACAGAAATAGCACAGTCACATTTTTTCTAGCGTTTTGCGTTTCTGTTTTTAAGTGTTAGTTGCGTTAGTTTGAAAATAAATGCTAACTTTCCGCTTTTGGAGAGTTAGAAAAATCATTTCTTTCGCAGTAGTTGATAGCAGCTCTATTGTTAAAGTTTAATATGTGTCTGTTTGGCCGTAAAAGAAAAAATCTCCACTTTTGGAGACTATGCAAAATCTATTTATTTCTCGAAGTTTGATTATATTTGAATTTGTACTGCTTAGAAAATCTTCATTTAGCAGCAAGTGCAAAGTCTCCAATTTTGACGGGGAACTTTAATACAAAAATACAGCTTACGTCTGTTTTAATATTAGAGCTTTCTTAATTCGACAATATTTGGTAATATATTTCTAAATTATAGACGGTTGTATGGCCTTAATTTCAAGAAATTATAAAAAATTATTTGTTAAGATTATTATGTATATGAGACCTAAGGAAAGATAAATTGTGTCTAATTTGAAAACTTTTACTGCATAATCTCAGAAATATGTTAATGCAGATAGAAGGCATATGGTAAAGTAGGTAAGAAAAGTTTAATTTTATTTTCCAAAATGTGTTCTAAAATTTGACGCAGAAAAAGTCCTAATAAAAATTTGGGAACATCTTTTCAAAAATGTCTAAAGAAAATTCTACCACTTCATAACAAACTTAAATCTAAAATTTTAATATTAACACAATTTAAATTAGCGAAGAACATTATTAACTAAACAAATTGAATCCCTAAAATACAGCAGTTAGATGAGCACAGTGTTGAAAAAGTATTGTAAGTTATCTCTGATACACTTCGAAGAGCAATAGAGCACGAGTTATGATGACAAAAATCAGAGCAATTTGTTACTAAAATGCAGAGGTGTTTGCTTTCATTTAATCGGTCGGCGGGACAAGACGTAGTAGATAGATTATTATACAAACAAATGACGTAAAGTGCACCCCTCTTATAATGGTAACCAATGTTTGTTTTGATAAAGTATCAGAAATGTACTGAGATAATTACATTTCTAAAATTGATTTGAAATAAACGCGGTAGCCGATGTTGAGAATCCAGTCCGCAGATAAAAATGTGGGAAATAGTATTGCGAATAGGATTCCGGTTTCACTTAAGACAAGGTATCGCCATGAGAAATGTTCGACTCTCCTGAATTCAATAACTTTAAAGATAGCAAAACACAATAACTCCTGTCAGGATCGACAATTGTGGTAACTATTGTTTCCAGAAATATCAAAGAAAAAAGATTGAAGGTTAACAAAATTCTAATTTTATTTTCAAAAATGTGTTCTACAATTTGACATAGAAAAATTCCTAATGAAAATTTTCTAACTATACTACAAAATTTTGAAAAGCAGCTGATTGAATTCTCGCTTGGTGAACGTTAAGGCATGATGTGCTTGTGTTAATCATATTGTCATTGTGTATATAATTTGTTAGTGTAAATTTTTGTTTTTGTACGTATGACACCACCTGATATGAATTCGCTTTGGAAAATTCTAATACTTCATAATAATACTCCAAAGTATATTATTAGCTAAACAAATTGAAACAAATCCACAGTTACTAAACCTAGAAGGTTATGGCAGATGTCAAAAAACTTAAAGTGCTCCACTTACCTATGCCATTATCGTCTGCTTCGTTTCGTAGGTTTCTAATTCTGGAAGATGGAGATGTGTCAATTTGTTTCAAAGTTATATTGTTATTTCATTATAATAAACAGCCAGTTCTCGCCATGTTTACAAAGCATCAATCTTTTCCATGTTTTATCATCGAAACCCCCAGGATAACTTAATTTTCGTAGATAATACCAAAAGTACATTCACAAGCCAATAAAGTGCACACACCGCAGTTTAAATATATTAATACAATATTATGCCATCAGATATGTATATATATATGTATATATGTATATATATGTACAACGATATTCGTATAGCCAATATTGACCACAATACAATGCCACTGCATCAAAAATCGGAAAATGTATAATTAATAGAATTTTCCGCTACGCCGTTATACGCATAAATCCATAAATTACAATGATTTCTTTTTTATTATATTTCTATATACGAACATACACAAATCATATTGCTCCCAGTTTTGCTGGCTTTATTTTTTTCTGGTCACAATTTGTGGCAACACACTGCACTACTATATGAATATTATAAAAAAAAAACAAGAGCTAAAAAAAACTGAATGCAATGACAGCAGCTGCTGTCAGCCGATAGCCAAGCCGCCAGACAGACCGGCAGCCGGGCCAGCATTGATTGCGCTTTCCCACATAACTCATCAGGCACATACATATGTATGTATGTAAAAATATATACATATGTATATAACTACGAGTACGTTCACACCTTTGTATAACTCTTCTTCAACAACCACACCTTCACATTCGTTCACATCAGCAAAGAAACGTTGTCCTTTCGACCTACACCCGCACTCTGCCAACCGACACGCCCACTACACTTACACAACGTTTTAATTAACCATTATCACAGCTGTCGCATAGCTAGCGATGTGAGTGTTAAATTTACATTTTATGTGCAGTGTTGCCAGATAAATAAGTCTCCAATCGTCTAAAGCAATTGTGAAAAATCGTCATTTAATGATGTATGAAATTGTTTTTATTGTATAAATATTTTTTTTTTTATTCAAATCATATGGTTGATTATGTTTTTTAATTGAAATAATTTGGCAGCTATTTTAAATAAGGTTAGGAAAAAAAATACAGTGACGGGTAAAATAATTTGCCCAAACACATAATTGTTCTATGACAAGTGGACTATCATTGAAATTCAGTAGCAGAGTATTTTATAAGGTGCAAATTTAGCAAGAAAACTTTCTTCAACTAAGCATTTCCGAATTTCGAGAAAAGGGTTTTGAAGCGATCGATTCGTAATATGAGGTTAAAAATTAAAAACAGTTCCTAATTCTTTGTGACAGACAACAGCACAAACGGAGGAGACTAAAATTTAACCAGACCCATTTTCGTACAAGTCAAGTTCCGCTCAAGAGGACGAAAATTCTGCGAACCCATTTCACTGCTTTAAAACGTTTTTTTTTATTCCAGAAATATTCGAAACGGTTACATTTCATAAAAAATTGTATAATTGAAATATTATTTTGTACTAGTGATTTAAGTCGTATTCCTAATTATTATACAAACTTTATAAAAAATTGAATGTATTTCAATGAAAACTAAGTTAATTTTGGGAATAAAAAAATATCGGAATTTTTTACTCCTTTCATGGAAATTGATTTATATTTTTTGTTCAGTAGGTACTTCAAAATTTGTTCGGAAAGTGTTACATTTTTAACTGCAATAAAATAAATAAGTAATAATTCTATAAGAAGTAAGTTTCGCATCCTTCGTCTGAAAGTTTGTAAGAAATCTGTATTTCACACCGAAAATGCTAGACCTCTTCTCAATGTTTTCCTTAACTCGATTACCAGTAGATACAAGTCAGGTGTAAATTTATATCGGGCATAGACCACTTGAATTGAGTAATTGGTAAATGGCTCGTAGACAACGTCAAGGCATTCCAACATAGTCCACAAATTTAATCGATTCTTCCAAATCACACATTTTTGCTTGATTTCAAAAATCTAATGCGAATTCGATTCGAAAGTTAAGTAAAAGTTTTTCAACATCTAAATTTAAATATTATTAAGGAACGATTTACTCAATCGTTAATCGTCAGAAAAATATTTAATATAAATATATTTTATTTTATTTTTATTTTTATTTTATTTTATAAATATATTTTTATATAAATTTTTACATACAGTGGTGGGAAAAGTAATAGAAACGCAACATTTAAATAAGTTTTGCTAACTTTTCTTTTGTTTATTTTATGAGTTTTTTTATAAAAGTCTAGCTCATTTCATAAAAGCAGCAAAAAACCCCACATTTCAGACTTCTTTGACAGGAAAATTAAAAAAATCTAACCGCATGAAACGGGCCCTTTATCGTATTAAAATTTAATGGACTGTAAAACTGTTATTTTGTTATGAACATTTTTTAAATTTTTGTAATTTTGTACAAAATTTAAATTGTCGATTTATGTGCTAAGGTGAATTCATATAAGGTGACGACAAGGCGAATTCATAACGCACACTCACGCTTGTTTCAGTTTTAGAATGTCATGATAAATGAGAATGGAAGAATGGACGCCATTAGTTTTCGTTTTTAAGATGTCATGGGTAAAGGAAAAATACAAATATAGTGGAAGAAGAATACATCAGCTACATTAATAAATTCGCCTTACATGAATTATCTTTGTTATGTTCTGTATTTTATGTCATAAATTAGACGTTTAAGAAAAACTAGATACCAGCACTTCGTCGGCGTTGCTTACCACTTTTTCATATACAGAAAAGCATCTTTGCTGAATTTAGAAACAGTGCTCCGAAGTAAATGCGAAGTCGACACTAAAGTTAGTAGCAGTGTTTTGATATAAAATCCAATCTTCAAAAAAAAACTATAACAAATAGCTGTAACTAATTTAAGAGTCAACTTTATCTCGACTATGACTATGAGGGATTGCTTTTAACTACACTAAACTTTTAGATCTAAATAAAGATTTTCTGGATATATCAACTACATAATGGTCAACTATGTAATGGTTTTATTTTTGGTATGCAGAATTTATTCCCATTTTTCTTTGCAAAAATATATTTCTAACCTCACCTACGTGACTTTCTAATAGCATCAAAATCGGGGCAAAAGTGTGTATTTTTTTATGACTCTAGTGAACAAGGAAGAGTTGGGAAAACCGTAGAAGGATCAGCGCGTTTTACATTAAATTTCCAAAAGTAAATTATAAAAATCGAAAAATTTTGCTTCTCTGAACTTACACATGTAGAAAATTTTCAGTCTGGAAACTTGAACCCAAGTAAATTATTGATGTGAACCAATCGTCATGTCTAGCTGAAAGTCCTTATATTGTCGACGTGTCGTCCATCTGGCAACACTGTTTATGAGTCGTGTGATGTGAGTGAAAGGTAGAAAGACAAAAGAGAGATATACAGAGTGAAATGGAGAAGTAAAGGAGAAGGCGGCTTGAGGTAAAACAAGCGAATGGGTGAGCTTATGAAGTGATTGGTGACATTTACATATCACATGCGGACAAACGCGTAATTCCTTTTGTTTTTCAAACAAACACCCATGTGTGGAAAACTTAATAAATATTCTTACTTTTCCCAGCTAACAATTAGTTTCGAAATTAGCCAAATGAATTTTATTAAACTGGGCATAAATGAAGAAAATAAAGTGTTTGTTTTTTTGCGGAAGATCAATAAATTTCATTCATGGAGAGTTCATCGACTACATACAAAAATGTTTGTATAAGACTAATGTAGGTGAATTTATAAATAATTTTTTGATGAAAAATTTAATATACAAAGTCAACCACTTTTGATCATAAAGAGAAAAAATATCAGAAATTCTTCAAGCAGTTTACAAATCACCTATACAAATTTTTTAAACTTACCTTGAAAGAAAAAACTAAAAGCTTTTATTTTTGCGAAATAATTTTTCACTTTCTGGACAATTTTATAACATCGACTTCATACGAAAATTTTTGAAAAATTTAGAAAAACAAAGTACATTTATTAATTGTCCACTTTTACCAACCATAAAATTTACATATTACAAACATGCGCAATTATTTTTCGATTGTAAGAATGTATGCAAGCTGATTCTTTGTAAAAAAAATAGGTCTCCACTTTTGGAGACTTGTCGGAAACCTATCAGAATCCTCTAAAACAAAATTGTTTGCTTATTTACTGTCCATCTTTAAGTCTTCCTAAGAATTTCAAAGATATATTACACAAAATTAGCCCGATTTAAGCCGAGTGTGTACCTTTTGGTCGGCTTATAAATTATTTAATCACAGTTTTCTTTGAAATTTACTTTAAATAGACTGCATATATTAAGTATCAATCATTTCGTATGAGATTTTTTTCAAAGGTACAAATGACAAACTCTGTGCTACTATATTAATTTTTGCCAGCAGGAGTTTATTAAACTTATTTATCAAACTGCATAGTTTTGATATTTTTAAAATAATATTTGACCAAAAAACTGTGAATCAAAAGCCTCCAATATATGGAGAGTATCTCTAATGTTCACAAAGTAGTGAACATAGGAAGGCATTTTATTTTATAATGCTTTACGAGAAAAGAGGAAATTTAAAAAGTCTCCACTTTTGGAGAAAATTGGGGTTTCAGTTGCATTACATAAAACTGTACATTGCATGAAGTTTTCGTAAAATATTAAGACATGAATAAAAAGTCTCCAATATGTGGAGAGTTTTAGTAGGATCTTAAAAAGTGTTGAAAATATATTGCGCTGCTAGGTTTAAAATTTTTGAAAATGTCAACCAATAATTTGTATGCTTTATTTGGTAGCTGCAATAATTTATTGCATTTTCAGCATTTCATTTCGCACGACTTACATGCATCTACTACATGCATGCTTGTGCAAATAAAAACCCTAAATATATGTACATAAGTGTATGTGCATATGAGCAAACAAACACTTGACATTCGAAAATGCCAAATGCACTGACAGTTGCATGTTGACAATTATGACAGCTACAACATCCTGGCCAGTGATTGTTTCTCTCCAACCACTGCGAATTCCTTTCACTACCAATCGTTGGTATTCTTATTGTTATTGTTATTATTTTTACTTTATTGCTGTGGCTATGATTGTGGCTGCTGCAGTTTGCATTTATTGGCAGTATTGTCATTTATATTATTGGCGTGGGTGTCGTTTGCGTTGAAATTAACGCCATTTTAATTGAATTTTAATATTTTACACATGAACGAGACGAACGTATGAAACGGATGTGTGTTGATTAAAGTGGAGAGTTGGGGAAATGGTAAATAGATGGAAAAAGGATTTCATGCATATTTCTTGCTACTTTGGTGGCTTACAAAAGACAAGTGGCAACATTTAATAAGCATGCGGCTGACAGCTAGTTGAAAAAGTAAGCTGACAGCAAAAGCAGGACCGGCAAGCGGTTAACGACAATAGATATATATGTATGTACATATGTGGAGATAAAAAAAAAACAATCGAATTGAATTGTCATTATTGGGAATAGTCAGTGCAAATGAGTTTTCGTCCGTGAAATGGTGTACATATTGGGTGAATATGATGAAATTATTTTTACAGAAAAGAGGTAAAGCGAAAATTCTACGAGTATACCCAACAGCAGTAGCCAATCTACAATGATATTTACGAATCGGATCGATTCAATGCATAAATTAAATTCATAATACCATTAATGCCAAAATGCAACGCCTGCCGTTCGATGGTGTGAAAATCAAAAATTCATTTCAATCGCCACTCAAATACACCCGCTCACGGCATATTGAAAATTTGTGGCAATGCTTTGCTCCTTTTGGTGAATTGGTAATTTTCGCAATTGTAAAATAATGACTGGCGCAAACTGACGGGTGATTGCAGAAATCGCAAAATCCCTTAAATGAAATAGTGAATTTTGTGTAGCTGGCAGGCAAAATGGCTTTACATTGCTCAATGGCTGACTATGGAATATGAGATTAAAAAACTACGTTTTAAAAAGAGATCAAACGAAAGAAATTTGCATGAATTTATTAAATCGCAGCTACGCATTGTGACAAGCGTTGACAATAAAAGTGTCAATGCATGACATGTCGAAGCTGTAGCTGCACACGGCAGAGCTGTCTTTGACATGCTGTCACCAGTTATATGTAGCTGTCATTAACTACATCCCGTTACAGTGTCAGTGGAGACACATTTTTTTTTTGCTATCGCTTACTAGCAACTGCTACTTACTCATCACAGTGGTTATCGTTTGTCAATTTGCAATTTGAATGCGATTGCTGTTGCTGTTGTTGATAAATGTTAACATTCACACACAGACACACACACACACACAAATATAATTGCATCTTTATTTGTGCACATCTGTGTAAGTATATTCAGGTTTTTGCTTTCATTAATTTCTTTCGTCGTTGATTGCTTTTGTTGTTGCTTTGTCTTCTACATGCACACATAGAATGCAAATTTAAACGAATTTCAATCATTTCGCAATTGTTCTCGAAAATTTACAAAAATACGTACAATTTTAAAATAGAAAGAAATCGATGCATGGCACATTTGTGTTTTACGAAATGACGCTGTTTTGCTACTCGCATACATTGTACGGTGGTACCTAGAACTCGCTCTGTGGTTGATTTAATTTTTTGCCCACAATTTAAGTGCCAAGCTATTTGCGCATCAAATGCATTGCAACTGCTGCTTTGATTCATGCCGAATACAAACGCTTACATAGTCAGAAGTATGTATGTATACTCTCCTGGGCGTAGACCCTGCAGAGATAACGTAAGAAGTTTCCAGAGAAAAAAATAAAATTGTTGCAAAAAATCGAAAGTCTCACTTGTTGTAGAGTCAAAAAACAAAATTAGTTTCCGTCTTTTAAGATTAAATATGTAGATTATTAGAGTATATCCCGTCGATTAGTACATTTTCAGTAAAAAGTATTAAGTCTCCACTTTTTGGAGACTTTATAAAAACAATCAGAAATTAGATTTTTCAGTGCCTGTTTCGTTGGTATACGGTATTTAATTAACAAATTTAAATGGTTTTTACAAATTTATATGGATATTTACAAAATCACTCAGGAATTATATTTTTTGCGATTGTATCGTTTGTATCAAATTACACATACATACATACATATATTGGGTTTTAGATACCCCTCATTTATTAGTTACATAACACATTATTTACATTATGAATTGTCATTTTGTGCAAATCTTATTAGGAAATTATTTACCGCTTGTCACGCTACAATAGATTTTTAGTCTTCACCTCATAAATTGTCAAATTTTTAATTTAAATATTGAATATCCACTTTTTGGACACTTTAAAAAATCAATTATAAAAGCTATTTTCCGGCACATATATCGTTAGGATTCGGTATTTAATTGAGCAAACTAACTTCAAACTTAAAATGTTGGTGAATTCAGTAAAGCTTCGACAGTTCTTTAATCCGATGGCGGAGAGATTATCCAAATACATGATTCTAAGTGATTTTCCCACCAGGTTTAGCAACAGTATTTGCCAGTAAAATTTCCAAAAACTTAAGTTTTCGTCCTCATGCCTTAAGTGTGAAATGAGTTGTAAAGTCTTTTCCTGCCACTGAGAACATAATTTCTTCATCTACTGTTCGTTTACATTGCAGCAGATTTCTTCGTGCATTCTAGTTCTCCTGGATTTTAAGAGGTTTTTTTTTTGGTAGAATGCACACACCGTTCACTCATTAATAATAAACGGTGCACTTCGGGTCTCACGGGGTACTGTGTTAAAAATTTTGAATACTATTTTCTACAACATTCCAACGCGGAAATGCCACCAAGTTCATTTCACCCCGTCCGCAAGTAATTTATTGCAATTCGATCGCCCCGTTGGGTGTTTATTAAGCATCCTCCATTGGCAACTTTCTCTCACTTCCAACTACACTGCCGCGCAATGAAAAAGTAATTAAATTTCATCAAGCTTCATACGCGACATCCGCCCACCCAACTGTCCCCAAAGCGAATTGGTTGCCATTGTATCGAGAGGACGAGTACCTAGGTATGTACGTCGACCCACTGCACGCAGCTTTGTCTATCGAAGGGGGTGATTGTTGCTGAGATGACAACGAGGGTGGCCGACTGGCATTCAAAAAAGTGTCGCTGACAGCCACCAACAGCAGACAATAGTAAAACACGGCGGCCATCAGATCAGTGCCATCAGCACAGCACGAGTGTTGGCAACAAAAAGCGAGAAAGGAAAATAACAAAAACAAAACGAATACAACCGTGCTACTTGGTAAACGGCGCTGTGTGACTTTGCCAACTAAATACTATAACTGCTGTTGAACTAAATACAAACATACAAGTATTGTTCAAACAAACGCACCATACTAGACGAGTGGTGGCGGCGGTGTTGTGTACGAAACTCGTTGGTTTAGCTCTAGTACAGTTAAAGTGGGGATATTTGTTTTTGTTGTTGTTGTTTCTTTTTTTTGTTTTCTGAATAGTGGGGGAATGAAAATAGTGTTGTAGTGTGTTGGAGGAAAAAAGTTGGTGTGTATGTATGTGTGTGTGTGATACGGAGAGAGTGTCATTATTTACGCATTCACAGCTGGGTAACAGCTGTGTTTGGGGCAGCCACTATCAATGCTACATAACCCTTCTTTCAGAGTTTTTTTTATAACATTTTGTAATATTTTTTTTAAAGAATCAAAAGTTTTTTATAACAATAAAAAGCAGTCGATTCAAGCACAGATATTGAAACTATGCAGACAAAAATTGACATTTATTTGAAAAGTTTAGCGAGTTCTCTTGTAACGGCTGGAAAATGAGGTGTGGGAAGAAAGTACGGGTAATTTTGATTGAAATCATAATATCTAAAATCAATTATGAATTTTGATTAAAACCGTAATATCTAAAATGATGGCACGATTATGATTTTGCGGTCGTAGCCGAGTGTGTAGCGTGTGGGCGCTGCATACGCTGGGACCCGGGTTCAAATCCCGGCAAGTAGCATGAGAAATTATAAAAAAAGTCACGTGATAGAAGTGAAACTTCTTAAAAATTTAAAAATAAGAAATATTTGATGAGCGATGCAGAGATATACAATAATACAAAATTTTGCATAAAAAAAATATGGTTTATTCAAGTCACAGTCATTGGTTAGTATTTCAATTGGCTTTACTAGTATTAGTGGCTTATGGGAACTAAGTAAATTACGTCTATAGGTCTAATGCACTTACGCTTAGCGATTTTCGTACCTATTTTACGCATGCGAAAAACAATCCTCTTTCAGAAGAACATAACTCTTTTTAAAATCAATACTGGTATCAAATTTGGTAGAGTTTGATACAGTAGTTTGGGAGATAAACCTACTATATTTTTTCTATATTTTTTTCTACGGTCCACGCCATTTTTATAAGATTTTTTTAAACCCACGCCTTTCTCTCTCTAACCCAATACTTTATATCAAATGTAAGTAAATCACCTTTAATTGTTACTGAAATATTGAGACCAAAGGGAACAGTTTTTTTTAATGTGCATTCACCACTGTAACTCTACCCAAAGGTTGTTAATCAAAAGTTTGATTGAATCAAATTAGTTTCTAATATCTATCAGAGAACGTTAAATTTGAATCTTACCGCTGACGCGCTGGCTATTGATATGATCGTAGCATTGGCTTTCCTCGATGTAGAAATTTATAAATCTTTCCATCCAAAGATTTGGTAAGTGGTTTACGAAATACTAAATCGGAAAAGTTTGTGCAAATTTGATACATCATTTGTCCCTGTGCGGTAAGTTCTTCTACTTACGGAAGAGCTACATGATGTAAGTGTCTTATTATTATAGTTGTAAATAAAACTGAGCAACAAGCGAAACCAGCCTGGATTTTGTTAACATTTTCTGAAAGTAGGGCTATGCAGAAATAAAACCATGATGGTTTTTTAAAAGCTAGCTTGACTTTTTTCACATGGCCTACAAAAGCTTTCATGTCCCGGCTTAAGTTGTTTTCAACCTGAAAGTGTCGTTTTGACTCCTACTTCAAGAAACCTCTCCGAAAACAAATTTGGAAAGTCGTTCATTAAATAAAATAAAAAATAGTTTCTTAAAAAGTTAGCTAACAGCTCGGTTTACATGCAATGTTAATGTTAATGAAAAATAGCATGAATATATGTATAACATTTTATTTTAAGGGGATATACTTTCTTTCTGTGTACATTTGGAAAGGATGGTGAACTCCATGGCAACGCCTCTAGACACATACGACATACGAGGTAGTCCAGTCGACGATATTATAACTGAGGCCTTATAAATCTCTAGACCTGGCCGAAATCATATCAGCCATGCCCCAAAGGTCAATAGCCATTATTATTAGTCTCGTAAACTGAAACCTACTGGTTCTGCTTCTCTATTAACTGCATATATACCAAAGCTTTGGAGCAAGGTAAGGCCGGTATTGGTGTCTAAATCAGAGAAAACGGAATACAGCACTGGGAAAGAGTAATCTCATCGTTCCTCGATAAGAGAATGGATGAGAATCATGCGCTTTTTGGCTTCCGATAAGTTCCGCAATGCCCAACATACTTAACGAAAGGGTAGATCGGTTGAGACAGCCTTGCGCGTGGTTGTCGGAAGTGGAGAATGAGCGGTTTGTCTTAAAGACTTCGCTATGCCAGCCTTCTTTGATTTTTTTTGACGTTAAATTGCAATCTGTCCACTCCGCTTGACAAAATGTTAAAAATGATACTCATCAACGATTCTCTAGGGACTCAAAATCAATCAATTTAGGCGATTCTAAGAAAGCACGCCAGTCTTGTTTTGCTAACTAGCGCCAATTGGAGACACCAAGTGAAGTCAAGTCCTTCACCACCTGGCTGGTATCGCGTCGAATGCTTTAACCCTAATCTCCTAAAGTGAGCCTTTGGGTCTCACTTTGAGTTTTAAGTATTGATTATTCCCGCACCAAATAATATTTTGATTTGAAATTTTGGGTATTCCTCCAACTGAATGTAATTATTATGGCGTATTTATTATCTTTTGGATTGTGTACATATTTTTACCATTTTTTTGCAATCGTAGAAAATTATAACGTAAATCCTAAAGTGAGCCTGAGGGACTCACTCTGTGCATGGTATTCCTATCATATTTAAATTAGATGAAAATTTGAATTCGTAAAATGCAGAAAGTTATAATAGGCAAAATTTTAATCCATTGATTGCAAAAAGTCGTAGTAGGCACTGTATTTTTGAACAGATGAAGAAATACACATACATACATATTCAAATTCTTTACAGTTTTGTTGATTGTGCCCACGTGTATACTTGTAGTCTGTTATTTCTTATTTGTATAAATACGTAATTACATAACTGTGGAAACATTTTGTTTTACGATGGCTAAAAAACGGTTGAATGATTTCGAGTTGAAATTTTTGAGCATGAAGGTGAGTCTGATGGTGAAGTCAGTGACAACAATGATGATGATTATAATGACTCCGAAGTGGACCAGATGACTGAAGCATCTGAAGAAGAAGATGAGATTTCGGATGATGAAAACGAAAACGCAGATATGGAACACAATGAAGCCAACTTCTACGTTGGTAAAGATTCTAATATTTGGAGCAAGTCTCCACCACCTTCATCTAAAATTAGATCAAAGAATATCCTCAAAGGAAACGTTGATGCAGTTGTTTTACCTCCAGGTAAGTAAAAATTATAACAGCAGAGCTGAGCACAAAACTGAATTTATTCATACAGGTGAAACTTTATTAGACGTACTTGATTGCTTCAAACTCTTTATAAATGATGAAGTTTGTGATGAAATTATAAGGTATATAAATGAAGAAGAATCTGCAGTGTACTCGAAATTAGGAAAATAATCAAAGCTATAAGTTATTCTGGGACAAGTTGTATGGAATAACAATTTTTTTTTTGACAATAAGTCTACCCGAAGTATCCGCCGTCAAACGGATAAATTATCACCTATACGCTCTGTTTGGGATAAAGTTAATCACAACTTTGGAAAGTATTATATGCCCACGGGGAACATTGTTGTTGACGAACAGTTGCTGCCTTGCCGTATTAGGTGCCCCTTTATTCAGTATATGCCATCTAAGCCGGATAAATATGGAATTAAGATTTGGTGGTTATGCGACAGTGCTAATGCATATCCTCCTCGCGGCATTCCATATACGGGTAAAGATGGAAATCAAAGGGCTGTTGGTCGTGCCAAATAAGTTGTTGAGGAGCTTTGCGAACCTTACTATGGTGCAAACCGCAATGTAACTACGGACAATTACTTTACAAGTAAAGAACTAGCTGAAAGTCTATTGAGTAAAGGTATAACATTGGTTGGAACGCTAAGGAAAAGCAAAACATGTATTCCTCCAGAATTTTTGCCGAACAAGTCTCGAGAAATTAACTCAACAATCTTCGGGTTTCAAAAACATATAACGATTGCCTCTCATGTTCCCAAAGCAAGAAAAGCAGTTATTTTCATGTCGACTATGCATCATAATGATACGGTCTTTGAAGAACAAGGAAAACGAATTTCAGAGATCAATAAATTTTATAATAAAACCAAAGGGGGCGTAGACACATTTGATCAACTAATTCACGAATACATGATCAAGCGCAAATGTAATATATGGCCTCTTGCCTTTTTTATGAATTTAATTGATGCTGCAGGTATTGCTTCATACATTATTTGGATAAAAACTCATCCAGAGTGACACGAAAAAAAGAAAAACAAAAGATATTGGTTTTTGCGGGAATAAGGAGAAAGCCTTGTGGAGTCACAAATACAAAAAAGACAGTCGGCCAAATATTTGCGAGCAGAAACACAAGCAGCCATAAAAGCTGTAATACCACCACCTGCTGATTCGCAACCCTGTTCTTCTGCCACCTTGAAACGAAAGCGCTGTCATCTTTGTCCGACGAAAATATCCAAAATGCAGAAACAAATTTGTAACAAATCCAAAAAAAATATCTGTAACCAGCATTCTACAACTACGAAAATTTGTGAAAAATGTGATGAATAATTTGTCCTTAATTACTTTATAAACACAATTGTTTAATGTTATGTATTTAAAACTCTTTAAAAAATGAAATAAATATGATTGGAAACGTTTTAGAATTCGTGACTTCATCTGTACATATAAAATAAATTACCAAAACTATGTTTTTAAGCACTTTTCTCTATATGAGCTTCAGAGTCTCACTTTAGGATCTGTGTAACTTTTTAAAATTAGGAGATTAGGGTTAAAGGGTGGAACATTTTCTTCCATACGTACAACATGCCTTGTCGTTATAAAGCTCATATAACTCAACGTTCCATCGTCTCCGGTATTCGCCGTCGCAAAGAAGTAATGGTCCAAAAATATTTCAGATAGTATTTCGCTTAAACACTCCTAACGACCATGAGAGATTTATACAGCGTGGTTTTTGTTCGGCGAGAGAGGGCTTTACGACCCATTTGCCTTGTCAGCCTAAAGTATCACTTGCTGGCAAGAAATATTCTTGACTGGATTTTTAGGCTGGCATTACTATTTTAGTTTATGTCGGTTCCAAAGTATACAAAGCCCTCTACTTTGTCAAAATTATATCGACGGAAGCTGCTCGTAGCGATGCTTAAAATTTTTAGAGACCATTTCTTCGAAGACCTGATGAATTTAGGTACTGTCTGGAGAGCGGATGAGATTAGCCGCCAGATCCGATAAAATGTAGACTATGATAGAGAAATACGGCTTCGGGAAAATCCCCGGAAAGTCTATAAAATAAATACTGAGGTCCTAGTGAACTTGGAAGCCTGTGTGGAAATGGACAAACCACCAAGCGCTCACCAGATACCTCCATCTCCATGATGGCAAATCAGTTGAAGAACGGAAGCAGTCGAGGCCTCACGAGAGCCATACACTGGGTGGTAATGTGGGAATGTTCAGGGTAATGGTAAGCACCGTCAATGCACTTTAGTTACAACTTATACAAGTTTTTTTTACCTTACCGCAAATTAGTGCTGTAGACATCTCCGCGGTTAGCTTGGAATAGAGCTATGGGTCTATTTGACCCATGATAACCAGGGTTCATTTCCACTCGAAGCACTAGTGGAGCTGGTAAAGAACATAAACCCACTAGATAAGGTTCTACTGCAGTGTTGCTATATGCGATCAAAAACAAAACAAAACTCTACACAATAGCAAGGAGGTGAGCTGGGAGCCTGGAGGCCGGACGGCTCGCATTTATGTTGCTCCTCAGGGAACTGCTTCTTAAAGCATTCCCACTGATGTATTGCAGAAAAGCATAACAAAATTGGAAGTTCAGTGCAAATTGACAATTCACTACATTATCAAGTTTAAGCAATCTAACAACACGTGTACGGGATGCTGTCAAAACCAGAAATCAACCGCCACAATCTACATATAATAATCTACATGCATTTACATAAAAATATGCAATCGCTATTGGAGACGCGGTTACATCTAGCGGATACGAATATGATATAACAACACATACACATTACAATCATAAGAACTCACTGAATAGCGAAATACAAATTTTGATGGAAATCAACAAAAAAAAATGCGTTAATTTGCATAATTTTTTGGCAACAATTTTAATAAAAGCAAAAAGAAATTTCGACTACATTCGCCTGTGGCAGCTGCAATGCGACGAATTTTGACAGTTCAACAGGGTGCAAATGCTTTTTGCACATTCAATCTATAAAGTGCGTGGGTACAAGTGACTACACCGCCACATACGGATTTATAAACCGAAGGGAGAGTTTGTAAACTAGTCCCCATATAATATTGAACGAAACAACCCTCAATTCTTTGCAAGCATATTTTTGTTACGCATCAACCGGCATCTAAGTACATACATGCATACCTACTTAACTCATCATACAATCCATCATAATCATTGCCCACAGCCAAAGCAAAGTTGGAGTTTGGCAGCTTTTGATCGATTTGCCTGTCCATACCATCAGCCTATCAGTGACCTATCGTCGCACCCTAAAGTGTGTATTTAACCCCACCTCCTCCACCCACACACACACACACACAAACAAACAAAAAAAAAACGAAATCGTAACAAGATTTTTACGCCCTTTTTGGAAAAAAGACGAAGCTACGAGGCAGAAAAAAATTTTAATTCGAATTTTTTATGCAATTGTTGATCCGTAAATAGAAAACGAGCGGCAAGGCGGGAGAACATAATAGTACATATATTTTAACCACCGCAAATTTCACACTTCTCTAAAGTTTGTAACGCCTCCGTTCATTGAAGCTTTTCATGAAGAAGCGGCTACTTCCGTTTGATTTTTTTTTCATCTCAAAAAATGTGTTAATGTTCATTTTGCATGCCTCTTTTTCTTCTTATACAAAATTGCTCGCCTGCTGTGAGTTATTTCATGCCTTTAATGGTTGATTTCGCATATAAGTTACATTTAATAAATATTATCAGAATTGGTTGATAACGATATCGATAACCATGACGTAAGTCTCATAGTGATGAGAGTCCTCTGGCGTTTGGCGTTGACAAGTCCAAAAATGTTATATTAAAAAAAAATTTTTTTTAAGTTTGACATGGGCTTTTGGTTGGTTGGTCGGTGTGGCGTTTCCTAGGAAAACCTAGGACGCAATAAGCCCTTGAAGGTCCTTCTTGATACGCTAATTCTCTTGAAACCTGCTGTTAGGATTCCTAATTTTCAATCTATTTGGATTGTGCAGCTGGCGGCATTCTTCAGATCGCTCGCCAAAAAGAATCCTTGTGTATCTTGTATACTACAAACCAGGAAGGTAGTGAAGAACTGTCTCTCTACTATCCTCGAGATTGCAGCTCCGATATCGAGTGTTGTATGGGATGTCCATCTTTTCCGCGTGCTCCCCAATCGGCCAGTGTCCCGTTATCATGGCTATCAGTCTGAATATATTTTTCTTTGACCTACTTAGCAGGTCCACCGTTCTTGTTATGTCATAAGTGGGCCAGATTTCCTTCGCAATTTTATTTCATTCGAGAGTACTGTTAGTCCAGATTTCTCTCGATTACCCCTAGCGGGAAGTTACTTGCCTTCGCCCATACAAGCTCAATTCGTCGGCCCTCCGACTACCGTATACCTATGGCTGGGAACCCAGACGAGAGAGATTTCCATTGACCCCGCCGCCAAGCTGAGCGCCCATTTACAGTCCCTAACCGTCTTAGAGTGTTTCATCATCACATTAAGCGCATCTGTTTGGCATGACCTAATATATTAGTATTTTCTGTAACATCTGCACAAGCTGTGCTTTGGATGCTACGTAATATAGACCAGCCCACCAAATCAGACTTGCTTATCATCTTGTAACAAATTTCTATTCTAGCTAGAATTAAAATGGGTTGTGCGTAAACTCTGGAATCTAAGCAGGCATATCTAACCTCTTTACTTCATTTCCACATTCCCCAAAATTGTAGTTAACGAAATGTCAACGTCAACATATCAACGATTGTATAACTGTGATATTGTCAAAGTTGACACAATGATGAATGAATGGGCAACAACTTTGGTGAGATACATACATACATACATACATAAATTTGAGATTCCAATAGGGTGATGAAATTAAGAAGTTTATGAAAATTCCGAAATCTAAGACAGTGAAATTTTTGGAGTAGAAATATCGGACTAAATTTCTTTTTTCTTTATACATATCTACTGAAACCCCAAAAAGTATTATTTGAGTAGCTTATGTAAAATGACAATATTGGACAAGTGTCGCTAAAGCCAAGCTACTAAATTTAGAATACCATCGAAAAGTATTAAAATTATAAAAGCTTACAATTTTTGCACAGGAAAAGCATCATCGATGAGTCACAAAATTGACGTACACATTGTATATTCCCTCATTCATTTCATTTATGTGCCAATGTCAAATACACCGAATTGATGTTGATTTTTGCATAAATTTTCGTCATTTCAATTTCAAACAAGCGATACACAACCCTTACATAGAGGATATGTATGCACGTAAATTTGTACAGAATTGATTCAACAGGGTGACATCTCTAGAAACCATACACACGCACAAGACCACATGAGCACATTGTGTGTGTGTGTGGTTTCATCAGCGTACGAGTACAGCTCACACTCTCGTCTTCCTGATTTTTGCCAAGTCTTACCTCATTTTGAGCCGTTTCCGCTTTTGGAATTTTTGGTGCAAATGTAAGTGTAGAACAGAGCATATGTGCATATGTGCATATGTGTGGAAAGTAAACTTTGTACACGCTTCACTGGTCACTGCATCAATTTCCGCCTGTCACTTTGACAGCCACAAGCGTCTCTGAATGCAGCAACATTTGCACAACAATATGAGTGCTAAAAATCAAAATAACAATAACACAACGCCGCCAATAATGTGAACAACCAAAACAACGAAGAGTAGCAAACAAAAAACAAAATGCAAAAGCCAAAGGCAAACAACAAATAAGGCTCAGGGTAAATGGCAAACATTGGGCATGACATTTAATCAGTTTTGGGTATTAAAAAGTGACAGCTGAGAGGCGTAAATATGAAATTTTGTGATGGCAAACAAATAGATATTCTCACTACATGGTGGTGGCAAAGCATGGAGAAAGCTTAACATTCGACGGTACGGAAATTTATATGTATGTTTAATTTCCTAATATTTAAAGCTAAAAAGGGAGCTTCGAGTAGGAAAAATATATATGTTTTTTTCACAAAGTAAATATAAAAGCAAAGAAAAAGTTATTTGTATTCAAAAAGATCGGTGAAAAAAGCATGTGTGGCTTTCATCTAATATTATATAAGAACAATGTTTGGAAATACCTTACTTTTGTAGCAGCTGATCTGGAAAACTACTATAACGATTTTCATGAAATTTTTAGTATAAATAGCTGCCTACCACCAGCAGGTTATAAGCTTTTTTTTAAATCCATTAACAAAAAACAAGTTTTTTTTTTTCTAATAGCGGTCGCCCCTCGGCAGGCAATGAAAAACCTCCGAGTGTATTCCTGCCATGAAAAACATTTTTACCATTCGGAGTCGACGTAAAACAACTGTAGGTCCCTCAATTTATGTTACAACATCAGGACGTACACCACAAATGGTAGAGAAATTCAAGCCATAGGGTGTCAATACGTGCCGAATTATTATTGGGTCATTTCATACCAAATCGTCCAGGCAGTTAGGATCAGGTCTTTTTTTTCATGCAATTTTTTTTATAGTTGCTACATCGAAATCGATGAGACACATATTTTTTCTTTTTTCTTTGATTTTGAGTTCTTTCGTCGTGGGGAATTTTTGAAAATTCGATTTCGCGCGATTGGTGCCTGAAATTTCTTTTTGAAAATAAGATAACTTTGCGAAAAAATGAGCGATCTTCCAAAATCGTTCTCTGCTTTTAGGTAAAACGTCCCTCTAAGAAAAAAAATATGGAGCATGGTTTTTTGGAGAAAAAAATGTATATCGTGATTTTAAAAAAAATTTTTTTAAATATTTCACTTCAAAAATTTCACATTGCGAAATTTTTTCCTTCATATTTTTTTTTCTTAAAAAGTTATATATATATAGCCTCTATTAGTCCAAACTCGTTGTTTGAAAATTATGATTTTTTAAAGTCATAGTGCCAATTATTCTGTAATTTTAGGCTTCATTTATAACGAATGACATCATTTTGCCAAAAGTGGCTCACTCGCTACTCGTTATCCTCTTTCTGCTAACAATGAAAGGTTCATTTTAGAAGAGAAAATTATAACGTCTATTAAATGTTCGGAGGCTTTGTTTCATGATCGTCTTTCCAATATCGTTATTTCGATGATCAGCCATCTTTTCACATAATCATCGCAGTTTCAAAAAGAAATTTTATGAGCCAATGGCGCGAAAACAAGGTTTTGACAAATTGTGACGATTTGGTATGAATACACCTTAATAATACTAGCTTGCCAAGTAATGGACTACGAGTTCTTTCACCGCAGATGTAAAGAATGGCGCGAGTATCGAGTTATTCAAAAAATTTTAATTTATAGTGCGATTTTGATACTAGAAATCTAGCTTGTAATATTGTGATGATCCATGTACATATGTATGTAGATTTGTAGAAACTTAATTTTAGAAAAAAAATTTAAAAATATTTTCAAACCTCTTTACTGTCCAAATCAGTTAAAATATTTTCATTTCGAAAAATTACTAATTTCAGGATATTCGGGATCCCATTTTTTAATTCCGAAATTTCGGAATAATTCTGAAATTAAGGATTTTTTTAATATATTGTTAAAAAGTTATGATACCTCAATTCAAAACATTATATTAAATAAATATAATTTTTAGCAAATATTTATGAATTTTATTTACAAAAAAGGAAAATAAAAACAATGTTCACAAACTCAAGTGATCAACATTATTTTCAGTACAAACAATCAGATTCAACTTAGTTATTATCAAGGACTAACTATTTAATTTCCCACTGCCACAGCTATAGCACAGATGTGTGTGGATATACCTTAATTGTGTTTTGAGGTTAAAATTAGACAAGAAGAGCCACCGAAAAAAAATAAAAACAGAATTATTTCTAATACATCTATGTGCGAAGATTCTATTAAACATAGTCCCAAAGCGTCACGCTAGTGAAGGAAAAACTTGAAAAGAATTTCGAAATATTTTGGCTAATGAAATAAGTATATATCCCTATAAAACAGTTTTTCATTAAAAATGTTTGATACTTGTTAATTCTGAGAATCATATAACTATTTTGGTGTGGCTAAAAATTTAAAAAATTGCATTGCAAATCAAAATGTTCCACATTGGTTTTTTAAATTTATCAATTAGCGACGCCACATCACTGAACAAGGAAAACTTATTAACTTTTAAAAAATGATAAAAAGAAGAATAAATTTTGGTGAAAGAAAGAATGTTGTGTCTAAATCTAACCAAAAAATAGCTAACCCGGCAAAACTGGTTTATTTATAGAGCGAAATGGCATGTGGACAAAGATTTGCCGATGAAAACTAATTGGATTGTCAAAATCAGAGGAGAAAGCATTCCGGTCCACAATATAAAAAAGATGAAAAATTATTTTTCCAATAATTTAATTTCCAAAAAAAAACAACACATAAAATATATTTGCAAATCGGCTTGAAAATTAGTATTAAAAAAATGAGAACTAAAAATTAAAATAAAAATTACTAATGAATTTTTCCAAATATAAAGTTCATCCAATTAAAAATTTCGGGGAAATTTTTTCGCAAAAATTATATATTTACATAAGATTAGCTTTTATTATTTCGAATGTCACTTATTGTATCCGGAAATTATAATGAGAAGTGAGGAAATAAAAAAAAAACTGATGATCTCCAAATATCCAAGTTTAGCCTGCAAATAAAGAACTAGACGAGACTTTCTATAACTTAGTTAGCGAAGGTTCTTGGACGCATAAGCGTCTTCGTTTGGAGACGCTTTTTGTATTTTTCGACCTCTAAACAACCAAACCAATTTTACATATTCCTGATATACCAACTTTTTTCATCTTCGAAGTTCGAATGTGCAAGAAAGAAAAGAGGGAAAAGGTGGTAACCTTCTTCTAAATGTGCTTATTAACTTCCCCCTTGCGAAATAAACGGGTTGAAACTCATATTTTACTATTACTCCCATAACTTGTGTATTTAATTGAATTCGAACTTTAAAACAGGTGGTAACCCCCTTAAAATTAGCTATGAACCGTTTGGTTCCCATATTTTAATATTTCAAACAGCTGGCAAGCCTTTTTCCAAGCAATCAAAACCGTGCATAAATCCACCCCGGGTTAGAAGTTTAAGATTTAAGCAGGTTACAAACCTATACTAACACATTTCTGAAATAAAGCTTTCTAAAACCTTATAGTTTGACACATTTAGAGAGGTGGCAATCTCCTTTCAAAGTATTTTGAAAATTAAACTTTGGTTTGATACACTTATTGCAACAATTGAACTCAATGGCTACTTTAATTGAGTTTAAGCCTTTAAAAATGTGGCAACACCCATTAAAAACTGTTTATATGGGAACTTATACAACGAACTATATACATATGTAGTGAATCTTATCCAAAGCTGTCCAGTCAGGCCATTTAGCAATATGTGATTTAACTTCACGGTGTCAAACTGTAATTGAATTGAATTGAAAACCAAAATTTGAGCCTACAACGTCACCTGTTGAGAATTTTTCGACATTCATGTTTTCATAAATCTTCGCGTAGCAATTAGGAACAAAAAGATACCACACCACAACAATATAAACCCTTGCGATATTTAGGACGGATCCACGCCATAGTGCCGTTCATGGTCCGCTCTCGATCCGCTATCGGTCTGGTAAAATGTTATCATATTCACATTAGACGATGTCACCCCGCTCACAATTCAGTCTGATAGCACCTAGTTTACTTTTAACTAGGAAGCGCAATTATTACGAGTTTTATCGACAAAATTGATATTTAATCATTAATTTAAGATTTTAAAATTTATACTCAATATTAATGAAAGGGTCCTCAGTTTTATTTTTATGCTCAGAAAAAAATAATCATATGCCGAGTTAAGTTTTTTTGGATTGATGATTCATTAACTGAAGAAGTAGAAGTATATGGTCCGGGGTTAAGATACTCGGAATCCATGGGAGAGCGAATGTCCATCTACCAGGCAGAAATATATCCAATAGAAATATCAAGACAGCCAAGCAGCCCTTTTAAACTGGAGATAGAGTGCCTTAACAAACTGAAAAGACTTTGCCTGACCAATAATGTATGGATTATCTGGGTGCCGTGTCATACTGATATTGAAGGCAACGAAATTGCGGGCAAACTAGCAAAAAAAGGAGTATCAACTCCCTCTATAGGCCCAAAGCTCATCTGCGGTATAGAAAAGGGTGCAATATCCCATCAAAGAAGAAGAGGAATTCCGCCAGGATCTGGAGAACTCCAAAGCGCTTTGCCCTTCCAACAAACTAAAACACTTTAAAGATTGCATGGGCTTATCAAAGAAACACATAAGAACTATTACGGGGACTCTAATAGGGCACTGCAGGCTGAACTAGGAAACTGCAAGACACTTTAATCCGGTACACGCTATTCCCCAGGTTCCCTCTCGCTCAAAGAAATTAGCTTGAAACCGACCGTGACTGGATGGGATAGTACCGAAAATTGACTGTTACCGATAGTACGAGTATGAACAAAGAATTTAGAATAAAAAGAAGTTGCATGGCGTTTCGTTTCCTGTAGCAAGAATTTTCGTTCAATTTCAATTTCTCCATACCAGAATCCAATTTGATCTACTTAGATTCTAGCATCAATCAGCAAAAGTCAAAATAGTTCTGGTGTGTTAAATTGGACGAGATTTTCTGTTAGAGGCACGGTGGGATGAGATACAACTTCTTTTTAATCTACATTCTTGGTGGGGGTCGGACCTGAAGCTTTCACCAAACACTTACACTTTAACTTTGAAAAGAGTTCTCCAGAAATGCACAAATACTCACTGCGATGCGTACCGTTATGATAAGATTACTATTAAATGATTTACTCAAAAATACAGTATATATGTACATATATTTGAATACAAATGTATGAGCTTTTACGCAACAATTTCTAAGGGCTTCAAAAGCACTAAACAGGCTTAATAGCTTTCCTTGTGTCACTGACAATTACTATGAACGCACACATATACAGTAAGTCTGTGACACAAAAACAAAAAGTGACAAGGAAAAGAAAGCGAAAAATATGACTGGTAAATAGTGAAAAACCCAATTGCACTTTCATCTTGATTCAATGACTGTCAACAACATTTTGCTTTTGTGGGAGAGTTCACAAATTTCTTCTATTTTTTTTTTTATTTGGCACTAAACAAAATAGGAAAAAAAAAAAGTAATGAAGCTTACCGTGGGCTGTTTGGGAAAAAGGATGGCGTGGATTAAGTATGCAATGTACGTATGCAATGCACGGAGAAAAAAATTTTACTTGAGATTGGATGAAAGTTGTTTGATCACAAAATAGTAAATAATTAAGGAACTAATCGAAATTAGATTGACTTATACTACATTTAAGAAAGCGACTGTACTAAAATTAAAAAAAATTTCCTTGTTTGCAAACCAAAATGAAAAATATGAAGAAAAAATGTCAGAAAAAAATGTGCAAAAATGTGAAAATATTTTCCTAGATTTACTGAATTTAAGAAAACGACTTTACTAATATTGGGAAAACATTTTTCTGTTTTACTTGAATTTTGAAAACTTCTACAAATAGAACTAAAAAAACAATTAGCAAATAAACTAGAAAATATTTTCTTAAATGAAGTAAGATAGTTGTTGACCATGATTCAATAATGAAAGATGTGATACATAAACAGCTTTGCTCCTCACTCTTCACATGACGTCTCCTTTAGCTTACAGTAACAGTGTTACATCTTTGAAAATGTATGTATGAATCTTATCAAATATTTTTGAATGGTAGTAAAATTAAAAAAAAAAACAAACAAAGTTTTAATTCGCTGACATTTTTCCAGGAAACTGTGACAATTTGAGTAAGTATTTTATAAAAATGTAAATATTTTGAATAATGCAAATATGTGGTTTTATTTACAATTCATAAGGTAATTTGTGCATCTAAATCGTGATTGGTATACTGAGTGACCGTTTCCCTGTATCTTAGCCCGTTAAGCTCCGTGTCACTAGTTCATTTTTATCTCCACCCTTGTGCGAGCCCGAGTTAGCAAGACCTTTGCTGTTCCCTATCTTTTTTATAGGATTTCTTTCCAAAGCCCATTGCTCGTTGTAATCGTATCCCTATCCTTTTACACACAAACCACCCAATTTGATTGTACCAACAATTTCACATATTTACCACTTAATGTAGAGATCTCAATTTTATTTACTTTTAATAATGATATTTGCTAAATAAAATCAATGTTTGCATAACGAAAGAGATTCCAATCAGAAGAATGCATCAAATATTTCGTAGACTACGAAAGATATTTGGATTTTATGCAACTTAAATTCTACAACTAGTTACATATTTTGCGTACTTGTTAAAAACTTTTTTACTAAAAGGGATTAAATTCTTCCCCTTTTCTACTTCCTTCGCAAAGACAACCTTCTGTGCGGTAGAGCTAGAAATTAGCTTTCATTATGCCTCAAACCTTTAATAATTGAATCATGTTTCTTGACTACGCAAAGAAGCGCCTACTAAGTTTCATGTGTTCCTATTGGCTGTTCCAATCGCAGAAATAGTAATTACAATTTATACCAGGAGGTGTTATAAAAACAAAAACACTACACAAATTTACACTAACAAAATGTACGCACAATGACAGTACAACAAATACATCATTTTGACTCAACATTCACCAAGCAAATTCAATCAGCTGCTTGATCAACTTCACCTTATATGAATACGCCTTGTGTTATAAGTGCAACTACAAAATTTCCATGTATTTTGTTTTTGCTTTTACGGGGCATAAAAAAATAATCAAATCGGCTGCTATAGTAACTACTCCAAGGCGAATTCATACAAGGTGATAGCATCCCATGAGCTGAATGCTTGTTCTTCTTTTCAAACTCGCTGGGTTGTTTTGTTTACACAAGCAAAAGACATAAGCAATACCCGGCGAATTCAGAATTTCGACATTTCACACGCAAAATTACACAAACAAAATACACAGCGGATTCGCTTTATTTATCTTGCTATCACCTTCTATAGATCCATCTTGAACTACACCTTATATGAATTCGCCTTGAATAATTATAACGGGGACTGGGATGCATTGTTGTCAACATGTAAAAATTAATGTACTGTTGAATCACTTTTAATGCTTTACAAAAATGATAGAACACAAGAATGCGCTGATCGATCTGAAATTCGAGAACCTGTGACGTCGCACCAGATTTACCGGTGGAGAGAAATGAGAGGAAACACGTTGGTATACATGTTAGAAAAATACTCACTAAAATTGTTAAACACATTGGAAAGAATACACATGATTTCGAGTATACATACAAACACGGTTTTTGTAAGAAAAATCTGTTATGACGTAGACATTCTGTCAAAATATTCAAGAGAGGTTTAGCGTTACCACAATCTGCGCCCCCATCTGTATTATTTTCACCATGAATACTTTATATTTTATTTTTCGTTACTCATTCCATAAAAAAGCAGGAAATAGTCATATCAGGATGGTGAAATATATTATCTTTGGTATTTTTATGATTTTTGTTTGGCTTTAAATAATTACTCTAAATCTAAAATCTAAAATCCTGTTTTATAAAGAGTTAAATGGAGTTATAATCTTTCACATTTGTCACTACCGATATCTACTAATTATTACAAATGTTGCTTGCTACCCTTTTTATAAAAACGATCCCATTAAGATTTTCATCCCATTAATAACAGTTGCTTATATACATTAGTTGTACGAATAAATAAAATGAGAATGTGCAAGAGGATTTGGCACTGCCAAAATTCCATATTTTACCAAAACCCCATACCATGAAAGCGTTTCTGCGAAGAACTAAAATATTCAATAAAAAAGACCTGAACTCTAACAAGCAAACTCTTCAGTTACTGTTTGATTCATTGTGAATGAATACAAGTGAGAAGTCTTTTAAATTAAAGAAGGCGACGGCTGATATTAAATACCACAAATAGCCAGTATTAATTGTCAAACATAGAAATTCGCTCAGTGAATGGCACAAAAATGCTGAGGGTTCCTATATCAGGTGATCTCAGCGGTGTCTAATTTTGACGTCTAGAGGCAAAGACTTTTCATTTTTCATTTCAAGTAAGAGGCTCATGATACGAACTATTCGAATAAATGAATGGATTGATACATTTGAGCTCATAAACTGTAAGTAATAGTTTTATTGAATATTTTTAACCTGCAGAAAAATAGTTTCCAAGAACAAAAAAGTGAAAAGTGAATTTTTTTTTGTGGTATTTTACAAACTAATATAATGTACTAGAATTCAAATCATTCTTTGATTTATTCAAACATTTTCTGAGTTCTTTAGACTGCACTAAAAATAGGTTTGTAAAAAGTCCGCATATTGAATCTTCTACATATGTAACTCCAAATATTAATTTGAAAAATGTTTAATTATTTCAAAGCATTTGGAATCGGTGACAGTGAAACGCTGTTATATTTAACCGAAAGTGATATCGAAGAAATATTTATGGACGATTTCAAAACGAAACTAAAATTTCAATCAAAACTGAAGCAGTTACTGAAATAAATGAAGAAGAAGAGGAAGACAATAAAAGCAATATTGAAAACTGTACAATTTTTCGACTTTTATTCAACAAAAAGTTCATTCAATTTAAGCAAATATTTGTTAAATATATTAATAAAATATTTTCTTAATTAAAACAAGAAAAACTTCACTTACTTACTATAAGTAAAAAAATATGTTTTTTATCTTAATCTGTTCCAAGAAGAAAGTTACTTGTTTTAAATGAATATTTTCCTATTCAAGCCTTAACTAAAACGAAATCTTCTTGATTATGCAAAGTTAAAAAAAATTTATATTTTTCCTTAGATTTTCTTAATAATAAGGGAATATTTTCGAAGTTCAAAAACAAACCTCGTTTTTCTGGCTTCAGTTTTAAGTTTAGTAAACAATTCTCTCTGTGTGTTGTTTTATAGTTGAAGGGATATTTGAAGGCATGCAGTATATGCTGTTGCTTGCACTTGCAGTTGTTGCTTTCATTTCTTTCGTTTAGCTGTTGTTGTTTTACTATGTACAGTTGTTGCTGTCTAACCTACTTCATGTGAAGTCATAATTTTAATGGCTACCTTTCAACAACAATATCGCTGTTGTCAGTAAGTAAGCTGTAGCAGTTTATTTTTTTCAATTTTTTTCTATGTTTTTTTTTTGTTTTGCCAACTTTCATTAAATACTAGTCGGAGGCGTGCAACAATTTCAGCTACAACAACATACATGCATACATCACAAATCACTGCGCGCCACCTCATTTCAAACATACTAAGAGTCTATAGTTTTCTTTACACCACTGCAATCAGTCAGCGCGACAGGCAGTCAAGCAAAATTACTTGCTCGACAACATTTTATTCCTCTTTCAGATACTTTCCTTTGCAATTCAATTCAATTCACATTGAGCGCTCGGTGTTCTCGCCAATCTGTGGGTTGCAGTTGGGGGTGGGCTGCAGAGCGGCATTTAGCGCTTTCATTTGCTTTCAACACTTTCCTTGCTACTTTATCAGTAGATGTAAGAAAACGTTAACGTCTATGCTAAGGGCGTCGTCTACTCGGTTTTATCGGCTATGCGAGCTTTCAGCTAGCCAGCAACCAGCAACTGGCAGTTGTTGAATGAATGACGACGCTTCGTTCGACTATTCGGTCGCTTTGGTTGAGCGCAGTTCTACTTCTGCTTTTCACTTTGTGTCATATTTGCTTAGGAAATGTTTTATATTTTCTAAAGACTACTAAATTTACTCGGGGAGAATGGTGATCTTTGTCTTCTGGCACTATTTGCTTAGGCCGTTGAGTAGGTTAGGCCACAAGTGAATTGGAAATGGAGATGCAGACCATGCTGCTGCTGTAGGGAAATTTTGTAAATTTAATGAGAGAGGACACCAGCGTCAAGTTGTAGGCAGAAATTATCAAAAGCACACACTTAGGCACACATAGCACTTTCGAATTCAAATAACTAAATATGACGTTCAAATCTTGCCATCAACTAGTCAACTAAATCTCTTCACACTACTTCAAGTGCGTTGCTGCTGCTTTTGCTGTAGTGAAATTCCCCTTCGAAAATCACTTTAAATTATCAGCAGCAAAGTGAATTTAAATTGATTTTTATCATTCCTTCATCGCTTGCAGCTTTGCACTTTGCTTTCTACCAAAAGTCACTTCACCCTCTACACGCAGAAAAATTCATGTTTGGTTAGATAAATATTTGTCATAAACACGCTCGACGGGTAGCGTGGTATGAGTAATATGGAAACGCATAGGCAGGCGGTTGCTTGTGTGTGTTGGAGTTTGTGTTGTGGCTGTGTGTGTGTGTTTGTGTATATTTACAGCTACATCAGGTGTGCTGTGGCGCGCGAAAATTCGTTAAATTGCAAACAAATCTAATCAGTGCGAATATTTTGGTGTTTGCTCGTTAGGGGTTAGTGATGTTAAATAATAATCAAAGATAAGTGAAATAAAATTGTCTATGCAAGCAAAAAAACGAGGCATATAGTAACGTTAACACTTTGAGAGCCAACTAACTGCAAGATATCTCGAATGTTTTTTACTTGTCCAAAACACCTACAAAGGAACTAATACAATAGCAGTGTAAAAATATAAATAAATAACCTTATACCATGTTCACACGGCAATGAAAACAAGTTATTTTAGGGAGATGTTTTCAATATTAAATATTACCGTCCAGCCAGCATTCCTTTTTATTAACGGCAAATCAACGATTTTTTTTTTTTTTGCAAAAAGTTGGCGAACACAGAGTTGCTTATGAAAATATAACGAAAGCTTACTTTCAACTCGGTTTCACATAAAATCTCGAATTAGCCATAATTAACTGGTTTCTGTTGTCGTGTGGACTAGGTTCGGGTTAAACACACAGATTTTAAAATTTAAATATTTAAATTTTTGTTCCAAAAGAAAAAGTAGTAAATCGAAGTCTCCGCGAAGAAGTTTCTATTGCATGAGCCAACTACGAGATAATTCGCAATATGTATGAAAAAAGTTTTTCGATTATCGGTATGCACTATTGCACTGTGGAACAAATTCAGGTTAGCAACAGTTAGGCCGATTCTGAGGGGGAGGGGTGAAATTAAGGGATAAATTAGAAGACCCGTCTCGCGGCGTTTGTTTATGTTAGTTCGAATTTCTTTTTAATCGACCTTTGAACTTTGCAGTCAAATGACTGCAGACTAATTGACATTTTTTCAATCCGTTAAAGCCAAATTATTGCTAAAGACCTGTGCAACAATTGAAAATTAAAAAAAACTTGAATTAGAAAATTTTTGTAGTGCTTATGAAGCAAAATGTTGGAAACAAATTTTTTTTTCATGCTTTTTGAACATATTTGCCACAAAACTAAGTATTTTTTGCTTTCTGTTTGATCTATAATATGCTTCTCAGTTTCTTCAATAAATTTCATTTGAAAAGAAAACAATCATAATACAAAACTTGCGTTTTCCAGCTTAATATTAATTTACTTCTCATTTCTTATGTACCAATTTTTTCAGTGTTGGTTTTGAAGAACATTGAAAAAGAAATTATAAAAATATGGAAATATGCAGTTTTGTGTAGAAACCCTTTACGCACTGATAGAAGTGAAATGTGTTTATTTCGTAGAATTTTTGAAATTTCACGAGTACCGTTTATGTTTATGGAAAAATTTCATTGTAAAAAGCTTGCACTTATTCAGCACTTCGAGTATTTTTTATCATTGCAATTTTTTAATTGAAAATTACTGTTTACATTGCAGTATGTACCACAAAAACGTATATTTTCTATAAAAAATCATAACTCAGAAAAAAAAATCTTCGCTATCAGAGATTTGGGTTGATTGTAGTTCAAAATGTCTCTTTCCCGGTAAAAAAGTTTGAGAGAAAAAAATACACTTTTTGAGAAATTAAATTTAAAAAAAAAATTGCGCCTTTTGTTTATTGTTAAATAAAAAAAATCAGAACTGGCTTCATTTTTGAAAGGAAATAATTTGCTGGCGAAAGGTACCAAAGCGAAACGAAAACGCCAAAAAGAGTTAGAAAAATTCTTCAATGTGAATGATGCAGAAAATTTGGCTTATTGCAACGATATCGAAAAGTTAATGGAGACGATAGGGTTAACCTATTAAAAAGATGATTGGCGTTTATTCATCGATAGTTCACTAATCAGCTTAAACGTTGTCCTTTTGCACAAGACGAATATAATGCCTTCTGTTCCAATTGCGTATAGCACTGACACTAGTGAAAATTTCGATAATTTGAAACACATTCTGGAAGTAGTCAAATATAACGAACACGAGTGACGCATTTGCTGCGACCTCGAAATAGTTTCATTGATTACAGGCTTAACAGCAATTGGGATTCACGATACGGAGAAGGTATTAAAGGAAGAAACCAGTACAAGCAGCAGAACTGGAATAGTCGCATTGGACGGAAATGGCCTAAAGACAATAGGCTACACGAAAGTCCTGTTCCTGAAATTAAAATTTTGTTGCCGTTCCTCCACATTAAACTTGGCATTGCTAAACATTTTTTGAAATGTATCGCAAAAAGACCAGCAGTATTCAACCGCTTAAAAGATATTTTCCCAAGACTAAGTAACGCCAAATTTCAGGAAGGGGTTGTTAATGGTCCCGACATACGGAAACTAATGAGTCGTCAAGATTTTGACCAAGTTCTGACAGACCGAGAATTAAATGCATGGCTCGCATTGAAAGCAGTCATTAAAGGACTTTGGGTAAAGAACGCAAAGACAACTACAGGCAATCTGTTGCAAACATATTGGCAGCTTTCGATGAAATTGGGGTTAATATGTCGTACAAAATTCATCTCTTGCATCAGCATCTTGATCAACTCGCTCAACAGTTGCCAACTGAATCTGATGAGCAACGTTATCACCAAACTGCGCTTCCATTTGAAATAAGGTAACTATAAAGTGTGCATATTTTGAATTCCTAGATTTTTCTAATATCTTTGTCATGTTAACGATTGAAAACTATTTTCGTTTCAGGTAGAGAGGAAAGAAATCTCCAGATGCCATACTCGCTGAAATTTGTTGGTGGTATAAAAACACCTTTGAAGAAGAGGAAGACGAGGAAAAAGAGGAAGAAGGCGAAGACAAAGATGAAATTCCAGTATATCTGTTGGACGAAATTATCGACCTTTCTGATGATGATGACGATGACGAAGATATTAGGGAGAGCAGTGATGTTGATCCACAGCCGCCTGCTAAAAGGCAACTGGCCAAATCATTAAATTAATTTATTTAATTTTTTACTTTAAACTTTTCATAACTAACATTTCAAAATTAGATTTTTTCCCATATTTTTATAATTTCTTTTTCAATGTTCTTCAAAACCAACTCTGAAAAAATTGGTACATAAGAAATGAGAAGTAAATTAATATTAAGCTGGAAAACGCAAGTTTTGTATTATGATTGTTTTCTTTTCAAATGAAATTTATTGAAGAAACTGAGAAGCATATTATAGATCAAACAGAAAGCAAAAAATACTTATATTTGTGGAAAATATGCTCAAAAAGCATGAAAAAAATTTGTTCCAACATTTTGCTTCATAAGCACTACAAAAATTTTCTAAATCAATTTTTTTTTAAATTTCAATTGTTGCACAGGTCTCTAGAAATAATTTGGCTTTAACAGATTGAAAAAATATCAATTAGTCGACGAGTTATAGCCAAAAAACCATATAAACAATATGCTGAAAATCGGCATTTGACTGCATAGTTCAAAGGTCGATTAAAAAAAAATTCGAACCACGCTCTGGAGGGTCAATTGTCGAAAATATCAATAAAATAATGGAAATCGTGGGTCCGACCGTCAAGTAAGTCAGGTGCTAAACATTGCACAAAAACTGTGTGGAACCATTTAAATAAGGCTGGGCAGGGCCGGATTTAGGCATAGGCTATGCTGGCTGCAGCCTAGGGGCCCGCACCACAATGGGGCCCGCACCACAAATTATCATACATAACTACATACCTACATACATTTTTTCGCAAAACGTTATTTTTTTTTTTTTATTTAACATTATACGTAGAGATAATTTTTTGTATATCTATAAAATAAATGATAATTTTTAACTAAGCTCGAGGCCAATAGTGCGTTTTTTCTGTACGAAAATTGACTATTATTGTGTAAAAGAGGAAAAACAACAACAATGGTAGAAGTTATAGCTATTTCGGAGACCACCACATCTCCTCATCAGACTTCTTATTTTCAGCGTCAGACAGGACTTGAATTCACGGCCCAGCCGGCACTGAAAATTAGTAAGCTTAGCTTCAACATGTCAACAGAAATAAATTTGGATACTTAAAATACATAAATTTTTACATATCATAATTTTCATACAATTAATTATTGCAGCTTAGTTTTGGTTTTATTTTGCATGCTTAAACTTTAAAGCGTATTGACTTTGTTGTGAGTTCCGTGGAACTAAAAAAAAAATACCAAAAACAATCACGTGTAAATTAGAACATACAAAAGTTGTAAGTATTTAGCTTGAATTTCTTACTGCTACGTCTGAGCTCTTGGATTCGCAGTATATGGGCGCCGAGTTTTACTAGAAAAAATTGTGTTCATTTTGCATGAACGCATGTTGTTGAATATAATTCGGAAAATAACGGTTAATTGATTCATGAAGAGCAACAATTTTTCGTATTTAAACATTGACTGCTCAGTTTCGGTTCGATGCTTGCGAAGTGCTGACAGTGTATAAAAGTGAAGATTTTTTTCCTGTGCTTGTGATTCAGTGCATATTATAAATTAATAATGGACCGCCATAAACTAAAAAATAATCGTCATAAAACGAAAGAACGATTTAAAAGTGGTAGTTCTAAACGCCGGATTGCAAAAGAGAAGCAAAAACTGACTGAAGAAGTTATAGCCAAGTCAAGACGTATGACCGATTTTATGAAGTTGAAAACCATAACACCTGGTGAAAAAACTGGCGAAGATACGTTTTCAACTGCAACTACGAGTGTGTCTATGAACTTTGCAGAACGCGAAATTGTTAGTTCAAAATACATATTGTTTATAAGGCTTTAATTAATATATATAATTTACATTTAACATATAAGGCTACAGCAACTTTGGAAACAAATACGGAGTCAACTGCAATATCAAACTCTTCTTCTACAATTACAACAATCCCGGATGAAAATAATTCAAATGAAATTAATTTGCTGAAAACTGATGTTGGGCTGTGGCCTGAAGTTTTAACAAATAACAATATAGAGTACTGCATAAAGACGGGAGCTACAGCATTTCAAAATTGTGACGGGTATCTATTTGATAGTAAATCTTTTAAACAAACTGATGGAACTGCTGACCAAATATTTACAAGAAAATGTCAAATTAGTTTTTTTGAACGGAAAGCAAAGAACGGGGAAGCTATAAAACGTTCGTGGCTCTGTTTTTCTCCTAGCACTGGATGTGTTTTCTGCTTCGTATGCAAAATTTTTTCACAAACACTTACAAAATTTAATGCTGCCGGTTTTTGTGATTGGAAAAATGCTGCTGCACGTCTAATTGCACACGAAACGTCTAAAAATCACTTAAAAGCTGTATTTGATTTTACGATGCGGTCAAAAGAAATAGGGCGTATTGATCTTCAAATTTTACAGCAAGCAAATGACGCAGCAAACTACTGGCGCGAAGTACTTAAGAGAATTGTTAGTGTAATAGTTTTTATAAGTGAAAGAGGGTTAGCATTTAGAGGAGATAATGAAATACTTGGATCTAAACGTAACGGTAATTATCTGGGACTCTTGGAACTTATTGCACAATATGATGACTTCTTGCGCGATCACATAAAAAAATACGGAAGCTGTGGAAGTGGTCACACGAATTACCTCTCATCATCCATTTGCGAAGAGTTAGTGAGTTTAATTGGCAAATATGTTTTCGACGAAATTATTTGTCGAATTAAAAAGTCAAAATATTACTCAATATCTTTAGACTCAACACCAGATGAGGGTCATGTTGATCAACTTACTCTAATTTTTAGATATTTGGAAGAACAAAAGCCCGTCGAAAGATTCATTACATTTATGCCAAATCAAGGCCATAAAGCAAAAGATATGTTTGCAAGTCTAAAAAGTTTTTTGGAAGACAATGACATATCTATTATGAATTGCCGTGGCCAGGCTTATGATAACGCTTCTTCAATGAGTGGGAGGTATAATGGTCTACAAGCGTTGGTATTAGCCGAAAATGATTTAGCTGTTTGGATACCATGCGCTGCTCACTCTCTTAATCTTGTTGTGCAGAATGCTGCTGAATGCTGTTTGGGTGCAGTGGTTTTTTTTAACTTCTTAGAAGAAATTTTTGTTTATTTTACCGCGTCTACAAGCAGATATAAAGTTTTAACCGATTGCTTGGCAAAAGCATGTTCTAACACATCTACTCTTGTGGTTAAAAGAACAACAACAACACGATGGTCTTGTCGAGCAGACGCAACAAGTGCTTTAGTACGTGGATATAGCCAAATTAAAAATGCACTTTTTGAAATTTCGCAAGATGAAGAAGACACTGGTAAATCGCGCGCTATTGCTCTAGGTTTGCATAACAAAATGGCAACAATAGAAATTGGAATTTACACCGTATTTTGGGATGATATCTTAGGACAAGTTAATAAAACAAGCAAGATTCTACAGAGTCCAACATTAGATCTATGTACAGCCGTTGCAACACTGAAATCGCTGAAAGGATACACAGAGGCCAAAAGAAATAATTTTGAAGCGTATGAAAAAAAAGCTGCCGAATTAAGTTGTTGCACTACATATCAATCTACAACGCAACGTAAGCGTAAAATTAACGTGCGTTTGTCTACTCTTGATTGTGTTCACGAAGCAGAATCTGTTTTCACATCAGCACAACAATTTAGAGTGCAAAACTTTATTCCTGTTCTAGATCAGTTTCAAGCTTCAATGCAGCAGAGGCTTGAGGCATACGAATTGGTTGACTTCCGTTTCGGTTTTATCAATAAATTAGACGAATTAACGGATGAGGAAATAATTTTCTCGGCTCAAAATTTAATTAAAATTTATTATAATGATTTAGAAGATCATTTTGCAAATGAGATGATACAATTTAAATATTTTTTCAAAGAATTCAAAAACACACAAAAGGAAAATATTTCTCAGGCAATGTGGATTCTTGAATTAATTTACGAAAAAAATGTAAAGGATTGTTTTCCTAATGTGGAGATCGCTTTGAGAATGTATCTGTCTCTCATGATATCTAACAGTACTGGAGAAAGATCGTTTTCTAAACTAAAATTAATCAAAAACAGACTTCGTACGTCCATGGTAGAAGGAAGATTAAACGCTTTGGCTTTAATAAGTTTAGAAAACGATGTTCTTAAAACAATGGACTTTGAAGATATTTTAAATACGTTCATCAACAATAAAAATAGACGGACCTTTATGTCAATTTAATTAAAATTGGTAATGAGTTTTTATTTACTCATATGTATGTACATATGTACACCCATTGTCACCTAAATAGCAAATTTTTTTCGTTTTACATTATTCACAATGTGTTTCGTATAAAATCTTTTCGTTAATTTTTTCTAATAAGATACTAAGATCTCTGCCAAATTATAAAAAAAATTAAAGTTTCAAACCTCCTACAAAAGTAACGAAAATTCATCGCAATAATAAAAAAATTCATCAAAATTGTCTACTTTTTATTCAGAATTTTTTAAACTAATTTCGGTATGCAGTTTTGTAGGTCATTCAATTATAGTCCCATAGAGTGTAAGTTTGAAGCAGCTACGACCTACCGCTGATGTTTCACAATTTTTATTGTTGAAGGTGTTGCTCGTTTTCTCCATGTAAAAATTTTTCGAACGCACTTTGTATGGAAGAAAATGCCCAACACCTTCAGAAAAAAAAATTGTGAAAAATCAGCGGTAATGCATAGCGAAATTAATTTAAAAAATTCTGAATAAAAAGTAGACAATTTTGATGAATTTTTTTATTATTGCGATGAATTTTCGTTACTTTTGTAGGAGGTTTGAAACTTTAATTTTTTTTATAATTTGGCAGAGATCTTAGTATCTTATTAGAAAAAATTAACGAAAAGATTTTATACGAAACACATTGTGAATAATGTAAAACCAAAAAATGTGCTATTTAGGTGACAATGGGTGTATATACATACATATCTATGAAAGATTTTTTCTCTCAGAATAGGGGCCCGCACCACAACGTCCGCCTACGTCCTAAGATGGCCAAAATCCGGCCCTGAGGCTGGGTACTAAAACAAGCTCAATGTATGGGTGGCAAACGAGTTACCAAGTCTTGGATCGACTTTCCATCTGCGAATCGCAGGCGAATCGAAATAAAATCTATCCATAGATGTCCATATATCTGAAGCGGATGGTTGCTGTTGATGAAAACGGTGATCAAAATTGGAACAACTTATCGATTATTTAAGCTAAATTAAACGTTCACCATAATTCAAAAAGTAGTGGACTTCTTTTTCCTATACCTACATACATATGTGTATATTTATTTATAGGTATTATTACAAATCAAATTAGCTCCTTAACCCTGCAAACGTAATATACGTAAATTGTACGTATACGCCGTAGAAAAAGTCCCGTTACTTTTTACGCTTACGCTCAATCGCCATGTGCGCTCGGCGTCAGTGTTTTCTTTAATTTATCTGCGGTTTGATTTGATCGTTATATGAAAAGATGGGCATAGATAACTAGATATGAAACTCTTTGCTTTGCTTTGAGAGCGCTGTTAAAATGCGTATTTTTATATTATTTTCCAATGGTGCTACTATGGAAAACTCAAATTTGGGGATTTTAAAAGGATTTTAGGAGATTTTGCAGATTCCACACTACCGCTGAAATGTGATAAAGAAAAATTTAGTAAAAAATACAACTGAGTATGAGGAGTGAAAAGGTTTTGTTTTTAAATTCGAAAAATAACATAAAAATATCAAAGAAATTGATAAGTCTTCAAGACTTTATATATAAAATACAGCGTAGATGAATATTATTTATAAATTTAGAAGTATTTCAAAATCAATAAATACCAAGTACTTTAAAAAAAATTTAACGGCATTGTTAATGAAATTTTTTTTTAATATAAACAATAATTGTGTATGAAATTAAGCACTGCATTCTTTACTTATGTTCAAAAATCAAATGTAGGTACTTTTTAATATTTCAATATTCAAATATTGGGCTGTTTTAGCAAAACAACATTCACTCCTCTCTTCTATCCAACTAGAAAACGCACTGCTTTTGCCAATTATTTCGCATATTGGGCTCTGGTAGCCCGCCTTTTTTCCGGTCAGCTGATAGTAGGGGGACTGAAGTGGCAGTGTTGCCATCATAAAACACGAGTTCAACCTAGTTTGTGAGCAATTGAGAGAGTTTCGTATCCAGTTATCTATGAGACGGATCTATCAAAAAAAAAAAACGCATGACAACTACTTACCGTTCTATACGCAAGGTAGCTCACCTGTGTTTTGAGCATCAAATTAAAATATGCATGGAATGAAAGTATCTGCATGTAATGAGAGTATCTCCATCTCTCGTTTAAGAAGCAAAAAAAACTTTATATTTTCATTCGATAAAAAAAATAATAATACGTTTTTATTTAAATAACATACCTGTTGGTGTAGTATGTAACATGGGCGTATAAATATTACGAATAGCGTAGGGTAAAACTGTTCTACGATTCTAGGGTTAAGGTTGGTGAGAACTTTACAGCCGTGAAATTTCGCCACCAACATGCTTTGGATTGGCGGAAAATGTTGATAGTAAACAAAATTATCGAAGCGCCTAAAATATGCCACATATGTAAATGCAACTATTAAACTAGTAATCAGAGTTGCCATTTTAGCCTTTCCAGCTAGATCTACGTTTTTGTTTAACCCATTTAGCATTTTTTTAAGTTGTGGCAACACTCTGCTAATAGTATACAAACCTAGACGAATTCATATCAGGTGGTGTTATAGGTACAAAAACAAAAATTTACACTAACAAAATACACGCACAATGACAGAATGATTTACAACAAACCCACCATTTTCACATAACGTTCACCAAGCGAATTTAATCATCTGCGTTATCAACTTCACCAAGGCGAATTCATACAAGGTGATAACATCCCATGAGCTGAATGCTTGATCTTCTCTCCGAATTCGCTCGGTTGTTTTGTATACACAAACAAAATACATAAGCAAACTGGGCGAATTCAGTTTTTGACATTTCGCACGCAAAATTACACTAACAAAATACATGAGCAAACTGAGCTTTGTTTATCTTGCTATCACCTTCTATGGGATACACCTTGAACTTAACCATATATAAATTCGCCTTGGTACAAACAAATCCGTAATTGAAATGGCAAACTGTTACTTCTCATACAATTTTAAATGGCAAATACATTTTAAAAGCTGTGAAAAATTTTGCTGGCCTTTTCACGGCGTGAACTGAGTACTACTTTGTAGTGGAAATGTTGTGGAATTTCATTTAGACAGCCATTTCACGGAATGATCGGAATCTTAAAAAAATCCGTTGCAATCAACATGGTAATTATTGGAATATGTAGTTTTCTGACGAAATATTAAACATTTTTATCGAATTGAAAGCGAATTCGCACAAGGTGGTGTTGAATGTAAACAACCAAAATGTACACTAACAAATTGTACGCACAATGATAGTGAAAATCTGTGAGAATTACAACAAACACATAGTTTTAACATTCAATTCAGCAAGCGAATTCCCTCAGCTGATTTCTCAGGACCACCTTATATGAATTCGCCTTGATAGAATTCAATTGGTAATGGCAGTTAAGTCAAGTAGCTCGCGAAAACAGGTGTGAAGTTGTTCGCACATTTTTGTATGCGGGGTGTCCTAAAACTGCGTACTTTAATTTTGAGGATGGAAAGCAGAGTACGTAACGATTTTGATTGAAAAATATTGGCTGTAGAGAAAAACAAAAACATATTTTTATAAAGACTTTAAGTGTTGGGAATTTACACAATATAAAATTGATGTCATAACCATTTTATATAGATTTAGGGCCGATGATTCCCGAACAAACAATTTTAACATTTTCGCTCATCGGACGCTAGCTTCTTTTGTGAGTGCGCCTTAGTTTGTTCGATTTCCACAACAGCAGCTTGACAGTTGTTTTCACAAACAAATTAAATGTAGATCCTCTCGGTGACGAGATTTTCCAGTCACATTTTTGTATAGCGAAATCTTGCCAAATCAAGACGATTGGCGAGATAATTAAGAGACATGGACATGGACATGGTACATATAAGAGTTAACTTCGATTTTATCCTGAACTGTCACAAAAATTTCCTAAAAAACCAAATTTTGGTAGGTTGGTATGTATGTTACTACAAGTTACCTTGCAACAGAAAGCTCTAGGTAATTAAGAGCTTATTTATTACATACACTTTTTTTTAGCTCTAGATATGCAATAAAAAAATACGATTGCACATGAATGCGTGAAGTGAAACATTTTTGTAGTGGTAGAAATTAAAAAAGTAGTCGTAGTAATTAGTAAAAGTAGTGGTAGAAATTAGTAAAAACAGTGAAACAAAACAGGATAAATAGTGGTAGAAATTATTACAAATTGGTGGAAAAAATTAGTAAAAATAGTGATGGAAATTAGTACAAATTGTGGAAGGAATTAGTAAAAATAGTGGAAGAAATTAGTAAAAGTAGAATTGGTAAAAATAGTGGTTAAAATTAGTAAAAGTAGTGGTAGAAATTTGTAAAAGTAGTGGTAGAAATTTGTAAAAATAGTGGTAAAATTGGTGGAAAAAATTAGTAAAAATAATGTTAGAAATTAATACAAATAGTGGAATAAAACAGTAAAAATACTGCTAGAAATTAGTAAAAGTAGTGGTAGAAATTTGTAAACATAGTGGTAAAAATTAGTAAAAATGTGAAAGAAATAAGTAAAAATAGTGGTAGAAATAAGTAAAAATAGTGGTAGAAATTTGTAAAAATAGTGGTAAAAATCAGTAAAATGGAGGAAGAAATTAGTAAAAAATAGTGGTAGAAATTAGTAAAAGTAGAATTGGTAAAAATAGTGGTTAAAATTAGTAAAAGTAGTGACAGAAATTAGTAAACGACTTTCGTTACGCGATGTAAAATATCACTGCCGCTAAAGAAGTTTTAATTCAAAAATTTACTGGGAAAGAAACAACATGGGAAGAAATTGAACCTTAAGAAATTATTACTACTTTTCAAGATAACAAAGTTATGTGCATATGTATGTTTTATGCATTTTGAAGAAACCTTAACTCAATCGAGAGAAAATATAGGAATTTGAAGAAAATATCAAAATAACGAATTTTGTTTAATATTTTTTGGAATCCTGCCTTATGGGTTTAATAGAAGACAAAAACGTACGCCCTCTAAATATTGTTTGGCATATTCTAATTTTCAATGATGCGATAGTAATTATTTTTACTATCTCTCGAATTTGGGTGCACTTATAATACTGATTGTACAATTCATCTTTTTGGCCAACTTAAAGTAGTCTTTTCGGAAAACGCAGCAACCGTAATGATGTTTGCATGCATTATGAATATATTTTATTGATTTCCTTTAAAAAGAAACTATGATACTTATAAATAAATAAAATGGGTATTTTTAATCCATTTTTGCATTTTTCGTTTGTAAATTTTTCTTCTATCTCGCGGCAACATTTCAACCCCTAATTGATCTGGTAGCGTGCGTCTATTTACCATTTAGTTATTGCTACTAAGCTTTGTTTTGTCAGGGAGCTCAATAGCCAAGAATCATTGAGTTTCAGTCTTTGCAGTAAATGGTCTGATCTTGCTGCCGGCCAGCAGTGAGATATTATGCCTAAAAGTATGCAATCCATTCCAACAACCCGATCTAATTGCCCTTAGCGCACAATTGGACAGACAGCTAAGAAAAACACCAACCAAATAATTAACAACAACAAAAAATATACCAAAATCTTACCAACAACGAGGAGTGTAAGCATTAAAAGTCGCTACAAAAGCCAAATAAAAAATAAAATTCTTTTGCAGCCTACAGCGAGCGCATGATTTTTTCGCTACCTGTGCACAGATCAGTCCCAACACCCGAGAGGCACCTCCAGATGGAGACGAGACAAAGGCAGTGTTGGCGGTATGATCCGCAGACAGAACGAGCCACAATTAGCGCATTGGGCCACCGAAATGAAGGCAAAGACAAACAGTCGCATTGGATTCGCGAGAGTGAGCGCAACGTTAAAACGGAATAGACGGCGAAACGCGAAAAAGGCCAAAAATATGAACTGAAATACATAAAGGGACAAATGGAGAACACTTATACTGCATAAAGTGTGTGTGTGTGTGTTGGCAAATGCAACTGTGAATTTGTGAAAAATGAAAAATTTCATTGCAAAATTGTGTGATTAAAACGTGAATATTGTTGGAAAAGTATAGATTACAGTGACGAATATTGATTACTTGATTTCCAATTTGAAATTATAAATACTTTTGCGGCATTTTTTTAAGCTACTTTTGATGTGGTAAACCGCATGATTGACTAGTGTTGCTTTTTTTTTGTTTTTCTCTTTTTGCTTTTGGTTGAGCTTCACTTGGAGAGCAATAAAATGCCGAAACTATTGAAAACTGGTTTTTGAAAATTGCGAGCACGCATGCGCACATGCTTTGAACAAAATTGGAATGCTGTGGTGACGGTAGGGAGGTTTTGTTTACACTTTTCAGCGTGAAGGTATCTGGAATTAAAGAATTGGAGAATAGAAAATTGCAGGAGAATAGATGGAATAGGAAAATAACAACAAATACAAAGTGCATACATGTACATATGTATGTACATATGTGTAAGTAGATATGTACATATATAGTATGTATTGTTTTTGATATTTTCCCTTTCCGTATATTCTCCGGAAATTTACTGTTCTCCAATAGATATAACCAAATAACTAGATACTTACTTACCCATTTAACTAAAAAACGAAGCTTAAAAAAATTTAAATAATTATGGAATGTCAAATATATTCTAAATTAAAAAAACAAGCTGAATTTTGACTTCAAAATAACATAGCATTAAATAAAATCAAATAAAACAAATTAAAATACGAAAAACAATTAAAATGGGTAAAAATCATAATTAAAGGTTTGTCGTACAAAAATTAAATCATTTAAAGAGCAACAACCCATATGGATTAAAGTAAAATAAAAAAAAACCAATTTATCAAAAAAAAGTATAATACAAAATTAAGTATTATAAAATAATACATACATATGTAAAATATGCAATTAAATTGAATGGAGTTAAATCTAAAAAAATAATCAAAATGTATTGAAATAAAGTTAAATAAATAAAGCTAAATAAAATAATAGAAATAATAAGTAAAAAGATTAAAAAAAAGAAATTGAAATTAAAATAAAGTTAGATAAAACGGTATAAAGTAAAATATAATAAGAAATTTAGTATAAATCTTATTTTTATGATCTCAAGGTCATTTGATATTATTTTTCCAATAACTTTCAAATAGAAAATGGTCACGAGCTCGTAAAAATTGATAATAATAAATAATAAAAGTACAGTAAAAATTAAAAATAAAATACGATGAAACAAAATAAAATGTAAGAAAGTAAAATAAAATATTAAATTAAATACAAATATAAAATAAAATAAATTCAAATAAAAACCGCATATTAAAAACTTTAAAGGTACTTTTAAATTCAACAAAAATATATTTAAAATGAAATGAATTAATGAAATTAAATAGAGTTAACCTAAAGAATTATTCAAATTTATTAAAATGAACACAATAAAATAAAGTGAATCAAATAAAACTGTAAACAAATATAAATCTAAAATCATTCGTAAAAAAAAAACTATTGTAATAAATTAAAATGATTCAAATGAAAATAAAAAATTCAAATTATTACAACTTATAAAAAAATGTATAGGCATGTACATTTACAAAGAATAAAAACAAATTTAAAATTAAATGAGTTAATGACATAAAATGGAGTTAAATCTAAAAAAGAATTAAAATGTATTAAACTTAACACAATAAAATAAAGTGAAACAAGTAACACTGAATAAAATGATACTAATTATAAGTAAAAAAGAGTATAAGAAATAAAACTTAATTTAAAATATGAAACTTAATTAAATGATAAATAAAGTAAAATAAAATAAGGCATTACATATACATCTAAAACAAAAAAAATTTTAATTAAAGTAAAAAACAACATGTGGAAAAATATCTACTATGCACGTGATATTGTATAAAAATTATTTAAAATTAAGAACAACATAATATAAATAAAATAAAGTAATAAAAAATGAAATTTAATTACATGGAGGTAAATCTAAAAAAAGAAAAATGAAATATGTTTAATTTAAAAAAATAAAATAAAGTGAAATAAAATTGAAAAAAAAATATTGAATAAATAAAGTCGTATTAAGTCTTCGGCATACTTATTTATATCAACAATAATTTTTATTGTTGGTTTTCCCATAACTTCCAAATAAAAAAATAACCTTGAGTTCGCATAAGATTTTGTCGATCAAATAATAAAAGCTAATAATAAGTAATAAAAATAAAGTAAGAATAACAATTTAAATAAAATAGCATGAAAAAAAAATAAAATTAAACGAAGTGAAATAAAATAATAAATTAAATACAAATATGCATTGAAATAATTCAAGTGAAAACAAAAAATTAAACAAAATAACAAATTAAATACTTAAAAGACAATTTAAAACATTTGAAATTATTAAAAGAATTAAAAAAGAATCAAAAACAGGTAAAACTATAAAGATTAAATTCAATATAAAAAGAAATTAATTAAATTAAGTTTAATAATTATATATAACAAAATAGCGTAATATAAAATAAAATTAAATAAATCAAAATGTAATAAAATGTAATGAAGCAAAATTGAACTACATAAAGTGAAGTCAAATCAAATACAACTATATAGAGTAAAGTAAATATAACAGAATAAGAAATTATAAAACAAAATAAATGGAATTAAGTTACTATATAAAAAATAAATAAATTATGATAGAAAAATGATTTGTTTAAAATAATGTAAAATGAACAAAAAATAAAATAAATCTGGTTTTAGTAATATTTAGTCAGATTATATTGCGCAGAGACAAAATTATCTTAAATATTTTTGAAATCAATGCCCTTCACTGAAATGAAGAGTTTTGTACACAATATAATAATCATTATAAGAAATATATTGAATGTTTTAAGAATAAGCCAGCTAATCAAAAATTAGTGAAATGAACTTTTATTATTCCACAATAAATACAAATATACTAAAATTAAAAAATTCTTTTAAAAGTGAAAATATTTAATTCCTTTAAAACAAAAAAAAACCTCAAAAAATAAAAAATAAAAAAGGGATGGCAATAAAAAAACATTAAAATGGAAAAAATTAATTGAATTTTTTAGTTTCGAACATAAAAGCCGATTTAGAAAAAATAAATAAGTTTAACTAAAAATAAATTAACTGCTAAACAACAACAAAAATATTATCAAACATTCACAATCAAAAGCAGCACGTGTTTCCAACTACAGAATTTTACACACATACACACACACACAAATGATTAGGACACCAGTGGCAAAAGTGATCGCCCAACAAATGATTGGCTATTGCCGTCGCTGTTGACAAGTTGTCAGACAGAGCCAAAGGAAAACCAAAACAAACAAAAACTAAAGTAAAAAAAAAAAAATACGTAATAAACAAACGAAAGACTTAAGCGGCAAACGCGTGCAGAAAAAGCTGTCAAAGTGGCAACATAGTGCGCCTCAACAAAGTGCGCGAACAACAACATTAATTAACAGTCGTACATTTACAACACAACAATTCGCAAGCAACAGCAACACTAAACACAACAATAGCACAACTGAGACAACGCGCTCAGTTTGCCAACGCGTACGGTGTTACAACAATGGGCACACGTGTACCACCACCACCTTGCCCCACACCATTACATTGCGATCAGGCCGCCATGGCTGGCCTGCCACAGCTCATCACCGACTTGCAACGTCTGTCCGAGGATCAGGAGAGCGCCGATTTGGTATTCATTTGTGGACGTGAAGAGGAACGGATTTATGCACATCGCATACTATTGATGGCGCGGTAAGTGGGGTGCGAGCGGTGGAAAGGAGAGGGCAAGAGCATATAAACATTTATTTATTGCATGTGTGTGTGTGTGTGTGTGTGTGTGCGTCTTTGGCCACCGTTGCACAAACTGCTGTAATGCGATATGTTGCATGTTTATATTTTTTTTTAATGTTTTTTTTTTGTTCGCTTTATTTTTGTCACATATTTAGCCGCACACATTGCCATGCGGTATGGCTTGCGGCAAATAGCTGAACTGCTCAGTTACACGGTCAATTCGTGATTTAATTTTTTAATTATTCTTCAAACCATAATGTTGTTGTAAAACGTTTATTAATGTACAGGTTTCGCTTTAATTGTACTCTTTTGTAGTTCTTGTTGTTGTTGTTCTTGCTGGTTTCAATCGCATGTTTTATTCATTTGTTTTTACGCTCATTTTAATTGCTAACTGACAATTTGGTGTGGTTTATCGAATGAATGAGTTACAACAATAGCTTGCAAGCGTTGGCGGCATACAAATGTGGGCATAGTACATAAATTAATATTTGCAAGAGTTTTTTTTTTTTTTAGTTAAAAACTGATATGACTTAATTACAGTTTTTTTTTGTAAAACTAGGAAAACGCGGTAGACGTTGCATGGCTTATAATTGCCTTTGCACATGTTAACAAAATGATGTATTTTCTTTCTCTGAATCCATTTATGAAATCACATGACACACAAAAGAAAAAAGCAAACCAAAATGCTTAAATCTATAATTTAATACAACTGGGGAAAAAGCCACACACATTGAAAATTTCTTTAAAAGAATGACCGAAGGATACATTTGGACCATTTGCTGAATTTTTGGCTGTATGTTTGAACTCACTAATCGCCAAAACAACTCAATGGGCTTTCATAGGGTTTTAGCTGGTGACTAGATAGTAGCCTTGGACATAACATATACATACATATGTATATATTTTTATTTTATCAAAATATTAAATGGGAGAATCGTAGCTGGGAGGCTTTTGCTGAGAAAGTTATCAGAGATCACAAGCAACAGTCAACCGGAAAACGCATTCCTGTCTCTCTCCCAAATAACTTTTGCATAATTTAACTTTTCAAATAGTTGGTAACCTCTTTAAAATATATAATTACATATGTACATATGTTGCTAATATGACCTAAATTTACTGAAACGCCAACTAAAGGGTGTATTGTTTGTTGGCACATTTCTGCTCATTTAGCTAATATAGAGTTTGTTCGTAAATGCAGTACGGTAGTTGCACTGCATGCGGCAGTACTGCTATTCGCTTAAAGCCTTCCAAAGCAAGAATTTGGCAACACTACTGCAAATTTCGGCCAAAATGGAAAAGTGGCTTCATATCAGAGACGAAAAATAACTGGCCCACATTGAAATCAAGTTTTTTTTTATCTATCATTTACTACCTATTGTTGCACTTTTGTGATATATCACTGAGGGAATAATTTAGGCTGCAGATTTTAAGGTTAATGAATGTAACAAATAGAAAAGCTACGAAAGTAAATATCAACCGAAGTTATTTACGAAAATATTTTTGTTGAAAAGGTTAGTTACTAACTTTTCATATGCATTGGCGCACCTAAAGGGGGTGTTTTGGGGTTCATACCCCTACCAAAATTTTAAAACTGTAGTACTGTCGTGTGTGCGCCACTGGTTTTATGGAAGAGAAACACTCCAGTTGACATTATTCACATACCTACCTGTAAAGGCAACTAAGTTTGCCGTCGGCAAGACTGGTGGTTTTTTTAGACGTGTGGTTTTCAACGAGGCAATACTTTTTTCGGAGTTCGTCTCTTTGACAGCTGTTACTTGATTTATAAACAATTTGGTTTGCCATTTTTATAATGAACAGACCTACTCGGGAAAAACTTTTGCAAATCCTACAAATTTATTACCAAAATAATGGTTCGGTTCGCGCGACACATCGGGCGCTGCATCGAATATTCGGTCGACGTAATCGCCCAGCAGGGTCGGTAATTCGAGCAACCATGGATCGCACCACGTTTACTCTGGTGGATAATGCGCAGCGTCAGAGATGCCGCACCATGCACACCGAAGGCGATATGGCTGCTGTCGAGCAGAGCATCTTGATTCGCGGCCTTACCAAATCCAACACTTTTGGTTTAATATGTACGATAATAAACAAAATTGTCCGATTTGGAGTGTTTATAATACACAAGCCATTGTTGAGACGCCGTCACATCCTCAAAAATTCACTGTTTGGTGTGCTCTATAGGTCCATGGTCCATATTTCTTCAAAAATCAAGCGGGCCATAATGTTACAGTCAATGGGGAACGCTGTAGAGTTATGCCTTATGACTTTTGCGTGCCTGGCCTGTAGGATGTTGATGTGGACGACCTTTGATTCCAACAAGACGGCGCTACATGCCATACAGCCAACAAAACAATAAATTTATTGAAGGAAACGCATTATCTCGCGTCGTGGGCCTATGGCGTGGCTTCCAAGATCGTGCGATTTAACACCGCTGGACTATTTTTTGTTTGGTTATTTGAAGTCGCTTGTCTGCATAGAGAAGCCCGAGACGATGGACGTCTTGGAGGAGAATATTCGACGCGCTATCGCTGACGTACGGCCCCAATTGCTGCAAAAAGTGGTCGAAAATTGGGCATCTGGGCTGGAATTTATTCGACCCAGTCGCGGCGGTCACTTACCCGAAATCATTTTTAAAACATAACGGCCAACCCTTATCTTTATAATAAAGCTGAATTCTTGGCCATAACATTAAATTATATGCATTTTATTTCTTCTTTAAAACCACATCTCTAAAAAAAAACACCCTTTACACCCTTTGTTGATTAAAAAAATATTTCGTTCACCCCAATTTGCACTTGTTCTGAGTAAATATGAGCGAAGTAGGATAATAAATACTACTAATAAATTGTAAAATACATCAGCATATAAAATTTGTGTGAAACTCGAGTAATCCGTTTATAAAAATTTTTTCATTTCTTCTTCTTCTTAACCTTCATCCCCTCCTTGTGTGAAAAGTCACACAAAAAAAAATTTGTCAATAATTATTTCAACGTATTTTCTAAACGAATTTCATAAAACTTCTTGACAATTCCCATCTAATCAATACTTTATAAAAAATCTGAAATTCGAAGCAAAATTATTATTCGTTTGCGAAATATTTCAAAACTTACGTTTCTTACCCTTATGTGTGACTTTTCACACATAAGGCGACTGTATGTATTTTTCTATAGAAATTCGCTTGTTGTGCTTTCAATGCATGTATGAACATATGTACATAGATGTATATGTATGTATGTATGTACATGTATGTGAATTTTTCTGATCACATTTATATGTATGTATGTATGCGTATATATAAACTGACAAGCGTACATGTCTGATCATGTTTGTAAAACATTTGCGCGGGTTTCAGTGGAAGAGTCACGGCAAGAAGGAAAAAGAAACAAGCTGATACAATAAGCATGTTTACCAGAGAAATAAAAAAGTTGGTCAGTGTGCTATTTTCTTGGAGTGTGCCAGGCTGAATTCATTTAATTTTATTTGTAATTTCGCTGCGCTAAAGTTCGAATGCATTTTTTCTAAGTTTTGAAACAATTTAAAAATAAAACATGGATAAACCCAAATATCTATCGACGAAGAGCTGGAGAACATTTTGAATGATTCAGATGAAGACTTTTCCGATAATGATCTTTCGGATGATGATGAAAATTATTTTCCGGAAGAAAGTGTTGATCTTATTAGAAGTGGGAGTGATTCTGAATGTGAAGAATTTGATGAAGTGGAAAGACCAATAAGGACTGAATCAGTGGAAGGGGTAGGCGATCCATTATTCGTTTCAAAGGACGGTATGGTGTGGAAAACGCAACCAGTGCAAGATAGAACCGGAAGGCTACGAACTGAAAATGTCAGAAATTTGCGACCAGGTACAACAAGGTATGCAATAACACGTATTGCTGGCATCAAAGATGCATTTTTATTGTTCTTTCCACCACCAATTGAAAATGTAATTTTAAAATGGTCGAACGCATACGCAACTGCAAAATGTGGTGAGAAGTTCTTAGAAATTGATTCAAGTTTGTTAAATGCATATATTGCTGTTCTTATTTTGGCTGGAGTGTACAGGTGTGTTATTTGTTTTTATGATTATGTCCTGAAATAATTGTACTGATTTTCTAACAACCAATTTTATTTAGATCCAAAAATGAAACCAAGTTAGATTTATTTGATAGTGAATATGGACGGCCTATTTTCAGAGCGATAATGTCGAGGAAGACATTTGAATACTTAACCCGAGTTATTCGATTTGATAATGTTATGAGCCGACGACAGGAAAGTTCTACAGACAAGTTTGCTCCAATTCGGGAAATATTTGATAAATGGTCCGGACTTTTAGCTGATTATTTCAATCCCTCCGATTGCGTTACAATTGATGAGCAATTACTTGGTTTTCGTGGAAGATGCAAGTTTCGCCAATACATGCCTTCTAAACCTGATTGATGTGGTATAAAATTCTGGCTATTGGTTTGCTCTGAAACTTGCTATGTTTGGAGAATTCAACCGTACTTAGGTAAACCAAGTGGTGGTACAGCAGGAAAAAATCAAGGTGAACGTGCATTAAGGGAGATCCACAAAATGATTCAATGCCTTGTTCTAGCAGTTCGTTAGCACAGACCGCAGCGCCGACACAGCCTTGTGAATCTCCAGAGCCTCGCGAGAGGTCACCACCATCGCTCGAAACTACTCGAAAAAGATATAAAAGTGTTCCACCGGCTACTCAAGGAAAGGCTAGATGCCACATATGCTACAATGAGAAATCAAAATATAAAAACTACACTCATAAGACTATATGTTGTTTCTGCCAAAATGGCGTTTGTCAGCGAACTCATAACAGCAATGTTTGTTTAAAATGTATTGCAGATAAACTTATATAAAAAAAATAAAAATAAATATCTTTTTCCTACCAATAATTATTTTATTGGCACAAAATACATACCAATTCCATATGTGTGGAAAGTCACACACGAGGGTAGGAAACGTAAGTTTTTTTGAGGAGGAGATGAAGGTTAATTGGCGCTATAACCGCCTAGGCGATTTTGGCCGATTTCAATATTGCACGCCAGCCGCTCCTCTGCTTTGCTGCCTGGCGCCAGTTAGATATCCCAAGTGTAGTCAAGTCCTTCTCCACCTGGTCTTTCCAACGTAGAGGAGGCCTTCCTCTTCCTCTGCTACCACCAGCGGGTACCGCGTCGAATACTTTCAGGGCTGGAGCATTTTCTTCCATACGTACCACATGACCTAGCCAGCGTAGCCGCTGAATCTTAATTCGCTGAACTATGTCTATGTCGCGGTACAGCTCATACAACTCATCGTTCCATCGTCTGCGGTATTCGCCATCGCAAAGACGTAAAGGACCAAAAATCTTTCGGAGAATCTTTCTCTCGAACACTCCAAGCGCCATCTCATCCGATGTTGATAGGGTCCATGCTTCTGCGCCGTACATTAGCACGGGCATGATGAGGGACTTATAGAGCGTGGTTTTCGTTCGTCGAGAGAGGGCTTTACTGTTCATTTGCCTACTCAGCCCAAAGTAGCACTTGTTGGCAAGAGAGATTCTTCGTTGGATTTCAAGGCTGACATTATTGTTGGTGTTGATGCTGGTTCCAAGATAAACAAAGTCCTCTACTTTGTCAAAATTGTAACTGTCAACAGTGATGCGGGAGCCAAGGCGCGAATGCGCTGACTGTTTATTTGATGACAGGAGGTACTTCGTTTTGTCCTCGTTCACCTCCAGACCCATTCGCTTCGCTTCCTTGTCCAGCTTTGAAAAGGCAGAACTAACGGCGCGGTTGTTGAGGCCAATGATATCGATGTCATCGGCATACGCCAGCAGTTGCACACTCTTATAAAAGATGGTACCTGACCGGTTTAATTCTGCAGCTCGAATTATCTTTTCTAGCATAATGTTAAAGAAGTCACACGATAGGGAGTCACCCTGTCTGAAACCTCGTTTGGTATCAAACGGCTCGGAGAGGTCCTTCCCATTTTTTCATTTATATTTGCATTAATACATTAACTTTTTACATCTATTTCAGCTGCAAGAGCTTTAAGACTGCAAAACGCGGAGAAATCTGTCGCATTCCCGGCTGTTCGGTGTCGCCTGCCGCGCCAGGTACACCCACGCCAATACGCCTACCACACGTCAACCCGGACGTCTTTCGGCAATTCATCGTCTACGTCTACACGGCGAAGGTAAGCTACTATGTTTGAGGCTTTAAATAAAATGATGCTTTTACTGTAAGTGCTGCTCTAATTTGCAATTTTCATGATTTGCATGATTTCATTGCAATTTTAATTTATTTCAGATTTTACTACAAGATTCGCGTGTCTTCGAGATGATGACACTCGCGCAAGATATGGGCGTTGAAGAATTGCGTGCGGCATGTGAGGATCATGTAATTTCCACTTTGTCGGTAGACAATGCATGCACATTTCTCACATCTGTGATGGAAATACACGAGAAAGCAGGTATGCCATATTTCTTAAATTTAATTTTGATAGGCATTAAGTTGTTTCCGAAATCGAGACAGGGGTATTCAATTTTAACCCTCCTTCCTTTAATTCATAAATGGGGGTGGACTAATACCATCACATTTTGTCACCACGATCGGTTATGATTGCCGCTTTGTCCCAATCGTATTGTACCTAAGTCAAAAGGAGGATTTTGAATTGAAAATGTTTTACTTTTTTTTTGAGCCAATATTATATTTATTTTTTATTGTTCTTTTCAAATTTCCCACAGTATGAAAATCTTGTACTAAAAAACGATCGATTGATTTTTTGTAAAATTTCTACACTGCAGTTGTAAGAACACCACATCAACAGCCGAGCGTGATGTTATTTTCGTAAAATATGAACGCAGGCTGAATCAGAAATTGCTGCGTCGCTTCCGTTGCTCACGAGCAGGTTTTGTCCAACTAAAGTTTAGTCACTTTTGAATATAATGCCGTTCTGGCCCTGAAATAATATTCTTTAGAATTCTATTCAAAATGGTTTTCTTCGTCAGCCTTTGTCTCACTTTCGTCCGAAAGTCTCCTTTTTTGGTATGTGTCTGTGAATCAGATTTGTAGCTTGTAAGGGGTCTATCGTAATCCAACTTCCCTAACTTTTACTGTACGACGGCCTCATGCACCTGACCCTTGCCGTAGTTCTAGCAATTCGTCGTAGTTCCTTTAGGCATTTTTTATCACAGCATAGACCCTAGCTTGAAAATTGGATTCAACTGGAGGAATCCAGGTTTTATTAACGGTTATTAATTTGGTGTAAATCACTATGACATAGCTCCAAAAATCTTGGCGAGTCTCCAACCGTTGCTTCTTCGCAGTCGTTCTCTTCACGGGCAAATTTCCATTTAAATTCTTTAATATAATCTCGAAGTAGTTCTACTATCTAATTTTTGAACGCTTTTAGCATTTTCTTCTACCACTACGCTGTTTTACCAGCGATGACATTTTTTTTGCATGATTGTTTTTTCTTGAGAGATCTTCACTTCCCCAAACCCCTCAGGAATTCTAAGGAAACCGTGTTATTTACGATAGTCCTAAGCCACCATACGACCGCAGAATATGTGATGATTGGTCTGACTAGGGTTGTACATACGAAAATGACCAAAAGCGTCCTCTGATTCCAAATCTTACTAAAGGCTCCCCGATACTGTCCGAAAACTTTCAATGCCTGAGTTATCTTCAGTTCGACGTGAGCTTTCCAAATCAGTTTCCCATCTAGAGTTTTACCATTGGAAAAACTTTAGTTGACTCCTCTAAGCGACCATCCAATTTTGTTCCCCACATACACCAATCGGGAGAGGTACTAAATTCTGCTTTTCAAAATTCTTTTGGATGAAAATTCTGTAAAAATCAAAAAAAAAAATTCTGTCCAGCCTAAATTCTTTTGGTTCAATATTCTGTATTTAAAATTCTGTATGATCAAAATGATGGAGAACTGAAATTCTGTATATTAAAATTCTGGAATCAAAATTATTTTCGATCAAAATGCTGTAAAAATATAACCAAATAAGCAGATAACCTGATAAGCACGCTTACCTGAATAGCACATTTATTTTATGAATAATGGAATTCCGATTTTATAGAATCAATGGTATATATACATACGTCAATTAAAGAAAAATTCAAAAATTCATTCAAAGCAAAAGTTATTACATTATAATGGCGAAACAATTATTATATTATTAAATTTTTAGCAATTCGCTTTAGAAAAGAAACATGCCTTAATATAAGCCTTTTTTTTGTTATTCTTTTAATTCTGTTGTTTGCTTTTACAGCCTTCTTCGTTTGACTAATTTTGTGACCATTTTGAAATTTCTGAAGCTATAAATACATACAAACATATGTACATTTGCTTTATGTAAATCTGTTTTGATAATATAGGAAACCATATGGGTCAAGACAAGTCATGTATTGGCAGTATTTTGTTTTGCAAAACTCTGTATTGAAAAACCGGAAGAGCATATGGATAAATAAAAAAGTGCGCACTTTTTTTATTTATCCATATGCTCTTCCGGTTTTTCAATACAGAGTTTTGCAAAACAAAATACTGCCAATACATGACTTGTCTTGTCCATATGCTCTTCCGGTTTTTCAATACAGAGGTTTGCAAAACAAAATACTGCCAATACATAATTTTGATTTACAGAATTTAAAATTACAGTGTTCCGCAATACAGAATTTTAACAATACAGAATTTTGAATTACAGATTTTTGAATACAGAATATTGAATACAGAATTTTAAATACAGAATTTTGAACCAAAATCATATTGTACCCAACCCATGTAGTATGTAATAAGATTGCGACGTTCCCTAATGCGATCTCTCTCATACATTTCGAGGGAAAGTTGCTAATTCATGACGGGGAAAATTTGTCAAGCACGAAAACAGCTGATTGTGGCATATGGTTGCATTTCAGTCAACAAAACAATTCGATATTTCAAATTATAAATTCGCAAAAGCATAAAAATAAATAAAATATATTCTCCGAATTATTTTACTGGGTTTTTGTAACGAACACTCCTGTATATAACAAACTTTCTTTTGCTATTTTACTGGCATATTATTAAAAAAAAAAAAAGGAAAAAGCAAAGAGAATTTGACCGCAAAGAATTTATTTTTTTGCAAGTATTATTTATTGCAGAATTTTCATTGATTTCTTCAAAATAACATGAAATTGCTTTCTAATGTCCAGAGTAAACTCTTTTAAATGTTTTTGCGCGTTTGTTTTCACAACCCGATATGATGGGAAACAATAATAATAAGTCTGTACACGTACTCGTCAGGGAAAAAAATGTCCAGTCCCACTTGCCAGTAACTTAATTTCAGAGCGTAAGCTAAATTTGCTTTAAGTAAAATAAATTTGCAAGAAAGTAAAATAACGCAAAATCAGTTAGAAGTTGCATATTTTTTTCTTTTTTGTTGTACGTTTATATATGTAATCATTATTTCCAATGTGCACCATTTTTTAAGGAAATAATTAACATTTTTAATAATTTTTTTATATTTGTGATCAACTGAATACTTGGAATCAGGTGTTTTTCTTACTGGCAAATTGTTATCAATAAAAACTTGCAAATTCACCTTGAAACAACTGTCAGTTCCGGTGTCTCAATTTACCAAACTTTCCAAGTTTCTTTGTATAGTTGAAGTTGAGAATTGTCAAACTCGGCAAAACCAAAGTAGCATTCAGTACACTGTGGAAAAAAACTACCCAGTAACTTGGCAGTGTAATATTTCTGAGCATAACAGGCGGTCTTCACCTGCTTCAAGTTCTCGCTAGCTTTACGCTTTTTGTTCTAGCAAGCGCGAGAGTTTACTATGAAAGCATTCTTTTCCATCTAGACATAAAATAAAGGAATAGCTCCACAATTAATTGCAGCCGATGCACTCCGATTGAGTATGCGGAGGACTATCCTTGCAAACATACAGATTCTGGGCATCTTACTGATATATTTACAAAATAAACTTCATTAGCTTGTTGAACGTTTATATATTTACTCACTTTTTCTATTTTCATCTCTTGTAATGAAACTAGTTAGCATTTTTACTGGCAAATTCTTACTCGTAGAAATTTATCCAATAAAAATCAAGTAAAACTTACAAGTTCAGCTGTAACTTTCGCTCTCTCGATTGTCTCTCTTTTGCTGGTTTATTTCGTACGAAACGCTATCCAGTAAAATTTGACTGGTTCTCACTGATTTTTACTGAATAGCGAATATGAAAACACAACTATTGTCTTTGACAACAATGAACAAATGAATGAAAATTAATATGCTAGACGTTCAGTATTTATTGACAGTCCGTGTGATACGTGCTCCTCATCTCAAACTTTCTAAATACATATTTGGATGCTACACTGCCAGTAAATACTGCAATACTAAGTGCAAGTAAGACACTTGGATTACGTCAATAAAATATTTGTCGAGTGTTAGGGCCCTTTCTAATCGGAGAGCGGGCTCTCGCATACTTCCTACTTTTTGCGGTGTTCACGAGTGACATCTCGCTTGCGTCACCGGTCGCTATGACGCCATTAATCTCTTATATACATGTATGTATGTATAAATTAGAAATCGAAAATGGCAATCTTTTAATTGTGGCGTAAAAAATGGTGCGCAACTTTCTATTAAAAACTATAATTGAATTTTCGTTTTCGATATTCCATTCTTATAGAGTAGGTGGAAGTCTGAGCTAATTTAGAACTGTTTTCCGATTGAATAACAGCACCATCTGCCGCATGAAAAGTTTAGACAGTTTTCGCTCAATTGGTTCGTGTGTTGAGTAAAAACGCTGACACAGAACGTTAGCAAAAAAAAATTCATTTGTACGCTGTATTTTTGTTGTATAAATTTTTTTATTTATTTGTATTACCGTCGATATGGTTAAGTTATATAACGTTTTTTCTATGACAATGTACCCTTTTTTTTTGTTTATAAAAATATTTTTGTGTAATTTTCTTTGGTTCATAAAATAACGTTAAATTAATCATCCAACATCAATTTAAAAAAATTACCCCTCATCTGAAGGCGAATTCATATGTATGAATTTGCTTTGGCACCTCTGTTTATTCTGACCTTGTCAAACAAGCTACACTTTTTGCCCTAAATTTGACATTTCGGAGTAATGTCAAAACATCTGCAAAAGCAAACGACGCCGGCAAACGTTTTTGGCGAAGCGATTTGTTAATTTTTTTTATTAAACAATTAAAGTGTTTTAAGGAAATCCTCAAAATGTCCTTTAAAGGCAATACAAAAGTGCAAAAGGTGATGGTGCAGCCCATCAACCTGATCTTTCGTTATCTGCAGAATCGGTCACGCGTTCAAGTTTGGCTGTATGAAAATGTTTCGCTGCGCATCGAGGGACACATCGTTGGCTTTGATGAATACATGAATTTGGTGTTGGACGATGCCGAAGAGGTTTGGGTGAAGACGCGTACACGTAAAAATCTTGGACGTATTATGCTAAAGGGCGATAATATAACACTGATACAAAATGTGAGCCCATCATAGGATTAAGTGATTGCTTTAAAAGAGCGGCTCGTAAAAGTGAGGTTATGTGCGGCCGCTAATGAAGAGGCGCGATTTCAGTGCAGGTAGCATTTGTGGACGTATGCGATATGCAAACTGAATTGACTTTAAACTTAATGCATTAAATTGATAAATTTATTATTATTATAACTTTAACTGTATGCAAAATGTGTATTTTTTTGAAATGCTCCAATACAACAACTCAGGTCGCAGCAAGGTGAAAAAACAGAACCATGTATTTTTACCAAACTAAAAATTAAGTTAGTTTATAAATGAAATGTAATTGAATTTTGGGTCTGCTCTGATTCTACTGAAAGTGAAAAATAAATTTGAAATATGAAGAAATATAAAAGAGAGTTGTAATTCCATAATAGGCGCAGAAAAGAACTGCTAACTGGCGGTGGAAATTTATTTGGTTTTATGCTTTGAAGGAAATTATTAGAAACACTAAATTTAATGGGAAATCTGTTGGATATTGTTATGCTGCATATGTATATGAATAAATTGAAATGCTTCACAGGTGCTAAATGTGCCGCTTCATTCATGGAACGCTGTATAATTTACATTGGCGAGAATGCCAGCGAGTGCGCTAAGACCAATGCCTTTCTGAATTTGACCAAGGACGCTTTAGTAAAGTTGATCTCATCAGATTACGTGAGTAAGCTTGTGACTAAATTACATTTACTGATGATTCTAATAGAGTTTATTTAACTTTATATCTCCAATAGTTTTGCCTCGAGGAAGAGGACGTCTGGCGGTGTGTGCTCGCTTGGGCGAAAAATCAAGCTGGCGTTACCCAACCCACCGCACATTGGAATGAAGAGGAACGTGCACGTGTTTGCCAACACTTGTCTGGTGTAATGTGTCACGTACGTTTGCTGCTAATCGATAGTCAAGTATTCGCAGAGGAAGTGGAACCTACCGGTGCTGTGCCAATGGAATTATCATTGGAACGCTATCGGTATGCAGCTTTGCATTCGAATAAGACTGGCGGCGGTGGCGGAGGACCAATGCTGCCATCTATACCGGGCATGACTGAGGATGATAAACGCTTGCAGCCGCGTTTGACCGTCAATCTGTTTCCGAGTTCACAGTTATTGCGAAATGATAAATTGCATTTGCAGAGCGTGCTAAATGGATGGTAAGGAAGCAGATTATTATATATCATTATTAATAGCGTTTTTCGAACGACTTTTTTTTTTAATTTTCACGGAAGTATCCGCTTTTTTTTGATTATTTGTGAATTTATTTCGGTCCATTCATTAGGTATGGCATGCCCAAACAATCTTGGCGCTTGGTCTTTCGCGCATCAACCCATGGTTACTCATCGAGCGCTTTTCACCGCTACTGTGATGGTGTGTCACCTTGCTTTGTTGTTGGCATTGTAAGCAAACGGAAAAATGTATGTAGATATTAGAAGACAAAATTAACTTATCTTTTGATTTCAGGGCACGCGTGGCGAACTAAGTGGTGGGTACACAGATGTTGCTTGGGCGAAGACTAGTCGCAAAGGTGGCTATATACACTCCGATCGTGCCTTTCTATTTGCGCTCAATCCTGCTGGAGGCGATGCTCCCGTGAAGTTCGATATAATCAAGAAACCTTATGCAATCTGCTATCATCCAGAGTGAGTAGCGAAAGTAAAAAGTCAAATATTGCCAAAGTGATTTGTTTTAATTTGCAAAGCAAGTTTATTATAATATCTATTATTTTTCTCACTTAACAGTTGCGGCCCGATTTTTGGTGCTGGTGCTGATCTACTCATCGCCAATAACTGTAATACGAATCTGGATTCCTATTCAAATTTGCCGCATTCGTATGACGGTCCAAACGCCTCCTACATGACACTATTTGGTGATTACAATTTTACTGTAGTCGACTATGAAGTGTATACGTTATCCACTATAACAAACCCAGGCAGTAGTGGAGGAGGTACAGGTGGAATAGGAGGAGGTGGTAATGGTGGCAGTAGCAGCAGCAATAATAACAACAATAGTGTCTCAGGCCATAATAGCAGCAGCAATAACAACAATAGTCCATCTTATAATAGCAGTGGCAATTTGCCAGCAAATGTGGGTGGCAGTGGTAATGGCGGGGGTGGTGTGGGTGCTGGCAGCGGTATCGTTAGCGGCATGCACAAATCGAAATATGAGAGATATTGATTGGATATACATAAGTTTTTTTAGATTTTTTCGTTCTATAGGAATACTATATAATTTAACTTTTAAGGTTATTTCCTTATTAGTCATCTGAAACTGTGCTTTAGAAATTTAATGCGATACCTTTCTAAGTCTTTTGTGATTGTAAAAATACGGAAAACCGGGTTTTTATACACTTTCAATCTGCAGCTTTATGATACATACATACATATTTCGATTTTTTGCATACAAGTGGTGTTACCTTTATGTAGGTTGTAAAAAACACTTTTATATTTTAATTGCGCTATTAAACTCTTGTATTTTTCTTACATTCGCTTATTTTTATTATAGTATTACTGGGTTTTGTTTTTATCATTATTTGTTTTCCTTCATTTTTTTTTGCTTCGAAATTGAAGGAATGAGAGAAAATGGAATATTTAATTAAAGTTTTTATTGAGAATGAAGAAACCCTTAGAAATTTTTGGCGAGTTACAATAAAAAAGGATAAACCAAGGGAAGAGAATGAGAGTAACATTTTTATTCCCACGATGGCTAATTCTGGTTACCGGAGTGACCTTGGTTTTACCAGGCCAAGGGCTGTTTCCGCGATCTAACCTTAGTTTAGTCCGCCAATCCTATAAGTAAGTAGTCTCTTTTCGGCAGAGTTGGTCCACACCGTTCTGCTCAGCTCTTGGTGACTCACACTGTCTGTTTCATGTGATATCAGTCTCCACAAGTTAGTGGCGAGTGCACGATCTCTGGCATTCAATCCTGCTACCGGATCGTAGCGGGAGCTAATTGCCTGAGCAGATTGACAATTCGACAGCCCGCCAAACCTAACAATAGGTAGCGTGGTCTGACAAATATCAAATTGTGAGCCACTAATTACGTATGTGGCCGACAGTTGTCGGTGTGCTTCAGAGACGCAATGTCGAAATTGAAGATTTAATAAAGGATCCCACAAGGTAGCGTCCTTTCACGTCTTTGGTTAATTTTCATATTTCTGTAATGCAATCGATGGCCTGCCCTCGAAAAAATGTTACCTCTTCGAAATCGCTCACTTTTTCACTGACAGAAAGCTGACCAACGAAATCATCGGCGAGTATATTTATGTATATCATGGACAAAGGAGGTCAGGCTTGGTCTTAACATCCAATGGGGTTGCCCCATTCCAAAGGTTAAACACAAGAGGATACTAAGGCTCACCTTCGCTCGCTTGCTCTATTTTTCATCACATACAACTGTAAAGAGGCGCAATAACGTCCTCAAGTCGATCGCCGGCAGCACTTTGAGCAAAGAAAAAGAAACGTTGGCGATTGGTCGGTCGGTTTTAAATAATGCAGTAGGTACTAATTTGGGCGCAGGCAACTATTAGAACCCAGTGGACCAAATATGGAGCTACCAAAGCGCTGCGGTGCCCATCACCCATTCACATGGCCCAAAAAAACCGGATCTTATGATCCGACCCCGTCGAAACAGGTCCTGGGTGTACACGTTCACAGGGTCTAAGTCGTTCGACCGCTAATTACCTGTGGGGTCGACGGTCATCGGTATTATTCGAAGACTCAACATGTAGCCCGGAAAGTATTAAACAAAGGGTACCAGAGGGTGGCGTCCTCTCCCCGGCGTTGTTTAATCATCACTGATACAGATGTTGACGACGACTGTTCGATAATAACAACTGGAAATGTAATTGATTACCTGTGCTCAAAGGTCAACGGTTATTGCTTTGCCTTTAATCACCTCCTTGGACGAAACCTCATTCTCTCCCCCACTAATCGCACGCCCACCCTATTTATGGGTATTTTTTAAACTATAATTTCCTCTACGCAATTAGCTGCTTCGACTACTTTGCCATTGCCTTTGTGCTATGAAAAGTAAAATACTTTTTAATTCAAGTGATTATTGATAACCAAGAAATTCAGGAAATATTTTATCGAATTCGAATAAAAAAGGATACATGATGTGAAGAGAGTGAAATGTACAGTGTAACTACTTATACTAACTGCAGGCGGCTATGTCTCGGAAACGATGTTCTTGACACTAGGATTAGCGCTATCTCATCTTTTTTCCAGTAGCGACCACAATTGATGTTTGCTGTTCCTGACTTTTACTTACCAGGTTCACCACCAAGCAGTACACCGCCATGGCTTCCGAAAAGTGCACAGGACCACCGCAGCACTTAACGCTGTAATATAAAATAATATAACAACAAATAAAGAAGTGCTGCCTTCATGAATAAATTAATTTAAACTACTGCATTGTTAGCGTAAAAAAACAAAAAAAAAAAAAATACTATATATCTTTATACAGTAAGAAAATTTTCAAGTAATGCATTTAGTCCAAGTAGGCTCAATCGCATTCCAAGGAATGCTATAATTGTAAAGACTCCACCCAAAACCTATTTTTGATGATTTTCTCAGTAGACCTCGTAAGATTTGATGGACTACAAAATTTCACGAGTTTTACGATTTTTTTAAAGCAAACCCTCATCTGAACAGTCAATTGTATGGGAGCCATAAGTTATAGTGGTCCGATCATGATGATTTTTGTTGTACAGTTTTAAATAACTATAAGTGAGAGGATTGCCAAATTTCAAATTATTATCTACCTTTAAATCAGGAGTTATAACTCTGAGCCAAATGTCTGAACAATCAGTTGCATGGGAGCTACAAGTTATAGTGGTCCGAGATCGGTCTTTTTGTTGTGTACTTTTAATTAAAGATAAATGAAAGGAATGTTTAATTTCATATCCATAGCTGCTTTAGTATAGGAGTTATAACACAAACCTTCATATCTGAAAAATCAGTTGATCGAAACTATAAGCTATAGTAATCCGATCTTAATAATTTTCATTACACACTTTTCGTTAATACATAATACGGGAAAGGATTGCCGAATTTCATGTTCTTAGCTGCTTTGGTGTAGTAGTTATAATGGTAAACGTCATATCTGAACATTCAGTTGTATAGTAGCTATATAATGACCGATCTGGTCAGTTCCGACAAATGATTAATACATTAAAGAAATACATCCGCCTATCAAGCTTCATTTAGATACTTATCTCTAAAACTGAGGGACAAGTATGCGTTCAAACAGACAGACAGACAGACGCAGAGACGGACGGGCATGACCAAATCGAATCAGCTCGTGGTGCTGATCATTTTAGTATACTTGGGTATGGGTCTATCTTTTCTTCTTCTTCTGCCTGCAAAGTTATAATACCGTTTCATCTCAGCGAAAGGCATAATAATAATAATATGGGAATTATATTAAATCGCACTCTCTTACGATTTGTGATATGCATCTTGATGTTGTACAACAAGAGATTTTTTCACGGCAGAAATAAACTGAGCTGTTAAATTAATGGTGCATCTCAAACAACTATTATTATTTTTCAATATAACTCAACCTATTTTTCACCGCTTCATACTAATATTTCAAGTGAAGTTTTAAAGTCAAGGAATAAATCCTTCTAATCTCTCAAAGTCAGAAATATACTGAGCTTTTCACAAACAGGAATTAGTGAACATTTGCAAGAAAGCCCGCACATTTGCTTTTGAATTTATGCTTTTGAATCAGTTTACTTACAGTTGGTGTTTTTTGCTTTGATTCCCACTTGTTCGTTAATAAATCGCATCTTCTTTCGTTAAAAATCGCTCATATTTCTGCTTTTGCAAATTTGTAATTTGAAATATCGAATTATTGCATTGATTCAAATGCAACCCTATGCCACAATCAGCTGTTTTTCTTTATAGCTAATTTAGACTGTGGAAAATTTTCCCAGCACGATTTAGCAACTTCCCCTCCAAATGAAATGCCAAAATTGCACAACCTCATTGCTTGCTTTGCAAGAACGCTATTTGGTACAAGCTGTACAAGTTATCTGCCTAACGAACACTCTTACAATTTTTACTTTACCTACTTTGACAACTCTCCAGTAAGACAAACAGCTGATCCCAAAAATTTGTGGACACGAAAATATAATAAACGTTTTTTGGACTACTTTAATAAAAAAGACAGAAAAACAAGTTTGGAATGGAAAAAGGTACTACACATACTTTACCAAAGGTGTTTTTTTCAACTGATCGTAAAACTTGCAAGATATTTTGGCTCCATGGACTTTTTCTGATACTTTTCTCTTTGAAAGTAAATGCTATCTAATTATGGGAGTTTTTGTTACTGGCTAACTTCCTGAATTTTTACATCAACACCCGATTTACCAAGTGGGATCCCCGTTCAGAAAATAAAACAAAGTAGCCAAGTCTCGACTATATGGTGGATGGTCGGGAAATTAATATTCCTTAAGGCATCCTTTGAAATGACGGATGTATGGACCGGCGCATTGCCATTAAGCAACAATATTCCTCGCGACAGTTATTCTCGAAAAATTTCTTTAATAACATCTGATAATTGATATGACAAGGAATCATATGATTTTCTCTTTTTGAAAGTGAATCCTTAGAACGAGTCATGATTTCATTGCCATTAATAATTGAGTCCATACATAAGTATGTACATACATATATACACTTACGGTCAATAAAAACGCACCACCAAATATTAGTAATTGAAATAAGATCACATGATCGATTCGCTTATAAAGTTAGAATATTAGAGTAATTTTTATTTGTTTGGCAACGTAGTGTAAATTAGTTAGCCATAAAAATTTTTCTCGAAATTGATTTTTATAAGGAATAGCCAATTAATTTAAAAAAATTAACAAAAATGTACATTCGATGATATTCATGATTAAATCATTTTCACCACTAACGGTAGAAATATAGACTTCACAATAGGCTTTCCTAATAACGAGTCGTTCCTCCTTCTTTTAGCCTCAATAACTGCCTTAATTCTTGAAGGTATGGAATTCACTAGGACTTCAATTTATTTTCTTATAACGGGACCATACCAAACCAGTTCTAAAATCTTTATCAATTGACTTTTATTTGCTGGCTTCTGTTTAGTAACTTCACACTTCATTATGTGCCATAAGTGCTCAATAGGGTTTAAATCTGGCGAGTTTCAAGGCCAATCCAAGCGTTGAATCCCTAGATCGTTAAATGTATTGGCCAACTAAAAATAAAAATTTAAGCTAAATAGGATCATATACACCAATATTGTATAGATGTTTTATACAAGATTTATTTCCAATCAAAACTTACGCATATTGCACGATGGCATGGCGCTGAGTGCTCCTGGAATATTAGGCCTAAGAATAATGCTCTTCAATTGCGGGTACTAAAAAATTGTTAACCACTGTCGCATATTTTTGTGCATTCATTATTCCATCAATAAGGTGTAGAGGCCCCAAAACATGGTATGAAAAGCAGCCCCAAATCATTTGACTTTGAGGAAACTTAACTTTCTTTACTACACAATTATCCTGGAACCTCTCACCACCTGAACGGCGCACGTAAAGCAAACTTTGTGAGCTTAGCAAATTAAATTTGCTTTCGTCAAACCACATAATATATTGCCAATCATTTTGATCCCAATTTTGGTACTTTTTAGCCCAAGAAATTCGTGCAGCCTTCATTTTTTGTGTTAATAGTGGCTTTTTGGCAGGGCGTCTTCCATATAAACCCACATCTCTAAACTGTCGGCATTTTTTACAACTTTTCAAGTACACAACCAAAACACGACTATAAATGAACAGTATGCAACCCAATTTCATAAAAAATTATTTATTTCTCAGTGCTTACTATTATTAGATCTAGTAGAAATTTTTTCAAATTTACAGTTATATAGCTGAAGATAGTCTACCAAAGTGGTGGTGCGTTTTTATTGACCGCAAGTTTATGTGAATATGTGTATATTTACACTGATTTAAGATCTGCTCTGGTATTAATAATTATATATATTGAATCTAAAAAATCATTTATGAATTAAATAAAAATGCACTCCTTCTTGTAGCAAGAGCTTCGTGGCTATATTGAACTAACTGCAATTTTAGGGATTTGTCTCCAATTTATTTTCTATCTATATCTTCGAGTAGAATTGTGAAAATATTTCTATTCAATTTTCCGATCTAACCTAACATTGAGCAGGAATTTTTTTTTTTGCTATATTCAAGTTTTTATAGAAAGCTCCATTTTACCGAAATTCCTGGTAGTAATCCATAGAAGAAGCTGAATATAAATTCAGTGCCACAACTTTTGAATGCCGCAAGCAATGCCACCGAAATTCTGCAGCAACACGGGTTGACAGTGGCAGCAGCAAATCTCAATTTCCCAACCCTGACAAAAGCGACAAGTAAAAATGCAAAGAATTTAATTTAATGCAACAAAACAAACCGCCAACTGCCGCTGACAACAAAAATTTGTAAAAGAAACAAACCAAATATGTATGTATGATGTGTGTGCATGTGGAAGTGTCTATGTATGTGTACATATTTGCATGCATTCAGCCGACTTCTTAGCACTAAATGTCGCTGCCGTGCTGAGACACAAATTTTCCATTTAAAATTATAAGCAAAGGACACGCGACAACACTGTGTGCACACAGTGCACTTGTTGTAGGAAATCCTGCTGTTGATGTCGCGCAACCACTTTGTTTTTGGTTTTTGTTGTTCTTTGCACGCTAGCAGCAGTTGCACTTCCTTTGTTTTTGTTCTGTTTTTTTTTTTGATTGTCTGCGCCTGTCGTCTGTCTGTAGGTGTTGTTGTTGTTGTTTTTGTTTTCGTTTGTTGCCGGTGATTTGCAACTTACAACTGAATCAGGTGTTAAATACGCGAGACACATAAAAACCCAAGCCAACAACAAATGGTAAGCGAATTGCAACAGCAACAACAACAACAACAACAAACATTGTTTGCCACAGAATGCCGCATGCTACATAAGTGAAGAAATGGCAGCGACATATGTTTTGGAAAAATGTTTTGCTTTTGCCAGTTGCTCGTCTTTGGGCTGTCTATCAGCAGGTTGTTGTTGCTGTTGCTGTAGTCAGTTAGCTGCTGTTATGTTAAGTTGCTTTAGTTGCAGTCAGCGAGCAGCAGGTGACAATTTACAGCTTAATTTAATTTGTTGCGCCGAGCAGCAAGCGATTTGAGCGCAAAAATATTTTCTTTTGCTTTGTTGCATGTCGCTGAAAATTAAAGACTTCAACAGCAAACTCGCTGGGGTGTTGGAAAAAGCGACTTGCGGAGTGTGAAATTTTTGTGGTTTTAAGAGAATCAAAAAAAAAAAAATTTATGTAAATTAAAACATTGAAAATTTAATTAAACAAATTTTACTGCTAAACTGCTGGTTTGGTATTAAAATTTGCCGGCCATAGACGATAATTGCCAATATGAAGATTAAGTCAGTTTTCAAAAACATTCCTTCTCTACTGTTTTAACATTAAAAATAAATTTTTAATCACCATTAAAGTGTATTTAAATTTCCATTTCCTTTCAGTTAGCGCGAATCGCATGCTAAAAGTAAAACGCAATCACATTTAATGCCCTAAAGTGCAACTTAGCATAACGCGCGAACGATTAAAATGCCATTAAGTATAACTGGAAGGGTTTTAAATAAAAACCATTTTCTAATTTTAGCACTAACGTCGATCTAATCCGGCAAGAACTGGAGCTTCACACGCAATGAAATTTTAATTAAATACAAAAAAGCCGCAAATATATTGAGCTAAATTGCGTTTAAAAATAAAATTGGTCTCAAAATACCTGAATGAGTAGACGCTAACGAAGTTAAAAACATTGGCACGTGTTTGCGTGCGCTGCCAAAAAAAAAAAAAAAAAAAATGCCAGCAGCCATTCTTTTTAAATTTTCAAATTACCATTTTTGTTTTTTTTTTAATTGTTTTAATAAAGTATTTGAATTATAATTCGTAATTTGGTATGCATGCACAATTACATACAAAAAATATATGTTTGTATATTTGCGGTTTAGAAATCAAATTAAAAAATTATTCATATATGTACATACGAGTTGGTGGTCAAAAAATTAAAACTCAAATACTACTAGAGATTAGAATATGTATGAGTATTAAATAAAAATAATAACGAGTAAAAAGGAAATCCGCTAATTACTGATTAGCACGCTAATACTGAACGCTCGCTTAAAATCAAATTTTGAGGAATTCAAATCAAACAATAAATAAAGTTATATCACTCTTCATAGATGATTCAAAGCTTAAATTTAAATCATGGAGCGCAAAAAAAAAGAAAACCGGAAAGACTTGGAATAAAATATTCACACAGCGTTTAAAACAGTAAATAATTTTGGGCAAATCCTGAGGATCAGCAAGAATACTAAGGATCTACTAAATAGGCAAGGCATACGCCTCAGCTCTCATATAACACACGGGACGTAAAATAAGGACAAGATTTCGCGAACACATACGGGACTATAACGAAAATATACAGAAACCCATTGCAATACCTGAGTCTAACCTTTCAAACCATATGTACAACAATTAACTCTCACCAGCAAACATTAAGAATTATTTTATTTGATTTAATTTTTTTCCATTTGTTTTTAACTTAAAATTATTAAACAAAAAAGAAGGTGAAACTTAATTATAATTTCTGCGCAAGTTACAAAAATCTAAGTTGAGTCGTATTTCTGGATAAAAAAATGTACATACATAATCCACAAACTGCATACAAAATATAAATTTTTGACGAAAGCGTTGCTGTAATAAGTTTACTTTTCAATTTATAAAACTGTTAATTTTTTCACTTACAAATTTAAAAATAATAATTTATTTGTGCCACTATTTTTAGATATTAACTTTATATTAATAATAAATAAATATATATAATAAATAAAAATTATATTAATAAAAAAAAAAAGAAGAAAATCCAAAAAACAGCAAAAATTATTGAAGAAAATCAACAGCCAATAAACGTACAATTAAACGCCCAGCCATGCTAAAAGCCGCTTTCCCAACCATCAATGCACATTTTTCATAAACACCCAGTTCGCTGTAGCAATTGCAAATTTTTTTTTTCCTAGCCAATATTTCGCGGCACTTTGCAAATTTGATTGCATTGCAGTCAAATGCGGGTTTTAATGCGCGTAAATAAATCGTCACATATCGAAATGATTGTAACGGCTTTTTGTTTCCAATAGTAAATAATAATTCGAGGTGTGTACCTACCTAACTAACTCTGATATGTACGATATAGGATATAAATAGTAGTAGTGTATGAGTGTGTGTGTGTGTGTGAGTGTATGCGATAAGTGTGTACGTTTTCATATCTATGTATTTCCATATCATACATACAGCGGCTTAGCGCATGCATTAATTTTGTATATTGTCGGTCATATAATTGCATATTTGTGCGAAAATTTCACCTGTTTGTGGGTAATAAATTTGAAAATGACCGCAAACAAAAGATTTAAGCGACAAACGTGCGTAAGACTGCGGGCTGTGGCGGCATAGATGCACATAAATAAATAGATATATGTGTGTTGAGGTGAAAGAAATCGTTGACAGTAGAATTAATAGCTTAATTTAGTATTTTCGCTTTGTGGGATGACTACTTAAAAAACATACGCACATATATATTATTAGTTTATAGAAAGATTCAGTATTGATATAAAAAAAAAATATATATTTTTTCAATTTATGTAGAAGCAATATGGATTAGAGAAAAAGTGGAACAAATATTTTAAAATTTTTATTTACAACGCACTCCGGTTTTTTTTTATATTAATCAATAAAGAAAGCGAGTGCATTCTAGTTTTATTATTAGCACACTAAAAAGTGAATAATGAAAATCTTTTGTGAAAGTCATTTGGATAATGGAATTTTTAGATATACAAAATTGGAAGTTGTTGATTTAAACAAAAAACAATTTTAAAATCCGTCAAACTGATAATATTTTAGTGTTTGAATTTAACTTCTGAAGGAATAAAGCTGTTTCTTTAAATTATTGAAAAAAAATCTGAGTATGATGAGTTTTCGAAACTTAAAAAAACGACGCATAGTGATGCCGCAGAAATAATTATTAAAAAGGGTTAAAATATAAACAAGTAAATTTTTTTGATAGAATTTTTTTTTTATCTGACAAGCGAAGTTAAATAATACAGTACAATAAATTTAGATAAGTTTTTTTTTTGCAACATAGTAGCCATGGTATTTTTCTGAAAAAAGGCACTTAAAGCTTATGGCGAGTTTTCGTAACGCAAGTATACAAATTTGAAGTATCACAGCTTTGACTATTAAGAAAATTTGTTTTCTTATTAAAAGTTGAACATATTATATCTACACTTTGATTCACCACCGTTCCATCTTCTACAATTTTTTTCATGTTTTTTTCCGAAAGAATTATAAAGTTGGTACCAATATTTCAGTTAGAGTTTCTACTTTTTGGGGAAATTAAATTAAAATTAGAAAAAATGGCAGAAGAAGGGACACGTCAAATTCTAGCTATGAAATGTTCAACTTTTTCTAAGCAAAAAAATCTCTTTAGGCTAAAGGATGTAATTTTTCAAATTCTTGTATTTGGGGGACAAATACCCATTGGGGTATTGAAAATTAAAAAAATATAATCTAGATCCGGAAAACGTTTATAACCATAATTTATAAACAGGTTTCTTTTCATAGAAAATAAGTTCAATGAAATTAAAATGAAAATACAAGGGTTGCCTTTTATATTTTGCGCCTAATAATGAAAACACAGTCAAATATTAAGGAAAATAGTTTTATTGTTTTTAAAAATATTCTCCATCCATGTCAATACACTTCTGCATTCGCTTGAACCAATTTTCAAAGCACTTTTGCCTCAGAAGAGAATCATTAGGTGCCAAATCAGGGCTGTAAGGCGGATGACCCATCAATTCGACATTTTGAGTCCTCAAAAACTCTCTTGTGTGAATCGATACGTGAGAGCTCGCATTGTCTTTGTGAAGAATGATTTGTCTTCGGCGGTTGGTTTTCCTTAATTCTCCAAAAACTTTTGGCAAACAAATGGTTGTATACCACTCAGAATTGACAGTTTCAAGTTTATCTAGTGGAATAGTTGCGACATGACCCGATTTTCCGAAAAGACAGGCGACCACTTGCTTTGAGGTGCTTCTTGCGTGAACAACTTTTGTTGGATTAGGCTCGTCTTAGAACACCCATACAGTCGATTGCTGCTTTGTTTCCGGCTCATATGCATAGATCCAAAATTCGTCACCTGTTACGATGTCATAGACGTGCTTTGATCCACCGCGGCTAAATTTCTTCAACATTTCTTTACACCAATCGACACGAGTCCTTTTTTGGGAAATTGTCAAATTATGCGGTATCCAACGAGAACAAATCTTCTTTACGACCAAATATTCATGCAATATTGAATGTATGCTGGTCCCACTAATGGCCAAGGATGCCTCTATCCCGCACAACCACCGTTTCTGGACGACCTTCACGAAATTCGTCCTGCAAATATTGGCGGCTACGTAGGAAGTCGTTGTACCATCGTTTCACAGTGGCTAAGTGTGGTGATTCAACACCAAAAGTAGAACTAAGTTGATTGATGCACTCCTGTCTCGATAATCCACGTCGAAAATCGTAGTAAATCATCGCACGAAAATGTTCACGGGTTAATCCCATTTTTGGGCAATATAAATTTTTAAACTCACTATAAATAAACACAAATAAAACTCGTAAGTGAAAACGTTATATGCAAGTTTATGCCAAAAAATACCTAACTTTACGATAAAAATATCTAATTACAGCTGATTAGCATGTAGTGTTGCCAAGGCGCTAAATATAAAAGGCAACCCTCATATTGTTTCCAGAATTTTTGGTGAAAAATCACACCCGTTGACATTATATTCCTTTTAGGACTTCTACCATTTAAAACCTAGTTGCAGTGGGCAATATATAAGGTCACGTAAAAATAAATCCATTTTTGCATTAAATTGAAGGTTTTATTTAGCATAGTTAAAATGATCAGATTTAAGTCAAATATGCATCGTTTTGTTCGATAACTTGTTGCCATTTTGAAGGAAGGAAGAAAAAATGGGACGATAGATTTTCACAAGCTTCTCTTGAGGCAAATTTTTCACCAGCAAAACCATCCGCCATAGACAGGAACATGTAGGAGTCATTTGGTGTCAGGTTCGGACTATAAGGTGGATACATAAAAATCTCCCAACCAAAATCCCGGAGCTTCTGACAAATCACAATCGATATGTGTGACCTGGCGTTGTCCTGATGGAACACAATTCTTTTCCTGTTGGCCAAAGCTAGCCAAAGCTGGTCGGTATCTGGTTTTTATGCAATGTTTAGCTCCTTGGTGCATCTCTCTGAGAAGTCAATTTTAGTAATAAATATAAGTTTTTTAACACCACATAGAGTAACTTGATCGCACTTATCCAGGTGAGATACTTACATACATATGTATTACTAAAGCCATCTATTGGGAAAACAATATATTTATTTTTACTAGATTAATACTTTGTTCAAAATGACGCTTTAAACCAGCTAATCAGCTACCATTGAATGAATTATGTTGCATACTTTTTGGAGTTCCGTCTCCAAATTTTTAAAAATAACATCATCTCGGACGTGGTGATAAAATACTCATTTTCCTCCCGGTGATGACTTACTCCGTATGGTAGTAATCTGGCAAAACTTATCAACTTCAAAGTTGTCAGTTTTACTGCGCCTAAACCTATGAGGCATAAATGGTTTCAGGGGCATATGATGACAATAATCGTTCTAGTTATGCCCAACTTAGAGCTTGACACGTTGTTACATATATTCTGTGACATAGTTTTAGGTGCAGTAAATCTGAGAACTGAACCAGGAGTAAGTTAGAACGTTTCTGACCGAGAAGCAGCTGCTCTCCAAATTGTTATTGAAATAATCGAAAAACTATTTGAAGTACCCAATTGAAATTTTAGCAAATGATTATTTAAAATATAGACTATCGAAAGTGTTACAGTAGTTGCGCTCCTTATTTTACCACCAAAAATATAATATTGAAGAGTCCATACTTGCGATATCTTAAAAAGTAAAACTTAAAAATTAACTCTAAGAAAAAATGTGTATTTTTTTTTAACATTGTATCTAAATGCGTATTTTCCTGAGGAACTAGAAGAAGAAGTTAATGATGACTTTCGAATGCCAATCTTTATCTGAATATAAATTTGAATTGCCATTTCCAAAAGTAGCAGTTCTAGTGAGATTTTGTAATTTTTTAAAAAACTATCATTTGCTGAGCTCCGAATTTAAAAAATGTAATTATAACACATTACGGTTATACGAAAAAAATATCTCATTATTGCAATTCGTAAAACCTTGAGTAAAACACAACCTATGTTCGTTTAAATTTATGAAAAACTTTCATGGCGCTGTGTATGAAAATTTAGACTAAATGAAGAAATATGGGTGCCACCTTCAGAATCAGCGGACTAAAATCCATATAATATGTGGTATTTCATGAAATGTACATTCTAGTTGTTGCACCGTGAAATATGAAATAGCAAAAAGTTCAATTTACCGCTTTTATTTAATTTGTAATAAATTTTACGTTTTCTGTACGACTTTGGCGCTTTGACAGTTCACCTTTTTGTAATGAAATTCTCTTGCAATAAAACATTTTGAATTATTTGTTTTACAAAGTTCATCAACTAAAAGGAATGAACAAAAATAAATAATTTTCACAAGAGCTCGAAAATTTTCGCATGTTTTTTTTCATTTAAATGCCTGTAGCTCAAAAAGTGCTATTTCGATTTACACAAAAGATATATCAGCATAAGGAAGTTAAATGTACCTTTAGAACGGTAAGTCTTACTTGCTTTTCTATAGTTTTGTGGCAATAATTGCAAAAGGATCTGGAAAAGAGGGATTCTTTTGAGACCCTTTTTCATGCCCAGCGATTCAAAATTAGTATTAAAAGTAATTTTTTTTAACGTATCACCACTCATATATCAAATACTAGTAAACTAGAGTAATATGCCACTATTACTTGAGTAAATAATTGTTTAAAGATTTGAATTTTACTAAAAAATATGAATAACGACTTTAGTTGAATCCAAAACCAATTCCACCAAAACCTCAATAAACCATTCTGTTATATTATTAGTCTAAAGGGGGAATCTCCGACAAGAACGAAATAATAAAATAATTGAAGAAATTTATTTGTCAAATTTGGAATGCAAATTTCATTAAAAAATTTAAAATTCTTACGCGTCTTAATTAGCTTTAATTTTAAGTTACCATTGATCTTTAAGATTTAAACAGCCTACTGCAAAAAAAATACACGCTTAAATATGACACACGCCCATAACCTCACATTTATTGATACTCCATTTGCCCACCGCCACAGCAAGTTCGCTGCTTATGTCTTTCGATTACATTTGTACTCTCACCCGCTCGCTACACTGAATGTCAATTAAATATACGGAATTGACAGCAAACCGCAAATCATTTGGAAAACTTCTTAAATATGTATGTACCCATTGTGTTATATGCTCCCATGTGTGTGTGTGTGTAAGTGTGTTGGTATATTTCTGAGCGCGCTGCTGTCGACACGCTGCAAGTGTATGCGAAAGCGCGCACAGCAATTAGCAGTTGGCACTAATTAACACTTGGACTCCCAAAAGGCAAGACACAAACAAAATGCACGACACTGGCCGAATAAGAAGCATCACCATCAACAACAGTAAAAGCAACAATACAACAAAGAATTGGCATTGCAGCCCATCTACCGCCATAGCAGGCAATTCCGCTTGCATTTGCCACACTCGGCTTCACGCACGCGCTTTGCGCAGAACGCTTTCGCGCATAGCAACACGCATGCGTCTACATTTACATTCAAAAGTTCACTCTATTGAGGTAGATGATTGTGGCGTGTGAGCGTAAAGTCAGCGCGCGTGTAAAGTGTAGCGTGTCGCAACGAGATGCGCAATGCGAACCAAGCATTTGCCATGTAGTGATCGCAGTTGCCGGCTTGGCGTTTGCTGTTCTTTTTGTTGTTTGTTTTTTTTTTTGTTTGTTGGTGGTGATGACGCGCGTTTCTACGCTTATGCTTGGCAATCCTTTTACGGTAGATCGGTCGGCCGATCGTCACTTTTTAATTGTGTGCGTGCGTGTGGCGCAAATGAAGATCTTTGCCAAGGCAATTGCCTGCGCTGCTTTCAGCAATCAAAAAGGAGCGCAACATTGTCGGCAGTCTCTCGGCGGCACCGCAATTGGCACCGCTCGTTGATCTTTTGTGTTTTGGAATAACAAATTTTTTGCACACGCATACACACACACTCTCGCACTTGTTGAATATTTCTTGCCCCAAAATGCGTTGGTTACTGAATTTTTTTTGGTAGGCTTGCTTGGTGGAATTTTTTTTTTTTTCTCTAGTAAGCCACTTAGTTGCTGCATAACAAATCCTTTGGGCATACAATTCGCACCTGATACAATCGTCTTTGAACATTGTGTTTGGTGTGACCACAAGCGCTGGTTTGTTTTTTCTTTTGTATTAATCTATTTGTTGCTATGGTGGCTTTTAAAAAAATTCAGATAGTAGTGTAACGGATAGGAGTCCTAGGTAAAGTAACTCGATTCACACTGAATAATAGATAGAATCAGGAAAGTGGTGGGGCTATCCTTATAGGATAATTTCAAGTTAAGGCTTGTATCAATGATGTAGAACTATTTCTCTTTGCGATTAGTAAAATATTGCAGAAACACTTTTCCTAATAAATATTAGGCAAGGTAATCCTTAATGGCGATATTATTGACCTCTCGTTATTCCTTCTTATTCCATGGATTAATTAATCTCAGTCATTCTGAGCGACGGCAAATAACTTTTTTTTTAATTATCACTGTAAAATAGCAACGAATAACTGCCAGCCGATTTATTTTTTTTTCACCTTACATGTATTTTGTTTTTGCTTTATCGTATGAGCTTTGAAAATCCATAAAAGCAAAAACAAAATGTATGTAAATTTTGACAACTCAAAAGTACTTACGAATATTGTAGTTTTATTTAAGGCGAATTCATCTATGATGAAGTTATTAAAGCAGCTGATGTCTTCTTTTTCCCATATATTTGTATTTTCATTTTACTCATGGCATCCTAAAAACGAAAACTGTTCTTCTGTTCTTCTATACTCTTTTATCGTGACATCCTAAAATTTAAAAATGCGTATGTTTGTGTTATGAAATCACCTTACCATTATCTTATATGAATTTGCCTTGGTTGTACTCATGGCAGAAATATACGGGTGATATTTGTAGAACAGCTGATTCCTTCTCTTTTTCATAATGGAACACACACGTCAAATTTATTTCTTAATTTTGTTTGGTAAACTGTTGTCAAAGCAACATCGTTGTGCCGTTGTTTACTGATGTTAGAAAGTTGCCAAAAAATTAGTTAAAAATTTTGACAGAAGCCCAAATGACAAAAATTCTTCTCCCTGTATGTTTTATATTTTCTTTTAAATGATGCGACTATACAATAGGGTTGTTTAGCTGTAAAGGTCAACTGGTCATGGAAGGACATTTTAAACGCGCTATTTTTACATGACCCCGGCCGTACAGCAATTAGTACAGAAATTGGGGTTTCCGAGTCGATTCTTCAACGCAGATATCGCAAAAGCGATGTAAGAGAGGATATTCTGACTGCTTGCTTGAAGTTTTAGGGAACAAAATCAGCTGATTGTGCCGCTTCTATCCGCAATGAATATTAGAGTGATCGTATGTTAAAAAAGGAATTCATTTAAAAGAAATACAAGTGATTTCACTTTAAACCTGACTCTACATATAATGTAATTATTAGTTTTAAATCACAAAAAAATTGATTGCATTTTATTTTATGTAGTAACAGTGAAATAATAAAGAAATGTAGTCATCCTTTTTTGGTTTCACCGTAGCCGCTGGGGTCGGCGATAGAAATAAATCTACCGCCTTGAATGGCCGTCGGGTGAAATTCGCGAACGATGTCGACGAAAAATTTGTCCTACTATCTTTTATCTTTATTTTTGATATCAATACATTGGTGTTGAAAATGGAATAGTATTTCTGCTGACTTTGAATTATCCCCCCTTTTGAGAGAAATGTAGTAAAGCTATATTAAACTGGAAAAGTTTAAAACATATTTAAAAAAATGTGATCTAAAAACTTAGATTTTCTTTGCTAATTTTACACCCGTCAACAGAAAATTATTAAATATTTAGTCTGATGTTTAGTTTTGTGCCTAATTCGCTAATCAAATTATTTTTATTGTGTTCGAACACTGCTTATTTTTTTATACTCAATTCAAATTTTATCTTTTTCTTTGTAAGTATTTTGAACATCTCAATTTTTCATCTTCATGTAAGACAGAGCCAAATTTTTGTGAAACTTCATAAATAAAAATTATTAAAATAAATTTAAATGTTTCGCAATGAAGTAAACAATTTAAATGCTTTCTCTAGCTATGTAATTTTGAAATTGCTAAATAAATTTTTCCATGATTTAAATGTTAGAATATGACCGCGTTCAAAATAAGATTCGTCAACAATGCTCATACTGCATGCGGCAATTTAAAAAAAATAATAATTTAAATCCTAGAATTCGCATTGAACTTTTTTCATATATTTTAGTTTGCTGTAAAATATTTTAACTTGAAAATAATTTTTATAATTGTTTTATACTTGTTAGTTTTGTGCCTGCGTATTTTCAAGAATTTTATTAAAATTAAAATAAATATTTTCATATGTTTAACGTAGATATTTCCCCAGCACTCCCTTGCTAAGTTGGCAAGTATGTGAGAGTCGTTTAATTTCAGATTGGCGCAAAGCGTCCATTGAGTAGAGTGAAATGACCGAGTGCATCCCAATGAGTTCTACTGGGGTTTGCCTGCTACCGAGATGTTTATTTACTAACGCCAGAAGTGAGCTGCTTGAACGGTGATGGGAAATGAAAGCATACTCCAAAGATAAATGGGTACGACTAGGCTCCTTCAATTCGATAGCAATTGACGGTAAGGGAGAAAGAATAGTAAAAGATCAGTTGAAAAATCGCAGAAGCGGTTAGCTGATAATATTCTTGGGTTCTACAGCATTTAGTTTAACTTGTTTTGATAAGTTGACGATCTTAAAATAATACTAAACGATTGAGTCTTATTTCGAACGAAAAATAAATCACAAAAACATATGATTACCTTTAATGAAAAAATATAACTACACCAAGTATAGCTCGTTCTGATCATAAACATACAACTCATTAAATCATGAGTATTTTCATATAAAAAAAATAGCAATAATTCACAATCACAAACATAATCATTATATTAAGGCAAAATAAATAGCATACGAAAATCAAGTTTTATTTTTGATAAAAAAACACGATATATGATCATTTTTTTGGGCAATTAATGAAACTTTAATTGTAATTATTAATTATAAGGATTGTGGATATTCCTAAAGATTTTTGAAATGTAAACAGATTTTCATAGGGTTTGAACAAATATAGCGATGTATGTACTCAAAACTGTTGTCGGATATTTGTTACAAGGTGAAACATTTTATTTTTTGGTGAATAGAACAATATCGTACTTTTCAGCATTCACACTCTACTCCACCTATGAGGCCTAGTTTTTAATGGTTCTGAGCATCTGGTTTATCAGATACGTTAGACCCTCCAACCTGTTTCTCCTTCTACTTTCATAAGGAAGTTTGCTTCCCACTTACTTTAATCGCCGTGACATCGTCGTGCAGCTCTTGTGCTCTATTGCGGACCCAACTGGGTTGAGAAAATTCTCCAGTTCAGAAAGCTGTGGATCTACTTCCACATATTTTCTCAGTACAAATTGAACTCCCATCAATCTATTACCCCTAAATTCGAAACATTATTTGAACAAAATAAAAGTTAATCTTTTGCTCACATATCAATTTTACTGTTCTATGGAATGTTGAAAATGTCAATTTCATCTACTTAAAAATCTAATATCAAAATAAAAAATGACGGGACACACAATTTTGCGCACACAAAATATTGCAACATAACCACGTCCAGTCCAATTGACCGCAATGAGTGAAAATAATATAAAAAAAAAAACAGTTAAAAAGTAAAGAATCGACAGCATAACAAAATTGATCAGGACGGCCAGCGAAGGAACGATTGTGCAAACGAATGTAGAGAGGCGAGCGAGCGCTGAGGCAGCAATCGAAAGATCAATCGATCGATCAGCAACGCTCCAAAGTACTTCACACACCAGAGCGCGCGCATCTTCAGCTGCCTAGTTGCCTAGCTGCCTAGCTGCTAGCTGGCTGGGCTAATGTGCAATAACCATTGCAAATAACAGCAACAGACATAGAAATATCAACATGCAGGCGCAAAAAAAAAGAAATAAAAACAAAGCAAACTAAATGCGATGCACTAACAACAACTGCAGTGTTGCGACAAGGCAATTTTCGCGAATCCACGCGCAGTCGCAGTCGGTCAGTTTGGTAAGCATTCAGGCGGCAATAGCGCACATATTGACATGAGCAAGTGCATGCCAATACAAAACAATTGTGGCCATACGAGCATCCACATGTGCCTACGCCTAAGCAACATTAATTGAGTGTGTATGTGCGTGTGCGCCTGAGCATTTTATGCACAGTACTCTGCACATTAGGTCACGTGTGGTTTGTGACCCCTATGACCATATTTTGCATTGCTTTGCACTGCCTTGTGCGATGATGTGGCACGCCAAAAAGTGGCCGATGCGCATAGTCGGCGTGGCTCGACTGGCTTGGCTGGTTGGCTATGCGCAGGCGCATGCGCACTTACCGTTCGCACTGCTGTTGCTGTTGTTATTGCTTGTTATTTTTGTATTTTTGTTGTTTTATCGTTCGATGTATTTAGATGAATTCGTACGCCCAACCGTTGCCAATGCAAAAATTGCAACGCCACAAAAATGGGCAAAAATTCAATGGAATTTGATGTCGCTGTTTTTGGACTATACTTTTCTTCTTGTTGTTTCTTTTTCTGTTTGTTGGCTGTTGCTGCTGCATCTGCGTAAAATCAACGAAATTGTGCGACAGGTGAATTGCACTGATCGCCCTCACCTAGCTAGGTTAGGCACACGAGTCTGCAGAAGTCAGTAAGTGAACCCGCGTTCCGATTCGCCGTTCGCTTGGCGCTGTCAATGCGAATCGCGCCAAAAGCCATCAATGGCCAACGATCAGCAAAGCAACGGTCAATTGAGCTACAGTAAATAGTGTAAACCTAATGGTGTTGTTGTTGTTGTTGTTGTTATTTTATGTTGTCGCTGTTATAACGTTTGTCGTCAACGTAGGTATCAGTCGCTAGCATCAGCGTCATCGCATCCATCGCTAGCCAATATCGATATGAGCTGCCCCACCGTTGACTCTGTGTTGTCAGAGAGTTCAAAGGCAGCAAGCAAGCCACCAGACACAGGCGCATCCAAACTGGCGGTGGACAGTTGGTAAACTGCGTTGGCTGCAAACTTGCTATGCTAGCTAATATTCGGCTTGTTGCTTTGTGTATTAGTTTCTAAAATTTTTTTATTTGCCAATTTTTCCAATTTTCACTGCTACGCCTGGTTTATTTGGCCGGTCATTTGATGACCAATTCGATTAGTTTTTCATATGCAGTTGTGCGGCAGACAACACCTATTTTTTGTAGGACAAATGAAAAAAAAAATCGCCTGACTCTTGGGACGAAATTGGGGAGTGGTGAAGAAAGTGCGGATAAATGGAGATGGAACTTCGGCTTTGATGATTTTTAAGCAATACAAATAAATGGAATACAGTAAATTATTTCTTTGAGAAAATAAACGAGCATTAGTTTCATCACCATTGATTAAAAAAAAATGTATCCTTATTATAATTAGTGTTCGCATTTCAACTTTCAAGTTGCATTCGATAACTTTCTAAAGCTGAGGGATACAACAATGTATTCGCTAATAGGAAATTAAAATACATTTTGGTGCATTCCCATGTTCACTTCAATTAGTAAATAGATCCTTTGGACATATGTGACACCAAATTTTAATGCAATTTGCACAACTTGCCCAATGCTTCATTCGCCTGGCCATCAAATGCTCGTCCCTATCGAGAAATATTTCAAGCTTTTTACTTCAATTGGAATAATTTCAAAAATCGTAGTTTTAGGGACGAATTAAGGATAAAATGATATTATGTAGGCAAGTGAAAAAATCGGACCTAAAGCATCGATATCCACTCGTAGCTATATTCTTGGCTATGAAGGTATTCCGTAAAAATTAAATAAAATTTCTTATTATCTTTATCAGTTGAGATGAAAATTTCGAGGCAAAATTTGACCTAGGATAGGATTTCGATACGAGATTTTATTCGATACCTACTAAGTATTTGGTTCAAAAGTATCGATGCCAAAATTGATTGGTATCCGGTATGTAGTCGTATTTATTCGTATAGTTTCATCTCTATCTGGAATTGGTTTTGCATTATATGCCGCCCCGGGCATATCGAATTATTTACATTTTTATCATTCAATATTTTTTTTATTTATGGTTTCGAAAGTTTCCAGCAAATAAAAATTTATTTGTTCAGTTTATGAAGGTCTTCTTACAAAAGTTTTATTTCTTCAAAGCTAACTTTGACTAAGAGTCAAGTTAAGGGAACTACTTATGTATATATTCAATTTTGATATCCCACATATATGGAGGAGCTTGTGAATTTTCACTTGGCGGGCACATATTGGGGAGGCATCTGAAGATACTCGTTGGCAACAGGTGGAGGTTTAATTCCATTAACAATACTCAACTAGCGAGAGTTGGTGTACGTAGCGATTGTCACTCGGCATGTACGTAACTGATTCAGCGGTTTTGTTGAGTATATTCGAATCTCGTTCTTGAGTTTAAGAACAGCTCGGCAGAAAGCAGATGCTCCTTCGTTACTCACGGGATATTAAAAGTCATCCGGTGGCCAGACTGTGACGTCCGAAGTACAGCTTTCTGGCAGGTCTGAATTTTATCCACTGAGCTCTACTGGTTACCGATGACCAAATTTGTGTACCATAATTTAAAACAGCCGGTCAATCACCTTGTAAGTTGTCAGCAACGTTTCCTTGTTTTTCTTCAGCTGCAGCCAAGTAGCGACTTGGGAACTTTCTTTGCTTATCTGTATCTTATTGACAATTGTGGTTGCGTGAGCTGAAAAGGAGGGCAAGCTGACGACCTAACCCCCAGAACTGTCGAGTGATTATCCATTGGAATAAGGGCTGATGTTAAGATCCCTCTTGGCTTCCTTCGTCCATGCGGTAAGATTTAAATCCATGAAAAAATGAGGCATGTCGGAGAGAGGAATATTTACTTTCTAGCACAGGTTATCGGTTACATTCATTGCCGATACCATCAACAAACGAGACAATAGTGACTCAGTCAAATGATTGATGGTGCCTTTAACGCTAGTGAAAGAATGGAAACCAGTCTATAATATTAATACGCCAGGAATGATGAGGGTAGTCATCGAAAAAGTGATGCTCCTGGTAAGACCCGTCATTCTTACAGAATGCGCATAGATTCTCCAGCATCATCCACCTCCTCCCTTTGGGTCAATAATCTCTGGAAATTTTGCCTTTCCAATGGCCTCCTTTACTCGTTGCTGGCTCAGGTAAGGAACGAGCTTATGTTCCTCTTCGCCATCATCCGCTAGACCCCATCCACGGAAGGATGCGGAATAAATTGTCGGGAGAAATAGCTTTTGGTGAATGCTGCTGAAGTGACAGTCCTTGACCGGATATAAATTCGGGCCGTTCCGGTATCGTAGAACCGACTGTCATGGGAACGAGCTACCGTATATCTCCGGATCCGCTGAAGCACATTAAAAGTCTTTTGAGTAACTGATAATAATATATAAAAATTTGGTGCTCACATCATGTAGCTCAATGTTTAGCCGAATTTCTGCTAACATTTGTGGTGTGAGTCTAAATGGTGTACCACAAATTGAGGAGCCTACAGTATAACGAAGAAGAACATGAATGAATGATGAGAAATGATTTCAGTCAATAGTTTTTTTTTGGTAGAACTATACTCGAAGTTCCTCCATAACCTGCCGAGGAGTGATAACTATTATAAAAAAGATTTTCCATAATTTGTTGATGTTACTTTGCTTGGGTGGGATTTGAACCCGGGATAAACAGAATGAAGCGGGCACATACTACATACTAGTCAACGGCGTATTTTATAGATAGCTTGCTTATATTATATTTCATTCGGAAGATGTAATTAGATATTGTGATTTGCCTAGTCGAGTCGAGTATTTAAGAAGTGATCAAACACTCGAATATATATACTCGAGTAAGGGTCTATAGTATCGAGATACCGAATTTATAACGTATTCGACTAAGGAACTGTGAACTCGAATACAAAAAATTAGTATCTGACTCGAGGTCTTAATCGATTCTTTTTTTCAGTGAGTACGAAACTATTCGAGTATCGAAAACACACCACTATTTAGACATGGAGATATAAAAATTGTCCATCTTCAAATATTGTATATAAACCTATTATGCAAATAAAGAACTCGAACAGGATTTATTTAACTTAGTTCTCGAAGTTACTAAGAGAAATAAACCAAAATAAATATACAAATTCAAAGGGCTGTTCAATTCGCCTCCAAATATTTGGAGAAACTACTCCCAAGACACATCAGCCAATTCTCTGTTTTTCTGATACCCACTATACCTACTTCCTTCAGCCTCGAAGTTCAAATGTAAAAGAAGAACAGAACAAAAACTCCATAAATTTGTATTCATGATATGAGAAATGTAAAAACGGAGAAAATTTCCTGGAAGTTTAGTTTGAATCAGAGTGAAATTTAATTAATCCGATTGTCTCGGTTTTTATACCAATTTAAGGACTAATTTTTTATCATTGCGCTTTTAAACTGCATACCGCAATTATTTTAAGAAATTCGAATTAAAAATTGTATGCAAAGTTTGTTGAATATTTACCACCCTTTCGGTATAACTTAAAACTTAGCCTGTCAGGGAGAAAAACAACGGTAATTTTTACTCACACAAAACTTGCACTTTATTTACTAGAATTGAAGGTGCCATTCGAACAAAATTTGAAACTTGGTCTGTCAGGAAAAAAATTGTCAAAAATCAGCAATAATTTCTATTCACTTAAGACTTACACTTTATTTACTAGAATTTAACGGGCTATTAAACTGCTTACCGCAATTATTTAAAAAAATTCAAAATTTGAGCATAACTTAAAACTTGGTCTGTCAGAGAAAAAATGTTAAAAAATTGAAATCTCAAATCTGAAGTGGAAAGGTTGTAATTTGTAAAATCAATCGAAATCGAATTTAGGTTTTGTTTGTCTAAGGTGACAAAATATAAGTCAGCGAGACATGTCCCGAAATTCGAAACTTTTGAAATCCACTCGACCTCAAATATCTATAAAAAGAAACAGTGTCATATTGTATGCGAATTGTACCAAAAAAGTCAATGTGCTGTACAAGTACTTTTCGACTTCAAATTGTACCAAAAAAGACCAAATGTGGCGACCTTATCATCACTTCGAGTAACTTACTATAAATTATTTTTAATGATGAATAATTGCAATTTTTGCAAGAAGTTTATTCAGCTCAAGAAATAGCTGTAGTCGTTTCTGATCGAGTTAAGTCACTAATGAAGTTAACTCATATACATAAATTCTATGTATAATGTTTATATCTACATATATGAGAAGGATATTTAGCAAAATCTTTGGTAAATAAATGTTTTTGTTTACTCACAGATTAATGCTCAAAATTTTGTGTATGTTCAATAAAAAAAATCATTAATTTTCCAGCGTTAAAGGTATTAATTAAAAACTTCCGTCTTTCATTACTGAGCTGCCACTTTGACTACTTTACAACTTACAAACCAAAAACAAACAAAAAATAAAAAATTAAAAACTAGAAAAATTTGCTACTAGTAGATACAAATAGCCACGCAGCATAATCAGCAGCAGAAGTAAGTGCTAAAAAATAAAGTATAAATAAATGACCCGTGAATCTCAGTAACTGAACCGCTAAGCGTGTAACCTGAGCTTGTACAGCTAATTAAGCTGAAATTGGAGGAAGGCAAGCGCCCCAACAAACACAATGCCACTCACCCAATGTGCGACAGGAGCAGCGTCGCTGGTGGTGGCCATATTCTGCCTGCATTTTGGTTTATTTGTGCTCCTAGCCGACGACTTTAGCTGGCAAGCGTCAAATATCTCAGCGAGCAGAATATGCTGCCACAAATGTTCGTGTGTAGATATTTATATACACATTTAGAAATATGAGGCTTTTTTGTGTGGTTGGACTAATGTTAGTGTACCTTAAACATAATTAACTCAAAATCCAAATTGCTTAACGCATGCTTGTTGCTGAAGATGAAGGTAAGTTGGCCTTTGGATTAGTTTGTACATTACACTATATCATATCTTTGGTATATGTGTGTGAGTATACCCTGTCGGAAATATAATTACTTTCAAAGAAATTTTAAGATTACTTTTTTTTATCAACAAAAGTGTTTGAAATTCTTTCCTTTTTTTATCTAGCCTTGCCGGAGTAAGTAACATCAAAAATTATAGAAAAGTTTTTTCTAATTGCGGTCGCCCTTCGGTAGGTTGTGACAAACCACTGCGCGTATTTCTGCCATGAAAAAACTTCGCACAAAAAGAAAAAAACATTCGCCGTTTGGAGTTGGCATTAAACTGTAGGTTCTTCAATTTGTGTTACAAAGTCAAGACGCATACCAGAAATTATAGGAAGGTATCGATCGATGGTGTAAGCGCCAATTTATTATAATATTATTATAATTATTCTAAGCAACTAACTTTATCAACTGGTGATGTCCTAGGAGCTATTTAATAATCTCACTCTGCTTTTGATTTAAACTATCTACTTTGAAAGAAGGAACATAATAAATAGTTTTTTTTCCGGCTGCAATAAAATGTTTTTATTTCCAACTATTTAAAATTCCATTTCTTTCAAACAATTTTAAAACTAGTCTAATTACCAACTACTTTCCAACCCGTCCATTTTCAATTATTTAACATATGTGCAGTCTACTTTATAGTTTAAAAAAAAAATTCATTTTAATTTCAATTCTGTATAGAAATTAAACAAAATCCACTTCTATTGCCAGCATCAATTCTCGAAAATATTATGAGTGTCAAATTCTAGTTCAATTAGACTGCTTTACAGGCAAAAACTTTCAAAAAATTTTGGTTATAGGTCAGCTTATTAACCATTTTGTATAGCCTTACTGCTAAGTGCAATCACTGCGTATCTTGTTCGACAGACAATCGATGCAATAAACCTTCATCTCTTCCTCAAACAAAAATTACGTTTTCTACCGTCGTGTGCAAATCTCCCCTAATGCTGAAAAGTCAAGATACTGATGTCTATGTATGGTTTTGCTAAAGATTTCCCAAGCTCCCGCAGAAAACACTCGTGGCGTTGCTGTTTTTTTTTCTGGATGTTAGCCACTTTGGATCCATATTTTTGAAGGAAATGAAACTGAATTGTCGATCATGTATCAGAATACAGCCAGTAACCATCGACTTGCTTTTCTTTCACAGCTACAACACATTTTTCAACTCTATCCACACCACCTACATAAAAAAAAAAGTGTATGAATTGAATGGGTCGTGGCCCTTTGCTTGTTTATAAATTGTAATACTGACTAATTTTTGGTAATTTTTTTCCATCCGATTGAACCGTAATCGAAGTTTGTGTTGCACTTTGTTGCACTCCACATTTGTCTCTTCAGCGGACGTATGTCACAAGAGTTGCGCTTTCCATCAAAATAAATGTTAATTGAAGCAAGCGATTCTTTAGGCAACTAATTTTGACCCATATTGTAATTGGCCATCGTAACGTAATGACCCTTCAGCCCACGAACCAAACCTAGAACCACACGTTCACCTTGATTTTTTCCTGTTGTACCACCACTCGGTTTTCCAAAGTACTGTTGGATTTTCCAAGCGTAGCAAGTTTCAATGGAAACCAATAGCGAGCATTGTTTATCATATCTATCAGGTTTAGAACGCAAGTATTGGCGAAACTTGCATTTTCCCCGAAAACCAAGTAAATACTAATGAAATGTACTCCAATTAGAAGTATTGAAATAATCAGCCAATAGTCCGGACCAATTATCAAATATAGTTTGAAAAATCGAATTTCATCAAATTATACAGAATTCATATGAAATATTCAAATATGGGTGCTAAGTGTTCCACTCGGAAAGAAAGGTTGTTAGCTAACTTTTATGAAGGTTGCCACCTGTTTGAAAAGTCGAACTTAAATAAATTATAAACAAGTTATATAAAATATCAAAATATGGGTGTCAAACGGTGCGGGACGGCGAGGAGAAGGCTCGTACATATTTTTTGGAAAGTGATGCCACCTGTTTGAAGCGTCAATTTTCATTAAATTATTAAGAAGTATACAAAATATTAAAATATTAGTATCAAGCGTTTAGTTTCGCTCAGCAGAAGGTTTATAGCTATATATTGAAGAAGGGTGCCACCTGTTTGAGAAGTCGAATTCAATCAAATTATACAGAATTTATATGAAGTGAAATATTTGGGGCAAGCGTTTAATTTTGCTGAGAATAAAGCTTATATATGTATTTGGAACAAGGTTGCCACCTGTTTGTAAAGACAAATTTTATTAAAATATACACAAGGTATATGAAATAATAAAATATGGGTGCTAAACCATTTGTTTCACTGGGAGAAAGTTTAAGCGTATATTTCGAGGAGTGTTTCCACTTTTTTAAAAGCAAAATTTATCTACACACAAGGTTATGACCTTAAGATAACAATATTAAAATATGACCTATTAAACTGTTCGTCTTGGTGCATACCTATCTTTGTGAGGCGGTTGCAAAATGTACATATTAGCAATTAATAAATAAAGTGAAACTAAAAAAAAAACATGTGCCAGGTTTCTCTAATATACATATGTACATATGTATATATACTTGGTACGAGTTAGATCATCATAATTAATTTATCATGCATTTCTTTCAATTTGCATTTGACTTCCAACTACTTTTTAAAATTGTAACAGAAACTCCTCCCGTTCACCGCCAGAAGTGCTTTGGGGTAATTTTTTTTTTCTTCAACTCACTTTTTTTCGCGAGCGCACACTTTTGTTTCGCTTTGAACGGCTCTGAAAAATTTAATTTTCAATAAATCACACGCACACAATAACATCACGGCTATGGCATAAGCCATGGGCAATGCAGTGGCTATATGGAAGCAGCGGTGGGTCTGTTCGGCGCAGTACGCACGCAAGTCGCGCCACGGCATGCCAGTAACGATTTACAGTTCATCATGTATGCGTAGCGTTTTCCAGTTAAATGTTACATATGTACATACTTCTTTACACTTGTATATATGTACCTATGTATGCACGTATGTAAATCATTCGAATATGTATGCCTAGAAAATTAGATATGTCTGCTCATATGGCTGTACGCTTAGTTTTATGCCTGCAACAGCGGTAAAATTAATCCATTAACGGTGCAAATGAGTTGCATTAAATATTGCCAATAGCAGTTAATATGCATCGATTGTTGTGGTTGTTATTGGTATTTGCGTTTTCGCTTGTATATACATTACTTGCTAATAGCCTGGCGATTTTGCTTATTATACATCATAAGGCTTCGATCTAATTATTAATGATTAAACAAAAATATTGAGTTGGTGAAACTGTTAGTTTGGAATTTGTAATTCCTATAGCACTTGCTCTTTGTTTTTGTATCTATAAATATAATCATCTCATAATAAGTTTTTATTTGATTCAATATGTACCCGATGCCTGTCTTTTCAACAGTTGCTTCGCACAGATGTGACGATCTCGGTTTAACATTTAATTTCTCTAAAATAAAACTTACCGTTTCGTAAAAATTTCATATTTTGTTCAAAAAAATTCTTATAAAAAATAAAAAAATGAAATTGAAGGTATCCATAGATTACAAAAACTTGAATTCTTGTTTCATATTCAAAATTTTGTCGAAAAGAAATACAAAACTATCATCAAGCGAATCGAAAGTTTATATGTCGATAAATAATCAAACAAGAATTAGGTCACCGAAATATTAAAGTAATTTTTATTCCTAAAGGAGGGAAATGTGGGTATAACAAGCTAATAAATATAATGTGCTTGCACTCAATACGCCAGAGAGACTTCTAGACTTCTAGACTTCGGTAGCTTATGCCGACGATGTAGCGATAATGGTATTGGGTCAGTTTCCTTCGGTTATTAGCGAAGTCATGGCACGAGCGCTCCGGTTGGTGGATTCCTAGGCCATAAGTTGGTCCTTTGGAGTGAACCCCGAGAAAATTGACCTGATGCTTTTCACAAAAAACCAACTTGCCTAATTTCACTAAACCCAAGTTTCGAGTGTCGGAACTGGGGCTGTCCAACAAAGTGAAATGTCTAGGGGTTATCCTGGATTCCAAACTTAAGTGGATACTGGATATCGAAGAGTGTGCCAGAAAGGCCTCAATGGCTCTATATGCAACTAAAAGAATGTTCATTCAATAGATGGGGTTTAAAACCAACAATTGTGCATTGGATGCACACAGCTATACCCCGACGCATACTCTCTTATGGGGCGCTTGTCCGGTAACCAACCATTGCTAAGGATTACGTTGTTAAGAAACTATGTGGAATTCAAAGGATAGCAGTCGTTGGCGTAGCAGGTGCTATGAAATCGTGTCCAACGGATGTTTTGAACTTTCTGCTCGATTTATTACCGATATATTATCAAAAACTTAGCTGCTAACAGCGCTATCAGACTGTTCTGCAAAGAATGGACAATCGACCATAACTCCTTTCTCATCGCACTTCTGGCTGAGATTAAGACATTATCCTCAGACTACATCCTGACAAAGATGTGGGTTAACCAAATACCAAGCACGAAATTCCCCAACCATATGGACTGGTCCCATGGGAGGGGCCAACCACTAGAGGGCTTATCTGCCTTTACGGAGGTCAAAGATGGATTCCGGGGTGGGTGTAGGGTAAATATCTTCTCAGAGAGCCAAGCGGCTATTCAGTTACTTCCTTTCTACCTTGGTCAGATTCTATCTAGTGGATGAGTAGAGAAGGAAGCTGGCCTCAGCTTTTGAAGTTACCCTAATATGTGTTCCGGGGCAAAGGGACATTTACGGTAATGAAACAGCGGACGAATTGGCTAGGTGTAGCTCTGCATTGAGCGTGCCCCACGCGGTGGATATGGATGCCTCATTAAGAGCAAAGAAATTATCTACAAACTCAAGGCAGTCTGCACGGAGCACTGGGCTTTAGATGTGCATGCCGAAAGAATTGACTTACCTTACAGCAGGTTCTATCGCAGCTGTCACGACCCGGGCTGTGGAGAGACTGTCGAACGACCTACTGTGTGAGTGCACAGCTCTCGCGAGGATTGGAGGAATCAAAATGGTTAATCTGAGAGTTGTTTGTCTCTGGGATGACAATCCACTTAAACTAACCAACCAACCAACCAGGTCAACGGAAAATGCAATGCTTTTACCGCCTCAACTCAACCAATCATAGTTATCTACCTTTAATACCTTCTCACGCCACAGCTGGTGAAAGGTCTTGAAGAAAATTTGAAATTAAAAGAAATGGGGTTATTTTAAAAGCTAAATTCAATTAAATAAATAAATAAAATCACATTTTGCAAAATGACGACTAAAAATATTTGAAAAAGGATTTGTTATTTGTTTAAAAGGCTGCCGTTTGTTCAAAAATTTGATGTCAATTAAATCTATTAGATAAATCAAACAATGCAACAAGCAAATAAATATTGACTGATATTTATCTATACACATTTTTGAACAGCGTTGCCACCTTTTCCACACTAGATGATGTTAATGACACTTCGAAATGTCGCTATCAATTGATAACGTTGTGCATTTATATCAATAATTTGGGGCAACGAGCACTTGCCAATGACAAAGAAATTCCAGTAACCTGCTAAATATGAAATCGATTATTTATTTAGATAAAAAAAGAAATTACTGACAACAACTAAAAATAATATAAAATTTGTTAGACCTAGAAAAGCTATTTATTTTGTTTTCTGTTACATTTGAAAGCATAACTTTAAGCCATTTACCGTGCGCGCAGAGCCAAAATAGCCATATAGAAAGCATTCATAAGAAAGTGTATTTTAAGATGTTTCTCCAGCTTTATGTTAGGCCTGGTTGGCAGATCTTACATATAAATTAAAAATTCCACCAGCTGTAACTTTACGAAGATTATGAAGACTTTGTTAAAAAAGTGTTAGATTTTATTCACAAAAAAAGAGTTGTAATGTTTTCAATATTTGTTTACAAGCTTTTGTATGAATATAGCTCGACCAACGAAAAATGTTGGTACACTTGGCTGGTTGTGCCCCAATTTGGCAAACATTTCGAATAGTTGAGCGAGTTTCTGTGTTGCTTAGCTAAAATCAAAAGTTTAATAGTAAACATTTATTTTAAGTGTGAAATTTTACTGTTGAAGCGAGCGCAGCTGAAAATTTCTGTACTGAGCTGCCATGTTTTTAAGAAGAACTGCCAGAATACCATTATGCGAAACGACTCATTCAAATTCCAGATAAGCATTTCGATAAATAAAAGTACTAAATATACGCATTATTATCAAGACGCACACCACAAATTATGGACAAAGTTCGGCCAAATATCAATCTATGGTGTAAGCGTCAAATTATTATTATTATTATTATCACATTTCTACTAGAGCAACCAAAAAAACAGGAATATGTAACTTTAGTATTGAAGCTTATTTGTAGCTCATTACATGTTGATTTTAGATTTTTGCTCTTAGCGAAAGAAAAGAAAAAAAAATTAGAAATGGAGAAAATAATCCATGCAACCTTTTATATATATTTAGTAGCATATGTTTTCCTATAAACACCGCAAATTTACTTATTATGCATTTTAGTTTTCCACATAAATCACTCAATTTTAATTAGTTTCTAACAAGGATGGGCATTAGATAAAATCCAGCACGATAGCTGAAGCAAAAAAAAAGAAAGTTTAGTTATGGTATATAAAACTCTATGGTGCACGACATTAAATGAGCCTATAAACAAAGCGAACAAAATACAACAAGCAGTGAATACAAATAATAATAATAATAACAACATAACCGCAACAAGAGCTATAAAAATCTGAGGAAGAGTAATGTAGCAATAGTGGGTGGAATCAGCGAGCAAGTAGCGCCATATCTTCCAAAAGCAATTCGATACAGACGTTCAAGAGTATTTTGTTTTTTTTTTAACTATTCCTAATACGAGTATAAGTAAACCTTAGTCTGCACACGAAAACTACTTTAAAGCGGCCATAATTTTACATGATTTTATTAGTACGAGCCGCATGTTGTAAATAATTAAAAACTAATTAAGTTCGAACATATTGAAAACAAGGAGATACTGGCACGCTGTACCCACGCCAAAACAAAAACGAATAATAGCAATGTAGTGCAAGCGCAACAAGTGCAGGCCGGCGCCAAAGCTATATTTCGTAAATATGCTATACATTTTTACTTTTACATGTGTAGTAAAAAAGTTGTTGTTTATACTTACCTACAAATGTGCGTGCATACAGTTATATGTTTATGTAGCTTGCTTTACTTTCTGTTAGGCGCTGTATTTGTAGTTAAGTTTGTTCTAGAGTACGAAAAACCAAGTTGACTCAGGCGCGGCCAACGGAGTTCATTTCTTAAGTCTCTTGTTCAAAAAACTATGATTGTTGGCAACTATTTTAAGAAAGAAATATAAATATATTTACTATTCACGAAGCTAGGGCCATGCGCTGTTCAATAAGTTGAAATCAAATAAATACATAATATAAATCACATTTGCTATATAACTGGGCTGATTTGTGCAAGATTCAGTACATATACTTATTGGATAAATATCAGAATTTTTAAAGGGAGTTACCACTTGATTAAAGGGTTAAATTGAATTTAATGTATGAGTGCAATCAATTATAGTAATATAGGCGTCAAACAAAAAGTTCAATTTTCAAAATATTTTCAATGGAGGTTGTCACCTAATAAAATTAATAAAAGTTTTCAATAAGTTACTTTAAAATTATAAGTGAAATGGTATCCTGCAATATAGATTTAAAAAATGGTGTAACGAAGCTTAATTTAAAAAATACGTTCAGCAAGACTTGCCACTCAGTAATAACTAAAAACAATTATAGTAATGTAATCATTGGCGCATCCAAATGGAGGGGTTTGGGGTTCAAACCCCTACCAAAATATTAAAGCTGTAGCACTATCGTGAAATTGAATTACTTTTCTTAATACTCAATTAGTCTGAAACTCCCCTCTCCCAAATTATTTTTCTGTGTGCGCTACTGAATGTAATACTAGAATTGGAACGTTAACCAAAAGCTTTATTTGAAAAACATTTTTGGGAAGGGTTGCCATTCATTCAAAAAAGTAAACTAAAGTCAATTATTAAGTTTAATTATTAAATGAACCAAACTCATACAAATATTTTCAAAGAGAGTTGCCACCTGTTTAAACAGTTTAATTCAATTCAATTACTAAGCTATTTGAGAAAATAAAATATTGGTATGCAGCAAAAGAGTTTATTCGAACTTTTTTTTGTAGAGAGTTGCCAACTGTTTAAAGGGGTGAACAACAATTAATGTAGAGCTTCGCTTCGCATGATTCAAAAGTTTAATTCAATTTAATTTTTCCGGAAACTGAAATAAAAAAGCGTCAGTGCTCAACGAAGGGTTTTGTATAAACATATTTTTTAAGAGTGTTGCCATCTTCTTGCTTTTAAGAAGGGTTTAGGGTGGACACCTAAACAAGATTGCTTCAATTTGCTTGGCAAGGTAATTGAAATTGTGCTTTACTAGTTTCAAACGCAGAAAATTTGATTAATACTTTAAATTCACTTAAATTGATGCGAATTGATTTACTTAAATATGTGAGGAGTTGTCAGTGGTTTGTAAAGTGCAATACAATTTAATTTAATAGTAATAGGCAATAGTCCTCAATAGTCCTTTGCTGGAAAGCCCTGCCGGTTATGATACCGGCCACCAGACGCAGGAGGTGGCGTTTCATGTTCATTAGACCGAAAGATCTATGTTTGTCTACTCTGGACCAGAGCTGACTGGTCCCCCGGAGGGTTCTTTGTCCCAACTTGCGTTTGCCAGCTTGCGGCTGGCGGCACGATCGCTAAGAAGTTTTCTGCACTCGATCACAATCATTGACAATATTACGTAACAATCGGATAAGATAGTTATTGCTTGCCGATTAAGTGCTGAGTTTATAAGTCAAAGCGCAGACACTCTCTCTCTTAGTCTGAAAGACGTTGCAATGTTTAGGTGGTCGAAAGCCGAGCTTGATCATGAGAATAAATCTCACTTTCAACTCTGCCGCCCCATTTAGAACCATCAGTGTAGAATACTGTGATGTGTGGAATCAACTGATAACTACTTCCTACTCCCAGTCTCTCCTCCGCTTGGTGAAACGGTTAGCTTGCGCGATATCAGAAGTGACGTGATCAGTTCGCCTGAAAGTTGCAGGGGATCTACCTAGCTAGCCTGTAATTTTGCATATATATCTACAGTCAGAAGATTCAGTAAGATTTCTAGGGCTCTAGTGAATGCTGATGCATAATGTGAGATTTGATACTAAAATGTTCGTCTATAGCCGAGTTGCAGGCGTACAAGGCAGTTGTAGACTTAGGTTAGCTTCTTGTTCAGCATAACACCCAAATATTTTACCTCGTCCGACAGTTCTAGAGGCACATCGTAGACGATGGAAGCTGCAACTTGTATAGCTTGTTTTTATTTGTAAAGAGAACCTTCATGGTCTTTGTTGGATTGACATTCGGCCCGTATGCTTTCGACCAGATGCCGGCAATACCCAGTGCATTGTAAAGTAAAGCCATCTCACTCAGTTTAAAAATACTGCAAAGAACTTGATAAAAAATTTGAAGTCCATTAAGATTACTGTGCAGAAAATACCACGTACCTGAATTCTCAAGAAACGTAGCCAGCATTTTTTGGATAACAGGGTCAACATTGTTTACAATATAAATGAACGCCATGACACATATAGCGGTGGTTCTGCCACCCTCAGTTATGGCTGATATTTTGTCGAAAGCCTGGGTCAAAAAGTGCATATCGGATTTAAACAATTTTAAAAATTTTTCTAATCATTATAATTATTTTATTTTTATTTAAATTGTATATAGTACGAAAAATAATATATCCCCACATTAAAAAACGTCTGATCGGATGACCGCATACTTTAGAGGGTATGCAAATATACCTGTTTACAAAAATCCAGCAACGCATCAGTTCTTCTTTCTTTCTTTAGCATCTTAATAAACGCACCTCGAGTGCGGCCAAACGCTTTGTGTCTTAAGTCTTTTGTTTCCACACGACTTGATTAATCGAATGTTATTAATTTACCGGTAACGGCATCCAATGGATGAAACCAAAAAAAAAAAAAACAAAAACAAAGGCAAATACATTTTGGAACTTTTATTCAAGTGCATTTGTTGTTGTACGAGTATACGCGCATGCTACAAATAATAAGAATATGCCACATTAAATACAGCTATAACTTTATTTTATTTAGGCGGTGATAATTTCGCTGACATTGGCTGCGCTCAAAGCAAATGCAAAGAAAACTGAGACTAAAATACAACAAAATGACAGAAAGGCAGACAGGCATACGACAGGCCGACAAACATTAACAATTTAGGCGACAAATACCAAAATGGCAATAAATTAAACAGGCGGCAAAAGGCGATATAGGAATAAGAACAGGGCAGTGTAGAAAATGGATCACTGCTAAGAGTGGTAAGGCAGTAAATGACTAAGTTGTGCCGTGAGCTGTGGTGAGTTAAGCTGAGGCAGATCTGAGCAGGCAAGCTCCAGCAAGTAAATTAAACTAATCGATAGCAATTTGTTATGAACAAAATACTTAATGAAATTTAATTATGTTGTCGCGATTTGTGGCAGACGCTGACTGAATGAGAGGGAAAACCCAGAAAAGGTAACGAAAAGAAAAAGTAATGTTGAACCAAAATATCTGTGTTGAGGGCAAGTAATTTGCATATCAAAAAAAGTGAGACACTACAAAGAACATCCACGAAGGCAGTTGGTATAGGTAGAAGAATATACAATTTAATATACTTTATACTCAGTTGTATTATATGGGATTACTAAATTCCACTTAAGTGCTACTTTGCTGTTTTTAAATAAATAGCTGTTATTTTTTTTTTTTTTGTTTGTGATACGAAAGTTTCCCTTCGGATTGCTTGTAGGGAAGTGTTAATGAGCTAGCCAAAAGCATCATCTACTTTACTCTAGTCAAGGTGCTAGCTCTAGCCCAGCACACATGTTGAATAATGCGCTACAAGATTTTGCCAGATGTTGCAATAAATTTATTTAAGCTGCCATATGGGAAGTAATCAAGAGTAGTAGTACTGAGTGAGCAAAATTAGTACAAATGTAAATTTATAGAGTAAAAAGAGAAAGAGATTTTTTTTATTTTAATTTTGGTCAGCTTATGATGCTTTTCGCTATTAATTGTTATGCTGCATTTGCGTTTGTCAAATATGCCACAAAATGTTGCTACTTTTCCTAACACCTGCAAATCATTGTTGCTCTTAAGTGTTTCCGCTTTAATTTCAGTGAAATTTGGGGCTTCTGCAAAAGTTGTTGCTACAAATTTTAGCTTGTTTGTTGTGTTGTTCGCCTTGAATTATTTACTGCAAGACTTTGCAAAATAGTATTTTGTTTTTTTTTTTTATTTGCATGTTTTATTAGCATTGCTTTGTGTAATTTTAATTTCTAGAGAAACTTTCATGCTAAGTATGTACCATAAAGTAGATTTTATGCTCAGATCTATTTTCCTCACTTTTGAGATAATTTCGCTTTTCCCGCTTCCGCTTGTTGATAGAAATTTCAGTACGTTGACCTACACTTGATAAATGTGACAGAATTTATATTTCAGATATGAGGGCATTCATGTAATTTTTGAAAAGATGAAGGAGATTTACAACTAATAGAACGAAAGTTATCACGAAATTCTTAATATGGCTAAAAACTACAATAAGTGGTATGAAAAATTAAATTTCAAATTAGTAGATATTATAAATCTCATATATAAAAATCTCAAGGTGTTTGTTGTCGAACTCCTCCGAAACGGCTTAACCAATTTTTACGGGAGAGGGCTGCCACCTATTTGAAAAGTCAAATTTATTTAAAATATACGCAAGTAATTTGAAATAGGTAAAGGTTCATAGCTTACTTTCATCAGGGTTGCCATCTGTTTGAAAAGTGGAATTTTATAAAATTATACACAAGTTGTATGAAATATTAAAATATGGGTGTCACCATTCGTTTCGATAAGAGAAAGTTTAAAGAGAGTTCCCACCTTTTTTAAAAGCCAAATTCAATTATATTATACACGAAGATATAAAGTATTCGAATATGAATTTCAAATTTTTTAAAGTTTTATACCTACATTTTTGAGAGGGTTGTCCCTATTATGTGTGACAGAAACCGAAATGCGTTTTTTGGTTACATATTCAAGAGCCAATTTATAAATAAATATAACCAGGATAACGTCTGCAGGGATTCTCTAGTAATACATATATATATACTTATATCGGGTGTTTTTTTTAGGGGTATAGAACTTCGAATTGAAATAAAATACAAGAAAATCGTTTTACGGTCCATCAATTTGGCTTTATTGGAAGGATAATTTTATGCCATTAATGTTTAAATATGATTTCGGGCATGTAGCCGCCGCGGCTGGCTCGAATAAAGCCAATTCTACAGGTCCAATTTTCAACCACTTTTTCGAGCATATGGGGCCGTATGTCGGCAATAACGCCACGAATGTTGGCTTCCAATTCCCCTAACGTTTCTGGTTTGTTGGCGTAGACGAGCGACTTCACATATCCCCAAAGAAAATAATCCAATGGTGTCAAATCACACGATCTTGGTGGCCAATTTACAGGTCCATTCCGCGAAATTATGCGCTCATCGAATGTTTCCTTCAATAAATCGATTGTGACGTGCGCTGTGTGGCATGTAGCGCCGTCTTGTTGGAACCACAACTCATCCACATTCATGCCATCCAATTCGGGAACAAAATAGTCGGTTATCATGGCTCTATACCGGTCTCCATTAACGGTAACTGCCTCTCCAGCATTATTGCGGAAGAAGTATGGCCCAATGACTCCACCAGCCCATAGAGCACACCAAACAGTCAGTTTTTGTGGATGTAATGGCGTTTCAAGGGTCTCATGTGGATTCTCTTCACTCCAAATGCGGCAATTTTGCTTGTTGACGTAGCCATTCAACCAAAAATGAGCCTCATCACTGAACAAAATTTTGCGATGAAAATCAGCATCGAGATCAATCTCATTTTCGGCCCATACACCAAAATCACGACGCATTGCATGGTCTCGCGGCTTTAATTCTTGCACAAGCTGGATCTTGTAAGGTCGCAAGCCAAGATCTTTGCGCAAAATCTTCCATAAAGTTGATGGACAAAGCTCCAATTGCTGTGCACGGTGGCGAATCGATTCATTCGGGTCCTCTTCAACACTTTGCTCTACAGCGGCAATTGTTTCTTCGGTGCGCACTGTTCGACGTCTCTGCGGATGCGTATTATCACATAGAGTAAACGTAGTGCGAAAACGATCCATGGTTAACCGAATTAATTGCTCTGATGGACGATTATGTCGACCATAAAATTGACGGAGCTCGCGGTAAACTTCGCGAACTGAACCATTATTTTCGAAATAAATTTGCACGATTTGCAAGCGTTGTTCTTTTGTCAACCTGTTCATGATGAAATGGCAAACCAAACTGAACATAAATGACATTAGAGTTGCCAGATTTGACCACAAAATGCCAGTTTTATCTCTATTCGAAAAACAAACCTGTAAAAAAAACACCCGATACTTAGTTATATTAGCAGCCAATTCAGCTTTGTTTTCCGATTTACATTTTATTTCATAAAATATCTTATTAATCAGTTTTTACGATAAGCGAAGAAAAAAATATCTCTGTTCATAAATTTTCTCTTTTTTCATGTAATGGTGGATAATGAACATCCTCAGTGCTGCTGTGAAGCAGAGTATCGAAGAAGTACTGAATGAATTCATCCGGTTTATGGGCTTACAAAATCCAACTCGTGCAAGAATTTAAGCGGAACCACCATCAAGCGATTTTAACAAGGAAACTTTGTTCAGCGATGAAGCTCACTTTTCCTTAAATGGGTATATTAATAAAGAAAATTGTAACATTTGGATAGTTGATAATCCACAAGTCATTGTTGATACGCCGTTATATCTCAAAAAGTCACTGTTTGGTATGTTCTATGCGCAGAGGGAATCGTTGGTTACTATTGGGGAACGAAATAGAGAGCCATGATTAATGACTTTTGCGTACCTGATCTGTAGGATGTCGATGTGGACGACCTTTCGTTCCAACAAGGCGGCGCTACATGCCATACAGCCAATGAAACAATAGATTTATTGAAGGCAACTTTTGAAGAGCGCATTACGTCGTGAGCCTGTGGCGTGGCCTCCAAGATCGTGCGATTTAACACCGCTGCACTATTTTTTGTAGAGTTGTGTGAAGTCCCTTGACTGAGAGAATATTCAATGCATTATCGCTGACATACTGCTCCAATTGTTGCAAAAAGTGGACGAAAATTGGGCCTCTCGGCTGGAATTTTTTCGAGCCAGCCGCTTCAGTCCCTTGCCCGAAATAATTTTTAAAACATAATGGCATGCTCTTATCTTTATAATAGAGCTAAATTCCTGGTCATAAGGTGGAAGTATATACGTTTTATTTTTTCTTGAAAACCTCATGTCTAAAAAGCACCTTTTACATTTTCTCAATTTATAAAAAAATTGTTACGTTCAACGTAAATTAGTTTAGATTTGAATAAACAAAGTGGTTTCGTAGGTGTCTTTAGACAGACATCTGGTTGTTGGCGCTGGTATGATGAGAGACTTTTTGAGTGTGACTCTGATTCGGCTTTATTACACAGTTACGTACTCAGCTTGAGGTAGCACTTATTGGCAAGAGAGAGTTTACGGTGGATTTCGAGACTGATAATATTACTGCTTTCCAGATAAATAAAGTCCGCACGCTTTTTGTAATTGTAATTTTCATCAGAGATGCTGGAGCTAATACGCAAATGTGCTGGATATTTATTTGATGACAGAAGGTCGACATCATCGGCATCCGCCAACAGTTGCTTGGTTTTATGAAAGACGGTGTGACCGGTTGAAATCTTCAGCTTAAATTATCATTTCGAATATAGAGACAACTTGTCTGATATCAAATGGCTTGGAGAGGTTAATCTCAATTCTAACGGAGCATCACCAGTTGCTCTACGTCATTTTACTTATCCATATCAGTTCTGCGGGGGAGCCAAATTCAGACCTCGCTGTGCTGGTGCGTACCTTACCAGCTGCTCGCTGCCATATTTGAATAACTCAGCTTACAGCCTGTTAATACCAACGACTTTATTGTTGTTTAGCTTCTGGATATCGGTTATCAGGTCACCAGTTTTAACCTGATAGGAATTTATTCCATTTTTGAAAACTCCTGTAAAGCGCCGGACGTTCTGAAATCGCTCTCTCATATCTCGCATATAAGAGTCTAAACCGAGGAACTATCTGCCGTTATTATAGCTTTTCAGTGTCGACCCTGCCTTGCCCCAATGAACATGCGCTAAGGCATGTGTTGGCTGCGACAAGATAATGATGCGAGCCGGTGTTAGCTTCTCGAATAGCGCGGAAATTTTATGCTAAATAAAGTAATTCGAATTTTCTATAAACCCTTTCAACCAAAAGTAATTATAAATAATTGAATACAAACAAAAATATCTTACCGCTACATCACCTCCACAACAGCACACATAATTTACTTCCCGAAAAATCCCGACAAGTCTAGGTTTCTACTCTTCACTTTGTATGTGATTTTCGCAAACAAGCCTCCAAAATCACCTCTTTGCCAAAAGGGCATAACTAAAATTTTTTGGTCAACAAGTATTCAGTTATTTTCCACTAAAAACGACAACAAATGGCTAATGAAATTTACTCGAATGGGTTGCTAAAAGGCCAACAGAAAAGCCAATATAACTGTGCAATAAAAGCGAGCAAATTGAAAATCGGCCGCTGAATGCGAAGAATATGCACACTGTACATATTTATTTCCATCATTTGGCAGAATCTTTTTCAATGCTAGAAAGACACACACACACATACACACATTCACACGCTCAGAAAGCGGAAAATGTATGCATTGAATGTAGGAAACATAGAAGTGTCAAGTGTGGCAAATAGTTAAAATAGTTATTTTAATTGTTTTTTTTTCTTCAGCTTAGTGCTTCATGGCTGCTCAGGTGATGAGTTGATTTGATGTCTCCGACGAATTGCTGGGACATTATTTTAAATACTTGCTGTAAATCTGTGCATACACACAAACTAACAGACATAGATATATACATAGGAGCACGCTAAGGGGTGGTCGAGAAAATTCAGTGAAAAACTTTACAGCACCATTTTCTTTTTGTGTTCTCATGCTATTTGTGACTTTACAACTGCTACTTGACGCTGCTATTGCACTTAGAATTTCGTATATGACTAAAATGTAAATGTCAGCTGCCACTGGCCTTAAGTTTTTTATTTCTAAAGTTTAAGTGACACTTTGGTCTCGGTGATTGTAGGGTACGGAGTTAGAATTGCTATTTTAAATTGATCCCTAAGGTACGATCAAAATAGCGACAAATAGCTTACTGAATGATATCGAATACTTTTGGAAATAGGAAAATTAATAATACCGTGCGCATCCAAATTAAATACTCCATTAAGTTTTAAAGAAGATGATTACAGATTTTAGTATGTAGCATAGCGCAAAAGCTTTTCCCTTGGTAATAAAGTTGAAAGGAATCAAATTATAGCTGAATAAAATTGAAAATATATTGAAGAAATTACAGTAGAAATAATATGCCACGCTGTGTGAATTTTTTACCAAATCTTTATCAAATTCACCACATACGTACGAAAAATTAATGACCAAGAGTAGCCACATCGGAAATTTTCAAATTTTTTCCGAAGCTGAAGATGCTGTGAAATTTGAGAGGGTGTCGAAATAATTTGCATAGCAGTAATTTATATCTCCACTACTATATGCTCTAAAAACTTTATAAAAATCAGGTAATCTATTAAATTTGTAAAGTCTAAAATGAGTTAGTTCTTATTTGGGGTTGCAGTGCCGGTCGAGTTATTCATAAAACAGTGTTTGAAATATTTTTTAACTCCAATGGTCGATTAGTACTATATAAAAATCACTCAAGCCTGTCTTCATAGTTTTTAGTTCACTAATTTCAGGTTTTGCTATGATTCGGGGAAAAAGAGTTGTTACGATTTTTCTAAGATAATTTGATTTTTTGGCACCATGGATCAAAAATAACAACCATTCATGAAAACTGCCATGGAAAAATTCACTGCGAAGGAATGTGCCATTCGTTACCTTTTTTTCACCGAAAATTAAAATAAAAATTTCACAACAAATTTTTATTTGTGATTTTGATGAAAAACAAAAAAAATATTACAGCTATTTTTGATTTCTATTTTATAAATCCAAATATCAATTATTATTGACTTGTATGTAGATAATACAAGGGGAAAAAATTAAACTATTTTGTTTAATGGGATTTTATGCCAGCTGTTTAATTCTTTTAGGCCTCTGATTTCAAATGTACCCTCATTTTTTCACAAGCATCTGTAGTTTTTGAGATATAGCTGACAGACATATTTGTGTACTAGTCACAAGTAAACTTCAAATAAACCGTGCTGTTTTTGTAAAATTTTGTTTACTTAATATTGTCCATATCAAGAAATATTTATAAAAAAGTTCCTAACTATTTTTGAGACATCTGTGGTGAATATATGTACATTGAAGAATTGTAAGCTAAGTGTGTCGAAGTTCACAAAACAGACGTATTTTCATTTATTTGGATCCCCTTTGGACACTCGTCACAAGAACTAGGCCCCTCATGTGGTATGGGAGGCATATAAGAAGTCATTGAGAATACGTCCAAATAAGAATATACTCAATATTAAGTATCAAACACCAATACTAGGGCGTGAGCCTTCTTACCATCAATATCGTAATCAAGACAGAATTGCTTTCATTCTTTTCTGAAGATAACGCAATGGGAGTATAGAATTATGGTCCAAATGAATGGGGCTTAGTTATTGACTCTTCTAAATGTAATCTAAATTATGTACTTGCGAATGACGACAATAAGCTAAGTTCGATATTGATTGTAGATTCAAATACAGTCAAAGTAAAATATGCTACTGTAGCTTCTGTAATGGATAGAATCAAGAACAACGAACACCAGCGGCGGTGAGTGTAGATCTGAAAATGGTAAAGTTTCTTCTTGGACAACAAGTAGGCTATACAAAATATCCATATTTCATTTGTCTATGGGACGGACAGAGAAATGTCTGAGCAGTGGGTTAGAAAAGATTCGCCTTCCAGGCAAGCTATGGTTCTGGGAAAATTGAATTTGATAAATGAACCCCGTGTGTAAAATGATGTAATCTATGTGGAGCACATTATGATAAATGTCTCGAAACTAGTTTCTAATCGTGGTTTTGTTAAAGATTTTGATAACAATGATAGATATATTAAATTGGAAGCCTAATTCAATGGGTGTAGAAAACTATTTAATGAATTATTGAGAAGAAAAAGTATAAATTGGCTAAGGTTGGCGACATAAAGAGAATTTTCTTCACCTGAGTTTTTTTTAACTGTGTTAAGATGCATTTTACCCTCTAACGAACTACGCAAATGTTTGCTAATATAGTTAAATATAAAATATTTAAAATAAATAAGTAAGAAAGAGTCTATGTTCGGTTAAATACCCAGTTTTATTTGAAATAAACCATACTTGTTGCATGCAACCAAAAGAAGTAATCTTATATATAAAAATGATCAAGTGTTCTCTAAGTTCAAAGTGATCAACCGATCTTTACAAAATTTTTACAGTAGGTTTATGTGGTCTCCGGGCCCAACATAGGATATATATTTATTTAATGGAAGAGAAAGTTTGAATTCGTTTTAAATCCGCAACTGTTCGATGCAGATGTACATTATTTGAAATAACGTTTCTATATATCTATATTGGGGCAGAGGCCATGCCATCATATCTTTCCAGCTATTCAGCGATGATATTCGATATATACATATTTCATTTAGATCGAGGTATAAAAAATATTGTAAGCTGGGTTCGCTAGTATAGCATGATTGATAAATAAAAGCATAAGGAAATTAGGATGACTTTAACGTACCATACCTATGTATTTTCCAAAACTTGGAATTTTTAATTATTTCTTTCTCTAATTAAATTCTTTATACCAAATTTGTAAGAATTCGAGACATGATTCAGTAAAATATTATACATACATATATTTTGATTTGTTGTAAACTACTATCACTATTTTTCTATAATTTTCGAAATTGTGATTTCTGACTAGAAATGCAAAGAGCACGTAATGTGGTAGAATTTGACCTTTTTAGTGGCCGAGGCCATGACCATTCCCAACACTTATGATTCCATGTAATTCATGCTCAAGCCCAATCTGGATTATCACATTTCAAAAAATTACCTTGTATAGTAAAAAAATATCGGATCTTTTTGGTTTTTGTATTTTACTGTTATATGCCACGGTTTTTGTATGAGTTGAACAATTTTTACAATTTTCGAAATTTAGCTTATTGATTTGAAATAAAGTGTGTGAAATTTGGTGGAATTTAGTGGTATAATTTTTGACATATACCCATTTGCTCGAAATCGGGCTGTGCCACGCCTATTACCACAGTTTGTTTATTCAGTGTATTTGCTTATGCAGCTTCGTTGCGTGTATTAAATGTGAGGGAATTGTCTTTAGTGCTGACTTAAATATCGAGGTTTTGTTTTATTTTTGAAAGTTTCCGTTGTATTTGTGATAGATGGGGTGGCTTTAGTCCAATTTTTACGATTTGAGGAATTTTACTTACCGACTTCAAACGTGATTGGTGTTCTAAAATTTAATAGATTCTGGAGATATATGTACATACCTATTTACTCTAAAGTGGGCGGTGCTACGCCCAATTTCAACTTTTTTTGATTCGGTGTATTTGTTGCTATAATCCCATCCTTTTGACTTTCATAAAACAACGATATGCGGGCGTGGTTATTGTTCGATTTAGAACATTTGCAATACCAAAGTACCTTGTGTTCAGGGCAATGTGTAGTTTCATTAAAATAGCTCAATACTTACTCGAGTTATCCGACCGATGCTGTTACAAGCAACTTGTGATAGTGTTGTAATCCTTTTTTTTTTAACAAAAATAATAATATTTCAAATTAGAATGAATTAGAATTAGAAAAAAATTTAAAGTTCGCCAATGTGGGCAAAATGTGCAGGTGAATGGACAGCCACGTCCTTGAAATCTGCATCGTTACTTGTTATAAAGGAAATGATTGGGTTACGAAAACTACTCGTGGTACAATAAATAGGGTTCTGGTTTGAAATTTTTGAAAAACGTTTTGTTCAGAGCTTCAGTAAGTGGTCGTTATTTGCAGATTTTGTCATCAGCAGAATAAAAGTCATACCATATTTCTTATTTTAATATTTTTATTCGTGGTGTTATTTCAATAAACATAACTTCCTTTTCCAATATTTTTTTGCTGGCTCTTCAGATCCAGGTTAGAAGGGATACGTGGAATACTTACCTTCTCCGAAGTTTTTGTAATACTAAGCGTTGTAGTTAAGGGCCTGTATTCTAAAAAGCTAGAACTGGTGCGAACGCCTTAAATTCCTTTTCAGAAGGCCAACAGAAAGCTTATTATTGCATCACAACCTACAATCTACAAGCACTTGAAATCAAAATGCATATTGTTTGAGATGATATAGATTTTTGGAATCAGCTAATCATCTCCACTTAATTCACCATCCAGAATTATCGCCTTGATGATATTGCGAATCTCTTTTTTTGCAGCAGGTCTGGTTTCATTGCATAATTGAAGGGGATTTATATTTTAGAGAATAATTTGAAGCGCACCAATTTTGAGTAACACTATGTGTGGATTTGAGTTTTTCTTGTATCAGGCGTGACACTGCCTACTTTTCCAAAATCAGTTATCCCTTGGTCAGCATATATCATTCATCACTTTTCCAAAATGATATATACCCAATTTTTTTTTAGTTTCAGTCTGGATTCTATTAAGTTACTTCCTTAAAGCTATTGAACACAAAGTTCAGAAAAACAAATACAACTTAAAAAGAAAAAAAAATCAAACACTTGTGCATCTAAAACTCCGAGGCAGAAGCAAAATTTCTTTGCCGACTGAGAGATATAGAGAGTTTAATATGGGAGTAATAGTTATGTAGTCGTTAGTAGGAAGTAGGAGTAACAGTTGTGGTAGCAGTAGTAGTAATAATAGTGGGTAGTAGTACTTAGTAGTAATAGAAGTTAGTTGTAGTATTAGTAATTAGTAGTAACATCAGTAAAAAATAGTAGTAGCATTAGTAAAAATAGCAGAAGAAATAAGTAAAAAACAGTAGTTTGTATTAGTGGTAGTTTTAGTCAAAAGAGTAGTAGAAATTGGGAAAATAGTAATAGTAATTAAATGTAACAAAAGTGAAAAAAGTGTTGGAAATTAATAAAAATAGCAGTAGTAATTAGTAGCATTAGTAAAACTAGAAATTATTAGAAATAGTAGTAGTTATTAGTGTATCACTGATAAAAATTGTAGTAGAAGTTGGTAAAAACAGTAGTAGAATTTGTAGAAACAGTAGTAGAAATTAATAAAAATAGCAGTGGGAACTAGTAGGAGGAAGAGTAAAAGCAGTAGTAGAAGATAGTTATAACAATTATTAGTGGCGTTATAAAAAATAGTATTAGAAATTAGTAAAAATAGTAGCAACAATTGGTAAACTAGTATTTGAAATTAGTAAAAATTCTAGTAGTAATTATTAGTAACATTATAAAAAAAAGTATTAGTAGAAATTATTAAAAGCACTAGAAGCATTTGTGAAAATAGTAGTAGTAATTAGTAGTAGTGGTAGTAATGGTAGTCTTGAGGTAGTGCCGAAATGGTATGTTCATCATATATGTATGTAAGTGTACATACGTGGATGCACATACAGACCTCGCCACCTCAGAACATATGTTTCTTTTTTTCTCATAGAATCATCAATGACTTCGTGACGCGATATCCATGCGACCTTCGTTACATGATATCAACGTGACTAACGTTACGCGTTGCAAAAATTGACTATCATGCTGATAGAGAAGTTTTACTTCAAATCCCCATTCAGTCACTTTGTGAAAAATGTCAATAAAAGCGTTGCATTGTTTTTGATAAATTTTTAGAGATTTTGAAAATTTCATTCCAACAGAGATAAAATCTTAAAAGCAAAATTCTTAACCAATTAATGGGGGAATGGAACAATTAAAGTACGTAAGAGTTACAAAAAAACTCAGTAATGCTCTCCACCACAAATTCCCACAGGCTTAATCGTAAAGAAAAATTCCCCTTAGCTGCTTCATAAGCGCCGCGCTACAATTACGTTGGCATTCCACTCAACACCTCCATAACCAATTTAAGCCTATTTGAACGTTTTCTTTTTTGTATTTCAAACGCTTAGAATTATAATGGTAGAAAAAAACAACAAACTTCAAAACCATTTTACATGTTCTACAACATTTTTCACATTTTCTTTTATAATAGTTGTTATTTTTCACGCCGCAAGCAATTACGGCCTTTTCACAGCTACGCTTTACTACTACATACATATGTTAGAGTGTGTGTGTGTGAATGTATTAGTGTATTTGTATGCACATATGAAATGTCTCGTTAAGAGGCGGCCTGAAATGACGCCTGCATCGATGCACCAGCGGCTGTTGTCGTTTTGTTCTCTTACTTTTATTATTGTTGTTTGTGTTCTTATTTTTTATTTTTCCTACTGCTCGCATGCATCTGCTTGTCTCATCTGCGTTGAGGTTATGTAAACATGCTCCGCCCTCATGCCAACCCACCGAAACCATTTTGCTTTGATTAATAAAACCTCACACGTGTAAGATCGACGCATTTGATAAGCGAAAGCGTGAAATGGGGTAATAAGTAAAAAAAAATGCGACAACAGCATGCGGCAAAATGTTCAGAAAAAAAAAAACAAAACCAACAACACATACTTACAGGACTCAAACACCAGCTCAATATGTCAGTTTCCATAAGAGGCTGCTAAAAGCCGTTGCCATCTCAACAAAAACAACAAAAAAAAAATTGTAACAACATTAACAACAACATCGATAACACTTACAAGTATAACAACAAAAGCTAATCTTTCAATTAGAGACAATTTGTCAAATCGCTTGCAGCCATGTAGCCCGCGCGTAGATTACAGGCAAATGCGGTCCAACCCTGAGACGGCGGATAGTGCAGGAAAGCAGGCGTGTGTGTGTGTGTGGGGGCAGCGGGTAGATAGCGGCTACGATTTGGTATAGCATAAAGTTGACAGCTAGCACCACCATCGATGGAGTCAATGGCGACGATGGCAGCAACGGCAATGCGGAAAGTCGATATTGATAAAAAGGGGAGTAACATCAAGCTGAGTGGAGATATCTGTTGTGGCCATGTGGCAAGAGTCTAGACGGGTTTGCGGCAGCAGTCTTTTGTTTGCTTACACTTTTGCTATGTGCGCTTGTTGGCTTTCTGTTAGCGCTGTTGTTGTTGTTGTTGTTGTTGCTGAGACTGTAGCCTGACTGCACTCCTCAATCACAGCCTCATTTATAGGCGTCGAATTACAAGAACGCACTAATCGAAATCATTTATCAAAGCAGCAGCTATTTGTTGGAGTTAAAAGCAAGCAACAAAGTAAGTGTGGATATGCGCATGCTACGTGTGGTACTCACTCTTCTTGCCTCTCACCACACTCAACACGTGCTTAATTTAATATTATTGTCCTTTTTGTAGCCAGCGTTGTTGGTGGCAACGTCAAAATGTGCAGCAATCAGCACCTATTGTGGCAGCAATTCACTCACTTTGCTATACTGCTATTCATGTCATTGATTTTCGCCTGCAACTCTGCAAATTTTATGTTTTTTTTGTTGCAAAAGTGTGTTGTCGATTTGAATCTGAACTAAAATCATTTGTATGCAAGTTTATCTGTGAAGCAGTAAATGAAAAAATTCGTTCATAATTTTGCGAGCCAAATGATTAATTGGAATTTTAACGTCAACACTCAGTGCAACGTTGCCCTTAGTTCAGCTGAACTTTCGCTGTCACTGCAAAGTCATTTTTTCATTAGTGAATTTACATAAATGTAAATACCGATTTTCATACTAGCTGAAAGCCCGAAGCTAACCGTCAACGAACTAATTGGACCATTTCAGTGTACCTTTAGACCTGGTAAATAACCCAGCGACCAGATATATGCGAGACTCCAAGCTTTGCAGACAACTACATTTTCGAAAAAGCGAGAGATTCTGGGAACCAGCATTAATACGAACGACAATGTCTGCCGCGAAATCGTATAGAGAATCTCTCTTGCCAACACGTGCTACTTTGGGCTGAGTAGGCAATTGCGTAGTAAATTCAGGCTTTCATCATGTTCTATTACATAGCGTAGAAACATGGACGTTACCAGCAATAGATGAGGTGACTGCTGGAGTGTTCCAGAGAAAGATTCTCCGAAAGATTTTTGGACGCACACGTCGTCGCGTTGGCGAATACCGCAGACAATGGAAGGATGAGCTGTATGAGCTTTACCGCGAAACTCTGAGCATTTGTGAATGAGGCTTGTAGAATAACTATCAGTATCTCAGTCAACATCCATCTCTCTTGCCGGGATCCACGGCCATAGCAACATAGAAGACAATGACGAGTTGGCTAAAGTGGGAGCTTGTTTGGATAAATCTGTAACGGTGATACTGGGATACTCCTTCAGATAGATAAAAACGACAACAACTTTGAATCTACTATGACGTGTGATATTTTTATTCCTAGTAAAAATAATATTATTTTGTATATACATTAAGCCGATGGCTTCTGTCGCTAGTGCTCAATTCTCTCTTTGTTTAGGTTTAATTTATAATTCTAATGCAGTAAAATTATATTTATTAACTTTGAATTTCTTTAAACGGCAAGAAAAGTATGGTCAGAGATCCAAAAGTATAAGATAAGACTTACGTCTTTGGTCTGAATATTCCGTCTACACTATGAAGGCTAATATCCTTGAAATGTCAAACATAAGGTGGACTGAAGAACTCTCTCGTGGGGTAGCTCGTCAGCTTTGATCAAGAGTGGAATAAGAAATATCCTTCAGTCTGAGTGGTAATATAACAGAGCATTGCTAAATGGACTTTTTCGCAGCTGTCGTAATGAAAAGAATGTGTAAAATATTGAACTTCACCTTTGCTGCTGCCCTGCTTTACTGAGTCTATGAAGGAAACGTCTACACCAAAACTTCATGGAATGTCTTCCGGTTTTGAGCTCAATGAACGTAAATGATCTAATGTGTTTCATAAAATAATCTAATTGCATTCCTTTTTAGTGAGCGGAAAGCACCTATTTCGCAATGGGACGAGGGCAGCCACTATAACGTTACCTAGCCTAGCATACACTTGGAATTGTTTGAGCAGCTAGGAGTTTTTTTTACTAACTTTCAAGAAGTCTTTTTTTCCTGGGCTATTTCTGAATAGTTGAAAAAACTAAATTGGCTGGCATAGGGTAGAATATTTGTGATCTTTTTTGTCATAAGAGTTTCTTTCAAAAAGGTTTGCAGTACTTAACGAAGCGTGATGGGCGATTGTGTAGAAATGGAGCGAAATTCCGATAAAATTTTCATAAAACTAGCCTCGATTGCATGAAAGATTCCCAAATTTTTAGCGTAAGGCAACAAAAAGACATTCACGAGAAGTTACAGGCAGAACTGAGCTTGCACTTTGACGCCCTTTTAATTTAACCTTCTTGATGAATTATATAATCTACTGGTAGTAAAAACCCGTCCCACGACCGAATCCAACCATTTTGTAGCCATGTAAATAACGCACTACAAAGATATCAAAACTGTTATCTGTTTGTCAAGCATAGTTTCAGGCTGAATGCAATGGACTTAAGAGTTTTGGCGTTATGTGGTGAGTAGCAAGACGTCTGGGTTTTGCACCATAGACGAGGTGAATAGATGGCTTCCATGAATATTGTCAATAATAAAATAGAAAGTACATGTTGGAAAATAAAAATACATAGCGATTTCACCATTTTTGTCACGAATCGTTTTGGTTAAGTTGGCTTAGCTTTAGGTTAGATAGATTCTTTTAGCTTAATTAAGAATTAAAATAGATTTATTAGGGATTAAATAAGTTAAAATCTCTCCACTCTTGGCAGTTCTTTTCAGGCCTTGATCAAAATCAGTTACAAAGTCGGAACAAATATACTTTTTTGCCGAAATAATTAAAAATATTGTAAACCGTATATAGTACTTTCTCCACAGCTAAGCTTTATGTTTTGAAACGTACATCGATAGTCAAACCCAACTTTCCTTATAATATATTTCTTACCATGTTCTCGTGCTCTCAGTTATTCTTATTCTCCATTTTCTACGGCATCTTTCAACTTCTACCTATTACTCTTCTTCGATTGTTTTTTTTTAATATCTGTTCATTCCTTCAACCATCCGTTCGCTCACTCAACCATTTCATCCATCCTTTCGGATACCTTAATGCGTTTAATAGCGCGCTCATTACTCTTGTAATGCGTGAAACATGCAAGCTACGGCTGATAGCGTTATCGCTGCAAATTACTCAAAATAAATGAATGAACGTTTAAGAGACATGAAAACGATGAACATCACCAACCGGAATGAGAGAAGAGGTGTAGCAAGAGGTGCATGCCACCAACGCAAAGCAGCAAGAAGGAGTACAGAAAAGAATGGTACACATAAAAAAAATATATGACGATTTGCATATCATTCAAAAAGAGTTCAATAGTCTGGGAAATAAACGACAGAAAAAAAATTTTACAAGACTGAGTGCATGTGAGGAAGTAGCGATCAAAATTCTGACAACCAAGTCAGCACTTCAGTTGGCCTTAAAATAAACGACTCACCATGGTCTGATCTGCCGTAAAACAAATGAGCCTCTTAAGTGTAACAAGGCGTGATAAAAGAAAAAAAAGAAAGCAATAATAAAAACTACATTCAGGACTATTAAAACCAAAACAAGAGCAGATGAGAGCACAGACGTAAATATATTTGAGTAGAAGGGGGGAAAAAATGTCGATGCCTTTAGCGCAAGGCGAATGTAGTTTTTGTTAAAGTCAATATGCGCTGGATATGAAAGACAAATAAATTTGAATACTTTATGTTATTGAAATTTGGTAATTTGTCATTCCATTTGAGAATCGTAAGAGCACAGTAAAATGATATTCGAAAAAGGGGTCATTGATTGTGGTAATATTGAGTGCCTGTGCTGTGTTATATCATCTTTCAAACATTTGGCTTGGTAATGAATTTTATTGTTTAGAAGTGGAACAATTTTTTTTCATAAAAATGTCTGGTAGATAAAGAAATTGTGAATACATTTTGCATAAGAAAAAAAAATGTTTTATAAATTATAGTAGTTATATTGTTCATCGATAGATGTAAAATTAGGCACACGTGTTTTCTGTAAGGCTTAACTATATTTCCAAGGTTTATATATATCTGTTATATAGGGTAGTCAAACTTCAGATTAGTTAAATAGAAAGCAAAAAAATTAGTTAAAAAATTACACTTATACCAATGGGAAAAACCCATGCGCAAAATTAAAATAATATCACACAAATGAGAGAAGTGGTGGAAAATATGCTTCGCACATTTATCCATTTGCCTACTTTTATTTTTCACTTTTGATTTATTTTGACGATGAACGAGGAATATGGCGAATAAGTTTACAAAGAGTGCATGGTTGTGTAGTATGGCGAATAAGGAGACAGAGAAGGAGAAAGAGTCGAAACAAAATTTTTTCGTTTCGATTTTATTTATATTAACTATAGTTTATAAGCTTAGGGCCAGTTTTTTATTTGGAAAGTATTGGAAAAAACAACAACAACTGCTATTCCAATAATTTTCAATTCTCTTCATCAGACTTTGCCAAGTCTTAATCCCCGACCGTCACGCAAGCTAGGCAAGCCGACGTGCGAACAGTTGTTGATTTTCATCTTCATATTTGAAAGCAAAATTCAGGTACGGAAGTCTGCCGCTATTTTTTCCAATTCTTTCGAAACCAGAGCAACTGGTGTTAGGCTCAAAAACTACTTTTGATAAGAAAAAGTAAAATAAACGATAATAAAAATTATTAAAAGAATATAATAAGTGAAATAAAAAAATTAAATAAAACACAGTAAAACAAAAAGTGAAATATAGTTGAATAAAAAGATATGAATAATATAACGAGCATATACATATTTTTTTGTTTATTATAACTTTATTTATTTATTGAATCTTCGCTGTAAATGACTAATAATAAAATTTAAAATCTTAATCTAATTCCAAAACACTAACCCCTTATTGGGCTCATATGTCTGTTATAAGGGCCCTTATATGTACTAATTCATTCATTCATTCCTCATTTCGCATGAGTGGTGTTTGTGTAGCTTAATCGGTAAGCGATTGTGCTATTTCATTTTGTGCGGATGGGATGTTGAGGCCTTCATGGATGTTCTTATCCCAAATATACCAAGGAGCTCTATTTTTTGTTTAAAAATTTTTGATTGCAATCTTTGTACGATTGCCTACACTACTGGCGCATACATTACTACACAGAAGTACCCTGTGCTCCAGGTTTAGTGGGGAACGCGATTGGCTCATCACCAATGAGGGCTGTTGCCTTTCAGCTTCATTTAAGTTTTCTTAGACTCAAAGTGCTTGTGCCAAGTGAGACGCTTGTCTAGATCCACACCAAGATACACCACTTCATTGGTGTGCGGAATCGTAATGCTATTTTGGGACAGTGGCGGACATTAAATCCTATTTAATGTGAAAGCGTTGTGCTTACAATTTTACTCATTGACCTTTATGCGCCAGTTTTCCAACTACTCCTCCACAAGCAGTAAATACTGAGCTAGAGAATATACATACACGTATCGATCAAGAACGCTTCCTTGTAGAACTCCGTCTGCGATAACGAATTCTTGCATTATGAGCTCATTTTGTCATCCAGAAAAATTTCTTATCTCAGCTGTTAGACTATTAACTTGTTTTATAGTCAGAAGCTGTGCTCGGATTCCAAATTGATGCGGAGGCACAATTTTCCTCGCATGTGTACCAATCTTCGCTTATTGATCTGTTTGAATAAGCTTCATCCAATATGATGGAAAATGGCCATATCTCTGTATAGCATTAAAGAGATTTGAGATGTATGTTACGACAGGACATGGAGGTTCTATGATAATTTGTGGGGTTATTAGGCTATGCCCCGTTGTTTTCTTTACGTTCAATTGCTCTTTGATGACGCTCATAATCTTAAGTACATGCATTTTTGTTGGTTCAGTTTGGGATACAGCATAGAATGAAGGTGCCAGCATAATACTCTCTATTTACGTGATGAGTTCTACTAGATAAATTTTACCACATGCCAGGTTATGAAACTTTGTTTCAAACATTTTTAAATTCAATGCAGTGAAGACGTTCGATCAGTTTTTATACAAACATACGTTGCATAAATTCTGAGTTGAATAATAAAATGGAGTCCAAAGTGAAGAAATGCCCAAGTTGAAAATTTTAATTCAGATTAGTTATAGAATATAAATTTAAATTATTGTGGCAAGTATTTTGGCGATATATATATATAGTGTTTTTTAGGTAAAAGGATGCTGACCATTCCAATGATTAAATTGAAATCGCCGCGCGAGCATTAGATTAAATAAAAATTTGAAATGACAGCGACAAATAAAAAGTGAATGAAAACATTTGAATTTTAAAGTAATTTTAACCACCACTGGCTAATACTCGGCATTTATACGTAAAAAGGTATGCTAAAATAATTCTCTCCGACTAAGTCAGTATATTTTTATTTCCATTATTGTGAAGTCCAAGTGTAAAGCTCTAAGATTTTATTTTTGCTATACTCAGGTAGGCATATGGAGTTTGTATTCTTTAATATCGATTTGAAGACGTGAAATTAGACGGCACATTTAGTTCTTACTACGATGTATCCTCTTGGCTTATTGGTATCCATGCCAGGTTGAAGGCTGATTTCACAATTTAAGAGTTCACTGGTTTTTATTTCACCACTCGCCATTTACTTCTGCCAAAAGGAGGGAAAAACCTAAGAGACCACATGCTTCAATGGGATGCGACATGAGAGCTGACAAAGGAAGCAATCGTTTAAAGAAATTGATTGATTAAAGAGCAAATATTCTTCGGTAAGTTTTAAATAGTGGCATTACCGGATGATTATTCCAATCTCAACTAAAAACAACTATGATACATACGAAAATAGCCAGCAGCCAATTTTAACCTTTTTTTTCAAAATTTTAGAAAGCTTAATTCCCTAAGTCTCGAACCAAGTTGTATTTCTTGCAATAACATCCATAAATTTAGCCACTGAATTTGTTGCTCAAATTTTTAATTTTCACAATCTTATCATAAGTTAATCTCAATATCGCTCCGTATATGAATTTTTTCTTCTAACACAAATAGTTTCTATGCATGCCAACGCATTTCTGACTACAAACTGTGCACAATTTAACCAATAATTATTCACTCTGTAATAAATTTTTTTTTACGTGCTTTCCCCAACAATTTGTTGTATGCAACTAAATTTTCACACCGGAACCGCTGCCACCTGTCGCTTTTCATGTGCAAAAAAAAAATTAAAAAAAAGCGCCAAAAAGCAAAACTTCTACACAAACTACATTATTAATTCTGCGCTATGCAAAAATTATTTCAGAGCATAAATCGAAGTGTCGTCCTGCTGCGAGTGCGCGCTGTGTGGCACAAACAACCGTAAAATCGATGGCTGCTGGGCTACGCGCTGCTGGGAAAAATTCCACTAATGAAAGCATGACAGCGCTGGATTGTACGGCACTGGGGAATAATTTGTATTCGAAGTTGTAAGCTAGCTAGCTAGTTTAAGTGAAATCGCAACTGCTGGCGCCAATTCATAGACATTAAACGAATAATTTGTTAGGTGAAATTGGCTAGTTTAAAAAAATTAGGAGCAATGCTTTAAGGCGAGGCGAAGAAGTTGATATGTGAGAGAAACGTAGCAGAAAAATAAATTCAGCTGAAAATGGGAATTAAAAAAAATATTGAGAATAATGCAGGCTAAATTTTTATCATAACCACTGCTATTTTCTGAACTCATTAATAAAGGGTGGTTAAATTTTAATTTTGATGTTGATTTTGAATAAAACACAAATTATTTTGGAAATTATCGTAATTTCTTTTTATTATGATAACATGGTGTGGTTCAATTATGTATGGAACAAAATATCGCCCAAATGTCCGCCGCGACCTCGGCGGCACACCTCCATCCGATGGTCCAAATTTTCGATGACGCTGAGGCATAATTGAGGTTCTATGCCGTTAATGTGCCGAATTATCTCGTCCTTTAGCTTTTGAATTGTTGCTGGCTTAACGACGTACACCTTTTCTTTCAAATAACCCCAAGGAAAGTAGTCCAACGGTGTCAAATCACATGATCTTGGTGGCCAATTTACATCGTCACCACGTGAGATAACACGGCCATTGAATTTGCCGCGCAAAAGAGCCATTGTTTCGTTGGCTGTGTGGCAAGTGGCACCATCCTGTTGGAACCACATATCTATCGTCTACATCCACATGTTCCAATTCGGGCCATAAAAAGTTCGTTATCATCTCAGGATAGCCATAAACCGCACCAAACAGTCACTCTTAGGGGTACATTGGTTTCCCGACAATCACTCTTGGATTATCATTCGCCCAAATGCGGCAATTCTGCTTATTGACGAATCCACTGAGGTGAAAATGTGCCTCATCACTGAAGATGATTCTCTTCGAAAATGCACGATATGCATTTTGATTTGAACGCCCATTTTCATAATAAGCCTGAATAAATTTACCACGTTGCTCGATTTTGTATCTTTCCATGTTCAAATTGAGTTAGTCTGAAATTGAGAAATGTCAAATGAAATGCAGAAAAAAACTTGACGTTTAGGTGTGGTTCACATTCAACATCGGCTTTTAAAAAAAAAAATACGTAAAATTCTCCATGCGCTACACTTGCGCCGTCGTACTATTTGCCGACAAAGTACTTACAGTCTATCCGTGAAGATTCCAAAAATCTTGGATGACATTTGCCAATTCTATTTCAGCTGAAAGGTTTATTTGGTGGTTTTTCTGAAGAGCTTGGCCGATGCTGAAGTTCGGTCGTTCTCTACTTATATCGCAACACGCTCGCTAGTTTCATTGACTTTTCAAAAACCGCCTGGCATGATCACTACTCGTATGAAAGTTTAGTACGTTTTTTTATCAATAAATTACGCAAAAATGTAGTATCGATATTAATAAAATGTTATTAGCCATTATAAAAAAATTAACAATATAATAAATTGTTTATTAAGCGACAATTAAATGCACGTGTTGCATAATTATTCAAACTTAAACAAAGTTTTGCTTGCATGCCTTGAGGAGTAGATGCGGAGTAGTATATAAGGCGCTAAAATTCATGTAATTCAATCATAGCTAATGGCAAGTTGAAGTGATGCAATCACACAGAAGTCATTGAGTTATTACAACAATAAAAAAACCTATTAATATTCTACCAAAATGCAATTAAAGTTCTTGTTTTTATTTATTTTTTCATTTAAAAGGTAATGCTGGATATGTACTGGATATAAAAGTGCACTCGAACACGCATACCCAATTAACGCATTTTTAATGAATCAAATTGCTCTATCAAAACGCTACTAAAACTCTTACACGCTCACATATAACTACAACGTTTCGACTTATGCCTCCATGACAAAATTACAAACAAAAAAAAACAACGAATAACACTTTTAATTATTAGGGTAATGCTACCCAGCTCATCAATAATAAAAAAAAAGTAGGCGGTTAAGACGCCTCTATTTATGCTAAGCATTATTCATTGTTGGCATGCAAGTACGAGCGATCAGATTCATGTATATGTGTGCGTGTGTGTGTGTATGAAATTTTGGTTGATATGTATTTGATTTTTACACCAAACACTCCTAACACTGCGCTGACTTGTTGCGGTTCATGGTAAATGAATGCGAAAAATGTTGTTTGTGTTTTATGTTTTTCTAATATAAACGTAAAATAATAATATAAACATAAAATTGCACAGCAGCATATTAGAAGCCATTTAGTATAAAATAAGGTGGAATTTTAATACCAACAATAAAATTATCATAACAAGTTTAGTGAGAGTCAATTTGATATGCACAATTAGTTGGTTCGAGGAGGATTGGCGGTTGTCAGTTGATGTGATTGGTTTGAATGCTACTAAAATGTGGTGCTTTAAATTCTACACTCGTATGATTTTTTATTTTTCATATTTTCATAGATTTTTGTGATTTATGATCAACTAGTCGCTTTTGACGCTGGTGGGTGTTGCTACTTCTTATTGATTGATATGATGAATGTCATGTTAAGGACGTGTACATAAATTAAAATAGATTTCAATTGATGACTCAAGTGATGTTTAACGATTTGAGTTAAAAGCTACTATATTCTATTAAACACAAGCGCAGTTTGCCAGAATGTACTACTATTTATTTTTTTTGAAGGTTGTTAGTCAATTTAAATCTATGCTTCTGGGCTACAATAAAGAATATGAATAAAAATAATAATATGAAAAAATGTATGTGTATTATAGCTTTTTCGAAGATACTCAACAGTGGGCTGAAATTAGCAGGTAGGAACTTAGCTACGTTTTCAAATGTATAGTTTCAAAATTGATGATCCTCTGGCATAATTTTGTGTAATATAACTTTTTTCGTGAAACCTAAATTTAAGTGTAAATAGACTTTCTTTTTCTATTGGAAAACAAAAATTTATAGTTTTCCATTTGAATGGCGTAAAAGTCTTTGTAATGTGTCTGGTTAAGTATTTAGCTAGCAAAAGAAATTAGAGTAAGTGTGGGTAATATGGTATACCAATTTTTATTTTGATTATAACTATAAAAGGATAAGTGAGAAATATTCAAAACTGAATTGCTTCTAGTATTTTAATATTTACAAGTATAGCCCTTGACGGAAGATGCGTTATATTATATGGTAGGGAATGTGTGCTGAGAAATCTGAAAGAAGTCAGAAACTGGCATCAGGAAAAACACGCGGGTAATATGGAATACATGGTCGGTCTAATATGGTATACTATACCATACCATATACCCACCCAATTCATGATCAATAAGGGTGAAATGAATGTTTTGAAAAAAGTGACAATTAAATATTTTCGATGCTTTATTACGTATCTATCATAAACAACAAATCAAATAAAATTAAATTGAAGAAAAAAAAATATGGGTTGCTGAAAAATTATATTTTGTATACTCATTTTCAAGTAAACTAAAAAAGGCAGCAACGTTTTGACGTGTGAATCCTTTTGCCCTGTCAAAAGAAGTGCCAGTTGGTGTACGTAAGCTTAAAGTTTTACTATGGCGTTTGCAAAAGCCATTCAACACATTGAACTTGTTAGGAATATTGTTTTTAAGTGCCACTTGAAACGCAAGGGATCGCAAGTCCAATCTACTTAGTCCCAAAAAGCGAGATTCCATCTCCAAAGAATATTTGACAAGCTCGCTTTCAACTTCTGCGCTGAACACAAGTTTCCTGCCTAATTTTCTGGAAATCAGCTCCTCTGCCGGCTCCTCGCTTCTAGCCATTCGCTGAAGTGTGGTGTGTGGAACTTCCAATGTTTTGGAGGTCAATAGTATTCCCATTTCTCCTCTTTTCACTTCAGCTATGGTCTTTCGCATATTCTCTATATCCCACTGCCGAAGTACAACATTTTTCGGCATATTTGCAATACACTTCAACTGTAAAATGAAAGGGTAAGTGTAATGCACATAATGTGAGTAATATGGTACACTATACCATATTAGCCTGACGCTGGTATACCATATTACCCGTTTTCCTTATTATCACATTTTTCCCTAATATTTTTATTTAAGGTATAAATTTCTTTTAAAATAACCTTTGTAAATGAAATTTGGTAGATTATTTATAGATATGAATCAAAATTACCTTCACTAATTTTACACGGCGACGTGCAAAAAAGTTTTTATTTCACTATGCAAAAATATCCGACATGCAAAATTACGCGTGTTTAGCAACTGAGACCAAACCCTACCGTTGTGAATGCCGTTATTTTTTTCCTTTCCTTTTTTTTCAACCTTCACAGCTGATGGCATAATTAGTGTTGCCACGGAGTAAGTAGTTTTGCAAAAAAACAGGTGTACCATATTACCCGCCTATACCATATTACCCACACTTACTCTATTTATGTTGATAATAAATATTTGGTTTTAAGTACTTACCAAAATATCAAAATTAAAGTTTTATAAAACATATTTCTGAAAATATTACAAGTATTTTTCTTCGACTGCTAAACTATATTATGATCATCAGATGAACTAAGATTGGTTTTCATATATATTTCTATACATATCTGAAACTGTCGTCTGAGCTATAAGTTATTTTTTAATTTTCCAGCAATAAATAATCCATTATTGCAGATGCTTTACTCACAGAGAGATCTTTAAATTCAAAACTACCATAATGCAATTTTAACATTTTTAATATGGGAGAAAATACCCAATCTCGTTATAAAAAATACTAAACGTTCTTCACACTTGCACTTTATTTTAACCGAAATCAATAATACACAAAAATGCATATTCGATATTTTTCTATAAAATCGGATTAAAATAAGATAATTTTTAGGAAAAGTTGTGTTTTTTTTTTTTTTTGATACAACTTTATTAGCTAATGATGTAAGAAACGAACAATAAGTTTTAAAATCTCAATTTAATTTTTAAAAACTATCCCCTATTGGAGGAATATGTCTGTTATACGGGCCCATATATTTATTAATTACCAGGTATGGAAAATCATTCCGTCTGAGTCGTGTTTGTGTTGCTTGATACTCGTAGGTAAGGGATTGTGCTAGTTGATTTGGGTAAATATTTAGCTTTCCAAAATACTCCTTGCTTTTCGTTATTTTATTTTTTGACTGTCATAATCTCAAGTGAAATACAATTCGTTTTTCAGATGATACACCAAAACGTTAGCTTTCTTTTTTCATAACTAAGAGCCCAATTCCTATTTTGATCCCTTAAGGGCGTGTCGACTTCCATTGGTGGATGTAGGCAATTTTTCGCTTTTAGCTTTGGTTGATGATAAGTCTTCAGTATATTTAGCATGAACGAGCTGCTTTTCAGCCTTGAGGGCTCTGCTTAGTTCGCCTGTTGCGACTGTTAGCCATCGTTTTGCAGCAGTTTATCTATGGTTCTGCTGTTCTCTACCTACATAGGCGCCGCTTCTCTGCAACAAGGGATTCTATTTGACTATTTGTAATTTGATGGTTTTACATTGGATTTCCTGTTTTCAATTGTGGAGTGACCTGATAAGCAGCAGATGTTATAACTGAATTTAAAGCCCGCTTGGTTTCTTCAATGCCTTTTTCGCTCCTTATAGTTGGATTAAGCTCAATGCGGCTACTTATGTACATCTTATATTTGAGTCAGTTTGTTTTGAGAGACGTAAATATCCTGGAGTATTCTTTAAGCCAGGGGTACTCCAGCAAGAAAAAAAGAAGAAGTCGAAAGAGTCGAGCATTGTCTATGCCATTATCCTTCGTTAGAAAAAAACAAAACGGCGTTGCTTTCGCCTAAAATTAGCGAATATTGGTGAGTTTCTTAGGCAGCTGAAGTATTTTAAATATATTTATTTTCTTGTTTTAAAATACCTTTAAAATAAACTCACAGTTTTAAGGTAGATTTTTTAAAAACATTATTCAGCTATCAGTCTTGGCATAATCAAAATTAGTTTGGTACTTAAAACATAATGTAAAAAATCAACAAATATTTTTAAGCAGCTACTTCATTTTGAATATGAATACATCTATATTTTTTTCTTAATTTATGAAGAATGAAGTAAATAATTCATCAACATTTGAGGAAATTCGTACTACAGTACAAAGACAAAAAACTGTGCTGTAAAGATAGCTAAAAACATTGATAATTTAATTCGATACCATTTTAACGCAATTCTAAAAACTAGTGACTGCAATTAGAAAATTAATTAAAATGGTAAAATGAAGTTGTGCGATTTAGGTAAAACTCCTGCTGGTGTTATTGCTTAAACAATTTTGATGGCCGAATATATGAAGAGAATTTATGATGGCATGACATCCACTTTTTCTTTTTATTGGTTTCTAGATTTATAATTGGTTTTTGTCGGTTCTCATTTTTTTGATGTTTTGTAAAATTGGTTTGTCAATAGTTTGACGCATTTTTAAGAAAAATCGATAGATGCTATATATTATTATTATAAGAAAACATTATGATCTATGAACCCTTATTTGACTTTTTCCTTTTCTTCTGCCCATTCTCGGCGTGCCTTGTCTCCCTAGGTTAAGAAAAGGTTCATATATACAATAAATAGCCCAAAGCGATGTGTTCCACTATACGCATACAAGTAGGATGAAAAAAGAAACACAGCAAATAACTGTAGATGCCGCACTCCATTACGACTCCGTAATATTGTAGGTTAGGTTAGGTTAATGTGAAAAAGTCTATTGTAACGGTTAACCAGAGAAATGCAAATTACTAATTTCCACCCCAGAGATCTTTTCAGGGGTGCTAAAGAAGGGAAGCAGCCTAGGTATCTGAACCTCAGTCTCGCAAAAGCAGGACAGCTGAGCAGAAAATGGAAAGATAATTCCACCTCATCATCCTCCATACAGCTGCGTTCCTTCGAACGCCCACGGTCCAGAGGGTCCTTGCGATTTTGCATGTCGTAGTAGTTTCCCTGCACTCGCTGGGTTGACAGAGAGCCCATCTTTCCAAGAGAAGACCGGGGTAGCCAAAGGACCCCTCACCATCTTCCTGCACGAAGTGATGACTTCCAGGGTACCCCGCTGAGCGAGCTCATTAGCCGTGCAGTTTCCTGAAATGACGCTATGGCCCAGTACCCAAACTAGTCAAATGTCAAGGTATTCCGAAGCGGCTGTGAGAGAAGTCAGGTACTCCCCCATAAGTTTTGACCTCACCATTAGCGATCCTAAGGCCTTAATAGCGGCATGACTATCAAAATAAACATTTGCCCGTCAAGAGAGCATTACATTGGCGTGTAGCTAATCGGCTGCCTCCATGATTGCGGCCACCTCCACCCGAAACACACTACAGTAGTCCGGAAGCCTAAATTTCCGGCTGAGGGAGAGCTTCGCGTAGAATACACCTACACATCCTGTAGACTCCTACACAATTTATGTAACCCTGAATGATGTCAAAAAGGGTGCCCAAAAAATTTCTCCTGACATTGAGTGCAACATCGTCAGCATAGACAATAACCGAGCAGCCCTCCCTTCCAGCTCCTTCAGGACATTGTGGATAACAACGACCCAAAGAAGTGGTCACAATATTGTAAGAACTAACACAATATGACGAGCCCTTGAGATTAATTAAAGAAGTAAACTCTTCCGTATCTTTAATGAAACATAATAAATTAAATACAAAGCACAAATGGAACACGACATGTTGCACCTTAACGCCTCAAAAATCTCTTCTTTGTTCACGACTATAAAAACTTATGAGTAAATGTATGGCCGACAATTATAGCGCCAAGTGTACAAAAAAATTAAGAATAATAAAAAAATGCAAGCATAAATAGATTTAATGTAGAGAATTAAAAAAGAATGCACAGCAAAAAACTAAAACTCCAAAGCTGTGACTTGAGTTTCTGCGAATGATTTATGAGATCGCGCACACAATGAAATAACAGAATAATAAAAATAACATTTCAAAATAGCTGTATTTATTTGTCATATATTTTAATGATTCGACAAATGTGAATACCGAATTACAGTCACCGTATTGAAAACATAAATTTTAATTAAGCAAACTAGATTAATGAAAAATAAATTTAAAAAAAAATTACAAAATATGTTGGCGTGATGAAACGACACACGCAAAGTAATATCAGATCAACCCAGTAAGATAATTTGACTGTCGATTTTTTTCCTCCATATTTATGCTATACGCTTTGATTATACTTTTTTAATTGCTATGATTTTATCACTGCCCTCTGTCGCTGCCCACACATCACTGCTTTGAATACCTGCTCTGCCAAGTCAAGGTTTTTGGGCGCCCAACGCTTGTGAAGAAGCACAATGTGCGCGGTTGGTATATATGTTTTACTAATTGAGTTAAAATGATGACCAAAAGTCAACATTCCTCCGTTCACCCACCACACCTCTACCACATGGTCTTACCTTTGGTCTCACCTCACGCGCTGCGTGTCATCTGTTCGTGTTTTGCTGCAAGTTTGCATGATTTTGTAAAGTTTCGTTGCTATTTTTTTTTTTTGTTGTGTCGATCTGACATTTTTGCTCTTCATTGCATCAAGTCGAGCTTGAGATGACTGGCGGTTGTCATGGCATGGAAAACAAAACAATACAGATATTCAAACGCCACTACATGTAGAAGGGTAAGGGTACTTCCCTTTGCTTTGCTCTTGCCTCGTTCGGTTAAAGCTTCGCAGCGCTCAGCGCCAATTCACTTGCATCAGGTTGAGCTCATTTGAAGCGATATGATCTGGTATGGCACATGTGCTAGAATGTGTGTGTGTGTGTGTTTGTGTGAGTGAGTACCGATATCCCGCGGTGTGAAATATATTTTTTATGAAAATTTATCATTCGACTTTGTTTTTATTAGCGATGTTGTGCTCACGGTTACTATGTACAGAGCGCCAAAGTCATGTCGATCATAAATTGGTGCAACATGCAGTCCCTTTCAACCGTTGGTAACATTTTTTGTGATGTTTATCAGCGACTGGCACGTTGAATGTTGTCGCCAGGTTGATTGTTGATGAGCTGTGATGCTCGGTTTCGATGAAAATACCATTTATATGGTTGTGTGTGTGCATAAAATATGTAAGTTTAATTGTTGTATGCTTAATGTTACAATGTGAAATATTAAAAAAAAAATGCCACAGATTAAAATCTTTATTCAAAATTTATTTAAAAAAAAAAATAAAATGCTGCAGAAATTAAAAAAAGAAATAAGTAAATAAAATTATTTCCGTAAATGGTTTCGAAACCTAAATTAATTTCGTTCACTTTCCATTTACATTCAATTAGCCAAATTTCGCAAGAAATTCTGCGTAAAACATCAAAAAGCGGTCACAGCAATCAGCTGCGCAAATCAAGCACTGAACAAAAGACTTAAGACATGAACTTAATTGGAGTAATCGCTGTGGTTGACAGCTCAAAAATGTCTCCGTTCAGAAGAAATTATTATCATGCAATATTAAATCAATGAAATGAAGCGGAATTGAAAAACTTGTGGTACCACTAAGTAAGCTCATAAGTGGGGCACAAACTGAAACCTTTTAGTGCAGAAGAAAGATTTTAAATGAAATTTACTGAAATGCAAAAAGACAGGGCATGTATAAAATAGTAAGAAGAAATTTTTAGTTTCAAAACGGTCAAATCGTTAAATGTATTTTTCATTTAGTTTCGTTTATTTTCGCCTATAATATAAAAAGCTTACAGACTAAATTACATAATAGGCAAAAATAATAACATTTTATTAATAATACCAAAATTCAATATAAGATTTAAATATCGGCCTCGGTAATGGAAACTCAATATTTGCGGTTTTCGAAATACTTTTCAACTCCGTAAGTTCTGTAAATATTGGTGCTTGAGTGAAGTAATTTGCCTGAACTGCATGCATATAAAAAGGAAATTAAAAAGTCAAAACTCTGTTAGGTAAATTGAAACAAAAATATGTTAAAATAAAACAGGGCAATCAATAAGCCCATTAATCAAACCAATTGTAAGCATAAGTGAAGACGGTTACCGTAGTATAACCGAAATATAATGGGGGAAAAAAGTTAATCATTGTTTTTACTCATACCTCGAGCCCTCAAAAGACTCTATTAAAATCATAAGTGACTGAATAATTCTTCTATTTTCAAGTGATTGCACATTAAAAAGGATGCGGAGAGAGTTATAGTAAAAACCCAAAAGTCTTTTTTTTATATCCATATGCAGGTAATATGACTTTGATTACAAATTTTATTGCGGAATATTTTGGGATTTATAAGGGTGACATTTCGCTCTGAGAGTTACACTAATCTCAGAGTATTATAAAAAATAGAAGCTACTCGAAAAATATCATTGCTATATTTATATTGGTACACATTAGAATATCACGATTATATTAACCTTTACAGTAAATATATTGGAAAAATGTTTTTTTTCCTTTAAAGCTCTTTATTCGTTAAATAGTAGCTTCTCTTATTAAACGCAAGCTGTTTTGAGCTAATTAAAGTATTCTTTCGCACCATGCTTTCTTTTTTATATTCCTGGATACAATTAACCAGTTGTTTTCCTTAATTTATAAAGTGCACAAAAGGTCGCTATCACCAATGTATTTAACTGAAACAAATTTACTTTTTCTCAAAGGAATTGATACTCTAAAAAAATTGTAAATAGCAGTCATAGTTTTCAAATATGTATCGTGAAAAGAAAATTTGCCATTTTATGAGTGTGCTTCAACTTCTACTTGCCCCATATATTGGGGCACTGCTGTCCTAAATAACGGTAAAACTAATAATTTTATAAACAAATTTATTGAAGTTTTTAGATCAACGACCAAAAATTAGCCGGTTTGCAATATATTTTCAGATTTTTGTCATCAAAGGTTGAGTGTCTATAAATAAAATAGTTAAATATTTCGAAATTAGTAAGGAATGTGAATTAAGGAAATATCAAAACAATACAGCTATAGACAGTTTACTCAATATCAGTTTCTGTCCAAATATCTAGAGGCCCTCAAATTCTTGACAAAATTGTTTCTGTGCGAATAAGCTTTCTTAGTTAATTCCTGCTTTACTGGCACACGGGGGATTATTCCCACTAATATTTAGACCTTAATAATTGATTGGTATTTTAACTGCTGCAAAACCATCTGCCGAACGAGGAACCCTGGAAAAATTCCAACATCGCTTACCTCAGCTTTAAGATACTATGCTAGCTTGAACCCACTTCCTTTAATCCAATGCCGAAATATTTCCTTTAGCTTAATACTTTAATTTAATTTAGATTTTAAGCAAGTCACATCCCTCTACACATTTAGTTATCTTAGTTTACCCTTAAGCATGTGGCAACCTTCTCTAAAAATATTTTAAAAGTGAAGCTTTTGAATCGAAAATAAAGTCATAGTAAATACAACTTATCTTCACCAGCCTAGGCTGTATAACTAATTCAGTTGCGTCAAATTGTATCTTCTCAACCTAGAACGATTTGTGCCGAGGTACACACACCATTAGATAATTCTATGGTGATAGAAAATCACCGTACCTCGAAGGACAGATCGTTGTAATAACTCTTTGCCCCCACCATTCATTCATTCGTTATAAGTATTTGAAAGCAAAAACAGTTTAATAGTTTACTCCAAAATTATCGTATCTAGACGGCCAAACTTTGAGAAGCACTCCTTGCCTGCACCTGCCGAGGTATTGTACATAAAAATTAGTTGTCATAAACTATTTTAGTTTTTCGATAAAATCTACAAAGGTTTGCTTCGGATATCAAACATACCACGCGGGAAGGTAAAGATCTAATAAGCGACACACAGACAATATTTAGAACAAAAAATAAAATTAAATGAAGAATTTTAAATAAATTAATTTTATTTTACTCCAAAAAATATTATTATTCACAATTTCTCCACGCCAGAGCCATCTCTTGAGTTAATTTTGAACTGAAAATACTTCTTGTTCATTAATTAATCTCCTTTTAAAATATGAACCCAAAAAGATGTTTACAAATATGCTGACTTCAGCCCCAGCTACTGAGTATATTTTTTTCAAAACTATTTTCTTTGCACAGCCAACCTCTATACTGAATACTGAATATTAGTTCATATTCATCAGTTCGTAAATGCGATTTTTCAGACAACAGCGTTATCCCGCGTGCAAAATCATCTAGCATAATGAATACGAGCGGTCCATAAATACGACTTTACTGAATGTTTCGAGAATATCTCCAGCGTCGAGTCTATTTTTTGCAAACACCATTCTCTTTACTTAGCCAACCGTCATACTGAATGTGAACAAAATCTAGCCATAAATGAGACCTCTCGACCACAACGCAACCTACCGGATATATTTTTAGCATACAGTGGTCACACTTAGCGTGGTTGGCTACGAGTCAATAGACTATTTTATTCGCATAATATTTAAACTGTTGCAAGTGATTTTAGTTAAACTAATCAGTATTTTTTAGGTCAAGCATTTGTTTCACATTGGCGCCATAATCAATTGCTGCAAAATCGAGGTAATCCAATCAGCCACCAGCGGCAGTGTTCGATGGGTCACTTCATTTACTGATAATGTGATTATTAACAACACCGCAGGAGCAAAACCAGAACTCAATTAAGCAAAAAATATTTTTATTTCATTTTTAATTTCTTCAACCAAATGGGGACTACACACATTTCGTTGTCACAATCCACAATGGGGGGTTGCGCAGTATGCAAAAAGAAAAAAAGATAAATAAACCCGAAGAAAATACGACCACCAATAAAAATGTTGTATGAAAATATTTCAAAAATTCTGTTATTGTATAATTTGTGAAATTCTTTGGCAGTCAGCGTGACACATTTGGCTTCAGCGCTTCACTCCGCCTGCCCTGCTCTGCCAGTACCAGCGTTCCAATTGTTTATTATCAATCGCTTTTGGTTTGGAACGACAGCGGAGAAATTCTTTGTTGCCGATATTGTCACATATTAATTAATTTCACTTAATTTGCCAATGAATTCACATTTTTTATTTTTATGGCGAACGTTTGTATGAAAACAACCTGAGTATGTAAATAAAGGGCCTGCCAATTGCTGAGCGAGAAACGCGCACCAAGGTATATGAAAAATATTTGTGACCTTTTTTATTGATGTGCACAAATGATCGCTCGTTTCACTCTGGTTTCCTTGCTCTTTGGAATAATGAATACAATAAAATTTATAAATGTATTACAAACATTATTATTATTAATAGTGTAATAAAATGTGAGGTATCAACTGGACACTGTGAACATACCTTAATTACGAGTATCTTTTAGCAGATAATACCTGGGCATAGTGTAAAGTGGTTCAGCTAATATTGCCAAAGTCAAAATTTAAAATTTATATAAAGGCTTTTTCCATATCTGGTGACCAAAAGGACGAATATGTCTTTGTAACATTAGATGCCCACTATTTGTTTAAGTTGTAATTTTTAAAATTAATTAATCAATTCAAAGGACTAGAGATTTTGGAATACTTTTCGATTTATGCCAATGTAGCTATATATTTAATATAGAGAACTGAGTTTGCGTAATAAGATTTTTTTTTACATTCCGGTAAAAGCTTGTTCCTTAAGCTCCTCAAAATGAACACAACGTTTGATAGAAATTAATTGTGAATTCGAATGTAACAAAAAAGGAATTAAATAATTTTGCAAACGTAGTAACTTTTAAGCATTTCTTAGTCTTGTTTGCTTTTTTTAATTCCTTATTATCTAAACAAAAGTCGACCCCTACTTTAAACTTGCCAATTACGGTAGATGGCTGAAACTTGTTTGTCATTGGCAACTGCGGAGTATGCCATTCGGGCTTAATAAAGCCAAATATATTGTTTGAAATGCCAAATGTAATCAAGCGATGCTGGCATAAAGAAGTCTCATAACTTTTCTTAGGCCTACTTCCTTTGAATCCCATGCTGCATATTTCCTTTAACTAAATAAGCTAACTTTATTTACTTTTAATGGCAACCTTATACAAGGGATATTTTTAAAATAAAGCTTTCTTAAAACTCATTTCTCTTGTTATCTCCAAAAACAAGTTTGAAATTTAGTGTTTTCATATTATTTAATTTAACTAAATTTACCTTTAAACAGATGATAACCTTCTTTCGAACTTTCGTATAATACCCATTTTGCTTTTCAACTTCTTGAACAAATTGGTTCTATTGTAACAAAAATAACGCACTATTTATGTGTGTGCCAAATCTTATCCTAATCTGTCCAGTCCTCATCGATATGTAATCTACCTTTTTGATTTTATTGATTATAATCTATTACAACTATTTTTAAAATATGCCCTATATATTAACCCAGCTTAACTCAGAATAAACTTTCACATTAAAAATATTATTGATAGCATTTATCTTTACCAAAATTTCTTTAATTTTCGAAACGTGGCAACTCTTTTATGAACAGCTTTCAAAAAACGTTTGTGTAAATATATTTTCAATATATGTATATGTCTATATGAGATATCTTTATTTTTTTGTTGTAAATTTCGATCCGTTAACAACCCCTCACAATTTTGTCATAAAACTATTATTTGATACTAAGTTTTCCTAAACCTCTGCCAATTCAAAACAGTATTGCAACTCTTCATTTGTTTTTTGAATTCAATTTCAATTTTTCAATTTATTTATTCGGTCTATGACATGATATATCTTACAGACTAGCGGTACAATCAAATTAAAACTAAATATACAAAATTAACTTAAAACTAAAAACCAAATGTATGCGAAAAATAAACAATAAAAAACTACCAATACAGATCGTCTATGACTGATTTAAAGACAGATCTTGGTGACGAAAAATCAATATTAACTTTTTTTGAGATTTTGTTAAACTCTAAAAGCGCTCTAAAAATTGGTCCATGAGAAAAATAATTAACTTTGACCACTTGGAGATAGAACAATTTTTGAAAACGAAGAGCTTTACTAGGTATATTAAAACTAACCATCCCTAGAAGTTCGGCACAGTCAATGAAACCATTAATTACATCATAAACAAACATTAAAGACTGAATTGTTCTTCTGCTCTGAAGTGATGTTAAGCTTATTAACAAACATCGGGCATTGTATGAGGGCAACGGCTCTTCAAATCTGATCGATTGGAGTGCAAAGCGAATGAACTTACGCTGAACCCTTTCAATCCTAGCAGCATGGCAATCATAAATCGGATTCCAAATAACAGCAGCATACTCGAGTTTCGAGCGAACTAAGGTATTGTAAAGAAGTCTCCTAGTATACGGATCTTTAAAATCCTTAGAGTAACGGCGTAAAAAAGCTAGATTTCTATAAACCTTTGGAAGGACATAACATATGTGATTTCGGAAAGTAAAACGGTTATCGAACACAACTCCAAGGTCAACAAAATCATTAACTGAAATAAGTTGGTGATTTGAAATAATATAGCACGATTTCCGAAACTCCGGAGATTTAGAAAATGACATATGGAAACATTTGCTAGTATTCAAAGAAAGTTTATTTCTGCGACTCCACTCGACCAGATTGTTTAGGTCATGCTGCAGGAGATGAGAATCATTATCGCAAGTAATACTACGAAAAAACTTCAAATCATCAGCATAAAGTAGAAAATTTGAGTTTTTAAAGCAAGAACCAATGTCATTAATGAAAAGAATAAATAGAATTGGACCAAGAATGCTACCTTGTGGAACACCCGAGGTCGCCACAAAAGAAAACGACTTGCAATTTTCTATTTCAACAAATAACAATCGGTTTGAGAGATAAGATTTTAGCCAGGCCAAGAAAACAGAGTGGAAACCAATACATTCGAGTTTATGCAATAAAATTGCGTGGGATACTCGATCAAATGCTTTCGAGAAGTCTGTATAGATGGTATCTATTTGAGAACCACTATTGAATGCTGTGATACAGTACTGCGAGAAAACAGCTAAATTACTGACAGTAGAACGCCCTCTGACAAATCCATGCTGGCGCGGCTCTAAAATAGATTTGGTAGCAAAGGTAATTTTTTCTTTAACCACTTGTTCAAAAAGCTTTGAGCATACTGTTAGTTTAGATATTGGTCTATAATTGCTTATATCATTCCTACTACCTGATTTAAAAATTGGAGTAATCGAGGCGAACTTCCATCGATCAATGAACACACCAGTAGAAAGCGATAGATTGATGATCAAACATAGAGGCTTACTGATCGAAAATTTACATTGCTTCAGAAAGTAAGAGCAGAAACCGTCGTAATCAGATTTCAAAGAAGTTTTTATAGCCGTTATACCATTCTGAACATCTAATTCAGAGACTGACAAATACCCGAAATCCAATGAATGGGTAGAGGCATTACAGACGGGCGTACAAACAAGGTCATCGTTAGCTTGAATCTAAATTTTTTTAAGAGGTGGCAACTCTCTACATTTCTCGAAAAGGGCTTCCTTAAACCTTTTTGCATTTGACCCCATTATAGTAAAATTTTCGATGGCTTGCCAGTTTACTTCAATCAACATTCATTAAAAGGTGGTAACCGCGTCAAATATTTTGTGGTATAAACTCTCTAGCTTCAGAGTAATTCTGGTATATTTCAGTAAGCTTACAAATAGCATTAAATTAATAGTTTTAAACACGTGGCAACACTCCTTAAATCTATGGTGATAATTAATTTTTTTAAGCCTACTTACTTCAAATTACGTGACACTGCCCTTAACTTAATAATTAAATTTAATTTACTCTTTTAAATAGGTGGCAACTCTCTCCAAAAGCATTTCCAAAATAAAGCTTTCTTCAAACTCTTTCGTTTGAGACCAATATTTCAATATTTGATTTAACTTAATTGTAATTAATTTTTTTAACAGGTGGCAACTCTCCCCAAAAGTATTTTTGAAATTAAGTTTTCTTAAGACTTCTTGGTTGGCACTCATATTGTAAATTTTTTTTTTCATTTGCTTAATTTGCGTTTTAACAGGTGGCAGCATTTTGTATTTTGCAATATTTTATTTCATTCATTGTTTAAATTGAATGTAATATTTTAAATAGGTGGTAACTCCCTATAAAAAAATCTATTTAAAACGGACTATATGTATATGTGGAAAATCTTATTCTGATTTATTAAAAATTGTCATATTTGTTCAGTCTTTGACTAACAATTTTACAGACTAGAAATGAAATTTATTAAATTAAAAGGTAAAACACAATTATTGGAAATAAATTAGGAGAGACGACTTAATAAGACCTCTAGGCGAAGATAAATCGATATCTAAATTCTTTGAGATGTTTTTATATTCCGATAGGCTAAATTTTGTACAATTTCGACCATCCTTTTGGGCCTGAAAAGGTAACATAGCATATTCCCTGACACACTCACCCGCACACCCACACACCCGCGCACTCACTCACAAACAAACACACTTTCACATTAAATGCGTAGTTTAAGTCAGAAAGTAGTAATCTGCAAAACGAAATAATAATAATTTCGGAGATTGCTAGAGAAGTTCTAAAAAGAGTTTTCCAGCAAATTTTCATTAGAGGTGTTTCCAGACAAAAGGTATTAAGCTCTACAGAAAATAAAAAAACAAATAGTACGCCTCAAAAATGAGACACATATCAGCTCTGTTAACTGAAAATAGTGATGTTAATGATAAGGAAACTATGCTGCCATTTCTAGACAACTTATAATAATTATTTTCTCTACAAATTCCCAAAACTTTTTTTTTCTAGAACATTTTAATTCCAAAGGCGTAGTTAAATTGACCAATTTATGAAACTTAAAAATAGTTATCGTGAAAAATTTTTAACCTCTTATGCAAATAATGGCACATGCCCATACGCTGCCTGTCAAAAATGCTTTATTTAACTGACTGCTTAAATTCTTATACAGAATTGCTTAGGAGAAATATATTTGAGCCTCAATAGTTGGCAATAAAAAGTGGCATGCCATTGCTCAATTTAAACTAAATACCTATATTTTCTAAATAATGTAATAAGGCTTATCGAATTTAGTAATATTAAAAATTAGTTAGTATAAATATCTGAAAGTATCCCGAAATGTAGCTTAACGCTTTGTGACTTCTGGGATAGCAAAAGTAGTATGCCAGTATATACACACCAGTCGAGGTGGGACAGGCTGAGGTGCCACTTTTTAGTGTAGATGAGCTTGAGCAAGCCCTGCACAGCATGAAGCCGGGCAAGGCTCCGGGGCCAGATGGAATACCAGCTGAAGCAATCAAATTGACAGCACATGGTTGTCCTGAGCTTCTGCTAAAGATGTATAACAGCTGTCTTAAAGCTGGGGTGTTTCCGACCCAGTGGAAGACGGCCCGGCTCGTGCTTATACCCAAGGGCAAGGGAGACCCCAACTCCCCGTCATCCTACCGCCCGCTGTGTATGCTTAACACCGCGGGGAAGATGATGGAGAGTCTGCTCAAAGTTCGGTTAGGCTCGGCCATCGAAAACGCCGGGGGACTTTCACCTCGGCAACATGGCTTTAGGAGGGGACACTCCACCATCGGCGCGATAAGCGAGGTGATCGAGGCGGTACAGAGGGCTAACACGGCCTGCCTTCAGGCACGGCCCATAGTGTTATTAGTAACACTTGATGTTAAAAACGCCTTCAATTCGGCAAGATGGAGCGATATGCTCGACTCGCTGGAACGGCTGTTCAGGGTGCCAACGTACCTTTTGAGTATGTTGAGCGACTATCTCAGAGACCGCTGGCTATTGTATGAGACAAACCAGGGCCAGAGAAAGAGACCCGTAACCGGAGGAGCGGCCCAGGGATCTGTACTTGGCCCAGATCTCTGGAACGTAATATATGACAGCTTACTCCGAATGGAAATGCCAGGGAACACTTTCCTCGGCGCTTTTGCGGATGATGTCGCCGCCGTGATAACAGCACGCAGCACACAGTTAGCGCAGCTGAGATTGAACCAGATAATGCGTTCCGTGAACGGTTGGATGAGTGACCATGGGCTCCAACTGGCAACAGCCAAAACGGAGATCGTGCTGCTTACCAGGAAGCGCATTCCTACTATAATAGATATGATGGTCGGGACTCAGCCCGTGACAACGTGTGGGTCCACTAGGTACCTAGGGGTGAAGTTGGACAATAAGCTAACATTCTGGGAGCATATACGCGGAGCCTGCGAGAAGGCTGCGCGTATCACGGCTGCTCTCAGTAGGCTAATGGCAAATGTTGGAGGCCCCAGGCCTGCCAGGAGAAAACTCCTGATGTCGACTGTCCAATCGGTGCTCTTGTACGGGGCAGAAATATGGGCTGACGCTTTAAAAGTCAATAAATACCGAGTTCAAATGGCATCGGTACAGCGCAGAGGAGCTTTGCGCGTCGTGTCAGCATACCGTACGGTGTCAGAAGACGCAGTTCTAGTGGTTTCCGGGGTCATGCCAGTTGATCTACTTGCTTTCGAGCGGAAGGAAATATATACTTCCAGCGCCCAGACAGACCGAGCAACAGCCGCGGTGCGTGCACGTGAGCGATTGATCCAAAAATGGCAGCAAAGCTGGAACGCGAGCACGAAGGGTCGTTGGACTTACAGGCTGATACCCAACCTCGAGCCATGGTTAAAGCGATCACATGGAGAGGTTGACTTCTATCTGACCCAATTCCTCACGGGCCATGGGTACTTTCGGGATTATCTGCACAGGATGGGTAGGGTGGATTCGCCATTCTGCTCGTACTGTGAAAATGTTAAAGATGACGCATATCACACCTTCTTTGAATGTGGAAATTTTGCCGCTTTCAGGGAGAGTGTGGAGACTGTTGTTGGCACTTTGAGACCTGGCAGTATCATTAACACAATGATATCCAGCGTCGAAATGTGGGAAGTTATGGGGAAGTATGTAAAGAGACTACTCCGCAGCAAACTAGAGGATGGTTGTCTTTCAAGAACAACCGATGTAAACGCCCTTTAAAGAGAGCAGCCCTGAGGCTCACGTGGCGCGTCCCGTATCCGAAGTAATGCTTTTGCGGTTCCGGATGCGGGAATTACGCGCGGGCGGTAGGAGTTAGGTTTTAGTGGGTACACCAGCAACTGCGATGGGACTCCCACACTCGGGAAAGCTAGTATAGAGACTAGTAATCTCGGTTAGTGCATAAAGCATTTCCCCTCCTACTGAAAGAAAAAAAAAAAAAAAAAAAAGTATGCCAGTCTGCATATAGTTTGCTCAAATACAAATGTATGCATACGCCTTCCTTTATAGCTTTTTTTAATTAAACCGATATCGAATAGCGTTAAATGATTGCTAAATCAATACTACAAGTACTTTTATTGATTGATATTATTAATTAACCCTTTTCGTTTGAACTACACAACATGTGCAGCAAAAAAAAAGTAAGGAAGTACTAGAGAAAATCCAACCAACTTGTTTAGTGATGTTTTCATAGTTGTTAGTTGATTATTTCCGTTTTTGTTAATACGCATTTACATAATTATTTTTCACATATTAGACATAATTTTTTTTCCATAAACAAATATAAAACCTGTGCATAAATATTTACGTGTATGTTCTCGTTCCGCATGCCCCAACAAATCGCAGTTGTTTTGACCGCTCCTCCACTGCACGACGTACAGTTACCATTTTTTTTTTTAAATTTATTCATATCTGCTTGCTGCTGTTATTCACTAATTTTGGTTTCTTCACATATTTTAGCAACAATTTACATACAAGAAAATGTGCGCAAATTAATGAAATCATTAATCAAAAAAACGGATCGTTCTGCCGTAATGTTGTCTTGTTTGATGGAAGATTAAGTGGAGGTGAAACAGAGTGATCAATTTAAATACATTCCTGATATAATATAAACGTGTATACAAGTTTGCAAGTATTAAGGTGGTAGCGTACTTTTAATGCCTACAAAAAATCACACTAGTGCAGAATCAATTTTGGTGGGAACAGTCTTAGTTACTTGACTGTAGAACTTTGATAAAATTGCTGATGTTAATGAAATGGACGTAAGTGTAGCTCGATGTTTCGCCGTAGATCTCTTGTGCTGCGCCACAAATTTAGGGAAACTCTTGAAGGTTTTTCATGTCAGAAATACACCCAGTTATTTTTAATTGTCGGCCGAGGGGTTATCACTACTAGAGCCAACTTTTTTCAATATCGGAAAATTTATCGTACGATGCAATGGTTGCAATTAAGAAATGACCAGTAATAGTCCATTGAATCTAGAGAGTAGGCAATATACCTACATTTGTCGCTACCAGAAGACAAGAAGTAATCGATCAAAACTTAGCCAATAGAAGTATGGAAGATCACATCAAAGTATGTAGGATTTAAGTTTATTAGAAAGTATGCCTTAAAATTTCCAAGAAGGGAACAATAGAAAGATTCTTGTACTTTCTTGGGAGGCTCGGTGAAAACTTTTTACACTGCCGGCTCCAAAGCAGAAAATATACCCATAGCTGATAGGCACATGGGTGGCGATTTTAGATGTTTTTCTATCTCAGGCACAATGGTTACCAGCTGCACTAATGCCTTTGGAGACTACTTGTACCTTTTCAAAAATTGTCCAAGAACCTAAGCTGAGACTGAACTCTGTTGAAAAACGGAATAAACTTCTAAATTCCTTCTAACACAGAGAAGGGAGTTATGAGCCTTGGTTGGGTTGATTACCAGACACGATTCATGGAGCAACGTGTGTTCACCATTGGCTCCATCGATGACCCGATGTGCACATCTTGCCTGGAAGATGAGGACAGCACAGAGTATATCCTCTGAATCTGCCCTGCTTTTGTTAAGCGGAGAATGAAAAATGCCCATTCTCTATTCGTCAGCAAGCTTCTCAGATTTATAAAAGAATCTGAATGATTTATCGAAGAGAAATGAAGTTCCATCCGCGCCTTCGGATATCCGGCCTACCTCAATTCCAGTCCAAACATTTGACTAATAATGCAAATCAGATTATATTATCACAATTTTTACTAAAACCTCTTACAGTAATCAGTAAAAAAATGTTGCTATTGCAATTTTTTTTCAGTAATCAGTAAAAGTTAACTTGTAATGCAAACTAAATTGCATTACTTGTAAAAAATTATTTTCATTGCATTTATTTGGTCCTGCAAAGTGCGCATCTATGATAATAATCAAATAATAATTAATATAATTAAATTTTTTTTACTGCCACGTCAACCGCTAAAAAATATTATTAAATAAAAATATTTCTTTTATTTTGTTGTTATTTTGCAGAATATTTTGTACTAAAGGTTGTGTCACAAGAACGGCTGAAATAAGTTTATTTTAATAGTAAATACTTCCCTATAACTTAAGAGGACTTAATGAGTTAAAATAAAGCTATCTCAATGTGTTGTTTATCACTTTCGAAATTCGTGAATTCACTTTGTTTGTTTACTTTTCACCTTATGGTTATGTTTGAACTAAAAACAAAACTGCGAACTTCGAGAGAATACAGCAAATAATAATTTTAGTATAATAGAATAGGGCTTATGCTGGAAAACAAATTATAAGCATAAGCAAAAAAAATACAACCTTTTAAAAACGGCATATAAAATTTAAGTGGAAATTTTATTTTGTTAACTCCCCAGCCAATAATAGTATAAATCAATTCCTTCAATATCTCGATAGGGAAAAAGTATGATGTGATAAAATATCACATCCTTTGAGTGCTGTCGCCTTTACTACACCAAAATGTTGCTTGGCGACTTCAATGCCAGGGAGTGTAAGAAAGGAATATTTGGTCATACTGTCGGAAAATTCAGTGCTCACGAGCAAATCTCAACTAACGCACTGAGACTGGTCGATTTTGCCGAGAACCGAAAAAAGGTATTCTGTGGCACCAGGTTGCGGCATTGAAAAAAAACCAGGCCTCGGGGCTAGCTGCGAGTTGAAAACGCGAAAACAAAGCGATCATATTGCGGTGGACGAAAGGAATATTTTCAGTTATTAAACATATGTACGTACACTCCGAAGACCTAACAAGGGATCATTATCTTGTCGTGTTTTTAAAATATATAAGAAAAGGTCGGAACAGATAGCTACTAACTCTACAACTTGAATCCCACACTTGATCGCTAAGAGCACTTGTGAGAAAATTCTGAGAACACTGGAACACTCTCACTATGTCTCGGCGTTTGCCAAGTCTTTTTTTTTTTCTTTCGCCGTGCGTGTATGTTATTTTTGGATTCAGGGGAATGGCTGTCAAAGCTAAAAAAAGTAAAAGCTAAAACAAAATACAGGCAACTTTGACAATTATCCCCTGAAACGCAAAAAACAAAATATAATGGTTTAGTTTTGCCATAACCTTTATGTGTTCCTCTTGGAACAAGTCTTCGGCTTTCCGCGACTCCAAAAAAATGACTGGTACCGAGGCAAATTCATACAAAGTGATAGCATTCCATGAGCTGAATGCTTGTTCTTCCCTCCAAATTTGCTGGGTTGACACAACACAAAATAAATGAGCACACTGAGCGAATTAAATTTTTGACATTGCACTCGCAAGACTACACTAACAAAATACATGAGCAATACCGGGTGAGTTCAGATTTTGACATTTCACACGCAAAATTACACAAACAAAATACACAGCGCATTCGCCATGTTTATCTTGCTATCACCTTCCATGGATACACCTTGACTGGTACTATGAGAAATGCTGCAGAAAATAAAGCTGCGATCGGGCGCGAGCCGTATGAGAGAGCTACTGATAGCTGAGAAGTGAGTAAGTGCGAATAGTTGGAGATGCTAGCCGACAAGGTAAGAGCCCGAGAATTTTACCAAGAACTGCGGCGGCTTACGGAAAGATTTAAGACCGGGGAAAATTTCTATGAGAACAAAACGGTGGCCTGATGACTCATGTCAATAGCCCGTTTAAATTGTGGAAGGAACACTTTTTCACTTTGCTGAATGTTGATAGTGAAAGCGCTCCTAGAGAAGATGAAAATCCTGAACCTCAATTAGCTCATGATAGTGTCAAAAGTAAAGAGAATAAGATTCGTCGATACAAGATTTATCCCCAGTCCTCTCCTGTTGCATCACAGAAAGAATTTTTTAAGAGATCTATAATGTAGATCAGTTAGAGTTGAATGGTGTTTGCCTGGAATTGTTATTGCAACAGCAAATGCGTATGAAACTATTCGTATATTTCCTAACCGATTAGCAATGAGGTAAATTGTTTACCGCCAATTTCACCAGCGTTGAGATTAACGCCGCAATTACTCTCGAGTTGATATCTAGGAACGCATCGATAGTGTACGCTTTATAATATAGTAATTTCTCTACTGAGCATGTTGTGTTTTTTTCTCTTTTGGAATCAAACTATTTTCCCCTCCCATTTATACGGAGTATGTAATTAATTCGTAACGCTGCCTCATCCAAGTATTGGTGCAATCTATTCTGTTGTCCGCTGTAAGCCAATGGGAATACTTCCGTCTGGTCTCGTTATTGGTCATAGTTATTGCCTATGAGTCTAGTTAGGTCTTGTATCGCATATTTGTATGAAAAAATCGAAAACTGTTTGTTCTTCTTCTATTTTTTTTATGGTTAGTAATACTATCACGATTTTCGTCAGATGCTTCCAGTTTTCGATGATGTTAGCTAATGATTGGGAGACTTTAAAGACGCGTTTCAAAATCGCTACGAATCTTTTTATTGCATGCTTTAAGGGGTTTGAAGTAAATCTTCTTTAGCGGCATAAGAGGGGTTTCTACATGGCGTAACGATTGCCTGTTGATATCTATAGCGTAACGAAGGCACCACATGACGCTTATGAGTGAAAATACAAACATACGTTCTGAGGTAGCATCTATGTATTTATATATGTATACGATGGACATCTCATTTGGGCACTACGACTACTACTAATTACTACTACCATTTTTACTTATGCTTCATCTAATTACTACTACTACTTTTATAAATGCTTCTACTGTTTTTTCTATCTTCTACTACTATCTCTACTGTACTATGGTTTTATTAATGCTACTTTTAATTACTACTACAATTTTTGTTAATATCGAACACTAGTTTTATGATTGTTACTACTAAGTACTACGACTATTTTAATTAATTTCTGATACTATTTGTAGAAACACTACTACTAATTGCTATTACTATTTTTACTAATTTCTACCACTATTTTTACGAACGTTACTACTTATTAATACTCTTACTTTTATTAATTTCTACTACGATTTCACTAGTTACTTCGACTATTTATACTGATTTCTGCCACTAGTTTAACTAATACTACTACTATTTTTACTAGTTTCTACTACTATTTTTTGGAAAGGCTACTACTAGTTACTACTACTACTTTTAATATTTTCTACTACTATTTCACTAATTACTACTACTAAATTTAGTAATTTCGACCACTATTTTCATTACTGCTACTACTTATTACAAGCACCATTTTTACTCATTTTTACTGCTAGTTATTACCGTTATTCTCATTAACGCTACTACTAATTACTACCACAATTTTTGCTAATTTATATCACTATTTTTACTAATTTCTACCAATTCTTAACAATGCTACTACTAATTTCAATCACTATTTTAACTAATTTTTACTACTATTTTACGAATTATTACTACTCTCTTTTACTAATTTCGACTACTATTTTTAGAAGCCCTACTGCTAATTAGTATTACTATTTTGACTAATTTCTGCCTTTATTTGTACAAGTGTTACTACTATTTAATCCCCATAAATACTTTTATTGTTTAAAGTTAGCGTTTGTGTTGAAAAAAAATTTATTTCTTAAGTATACAGCATTCAATTAAATTTTAGCAAAAAAGATAAACAGACAAATTAAACTTAGGTGGAATTTGGTAATAATGTAAGTATGCAAAATTATGGTTTGCGGCACGCCCCAAGTATAACTGTGGGATCTGGCTTCCCAAAAACTCAATTCAAAAAGATATCACTTAATCCACAACATCTATATTAACTGCTCAACTTTTCATATATGCCAACCTGTACATTCGCTTTAATAAATATCTTTCGTTTATGCGACTTTATAAACCAAATACAAATTGAGGCCAAGTTTTGTGAAATTTACGATATTAACAACAATAAATATGCATTTCCAACAGATCAGTAAGACAAAAAAATATGCAATTATTTGCACAATGCACAATGCAACAAAAGCTACAATAATAACTTCAACTTCATGCAGTTGTTGTGTTTGCGCACGCAGAAAAGCGCTCAAATTGAGTTGACTGCCTTTACCACCGTATGGCATTGCCACCAAAAAGGAATTCAGCTGATTTACAATATCTGCGCATAATTTTGCTTTTTACACCAATCACACTTTGCTTTTATTATATTTTGCGTATATCAATGTTTATTGTTAAACCGAATTTCCATAATTTTCGAGCTTATACAAACGCACAGCAATGCCCACTCCAACTGTGGCTACGTCGGCGATTGTGAAACGAAAGACTTAAGGCACATACCCGGTGTAACATTCTCACAAAATAATGCAAATATTTGGCTGTAGTGTGTGGTGAAATGGTGGAGCTGGTGTAGGGCGCTAGCTAGTACCGCGTGCGGGCAGAGAGGGTGTTGTCGTACGCAAATGTGCAAATAAATAAAAACTACACCCGATTACGATTACGAAAGTGGTGGAGCGCGTAAAATTTTACGATAATTGTTATTGGCCTGACAAATGCCCTCCATTTGGGAGTTGGCAATATAAATTCTGAGCGCGCGCAGGTGGCCATGCAAGGCAGCAAAGTGTTAGTGGAATAAAAATGTTCTTTATTCGGGAGTGTCAGGAATAGAAGAGTGAGAAAAAGGGGGGATTGCTTGCGATGCTGAGTGCTGCTATTGTGGAGAATTCTCATGCATATTCACTCGATTGTGGTGTTTGCTTAGGTGTTTGCGTGCATTTATTTGATTTGATGGCTGGAATTTGTTAGTGTCGATATTTGTGGGTACTCATTCACCAATTGATGACTATAATGGACTAGACGCAATAAGCCACCTATCTAACAGCAACAGCAACTCTCACAGTGCGACACAACACATGGCGATGTTATTTCGCAAAATTTAGTGGCATTGTAAATTGTGTAAATGGATTTCTGTTTCTTTTGTTTGTATGTGAACTATGCGTCTTATTGGTAGTCTCACTGGTAGCATAAAGCTCCTTTTCACCCACTGCTGGTTAAATGTAGGAAGTTATCGCCATATAGTCACCGGTGGTATTTCATTAGGAAGACATTTAAATTAATTATATGAACTTGCTTGCAATACTAGTTCGCTGACACAAGACCGGAAAGTAGGGGAACTTCTCTCAGAAAAGAACAAAAAAATAAAATAAAATTTCGCTATTGACAAATGGTTGGCATGGAATTTCGATAAACCGAAAATCCGAAATCTGGTTTCCAAGCACTCACCCTTAGTTGTTCGTTGAACTTAAGATCTAGGAAGAATAACTAGAATGATGGATAAGATACTAAAAAGATGAGCACGAGACTTCATTTCTCCTCGAAAAATCTTCCGGACTTTTTTGTGAATTTGAGAATCTTGCCTAGGGATAGAGCGTGAAAGTTTTCCCTGCTCAATTTATCTGACCCAAATAAGCTCCATCTCAGCTTAGCAAACGTAGGAAAGATACAGAAGAAATGCTTTGGACTATCATTATCCCCCGGACATAAATGGAGCCAATGGTGAGCATGCCTTGTCCCCATGAATTGTGTCTTGCTATCAATCAACCCAGGGCTCGTGACACCTTCCGTCTCTTTGTAGAAGGGATTTCACCTTGCCCAGTCTTTTTAGGAAGCACTTGGTTAGTTTTTTGGTGTCGGTTGCCAATTCGTCAGCCAGTTTACTTCCTTGAACACCAGTGTGACACGGCACCTACATGAGCTCAAACTTATTCTAATTTCAAACAGAGTTGAGCCTCAACTTAGTTTCTCGGGCAATTTTTGAATAGGTGCGAGCAGTCTTCAAAGCAAGACAAAAACATAAAACTCAAAAATAAATTTTTGATTTTTTTTTGATAAACTACACAAATTGAAAAAAATTATGAATATTTTTGATAATCAAGCGAACAAATAACATTAGAAAAACCAGGTTAATTTTTGATCAAACAAATTTTTACTCGATATATGATAATTTTTTCTGAGCTAGCAATAAAAATTTTGAAAAAATATGTATTATAAGTAATGTTATAGAATGACTCAAAGTTTTGTATATCGCAAATCTAAGCAAATCTAAGCTGTTCTCAGACAGCTTTGGGAAATTTAAAAATTATCTGTATTTATGGTTTCTACATGCACCCATACCTTTTGCTCCCGACATGTGAATTAATCGAGTCTTTCCATTTTAAGACAATCGGTCCATTCAGGACATGTTTTTAATTCGTATTTTTCCGTCTTAAAAATTTTTTTTAAATGCACATAACTTCTCTAAAAACTTACCGATTTTGGGAATTCATTTTGAACTTAATTGAGCATTAAAATGCAAAGGAAAAAAATTGTCACAAAATTTAAAAACAAATGTACTTGCGAAAAATTAAATTAAAAAAAAAATGCCTGTGTTTTAATTTTTCTGAGCATATGAGTTGGCGTTTTGTTTTTTATTTCTGTTTCTCATTTAAATGTTCAACTAATTACGTACATTTTGCAAGTGGAATTATTAGTTTTTAGTGAAGTTATGTGCAAAGGCGAATTCATATAAATTGGTGTTATTCGTACAACAACAAAAATTTACACTAACAAATTATACGCACAATGACAGTATGATTTACATCAAACACATCATATTGACATAACGTTCACCAAGCGAATTCAATTAGCTGCTTGATCAACTTCACTCTAAATGTATTCGCCCTGTTATGTGCATTAAAAAAATAACAACAAATTTAATGACGGTAAAATATGGGTTTCACAGCTAAATTCAAATCGCCAAAAAATATTTGATAACTTTTTTTTCGGCCAAAAGAAAAAACTACGAGTCTAATCATTCGACAAAGAAACAACATATCAGAGTTTTATGTAAAAAGAAAAACATAGTCCGATTAGAGTGGTTGTCTTGAAAAGGATAGGCTCTATAGTACAAATATTACAGGCTAGCTTTTAGCTCATATTTCACTAAAAAGGAATGAGGTTGAAGTGAAAAATTGGAGTTAAAGTGTGAGAAAATGCAGTCAATCTCCTCAGGGTGTAATACTCATCAGCTTCAGCTTATGTATATTTGATGAATACATTGGAAATTGATTGTCACATTAGAATCATTTATCGTCTTTATGTGGCACACCGCACGCATATCATCCATCCATTATTAACATACTAGGACATAGGTATATTAAAGTCCCGAACTATTTTAGTAAACCTTAGAGAAAGTGAACAATCATTAACTGCCATACGTGGCTGTCCTTATTATGGACGTTGATTATTTACGAACTATTGAAATAGCCGCATAGTAAAGGATTTACCGCACATGGCTTTGTAGATGATCTAATCATCTGTATGGTAAGCTGGCATGAGGATACTATCTATATAAGATTGCAATCAGCTCTAAATCTATACGTGAACTGATTCGCTGATAAGGGATTGCCAATAAACCCACTCAAATCCACCTTCGTCTCCTTCGCCCAAAAGAAGGAAGCTTGACTTGGCAAAACCCACATTGGTGGGAGCCAAAATTGATCTCTTAAAGGAAGTAAAATTTGAAGGAATGACTCTAGACAAAACACTGAAGTGGAACTCTAAGTACATGCGAAATGTCATCTAGATTTGGGGCACTGGTTGGGTGGTCTAAGCCCCAGCAAGTTATCACCGGTACTATTTAAGGTAAACTCCACTATTCGGCTTGTCTTGCCACCCTCGAGCTACGCGCACCTGAAATAGACACCATTAATAGCATGCCCCTTCTCCATTTCCCTTGAGGAGATGGCACTTTGTATTTATCATCAGAGTAATTTTTCGTTGAATAGGAATTAGACAAAAATCAAAACATATTGCAAAAAGGAAATTTACGTAGTTGCTAAAAAAAGAGTTCAATAAAACGACGAAAGCTATAAGTTTAGGAAGGTAAGTGTAGGAGTTTTTTATGCACTTATGTGAAAGAAGTGTTTGGTATGAGTGCAAATAAAAATAATATTTTACTCGTATTTCATGCCCAATTTTAGAATCCTTTCAAGATTTTGTGTCGAAAATTTAAAAGTTCTAAGCAAATACTGATGGAGACGAGCTACATTTGTTAATTTCTTCACAAACAGTTCTCTAAAAATAACGTGCAGAATAATAAAAGCATAAAAAAAATCAAAAATTTTAAATTTTAATTTATAATTCATGAAGGCGCAGAAAATAATCACTACTTGTTTTCTTTACGAACAGTTCTCTAAAAACTAGGTGTAAAATTTATTTCATCATCTTAACTTGTTCCTGATAAAAAATATATAAGAAAATCGAAAAATTGTAATTTTTAAGTTTTAGTTTTTTTTATTTTTGTTAATTTCTTCTTTTACGATGTCGTTAGAAGTACAGCCCAACTACGCTGAATTAAATTTTTCTCATATACTCTTTAGGTAATTTATGTTTTAAAATCGCTCTAAACTCGCAAAATCCCAATTTTTTTTCCATATCACGCCAATGGTTAATTTTATGTTTGTACTTTTTCGATGTGTAATCTGCTTTTTGGTTTCTACTTTTCGCATCAGTTATATTATATTATAGATATAGTGTTAATAGAGAATTAAATTTATTCCGAATATTTAATCTTTAAATAATATTTGTTATGCGTGTGCTAGGTTTGTGCTTCTTATGATCTAATTTTAAATGTAAAAACATCGATAACTTCAGCTAAAGTCTATCAAGGCTGATTTCTTAGTCATCATTAGCTTTTCTGGTATTTGCCCAGCATCATTATCGTCGTAAAACTGTCATTGTAATTTCAACAATCATTAGTTTCACTACTACTGCTACTTCAGGTATTTTTGAAGTTCATTTGAGAACCAGGGGATTTTTCATCATTAAACTGACGGTGACATGAAATTGCCGCATAACATTTTTTTTTTTTTGATTTTCTTCATCGCCCGATGCGACCACTTTTAGTAAAGGTAAAATAAATCTATCGGTTTATTTTTAGTAATTTTGCAAAAACGAGTTAGTTAAGTTTTACGTGCTTTTCGCTTCGTAACATTTTTAAGCATTCATTGACTCTCCGCAGAAAATCGAAATTTGCCATAACTAATTGCATAAGCGCACAAAATCTATTTCTGCTAACTCAATTTGCATGCCTTAGATTGGATCTGCCCAAGATAAAAAAAAAAATACCATTTCGGTGAAATCACGAAATGTTGCAATTAAGTTTGAGTGCCACCTGCAGCATTATGGAAAAAAACCAGACAGCAAACGGATGAAAAATTTGAATATCTACATTTTATACATTTAAGTAGCAGAATGTTATCTAGGTGATTATAATTAAACCAACAACAAGCTTTAATTGACGGCCATACAAAATTTGATATTCATGTTATTAGAAATATCTATTTATATTTAGGTACAAATATGTATTTTTTACATACCGATTAGGTATCTATGTATCGCTGTAGTTAGTTGGCACACCCGCTGTGGTGGCCGCAAAGGTAATCAGTCTGTCCAAAAAAAAAAAAAAATAGCCATCAGTTGAAATCAATCACTCAAACGGTTATTAAAATCGTTTGTTGTTGTGCACTGGACGTCCAGCTGTTCAGCCAGTCATCAATTGGACATCAGATAGTTGGATGAGTGGCCAACAGGTAGCAGTAACTAAAAACTATTTTGGGTCAATGTATTTATTTTTTTTTTCGTAAAACTGTAACCAAATACCGCGATGAATGAGTTCGTGGTCAGCTGAAAACGAAAAGAAAAACCGAAAAGGAGCTTTACATAGTTAAGGTAGGAAAATAGCAGCTACACGCAATATTAACAGAAAAAAACATAAATGCAAAATATCATAAATAAAAATAGCATGAAAATATAAAGAGTAAGATATATAAAACTAAAATCAGACAGAGTTAATTAAAGGAACAAAGTATACAAAAAACAAAATGCCAAAACACTTACATATTAAATAAAAACATATTAAATACTAAATAAACTAAAAAATTTAAGAATAAATAATAAAATAAAGTTAAATAACACAAAAAAAAAGCAAAAGAAAAAGAAAAGTCAGAAATAGAAGAGATAAAGACTAAAGTAAAAAAATTTAAAAAAAGTAAAGAAAAATAAAACGAAATACAAAAAATTCCGATAATGAAAAAATAAATTAAAATAATTGGGTCATTCGCAAGGTGTCATAAGTCATAAAATTTAAAAAATGCAAAATTGCTAAGTTTTAATTATTTGTTGCAATGCAATCCAAAAAATATAACTTATGAAATCTAAAATTTTATGACTTTATAATTTTTAACACCTTGTGAATCCCCCAAATGCAATCTAATAAAGTGGAATGCAAAAGAAAAATGTAAACTATAACAAAACTTAAATGAAATTATAACAGAAATTAATAAAATAAATAAAACTAAAAAATACATACATCAAAAATAAAATTAAAATTGAAGGAAAACATTAAACTTAATAGACAAAGTTCAAATAAAATAAAAATCAGCGACAGGCATTAACATTATTATTAAATTAACATTAATTGGTATAAAATAAAATAAAATGCATTATAATAATACAAAAAAAAAAAAGAAGAAAATTAAGGAAATTAAAATAAAATGAATCGTGGGAAATAAGTAAAATAAAACGAGAAAAAAAATCCAATAGCCAAAGAACCAACAAAAATAAATAATAATAAACAACCCCCGTGCTATTATTTTATTGTCACCCAAATATCCATCTTTTGCAAAAGAAATTATATTCTGATTATTACACTAAAAATTACGGAGCTGAACAGTTCACATCGTGAACTGCGCAGAAGTCTTCCATGAAAGGTACACGAAAATTGCCTAAAATAAAATATAATTTGATAATATAAAATAAAATATGAAAAAGCTTCAATATAAAAAAAGCGTGTTCATAAAGTGGAAGGCGAAAAAACGAAAACTATAAAAAGCCTTAAATAAAATAAAAAAAAAATTAAAAAAAAAATTAAATTGAAATTAAAATTATAATAAAAATTGAAAAAAAAATCAAGCTGGATACATAGAACTTTAATAAAATGAAATAAAGTTAAATAAAATATAAAAAACCAGAGATCCAGAATAATAGTTTTTAAACCGTTGAATTTAAAAAAAGTCATCCTGATGTTGATAAGAATTATGCAAGTCTTTTGATAATAATTATGAGTCAGACAAATTTGCAAAAATTCCGATATTTATTATTCTGGAACTTATATTATAAATGGCTTTTCATAATAATTTTTACTGAGATCAATTTTTTAAATCGAAAATAACTATTATTTTGAGACGTATATTATAAAAGTCTTTGCATAAGAATTTTGAGTAAGGCAACTTTTTTAAAATCTGGAAAGATGGAATTATTTCGAAGTAGTCCCAAATACGGACCGAACTCCTCCCGAAATGGACCTAAAAAGTGTCGTTCTTCAAGACTTCAATATTTTTTCCTTACTTATAATTATTATGAGAGGGCTTTTATAATATAAATTTGAAAACAAAAGTCTTTGAAGACTTAAAAAAATTATATCTCGTTGATAATTATTGTGAGAAAATTTTTATAACACAAGCCTTAAAATATTTATCTCGCTGATAACTATTATGGAAAGACTTTTATAATATAAGTCTTTTAATAATGGTTATATATTACTCCAAAAATTTGTATCTTACTTTAAAGATTATTGATCAACTTTTACACTTTTGTCTTTTGTTTTTGAGTTTCTGAAAAAACAGTTACCCGGAATATTAATGAAAAGGAATAAAGGGGAAATATTAACGGGTGTTTGTTTTTAAACTGACAAAATTTTTGATAGGGATAGCTGTCACTTGACAGCTGGTAATTGACATTTCGTTTTGACATTTTGCAAGAATTTTGGTTCCAACAAGACGGTGCCACGAACATATGAAATCGTGTTTAAATATTAAATGTCATGAAAATATCTTTCAAATAAAAAAAAAATTGTCATCATACTTAATTTTTTATGTGTTCTATTTCAATTTAAAGTTCTATCAGTCTAAAAAAAACACCCTTTATAAATAAAAATAACGCAATACTCGAGTGGGCGGGCTAATGAAGTGAAATGCAAATAGAAAGAGTAACAAATATTATATTAAAAAGAGACAGAGCTAAATAAAGGGAAGCAAATAATAATTAAAAAAAAAACAAAATGAAAAGCTAAATAAATTAAAAAATAAAGTAGAAGGATCAAAAAAAGATTAATAACAAAAAATAATTTAAAATGTGAAAATAAAGAATTAAAAGAAGACATGTTGGAACAAAATAAAATAAAGGAAACAAGGTACAAAAGAAACATCCATTAGTCAAAAAATACATATAAGTAAAATAATGTAATGTTGCACTAATTGTAAAAACAATACTCATGCTACTATTTTTATTGTCAAAAAAATGTCTTAAAAGTAAATCAAATTCGATAATATAGAATATAATATACAAAAAATGCAATATACATACAAAACATCAGACTGAAAATTAATAAAAATATAAGACGGATTAGAAAAAAAACTCTAAATTTAATAAATAACACATATTAATTACAAATCTATACCAACTATGAAATTAAAATTAATAAAAAGAAATTTAACCGAATAGGCAAAATTAAAATTAAATAAATTTAAACAAAATAAAATGAAGTCAAATAAGATGAATTATAAAATTAAATATAATACAATATATGTATATCGGAAAATGAAATAAAATAAAGAGTGATGGAATTTACAAAGAAAAATTCATAAAAAAGTACGGAGAAAAAACAAACCCAATTAAGGTAAAAAAAAAAAATGAAAACATTGAAATAAAATAAGTTAAAATCGAAAAAAATAAAAATAAAATCCAACTAAATTGGGTAAAATAAGATGGAGTAAATTAAAACATGAACTGTTGCCACTTGAGCTAGGTGCTCTTTGTTTTGCGGAAGCACTTAATAAAAACGCAGCAATTTTAATTTATTTCATTTATTGCAAAAGCATACTTACCTTATCCACTTTCTTCATGTTCTTCTCATTTGTCATAAGCCTGAGAAACAATCGACAAATGCACACAACTCCAAATATATTTCAGTAATATTTTTTTACATATGTACACATTCACCTTCACAACGATGCACATACAAAAGGTACATGCATATGTAGCTAAAATTCTTACGATAAACATTTGCCGCGCCGCACACAGCTCATCCAAGTCTGCCACTTTGCCGCTTCTTTTGAGGCAAATTCTTAAAAATCACCATCGGTCTGTAAGCCTACCCTCCCCCCATTTTCATTCCCTTCCCACTTCTGACTCATCGCTGTACTTACGCCGCATTTCATGGACACATGTACATACATACATACATAGGTGGATACATATCTACATGCTTGTATTGTATTTTATGCTACATGCCACCTAGTACTCTATAGCCGTAGCGCATTTTCAATTAGACCTTTGATCCTTATGCCTCATATTGTTCTTGTTGTTCTTGTTGCTGTTGTTGCTGTTAGTGTTGTTGATGTTTCGGTTAGCTTTTGTTATTCTTTTACTTAAATTATTACTCTACCACAGATATTGTTGTTATTGGTATTTTTGTTGTTTATGTCACATACAAACACACACACACACACACACACACACATATGCACAGATATTTAGTGTGTTTGCAAACTATTGTCCATTATAGCACTGTGTGACTGCCACATACTCGAATTTGCTACACTGCACTGTTTTTGTTGGCTGGCGGCTTGCGGCTGATGACTGCTTGGTTGGTGACCGCGCGCGACCGCCATCTCTGTGGCGGGGCAGTGGCTGATTCGATCAACTGGCACTTATAGGAGTTATGGGCCGTTTACATAGAACTTTCCTCGCTTTGCTTGGCAGTTCGAACTTTAACAACAAAGTGTGTGCCGTAGAAGGTCAGCTACATAGAACGCTTTGACAGTTTCTGCGTTAGTTGTTTGTTGAGCTGCGATTTGTGTTGGTTCAGAGTGTTTTGTTTAAAGATAGAATAAAAAATTAATTTTACTGATATGCTGGAAGTAGTTATGCTACTAATGTTTGAAATTCGCGAGTGTCTGTAGTGTGTATATGCACGCCAAAATAAAAATAAAATGGAAATGATAACAGCTGATTGCCAAAGCGTACAAAAGTTGAGAGTTGCCCATAATTTTGCTCCGCTTTGCTTTGCTCTACTTTTCTCGCTTTGTATTTAGCAGGACTCATATAACAAACATCATGTATTGAACTTATCTGTCAAAGCGAAACTCTGAAGCAAAGCAAAGCAAAAGTCCTATGTGAACGGGCCTTTAGAGTATGGTATGTGTGTGTGTGGTAAGCCTGATGTAGATATGGCAAACAGCTAAGACTACGTGGCAACAAATGGTCGGTCACCACAGCAAACGCGTTGCGAGCGTGTGAGCCAAAACGCAATCGAAGTGCCACATAAGTAGGTATTTTGCTATGGCACATCGGAGAAATGGCGGAAAATTAAGTAAACGGGAAAATTTTGTAATGGATCTGGTCAATTTAACTGTTTGTTTTCATAGCAGCAAATGAAGAAGCTAAAAATTGCACGAAATGTCAGTGCATTTGTTCGTTATTAATTCTTTTTACTTGTTTTGGTTCTGGTTTTTTTTTTGTATATTCATTTAATTTATTTTAAATAAATTAGTTTTATTTTAACCAATTTAGTATAACTTTTTTTCATTTCAATTTACTTTGTTCGACTTTATTAATTTAATAATTTAAGGGCCGTCTACCTTGTGGGGAATTTTTTTCACGATTGTATGAAAGATATGCGGTTGAAATTTGGAATAATTGTTAAAAGGGATTTATTAAAAATATTAAATTTTTTTTGACAATCAAATAACGAAAAGAGAACGAGGGCATTAAACAGCGGCGGCGGGCAATGAGAAAATTATGAGCTACTGAAATTAAATCTCGATTTTCGCTTTAGGGTTGTTTTCAATTGTTATGTAAAATTGAAAATTTTCAATAATTTTTGACAACTTTAGTCATAATTAAGATAAACGATAATAAAACGATAATAAAAGATATACATATAATATAATAATATAGGTATAAAGCGGCCGATACCCTTTTTGGTTTTAACTCGGAATTTCAGAAGTACATTCTGAAAACATATAACTATCCGATAGTGCAAAAAAATCCTATTTTTTGACTCAATAAGGTAGACACCCCCTGAATTGAATTTAATTTAATAATATTTGTAATTATATTATTGCGTTTTAGTTTGTCTAACCTTTAATCTAAGCCTTAATTTTAATTTTCGTTTCATCTTCTTACTGCTCTTATTTTTATTGTAGTTTCAACTTGAATTGCAATTAAAGTTTGAATTTCAGTCAACTTTGGTTCTATCTGTAATCTATATATATAAAAGAAAGTCGTGTTAGTTACACCACTTATAACTCAAGAACGGCTGAACCGATTTGGCTGAAAATTGGTGGGGAGGTAGCTTAGAACCAGGGGCAGGTTATAAGATAATTTTTATCCCGTTACCGTGGAACGACAAAAAAAAACGGTAAATTTGATTTTTTTTCTTCGCCCTTCATATATTTTACATGTACTCTGGCGGCGAAAGGTAATATCGATGCAAATTGTAGTGACATCTAGCGGAGAAGGGCAATATCCATGTAATTGGTGTGAATTGCCGATATTAACATGTATTTTGTTTACTTTTACGAATTTTGTTGGGTGAAAAATTGACAGTTAGAAATTTTGAAGTTTACCGGTTTTTGTGTTTGTTTCGAGTGTCTATAAATATTGTGCCGATATTATTATCATTAAAATGCCGCGTTCAAGACGATCAAATCTTCCCCGAAAAAGCCGTAATGCAACTAGGATGCAAAACGTTGCGAATGAAAGGACTGAAGAAGTACAAGAAATTGCACGTGAAGAGCGCCGCTTTAGTATGGCTCGACTTCGTGCTTCTCAATCACAAGAGCAAAGCGAGGCAGTCCGTGCAAAGGCGCGGTTGGCTATGAGAAATCATCGAGCAAACCTAAGAGATCAACATCTTGATAATTTTCGACGCACAAGGAGAAATTTATCAAGTACTGATTTGAATCGAGCAGCGTTTCGATATGATTACAGCACTGATTACTGCTTGCATACTAGCGTTCGCATTGGGCCAATGGATGTGGTTTGCGAGTATTGAAGTTTACCGGAGAAACGCCAAGATTGTGCTGCCTTAATGGGAAAGTGAAATTGCCATTATTGACTCCCCCACCTGAGCCATTGCACTCATTGTTTACATAATTCAGAATGAGGTCATTAGTACACTACATTCGTTCAAATCTATTGACTGTGCAACAAATGCAGATGATGCCAACAACTATCCAATTGAATTTTTAAAGTCCCTGGATATGCCTGGCTTACCACCGCATAATTTACGACTAAAGGTTGGCTCCGTAATAATCATGCTTCGAAACATAAACCCACCAAAACTGTGCAACGGAACGCGTTTGGTGGTAAGTAAATTGATGAACAATGTGATTTACGCGACGATACTCAAAGGAAAATTTGAAGGTGAGGAAGTTCTCATTCCGAGGATCCCGATGATCCCAACCGACATGCCGTTTGAGTTTAAACGACTTCAATTTCCGATCCGTCTTGCATTCGCCATGACCATTAACAAATCACAAGGCCAATCCTTGAAAGTTTGTGGTCGAAATCTAGAAAATCCATTATTTTCCCATGGTCAATTATATGCGGCATGTTCAAGGGTCGGAAGACCAGCTGAGTTATTTGTTCTTGCACATAGTAATAAAACTAAAAATATCGTCTATCACAAGGTGCTTCACTGAAGAGTGCAGCCTATGCACTAAAATACGTGGCCAATAAAGAATCATTACAATAATTGATTTTTGGTACTTACTTATATTTATTATCCTAATAAAAAATTTAAACTCATAAAATCAAGAATCTGCTCATTTATTGCTTCTAAGGCGGAGCAATGTTCGCTGGGTCAGCTAGTTACCTAATAATTTTTTTTACTATCAATTCACTTTCGATTTAATATTAATATTAATATTAATACTAATATTAATTTTAATTTTAATTTTAATTTTAATTTTAATTTTAATTTTAATTTTAATTTTAATTTTAATTTTAATTTTAATTTTAATTTTAATTTAAATTTTAATTTTAATTTTAATTTTAATTTTAATTTTAATTTTAATTTTAATTTTAATTTTAATTTTAATTTTAATTTTAATTTTAATTTTAATTTTAATTTTAATTTTAATTTTAATTTTAATTTTAATTTTAATTTTAATTTTAATTTTAATTTTAATTTTAATTTTAATTTTAATTTTAATTTTAATTTTAATTTTAATTTTAATTTTAATTTTAATTTTAATTTAAATTTAAATTTTAATTTTAATATTAATTTTAATTTTAATTTTAATTTTAATTTTAATTTTAATTTTAATTTTAATTTTAGTTTTAATTTTAATTTTAATTTTAATTTTAATTTTAATTTTAATTTTAATTTTAATTTTAATTTTAATTTTAATTTTAATTTTAATTTTAATTTTAATTTTAATTTTAATTTTAATTTTAATTTTAATTTTAATTTTAATTTTAATTTTAATTTTAATTTTAATTTTAATTTTAATTTTAATTTTAATTTTAATTTTAATTTTAATTTTAATTTTAATTTTAATTTTAATTTTAATTTTAATTTTAATTTTAATTTTAATTTTAATTTTAATTTTAATTTTAATTTTAATTTTAATTTTAATTTTAATTTTAATTTTAATTTTAATTTTAATTTTAATTTTAATTTTAATTTTAATTTTAATTTTAATTTTAATTTTAATTTTAATTTCAATTTTAATTTTAATTTTAATTTAAATTTAAATTTTAATTTTAATTTTAATTTTAATTTTAATTTTAAGTTTAATTTTAATTTTAATTTTAATTTTAATTTTAATTTTAATTTTAATTTTAATTTTAATTTTAATTTTAATTTTAATTTTAATTTTAATTTTAATTTTAATTTTAATTTTAATTTTAATTTTAATTTTAATTTTAATTTTAATTTTAATTTTAATTTTAATTTTAATTTTAATTTTAATTTTAATTTTAATTTTAATTTTAATTTTAATTTTAATTTTAATTTTAATTTTAATTTTAATTTTAATTTTAATTTTAATTTTAATTTTAATTTTAATTTTAATTTTAATATTAATTTTAATTTTAATTTTAATTTTAATTTTAATTTTAATTTTAATTTTAATTTTAATTTTAATTTTAATTTTAATTTTAATTTTAATTTTAATTTTAATTTTAATTTTAATTTTAATTTTAATTTTAATTTTAATTTTAATTTTAATTTTAATTTTAATTTTAATTTTAATTTTAATTTTAATTTTAATTTTAATTTTAATTTTAATTTTAATTTTAATTTTAATTTTAATTTTAATTTTAATTTTAATTTTAATTCTAATTTAAATTTTTATTAGATTACGCTCTGTCATTTAGACTATACCAATGTGGGTTAAATTCCTTATAAGGGACCGCTTTCAAAGTACAGATATATCTTTGCTGTCGATTCCACCTGCTACTACCGCAATAGTTGCTGTTGTAATTTAATATTTGATATTATGGTTACAGAGTTCATCTTAATCTCCGATGTACATATGTATATCTGAATCATTGGGTATGCATGGGAAATTTCGATGATCCAAGTGGCAAGTTTTATGCACCCACATGCTTGAGTGAATGTTTAACCATAGGACCATAGGAAGAAAATAGATAAGTGTATACCCAGTGAAAGCTCTTACTAATTTATAGTTACGTAAGATAGTAGTAATTTTTACAACAACTGTGGTTCACTTCTGGGCTTAACAATTTTGTGACCTTTTCATCATTTTTGGTCTCTAGGAACTATATTTGATATTTGAGGGCAGACTTGACTATTTTTGAAGGAAAAAGGAGTCCAAGGCGAAAAGTTTAAGATACCGGTTTTTGGAGGCTGGTGTTGAAAAAAAACTTAGTGGTCAAAGGCTCATCAGGCCAGGATTCAATGCAGGTCATTACGGGAACCATATTATTATTAAAATTTATAGCTGTTTCTGTGGAAACCGCCATATCCTAGTCTTATAATTTGTACATTAGTGAAGCCCACTTGCTTACTGGGTTGCCTTCATTGCTGCAAACTCAAAAGCCAGACGCACACACTCGGCGTAGCATTACTATTGACTTGCATTGTGCGACTCGGTTTGCAATTCAATTGCGAATAATGTTGCGTGTTCTTGGCATGTATTCCTACTTTGTTATTGTTGTTGTTTGTTATTCCAATTGAATTTTTTATACTGACAACTAACAGATCAATTCATGATAATTGAATGGACCACCACCGTTAGCGAAGAGAATGGCGTGGTTGGATAGCGGAAATCGGAGTTTAGTTAGAAGATTGTTTGTACACATACTAACATAATAATAATACCATACATATGTAATATAATATGACAATATGATAATATGAATATATGTTTTTTTATGTGGAAACGTATGTGAAAAGAATAATTCTATGGTATGGTGGTAAAAGATGGTGGGATGTGCTCTGATTAGTTTAGTTGTTGCCAAAATAGGTATAAGGATCGCGGAGTTGGGAATTTATTCATCATATTTTTTTACTATTACCAGTTTTTCAATTTTTAATAATTTACCAACGTAATGTCGGCTAAGCTTTGTTATTTTCATAAAATGGCAGACCGCAATCAGAACTATGAAGGTACTACTTCAAATAATAAAATGAAAATAAAGATATTCTCACAATCTCACTTACGTGGATGCTGACCTTTCAATTTGCAACAACATTATTGAGATTGAACGCACATACCAAGCCTAGGTGATTGCTTTTTTCGGAATAATCAAATATTAGTTTAGCCTCTGTCTATTTTATTATAACACTGTTTTCCAGAAGCAGCTGATGGGGTTCTCAAAAGCCGGATCTTCTGATACTTTCCCTAACAGATAAAGGCTAGAAAATTCTTACACCAACATCGTAGCTGATATTAAAATCGCTGCTATACTAGATACTTCTGCTAGTATTTTCAAAGTAATAAACAGTTATCTGATATTGTTTGACGAAGATTAGCACACTTATGTACTAACTACACGTAGCTTCGTAACTTTTGTCGTCAGTGGGTACTTAGCGTGTAAAATAGTCATTCAATAATTTCACTTCATTTCATTTCATTTACTTAAAAAAAAATCGAGGTAAAAATGAGGCTTTCCAGTTTATTAACCAACACTAGCCGAAGAAAATGTCAAGCGCTTAGAAGAGTACAAATGGAGATTCTAAGCCTGACAAAATTACGTACTCGTTCATCTTCTAACTTCTGATTTGTCTGAATCAATCAAGTAATCTCTTTGGTAGCGCAGCTCAGTGAGCTGGATTAGTAAAGAGCGCGGTACAAAATAAAGGGTTTTTCAATAGGGACGCTACAAAAGTAGACCGATAGTGACAGCAAACGACGCCATATTTTTTCCCGCTCTTTTGACATTTCTCTTCAGTAAGGTTTGCCATTTCATCATGGAAAAATATACGATCCAACAACGAGTCGAAATTATTAAAATTTACTACCGAAATTCGGAGTCAACTGGCCTCAACTTGAAGGGCGCTACGTCTAATTTATGACCGTCGTCATTTCTGGCTGAATGGCTTCGTCAATAAGCAAAATATGCGTTATGGGACAGGCAGCAATCCACACGTACTCCATGAGTCAATATTGCATCCCGAAAAAATGACGTTTTGGTGCGGTTTATGGGCCGGCGGCGCCATTGGGCCGTACTTCTTCCGTGATGATCAAGGCCGGCACGTTATTGTGAATGGGAATCGCTACCGCTCAATGATAACCGAATATTTTTGGTCCCAATTGGATGATGGACTTAGACAACATGTGGTTACAACAAGACAGCGCCACAAGCCACACAGCGAATGTCACAATCGAATTATTGAAAACCATATTTGGTGAACGTGTTATCTCACGAAATGGCCCAGTCTATTGGCCGCCTCGGTCGTGCGATTTGACGCCGTTATACTATTTCCTGTGAGGCTACGTCAAGTCTATGGTCTATGCCAACAAGCCAGCCACGATTGATGAACTTCGTACGAATATCGAAAGTGAAATTGCAGCAGTATCGGCCGATTTATGCTTGAAAACCGTCGAAAATTGGGTTCAGCGTTTGGACTTCAGCAAGCGTGCCCGTGGTGCCCATGCAAAAGAAATTGAGTTTTATACATAATGGCGTCGAATTTACTTTCACAGGAATAAAGAATTTAACTAATATCCCAAACCATTTTTGTCTTATTTAAAAAAACTTATGTAGCGTTCCTATTGAACAACCCTTTATAAGGAATTATCTGTTTACGTTGAAATGTAACATAGGTGAGTTCTGCGTTGAGATGAAGAAAATATCTACAGGAGCTGAAAGTGAAACAATATCGGTACTAAGACATCAAGAAATCAATGAAGATAAAGTTAAAAAACTGGCAAGTGTCGAAAGAAAGTTCTAACTTCTAAAAGAAAGAGTTTGAAAAATAGACAATGTTTTACTAATTTACTGAATGATACGACCGACTTTATCCTGCACAAAGTTTTATAAATTTGTGCTGTATTTATTTTGCAAGTTAGAGAAGAGCTTGTGGAAAAAGTAAACGGAAGAGAAAAATATATCACGGAATTCAAAATGTTCCCCAACAACAAAAAATTCGACAACGTCAATTGTTGGCGCATTGAAACATCTTGCGCACCCATCCACAGCTTATCAGCTCTGATTATAATTTTATGATTATCTAAAATTTGTTATGCTGATAAAAAAATGAGTAGTGTGCACAATGCTGGTTATTGGGAACCGCCCATGATATAAAAATAAAGAAACTTGAGGTCTGTTTTCGGCGGTGGAAATAGAGAACCTGCTTGTTGGAATATTTTACCTTGGATCTGTAGTAGTGTAGTATAATTACTTTAAAAGTAGGCATGAAATTGTGTTGAATTATATTTGCTGCACAAAAGGACGTCATTTGAAAGCAATTATTTTAATTCTATAGTTGTGCCAGGAAGTGTTTGGAGTCTTGGTGGTGGGACCAAGAGTGACAATTTAATTTTCCACTTGCACACCACAATTCAGAAGCAATATTTTTGAATTTCAACGGTTCAATAGTTTATGCAATAAGAACAGATTGGTGTGTGCTTTAATCGACTTTAGCGGTGTAACAGAAGACAGTTGGATGAGAATTTGATGCAGTATTTGCATATCCGCTTATATATTCATTTAAATTATCCGACACGTTCATTCAAATTATCTGATTGCCTTAAGTTATCCAATGAAATTTCGTTAGACGCATATCATGCTCGTTTGAAGTCTCCCTTTTGTCTTGTGTGCGTGTTGATTTGTCATTCCGCTCGATCTCATTTCGGTTTCCAATAGCTCAGCAGCTTTTCTAAATCGAGAATTTTGTTAACTTGCATTATTTCGAGATCCCCACCCCATATTTAACTGTCTTATCGGTGACATAATTTTAATGCAAAATTCAAAATAAATTGTAGTAATAACACTAGCCTAGGCACTTCAAAATTCATTGTAAGCATTTCGAAGGAAAAATACTTTTTACCTACGCCAGACGAAAGAAACAGTTTACTATTATTTTCTCCAAAATTACGGTATCAAAAAGGCCAAACTGTAAGAATCACTCTACGCCTTGACCTTTCGAGATACTTAAGAATTCATTGTAATAAACAATTTCAGGTTTTCGTTAAAATCTACAAATTTTTGCTTCAAATATCAAGCATAATATACGACAGGGTAAAGACTTAATAATAGACAAAGCGGGAATGTTTGGAACAAACCGAAGAAATTAAATAAACTTGTTTACGAACAAAATATTACTTTTGTAAATATCTCGACTCCATCGTCATCGCTCGAGTAAAGTTTTAAATCAAAATACTCCTCATTTATTAATGAAATGGAGAATTTAAATATAAATCAAAACCAGCCATAAAAAAGATGCTTGCCAACATCTTTACTTCAGACCCACCTACCGAGTCTGCTTTGGACGAAAATATTTTATTTGCCCAACCAACAAACTTAGCGAGAATTAAAAAAACCATAAATACGATTTTTCGGCCTACAATGCCATCTAACGGGTCTATTTTCTACCGAAACACTTCAAAACCATTTTTTATACTGAATATGAACCAAATTGGTTCATTAATATGATTTTTCGCAATATCTGGACTTCAGCGCCACCTCCCAGTGCTACTTCTTTCAAACACTATTTTTACATAGTCAACTCCCAAATTGAATATGAACCAAATCGACTTATAAATACGATTTTCGGAATATCTCGAATCCAGCACCACCTACCGGCTATTTTTTTATACACTGTTCTCCTTGCATAGGCCTCATGCCGAATATGTCCGAAAATTCCTCTCGCATGGCCCACATGCTAATATTGTATCATAAACACGAATTTTTGAAATATCTCTACCGCAGCTCCACCTATCGGCAATGCTTTTGTATACTAACACTACTCGGGCCACAGTAAATGTAACAGAAAAGAATTAGCCAAATCGGTTTAATCGGCTCTCACGAGATGCGATGACCAACCAACACCGAAATTGAGTTCAGTAAACTTTAAACTATTAGAATTTTCATAAATATACTATAACATTCAAAGTAATATAATATACGGGCATTGTTTCGAAAAAAGATAACATTACCAAGTTCAAACACTTTTGGTTTAACACCGGGCCTATTAGCATTATCTTCCTTCTAAGGCTCATACTTTTTAGGTGGAGGTATAGAAATTCAGTTCCTATTCTTATAGATATATTAGGTAATTAAAATTGAGAATCTAAAAAGCTTTATAAATCTTGGCCAACTTCCTTTCGTACACCATTGTGCGCATTAGTAGGACAATAAAAGTAATAGCGGTATGTGACATTTGATTTTTCCTGATTTTCTATATCATTCTCTGTTATGTGCGTATCTTAAATTTTTCCAGAATTACATACGTACAATATATGTATATGCTTCAAATGTGTTGTTATTACTGTTGACTACCGTTGGCAATAAAGGTCAGTGTGCACAAAATACTGATACCAACTACTTGAGAACTGCAAAAAAAATGCAACTAGCTTTATTTTTGTCTCTGCTATTGAAATTAGAGATATAGTGGTGCATCTCTAGTTTAAGTGCGAAAATCACACACGTTCTAGAAAATAGCTACCGGTGTTGTCGCCATATCAATAACACAGTTTCGTGTACTCGATGTTTGGCACTAAGTTGCTGTTGCAACATGCTGGTATACGCAGTGATATTACTATAAAGTGAAAATGCAATAAATAAATAGTAGAGTCAGTTGGTGCATTAGCGTATTTAGTGTCCGAATTTGCTGCTGTTTTGACATAGAGTGCCTTTCAACGGAGCCATATAGTATATTTGATGTTTGTTCTTTTGCTGAGTTAAATGTTGAAAAAGTTCGTTTCTTAAGTCTTTCATATCAAGTACTGAGGCTGGAATTTTTGATTGGTTTTTAATTCATTCAGTTTTCTTTATTAATTCTTCAACCTTTAACTGCGAAGGTGTGGGTGAATTTCCCTTATTCTTTATATTAATTATATATTTGAATTACTATCCGTTATTGAGCTCCAGCAATTTAATTCCCTTAGTACCAGCACAGATCGCTGTCTTTATTATTTAGCTGAGTTTTTTCCTGCGGCAGTTGTAACATGAACGGAGAAATGCAGATGCTGGTGCACAAAGTTAGCGCAAGTATTCAGTATAATAAAGTTCATACGTTAAACTTACAGTTCAATTATCATCGAATTATTTTTACCCTTCGTCAGTATTATTATTGGTAGAAAATAATTTATTAAGAAACCCATATATCCTGGATCGTTTTTCGTTACACGACATTTAATTTATAGTTTTAGGAGGACAATATGTATGATATTTAAGTGCAATGTGAAAATAATCTTCCAACAAACAGCGGCCAAGAAAGCCAGTTGCAATATTAAGCCAAGCCGTTTTAATTCGAATCGGACAATGTCCGGACAACACTCTTACGAGGAACGAGAGTTGTCGTTTTGATGGCGCACGTATCTCAACCAACCGCCCACTGGCAGATTATTCCTGCAGTCCTATAGGCCGTGGTATTTACACAGAGCTTGTTGAGCCAACAGTGAGCCCACCCACCGATTGGAAGTCTGGCACGCTATTATTGCCGTCAAAGTCAGCTTGGAATACGCTGCAGTAATTTGGTGAGAAAACTGCAGATCCTGTCTGAATTGCCATATTTCAGTTATCCGTGAAGATCAAACTTTTGCTTTTGTTTTTGAAACCATTTAGACTCCCATCGTCAAGTGTGATCGAATTTCGCGATCTGATAGTTACATCTTTAATGTTTTACCTCAACTCGGCTTAAAACAAACGGAGGCATAACCATTACCCATTATTCGTAGCTTTTTGGACGCCCTCAGTCTTTGTGTACTCTTGGCTGCAACTTCAGGAGCATCTCCGGAGTGCTTTTCGTGTGTGATGGCTCATTGTGAACAAGGAAATTTCTTTTGCTCGAAATCGATGATCAGTTAGAAAAGTTATAGAGCAAACAAAACTTAGCTGTTCTAGTAGAGTGACGGAAGATTTTTTTCACCGTTTTCGAAGTCCTCTCTAAGTAAGTGTTGAAACATGAGGTTCTTATTTTCAACGGTTTTTTATGATACGGTCTCAGATCCACTAAAAACTGTTGGTGCAGTATAACCATCTGCGTTTGGTTGAGCTGCCCCATCTATTTTGCCAGCTTTACAAATAGGCTTCTATTGCAACGTAGAGTACAAAACGGGATTCTCAGACTGCACAGACTTCAATCATTCGCTTTTGGAATGAGGTAGCTATTTAATAACAACAGTTCATGATAATCTTCTGATGTGTTCAGTTGGCATTCCTCTGTTCGCTGGTCTCGTGAGTATTACTTTTAATAATCTACGAGTTTTATGACACAAACTCTTTGTTTTTTTTGCTGTTTCGCCACCACAACTACCTTATTTCCATTTCGTTGTAAAGTTATGCAGCCACCCAGAGAGGTAGCCAACTGCCCCTATAAGATTTCAGCATTCACAGAAGGCTGTACACTTTCGTGTGTGTTCTACCTCCCGAAGTGCGTAAGTTTAAGAACTCGGCCGAGTTTCATAACACAAAAAAATCAAAGAAAAATTGGTTTATAGTACTAACTGTCAGCCGTCGGTAGAAAATATCAAGCCCTCGAGTGCTTTACAAACATGAAAAAATGTCGCACTGTTTGGAGTCAGCGTAAAACTGACGGTCTCTAAAATTGTGATGGAACTAGAGCAAATATAATATCATACGAAACTCTCTCATTTGCCTGCTGAGAGTGTGGCGACTACGCCATCTCAAAATCAACAAACGCTTACCAACACAGAACACTTACTAACGCAACACTCACCACTTATTCCACCACGTCACCGAAGAAAACAGACCCTCATACCACGCACAATATTCTCTACTTCCTTCTCTTCTTCTGCTACCACTGTGGTGAACGGATCGTGAATCTAGCGCTAAGCATCGAACAATTTTGTACATTAGATACATTTATTTTATGTGAATATCAATAATAAATAATAGAAGTAATTTGCCCACTCCAATCTTATTAAGCGACGTAGCATCGTGAAATTGCTATAATTGGTGACCCCGACGTGATTGGAGTGGATGGAAAATTTGTTCACTCGTTTTCACACATCTGTGGCACGACGCCTACACGTACAGCGACGCGCTGAGGTTTTTTGCGATTTTGACAGTATTCCATACTTTTACAATACTGCAACTACCACCAATCTCGCAATTGTGCAAACTTCCACCTGCGAAGTAGTACATTTTTCGGGTGCTCCGCGGTCACGTGGTGTTCACTCCTCCACTAGAGCGCCATGCCGTTGCAACATACACCCACCGAGCCTCCAGACAACCACACGTCTTATGCATTTGATAAAACGTTATTAGATGTGTATCCAACCAACGAGACAGCTGCAACTCCGGTACCAGCTGCTGTAGAGGCGGTTTCAAATTGTAAGATTCCACCATTCTGGAGAAACCAACCCAGGCTATGGTTCATTCAAGCTGAAGCTGTGTTTCACAGCAATCGTATAACATCGGATCTGTCCAAGTTCAACCGGGTCGTTAGCGCGCTAGACACGGACTCCATACTACAGATGGCCGACTTTTTACATAACCCACCAGAGATTGATAAGTATGCTAAATTTAAAGACGAAATAATAAAACGATTCACCGAATCCACAGATCGCCAACTGCATCGAGCCCTCACTGAAATACAGTTGGATGACAAGAAGCCCAGCCAGCTTTTACGGCAGTTAAAGGTCCTCGCAGGTGACTGTGCAACAGAGAACGTACTCCGAGTTAGGTGGCTCGCGCTGTTACCGCAAGGTATTGTCAGGTGCATTAAGCTCCTCCGTAACACATCGCTGAACGAACAGGCAGAGATCGCGGATGAGCTAATGGAAGGTCAGACTAGTGCGGGAGTTATGGCCACATCGAATGACCTAAGTCAAACAACAACAAACCGCAAGTTTGCAGACACCATCCTCACAAGCCTAGCAAAGGACATGACCAGCATAAAACTTGCCGTGGCCGACCTCGCCACCTGTACCAAAGAACTGACGCAGGCTCTCGCTCAGAACGCATCGCATTACAAATCACCTGCTCGTAGCCAGCAACGCCCAAACGCTAGGGCGACATCTTCGGCATCCACCAATCTATGTTTCTACCATCGCAAGTATGGAGCAAAAGCCCAGCGCTGTGTGCTACCATGCTCCTTCAACGCCAAATCGGAAAACTGATTTCGCTGTCGACCATCCAGGCGGCTGGCGACAGCATCTCTACCACCACACCAGCTTCAAAAGAGCATCGCTTACACATACACGATCAAACTACGAACATGAAGTTCCTTGTCGATTCAGGATCAGTCATCTCGCTGGTACCCAAGACCGCCATTAATCACCAGCTCAAACAAGACGAGCTAACCCTATATGCAGCCAACGGCAGCACCATTCGCACATACGGTCAGAAGGTTTTGTCACTTGAATTCAACCTCCGCCGTACATTTAACTGGTCCTTCACAATAGCAGATGTCAAGTCAGCCATCATCGGTGCAGATTTTTTAGCCCACTTTGCACTTCTGCTGGACTTAAGGGGGCGCCGCCTCATTGACTCCACCACATCCCTCACCACGAAGGGACAGCTATCCGAGGCAGTCATACACAGCATCTCCACCATCAACTAGTCAATATGCCAAGATGACATCCATGCAAGCTACTTGGAGCTTCTGAATCGCTTCATAGACATCACGAAACCAAATACATCTCTTGCCACTGATACGGGCAGTGCCACCGCTCATCACATTGAGACCACTGGACCACCAGTATTCGAGCGTCCACGGCGTCTCACTGGCGACAAACTAAAAATTACCAAAGATGACTTTGACCTTTTACTGCACCACGGCGTCATTCGTCCATCCAGCAGTCAATGGGCGAGTCCAATCCACATGGTCCCCAAAAAACTTGGAGGTTGGCGCACCACTGGTGACTACAGGAAACTGAACGCCCAAACTACTCCGGATCGGTATCCGGTGCCGCATGGCGATGACATCCTCCAACGCCTACATGGATCCACTGTCTTCACAACGATCGATCTCGTTCGGGCCTACCACCAAATACCAGTAGCTCAAGCTGACATTGTCAAGACTGCTGTGACCACACCATTTGGATTATACGAGTTTCTGGGCATGCCCCCCGGTCTGCGGAACGCAACACAGACCTTCCAACGACACATGGACAGCCTATTTAGAGATCTGGATTTCGTGGGACGAACCCGGGCGATTGCAGATTATCCAAGACCCGAGACCATCAGTGATCTTCGCCGATTTCTCGGTGTGATAAATTATTATCGCAAGTCCATCCCGGAAGCAGCCAACGTTCAAGCACCGCTCACTGACTTCCTCAGGGACGCCAAAAAAAACGATAAACGCAAGATTTCGTGGACACCTGCTGCTGAGGCAGCATTCATAAACTGCAAACAAAGTGTCGTCCGCGCCGCACGTATTGGCTTCCTCGTACCATACGCCAAACTCTCGCTAAAAACTGATGCATCAGACACGGCGATTGGGGGTGCACTCGAACAGCTTCAAGGGTACAGCACGTATGATCGCGAACTCCTGGCGATCTTCGCATCCATCAAATTCTTCAGGCACATTCTTGAGGGACGAAGCTTCACGATTCAAACAGATCACAAGCCGCTCATCTACGCATTCTCTCAACGCGCTGACAAGGCAGCACCACGCCAACTCCGCCAACTCGACTACATCTCGCAATTTTCGACACAGATCGTCCACACTAAGGGAAGCGAGAATGTCGTAGCCGATGCCCTGTCGAGAATCAACGCCATCAACATGCCAACAAGACTAGACGCAAAAACTATTGCTGAGGCACAACAGAGTGACGACGAGTTGGCCACTCTGCAACATACTTCAACGCTTAAGCTTCATTTGCTCAACATTGAAGGTCACGATATATACTGTGACATCGCGAACAAGGTAATACGACCATACATTCCAGCTTCGATCAGGCGCGAGGCTTTCAACACTATCCACGGTCTTTCACACCCTAGCGGCAGATCTACCGCAAGGCAACTACGGGAACGGTTCGTCTGGCCAGGCGTCAGTAAAGATGCGCTCTTATGGTCCAGACGATGCATCCCATGCCAACGCTCCAAGGTGCATCGCCATAATCGCACCACACCGAATCACATTGACATTCCAGACAACCGTTTCGAACATATTCACCTGGATCTCATAGAGCTGCCAAAAATTGGAGATCTACGGTACTGCTTGACAATTATTGATAGATTTAGCAGATGGCCGGTTGCCATCCCGCTCAAAAACATTACTGCCGACACTGTCGCATCAGCATTTTATTCGCAATGGGTCTGCCAATTTGGAACACCGCTCACGATCTACACAGACCAAGGGCTACAATTTGAATCAGCTCTCTTCACGTCACTTTCTCGACTTCTGGGGATTCAACGCGTCAGGACGACGCCATACCACCCTCAGTCCAACGGCATGGTGGAGCGATGGCACCGTACGCTCAAAGCTGCGCTCATGTGTAACGCCCAAACAAACTGGCCAGAACTTCTACCAACCGTTCTACTTGGACTGCGCGCCACGTACAAACCAGACCTAAACGCGTCTCCTGCTGAGATGCTCTTTGGAACATCTCTACGTCTACCCGGAGAGTTTTTCATCTCGGAAAGCAGCCCGGTAGATCCTCAGGCGTTCATAGGAAAGTTCCGCCAGCATATCCGATAGGTTAGACCAACCCCAACAGCTCATCACACCAAACCAAGGATGTTCATCTTCAAAGACCTCGCCACATGCACCCACGTCTTCAAACGCGTAGACTCCATCAAAAGACCCTTGCAGCAGCCTTACACAGGGCCGCACGAAGTTGTTAGACGGATCGACGACAAAGTCTACGTAGTCAAGATCAATGGGGTGAACAAAACAGTATCCATTGATACACTGAAACCTGCCTACATTGATATCACAGACGATCAGCAATCTCCGAGTCAAAAACGGACGGCAGTCAATGCCAAACAAGAACCAAACAAAGCAATTTCGTGCCATGCCCCTGAGGACCAAGTCACTGGAAGGGGAGTGGTTGTGGCGACTACGCCATCTCAAAATCAACAAACGCTTACCAACACAGAACACTTACTAACGCAACACTCACCACTTATTCCACCACGTCACCGAAGAAAACAGACCCTCATACCACGCACAATATTCTCTACTTCCTTCTCTTCTTCTGCTACCACTGTGGTGAACGGATCGTGAATCTAGCGCTAAGCATCGAACAATTTTGTACATTAGATACATTTATTTTATGTGAATATCAATAATAAATAATAGAAGTAATTTGCCCACTCCAATCTTATTAAGCGACGTAGCATCGTGAAATTGCTATAAGAGTATCCCCTGAACTCGTGATTTGTGCTGGCAACAAAACCAGATCAGAGAACCGATGAACAGCTAGCACGCGAAAACTGAGCTACGAATGGTTATAATTGAAATTCGCCATTTTTTATTCCGAAAACATTTTGACACATCCATCATCACAAAAACCATAACCAGTAGGCAACCTTTTCGGTTTTTTACTTTTTCTTTTTGTTATTTTGGCGAAATTCACCACTAGGAAAGGCTCATAGAGTTGCTGTGCGGCCAGAAAAGAATCAATAAATTTTAACATTTGTTGTCAAAAATCTAGCTTAAAATATAGGGATTTATTACGATGTAAAAGTGAACCTTAAAACATTTAATGATGAAATATACATACAAATATATATATGTATATATACATAATTTCTTGAGAAATAGAAACACCTATGTATGTATATCAAAATGCACTTCAACTAGGCAGTGATCAAATGCTTTATTAAGTTTTATCAGTACTGAATATCGATTCATCATAATTTCGGAAAGAGCGCGATTTGTTAAAAATCTAACGGACAAATATATTTTACGTTTTTGGAGATTCCTTTGTTATTTGAATGTAGCCCACGGTTTCTTTACTACCACCTGATCTTTGTAAAATAATCGCAAAATTTGTCTCATAGTTTTAATCGAAATATATTGGAATTAATTTTCTCTTATGAAAAAAAACAAAAAAAGGTTGAAAGAGCGTAAAATAATTCATTAATTCTCATTATGAACTAATATAAATAGCTGAAGTGGAAACCTTAATAAACAGGGAATAATGAAAAATGGATGTAATATTCGTAGTAATGAAATCTTTTAACGTGAGCATTAAAATAAAAAAGTACTCGGATTATAAAGAAAACATACCCTCCCATTCAACCCGAGTCAAATCTGAAAAATTCAGAATATAATACAAATTCAATACCGCTTGATCAATGACAACAAAAAAATGGACCTGAAAATTAGTTGCGGCTTAATTTGACAGATAACCTATTAAAAATATTGGGGCTTATTCGTAAGCAAAATTAAGTTGGTACCCAAAGTTAGTTGAAGAGTTTTCGTCAGACAACCTATTGAAAAAAGCAACAACTAACTATAAATATCAACTTAATTTTTACTACGATAATCGATTTTAAAATGATTACGATTTTTTGTATTCAACTAGAGCAACAAATATTTAATAAACTAGCATTTGATTGCAATGATAGAACCACTGCGATCTGAGTAAAATTTGATAGAATCCAACGAGCATTTGTATAAATACAACTCTGGTCTATGATAATGCTGAGCCAGTGCTGATGTGCAAAATGAATGCAAATGTAAAAGTGATGCCTATACTCGGTAAAGTTTCTGAAAATAAAGAAATGTACATGATATATATGAAAATAACTAAACGCTCTCATTTCGCCGCTTGTTATACGGCAATTAGCAAATGATGCGAATTCACCTCTCTAAATTTTAGCTGCATTTGTATGTAAAATTTTTTCTTAGTGGCGGCGCTCCAACCAATCTGATAACCACTTTTATTTTGCAAGATATATGGAAAGAAACGAACTTGTATGATAAATATTTGTGCGGAACACTTAACATAAATTAGGCTACAAGTTTTTAAGTCCCATATGTGCATTATAATATAATTTTTTGATCAATTTGTTATGCTAATTTTTCTTGTTTCCAAGAGCAACCATGTATGGTGGGAACGGTGTGCACGTGAGAGCATCAACCCCAGGCAAAGTTTCACCTCAGCTTGTCAATATATATTGTGATTAGAACATACACTACAAATTTTGTGACAAGCTGTATGCCACGAGCGCGTAATTAATATTATTATTATTAATTGCAATATGGACGTATTAATATCGGTATATTCATAAAAATATTTTTGTGCTTCCCTAAGATTTTTTTTTTTTTGCACACTTTATGTGTAGTTCCTGCATAAGTTGACTTTTCCTTTATACACGCTAGCAATTCATTAGCTAAACAAACTGCAAGAGATTTACACTCTATTTTCGCCAAATTATGCATTTCGAGCAACTGCCACTTACAAAGTTCGTACTTTTGCTATCATTCTGGTACACTTCGAAATAGTTTTAAAATCACTCCAAATGCCGCTGTTACCAATTCGTGCTTTGTGTTTTGCTAATTTTCCACTTTAAATAAGAATTACGAAGTTTTTTGCATTCAACTCAAAGGCTACCAGCCACTGCTCACATGTAACATCTGCCACTTTGTTATTCTCTTTTCGACGATAGTAAAATTTATTTTAAAAATGCATCAAATTGGAAATGCATTAAATTTAATTACGTTTCTCCTTTGGCAGCACTGTGATGTCCAGCAGCAGCAGCAGTAAGTAGCAGAAGCAATCTGCTGAAACCATTCAGCCAAATGAATAACAGAGCGGTTGCAGGCAGGCAGACAGACGACTTTAGCGCTAAACTGGGCGTTTGTAGCAGCAGCTATAAAAATTCACTTTGCTTTGTGGCATGAACGAAAATTGTTTAACCTGTCAGTGTAAAGTACATTCACACTTACCGCAGTGAAAAAGTGAGATTAAAAAGTGAACCAAAACAAAAAACTCCTATAACAACTAAAGCAATAACAGAGCAATAGTGGAAGCGATGGCTGTTGAATGACTTTTTGAAAGCATCCGCTCGTCGCTCGTCGTTCGTCGTCCGCCGCTGTCGTCGTTAGTTGTGGGCCAAAAGTAAAAAGGCAGCAGCTTGAAAATGTAAATCATTTCACCTAGCAACTTACTAAAAAAACCGCAGCAAACTGCAAGGAGTAACAATCTGTGCAAATAAAATAAGAAACACCCATAACGACTTTTGTCTACACATATTTGCATTTGTATGTGTTGGCGCTTTGGCGAGAATAGTAAAAATGGAATAGTTTCTCGACAGCAGCGTCCGTTTTAAAAAGCAAATCAAAGAATCGTGCCCTCTAACCTCACATAAAATTTCGCAGTGAAAATGAAGTGCTGACTGCTGAGTTAACAAAATGAAAGCAATTGCCATATTTGTCAACTAAAAATACGCAAAGTCAACTTAAGCAAAGCCACTTTTCTTTCGTTTTAGAGCAGTAGTATATTTTGAAATCCATGGACAGGCTACTCCAATTAGCAAAAAATTTAGATTCCGGTTTCCAGAGACTAACTGAATTATTCATATTAAGTAATACCAACTATTCTTTATATATGTATCAAATTGGTAACAATTTTGCCGAAAAATATATTTTGCGATATTGCGCATTTTCTTCCAAATAACGAGTGCTCAAAATTTTTTTGTATGTAGTAAAATTCGAAAGACTGTGTTTCCAAAAAAGTCTAAATAATAATAATAAGTTTGCGCTTACATACTAGACACAAGTTTGTCCAAAGCTCTGATTAAAAAGTCAGAAATCCTGATGGGTTTTTAAAATTTGGAACGAACTTTTAATTTTGAACTTATACTGGGTTTTTTATAAAATTCAGTACATTAAAAAAAACTTATTTAAATTCAATTTAAAAATATAAATTTTCGACGTTCTTATTTGATCGCGAATGTATGCTTCTAGGGTAAGTACTTTCCTCTCAATTGGTTTTTAACTTTTCGGTCATATATAGAGGAGATTTCCTCGCATCCAATTATTTTCAGTTTTACTACATGATTTAAATTTTGTAACATATTGTAAAAAAATGCGAATTGGCAAAAAAAATTGATTTTTCCCCCGAACATTTGAAAAACTTTGTTTATTTTAAAGCTTAGATCCCACTATCGCCAACTTGTACTGATGTAAGGCGCATTTTATGGTGTGCGGCAATCCGTGCTGAAATTGTACTAATGATATCCTATCAAATCAGTTATACCGCGCCGATAATATGAACACTATTCTGAATGACAAATGGTTGCAAAATTATGAAAAACGCGTCGAAGAGTGAAGATCATTACTGATGATTAAATTTTGGTAAATAGTTAATGAAATTCTTCATTTTATTTTTCTTTCGGAAATTATAAATTTTTTCAACCCTCTGACTTTCGACACAGCCGCTAAAGAAGTACTTCCTGACTTTGTTGGTAGTATCATTTGCCTATGATATAGTAGAGAAAGTTCTAAGAGACCTCAGTCTACTGTTGTTGGGTTGGACCGATATGAAAATGAGTATCCTTTATTTTAAATTATGATAAGATTGGTTCCATTATACGTTTTTTTTTGTTAAATAAAATATTGATTTTGGACTTAATGTGTGCTTTATGAATCAACATTCCATCCCAATGCCTTGTTCTTTAGATATTTTTTTGGGTTATAATATTTTGGGCACAGACTGTCAAAGCAATATTCTGTTTTAGGAGTTATCCATATTAAAAATAGATGTCCAAACATATGCTTCAATTTCTTCAATAAAGCACGATAATGTGGCTGCGTTGTGGCTCGATAATCGCCATAATAGACCACTCAAATTGAACGCTCATGCAACGATTGTAGTATGTGTACCTCTCTAGGATAAAAATCGACACAAATCAAGTAATTTGTGCCAATGGGGAGATATTATTTAGCTAGTCATGTCTTTAGCAAGTTGTATATACAATACAGTGTGATGAACAATTTATATCATTTCACTAATATTAAGGGCTCATTCTAAAAATTTGATCTCAATATTGGGTTGTTCGTAAGCTACATGTTTTTTGGCAAACTCAAAAAAGATGGATCTTCCTGGAAAAACAATGCTTTTAAATGATAAATAAATATAAACATGCAATTCTAAATTCATAGTGTCGAAAAACATTCGCTGCTTTAATTGAAGACACATTTTTTTAAAATTGTATAAACAAATTTATATTATAGTTCCGACTTATTGATTTACATTTTAATGGTATAAAAACATTTATTGCTCCTACTGTTTAAATTGTTTTATAAATTAATTTTAACCATCTTTAAATTAAAAATAAAATATTCAATGCATAGGAACAGAGTTTAAGTCTAGTTATTATTGACAAACTTTATAAAATAAAACTCAAGGGTTTCTTACGAATACAAATACATGTCAAATGTTGTTACTCATAAATTTTTCAAACTAAATAAATAAATCTGGGATTAATCTATAAGTTGTCACTATAATTCTTAGTATATTTTATATAAAAAGAGAGGACTTTTAAAAACACTCTAAACAAATTTAGTTGGTATTTTTCAGATATTTTGATAATTAAAACATTTATTGATTATATACTTGTCGACAGATTTCATTTCCCTTATGTCTAAATTTATCTAAGTTAGACCGTTGCGGCCCAATAAAATTTATAAATATTTATAATTAACTAAACTTAATTTTAACACTGCCCAGCCTCACAGCAAACAAGCTTGTGCGAGCATCCTGATTCAAGTGTCGGGTTTTTTGAGTGTGACATTTTCCCAATGAGTGCAAATCTAAAAGTGAGGTTGAAAAAATCAATAAAAAAACCCCCTCACTCCTGAAAATCGGAGTAAATGATGACTCAAATAATATCGAAATTTTTTGCTAACTTTCGATTTGGATCATTATGGAGTGCATTTGCATATTACATAAGACTGATTCGATCCTTTTTATAAATATTATGGTATGTTTCTAAGTTATCTCTAAAAATTTATGTTGATGATTTCGGCTCTACAAATATTAATAGAATAATTCAACGATGGTTGTTTTAACGGTACTTATTTCTATCTTTTGGTTGTCTCTTTAAACATAAAGTATACAGAATAGCAAACTAAAAGGTTTGAATGGACCAAATCGCAGTTTTTAGGTTATTAATTAAAATCGTAAAAAAGTCTGATAATGATATTATTAAATAATTCATTATAGCAATGTAAATAATGTTTACTTAAAAGTGTTAGCAAAACTCAGTAAACCACCTTCGACTACGAAGAAAGATGTAGAAATGAAGTTAACAATACAACAACTACTACAACTAGCGGATCGTCAAGGATCGTCATGGCTAAGCTATGAGAAGTAAAATTTACTGCAGCTGCACCCAGAAAGCTTCTACGGCAGTTCGGTGGTGAATATTGATGAGCGTACGAATAAGATGGAAATGATTTGCTGATTGTTTTAGACACTCCATCAATTCGGAATTTTACGAGCATAATGCGAATGTTCTAGCTGTTCGTGTTGCTGCTGTTTCTCTGCATTGCTGACGTCAACAACAATTGTTGTTTTACATAATTTGATGTGTACATTTTTTCTTGTTATTCGTATTGGTTGCAGTTGCTGGGTAAAGAAAGCATTACTGGACTAGCACTGAACATTTATGTTATACCAATGTCGTGGTTTTAAAAACAGCAATGCATAAGAAGCAGTAACCTTTCGTTTTTCGAATGTCAATTTTCACTCAAATTCTAGCAAGATAACTAGCAATATTTTTGCTTCCAAATTCTCTTAACATTCATAATACATAAAGGGAGTATTTAGCGGTAATTTCTCTAACATCTTAGCGATATAACTAGAATTATTGTATAGCCTACTTCTCTAGAGCGTTGGTAATAAATAAAGAGCCAGTTTAGTTATTTCACTTTGGCTCAAATAACTAGTTTTTGGTTCTACTACAGATTTTCATTGTACTGTAACCCCTGCTTTTTTTTGTTTTTTTTTACCCCGTCGAGGGACATGGCCTTTTGAAATTCTCCAGTTGAACACAAAGGAAGTAGATTAGCATGGGACTAGTAGTACTTAGCTGCTGAGATATTTTACTAACGCAACCACTAATGCTACTACTATTTGTACCAAACTCTACTACTCATTTTACTAATATTATTACTAATAACTACTATTTTTTACTAACTTTTACCACTAGTTTTTCGAATGTTACTACTAATTATTAATACTATTTTTAACTTATTCCTATTACTAATTTATAATACCATTTTTACTAGTACTACTACTTTTGACTAATTTCTATTACTAATTTATATTTCCATTTTTACTAATGCTGCTACAACTATTTTTCGAACGATACTATTAATTTCTACTACTATTTTTACGTATGCAACTACTAGTTAGTACTATTTAATTACTACTACTATTTTTAGTAATTAATGCCTCAAATTTCACTAATGCTATTATTAATAACTACTCTTATTTTTAGTTATTCTTTTAACTGCTATTTATACTAATATTAGTACGAAGTGATGCAAATAATTTTAGCAATTTCTACTACTACTTTTACCAATACTATTACTAAGTACTACTGCTATTTTTACTAATTTCTACTACTACTTTTATGATACTATTAATAAGTATTAAATTTTGATTACTTTCTCCTACTATTTTTACTAGTACTACAATAGTATTAATTACTACAGCTAATATCACTTATGCTACTAGTGCTTGTAACTACTACTATTTTTACCAATTTCTCATACTCTTATTGTTAATGCAACTACTAATTACTACTAATATTTTTACCAATGCCACTATTAAGTACTACCAATAACTATTTACGACTACGACCCCTGCTATTCCCATCATAAAAACAAAAGGCTATGAAAAGCGCACACATTTTTTGTCAATTCGCTATAGTTGTATTTATTATAATCTTCAAATGTGGTATTGAATAAAACCAGTTGATATATTTCTATTCGTGTTGAAAACTTAAAGAACTTTTAATTAGTTAAACGATGATTTGAATATCCCAATTAAATTCTTTGCCTCAAAGCGTAACTAATAGCCTAATAAATTCGAAACATATCGTATATTGCACTTTCGTAAAGATTACTCTCACCAATTTCTACAATTTTCGAAATTGTGCTAATATAAAATTTGTTAAAGTCAAATTTTTAACACCACGTTAACTCCAATTACCTTTATACAAGAGGCTGACGTGGTTCCTCGCCAGGAGTCTTTAATTTTCGAACTTATGCTTATTACGTTAAAATCTAAAGTGTGTGACAAATTTAGAAGCTTTAAGTTAGGTCGCTTCGAAGGTATACATATCGATTCCCTCTAAAATGGGTGCTGGCTGATAGCCAAAGACGGACGGCCTGACAGATATGGCTTAATAATTTAGTTTTAGTTCTAATTTTGAAAATTTTGGTATAAATGTGCCTTTAACTATCTCGGCTGCTTTTTGATGTTACATACTACCCTTATGTGAACAGAATTATTATACCTTAGGTACTATATACTATGTGTAACTGTTGATATTACCGTTATCGATGTGCATATTGTTTTTTAAAAGAGTGCTTTTGTTATCAATAATTCTATCATTAGATTTATATTTTTATCGTTATCAAAATAATACTGATATGTTTAGCTTGTCGTTATCGTTACCGATATTTTTTTGTTATTTCTAATGATAATTTTATGTTATATTTACGTAGTTATATTGTACTTATGTTCGTGAAATTCAGCGCGTTCTGAGTTTGCTTAAACCGATATTGCATGTAAATTTGGCCTTAAATAGAATTTCTTCCTGTTGGATTTCGCACAAATTGATAATTGCCCGATGAAAAAAAACGGACATAAGTTTATTGTTGTTGTTGATGTTGTAACAGCATGAAACATTCCCCATATAAGTTTTGGGCAATGCTGGTGAAGTGACAGTCCTTGGCCGGATATAAATCCGGTTCGTTTCAGTATCGCAGAACCGACTGTCGCGTTGTTGCTGTTGCCGTTGTTATCAATGTTGTATTTGTTGCTGTTGTCAAAGATGCCTTTATTTTTTTCTTTGTTTATGTGGTTTTCTTGTTGCAAGTTCCTACGCACTCCCACTTACTCTCACAAAAGCGACGTGTCGGAGCGACGTGCCTTTGTGACGCGATGTTGAAACATTTCTCCTACGCCGCTAAAGAATGCATAATTTAAAAATTTTGTTTCAATTTGTTTCGTTCCTATTTCTCATGAGGTTTCTCACTCCACCAAAACCCTACCATACTACTCGTATACTATAAATATTAACAAAACCCGACTTTGCTATGTCAGCTGCAAAAATTCTAACAAAAAAGTTGCTCTTTTGTCTTACAAAATTTATTTCTGCGCATTTTTCTCTATACATCACGTTGCACTTTTTTCGATTTGTTTCTAGCCGCCAGGCGCTGGTAAGTGAAGCAGCTACTGAAGTAGCCTTTTTTCTTGAGATGCAGCCTCTTCAGTTGAGCGTCAAAGTGAAGAAAAGAAAAAAAAGAAACAAAACTGCAGTAGTTTGTCAAATGGACAGTTTGGCGGACAGTCCAGCTAGTGGTATGTCAGTCGACATTCCGACATTCGGTCAGATGCTTAAGCAACGAGAACACAACGCCTGTCAGTGTGGCTGCAGTTAAATGTGGCAATAAGTCGAAGCAATTGGATGGCTGGAGAGCGAGCGGGCAGTGATGGGGAAAACCCAACTGCTAGACTTCTAGACTTCAACTACCACTTTTTCATCTACTTCTCTTTCGTCTGTTTAGGCTATGCACTTGAGCTATGCACGTCTGATGAATTGACAGCATAACCTTGCATATATTACACTGTACACACACATACAAACATACACATACATATTCACATGCACTTGCTTTTGGCTTTTAGCATATTCGCATGAACTCTTCGCTTTAGACGGCCGACCGTTTGCTTTATGTAAATCAGTTCAAAAGGTATTTGCGCAATTCACTCCACTTTTCTGAGGTCATTCTCGTGTTTAACGTTGTTTATTGGCAGTTTTGCAAATTTTTTGCTAGAACATTTGATTTTTGTATTTTTTTGATTTTTTCAGTCTACCTTTTTGCCATTCACATCGTTTGTTTTTGTAAAGGCCCTTTGCTGATTTTTGTTTTTTAATTTTCTGCAACATATTCGTTGTAAGTTACTATTTATATGTATGCGTGTGAACGTACACCTATTCACATGCCCAGCTTGTCGATAAATTAGTTTGTAGATGGATCCTACGAGCGCATGAAATATTTTCTTATTACTTTTGAAATGCATGAAAAATGGCATTCTTTGTGGGTTAGTGGAGGTTAATATAGAATTATCATAGAAACAGGAATAGCACAAGTGTAACTTTTCCGGAATAGAATAACCGAACAAGCAACTAGTACAAAACTTAATATCTTATATTTGAAACCAGAGAAAATAAATAAATAATGATTATTAATTGTAATGATTACCGATGGAAATGTTTTTTTTTTTAATTCATTTAATAATTAGTTATGATTATTTCTCCTTTTTCATATTTATTGGGCAGTTACAACTAAAAATAATCATATTTGCCACCATTGAAAGAAAAAAATAAGAAAAAATCAAAAACTATCAAAAAACCAAATGCGATTACTTTTTTGAATTTATCCGACAAGTACGTAATTAATTTACTTTAAACCCAACGAGCCGCTAAAATATTTTCAGCGTCTTCACAGGCGCTTTTTTATTCTTCTGCCAAAAACAATGATAAACAAAATCGCATAATAAGCAGAACTACTAAGTTTACATGTTTAAATATATATACATAAATATACATACGTGAATTAAAACAACAGTAAACAAAAGATTGAATTAAAAACAAATCAACTTACATTATTTTTACATTGCCATTACATTTTCAATGAATTAATTTTTTTGATCGGTTTTGGATCGTATTGTATTTTGAATTCTCATTTTTTTGATTTGAATCCGTTCTCTTTATTGTCAGTGAAATGAAAAGTAAATTGCAAAAGGCCTTTAAATGTGTAATTATTTTCGACTGGTATACTTTTAATAATGTTCACTCATACCATTTTTGAGTCATATATTACAATATAGGTATTTCTTAAATTATTTGCTGATGATATCTCAAAAAAATCATACATTACCCAAACCGCAAGGTAAATTTCAATTGGAATTGAAAAGTGAAAATGAGAGCACAGCTGAGTATTTTTTTTTTCACTTTAAATAAACCCCAGGATAAAATATCGAATATTTACCAACTTGAAAGCGATCACAAAGATTTTCTTCCAGAATCTGAAGTCAATATATATAAGAAATTTAATCTATTGGAAAATGTGTGTTGAAACAATTGAGAACGTTAAAAAAAATGATTTGCTTATAATAAATGTTATTAAAAAGTAGGAAAAATTTATTGTTATTAGTGTAAGTTCTTTTTCTATGAAGTTTATAGTAATTTTAACATATCCTGGAAATTTGAAATGCTTCGTTCAAGTAGTTTTTGCGTAATTAATATAGAAAGAAAAATTGGCTGTTTTTTGTGGTATCACAAAAAAAAAGAAATATAATTTTTTTTTAGAAAAACGACTTCATAAAGTCTTATGAGGATGTTTAAGACTACTCATAATGCCCATCTTGGCATTGTGAAAAATCGAGTGACCATTTGACAAATTTCCACTCTACTACCATTTACCACTATTACGTTTACTTATTTTTACTACTATTTTTATCCACTGTTTTTACATATTTCCGCAAGTATTTTTATTAATGGTACTACCCTAGAAAGCAGAAGATCCATTTTATCGTGTTCATTTCTTATTGGTATCATTACTGGGACTATTGATTGTTCTTTCCTTCTAAGTAAAATTCAGTTCAATGTTCCTTACAAGAATCTCCGACAATTCGAAACCCTAATAATTGGTTTCTCGAAAACCAATTATGGTAAGAATGCTCCTATTTCTAGAGCAAGTGGTGATATAAATTTGGTCTTAAATTCTACAGGTGCTAATCTTATGTGGCCGCATGGCACTTTAATGAATCACCTCAGGTCTTTTTTTTTCATAGTAATTACTATTGTACATTAGCTTAATTTAGTCTGTAAGAATTTGTGTATTCAAAGATTTTACATACTAATAAATAAGTAAATAAATTACTACTACTATTTTCACTTATGCTACTACTACTTTTACTAATTTCTACTACTATTTTTACTTAAGCTACTACTAACTGCTATTACAATTTTTATTTTTACTTATAGTGCTACTAACTGCTGGAATTATTTTGACTAATTTCTATTACTACTTTTACTAATGCTACTACCAAGTGCTACTGACTTCTATTGCTACTACTGCTAATACTACAGCAATTACTTCTTAATACTAACGACAACTAAACTACCAGTACTACTCCCATTTTTACTCTCTATCTCTTTATGATTTTGGCAAAGAAGTTTAACTTCCGGCTCACCTATTGAGATGCTCGGGAGTTTTTTATTTTAATTATTTTTTACCATTTTTGTTAACATCAAATAATTGTGCCTTTTTTTATTTTACCCCTTTCCAAGGTTCATGAAAGCGCACTGTAAATTTGCTCTAGTTTTCCAAATCCCTAACATTTGATGATGCTCCTTGATATGGAGATCTTTACAAAACTAGCGCTTAGAAAGTTGTGAAATATAACATGCCTTCCCACATTTTTTTTCGCATTTCTAAGAGCAATATTTGAGTAAAACACCTGCGCCAAAAATCTCCAACTTGCAATGGATAAAAATATTAACGAAATACAATAAACTATTTATCTATAGATCTGTTTATATGATATCGTAAGAAATCCATTAACATTTTCGCCATATGCGTTTTTATTTCATTTTAATAGCGCAATATAATGAAAATTAAGTGAACTTTTCCAATGATCACACTTTCAGGCCAAAGTGTAAGGAAGATGCATAAAGAAATACTAACACACAAATGTTATAAGTACTCGATGATAAAGGCTTGAGTTTATATATTTATACATATATATATATATCTACATATATATATAATTATAAATAAAACCACCTATTCGCATGCTTGCAATTTTTATGTAAATACATACATACATATGTACATACATACAAAAATACATCTGTACTCGCAGTCATAAATGCACTTAGCTCGTAATCGTTGAACAATCAAAACCATGGCTTGAATTTCATTTTAACAAAATCAGTGGAAGTGGTAAGAGTAAAATGATAAGGATTTGAGCTGTTAAAAATAAAGGGAAAAGAGAGAAACTGTATGAAAAAAAATTATACGTGGTATGTGTAAGAAATTGTTTGTACTATTTGCAATGCAAAATTTGGATACTTTAAATGATGAGAGAAGGAAAGGTAAGATAACAGAAAAAAGCTAATACTAATGGACGGTAGGAAATAGGTGACAACCATAATGTACAATAGAAAGGATATAATAGATAGAATATGTTAAATAATAGATAATAGATAACGGATAAAAAGAAATAGATAACACAGTACGACAAAATCGATGTTTTTTGGTACACATGTTAAATGTTAACAGAATATTAAAAAAGGCTTAAAAGAAAGAAATACGTGTCTGGGCGTTTTGCAGTAGCACGTCAGAGTTATGCGAAAATTCGAAGGACCATGGAGGTTCACTTCTAATGAAAAACAAAAAAAAAAGAAATATTAATAAAAAAAAGTATCACAATAGGAGTGAACCCCCACGATCCTTTGAAGTTTAAAAATCGATTTTCTCAAAATTCTGACGTTTTACAGCAAAGCGCCGAGACATGTTTTTCTTTGCTTTAAGTCTATTTTCATATTTTGTTAACATTTCTCATGTGTTCCAACCACTGTCGTACTGTGTAATAAGTATCAGATAATCGATAAGAGAGAAAAGATAATACATATCGGGAACTAGATAGCATATAGTTGTAGAAATTATTAAAAGTAGTCTTAGTAGTTATTAGTACCATTAGTAAAAATAGTGGCAGAAATTTAAATAAATAGTAAAATACGCGATATTCCGACGCGACTTTCGTTATGCATTGTAAAAAATTACTGCCGCTATAGATAATAGAAAATAGATAATAGATAATAGATAATAGATAATAGATAATAGATAATAGATAATAGATAATAGATAATAGATAATAGATAATAGATAATAGATAATAGATAATAGATAATAGATAATAGATAATAGATAATAGATAATAGATCATAGATAATAGATAATATATAATAGATAATAGATAATTGATAATAGATAATAGATAATAGATAATAGATAATAGATAATAGATAATAGATAATAGATAAGGGATATAATGTACAGTAAACAGATAACATATGATAAATCATAGTTAATTAAATAGATGCTGAAACTTACATATAACATATAATAATAAAAACATATAATATACATATAATAAATAATAGGTAACTGTTGACAGGCAATATATAAAATATGATAGTTAATAAATAATAACTAATAAGAGTTAATAACAGGCGAAATATTAAAAATTAATAATAGTAGATAACTTATAATTTAAAATAGATAATAATTAATATATAATAAATCCACTATAATATAAACCAGACATTAAAAAATAAATAATAAATATAGAAAAAATATAATGGATATTCAATGATAAACATAAGAAATCCGATAAAAGATAATAAATTCTAGTTAATAAATGAAATACATAATACATTTTAAAATATATAATAGATTAAAAATTGAATTACAAGTTTAAGAAGCAATAACTATAATAGACAACCGTTTACAGAAAATGGAGAACAGTTTATATATAGCTAATAATAGTAAGCAGCTCCTATTAGAAACAAAATAAAAGCTTTCCTTCCACACATACATACCTAAATTAGGTATGTTCGAAGAATGCAATAAAAGTGTAGAGCAATGCAGGGCAATACAACATCTGACAGAGTTCAAAGCAGATTAGTGCAAAGGGCTCAACGAACGAACGGTGCTATTCGTTGAAAAAATTTACATATTTTTTAAATGTACTTTCTTTTGTGTCGTTTTTCTTGTGTATTCACATAATCAAACTAAAAAAGAAAAGAGTTCAGAGTACTCCTATTACCTGTTTCTCAAAAACAGAGATTTGCTGAATAAGTCGCCACTAGCGCCACCTAGCGTATTTATTTTGCATAATATTATATTTTATTGCACAAGCACCATTTGTTTCTGTACTCATTAATATCGATTTATAATACTGAAATTTTTAATATCTCGACTCGTGCGCCATCTAACGGATTAAAAGGTAGCAAACCGGCTGTATTTATTTAGGTTTGTATATATATACAAGAATATACAAATGTATGTGCATACTCTTACCCACACATCTACAACAACATCTACAACAACATACATATATCTCGCTTCAATTAATCCTTTACATGCTGTACTATATTAGAACATCACTGGCAAGGCCATTGCGGGTGTATCGAATTCAATTAAATTCAATTAGTTTTTAATTGTTTGCACGAATTGCAATTATTGCATATACGAGTGCATGTGCATGTGCATGTAATTGTTGTGGTGAGTACGTGCGCTTGCTGCCACAAAATAGTGAAATATTAAAGCATATAAAATTAGATATGAATGAGAAAAAAATAAAATAAAATGAAGTCGCATAAAATGGTTGATTCGGATTATGAAGTCAATTCGTGCGCTAAAATGTGAGTTAATTGTCTAAGTGGCAAATAATTGATATTTGATTGGAATAATTGCTTGATTAGTATATTTTTGGAAATCAAGAATTACAGGTATGCTCAGTACGGATATATTATAAATAAAATCACCATAAAATGGGAGAGCAAATAATTGCAAATTGGCTGTAAACTGAAGAAAAAAATGATTTTTAATCTTTACTTAGTTTAAAATATGAAAATAAATTAAAATTTTGTCGCTCTGTTGGTATATAGAATTTCTTTGTGTTTGCTTAATAGTTTATAAATCACTTTGAAAGTATAAAATTTATATAATTTTAATAGCCCCGAGTTCGTAGTTTAAGTCTTTTGATTGTGAAATTATTTAGTAGTTCAGTAGTACTTCCGTTTTAGTTAGGTACGTTTTAGTTTAGGTTTGTTTTAGTTAGGTACTCACATCTAAATAATTGAAGTTTTCAGTAATTGTGTCTCGCTGAACACGTAAATGAGCTTGAGTTATTTTTCCAAAGAAACGTTTTCGAGATATAAATAGGTAAAATTCCTGTTTTCGAGGTCCGGCAAGACAGGCAAGACATCAAATAAACCTAGCCTTTTATGGATATAATTGAATATCACATCCAACTTCTTTATGCTGGTATATCTTTTTTGTAAAACGGAATAGTGCTTATTAATAGCAAATGGCGTCCAAATACAAAAAATATGGACATTGTAAAGACAGTGTTTCGAAAATTTTTAATTTCATTCACTTATTTTAGTGAGCACACTCGTAAAAAAAATAATTAAAAATGCGTGAAAAAGAATTTCATTACAAAAATATGAAGTATTAAAGGACAGACAATGTAAAAGTTATTGCAAGTGAAATTAGAGCGGGAAATGTAAATTTCTGTTAAATGCACTTTTTTTGTGGAAAATCTGCCAAAAACTTTTCATTTCACGACGCAACAGCCAGAATATTCATTTAATGTAATATCACATATAAATACTAGATTTTGAGATATGGAATGGTGAAGTTTTTTCATCAGTTTTATGCCAGGATAGGTTGACTTCTTCTCAGTGCTTTCCAATACGGCTTTACGAATCAGAATTCTAAAAACCTATTTGAGTTTAGCACAAAATTATGTAAATTTTCATATTCAAAACATTTACATTGTAACGCTTCACATTTTCGTGATTGTTCAGATATAAGTTTTTGGGTTATAACTCCTACACTAAAGCAGATAAGAACAGGAAATCTGGCACGCCTATTACGCATTATAAATAAAAAGTGCACACTGCAAAATTATCAGGATCGGGTCATCATAACGTGTAGCTCCCTTTCAACTGATTTGTCAGATATGAGATGAAATTTACTTAAAAATCATACAAAGTCTACTTGGTAAATTATCAAGGAAAACAACAAACTGTGATTATGATGAGTTATTGGAGATGTTTTCTGTACCTAATGCCGATAACATATGAAACCATGAAGGTATATTTTTTAGTATTAGCGCATAATAACATTACATTCCCATATAGATCTTCATATTTTTATTATTTTTTTTATTTTATCATACTTTACTTTATTTTATTTACGTAAAGTAAATAGTATTTCAAAGTTGTTATAATACATTATTTGTATATTAATGAAAGGTTTAGAGACTTCGAAGACGGCACTTTACTTGTTTTCTATTAACATTTTATAAAAGTACTGTTCATCCTAGAACAACAGCCATATAGATTTAAACTTTGTGTACAATTTAATTCAGAAAAATGGTGAAAATATCTTATTTAACGATTAATACTGATGCATTCAAATATTGGTATTAATCAGCCATTACCGTAAGTAATATTTTATTTCAGAAAGCAGTCTTTATTAAGTTTGTAAATTAAATATAATTTAAATTAAATTGACTTTTGGAATTATTTGAACAGAAACCTGTGACCGCATTCCTGGAGCGGCCTGAGTAACCTCCCCCAGTTCCTTGAGGCAAGGAACATATTGGTATATTTTTTCTCTTCCCAGTAATGCTGGAGTTAGACTAATGCTTCCATAAATTCCTTACATGAGTTTGTAAGTCGGTAAAAGGCAGACTCCTTTCACTGTAACGGTAACTGTATACTACTAACGCCCGTTTGGTTTTCCGCGTAACTAAAGTCCACTACAATCATTCATAATCATTTTATAAATACACATGAACAATCGCACGACAAGAATTATGTAGAGTGAAACATAGTCCAACTCTTTAATGAATAAAATATTCGAATAATGGGACACTTTTTGCGTGCATACAAAACACGTATGCAGTTTACAAGATTTATTTTAAATAAATTATACAAAATTTTTTGACTAACCTTGGCAATTAGATGGTGCAATAAACACAAATATACTTATTATTTTTCATTATAAATTGGTACAAAAAATTACCCAAGATATCTTGATGGTGGCTGATGATCGCTGGCCATCTGAAAACGTAGTGGCCGAATGAAATCACGCATACCCCTTATTTGGGCTGTAGCTTCAAACTTACCGGCTCCCTTGCGGTGAGCAACACACGATCGCCAACTCAACCAGCACGCTCATTCAATTATAAAGGACATAGTTGTTTACACTCTTAACAAATAATGGAAGTCGGCTGCTTCTGATGACATTGGGATGGTCAGTGGTCCCCTTTGCTCTCAGTCGTTCATTACTGTCGAAAAAAGTTAAAACGTTAACAAATAAACCTATTTAAATTTTAATGCACTTGATTTTAATTCATGTTTATTTGTATGTTCGAAATGTGTAAAAAGGAAAAAAGAGAAAAAATATTATATCCATTTCTAGGTACAGGATCCCGAAAGCATACATCCAAATATTATAGTTTACCAGAAGGAGGTATTCGAAAGCTTCCCTGGTAAAACGATTTCCGAATAAATATCTCATCCTAAGACCAAGCGTATGTAGTATGTGGTCGAAACGTAAAATTTCGGGTCTACAGCCGTATATGAGCAAAAGCCCTATTCACTTTCGGGGGCTTTGGTGGCTTCAAAGAACAGTTACAGCTATCAGCCCATGCTTACCCCAAGCGCAAGAGACAACCGCTTTGACCACCAAAAAATGTTTCTTGGAGACCCAGGTCCTGCGATAAGTTGGCGGAGAGAGTGGATGTCAGGCCGCAAATGTCTATTAAAGCGCGAATGAGGCGGAGGCGGCTTCTTTCCTCGATTTTTACAACCTTCGTCGGAGCGCGTGTCGTTTTAGACCATAGCGTCTGTGGAGCCACAGCATTTTGCCTGAAGAGCCCGCTACTAAACGTAGAAGGTAGCTGCCGAGGCATAGTCTTCTGTCTTCCTTGGTACTACCCATAGCGACCATGCTTAACGGAAAGTCCGAGTTTCCGATTCACGCACCCGGCGTCGTTCGTGTTCCAATAGGGGTCGGAAAGTCTGAGATTCCGATCCCCAGCTAGTCGTTGGGAGGAAAGTCCGAGCGTACGCTTCGGATGCTGCAACTTCTTTTTCTTCAATATCTGGTTGGAGATACCGAGTCTCCGTTCCAGGAGCGGTTGCGTGAATTAAGGGTGTACTTTCCTCGTATTCCGCTTCTTCCGTCTGCTGGTTCCACGATTTATATTCCTTATCTAAGTGGAGCATAGTGAGGTGCTTTTTGTTGCACCGGCAAAATAATTGCTACAGTTCTTGGTATTTTGATTTTCATAATTATACACTAGGGCACTCCATTCCATGAGACGCGTTTCCCTGCATAATCCGTCGTCCTTCGAGCCGAACAAAAAGACAGAGAAATGAAAAAACTAACAATTATTTTCGGCCCCTGTTTTAACTATATTCAACAATTTTTGGATATGCAGTTTCCTAGCTCATTTAATGTAATTAAAACAAAGTGCAAATTTAAAGTAGCTAAAATTCGCGTTGATTTGTGATTATTTCTTTTACCGACGGTGTTAGTGACTTTCTGTTAAATAAAAAAGAGATCTTCCATTCGAATATGCAAACCATGGTCTCAAAATCGGGAAGAAGCAACAAACTATCACAATGACTAATTCTGCGCTTTGCATGAGTATTTTGCGATATTTTTCAAAAGTAGATAAATAAAAATTCACACCTCATTCATATTACTATTTACGAGCGTACATGTAACACCAAATTGCTTATCGAATGTCGTAAAAAATCATTTTTAATCTCGTCCACATTACAGCAAATACACAATGAAGCTTATGAGAATCGTGCTGATGGCCTGCTGTGAATTTAAGTTACATTTTTTGAGTTGTAAGCGATATGTAAGCGATTTGATGATGGCAAGGCAGCTAGATGTGCTAGCAACAAAATAAAATACCTATTGGTGTGCATGTGGCGCAAACATCTAGATAGCAGCCGCAAAAGAACAAAAATTGAGAAAATAGTGCAACAACACCCACAACGATAAAAAAGATATTTGCAGGCCAGTCAAAGGCAGGGAAGTGTAGCGAGAGAACTTAGAGTGGTGTATGAGTTTTGCTTAGCGCTGTAGGTATTTTGTGTGCCTTGCGAATTTCTATACTCCACTGGCTATTTATTCTCTTTTTTCATTATTCATTCTTGCCACATTCGATTATTAGCTTCACCTTTTATTGTACCATATTGGCGCAAGTGCATTATTAAAGTGACCCAAAGTGTTGCACGTTGACCCCTAATAAATGTTCACATGCGGCGGCAACACCTACAGCAAAAAAAAATGCATGTGTTCATGTGTGTGAGAATGAGTGTGTGTATAATATATGTAGCTTTGACTATTCACATGCATAGTTCGGCGGCTTAGAACGACCGTCCGTCGACTAGACTTTTTTTATGCATTCGCTCTGCTGCTATTTATTCCCCTACAAGCCGCCTTCTTACACTTTTGGAACGCCTCCAGTGCCATTTCTGCGCCCTTCAGGTTGCATCTAGTGTCCAGCAAAGGAATATCATCATCAGTATAGATTTTGTTTGTTTGTGTTGCTTTTCGGCTTTCAACGTCGTAATCACCAATCAATAGCAATCTGATATGCACTGTTGGCGCGGACATACAAGGCAAATGTGGCAAATGTGGCAGATGTCGCCATATGCCACAAACAGCGCTGTACTGGCGGTGTGAATGTGCAACATGTTAGATACAAATTTTCACTTTGATTATTTCGCTATAATTTTTCCCGCATGCATATTGGTAGATTTGTGTGTGTGTGTGCGTGTATGTTTAAAATAAATAATAAATGCAACGAAATTGCAATTGAAGTTGAATGCAAAGCGCGTGTAAAGTGTGGCAAAAGAAAACTGGAAAGAAATTCGGTCTCAAAATGGCTTGGGAGTTAACTAACTAGAAAAGCGAGTCAAGCAGTCTGGTTTGTTAGCGCTGATTCAGCGCGTGCAGACGCCGACACTCGCCTACTCCGCCACAACAGCTGGAAAAAGGACAATATATAAAAAGTAGAAAAACTCCAGTCGATCAGATCAGTGCCGCATTCAGGCAGACGGCGGTTTGTGCTTATGCAAAATATAGCAAATAAAATATTTAGCTATGTGCAACAAGTGCTTGCTAAAAGCAATAATAATAACCAACAACAACAGCAGCAATAACAACAATAACAAAACCAGCACAATGGCAACGAATCAGCAAAGCGCATGGCCGCAGAAAAATTGTTAACTATTTGACTGTGGCGATGCAATCGGTAATAGTTTCGTTTAGTTTTCTCCTTGGCCAAGCAGGCTAGTAGCTACAACTGGACAGCGCACACACATACACACACACGTACATGCGCGTGCTATAGAACCCTGCCGGAATAAAGCAGACTTTACCAATTTAAAAAATAGTTGGAAGTCAACTGCTTTGAAACAAAGGCATGTTAAATTGATTATGTTGATCTAATTTGAACCAAGTATATCTATGGGCATTATTATGATTTTTCTGTGGTAAAATATATTTTCAATAAATTATATTTATATCTTTATAAAAATGTAATTAATTTAAAACAGTGTGAAAACCCCGAATTTGAAATAGTTGGAAATAAAAACATTTTAGTGCAACTAGAAAATAGCTAATTTTGACGTTTCATTTCATTTATTTCATTTATTCGAATAGACACAAATAAGACCAGTAGTGCGATTCACTAACTTTAAACGGTACGACAATTGTTATTTTTAGCGGCAATATTTGCCGTTTGCACTAACGATTGTGCGATTCACTAACTTATTCTTAACGACACTTAACAGCTGTTTCGTTGTATTTATTCAAAGTGATAAAGAGTGGCATCTCAGTCAAACTAAATGCCAAAATAAGCGAAAAGCACAAAGAGGAATAGAAAAAAAACAAACGAATGCCTGCTGCCAAATAAAAATTTGAGCGATTTTGCTATATTTCATTCAAGTGAAATAGATATTAGTTTGTTTCAAACTACAAACACTTAGAATTCTTTATATATGTATATTGCAATGATCCATTGTAGCAGAATTCGGGACTCTTCTATGAGTGTTTTGTTAGAATAGTCATCAACTTGACTCCAAGGAATATGCGGAATAACCTGCAAATATGCCATGGTTATCGTTTTCAAACTTCGCGTTGTGCTCCAGCGTATTTAGGATTTACATACATATATTTAATTTTTTTTTAAATTATAATCATTTATCTATACATATATTAAAACTAAACTATATTTCTGTTTTTATACATGGATCTTTGTAAAAGTTTGCTTTTACCATTAGCATATTAATTGAATAGTAGATGTAGTGGTTGGCATAAGCCTCCTCATGATTCCTTGGTGGCAAAATTGATATGTGCGTGGAATTGACGGCTTCAATACAGCCTCCCACAAAGGGAGACGACGCCGAAGCAAACATTTCTTTAGCACAATGGCGTTCCACTTGGGTCATAGGAAACCTCACTTTCTGGTGAAACAACGAATCATTGATTACATCCGTTACCCGATGAATGCCGGCTTACGAAAAACTGGCTCACGGATATTCCCCAATTTTCACCTACGGGTCGTTGATAGCAACCAGTTGCGAAGAACCTTAACGCCGCTAGAACCTACCAATATAAAAGTAAAATTGAAAATAGCATACAGGCTTAAAGATTACACGAGCTACCTGTTTCTCAGTTGATATTGCTGTTATTCTCCTCTTATTTGGTTGTCAAGCTGATAAATTAGGTATTCAGCCAAGTCTGGAATTAACCGACAGTTTTTGAAATTCTGTTGCATTTAGATGAAAGGGATTGTCCACATCTCGGAGTAAACGTCGATCCACTGTTGGAGCGCTTACTTCTTCATCACCTCGTGATAAATCATATGTCAAATATTTAAACGACATTATTTAATGTTCCTTTTTTAATTACAAGAAAACAAATCTCTGAATTTAAAATTTTTCTTTTATTTAAATTGAAATCACGAATTTCACTTTTCTCGATTGAGTTAACAACATAAAATTTGTTGTCGTTTAGTTGTCGGTCATCGACTAGCTAACATCAACAGCTGATTCGGCGAATGCGAAAATCGTTAAAAAATGGCTACTGAATAGCAGGGTCGCTGAAATTTTGGCTAAGTTGAGTTAACCAAACGAATATCTTTAAAATAAGTTAGTGAATCGCACTACAGCTCTTTTAAAAATCAGATGTATGTTAAAACTTAAAGCAATGTAAAGCAAAGTACAGTTTAAGTTAACGTACATTCAGCTGACAGGGGGGAAAAATACATAAAGAGTAAAGTAGCACAGATAGATTGGAATAGAAATAGAGAGTGAAATGCGAGTTTGAGGTGCCTTGGATTACTTTCTAATTTTCATCCATTTGGTAAGGAGTTCCATAATTTCTCAGCTCTAACGAAAAACATTCCTGACGTTACATAAGTTTAAAAAATAAAGTGCAACAACATGGACTTACATATTTATGCCTTGTACACACCACCAAGGCACAGGATCACTACTTCTGAATACGAACAATTTTTTAACTCTCTACCCCAGATTTCTTGTGGTAGGTGATTACAACGCTAAGCATCCCTGGTGGGGCTCACGCGCTCCCAACCCAAAAGGTGAAGAACTTTATAAATGCATCGTTAAAAATAACTTAACGACTCTTTCCACTGGTGAGCCTACCTACTGGCCGAGTGATCTCTTCAAAATCCCTGATTTACTCGATTTTGCAGTGCATAGAGGTATTCCACGCCAACTGCTCGATATGGCAAGCTCTCAAGAAGTTAGTTCAGATCACTCGCCTCTTATTATTAGTTACAACACTTCAATAAATATTAAGCAACGAAATTATAAAGCTTTTAATAACAAAAGTGAAATAGGTATTTTTCAAGATTGTATAACACAAAACGTGATACTCAACACCTCAATCAAAAGTTCAGCGGAACTAGATTATGCAGTTGAAAGTTTTACCAACCCAATGCATGAAGCTGCGTTTGTTGCTACTCCCCAAAAGAGCAATGAATACACATCTCACAAATGTGTGCATCTGTCTGCTGAAATAGGAGCACTGATTCAGCGTAAAAGGCGTATACGAAAGCAATGGCAGATTAGTAGAAATCCAAGGCATACAACTGATATAAATAAAGCAGCAATGGAGCTTAATGAAAAACTGAAAGACTTCAGAAATAAATCGGTTTCAGAATATATACAAGGTTTAAATTACAGCAATACTCATGACAACAAAATATGGAATGCTACCAAATATTTAAAATGTCCCGAAACAAGAAATGCCCCTATAAAAGATTGTAATAATATATGGTGTAGAACAGACAAAAGTAAAGCTAACGCTCATGCGAAACATCTTGAAATAACGTTCACTCCTTTTAACAGCAGTAGCAGTTACAACGACGCTGATGTATTGCAATTTCTTGATGCCCCATGCCAGTTGTCTCTGCCAATCAAGCATATTACACCTAACGAAATTCGTTGTGAAATCGTGAAACTAAGTACCAAGAAATCCCCAGGATATGACACAATTGACGCAAAAGTAGCTAAATGCTTGCCAAAAAAAGGAATTATGTTCATTGCACTAATATTTAATTCACTATTAAGACTAAATCATTTCTCCACTCAATGGAAGTGTGCAGTAGTTATAATGATTCCCAAACCAGGTAAACCGGAAAATGAATTAACTTCATACAGACCTATCAGTTTATTGACAATATTCTCCAAAATATTTGAAAAAATATTTTTGAGTAGAGTTTTGCCAATACTAGAAGATAACAATGTTATACCTGAATATCAATTTGGATTTCACCGCCATCATGGTACACCCGAGCAATGCCATCATTGTTGATTCTTTTGAATGCAAAGAGTTCCGCTCAGCTGCCTTTTTGGACATACAACAGGCATTTGATAAAGTCTGGCATCATGGCCTACTGTATAAACTGCAAAACATCTTGCCCTCGCCGTTTTATCTAATTCTAAAGTCTTATTTAACCCAAAGATCATTCTATGTAAAGGTAAACGTTGAAACATCAGGTGTAACATATATCCAACCAGGAGTACCACAGAGAAGCGTACTCGGCCCAGTTCTATATACCATTTTTACTTTCGATATACCTGTATTAGAAAACGTGTTAATTGCTGCGTATGCTGATGATACTGCTCTTCCTGCGCCAAACCACTCTCCAACTGAGACATCCAATTTAGTGCAAGGAAAACTGAAGTTAATTCAGACTTGGCTAAACCGCTGGAAAATGAGAGTAAACGCAAATAAATCTGTACATATGTTATTTACACTAAGGCAAAGTGATTGCGATCCACTCCGACTAAATGGCAATATCATTCCAAAATGTTATAGCGTTAAATACCTTGGCTTACACTTGGATAAACGTTTAACTTGGAAATGCCATATTCAAGTCAAAAATAAACAATTTCAAATTAAATCCAAGCAACTATATTGGCTACTCGGACCTGCTATACCTGGAAACTAAACTCCTTTTATATAAAGTTATTGTATATTAAAACCCATATGGAAATATGGGACACAATTTTGGGGCTCTGCTTCTAATTCAAATATCGAAATTTTACAAAGATATCAGTCAAAAACTTTAAGATTAATTACAAATACTCCCTGATTTATCACTAATAAAGCCATTCATTCAGACTTCGACATACCATTTATTAAAAACGAATCAAATAGACTTAGCACAACTCACTGGAGATCAATAATATAAGTCAAATTGTGAACGGGTTATTTAATTTACTAATTACTTGTAAAATGGATTGTAAATAAAAAGTATTACAAAAAAAAAACACTTAAGTTTAAAGCCAAGGGTTTTAACAACATTCTCCTTTAGATGCATTGAGGTAGAGCATATTTCGCTTTGATCATTGAGAGATCGTATCTAAATCCTCATTGATTCTGACATTTAAGTCCTCCGAAATACCTATAGGCGCGGATATGTATGCATATTTGTACATCATCTGCATATAAATGAATATTAATCCCATCTATTTGTTAAATAAGATTCCACGAATTTTTGTGCATGGTTGCTGAAACCGAAATATTTTTCAAGCTTTGGTAATAAAATATTGTGACACACAGCATCGAATGCTTTAGAAAAATTTAAATAAAATTTAATAGATTGTAAGGTGTTCTTTCTCAAAGTGTGGTCTTATATACTCAAGAACTTTTAGCATGACAGTAGAAGACTTTCGACAATGACGGCATAATGCTTATCGGGTGATAGTCTGAAGGTAACATTGCATTACTTTTTTTCGCAACAGGTATCACATTGGATATTTTCCAGGAAACGTTAACAATGTTAAAGAAAAACTTTGTGATATGAGCCAAGGGTGAAATAATATATGGCAAAATTATTTTAATAAATTTTAAGCTTATTTAATAGATATAGTACATAATATCACGTCAAACTCCGTCATATGAAAAAAATTAAATTTACTACCCTTACCACACACAAGGTTATATAGTCAAATTTAAAAGCTACATTTTTGGCAATTGTTCGAGTAGAAAAAAACTCACTAATGTCATCTACGTCAAATTTGCTTTCCGCGGTTGAACGAGATTTTACCCCAAGATAATTTAAATTGCTCCATAGCATCTTCTTAGGAGGAAGATCGCAAGGGATTTTTGTTTGGAAGTAATTCTTCTTGGCCTGTCGCGTTTTAAAGGTTCCACCTCCCAAACATATTTAAAAGTAGTTGAAATAAGTTGCTTACATGAACAAAAAATCAAATTTGTGATTTGCCGGCTCGAAATTTGAAATTGGAAAGGTCGTTATGAAAAAAGAAATAATTTCAATCACTTGTAGTTGGTAAAAGAGTACTTTTTAAATAGATTTTCAAATTATTCTATTTCCGACAGGGAAGCGCCAGTTTTGGGTGCGCAAATGGCTGCATGTATGTATGTATGTATGTATGCATGTATGTATGTATGTAGTATGTCTGTGTGTGTGTGCATGCGCTCGCGATGATTTAATGTGTTGCTTTGCATTACATTTATTGCCAATTGAAATTTGAAGTGCGTGAGAAAGTTGAAATGAACTCAGCGCAGTTCATTTCGTTGCTGCCAAGCTCCCCCCACACAGCACTTTCATACCACTTCATATTTTCGCGTTCGTTCTGTGCATTTATTGGCAGCATCGTCGCATTTGGCGCATCTCCCAGCTGAGAGCTGAAATCCAACTGAAACTGAAGGTTAATATGAGGTTGCATCGAGGTGAGCTGGAAATTGCTTGTTAACACTTCGTGGCACTGTGTGGCTGTGCATGTGGCATCTACTGGCTGACTGATTTATTTGTTGTTATTGGTTTGGAAATTGGAAAATGGGTAGAATTCTTGAGATTTCCTATATACGTGTATATATTTTTCATTTGCTTGTTTTTTGTGTTATCACATAACCACTGCTTGAAATGCATTCTGGTTTTGAGAAAGTACGGGTAGCTATGTGAAAATTGGATTTGCTGTATTCGTAAGAATTATTTGTATGAAAAATGACAAGTATTATGATGTGATTGGTTCGGGATGTACAAAGGGTGAGAACGCAAAAGGTAGGTGCCAAGGGGGCCTGCGGAAAAGGTGGGTATAGACAGCTTATGGCAATGAAATCGACTGACAGCGCGATGATGACTAAAATATGGAAAAAGTTTAGATAGAAATAAAGCATTGGAGTGCTATTGTTTGGAATTAGTGTGAAACAGAAAACTTAACAAACAAAGTAGCTAAGTACATTGATCGGCCACAATAGCGTGCTCCTTCTTTGGTATAATTACTATTGTAATCAATTGTAAAATTTGGCCTTTGGATATAATGTTACCCAAAATTTAATGTTAAAATAAATATATGGAATAAAAAGCTTTCAATCGAGCTAATACTCAATGACTTTTCCACGAAAATATATTTCAAAAAAATTGACTACTTTTGAGTGCCATATAATAATAGACAAGGCGATTTGTTAGAAGTAGTATATGTTTTCTCACCTTGTAGGAGAAATTCTACCAAATCCAGTAACATGCTCGTCCTTCTTTTTGTTTTTGCAACAAAGAGACCAATATCTTTCACCGATGGATCCACAGCCAGCTAAACTTTCTAAAGTGGAAGTGGCTGATAATAAAAAACAACATGAACGATGCGAAGGTTGTGGATAACTACACGGAATTACCTGCGTCAATAAAGCAGCATTCGGTGAAGATCGAGGTATGTAGATTGTCAAGCCTCATAATGAATTGTGCACTCGAGAATTCGGCAGGTCCACATCCTGGGTTTGACCCCTCCGGAGCCTTTCGAGGATACAAGGTGATCTCAAGGTAAGCAACATTCTGTAAGAATTCTATAGAGACCCTCTCTAAAGCTAACATTAGGATCAGCTTTGGCATGCAGAAGGCTAATTTGAAGATTTTTAGAGGAGAGAAAAAACCTGATGTAGACAACATAAAGGAGGTCGACGACGCGAGCCAGCTCCTCAAAGATGTCATAATAAAGAAATAGCTCGAGCCTCTATGTTTGCGAAAGCTAATTTGTCAATCCTCTTAGGTGAAGGGAACATTGACATTTGCTTAATTCAGAAGACGTGGGTCAATGAACAAAAAATCCTGGGGTTAACAATTATAACCTCTTCTATAAGAGTAATACAGGTAAATTTCGAGCGTGTATTCGAATCAAAACAAATAGCAACGCATTTCTTTATCCAAATTACAGCACATCAGATATAACGTTAATGAAAGTGGAAATCGGGAAGCATGAAAACCTGCTCCTGGCATCTGGCAAAAACCATCATCAAAACGTACGAACACAAGCTTCATTAGAAGGGAGGATGAAGCGTCGATGAATACAGCAGAGAAGTCTTTAGATAGCAGTAGTTGTATCAGTCAGCAGTAGTAGTGGTAGTAAGAAATAGTAGTAGCAGGAGTTAGTTGTAGTAGTAGTAGTAGTTGTAGTGTGATACACCATTGCTCGTCAACTATTCCCGAACTCGAAGTCGAAGTCCCTAGAAAAGCATTCTCTGAATTTTCCTAAAATCCCGAAATGATCTTGGAATGGCGCCGAAATCGGCTAGAGCGTGTCTTTAAATTTTTCAAAACTATGCACACAGTGTTACGTATATCAAAGGCAGCAAAATCCAATATAATTTAAAAAAATTGTCATCGAAATTTTAAGCTTTCTAATCCGACTAACGCATCAATAAAATTTACTTTTGTTTGCAAGAAAATCTTCGACACGGTCAGCAAAAATAATTATCAAAAATCAACGAGAGTTGTTAGTCATTTGAACGTGCACATTACTATACTAGTGAGATTGAATGATCTAAAAAACTGCACAATTTAACATAAAAATAAAAATCTGTATTAAAAGGTTGAAAATTTTAATTACTTTTTTTTTTTTTAATTTGTCGACATTTTATACATTTTCTAAAAAGTTTGGAACTTTTATTTGTATTGTTTATATTATGGAGTCAGCTATACATAAAATTATTGAAAGTAAATTAGTAAACATACATACGTGACCAACTGTATTACATTGAATTTTGTTGCTTCCCTGTAGGAAAAAATCGGAGAGTCTGAAAAATTTAGCAATTTGAAAAGTAGTTGGAAGTCAACTGCAAACTGAAGCAAATGCAATGTTAAATTACCTATTAATCAACTTGCACCAATTATATACATACATATGTACGCAATTAACTGTATTATTATAACTTTTCTGTGATGAAATATATTTTCAATAAATTATATGTATATATTATAAGAATGTTATTAGTTTTATTAACTATCATTTTGTAGATAAATACCTGCAATATATATATATAAAACATGAAGAATTATAGCTGATCGAAATTAAACTGCTTTTTGGAATTTTGATTTAAAATGTTTTTTTTTAGAAGTTTCGATATTTTGTAAGTTTTTCTTATAAATATTTTTTAACATAAAGCTAATAAATTAAAAAAATCGCAAAAATTCAGAAAGACACTTTAAAGCCAAAATTTAAAAAAAAAGTTTCGTTTGGAACGGCTATAACTCAGCATGATTTTAACCAGTACCTCCAAGTTTTATGTCGTTAAAAATGCATTGATTGTCTAACGAACAAGATACGCAATGAACGCACTTGACAGCTAAGCAATACAAAATTGTTAATGAAGTGATATCCAAAACAAAAAAAAAAAAAAACGGAAAATTACTTTCATCTTAAAACCCTACCAATATATAAAATTTTTAAAATCTGTGTTTGACCTCAGAAGGTACACACTAACATCCCCTATACCTTAATATTTTGAAATTTTTGCTTTTGAAGTAGCGTAATTGAACAGGAAATCGACATTCACAATACTTGAATTGAAATTAAAATGTATTCTTGTTAAAACAAAAAAAAAAATTTTATAATTACCATAATGTAAACCGTACATATTGGAAACGAACAGGTTTGAAGGTAGTTGGTATTAGACTAGTTTTTAAACATTAAAAAAAAACGGAAATTAAAATAGTTGAATATAAAAACATTTTACTTCTAAGCGTCGTGTTGCGTTCTTCGTGACGCGACTTTGTTACGCGGTGTGAAATAAGTTTTACTTCGAAAGCTTCCCACGAAAATCATCGGCTATTCGGAGTCGGCGTAAATCAGGAGGCTACTAAATTTATGTTACAAGACGCCGACCATAAATTTTACGAGAAGTTTGACCAAACATCATCTATGGGCATATACAATAGCGTGGGCCGAAATCAATATAAAAAAAAAATTTTTACAAATCTATTTTGCCGTAGTGAAAATTTACTGCCTTTGTTGCATCTTAATACACTGTGAAAATTTGGGCTTAGTTTTTCAACTTTTGACCGGATCCCTGGAGGTTTAAAAGGGTCAAGGGTCACAAAAAAACAAGATTTTTCTCAAATAACTTCCAAACCAAAACTCATATGAAAATCTAATATTCAGTAAAGTTGTAGATCAGAAAATTTCCTACAAAATTGTCTCTTGCATATTTTGCCTGTGCCTTATCACTTCTTAGATATGGGGCTTTTTTTAAAACTAACCATTGTAACCACTATGGGGAATTTTATTTTTCTTTACAATTTTATTTTTATTTTTACGTAATATACGAGTACATATGTACATATAATTGAAAAGGCTCTGCGTTGAATACTCAATAATAACTTATTGCGAATTATGTTTCGTTGTTTTGATAATGAAAAACGTTCTGCTGCGTAGTAAAAAAAAAAAATTAAAAAATAATAAACGGTAATAAAGATAAGAGATATTTCAGTTCATTATTTCAATTTCACAAGAGCTGTAAGCCCAAAATACAATAACGCAGTGACAGTGGTAGTGGCAGTTTCTGAAATCAGCTGTTACTGTCAATATCGGCAGTGACTGCCGGAGCAAACACAATGCGGCGTCGTCAGTGAGCATAGTTTTCTATAAGCTGCATATGCTGTAGTCCCTCTCACACTCGTTGAAAATGACAGCAGTGGCAGTGAATTTAGAATTAGGGCTAAACGGAGCAGTACTCCCAACTGTCACTGCTGTATTGTGTTCAGCTCCATTAGACAGCATTGCTTCTACAAAACAGCTGATTTCGAAAAAACAGCCACTGCCACTGCGCTATTGTATTTTGGGCTTTAGTCTTGCAATTTCTGGCGTTGTTTCAGTCGAGTGTTTGTCATTAGTGCATCAACAAATAGATTACACTTATTTTCATTAGTGAAGTTTTAATATTGATTGTGAAAAGTTAAAAGGTAAACATAACCTATTATTACACATTTTTGATCAACTTTTATTATAATATTTTATTACAATACTTGCTTCAGCGAAAAGATATTATGGCAAAAATAACAACTCGTACGAAAGACTTGTGCCCACTTTTCGGAAATGTTGAGGATATTTCCCCAAATATTGCACGACAACTACCAACATACCAGGATACTATAAAATGTTACCATTACACTCGAAAGCAGCTTATGGGCCAAGGAAGCCAACAACCACCATCAAGAAAAGTAGCTAATTTAGTTGCAGTAAAGGTAGCGGAAGTTTGGAGTCGCGCATCTCTTCCAATATTGACTAATACTCGCATAATTGACATGATTTTAGCTTACAATAAAAAATACCAGAATGTTATTAAACCTCTCAAACGCAGGAACACACAATTTTTAGAAGAAAAACTGTCTAAATTTAAAAGTGAAGCTTCAAAACTTTTTGATATATGTCATTGTAAATGTAAAGTACGAGAATCGTGTCAATGCGAGAATTTTCGTAAAGTACCGCTAATTGAGACGGAATTCCTGAATGACCAACGAACTGATCGAAAGATGTTTATAGGGAGTATAGATCAAATCAAAACAAGAGAGCTGCGAAAAAAAGTCGAACGAAAAGAAAAAGTACAACAACTTGAAGCTGCTATGCCAAATCTGATTTCAAATGAAACGGAAATATGTTTGCCTACAAATGAAAGCTCCGATAATACTTCAACTGACGATGAATTTATTTGTCCTTATGTTGACAAATCTAAACGGCAAAAATTAGAAAAGTCTCAGAGTCAAATGAGGTTAGCGTTACCGTCTACGGCAAGGGTTGCAGATTTAACTGGTGCATCGAACAGAACTATTGCTAAAATTGCTACGGCTGTCTTAGAAGATATGCAAATGGTTTCGGTAGATAATAAAACAAATATAATAGATAAAAACAAAATACGTAGAGAAATAATTAAAAATAGAAAATGTCTTCAAAATTCCGCCGACAAAAAATGTATAAAAGGATTGTTCTACGACGGCCGTAAAGACTTAACAATATTCCAGACAGATGGCCGTCGAGTTACGGCGAAATAGGAACATATTTCCATAATAGAAGAACCTGGAAGTGTTTATTTTGGTCATATTTCATTAAATGCTTTAGGCAGTGCTGAAGAAATATTTCAAGGGTTGGTTTCACACTTTTTGGAATGCAATACTAGCCTTGAACATTTGATGGTGCTTGGTGGTGATGGCACCAACGTTAATACGGGGTGGAAAGGAGGCGTATTCCGGAAGTTTGAAGTCTTTATTGGCAGACCATTACAATGGAGTGTTTGCATGCTTCATATGAATGAGCTTCCTCTGAGACATTTGCTGCGGGAACTAGATGGCGGTACAGAAGGTCCAAGCTCATTTTCAGGACATTTGGGAAAACTGCTCGAAGGCTGTGAAAAGTTGCCTGTAGTTTCTTTTCAACCCATTGTAACAACTCTGCCAATACTTTCAGATCAAGAATTAAGCACGGATCAAAAATACTTATATAATATTTGTTGTGCCATCAGTTCGGGTTATTGTTCTGACCGTTTATCTAAAAGAAATCCTGGACGGATAAATCATGCGCGTTGGTTAACTACAGCTAATCGGCTGTTACGGTTGTATGTCGCGACAAATAAGCCACCAGAAAATCTTGATATCTTGGCCAGATTTATTTTAAAAGTATATGCAACAACGTGGTTTCAAATTAAAACCAAGCCACTTTTACAATATGGTGCTATTCATCTGTGGAATGCCATTAAAGCATCAAGAGAGTTTCCAGATAAAGTCAAAGCAATATTTGAAAGAGTTATTTCTAAAAACGCCTATTTTGCACACCCCGAAAACTTACTTTTGGCTATGCTTTTTGACTCTCGGGAAAATGTAAAAGAATACTTGCAGCACGGGAAATTTTGCAAAATGGTATACGATTTTTTAAACCACCTGCTGTTTTATTTGAAGCAGATGATTACATTAATTTAATTGACTGGCAGGAGTGCATATTGACAGAACCTCCTTTAACTATGGGACTTTCAGAAGAAAACTTAAAAAAACTGAACAAAGAAAATCAAGTTCTGGGAGAAATATCAAATTTTCCATGTCATACGCAGGCAGTAGAAAGGTGTGTTAAGGCTGTAACGGAAGCATCGTTGAAAGTGTGTGGAGAGACTTCCAGAGACGGCTACCTTAGAGCAAAATTTGATGGGAGAAAATTTTTACCAAAGTTCGACAATAAGAGCCAATACTACAAAGCTGAAGATACAAATAATATAAATTAAGCATTTTCAATTATATGTACATATGTATATTACGTAAAAATAAAAATAAAATTGTAAAGAAAAATAAAATTCCCCATAGTGGTTACAATGGTTAGTTTTAAAAAAAGCCCCATATCTAAGAAGTGATAAGGCACAGGCAAAATATGCAAGAGACAATTTTGTAGGAAATTTTCTGATCTACAACTTTACTGAATATTAGATTTTCATATGAGTTTTGGTTTGGAAGTTATTTGAGAAAAATCTTGTTTTTTTGTGACCCTTGACCCTTTTAAACCTCCAGGGATCCGGTCAAAAGTTGAAAAACTAAGCCCAAATTTTCACAGTGTATTAAGATGCAACAAAGGCAGTAAATTTTCACTACGGCATCTTTATTTTACGTAATGAGTTTTTTCGGCCCAGCCTAATATACAATGTACTTTGACTTTAACATCAACGGTTCGACTAAGGCGCCATCTACTGCGCCAAGATTCTTTCGTTTCTTTTTTTAGCACCAATCCTGCCTTCCTTTGTGGTGAATATGAGTGATTTTAATTTATTCATGCAAAAAATTTTGCTATCCCCATAAACTTCGCTCAAGTACAAATCATAAGTTGACAAATTTACATCGAAATCGAATAAACGTTGCGACGGTGCTTAAGGTACGAACAAACATCTAATAATTTGATGTATAAAATAAAAGATATCTTCAAAAGTGGCTGACATAGGATGAAAACATCGGCCATTTTTGTATAAATAATAGCTAGATTTGTATCCCCTTAAATTATGCACAACAAAGATATCACAAGCATTTAATTGGTGATAATGGAGATTACGTCAAAACTTTGATCTTACTTGGTATGCATTAGGTTCAGTTAAAATGGTTTCAAGATTTGTTTTTTTTGGATTGATCGGTGTTATTTCGATCAGTCTATTTGATGGAATTTTTATTTTTAATATTTGAATACCAGAAAATTCAAAAGAAAGTTCTTCAAATATTACAGAGGTGTTAAAAGAAAAAAAGAACAATAACTTTAAGTAAATATGTAAATGCAGTGAAATAAAAACCCTGTATTAACAATTGAGGACTGTATTTGTTTTATTTTGACGAGCATATCTTATACATATAAGTATAGGTAAATATATATGCAAGTAATTTTATATTTTTAGTTGGTAGTGTTTTTTTTCTCTAAGAGATTTAAGTAGATCAATTTGAATTTCGAATTAAATATTTTCAATCTGTATCAACAATGAATCGACCTACTAGTACAGGTTTCTCTTTAGGTGATTACTGTGCCGCGCCTATCCAACAAAAATAGTAAACATTAACTGAAAAATTATGAGCTTTTTGTCGCAAGTGTAATGAGAATAAGTAACAAATGTCAATGCGGAAAAAGATCATCGATATTATTTGCATTAACCAGTCGCTTCACAGTTTGCCAATAGTCGCATAGTTTTGTTGGTATTGGCAGCCATTGCGCTGAAGGCAACCGTGCACCGCAAACTAGCACTTGTAGTTTTTGCTGCGTTCAAAACACCAGAAGAAAAAAAGAAATATTAAAAAAAAGACAGTTACTATATTATGACTGTAAAAACACGCGCAATGACACAGCAAGTGCCGCAACAAAGAAAAAAAAAACAAAATTGGAAAAGAGAAACAGAAAAACCGCACAAATCTGGCTTAAAACCGCTTTGATAGGATCGAAGTCACAAAGCAGCTAACGATGCTGCGTTCAGCTTTGACTTGCAACGCTAGATATATTTCACTTAATCGCAGTCGCCTAATGCAATCAGATATCAAGCTCGTCAAACATCTTAGTTTGTATTAAATCCGTCCACTCTGGTCCAATCCGCAACGAGCGTTCCGCTGGCCAAGCGTTCGAACAGCCAACCAGATCAGCAAATGAGTCGCAAACCCACCCAGCTTGGTAGTAGTATACATATATCGAAATTCGTATGTATGGATGTATGTAGATGAGTGTACGCGTTGATTTATGCGATTTTTTTTTAACGCACACTAATGCACGTCTAATCTGTGTGTATGTATTTACAGTAGTATATATGTATGTATTTTGTCAAATGCCATACCGGTATGACGAGGCAAATGTGTGCTTTCAATTATTTGTGTGTGTGCATGTGTGTGTGTGCTTGCGTTGTTATTTGATATTTTCTAATCCATTTGCTTTGATTGCCATTCGCCAAGTCCGTCCATATTGCGGTTGAAATAATGTTGTTTTTGTTGCTGATTTTGCTGCTAATGTATGGCTGACATTTTTGTTTTGCCTTAAGTCAATTTGTTTCTTCAACTTTTTGTTGTCTCAGTTTGTTTTCGTATTGTTTTTTTTTTGTTTTTGTTTTGTTTACCAACTGCCCGGTTTTTGTTGCGGTTTTAGCATTACGCTCACATTTCTCACCTCAGCTGTGTCTACATGGTGCGCTTCAAATATTTTGATTGACCAATAAACTTGCAGCTTGATTTCACATACCAGTCAAACACACACACACACGCGCACACACTCACACATAGTACATAGGCATGCACGCTTTTTTGTTTAGTTGATTTGTATTTTGTGCCACCGCCGCAGCTTAACGCCGAGCCTAGTCCAGACAGGTGTTGCCGACTGTTTTTGTATTTAGTTAGTCGAGCGGTCGTCGGCTATCGAAGCAATTGGCGCAAATCAAGTGTGGTTTTTTTATACCCAAGCGCACTGGCGACCAGGGTATTATAGATTTGTTCACATAACGGTTGTTTGTAACAGCATAAAGCAAACGAGATAGACATAGCCATATACCATATATAGCAAAATTCTTAGAATTAATGGCGGAATTGATTAAGTCATGTCTGTTTGCCGTCCGTTCGTCCGTCCTTATAACGGATAACAGGAATACATATTAAGCTATGTCAATGATTGGTGTACACATTGCCCTGGACCCAAAGTGCTTTGGTACTGCAAATGGGCAAAATCCGATCAAACCACTGCTTTACACCTACGGGGCATTGACTTGAGAAACTTCTCGCAGACAGAGAAGGGAATGGTTTCCCACTCCATCAGGATCTTTGCCAGTAGATCGGCGAAATTTTTTATTATGTGCAATCGAACTTTTTCCTTTAAGTCCTCCCAGAGATTCTCAATAGGGTTTAGATCAGGGTTACATGAAAGGCAGTCTAACAATTTTATCATATTTGGTTCCATCCAGATCAATGTATTGGCCATGATTTCATCGCAAAAGGAAACATTACATCATTAAATATTGAAATATATGGCCTTCAATTTTTGAAATAGGCCCAACTCCTCGAAATGGCATAGCACCCCAGACCATAATGTTACCGCCTCCGTGCTTAAGCGCAGGGGGGTATATTCCGGGTAACACGCTTTCAATGGGGGACGCCGAACGTAAGATTTTCCACCGGGTGAAAGCCGATTTATTTTTGTTTCACCCATTGTTTAATATACCTTTCTTGTTTTGTTTTCCATTGTTTAAAATACCGATGTTTGATAACGAACTCCAATCTTTTCTTGCGATTTCGTTCCGATCCGTTTCTTCCGAGAAATCCTTCCAAATAAACTTTTTTCTCTCAAATGCCGCTTAACATCTTCTACCGATGGAGAAGAGTTGTTTTCACCAAAAATACTAACATGAATTTTATTTTATGTTTTTTAAGAGAATTTTTTAGATTTACGTACTATGAGTTTGTCTTCCCTAGTCGACGTTATTCGGGATCTTTGCATTCGTGGAACTTTTTTGACGGTTCTATTTCTCCTGAAATAGTGCACAGCTTTGAAAACCATCCTTTTTGAAATGTTAAGAGATTTCGCGATTCGCCCTACGATTTTCCTTCGTTGCAGTATTTGACTATTATAGCTCTCATAGTTTCGTCGCAGGATTTATTTTTAAACATTATGTTCAAAGTCTAAAATACGCTAGAATATAACAGCTTTGTTGTATTTTTCTAAAAAATGCATAATCTTTCCAAAATTATGCAATATGTGACAATAAATGCAAATAAAATCTTCCGTTGCTAATTATGTGACCGACTGTTTTTCATAGAAATGTGAAAATGTCCCGAACAAACGGAAGCAAATAAAAAATTTTCATATTTAATTCAATGTACATTTTCAATTATTGGATCCTTTATGAAATGTGAATTTATTCATTGCAAATTGTAAAGCAGACAAGAAGAACTGATTATCAGGACATCGTTGCTAATTAGTTGGCAGGGGCTGTATATATATATATTCATATATGCTAATATATGCACTAATAAATATACCGAATCTAAAAAGATTGGAAATGGGAAACGCGACGTTACCAAAACGCTACAGTTAATAAGTAGAAGATGAATAAGGCAAATAGGTATATCTCGAAAATAATGCCACGGAAATCAACCAAATTTCAACCATTTCAAATCAATAAGCAAAATCTCGAGAATTGTAAAAATCGTACAAAAATCATGCACACCTCTCATATAACGGTAATTTGCTCAAGATTAATAGAGAAGATTGGGTTTGGAATCATAAATATTATGTCCGAAACTTCTTTGTCAAATTCTAGCACATTACGTACACTTTGTGCTTCCAGTCGGAAGGCAAACTATAGAAAATATACTAAAACCACGCAACAAATCAAAATATTCAATAATTTACTAAATGGTCGTGAGTTCTTTCAGATTTCATACTAATTTCATATTGTTTTTATTTAAATCAAAAAAAGTCGTTTAAGGTTTCAAACAAGGGCGAATCCATATAAATACAACTACAAAATTCCTATGTACTTTGTTTTTGTTTCTGCGTAAGAGTTGTCAAAATTTAAATACATTTTGTTTTTGCTTTTACGGCTTTTGAAATCTCATACGCAAAAGCAAAAACAAAATACATGTAGGTGAATAAAAAAAATCAAATCAGCTGCTCTTATGCCATCACCTTCTATAAATTCGCCTTGGTTTCAAAATGATATAATACCCGGCTTGCGCCAATTTTTTTTAGGTATTTTTTTTAGATATTGAACATTATTTTGTGCTTAAAATATATTTTTTACCTTGCTTTACGGAAATATGTATGTATCGAAAATCATATAACTCAGTCAAATAGTTGCAAAGATATTGTGAATAGTATTTACGTCTTAAATGAAGGCGTAAGTTTACCTTTTTCTCCAACAAACAAACTATATCATTATATGTATATAGGATATTTATATCAAATATTATACATCTGCATTTATTAGTTTCAGAGTTATAAGAAATTGGGCTTTTTTACTATATAAGGCGATACACAGTTTTATCTATATGGCATATACATATATATAGGGTCTGGATACCACATGAACCTAGTGTAAAAATTGCATAGATATCTGGTAGTTGTCTTGAACTCACATTCAGATTAACGTTTTTGTTTGCATACAAATTCTATTCTTGCAAAAAAACTTGACGGTACAAACATGGCATTGGCAAAGACCTTCTTCAGAATAAATCCACGCAAGATACCATTAAGAATACCATCGGCAGTATGCAGATGTTTTGAAGATGCCAGGGACAATTTCATTTCTTTTTTGCGGAGGCAAAAAAAGCGTCGATACACTTCCTTATTGGTTTATTAGCCCAGCATCTTTTGATAATACCTTACTAAGCTTGCCGTAACAAAGTACACCTAATGCAGTCTAACAGGAAGTCTGCATTTGTGTGCGTCCACGTGAAAAGGGCCCACTTCGGCGGTATTGGAGTTATGCATATAGGCGTCTTCCTGGTTGATTTCCGAACACTTTGAGACAAATTAGACCTTCCTAACTGAAGAATTGAGGGAAATATAGAACTTTGAAGGTGAATATCCGAAAAATGACTAATTGAGAAAGATCAATTTGCAGTTGAAAGTTGTTCCTTGTGTGCCCTTTTCTTTTTTTTTCAGATACCACAAAACTATCATTATATGGGATTTAATCCAAGGAGAAGGGCACCATATTTAGTCACAATCATCCTCTAACGAGAATCAATCAGTCTTGCTGCCCTTTATGCAACGGCCCAAATATAGTTAAGCACCTGATATTTTGATGTCCCAACACTGGGCAGATTGAAATCATTGGCAATAATCCCCTATTGAAACCATTATCGACACCTAGCCGCAACAATAATATGGATATCTACAATAATCGGAAAGATAAGAATATTCTTAACATAATTTAGCGTATTTTAAGATGTCATAGTAAACTACCATAATTTTTTTCTTGTACTATTGGATTTAACGAATAAATTCTTCTTTGTTAGACAATTTATTACAGTGTAAACTGTTGTTCATGAAAAATAAAATGAATAAATAAATAAATATTTAAAAAACAACTTGCAATGGGTATTTAAAGTTAGGTTGCAGCCGAACTTAGGTGCTTTCTTACTTATTTGTACTTAATTTTTGTTGGTTTTTTTTGATAATGTACCACTACTACTTGACATGCGTTACGCTCGGCGCCATTAGTGGCCAGTTCTATGCTTACGCTCCCAAAAAGGAGGGCCAGCCTAATTGCATTTCTGATAGCGGTACATTAGTTTCCATATTTATTTTTCGCATTTTATGCTTCGTTGACGTACACTATAGCAAAAATTTATTATGTGCGTGAAATATATATAAAATAAAGCAAGAAGTAGTTCCTACTAAGCTATCTCTAAACAAGACACTTTTGAATATGTGGCTGAGACCGCCTCAATTGGATTTTCTGCTATCGGCGAGTTGTTGTGAAACGACTGATTCTCAATATTTTCCTTTGTGATTTTCATAAAATTAGAAACGTATAAAGGGGGTGAGTTGCAGCTATTTTTTAACTTTAGATTCGACTTCATCTTTACTGTAATTACGGGAGGTTGTTTTTGAATTCACCGAAGTTGCATTTTAAGTTTTATAAAGACTTCTTTAAGTATGGGAATGTAGTATGCCACGAAATCGCTAAAGACAGTTATATATGTATAAAAATCTTGTGCCACTGTATTTGTGGTCGAACTCCTCCGAAACGGTTCAACCGATTTTTATGAAATTTTGTATGCACTCGTTTAATTGGTAGATATGATGGTAGATATGATAACAGGTTGTAATCGGTAGTAAAGTATATTTACAACTTGAGAGAGAGAGGGTTGCCCCCTGTTTGAAAATAAAATTTAATTACAATATACACATACATATACACAATATTAAAATATAGGTATCAAGTGGTTTGGCTCCAAAAGAAGCTATGAGGGTTGCCATCTGTTTGAAGTCGAATTGAAATAAATTATACACAACGTGAAACAGCAAACGGGTTGTATGTGTTTAGTCAGCTATATTTTGAGGAGTGTTGCCACCTGTTGGAAAATTCGAATTTAATAAAATTATACACGAGTTTTATGAAATTTTAAAATATAGTGTCAAACGGTTCGTATGGGCGAGGAAAAGACTTATACCTACTTATATTTTGGTGAATATTGCCACCTGTATGAAATTTCGAATTTAATTAAATTATACGAAAGTTATATAAAATATTAATTTGCAAATTTCACATCACTTCAAATTTATTCACGTATTTTCAATGTTCTTAGAATTTTCAAAGTTTTTTGAAAAAGTAAATAAATTCTTCTGTTCAAATCTAGTTTACTCCACAGAATTTTGTTAGCACGTGGAAGTGTTTTGAACACAATTATGTGCTGTACAAAAAGTTCCCTGCCAGTTTTTTGAGTCTTTATTTAATTTTTGAAATAGTTGAATGTAAAAAACTGAAAACCGCCATGCGGAAAATAGTTTAATTTTAAGTATCAAACTCTCAAAAAAAAATGATATAAAAGTAAGTCCAAAAAATATAGAATCAAAGAATTTTGCATCTATAAAAATTTCTTAAATCAGTTTGCAACTCTCAAGAAATTGGCAGAAATATCTTCTAGAAAACGTATAGCAATTTACAGTTACTTAGCTTAATATTAAAATAATAAATTTGATACCATTCGAGCAATAAAAATGGTTTCTATATTAATTCAAAAAACTTAATATATGTATATTCCGCATTCAACACGTGCTAATAAATATGTACAATAACTGCCACACAGAACAGAAAAAATGGCGTCCAAGAGTTTGCAAGAACAAGGAAAAACAACAACAAGTGCAAAAACTACTTACGAGCAAGGCAAACAAGTGTGAGCCAATTGATTGTTTTTTTAAATAAATATTAATTTTTTATATATTAGCTTTGGTAGCCATCATCTGCGAGTCTGCAAGCTCCACATCAGGCCATCACACCAACATTTGTTGTTATTTTTTGGTTGATTTTTTTGTTATCTCAGCCATTTATTTTCCTATCGTTTTGTCGTGTTTTTTTTTTTTTTTGTTCAGCAGTGTCGCTTTGTCAAGTGTCCGCTTTGTTTACTTTTGCATTCATTTGCATAATTTTTTATATGCATTTATCTAAGTGAGCATCAACTACACTACACCACCGATCCACCGACTCACCTGTTCTCCAAACTCGTCACCTGACTTTAGCCAACCTCCTACAGCATCATCAGTGCTAGGTGTGTGTGTGTGTGTGTGTGTTTGGTGTTGGCCGTTGAATGGCATGGCAAATCAATTGCAACCCTGTGGCTGTGTTAACTTGTCAGGTCAGCGCTGCTTAATTAATTTCAACAACGTTGACCGCGACTGACGGAAATGTCAACAAAAATGCGATATTGTTGTAGTTTTCGTGTGGAGATGGAGATGAGCTGACTAAATGGATGATGGAGTTGATGGCTATGTGGGGCTAACTTGTAAAATCCGTTATTATGTTTTACCATTAAATGGTAATCAAGACGTGAAATGCTGCTAAATTGTCTTTAGTTAAGTTAACTTTTGTTGTTGTTGTGCTGCTGTATTTATTAATAACTAGTTTTCAATTTGAGATGACAAAAAGAAACCTAGAGTCTTAAAAAAATGTTAACCACCAAAACAGAAACAAAAAATTTTCAAATAAAAGACGATATTTTGATGCTGTTTAATTGGTGGTTAGAAAATAAAATAAATCTTCAACCGGTTAACACGAAACACTAAGCGTCAACTGACATATCAAATCACCACCCACAAGCTGAGTGGCAATTAAAAGCAAAATTAAACAAATCAGCACCAGCTGCGGTAACTGTTGCAAGGCGCTGCCACTAAAATTATGCTAGGTTTTTTCATCACTTACGTTACGCGCAGCCAAATAGTCAATTAATTTGGAAACGAGTAAGCGTTGAGTGAGACTATCTAGCGCGACTATTCGTAGCTGTGGAAAATTTTATGACTTTATTACGTAAGCTTTGCTGGAAAATAAGGTTAATCTAGAAGAGATAAGGATAGTTGCGAAATGTAAGAAACTACTATGCATTTGCACACGAAATAGTTTTAATCAATTGCAATCAGTAAATTATAAAAACTTAAATTATTTTATTACTCATTTTGAATTAAACACAAGTTTTCTACAAAATAGCATAACTACTCATCGACAAAGAGATAGGGGGTTAAATATTGGAGTAGTAGTTGTAGTAGTCGTTAGTACTAAGTAATTGTAGTAGTAAGCAGCAAAAGTAGTAGTAATTAGTAGTGTCGTTAGTAAAATAGTAGTAGTAATTAGTTGTAGGATTATTAAAATAGCTTGGAATAACATTAGCAAAACAGTAATAGAAATTAGTAAAAGCAAAAAGAGTAAATAGAAGTATCATTAGTAAAAATAGTAGTAGAAATTAGTGAAAACAGTGGTAGCAATTAAAATTAGCATTAGTAAAAATAGGGGCAAAACTTGGAAGTAGCATTAGAAAAACGGCTAGCAGAAATTAGTAAAAATAGTGGTAGTAATTAGTATTAGTATTGGCAAAAATAGTAGTAAAATTTAGCAGTTAGTAGTAGCATTACTAAAAATAGTGGTAGAAATTAATAGAAGCATTACTATTAGTTTTATTATTATTATTATTATTTATTATTATTCGTTATTCGTTTACAATATGACTTAAAATACTAAAATGCAACCCGCGAAGCAACTATGCTTATCTGCAGGTTTATAATTATTTGACATTAACATTTATTCTTATATATCTATATGTGAAGATTAGTACATTTTTTCCGACTTAATTTCAATTTAAATTAATTTTGAATTCTAAATAATTTTAAATAATTTCATACATATTACATAATTTTAAACATTCAATTATATAATTGATTTTAGTAGGAATAGTACTAGTAATTAAAAGTAGCATTAGTAAGAATAGTAGTAGAAATTAGAATTATATCATTTAAGCGAGAAAAAGGGTTTGTCTGTTAAACAAAAAAAAAATGTGTAGTAGTAGCAGTAGTAGCTGTAGTGGTAGTAATAGTAATTCGTATTAGTAGCAGTTAAGAGGAAGAGTAGAAGTTATAGGAGTAGTTGAAGTACTAGTAATTAGTAGTTGTAGGGGTAGAAGCTACTAGTAATTAGTAGTAGTATTAGAAGTAGAATTAGTAGTAGTTATAGGGGCGAACCAGTCCCGAACTACTGAACCGTCCTGAAATGGTCCGAAAATAGTCCAGAACTTGTCCTCAGATGGTCCTGAACTTGTTGTTTCTCATATAAGCGCCATGTGGTGACTTCGTTACGCGTAACATATTACTCTCATGCCACTAAAGAAGTTTACTTCAATTATACAAAAATGTTATGAAATAATTTATATCTTGACAAATCACCCACTCTTTGGTAATGAAACTGGTGTGTTTATAGTACAGTCAGACATTTTTTCACACTGAATTTTTAAACTTATATAATTCCGAAATTCTGTAGCCATATCAGTGCTGTTAATGGGATGAGATCACCACCAATCATGCATCCCGCTTCACTCTAGACCTACTCAGCAGAACTGGTCTTCTTCTTATTTCACAATACAATTGTTTTTCGGTCTAGACCGAAACCAAATACTACACCTATCTTATTTGCAAAGTTGCGGCAGTTCTTCACGTGAAATACAGACAGGCCTTCATCAATTAGTCTATTGTCTTTCTGGGGTCCTTGCTTTCGTTGTCCACACATGGGTACTGACTGAGTTGAAGGATCGTTTCACCGGAACCATCATCTATATGTATGTACGGCTAGGACAAGCTAGCGCACTCTTTTAAGAGCTCGCACTAGTTCATTATTCTATCTCCTTCGATATCTGTTATCTTCGCAGACAGAACTCTTATAAGGGAGATTTGTTGAGGGGAAGTTTTGTTCATCGGGAGAGGGTCCTGCTTTTCAATTTCCTACCGAGTCCAAAGTAGTCTCTTGTGGCAATAGTTGCACTTCATTTAATCTCTAAACTGATATTATTATTGGTGTCTATGCTGGATTCCAAGTCCTTTCCTATTTTAAGCGAAGACATTTTGTGTGTTGCCATGAGGTACTTTGTTTGCCACTCGCCTAATGTGCCCTAAATGACTACCTGGATAGCGGCGCAACAAAATGAAAAAAGCACAAACCTAACTAATAAACAATATACGTAAAAAGGTAAAGCCAAAAACTTAGCAACCGACTTACTCTATGGGAGCCAAAAAAATATTACCAACTGGTCAAATGAACAATATTAGGGAGGAACAACAACAAATTTAATAAAACTGCCCAAAATGTGCAAACGGAAATTCTACAACAATATAGCCAAAATGAAAACTCATTAGAAGTGCATCCGAGGCGAGGTCAAATAAAAAGATTACGAACACACTCGCAATATATCCCGAACTGCCGGTGGTAGCTTTAACATGCCAAATAATTGGGCTCAGGGTGTGGAATGTTACAAGGACTAGACAAGGACAACCGCAAGTGAAACTTAGAGACAGTTCGTCAAACAAAGAGACACCACAAGAAAATACTTATCCGCTTGGGTCGGGGCTTTCTCCGACCACGGGGAGCTTCACATGTATGACCTAAAATTCCAGGTCCACAACGTCTCGTCTGGCGCCACTGCTACTTTTGCAGCTATTTAACAAATAAAAAGTGTTTAAAAATCTCAAAATTCTATGATCCAAAAAGATCGCCTGCTTAAAAACAATGTCATCCGGCACACACCTGCGAGCCAGACCGTAGGCTACGCACAGGCTTGTAGATCGCCTAGTCCACTATATCTGGTGTTGTCGATGTCCATCAATAGGGCGGCGGGTCGTGAATTCACAACTAAATTGAGGCACCATCACGAACGCCACCAATGGCACCAACCTTGGAATTTTCCACTGCTGTCATAGGGCGGACAAGAGCGGGGATTGGTGACACCCCTTTTTATCTCTCATCGCACATTTTTATGCTCTCCCTATCCTTATAATTGCGGCCCTCTTTTGGCTGGACTCTCCCATTCAAGACTTATCCGCTGGTTGGCAACGCACACCGACCACCAGTCTCGCCAACACTTGGACATTTTTTTGAGAGATTTTGTGGGCCTTTACTAAAATGCCGTATTTTGCCACTGAATCTCGCTATCGTTGCTGGAAACAGAAGAAAAACATGGTGAACAGAGGAAGAAATAAAATGAAATATTTGGTTTCGGCCAGTCCACGATAGCCGCAGATAGATAACGATATAACAACATACGCTTAATACATCAATATGTTTCAGTAGCCACAAAGTTTCTAACTCGTAAATTTACCTAATACATAATACTTGTGAATAGTAATTTGAAAGCTTTGCAATAGTTTTGAAGATGAAATGTAACCTAATTTTAAATTTGTGAATTCCACTCTTAGAGCATAGAAACTACCGTTCGACGACAGGGCAGATCGATGACTGAGTTAACTGTAAAGCACAAGTTAATACGGGCACTGAATGAAAAGAGATAGCAATATGTTCATCGGATGTTCACCTCTGCGACGTAGGATACCTTTCTAGGGTTAAAGCCGTAAGATTTTTGCATGCAGTGGATCCTCTTTTATATTTTTACTATAAGTAATACAATTAAAATACTAGTGAAAAATACGCCAAAAACTCAGTGAACTAAAATTGCAATCAGCTTAAAAAGCTTGAGGCAATGACGGATAATTGAATTAAAATAATTCTTATCGATTTATTGCTGTATTGCCTTGAGAATGACGAAATTTGAGGTATTTGTTGTTGTGTGTCGATATGTAGCTAACACTCAACGAATACAGTTAGCGATCTAGTAATGCGATGCACAGTCGAATTTTTTTAGTAAGTTTTTTTTTCGATTTTCTAATTTCTGCTGAACTCAATTACCGATACACTCGATTCACTTTAAAATACCAAATCCATATAAATGAGCATCATCACCACACAACTTAACTCATCAAGAAAACAAAGCAAAACGAATTGCGATTTGTTAAAACCGTTCGGTGTGAAGTGTCAATGAAGTTGCTGCAAAGCTAATAAAAATAAAAATCGTCGTGCACAAAAACAAAATAAAGCAAATAAGATCCGCAATTGCTCACGCTTTGCAATTTTCATCATCGCCGATTGATTAGCGGCCACTGTTTGGTTGTTACTGTTGCTTTTTATTCGCTTTGTTTGTTTTTAATTAAGAATTTGCATTTTTTCACACTTTGTTTATACATACAAGTGCTGGCATATTTTTTGGTTTAATTTTCTTTATTCTCCTTGCAATGCCATTTGCATTGGCTGCCAATTTGGCCAGTGACGAAAGTCCAAATAAAAAAGTATAATAAAAATAAATATAAAAATGTTTACTAGTACAACTAACTGAACGATTTGAAACTGTTGGTGTTGGAGTTAGTAGCAGCAGCAGCAGCAGCAGCAATAAAAGTTAACTGGCTACTGTGGTAGCTGCCAGATTTGTTGAAAAGGAATAAGACGGAAAATATGCTACAATAAGTGGCAAGAGCAGCACAACAACAAGTAGTTAAACTAACAGCCATTCATTTGAAGAATGCAAAAACGGGTAGACAAGCAAAAATCAGAAACAACAGAAAACTAAGAAAAAAGGACACTTCGCCCTCTCCAATCGGTTTCAGGTGCCATCTGCAACATTAAAATTTATTGAGTAGTGCCTAAAAGTGTCAAGTGGCAAAAACAACGAAAACATTTTTGCTATGGCTGTGACAACATCTTCACCAAATGTGCAACAACATAATCAACAGGCAGAAAATTGTATGGCAATAAAGTTACCATTCGCTATTTTCTTTGATAGTACTGACATTCTGAGCTAAGGTTGCAAAATGTTTTATATTTATTTAGTTTTTTTCCACTCTACCCGCAAAGGGAGGACTTAAATTCAACTTTGGGCTTTGTAGCAATTTCTAAGTTTACGGAATTCAGTAAAGTGTTCATGTGAATTAATTTAAAAGCAAGTATTATGCCTCGGTAAAGCTGAGGGAGATTTGGGAGGGCGTTCCAATAATTTCAAAGAGCATGAAAGCATTTAGACTGCCTTCTCTTAGGGTCGCACACCTAGAATACTTGAGATAATGGGAGTTCAAATTTCATAGTCGCTACCTGCCAGCTAGAACCTAGTCTCTAGAAATTAAATGTCTATGAAAATCTGCTACTATTTAAAAGCATTACTAATTTGCACACTCCGTTGCAAATTATAAATGGGCCACATATTGACACATTTTTTTAAATTAATTTTTCTTCTAAGTAATTTCCGTTACACCTCAATTAAAATACAGTTCATTTGCTAACAAACTCCATATAAACGCAAGTTTAAAACTTTATACTAAATTTATAATAATTTAAAATATTTGCATCAAATTTACAAACTTAAAAAAATTTCGAGGCTGCAGTTTTGTAGCCCATTCAGTTTTAGCATCTTGAAGTGCGAGTTCCTAGTAACTAGGGATTACGCAACATTTTTGCTATTTTTTAGCGCTTTTGCTTCCATGTAACGATTAAACAAAATTTATTTATATAAGGAAAAAACCGAGACATCTTCTGCAAGAAAAATTCTCAAAAATCAGCGGTGTTTACTTAAATTAATGGGCTACAAAGCTGTGTACTCGAATTTTTTTAAGTTTATAATTTTAATGAAAATTTTTAAAAATTATTATAAATTTTGGATGCAGTTTAAAACTTGGATTTATATGGTTTTTTGAGAGAGAATGAACTGTTTTTTTCATTGAAAAGTAGTGGAACATTTGCCCATGAGTGGTGTTTTTATATTTTGTAACTAAATATATTACTGATAATGAAAAACACTGAGATTAATGCAAAAAAGTCTAGGATGCTCTTGTAAGAGCCTTGAAGCAATACAATACGGTACTACACAATATATACACTTTTGCCATTTGATACATGTAACGATAAATTTGCAATTGTGCGTTTTTGAAGCCGAAAAGTTTTCGGTACAATTTCGGTACTGTTTATATTTAGTTAGACTAATATTTTGTCAACTGTAGGCAAACATACTGAATTCGATGAGAAAATCTAACAACTTGATTTAAAACATTACAACCTTACTTAAGCGTTTTTGGCCGAACTTCTCCTGCAAGTTGGGGAGTGTGTCTTCATGTTGTAACACAAATTGAGGGACCTACAGTTTTACGCCGACTCCCAACAGCGAATACTTTCTTGTAAGAAGTTTTATTTTCATGGCAGAAATTCACTCGGAGATTTGTCATTGCCCGGCTACGGCGGCCGCCTTTACAACTTACATTACAACTTACATTACAACCTACCCACTGCAAAAATCCAAAGCCGAAATGAATAAAAATTTGTCCACAAGTTAACAGAAAAAAAAAAATAAGCAATTAAAGAATTAATAAAAACAGAAAAATGCCACTTCGGTTCTGAATAAATGCTTCCTGGGAATTTTCTTCGTTTTCCCATTTCTCATATCAATAATAAAAAAAAATGCGGATACCATTTCCTTCGAACTTCGAAGATGAAGAAAGTAGATATCATCAATATCTGGAAAAGGTAGAGAAGAGTTGATGTGTTTTAGGAGAATTTTCTCGATATATTTGAAATATTTTGTATTGAAAATTGACAAAAGAAATTGGTGGGTTTTTGTATATTCTTCTCTGACATTTGGCACAATTTCGAAATATGAATTTATCATTACTGTTTGACACCCATCATTGCCTGTATGCAGGGAGAGGGCAAAGCAATACTAACCAGAGGTTTTTCATATAATAACCTCATAATCTCACTTCTAAAGGAGGAAATACTTTATTCAAGGCTTTTCACGTAAACTTTTTTTAGACGTAAAAATTTGTATGATTTTTCCCCGTTCAAATTAAAAATTCTCTAAGGCTCATGGTGTAACAAACCTATATAACTTAACTTTTTCTGCATGCCGACTACGGCCATGCATTTGAAGGTACTAGAAAAAGGGGAAAAATTAGTACTGTTTTATTACTTTTTGGGTACTATTGCATTATACATTGAAAAAGTCGTTGTTGTTCCCCAGAGATTTCCTAGTTTTCGATGTGTGATTTAACGCGGGTTCTACTACGAAGTTTACTAAAGCGCTTACACTTCTTTGGTGGTGATAGGGAAACCACAAAGTCTCATTGTCAGCGCCACCGTCATTTTTAGTGGCTGCTCTTAGTGCTATATAATTGTGATCTGAGTTTCCAACACGTCTTCGTCTTCGTCCAAGTCTTGTTCTCCTACGACCGGTACTGCTGCAATCTATGCTGGATCCATCGTTGGATGTTGATCTTCTTCTAACAAATTTATTCGCTAGATTTTGCCGAAAATTTTCCAATTTGTGATTGAAATTTGTGAACAAAAATTTAGAGGGAAATATAAAACTATCAGGATGGTGATTTTCAATAAATTTGAAACGAAAAGTGAAAGAAAAATAAAAACAAGAAACAATGACATCTACCAAGATGAATTCATATACGATGGTGTTATAAGTACAACTACGAAATTCCCATGTATTTTGTTTTTGCTTTTACGGATTTTGAAAGCTCACACGGAAAACAAAATGAATTCGCCTTAATGCCAATACAAAACTGTTAAAATGTTTTCCCCCTTTTTTATTTTATTTTTTGAAATAAATAGAGCCGGCATCACTCTAAAGCTGGCATGTCAGAATTTTCGAATTAAATTATAGCAACCACCTCTTAAGTGACATCACCTTTTTTGTCGTACCATGCTAAGGATATTCACGCAGAAATTTTTGATCTGGTCATTTACGGTTTGAGTGTATTCTATAAATTTAATTTATACATAAAAAAGTCATTGAAAAAACTGAAATGGGAAAAGTTGTAGCTGATATTTCGGAGATCACCACATCTCCTCATCAGACATCTTCTTACTTTAGTGCCATTGGACGGGAAATTTATATTATTGATTATTTTTTTCAATTAACAAAAAGAGTCTTAAACAGTGAATTTTTAGGGCAAAAGCTCTGCGGTCTGCGCCAAGTTTTAAAGGCCTGTGTTCTAGACTACAATGAGTTGCGTTCGAAACTACCGCACACAATTTATAAACAAATATTAGCGCAAATATTTATAGTATATATTTTTTACAACAAAATGGTATAGTCCTTGGTCTTGAATTTGGGCAAGTAAATAAACCCATTTGAAAGTCGTATATAGCTTTTTACGGCATCCGTGTATCGTAAATGATTAACCCGGCCGCCGACACGTGGGTTGTATTAAACCCCAGCGTCAGAATACAATTAAGTAAGCGTCAAAACCTCTCAATAATCGCCGGTAGCAATTCAGTAGCTTTAAGTGATTCCTTATTCCGTATCCGACGCTCATTACAGCATTATACTAATAACTATTTGTGGAGCGGAAGTGATTAAAGTCATCAGGGGTTTACCGCACCCCACTTATCGGAACTTGATACATTTTTTTTTTGAATATTGTTATATAAATTTTGGCACCTTTTTCTAAGGTGCGTTTTTATTTCGAGTTATGTTCATTTGCATTTTATTTAGTTCTACGCTAATAGAGATCTAATTTACAATTATGCACCAATATAAAAAATTAAAAAAAGACAATTGGATCTTTTGGATGGCCTAGAAAGTGAGGATGAAATTAATTAATTAAGATATTTCTTGAGATGAAGAAATATACTATGTTATCATTTGTAGAGATTGCCCTTATGTTAAGATGTTGATTCTGCAGGAAGCTGTAGGCCCAGATTGAGGCAAATATTTACTAGGAGCAGCTTTGATATTCTGCAGAAAATGTTAGTTAAGGATTTAGGGATGAATAGTATTTTTTATATTAGCTCTGAAAGATTTTATTCTATTTTCGAAACCGCACAGCGTTTACTTTTTAATTTTCAACTAAAATCAAAGTAGTAACGCAGAAGTTTTTGTATGTAACATCAAAATATAAATTTGTATGTAATTACATTTGAAAAACAAAATTTTTGAACTTTTTCATTGCATTGAGATACATAAATACTCCTCTGATACAAATATGGTTTGTTTTTGTTATAAGATATAATTTAGCTATAGGGAAATGGCAAAGCCATTAATTTATTAAAATAGCAATGAAATAATGCAAAATAGCTATTTTACCATGGAGTTTTTAAAACCTCCACCTGTCGGAACGTGTAACCAAAATTCACTTGACGGATGCCGGGCTAAAAGTTAGGAATCTTGGATAGGAGCAGATTTGCACACTCCCGTTTAAACTTCCAGTAAGTACCCTATGGATAGGTCCAAGGTGAATCTATAGAAGGTGTTTTCTTCCGATCAGCTGATTGCTTCTTCTTTTTTCGCCTTGAATGGTGAAAGTGTCAACTGGTTTGTTTTTTGTTTACATCTTCATTTTCTGTTTACATTTTCATTTAAAAATATTTTTAAATTCAAATTGATTTGAATTCATATATTCAAATATTCAAATATTTCGCGAAAAAATGGGAAAGTGTGTATTATGCGACAAGATAGTAAAGCGTGGAACGGGTCCGTTTTTTTAGTACCAAGTGAAGAGTCGGAGCGGTTAGTGTGGTCCCGATCATGCCGGGTGCAGTTGAGGTGTAAAGATGTCATTTGCGCCGATCACTTCCGTCGTGATGATATGGTTCTCGGAGGAAAAAGGGCTCGATTACTAGCTAAAGCCCTTCCATATCCAACATTTGAGAATCCCAACTGCACTGCGGCTATTTCGGCTGTTCAAAGTTTAACGGACTTTGGATGTGGCACGTTACCACGGTACTTTTTTAAAGTCATTTTAGTTTTGGAATTCTCTATTAATTCGCTTCTTTTTTACATAAAAAGATTGTCGGAACTATCAACAGACGCGAAACCACAGGCATATAGCACTGGCACTTTATGAAGAGTAAGGTTTCAATTGCGGTCGCTATTATAAATTTTAATTTAAATATATTTACAAATATAGTTTTGGCCAACTGAATAAAAAATAAACAGGTTTGTTGTCAAATTCGTTCCTATTTTGGCATTCTCTCTGTTCAAAATTATTGTTCTATATTTCATTTACCTGACATTCTCACCATTCAGAAGCAAAAACAAAACATGTGGAGTTTGTGTGTATGTGCTCTTGCGACCACCTTGTATTGAATTCGCCTTGGATAGGTCTTTACTTTTAGGATAGGAAAGCTCAGCTCTAGGTTCATAATCGTGATTTTTGTTGTGAAAACTAAGTGACTAGATGAAATCTCGTAGGATAGATTTCACTATGATAGAAAAATGAATTATGAGTTTGTGAGGAGGTGTTAAGTTTATTCTGGGAAAAGTGAATTGCCTTGTTTTATATTCTATTGTTTCTTACCTCTAACTATGCCTATTTTCCTATTATTTCAGAGTGGGCTATATTTTTCTGCCCAGCAGGGCTTTATGCACTCCACGTATGTTCTAAAACTCGAGTGTGCTCTTCGACTGACGAGAAATATGTACGAGAAAGTGCATGAAATGAGCTTCAATTTACTTACTTTCTGTTGGCAACCAACAATGATGCTGCATTTCGACTCCCACACTTACTAGACGAGAATAATGAAAGTCGATAGAGCTAAAGCAAAATACTGAAAATACTTGCAGTTGAAAAAGAGATGCAGAAACTCAAAAATAGTTAAGCAACAGTCGATTGTCCTTCCTCAGCGAGTAAGTCGACTTTGCAATGCCGTTTTTGAAATAGTAAATTAAAACAGCTATGGTAATAACCAAAGCAATTGCAGAATATATTATGAGATGACCGAGTATGTTGGCAAAATAGTTAAATAATCGTATTGGGTGTTAACTGTAAAGTTTCAACAACTATTACCGCGAGAATAGCTTATGTTTATGAGTATGAATAAACAGTTCGTTAAAAATAAATATAAACTTTATTACTAAGTAATGTGTAATAAATTTTAATGCAATTTTATTTAAGTAGTACATCCATTTGCGAATAATAAGAAAATACTTGCTACTTATTTAGTGCCATTAAATAATAATAGTAACCCTACTTTAAAACAGATTACTATAAGAATATAAACAGTTCTTTTTTTTTTGTAGCTAAGGAGTAATGAATTGGTTATGATCACTAAAACCATAAAAAATTAATGTGAATAAACATATGTAGACTTTCTTTACAATTTCAAATCATTGAGCCGTTTCTCAGCAGAAATATTTAGTAATTTTCAACCGGCTTACAAAGTATGTATGTATTTAGTACCGCATACATATTGCCCGTTTCATTATGAGAAAGATTTTCTTTAGAGTTCCAAATGCACACCGTGAGCGCAGTAGAGCTGGAATACTGTCGATAATTGGACAATCGATAGTGTTCGATGTTTGAGAAAAATCATCGAAACTTTCTATAGTTCTATCGAATTTTAACGTTTACTTTCGAAATTTTATTTTTCAACTTGCTTCATTTGTAAATGATGATAAATTGATGGTAGACGTACAGCAGATTTTTGTACTTATATTTTGAGATTTTAGTAGCTACAATTTCTGTAAGAATGAATATAAAATAGGCATTAAGCAACCGAAATAGGTACACCTCTGATAAAATAATGCAGTCACCCATTTTGAGTTATTTATTTTATTTCATTTTAATTTATTGCTTCAAATAAATTTGAAATTATTATCTTATGAAAATATGACTAGTATGAATCGTTGTTAAGAAAACCAAATTTCAATTTTCGTAGTCGAGTGCGTAGTGTATGCGCGCTTCATTCGGTGATTTCCAGGTACAAATCCAGGCCGGGACAAGCAAAATCAAAAATTATAGAAACAGTTTTTTCTAATAGCAATCGCTCTTCGGCAGGCAATGGAAAACCTACGAGAGAATTTTTGCCATGAAAAACTTCTTACAAAAATAATTTACCATACGAAGTCGGCGCATAACTGCAAGTCCCTCAATTTGTGCTACATTGTGGAAGAAGTCCGGCCAAGTTCTTCCGATTTCTTCAGCGTCACTTCCAAAAAAAAAAAGAAGAACAATTTGTGCAATACTATCGATAGTGCATAAAACTATCGATAGTTTTTAAAAATGAAATCTATCGAAACTATCGAGAGGCCAACTATCGTTTTTTTTAGCTCTAGAGCGCAGTCACATCTGCAATTCTCAACTAATTTTTGTAGCAGACAAATTACAATATGATAGCTTATAAATTACAAATGATTATAAGTTTGCCTCTGAAACGTGTTCGATAGTTGCGGCTGAGACTTCTTTTTGGTTTATAGAAGGAGTATAAGCTGTTTGTACATTTTTAAAACTAAAAATCTTGGGTTAAGAGCAATTTATCTACGTTTATGGCAGTTGCTTTAAAATATTTAATACCCAGGCCATGAAAACGATCTAAGGTTTTCATAAGAGAAGTCTTCAATATCAGCACTATTTTAATGTGAAAGTTCGCCAACTCTCAGCTCACGCGTTGAGCATCAGCTGAGATCAGTTTTTCTAGGCGTTGTGGTTTTGGAAGTTGGTTAAGTTTTTATAGTTTTTCAGGCATGAAATTTCTGCGCAATGTTTATATCTTACCAAAGGTTTATTCGGTCAATGCTCTAGCTGAATGAATCGGAATTGACAAAAAAACCTACACAAAAATTAGAAAAAAAATAAAATATATGGAATTCTCTATGAATGAAAAGTGTTATTCATTTCTGAAACTATAGCTAAATTGCACCGCTCTTGCACTAAACTGAGCTTTATCCGATGTTATTCTGAACTGTTTTACATTTTCACTGCATTCATCGAACAGATCTAAAAGTATGCACATAACTATAGTGGAGAATTTTGCGCCAAGCATTATCGTTTAAAAATATGTGAATCAGATGAGAAAAAATCTTCTTATTTCAAGCATTTTTAATTAGTTTCTGTTCATTTTATTGTCGAAATTGTAACCAAAATTTGCATAAAACATTCGAAGAGTTATCGATTACTTCGCTTAAGAATTCACGCGCATCAGAACTAAGTTTGAACTGAGTTCGAAACAGCTGTTTGTCAATAGAGTCTGGAACGCCTGGGAAAAGTTATAAATTTTGCTACTTTTAGACATTCTGGGCTTTCCGAACTTTAATTTGGTGTTGCCATACAATTGCACTTATTTCACTTTTGAGGCATAAGTTATTGTGGCAGCCATTATGCGCTTTCCTAAAAAAGATATAAATGTCAGTAAAACAAATCCTTTATGTAGCATCCGCTTAAACCATTCCGACTTTTCGGTATTCGGTATTTCGCTAAAGGAGTCTCCTAAGGAATCTGAAATCACTCTTGAAACTATCACCCATGATGCTCTCCATTTTGAGCAGCTCTTAGTGGTATTAAAAATCGAGTAATAATTCTTTTGGAAGCCAATTACAATAAAGAGGAATCCTTAAATTGGTATAGAGAGAAAGTTTTTTTTAGTGATCAAATTTATTTAAAACAGGACGACACCTGCCGTGCCTTGCCAATCTTCACTCATTTCATACTTCATTCAGCAAATACCTTTAGTTTATTATTCTTTTTTTAATTTAATAAATTTTGACGTTTTCTGTCCTTGGAAAACATTATATTTTTTAAGGTCGTGATATCAATACTGGAATAGTTTACTCGCACATTTATTTAATTTAATTTTTAATAACCGTTTACTAAATTAGTCTAGATTAACAATATTTCGAAAAATTTCACATCAGGATCAGAGCTGCTACTCCTACGTAGGATTTATAAAAGCCCGAAAAATACTGGAACATGATTGTTGCTATTGTAGTTGGATTTTCTTCACTTTATGTAACGTTTCCGTTCGTATTGTTATAAGAGACGTAGGATCTTTTCTCCGAAGTATCTTCAAATATAAGAACGACTTGCTCCGGTAGGACTCGGAAGGAAGACGCCGTAAATAGCACTATCAGGTTTCGTGGGGTATTGAGCAAAGTACACTGATATTATATTCTACGTTGCTATTCAAAAACGTAGGAAGTGCTCAATCAATATCTCAACTACACTCTGGATGCCTGCTACCAGATTTCCTTTTATCCTCGGATAGTCAATCTAAAGGATTTCCCAGGCGGGACATATGGAATAATGCGCTATTCCCTAATACCGAGCTTTTTATAACATATGGTAGCCAAAATCAGATATCTGTGAAACCTCCAATGGAATATCTTAAGAACTATTTTCCAGAATCCTACAATAATAGAGTCGTAAAATCCTCCCAGCTTAGATCAGACAAAGACTTTGAAGACATTTCTACAACAGAGCTGACAAATAAACTGTGAAGAGTTAAGTCAATAATAAAAAGGGTAAGAAGGCGCTGTATTGCGTTGGCAACTGAAATGACTAGCTACTCAATTGATGACCATTAACTGGAATTTGTCCTGTCCGACAAGTTATCATATCAAAATCACGGTCTGTTGCCAAGTGTTTCAAGGGACTGGAAAATTTTAAGGTTATTGCCTTGGACATGTACCATCTATAGTCATGAGACCGATACTAAACATACCTGGGGGCAGCCAAATATATTTTGACTGTTTTTTTACTATAATTTCACTCCTAGAATCAATGTACCATACAGGCTACCTTGCAACAGGTACAGTAAACTGACAAAGATATGAACTTCGGCGATATCTTTCAATTTATAAAAATTAATAATGTAGCAGTTGTGAAGTGGATAGTCACAAAATCGGTTCTAGTTGTGTCAAGTGTGGAAAGGATCGTGTAAGTTAAGTGAGTGATGGAATTGAAGTCCAGAACATCGTTGTCTCGTTAAAATATATGCAGTAATTGAAAGTCACAGCTATCTTATGGATGGAATACAAAAGTGAATCTAAGATTATGGGACTACCAAGGTCGAAAGTAAAGTCATTTTTAACTTTTAAATGGAGCTCGGTAACGTATTGGTAATGTATTAGTGTTTTGAAGCACCGGAATATATTGAAAGTTTTCAACTGATTGGAGACTTTTATGAAATAAAATATCGCCATCATGATGCACCAGATGACATAAGGTTAGCCTGCATTTACAGATAATCCATAAAAGTTATGCCACAATGAATGCGGAAGTTGGTCTAGAGTTCGATAACAAAAATCTAATAAAATAATAAATTATATTTTAGCTTCTTACCTAATGTTTTTGAATAATTTATATAAACCTATACAATTTTAGCAAGAATAAATCCTTAGAAACCCAAGGAAAATTTTTACCGTTTTTTTCGAAAGTATTTTACAGCTTATGACTTATACCATACAAATGAGAAAAAATGAGAAATGAGAAATCATTTTGTAGGTACATTTTATCACAATTTTATAGAAAATACTTGCTGACCAGGCGCACTTCACTATACCCTTCAAATTGAGGTAATGGGATAAAGATTTTATATGTACGTTTATGTACAATATCTCGGGACAATCGACTCTATTTTAAGATACAATATTTATATTTTTGTAGCTAATATGTGTTTTTAATTTGAATGAAATCGGACAGTAAATACGGCTTTTAGAAATATTGCGACTACAGCGCCACCTATTGCTCCAACTTTCAAATTTATTTTACTTTATTTATATGGCTAATACATGATATAAATTTGAATCATATCGGAGCATAAATATGGTTTCCATAGATATCTTAAATTTATATTTACATATGCGACGAATGCGTATTTTTTATTTGAACCAAATTTAACTGTAAATACGGTTTTTAGAAATAATCGAATCCACCGTCACAGACGCTGTCCGGCCTATTTTATTTATTAATTGCTCTTTGCATATGTATCTAGAAAATTCGCATTTCGGTTTCTCTCACATATAACTGTTAAAAATTGAATTAAATTTGACTTTTCAAACAGATGGCAACCCTCTCGCAAATATACCTATATACTAAGTGCTAGCGAAAAAAGCGGTTTTACACGCATATTTTATTCAACTTGTATAATTTTATTAAATTCGAGCCGTTTGGCACAGACATATTTTAATATTTCATGTAATTTGTGTATATTTATTTTTATTTTTTATTTTGGTAGATCTTTGACATTTAAAAAGGTGGAAACCCTCTTCCAACTTAACAAAGGCATTCCTGAAACCTTCTCGGAGCAAAAACTATTAAATATGCAAAGTTTCAGTTTTAAAACAGGTGGCAACCCTATACAAAAAAATCATTTGGCTTATTGGTTTCACTCAATTTACCTTTAAATAGGTGGGAACCTACTATCAAGATATTTTGAAAATGAAGCTCTCGTTTGATACCCATATTGCAATATTTGATTTCAGTAATTACCTTACTTAATATAACATTTTGAAAAGGTAGCAACTCCATTTAAAAACTACTTATATGGGGCAAATCTTATCCAAATCTCTTCGGTCGCCATTTAGCCGTATGTGATTTTGCGCCACGTGTTGAATGTTAATTGAATTGAACTGAAAAATGAAATGTCTGCCTAGAGCGCCACCTGTTGAGAATTTTTCTACTTTTCTTTTCCCCCAAAACCTTGGCGGAGCAATTACCAACAAAATCGCAGAAGGAAGTATCCATTTTGGTCCATTTTGGGCGTTTTTAAGTTTTAAGCAGACGAACAACCCACGAATCATTTGTAAATTTCAGCATATAAATTTTAATTACAATATTCCTTAGCGATTTATTAGTGGTATAAAACTCAAGTCTGAAAGGACCTCTATAGAAACTAGCCTTGTCATTGAAACCGTTTGACTATTTTCTTATTTTCTTTTTATTAACTCTAAATTTGTGTAGTTTAACTTTTTAGCAACAATCTGTTTTCTCTTGTTTTCGAATATAATATGAATCGTATTAGTTTTACTTATTTGAACTCCACATCATCTCATCGCCCCACGCTCACACTTCGGGCACTGCTCTTCACGCTGCCATGACAAATTTGTTAATAGCATAGAAAAGGCAACCAACGAAAACATTAACACCAAAACAATTTTTTTTTCTAACAAATTATAATAGCGAAATATGCAAAACAATGGTAGTTTCTACCCCACATAACACGCTAATTACTATACTAAAAAATATTGCAAATTGCTATTGGTTATTTACAGTAATTTATATGTGCGCATGCGCAGAGGTAAGCCACGATTGATCGAAGAAGAGATAATTTGAGGGCAAAAACAAAAAAAAAATACCAAATATAGATAGCATGCATTATGATCAAAGAAATATAGAAGTAAAAAATATAAAAAAAAAATGCTAAGAAAAACAAACAAGCATATAATAATGGAAAACTAAGCGCTTAACCTTATTAGCTGACCTGATCAATGGCGTTGCGATGCGAACGTGCGCATCATTACAACAAAGACAAAAACAAGAACAACAACAGCGAAGGCAGTCATACCACTAACAACAACATCGACTGTGAGATCAATAAGCTAGGAACTAAGCACTCATTCCTCGCCTCATCCCCCCCTCTTTATTTTTCTTGTTGCTTATGAAGTAGAGAATCAATAGCAGCGAACAACTATAAAATAGTTGGATCAATTGATTCTCTACGTACACTTGCTTATTGTACGAGTACTAAGTAGTTGAACAAGCTTGCAGTTTGTGCGCTTGCGCTGCACTTAAGTAGTGCTGAGTCAAATGACTGATCGAACGATCGCTCAACTCACACGCTTCGCGTTCACACACAAATAACTCAATAAGCAAGCATGTAAGCGAACGTTGGCGGTCATTGAGAGTATAGATCAACGATCATTTGAAACAAGGATCGCGCACATAATTTGTGATGTGACCGAAAAATTATGAAAATGCAAGGAAAAGGGGAAAAATAGTAAGAAGTAGTAGGAGTTGCATATCTATTGGGGTACACTTGTTGCAACGCCACAATGCCTACATTTTACTCGATCCGCTGTACGGTAATTTCAAGGGAACTGCAAGCGGATTTCAGTGATCTTACCTCACTATCTACAAGTGATCTGCAATTGATCCTACACTTGATCTACTGTCGATCATTTTCGCTAATCTCTCGCGCACATATACAGGCACTAATTTATGTATGTGTGTGTGTGTGTGTTGGTTTGTGATAAGCGTCAACCAATGTGAACTACTCGTCGCTGTTGATCGCTGCACTTTGGCTTTCGACACCCGCATTGGTAATGCATAATTTTAGATGTTTCCCCCATTTATTTTTCTCCAGCGCAAATTTTGTCCGCCAGTTTTACCGCTGCACAAGATTACTTGACAATCGAACACACATCGAAAATTTTCCGCGCATGAACTTTTGCGCACAAAATTTGAAATTCAACACAATTTGAAGTTCAACAAGTTCGTAGGAGTGATCTGGTGATCAACGTGCAGCAAGTAGTATCAATACTTTGTTTCTTTTTTTTTTGTTTGTTCTTCGATTTGCTGAAGCTCTTGGATCATTCGCACACGCGCACTATCAATCGACAGGCCGGCCATATACCACAACTCATTGCTGATCGCTTGGACTACTTGGTGTGTTGGATGTATGTAGCTAGGCTATGGCAGATTATGAGGTCAGTTGCTACAAATTTCGTCGTGCAGGTCACACTCACACGATCAACGCGTTCATCTGTGGCGACGTGATCGCAACGATCGAGCAGCTTCTCGACTGCGCGTTCGATCGCAGCGAAAAGCAACAACATAATCAGCCAAAGCGAATCATTTTTAAAAAATAAATGATTGTGTATGTGTGTGTCTCAGGCAGTGGCGCACTAAGAAAAATATTTTTTGGGGCATTTTACAATAATTTGATTTAAAAAAAATAAGAAATAAATTTCAATATACTTCTACAGTTTTAAGATTTTGGTAGATCTTTGAAACTCAAACCACCCACTTGCTGCGCCAATGGTATCTGGTATGTATGGCATGTGACGTGCTGATGTGAATGATGATGATACTCGTGTGGCGTGATGTGTGTCGCGCCTTAGCATTTGTTGTTGGTCGATCGTCGCGATCCTCGATCGTCGCGAGTTTCACTTTGACTTTGACCGCATTGAGTACTCTGACAAGCTGCAATAGCAATAGGAGTGCAATCATATACTACATTTATTATAAATACAAATACGCTACACTTTAGTTGCACTCAATTTTGGCCAACAACAACAACGATACTAGCAAATATTGCCGTTGATCGCGCTGTTCTTTGATTTGATGGCTTCGTTGAGGTCTTTTGTTTTGATTTGTTTTAAGTTCGGTTGAGGCACTAAATAAGTCAGGACTTAGAGGACTGAGTACATTTTAATTTTAATTAATATGACAAATAAATACACCGCCTACAGAGATTAGACATAGTCTGGGAAATGAGACTTTCGGATAAAAGTCCTTCGTAGATATTATTTAAGGATACCCAGTACAAATTAAGGAATATTACTAAGGGCAAGCAAATAGTATCCTTAGAAAAAGTGCATAGTGGAGCGACGATCATAACGATGAAAACGGCATACTTATTTATGAGTATTAACAGTTTTCTAAACAAACTTTGGTTAGTTTAGGTTAGAGCGTCTGCAACCGTGCAAGTTCACGGATGCGCACGTAGGCTGACAAAGCCTGATGTGATACCGCTGGCGGGGCCAATTTTCTTCTTTCCTTCCCTAAGAAGGGGCTCCCCCGAGTGTGCTTTACGTAGCACAGAAAATCGGGAATGCTTGCCGAGCTCAGCTCGACCAATTAGTCTAGAAAGTACCCAATTAGGAACTGGTTTCGAGTCTTGGGCCGGACGGGACAGTGGCAGAGATAGTGCTTGATGCTCTCCACTTCCGGCAACTTCGGCAACGCTGAGACGCGAGCAAATTGAGCCAATTGCCATTTCTGCATTTGATGCCACCTTTAGGCGTTGGTTTGTGCGAATTAAGAGATTTAACAGCCGCTTGACTATCTGAGTATATAATGACATGTCTTTCTGTAGGGGCGGGCACTATTAGACACCGAGCAGACTCCATTATCTCATTTATCTCTGCCTCAAAAACGGTACAGTGGTCCGGTAAGTCCAGCGCTAATTCGTTGGAATGAATAACGTTACCCACTCTTGCATCGAGTTTGGAACCATCTGTAAAGACAGCCGTCGACTCTGGGTCTAGGTCTATGGCATCTCACCTTCATTCCTCTCTAGGATTATTAAGGAGAACTTAATGTCCAAGCAGAGTAGAGAAGTAGTGTAATCTATCTTCCTTAGTGTATTCGGGGGAGCTTCCAGGACCTTTTCCAAGCACGTACTTTAGCTCTTTCCAAAAATTTACCATATAGATCCATCGGTGGAAGGCTTAAAATTACTCCCAGAGATTTAGCAGGTGTAAAAGGTAGCGCTCTTGTGACCAGACGCTAACCCCGAAGAAGAGAATAGGCCTTATCACTGCCGTGTACATCCAGTGTACCATGCGTGGTTTTGGCCCCCATTTTCTAAACAAAGGAACGAAGGAAATACAGGATAGAGTATAGCGGTCGCCGAAACCAAGAGTGTAGCATGTGCGCGCTTCGTTCGGTGTGCCCCAGTTTCAAATCCTAGGCTTTCATAGCGTCAGTTATTGATATAGAGTTGTGCTCGTACAACCTTTAGTTTCAGAATCCCATACCACATCTGATAGCGCTAGTAGGGGCTAAGTTACAGTTTGATACAGATATCTATCAGTAATAAGGAGAGCAGAACGTTCAAAAAGCCCCGTTCACTAAATCTGATTGCATCCCTTACGATAACGGCTCTTGACCTTTAAATTCCGCCTGGTTTCTTACCAACGTCATTCTTAGTTGGGGCTTGAATTACTTTGTTTCTTATTTATAGAGGTTGCCATAGGAGCGAACTCAAAGCATAATTACGCATTCGAAAATCCACAAACAACCAAATTGATTGTAATAAAAGCTAAATTAACAACAAGAACAATGAACAACACTGTACCAATGAAAACAACCAACCCACTTGCAGGCACTTGGACTTCGGCTGCCGTCCAACAAAGGAGAAATAAATCTTCAAGTCCAAGCATCACTTTTCTTCTATTATTTTTTACGTAGATTCGTTTAAGAAGCATTTGTAAATTTTTGTTTATATTATTTTTATTGATTGCTGCTTATAGTATTTCGATTTTAATCACCACTGCTGCCACTGCTGCTGCTGCTGTTGTTGTGTTATGTTATGTTATGTTATATGTCGTGTGTATGTTTGGAAATGGCTTGCAGCGTTGTTGTTTTTGTGTAATAGTTGTTGTTATGGCTGCTGGTATTCGCCAACTCTCGCTCACTAAATACTATTTATTCCACTTCTTGTTGCTGATTTTTATCGCGCCAACATGTGAACACAGACATTCACGCGTTTAAATGCTCACCAAACTACACTACACTTGTTGCATGCCACGCATCATGACCATGTTGCATGCGTTGCATGCTATGCATCTCTGTTGATTTGTTTCCATGTATGCGGTAAACTTATGGCTATGTACATACATTTAGTGAGCATTGTTTGTATGCAAAACGGTATTTATTGGATAATTAGGATTTGTTAAGTGCGTAATAAGCGGCATTGCCAAACTTGGAGCGGTGGTTTTCGGAATTGAAGAACAGACACAGATGCCTGGCAAAAATGCTTGCTAATATTTTCACAAGTTGCGCTTAATCAGGTAATTGGATTTGCGAAGCAGATATTCGAATTTTAGCGGCAGAAGTATCTGGCGAGAATTCTACAGTGGTTCTAGACCTGCTCTTGGGCTATTACCCATTTGGACAATGTCTATAAGGATATCTAGTACATATCTGCTTTAGATACTTTATAGTTAAAGATAACTCTACTCTGAGATGTATGTTATATTTTCAACGTCGCTAAGTTAAAGGTACGCCAAATCTCGGAAAAGACCCAAGAAAGAAGAATAGAGACACACCATCTTTTTGTCGACTTCAAATCCGCTTTCAATAGCACGAGAAGAAACTGCCTATTTGCCGCAATGTCTGAATTTGGTATCCCAAAAAAACTAATACGGTTATGTGAAATGACGTTGAGTAACACCTCCAGGCACCATATTTTATAGGAGTGTCCAAACTGGATAAAAAAGCGAAACGTATGGGTCTGGAGGTGATGAACCAAAACCACACTTTCTACAAGTCTCTCATCATTTCCGTGCTATTGCATGGCGCTGAAGCATCGGAGGAGACGGCCTTTGGAATGTTTGAGAGAAAAATTCTCCAAACTATTTTTTGATTTCGATGTCCTTGCGACGGCGAATACCGCAGATGAGTTCAGCGACTACGTTGGCTGGGACATGTTGTGCGAATGGACGAAAATGCTCCAGACCTGAAAGTATTCAACGCGGTACCAGCTGGTGGTGGTACGATCTCCTCACCCTTGGAAAGACCAAGTGGAATGGGACTTGACGGCACTTGGTTTTTCCAATTGGCGCCTGTTAGTGCCCAAAATCTCCTTAAAATTTATAACGCCAAGTTGTTGGGAAGATTTATAAATACTTTTTACTCTAATCTGTAATCAATTATATCAGAATAATTCTATTTAAAAAAACACTAATATACACACTGGGAAACGATCAAAGTGGAACTGACCCGTTCTTGATTCCGATTCAGCAGATGCGTAGTATTCATCGCAAAGTTCCATATTGCTATTCATTACAAATAATATTCAAACTTTTATTTTTCGGCTGTAAACAAACTGCATTAGTTCCGTGCCATTGTAACCAACTTGCCAATGAATGTCCCAACTCGTATAAACTTTCCGTTAGTTGCAAAAGCAACCCTGTTAGTACCTTTCATGAAACATGCGATTTGTTTAGTGCTACTTAAGAATTATATATTAAAAAAATACTAAGCAAATGAAAACGTATTAGGTGTTAAACTGAAATTTCCCATGGGCTCATTTACTTTAGTGCAGTTTTTTCCACTTCCCTACTCTACATCTTAGGTCAGATTTCATTTCACTTTGTTGGCTCAACTTGCATTTGCCATCACAACTATCTAACGTTCTTAAATAACAAAAAAAAATTACATGCTTTATGAAAGATGATAATAGAGTTGCTTTTGCAACTAAAGGAAATTTTACCCGAGTACAGAGCAAAGGGCCCTATATTAGAAGAGGAATAAATTTGCAGATGTCTAATAGTGATGCTGTACTTACCGCCTACGCAATGCCTTTAGATAAAATTTATTTAATTTTTATTAAAAAATTCTTTCTCTGAAGTCACATTAATTTTTACCCCAACCTTATTCAAAAGCGCAATATTTCATATATTTTTATTGATCAATGTAAATCTTAAATACAAACAAACATCCATCAATGAACTGGGTCAGACTTGTTGACAATTTGTCATTTAATCCTTTTGTGACAACTACAACGATTTTATCTTAACACTTAGCCTTGAGTGATAATTGGTATAATAAAGCATTACACCTACAACTACAAAAACCTTAACAGCTTTGACAATACGAACAACAAAACATTGACAGCAACAGCAATACCAAACGACATCGACAAATCGATTTATCAAAAACAGATTGACATTTTTTCCCAATTAGTGAGACAATTCCTATTGGTTTCAAAGCCCACACACGTGTTGTACAAAATTTTTCCCATCATTTAATTGCAGCAAGTTTGATTGGTAGAAAAAAGGGGAAGTTGTACAAAGAAATAATAACATAAAAAAGGCGGAACAAATTTACAAGACAAGACAAATATTTGGAAACAACAAATGATATTTTTGGCCTAATGGAAGATTGAATTGATGAAGCTGGGCTAAAAATATTTTTTCAATAAATTTTATTCATTAAAATATTGCTTGATGTAACAAGAAATGACCCAAGTGAATTTAAGTAGACCATTAACTGAAATTACTGTGAATTTGTTTTTACTTATTCCCATTTTATTACCTAAATTTAGACATTTCTTTTAATTGGACATAAAGGGTCTCAAATAAGTTCTCGACTACATTTGAAAATGAAATGCGCATCTTTTTAGCGACCGACAATAATTTTCTTGTCCAAACAATTACATTTAATATCGGCTAGAGGTCAGAGTTTTTTTCTTGCATTGTAAAGCAGTGATATTATGTGATTCCCTGGGAAACAAATTATTTCGTAAGTGAGCCCCGAAGTCTAGTTACTCTTCTCATGAAATTTTCGACTACATTTTGATAAACATATTTCTCTGAGCTTAGCAATAGTTTTGGGTTTATTCGCTTAGATAAAATATTAAAAAGAAACACCAAATAAGGAAATCGAACTCCATTTCATGCGTTATGTACCATCTGCCTCCATACTGCTCAGTTGAGGTCAAAAGGACTCCTTTTATATATTCCCGAGGTAGTACTTGTCGTAAATTTCTCTCTTTCATTCCTGAAAGAGGGATATCACAAATAGATAGGTTACCAATAAATAAATAATCTAAACCTAAACAAAATAAAATTAGTATCAATCGTTCAGAGCGTAGAAGGGAAATACCAAGCAGGAAAAAAGTGCGAACCTCGGCTGAAAAAAACAAAGGAATGAGTACTTAAAATTGTTTAAACCTGGATTAAAGATGATAATCGCGAATATAAATATGTATATTATAGCCATGAATTTAATGTTTTTGATAAGTTATTTTATAATCTGCATATGCGCAGCTCTGAGAAGAATTAAAGGGAAAGCCCAAAGGTTTTTGTATATTTATTTCTTGTAAAAAGTGCAGTGCAAGCATTCTGTCATATTTTTGCTTTAATGGTAATCTTAATCTCTTAGAATTGTTTACCGAAGTGTTGCGAATCCACCTTTGTTTGTGATGGTGACTTTGTAAACACCTTACCCTCTCTTATTCCGTCATAGTCATAGATTTTAGGTCTATTAGAAATTCCAATCGTACTAATGTCTTTATTTCCTAAAATATTGCAGTTCCTTAGTCTGTGTCTCTCTGGGTTTAATGTAAAACTTCTTCTTTTATTATTTAGAATTCGTTGATAGGCAGAAAGTTGATGTCTTCACTACGGTTTTTGAATTCGGGGAAGGAAACATATTTCAAATTATAACCCCTTTTCTAAATTAAAAATATGTTTTAAGCTAATTGGGTAAACCATTTACGAGAATCTGCCTATTGTAACCCAGCTAGTCCTGATACTTTATCAAAGACAAATCATATTTGATTCAACCTTTTCCTTCCTGAATTACGTGCGATATTTACTGCCTTTTAGTATTTTTGTATTTATTTTGGGCTCCGACTAACAGAGATATTTCGGAATTCAATTACATCTCATCTTATAAATATTGAGTTTTTAAATTGTAATACAAATTGAGGAACCTAAAGTTTTACGTCCACTCCGAAAAGCGAATGTTTTTTTTTTTTGTGAGATGTTTTTTCATGGCAGAAATACACTCAGAGGTTTGCCATTGGCTACCGAGAACGACCGCTATTAGAAAAAACGTTTTCTATAATTTTTGATCTTACTTGAACTAGTAATTACTAGTACTACTGCTACTATACTACTATTTACCACTACCACTACTAACTACTCTACTACAATACTAATTACAACTATTATTACTACTCTCGCTAACTACTACTACTACTACTATTATCATTAAGACTACTGCTGTTATTACTACCATAACCCCGACTACTACTACTGATTTCTACTACTATTTTTACTACTGCTACCACCAATTGCTCCTACTACTTTTATTATTGCTGCTACTAATTACTATTACTATTTTTTACTAATTTCTGCTACTATTTTACTGATGCTACTACTAATTACTGCTACTCCTTTTTTTTACTAATTTCTACTACTCATTTTAGTACTGTTAATACTAAGCATTACTAGCCACTACTATTCCCTATTTAACTCCCTCTTCCTCTTTACGAAGTCGGTAAAGAAATTGTATTTCTGGCTCGCAATTTTAGATGCACGAGGGTTTTTTTTCAAACTGTTAATTCTTAAATCAATGATTTGGATTGAATATTCCAACATGACAAAATTATTTATGTTTCCCTTGTTTATTTATTTTTCTCATTTAGTCTGTAAGTTTTCTAAAAGCTGTTGATTAAATAAAGAAGTATGTAAATATTTTGCATTTAACGAAAGTTTTTGATGCTTTTTATACTTATAAATACAGAGATGATTACTGAGTGTTTTCGTAATGACAGTTTTTGTTATAGATTACCACGTTAATAGAATGCAAATCCATTTATAATTCTGAATTTCAGTTGATATTTATGAGGAGCTTCTCCAGCGTGTAGACAAGCAAATGTTGGTTTGCCTGTATTTTTTAAGACGAATTTATTTAGTAAACTATTTGGTATAAGATCAACGCTCAATAGCAATGAGAACTTACTTTGGAAAGCAGTCGGATCGAGTGAATTTATAAAATTTAACCCATTGGTGCTCACAATTCTATTTTGACTTCGTGAAGATAACTTTATTCAACAAATACTACCCAGATACCGGGGAGTTAGAAAAAATAACCGTATTCCAAAAAGGCACGAACCAAGAGATTTTCTTTTTGGCGTTAATATTTGTATATTTTATTAAATTATGTCTGAAAATATTTTATCCACACTTCGGTTTTTTGCTTATTTAACGCGATTTAGCCATCTGGGTTGCCAATTGAAAAGATCGGTTCTACTTATCCCCAAATACAAATAACTCAAAGCGTTTTACCTGATTAATATTATTGTTGAATATAATTAAAGTATTTCACGTAGCCACTTATAATATTTTTATAATTTATCAGAGATCGTAAGAGCAATTTATATTTATATATAAAAAATCATGATTTATTTGTCATAATTGGATTAAAATTTGTTTTATAAAATTTCATCTTTGTTTTTTCTATCAAGTTTGATCGATATTTCACAATTTATATTTTATTGATAAAAAATTATAATTTTTTTGGATTGAAAAATATTATTTGGTTATTATACTTAATTGGATTTAACTTTTTATGGTGGTATTGGCAGAATTAAAAACATTGTTATCTGAAACCATTGGTCGAATGTGGCGGGAAAAATTTGAATTCAGGAATTGCGATTATTTTTTATCGTATATATAAAAATCGTAAAAATAGTAAAATATAAATCAAATCAAAAAAAAAAAAATGAAAATAACTAGCAAACGTGATAAAAAAAATAAGAATCATATAAATATATTCATCAAATACGATCAAACAAATAAAAAAAGATAAAATAATTACAAGACGATAATAATGAAAAATCTTTTGAATAAAAATAAGGTCAGATTTATTTCGAACGTGCCAAAAGGATTGTATCATTATGTTGTTGTTGTACGAGTAACATCATAAAACAATGCCCATAAAATATTGGGGAATGCTACTGAAATGACAGTCATTCCCCGGATATAAATCCGGGACGTTTCTGTATCGTAGAACCGACTGTCTTGAGAATGATTTTATCGTTACAGTTCTGATTTGTTTATAACAAAAGCTTTAACATTTTTTTTTGTATCCGAAAAGGTGGAAATACCGATTATTTTCAATTCCTGCAATTTACAGTTATTACATAAAACTTGTTTAAATTGTTCACCATTTTATGCAGCGAATATTCCTCGCAAGCATTGCAAGCATTGCAAGCATTTTTTGTCTTTTTTTTATAATCATTAAAAATGTATATGTCTTACATTTTTGTCAATAAAACAAAAAGACTTAGGACGCAAACTCGACCAATGGCACAACGCCTGGGGCAGTACCAATAAAAGGAATTTGAAAACAAAACAAAAAAATCGAATAAACTCATTCCTATGCCTTACAACAGCTTACAAATGCTTGACAAGTTGATGTTGTTGTTGTTGTTATTGCTGCTATTTTATTGTTGTTACCTACTCCACTGTTGCTTTACGATGATTTTATTGATACGACTATTGATTATTCATTTGTGATTGTATTTAATTTACAAATCATGTGAACCAATTAGGCCGACACCAAAACATGGCTTAAATAGATTTTCGTTGTTAACAAGTACTGTTAGATAGGTGGGCCGGACAAGGCATAGCAATGCAACGAAAACATTAAAAACACAATAATAGATATCATTGAGTAACCTGGTAAGAGCATGTGAGCGCCCGCGAGAGAAATGCCAACAAAAAAAAAAACTAAAAAAAAAACTAAAAAAAAAAATTGGTAAATACGAAATAGTTCGAGTAGGTAAAGTGTAGAAATAAATGGCCTGTCTAGTGGAATAAAATCAAAAATCAAATGATAAATGCGGTCAGTAGAAGGCGGTCGTGGCCGGCATGGATGAGCGTGCGTGAAACTAAGCTAAGCAAGCGGTAGGTAGCATGCCGACAGCCAGCGGCGGGTAAGAGCGTGGAAAGCTGAAAAAGAAACAAATTAGAAACCAAAAAAAAAAAAAAATCAAGTTATAGCTAGCTGTGTGTGCGAGTGTGGGGGTAGGGAGGGGAAAAGGGAACGCACTGAAAGGAGCTACATTTCGCTAAAGGCCAACAAATGACGGATGAGTTTGATCTCAACACGCTGACCTGCACACATGCTGACATACCAACACACTTACATCTGCGGTAAGAAATGTAGATTGGCGCGCACACGAATTATACCAGCGGCCATACACACACACACTGCGAGATAGGGAGAGACGGCCGGCGCTACAATTTCACATGCAATGTGGAGAGTTATAAATTTATGCAAACATACAAACAGAGAAGAGCTTTTACCTCATTCATATGCATCCATATGTAGATGTGTACATTAGGTGGGGCCACTATCAATAAAAAGTTGCCGAGAAATTACATTGAAGATAGCACAGTGCCGAAACTGGCTTATCTCCAAATCGGAATTGACAAAAAAACGGCGGAAAATCTTTCCAATATACATCCAAAAAGTGGCACCCTTTTTCCATCGGAATACAAAATTTATTATGTTTCAAGACTTTCTCCAAAATATTACAGAAAACATTAAGATTAACGTGAACTTTACCGATTCGAAGTTAATTTTTATAAATAAAAATATATTAAAAAAATGTTTTTTTTTCATCAAACACACCTCAGTTCGTAAAAAAGTTTAAGTTAAACAGGTATGCATAAAAATATTACTACAAATTGTGAACGGAATCGTTATAATAGCATTTCTGATATTATTTTTTACTTCTTTTGGCGGATTGGTTTAAGAAACACTGGAATAACTCAGTCGAAAATTAACGATTTAGTCTTATAATAGTTTTCTTATCTCCACATTTATAATTTGAATTTGTCTGTAGTAATTCCGTCAACGGGGTTGCCATCAGTGCGTAATTCTTAATCAATGTACGAAATTGTGATGCTAGCCTCACAAACCTCGTAATCTCTTTTTAATCTTCCGGTATTTCGAATTGCTCTACTGCTCGCGTTTTTTTTTACATAACCGAGTAAATTTACACTTTTTCCATTTTATGTGCAGCCCAGCTTTTGCCGCTACATTTCATTATTCATTATTTATCTATTAGAGCAAATTAGTACAATAAGATATTAAAATCTTTTATAGCACAACAAATTTCAGAGTCACAATAACAAGACATTACAGATCTTAAAGTAAGGTAATTAGCGGGACATATGTATATAAATAAGCAATAATATTTATATGTAAATTAAATTATTAATGTATGCTTGGAATAATCACCTAAGCAATATCGAGTTAAAAATGTTTTAACAAAGAAATTAGTTACAAAAATATGAATAAATTAGGACTATAATGGAAGATGGTGTACCAACTAAAGGCTAAATATTGAAGTAGTTATAAATAGATTGTCTAAAATTGCTTTTGTTTATCTGCTTTATAATATTGGCAGGGATAGATTTCCAAATGCGGATAGCGTTAACGAAGAACAGCCTTGCTGAGACCAATCAGGTAAACTGAGTGACTATAAAGTCTAATATGTGAGAAGATTTGGTAAAACACGACTTGTCATAGAGATAGTTAGGAGATTTCCAAGTGATAAGCTAACATAAAAATATACAATTGTTGGCATTGTGATACTCCGAGATCCCACAGCCTAAAAGTTGGTGCTTCCATGGCGAAATATTTTCAAACCTTGATAAGCCGTAAACATAGCGCGTCACATTATTAAACATTTTAGGCGCAGAGATACTACCCAGCTCATGCTATATATCAGATCAGAATAGGTTATTATTAGGATAATTAGCTGTAAAACAAGACGGCGTCTTGTTTGCAAGGGGGTATGAATCCAGATTGCCGTAGATCTCTCAGTGTCCGCATCAGCCGAACCGTGCCGGACTTTTAAATGCAAGTTTTAATATCAGACGAGGCGCATTTCACTCTCCCTAGGGGTGTTGATACACAAAATTGCCACATGTGGGAGACGGAAAATCCTCATGGGATTTGTGAAACACCATTATATGATAACCAAGTGGGACCGCGAAGGACGGAACAGTCGATCGTAAACGATATCAGTGGATGTTGTCCCATTTTTTGTGCCCGAAAATGCGTTAATATGGTCTGACTGACTTCTGGTTCCAACAGACGGGGCGCCATGCCACACAGCAACCCAAAAAATGCGGCTTTTGCTATCGAAAAGAGGCAATACTAACTCGCCATCAAGATTACCCGATTTAACCCCAATGTACTTCTTTTTGTAGGGTTATTTTATTTATTAAAGAACAAAGATTACGCACGCAAGGCGATGACCATTGACGAACTTAAAACCAATATTCATGTAGATATAACTGCCATACCGACCGAGATGCTCGAAAAAGTGAGGGAAAATGCCAGAAAAAGAGCACAATTTGCGGTCGTTTTTAAAAAGTATTTCACATCAATTGTAAAGGATTTTATCAAATAAAAAAAACACCATTATTTGCAGTCTATTGATAGTTTCCATAGTCAGGTGAAAAGACCGCACTTTTTTTTTGGTTGCAGCACCCTAATGTATTTTTACACTATGTATGTATGTGCGAATGTACATGAGAGGGCTCCTCCAAGGCGTTATGACGCATGTAATGTATCTGCGCCAAACATGATTTCGATCAATATGATCACTTGTTATAGCCATTTATTGTTGTTATTACATTGGAAAGCCTTCATTTTGAAATTTTGTATGCATTTTCAATTTCAATTTCAATTTCAATTTATTCGGTCTATGACATGATATATCTTACAGACTAGCGGTACAATCAAATTAAAACTAAATATACAAAATTAACTTAAAACTAAAAACCAAATGTATGCGAAAAATAAAAAATAAAAAACTACCAATACAGATCGTCTATGACTGATTTAAAGACAGATCTTGGTGACGAAAAATCAATATTAACTTTTTTTGAGATTTTGTTAAACTCTAAAAGCGCTCTAAAAATTGGTCCATGAGAAAAATAATTAACTTTGACCACTTGGAGATAGAACAATTTTTGAAAACGAAGAGCTTTACTAGGTATATTAAAACTAACCATCCCTAGAAGTTCGGCACAGTCAATGAAACCATTAATTACATCATAAACAAACATTAAAGACTGAATTGTTCTTCTGCTCTGAAGTGATGTTAAGCTTATTAACAAACATCGGGCATTGTATGAGGGCAACGGCTCTTCAAATCTGATCGATTGGAGTGCAAAGCGAATGAACTTACGCTGAACCCTTTCAATCCTAGCAGCATGGCAATCATAAATCGGATTCCAAATAACAGCAGCATACTCGAGTTTCGAGCGAACTAAGGTATTGTAAAGAAGTCTCCTAGTATACGGATCTTTAAAATCCTTAGAGTAACGGCGTAAAAAAGCTAGATTTCTATAAACCTTTGGAAGGACATAACATATGTGATTTCGGAAAGCAAAACGGTTATCGAACACAACTCCAAGGTCAACAAAATCATTAACTGAAATAAGTTGGTGATTTGAAATAATATAGCACGATTTCCGAAACTCCGGAGATTTAGAAAATGACATATGGAAACATTTGCTAGTATTCCAAGAAGGCTATCTAAAAAGTAAATTTCATGAGATCTATTTACGTTAGTCGGTGTTAAGACACCATTATGTTGTATGTCAGACCAAACCAGATTGCTAAGATTGAAATCACCAAGTACGCAAAAGTTGCAATCATGATTTTTTTCACAAAGACTTACAATATTTTCTGCATGTTCACAATATACACTGTCAGAACTATTCGGAGGAATATATGATACAAATATAAATATATTACGGAAACTGCTAATGCAGACGCACAACTGATCTAAAAGGGTGTCATTGTTTGATAGCTGTTGTACTGAAGATCGTAAACTGCTTTTCACGGCGATCAGAACACCACCACCCTTGAGATGGCCAGTTTTTAGAGCATCCCTATCTTTGCGATATACAACAAACTGATTTGAATCGAAAAATTCTGTATCGAAAAAATCCTTATTTAGCCACGTTTCAACAAACACGTAAATGTCATATTCTGCGCGAGAAGTTGCTAGAAAAATATCTTTGGCTTTGGTCCGCATTCCGGACATATTTTGAAAATAAATGTTAAGAGATTTATTAAGACAGTTTGTTACTACTTGATTTCTTCCGCAATTACCTCCTTTTGAAAAAAACGAAAAGGACGAACTTTAATATCAGCTGGCCAAATAATTGGATTTAACACCTTCGAATAAAATGATGGCGAAACGCCTAATTTAAAATTTATACTACGAAAATTGTCTACAGAAACATCTTTCTTAATCAGTTTATAGCACGCAAATTGATTACTTTGAATGCCCGAATGTCGAGAAACATAGGATATTACATTATCCTCAGTTACAGATGGTTTGAAAGAGGATATATGTAACCACTTCTTTTTTTTAACAACATCCAACTCGGCACTATCATTACATCCAAAAACTATTTTCTTAAATTTATGCCCTTTTTTATGACGCGCAGTAGTCCATTCGTTCGGATTTACAACAATTGATGCAGGCGACTCAGCAACAGCAAACGAATTAGAATTAGAATTTTGAGCAGGCAGCAAAGCAGATAACTGAGCACACGGAGTAGCAGCAATCATCGGAGTAGTCGTCGCACTCACTAAGTTAGTGGTAGTAGCCGAATCGTGCAAAGGCAACAATGATGAGCGAATTTGAACGGGCAGCAAAGAAGATAATTGAGCATCCGTAATAGCAGCAGTCACCTGAGTTGGCTGCGCAGTCACTACGTTGCTGGTAGTAGCCGAATCTTGGAGAGGCAATATTGATGAGCAAATTTGAGCGGGCAGCAAAGTAGGTAATTTAGTATCGGTAATAGCAGCAGTCATCTGAGTTGGCAGCGCAGTGAATACATTAGAGGTAGTAGCAGTAACGTGGGAGGACAACGACGTTGTTGTAAGCGCCACCGTAGCAGAGCGTAATGGCAGTTTAGCTCTCCCAGCGCCCATAACAGCGTCACTATACGATTTATGAGTGGGCGAAACACTAATACCAGCAGACAAAGAGCTTGAAGATGACGATTTTACATGTTTGCTTTCGTTAATTTTCGTATTAGATTTTTGTGTAAGGCAGCCAATAACAACACCACGCAAACCTCTGATTTCTGAGAGCAGGAGCGACAATGTATCATCTTTAGCATTTAGTCTGGTATGCAATTCAAGAATCTCCGCTTGAAAAATATCGGATTTTTTCAATAAACACTTATTATCTTCGTGAAGAGCACTGATAGCAGATAAAAGGCGAGAATTAACCGCTTTAATTTCGGCAAATTCATCGGCTACAGAAAATGACTTATGCTGCTGTTCAATTACATGCTCTTGAGTGTTTTTATTTTGGTCCACGGTACTTATATCCACAGCCGCGAGTGGTGGAGGAGAACGAATAGAACAACGGCGCACAGCCACACACACCTTACAAAAGAAAGGCTTATCTGTGCTCAACAAATAGTCAAGATCAGCCTGTTGAATGCCAACACATTTGAGATGAAAAAACTCATTGCATTTAGAGCACTGCACTTTGGACTGAGGGCGTTCCACTTTCTGCCCACACACACACGGCATATTAAATGGATTAAGAAATGGAAAATCACAATTTAATACAAAATCAAAAAAAGAAGAGTCACTGTCTCAGATTATATAGATATGCACCATGCCAATAATTAGCAAATTAAATAACTATGCGATTTGTATTTAATTAAAATCGGAGAGCGAATAGAAACACGACTGGTCGGCTTGACTTTGTTTACACAAATTTTTATAGACCCTTCGTTTGTTATGACATTCGTTGTAATCGATTTGAAATTTTTGATTTTTTGCGCAAGTACTGTGTGAGACATATGAAATAAGCGAGATTTAAAAAAAAAAAATTTTTCTTCCTCTCATCTTCCTTTTATCTATTTTTTTTTGTATTTCTATTTCTCTTATTCCCACCAAATTAGTTGTTGGTTTTTCTATTCCACCAGTGTGTTATTTTGATAAATGGCGCTTGGACTTTACGTGGCTGATTATTGCACTTTATCTTGAGGTGTTGCAAGTTTCGTCTCATTGATTGTTGGCGTAGCCCAAGCTGACCTTATTTGCATGAAGTTTCTCACATTTCACAAGCACTTTTAATTTTTAATAAAGCATAATTGTGGGAAATCTTTTCATAGAAATCAAGCAATATAATTAATTTGCATAGCAAATATAGGTCCATTCGAGATTTTGGAGTATGTGGTGATTTACTAATCATCAATGGGATTTACTTTGTTGGAAACGAGTTTGTGAATTGTGAAACGAATTCGGATTTTTGCTTTTGCCCATCCCTACTTTAAAAGCAGTAATATTTCAAAATCCAGGCATATAAAATAGTTGAACATATTTAGGGTTTTATTCGTAAAAAAGTTATGAAGATTTAGGTCAGCATAAACTTAGATTAGCTTTACTGGCTGGAATTAGAGCAGAAGAACACTAGAACTAATAAAAAATTACTCCATACTGTCCCATCGTTACTCAACATAAAATGTCGAAAAAGTAATACATCGAAGCAAATTCAGGAGTGACTACAATTAATTTTCTATAGTAAATATAATTTAGTCTTTCCAAACTTCTTTTCCGAATAAAGATTTCTTTGAATTCTTCCGGTTAGCAGTCATAGATATTTTAATTTTTCATTAATATTTTCAATTTAATTGAATTTAATTTTTGAGGCATTCAACCCATATTACAATATTTTAATTAACTAATTAATTAAATTGAATTTAAATTTTTTAAACTGTTGCGGGATTCCTGTCAAAAAATCCACTATATTTTAAGTAAGGATATGGACTGTTTTTGTTCCAAGTACTATCCAAACCCCTCAGCGTGAAATATTAATAACCATTTTTCTCTTTGATCTTCTGTTTTCCGACGGGGTGAAAAATATAGCTCTTTTTAATCGACTTGTCGGCAAATAGGTTAATCGATTAGCAAAAGTTGTTTAGAAAAATAGTCGAATTCATCTAATCGACTAACCGTTTCCTTTCGACTTTTTCATCTAATCGCCCAATAACAACTAGTAGACTACTCGCTCCTTTCAGATTTTTTGCTTAGCTGTTTTGTTTTCCTACACATATTTGCATTCTATATATGTTTGAATGTTTGTACGTATTGACAAAATTCATTTTCAACTACAATAAAGTTTTTTTGAATTTGTTGTGAGTAACTGTCACTATTCGAATTATAGTCGATTTTCAGACTAGTCGATGGTGAGTCGAATTATTGCTATCAATAGTCAGATAGTCGATTTTTAGCAAGAGCTTTAGTGTAGAGCTGATTTATATTGGAAGGATTTTCTGTCATACCTTGCCCAGTTTGGTACGGAGGTAAACCGGCTTCGACATTGTGCCACCTTCAGTGCCATTTTTCACTCATTCACTAACTGTCATAGTTATAACAGCGGGCGATAACCTAAACCACACATGATGAAATCGATATATGCGCAAAAATAAAGCTGAAATATAATAATATCTCATTTTCTCTTTTTGAAATATTGTCTAAATTTTCCAAAAAAACTAAAATTATACAAGGTATGAAAATACGGTTATTAAATGAAAAAGGACAGTGCATACAATCCTAAGACTTTTTTCCATTGTATCCTGTGTGAAAGTGTCTTTAAAATTTTTATCCCTAACTATCCTAGCCGGGTTTAATTCAAATCCCTTAACACAAACATATTATATGAAGTGTTACACCCACTAACACCAACTTAAATTCACCCCTCCTGTTTTAAAATGCAAAAGATGCTTGATTAAGAAAAAAAAAACTATTTGCCACAGAATGACTACAATAAAAAGTAGTGATTTTCTTTGTCACACATATTCCTGCACCTTATGACCTTTTTGTGTTGAACCCACTATCCCCATTGCAACATTTAAAAAATCCTTTAATTCTGCGAGAAAACTAAGATGCAGATTTGCCATATTTGACCTATGGTTTTGCAAAAATATTTTTTCATTTGTGGAAAAACCAAAAATCTATGAAGCATCCTGGTACTTGTAGGAAAGTTTCCTAACCCCTTTATATATGTCCTGGAGTAATAAAGGTAGACAGATGTTATGTAAATTACATGACTATTTTTGCAGGTCGAAGCTAGACGCCAGAGTAAGTAGTAGGCTTCTTTTGACGAACACTCACTAAATTTGATGTAGAAACGTGATGAAATTACCTTTGGTAAACACAGCTCAGAATACAGCCATGCCCCTATTTTCATCCAAACACAGAGTAAGATCGATTTTAATTAACAATTGTGAACCCTTCTTTCGGATTGAAAATCAAGTCGGAAAAAGGAACAGCATTAATAAGCTCAGTAGGTTTCAGGATTAAGATAACACTATCTCTTGCGGCTCCAAGTCTTTGAAAAATACTTTTTTCAGAATCACTATGATTCCTAAATTTTCAGCTTTTTCTCATTCCCCCGAAGTTTGTAGCTTAGTGTTTTATTTGATTTGCCTTTTTCTCGTTCTTATTTTTATCTTATTTCGTTTTTACTTCTGTCTTCTGCACCCAAGTTCAGGACCTAACGCGCTGTGAAAATTGAAAATTCCATTTGCTCGGCGCAAGCGCCGCACTATTAGGGGCAGCTACATACAAATAGTATATGGGCATGCGAAATTTTGACAGTTCGTTGTTCACAATTTAGTGATAGGGGTTAGACTTTGCTACTGTCCTCAGTTCTCAGCGCTTTATTAAGACGAAGCAATAATGAAATTTTAAGGTAATGTAAATAAGTCCTCCTCCTTTCAATGGTGTGCTTCTTTGAAGAAATTGCAGCCATCTCAACCAAACCCAACCTAAAATGCACTGACGCATAATTCCGTTCATGTAGTTTCTCTGCACTCACTGCACTCTCTGTCTCACTTTTTCTCTTCATCATCCTCAAGGTGAATTCAAATAGGATGATGGCGACTTTGATCTTTTTTCTTCCGTTTTGCAAAAAAAAAAATCCATCTGGTATAAATTTGCCTTATTCCTCCGTTAATATTAGCATTCAACTTTCAACGAAAGTGTTTTTTTTTTAAATTTAACTGAAATTACAGTCTTATTAGAAGTATCACTTCAAAAGTGCTTCAACTTGTAAGAAGGTTCGGGCATGATAATTAAGATTCAAATGTGAGGTTTTCTATTATTGTGCAGATATAAGCTTTTACTTTATAGCTTCTTTATTAAGATAGCTAAAACCTTGAAATGGTAGGTAAATAAATTATATGGTCTACTGAGAAAATCACCAAGAATAAGTTTTGATGAAAAACTTAACATTTATAGCTTTCCTTGGAATTCGATTGACCCAATTTGGGCTACATTCATTGGTAGCAAATTTCCATACTACAAAGCAACAAACTGTGATTGATTAGATTGGGAATTTTTCTGAAGTTTTTGGTTCTAAATAAAATTTATTTTGCCATAATTTACTTTGTTTTATTTACGAAAAGTAAATAGTATTTTAAAGTATAATATTTTTTATGCTATTTTTGATCTCTTTTAGAAGCCTGCTTTAAGAAAAACTTGAATAACTCAGGCAAGACTTAACCGATTTAATTTTGTAAGTTATAATTTAAAAAGTATTTCCTTGCCATTTGGATTTTCGTACAACTTCCTATTATAATAACATTGAACAAAATTTTTGATATTATTACGTAGACCTTTTAAGCGTAAGTAGTTTTATTATCTCAAGAGGTCGTTTCCAAAATTATTTTAAAAATCTATTTTCATATAAAAAAAAAACTCTATTTTTCGAGTTTTTTTTTAATTAGTCCTGCTCATGTAAATCCTGATATTTTTCCAAAATATTTTGGCGGAAGTCTTAAAAGCTAATAACGGCAGAATAACTGCAACTTTTTTTTGTTGAAGTTCCCTCACCGAAAAAATCCGCATTTGTTGGAGGTGTCAGTGACCACACAAAAATCTTCAACAAATTGCAGTAATAGCGAGTTTCACACTGTCGCACTAATGGCGTTGAACTGGACGGACGAGCTAATAAAAACACGTGCGAAAATAAAGCAAGCAAACAAAATATGAGTAAAGGAAAATTTCCAATTGAAAATGTGCAAAAAAAAAATAGGAGAAAATACGCATTAGGTTGCTAGAAAAGCGACTTGCAAAAACTGGCATTGCAATAAAATAAAATAAACCAAAGCAAATACGCAATCAGCTGGCACTTCGCAATACAACAACAACAAAAATTTTACCACCCACCACTAGCCCCCTTCGCGCCACCTTTACAGCGGCTAGATATGCTGCGTTGTGTTTTGATTGGATGCATCTTGGACTGACGTGAACGAACGGTCGTCACTGTAATCGGAGGAGGGCCATACGCCATTGCCAACACAAATATGTCGCTGCAACTGTTGCTATGCCAACACTGTGCATTTGGTTGCTGCGCTTCGATTTTATCATTTTATAACTGTATTTTTATTTTAGTTATTTGTTGTATAAAGAAAAAAAGCAAGCAAGGAAATCTCTAAGTAATATAAAATCGCACTAAAATATCAACGACGCTCTTCTGGACTCTGGCAGCGGTGGCGCATTTTATTACAACGCTAATTGAAGATTTACATGAATGCCTTACTAAAGCGAAATTGAATATAAAAAAATATGGCAGCAGGAAAAGTGAATTAAATGGCTGGTCATGTTGGGTAAAAGTGCGCGTGTGTGGGTAGAGGCATAGCTTAGGTGATGGCTAGATGGCTACGACTTAGGTATTGCACAAAATGGAAAGTAAAATCTTAAAAGTTATTGGGAAAATATTAATGGCTTTTATTTATTTATTACTGCCAATTAAATAAGTTTATAGATTTCATTATAAATCGCTTATTTTCATCTAACTACTGACCTCTTTACCGCAACATAAAATTGCGCAGTACAATTGCGATTGTGAGGGTGAAATGATTTCGAGTTCAGATAAAAGTATTCTAACATCGCACAGTGATACCGGAAAAGCATTTTACATTCAAAACAAAATTTGTTTGACCAATTATTGATCTGCTTATATTAGGGGACTAAAACTGTTGAAGTGTTAAAGGCCAAACTTTTGCAGGACATGGGGGCCAATAAGGTAGAGGAAGTGTGCAATGAAAGTGGTTAAAACTTTGGTAGATGAACATAAAATACAATTATGCAGCTTTATTTCTATAAGGGAAATAGTTTATCAAGCGTCGTTGTATATAACATTCGGTGTAGTAGTATCGGTAACACGAACAAATAAGTCATCTGCTTCACTCACACTATGCTCTACATCCAGAACACGCATCGTATGTCCTTGTGCTTTATTTATGGTCACCGGAAATTGTGTGCATTTAAATCGAAATGGGAATTGTTAGTTATAAGCGGTATTCACGTTATAAAAACACATTCGCCTGTGACACTGCCCGTCAAAACCTCCACTTCTATGACGTTACGTTGGAGAGAAGTAACTTTAAGCCTCGTTCCATTACACAATTTTGGTGCGATTAAACTTCGCAAAATAATAATTGGTACGCCGGTTTTTAGTATGATTGATAGACCACGTGTGACAAGGGTGTATAAAAATTTATTCCAAAACTCGGTTGATAGACTTCCACTTAACTTTTCCTCCCTCAATATGACTAAGTATATCCGATTGAATTCTGGCAACTTGATTGTTTTGTGATGTCAAAACAGCTCTTTTACAAGGATAGAAGTTTTGTCAAGATGTTGTTTGGTTTTGACCATCATAAACGGAAGAAATAAGTAACAACTATTGAACATTATAAATAGCCTGCAAACATAAAAGCATATGGAATGAGCTTTGCGAGTAGTAAAAAAAAATAAGCCCTAGATGATTTTAATGATAGTATATATCTCAGTTTCGCAGTTAGTTAAGAACTTCTCTTTTAATTGTTTAAATTCTAAATCAAATATTTTGGTAAGTTTTGCCCAAATTCAATATTCTATGTACATATACTCGTATAGTTGCTTGAAGTATTTTATGTGTAGGTTATGTATTTTTCTAAGAGCAGGGTCAATAAAAATATGATAGAAATTTTAAATTGCATTTAATAGAATATTGCGAACTATTAAGACTGTTTTTGCCACATTTGTGGGGAATTTTCCCTGAAAACACTGCGAATTATTTAAAACAGGATTACCTATCGAAAATTGGCTACCAAATTATGATGTACCAGTTGCTCAAGAGCGTTAAGAGGTTGTCTTGAAGCTTGTAAAAACCGGTTTAGAGAGAATAAATAAGTAGAAATAAATGAATAAAATTTGAATGTGATAATTTTTCTAATGTCAAATTTCTCTTTTTCCAATAGTCAAACACAAAAACAAAAAAAATATGTATATACATACTACATATGTATGACTCAATAATGAAAGGTTTGATACATAAACAGCTTTGCTCCTCACTCTTCACATGACGTCTCCCTTTAGCTAAAAGAGTGTTACTTCTTTGAAATTTTTTGTATGAATCTTATCAAATATTTTTAAATAGTAGTAAATTTCAAAAAGAAAGAATCGGTTTCACTGATTCGTTTGTTTTGTTCTGATTCGCTGATAATTTTTTTGAAAATTGTGAAAATTTTTTTAAATTTCAATATTTTATAATTAAACCACATACTATGTTTTCACCTCCACCTCTGAGCAAGCATTCTTTTGCATCGACGCCCGTGAGTGAGCAGCCTCCGCTATTCCCTGTCATTTTAGCACGTGTAAGTATTTGCCATCAAAATGTGATTTTCAAGAAAAATCTCTATAAGAGCATGTGAAAACATTAATGCCGACCGTTGTCTGTATATATGTGGGTTGCTATTAACGCCTGTTCCTGATCATCGTGAACGCCGACGGGTTTGGAGTATTTTTCTCCCAATCATATCACCTGTCCCATTTGTATGTACGTTGTTTAAAGTGTAACTAAAATACTTAAGTTTGTCTTATCTAAATTCAATATAGATAATATAAGAACAAAAAACCCTTGAACGAAATGTAATCCAGTAATTTCATAGTTATTTGTCCGTCACGGAAGTATGAGTTCGTGCGTAACATTTAATTAGTTTTTTATATAAGGTAATATATAACAGCATAGATAATAGAAACGATAAACTGATTTTCCAGTAGAAACAATTATTCTGTGTTCACTTTTTTTTAACTATGTATGTTAAATGCAACCTAAAGGCGCTGTGTCGCAAAGAACAGGAACAGGAACATAATCTAATTGATTCTGTAGCCGTTTTTTTGCGGTTGCTGTTTTTAGGGGTTGGTCCAACAAAGGACAGAAACAGGAATACAAAGGTTTTTGGACGCCAAACGTTGCTACCATTCCAAAAAGGTATTCTTAAGTGTAATAACCCGATTAGAGGTACGCTAGGTAGGTACGATATCCAATATATCTTGAAGTATCGTTTCAATCAGGCTGTTATTGAGTATTTCATTGGTGCAATTCAAGTATAGGTTGAAATCGTATGTAAGACTAAAAATTCGGTTTACGCCGTTTTGACTAATGTCGCGTTTTTCGAAACGGACTAATACGTATGTAAATTAAGCGTATTAAAGAGTATGGGGAGTTCAGGTGAGTTTTAGTGAATTAATTCATATGGCTCAGTATATAACATGGCTTTGAAACGAGTTTGTGTTGTTTGTTTTTTATAATAACAAATAACGTGATCACATGTTTTTTTTATATTGTGACCAAACAAATTTAATTTTTCCAACAATTTCATATATTTGCCACTAAATGAAGAAACTAAATTTTACTTACTTATAATAATGGTGTTTGTAAATTAAATTAACGAAAGAATTTCCAGTCAGAAAAATGCACCAAATATTTACTAGACTTTCAAGCATATTTCGATTTTATGCAATTTACATTTACCACTATTTACATACATACTTTGCTTACCTTTTAACTACTTTTTCACAAAAAGGGAATAATTCTTCCCTCTTTCTACCTCCTTCGCAAATGCAACCTTTTATACAGGAGAGCTAGAAATAAGCTGTCATTATGTATCAAACCTTTAATAATTGAATCATGCTACATATGTATATCAGTTTATTTCTACAGGTATTCTTTTGAATAATGGGTTTTTCTTCAACAGACAACTGACAGAAAATAATCAACGCCAACGTTGATGTCATTGAAAGAAAAATATTCAAGAAAAATTATTCTAAACCATCTCTATTAAATTGCTTTTTTTTGCATTTGGTATTTCAATAAAATAATTCCTATGATAAAAAAAATATATATATGTCTTATATTATGCCTGAGGTTACTGGCTAAACATTAGTTGAAGTCCCATGAAACCCCATTCTGTAGTTTCGGAGTCTACTGCGTTCAAACATGCAAACAGACAAACAGACAGACAAAAATTGTAAAAATGGCCCTGATGTATTCTATTATATTCCCTGCACCACCTCTGGTAATTTCTTTTTTAAATAAATGTTCAATGTACAGACACGACTTTTCTACAGTTTTATTATATTATGGATTATCCACTCATCAACAGTTGAATGCCGAACCTGCGATTGTTTTGTTTCGTAGTCGGAAATTCCCTCCTTTTCACATTCACTCAAACTTGCAACAGCTTCGCAATCAGAAACTCTATCATTACATCACCCTAAATCTGCAATATTTTCACAAATAAAACGTTTTTCGCCTTTTCAACCATCTACGACTGGAATGACCTCAACAAACCCGTACGACATGAGACTATTTATGAGTAAACCAATAACTGAAAACCTTAATTCTAAATCACTAAGAGATCACTTTATATCAACCTGTCCAAGCAGTTAGGGTAAGGTCGTTCTTTTTGCATGAAATTTTTTTTATAGCTTCTACATCGGAATCGATGAACATATATTTTTTCATTTTGCTTGATTTGTGTTATTTCGTCGTGGGGAATTTTTGAAAAATTTGTCAAAAGCTCAATTTCGCGAAAAAATTTGGTAAAAGCCCCTATAATAGAAAAAATTTAAAATATGGTGTTTTTGGGGAAAAGAAAATTTATATCACGATTTTTAAAAAAATATCAAAAAAATTTGGACTTAAAAATTTCAATTTACATAATTTTTTTCCTTCATATTTTTTTCTTAAATAGTAATTTCTGTATATAAACAAAATTATGCAGTAACCTCTATTAGCCCAAATTTGTTGTTTGGGAATTATGGTTTTTTTAAATTCATAGTGCCAATTATTCAGTAATTTTAGGCTTCATTTGTAATAAATGTCATAATTTCGCCAAAAGCAGTTCAATCGTTATGACCTTTTTTCTGTTAAAAGTTAAAGGTTCATTTTAGAAAAGAAATTTACAAAGTCTAGTAAGCTTTCGGAAATTTTTTTGTCATGATCGTCTTTCAAAGAGTGCAAAAAAAATCAAATGAATTTCAGCCCAACAATTTTTCCATTCTCAATTTTTGTTTTTAATTAATACTATATGTTGACATTATTCTTAAGCATTTCTAATAAACCCAATTCCGTTTTTAATGAATTATGATTTTTTTCTTTGCGCCGACGTATGAATTTATTGAATGAATCATTTTTTCTTGTCGGTCACAGTAGCGTGTGGTGCTTGATGTGGTAGGTTCCGGGATCAAATTCTGGCCGTTGCAAGTAACCTCAAGAATTATAGAAGACGATTTTTTGTTTTTTAACTGTCGCTCCTCGGCCGGAAATCGCATACATCCGAGAGAATTTGTGCTGTGAAAAAATTTCTCACAAAAAAACATTCGCTTTTCGGAGTCGGCGTAAAATTGTAAGTCCCTCAATTTGTGTTACAACATCAAGGCACAAACCACAAATTGTTGGACACGTTCCGGCAAACATCAAGCTATGATGCACTGCCACATTATTAATATTATTATTCAAGACAAAACCGAGTTTTCTTCAACTTATTTAGGATATTACGGTCAAATCATTTAGGGACAATTTAATTTCAGTTTAACCGCGTAAAAAATAAACATATTTTAATAGAACTTTTTAGAGATAATTTTTTTTAAATGTTGGCCCAAAATGCAGCTAGCATGACCCATTTTAGATTAGTCGTAACTTTATTTTGTTTGGTGACCCTTAGTCAAATTTTTCTGGAATCATTTTTCAAGATAATTTTGTCTTGGGAAGCCCTTGGAAACAGGAATTCTAAGACACTTTCGAAAAACGTGGGCCAAAATAATCTCTATTTTTAAGGTTTTCAACAAGTTTAATCGTCGTACAATTACAAGAAAACTTCTTAAAGAGTGAAGTTCCAAAAAGTAAAAATGAGCTAAAAAAATATCAAAAACTTATTAGTCAACGTATCAAAAAAGGCAAGTGATGGAACCAAACTTTGAATGCAATTTTGCTACGCCTAAGTACTACTTAATGGAATATATATCCGCTTTTTGGAAATTTTCAAAAGTTAAAAAAATACACGCGGTGTTATGAATACAAATACAATACGCCCCGTTAGAAGGAGCAAAATGAATTTTTGGCGTTTCCCTGCGGTATTCTTTTCGGCTGAATGATAGCAAATATGCTATGAATATGACAATGAATTGGATTTTTACTAGATTGCGTTTGATACTTATTGTCAAACGATGTAATATTTCTACTAAACTGAAGCTTCATTCATAAAATGGAAATAAATAAGATGAAGTAAGAAAATAAACTCAGGGACAGAAAATAATCGTTATTTTAATCTTTTCGTATCAAAAATTTTTCAAAAATTCGTTCAAAACAAAATTCGAATATATCGATCTAATCCATGTGCCATGTGCTACACAAATCTGCCCTTATTTGAACTGAAACGATTTTTTGTTTTAAATCATTGTATAAGCGTCATCTTGTGATTTTTGCTTTTTTATTTTCATTTTTCTGATTAGAAATGATCTTTATTCTTGGATTTTTGTTTGTTGGATTATATTTGGTCGATATTATTCGATCATAAATAAATATTATTCGTGTATCTACCATTTTCGATCATAGTAAACGCAAACAAATTTGTTGGCGAGGGAAATAATATGTTTTATGACCTAAAAATATCACAAACTATCAACCAAATATGATCGAAAATTTTTAAATCAAATATAATCGAATTTTTAAAATTTTTGATCCAAAAAATAATAATCAAAAATTTGCTATCAAATATGATCGGAAATACAAAAATCCAAGAATATCAATCAAATATCCAAAAATCAAGATTATATTTGATCGAAAAACAAAAATTAAAAAATAACGACTACACTTAAACGATTGAATCATCGGAAATTTTTAGATTCAATAATAATGATTATTTTTGGTCGAAAAAAAGCAAAAATCAAACAATACCGATCAAATATGATCAGGGAAATAAAAGTGCAAGAATAACGATTATTTTTGATCGAAAAAATAGTGATTAAAAAAATAACGACTGAACTTGATCGAAAAACTAAAAATCCAGGAATAACGATTATATTTGATCGAAAAATATAAATCAAACAGTATCGATAAAATTTCCAAGAATAACCATTATTTTTGATCGAAAAAATAGAAATTAACAAATAGCGATTAAAAAAAAAACTGAAAATCCTATAATAATTTTTGGTCGAAAAATGAGAATCACAAAATTACAATTAAAATTAAAGCCGTTACCATCCTTAAATAAAACGATGCAACATAATACGTTTTCTGAGCGCAAATAAGATGCTAGACGAATATTAACAACAACTAGCTAACTATCTGCAAACTTGCACGTGGTTCCAATAGTGAAATCGGCGCGTCCTAATCTCTTCAATGTCTACCACCGCGAGCAAAAGCGATTTTCCCACCACAATCAATATTTCATAATTAAAATATTGTTTATTTTCAATTAACTTGTGTGACATTTTCCACAACCAGACTGACCATTTGTTGCAACTGATTATTGCACACACCTCAATTAATTGCCATACAAATATGCAAAATCTGCAATCTGCGATCATTGTACAAATTTACTTTCAACGGTCATTCAATTAGTTCGCTCAAAATATGTGTAACATTTAAATGTTAAAGTTAGCATTATATGATTTCTCTTCTTATGGCTGCTCGCTGTTCACCAGCACAAAAATAACAACAACTGTGATAGAGCCAATCGAGAAGTCCTTAAGGCAATAGCATTTGTGGTAGCTGATCGAGTTGGTATACGAGGACTCCCGCTATGCAATGTCATTGCCAATTGTCAAAACGTGCCATCAATGGCAATAAGGTTGACTATTTTATGCGTTGTCATTGTGGAGGCATTTGCGGAGCTTCTTCTATCTGCTGGTGCTCGCAATGCGTATGCCGCCTCAAATGGGTACAAATCACCAACGCACATCACAGTCAAATCACATCAAAACTACATACATACACTCGGCCAGAGGAATGAGCAGCGTTTACTGCAACAAAAACTACTACTCAACATTTATATAGTATGCCTAGCACTGCGTGTACTCGGGTTGCCATATTCGAGACCATGACATGGCGGCTATTAGCAATTGTCGCTGTAAGCGCCATATGGATGGTGGCCCAAAATGTTTCCTTATGACTTTTTAAATGTAGTCGCTTTCAGCTGGGCATGTAACAAATTAAAGACAGTTTTATGTAGCATACCAACTGTTGTTGCATGTTGTCATTCCTTCCACATTCCGTTCTCCACCTGCATATTACCTTCGACTTTCTGTGCTACTTTGATTTGCATTTGATTTTGCAGAACATTAAGTTTATGGTATAAAAGTGCTAATTGACATAGCAATGAAAGCAATAAGAATGAGTAACAAAAGTGTATTTTTATGAAATTGAGTAGGTAACAAAAATGAATTACTTACTGTCCTTCATTTTGAAAACATTGGAGCGCATCTTGGACACTTACAAAAGAGGAACTCTCCGATGCACAATATGCATACTTTAAGGGTAGGGGTGAGGAAGCTGCCCGTCACAGTCTTATCCTTAATATTGAAAAATTGTTGCAGTACAAAGAATACTCCCTAGCGGTCTTCCTAGAAATAAAAGATGCCTTTAACAACGTTCGCTCAGAGATAGTTATTTCAACGCTATGCGGGTTGGAGCTATTTGATTCCATGACTGCGTTCGTCAGGACCTTTCTCAAGCAAAAAGTGATTAAAGCGGAATTGGGGGACTTCTCTGTGGAAAACTTCATGGTAAGAGATACACCTCAAGAAGGAGTGCTATCGCCTTTACTGTGGAATATCGCTGTCGATAGCCTACTAAAAGAAACCCAAAGAAGCGGGGGAAAAGTGATAGCCTATGCTATCCATCTTGCCATATAAATACACTGACAAATGTGATACAAAGGCTACTAAATAAGTTCATTGCGCTGGTGCCGCAGTCTGCGATTGGAAGTTAACTCCAACAAAAAGAAAGTGCTTTTTTCACGAGGAAACATCGTTGCCCACCAATGAGAAATTTAACTCTAAATGTATTAACGTTGAGAAAAAATGAACTAGCCAAGTATCAAAGGCTGCTCCTGGACAGAAACTAAATTGGGGGCCCAATGCTAACGAAACGTCCGCAAAGCCACAGCTTTACTCAGCCACAGGGAACTGAACGAGATTGTTGCAGGGATCTTTACGACGGTTGCAATACCAATCCAGTTTTATGGTACAATGATTTGGTGGGAAGCTCTCATCAAAAGAGCAGATATAAAGAAAGTAGAGAGAGTTCAGGAGGTTGCTTCTCTGTTAATTACTGGGGCTATGAAAACGATACCCACTAAGGCGCTTAATGTGCTACTCAATTTCCTCCTGGTAGGCGGTGCAACAACGCAATTAGGCTAAATTCAGTTAGGAGATGGACACATCCTTACATCGGCTACATTTCAATGATGACCGAACTCACGGAACTGCCTTTGTTGACCGACTGCGTGCTCTCGGCCGGCTCGACCAAAACCAAAGTCATTACCAAGCTGTCCGATCCTGTTTGCATGGATAGGTCCAAGCTTAATGGGAGGTTTGGGGAGGGGTATTCCCGGAACAACTGGGCATAACTTTCAGCTTCTGTCTACCGGATTGGATTATGGTTATGGCTTATGGCTATGGCATCAATGGTACAGTGTGATATGAAATCTATATTTTACCGACAGCCAGGCGGCTATTAAATTCCTAAGGAAAACGCTAACATCAAGGGCATCTGCGGAATGCCGACGATCACTTTACGAGATCGCTGAGCCTGAGAATCTAATGAGCTTACTCGTAAATGGCGGACTCTGGTTAGTGATATTAGCGATTCACCTGACATCCCCCTACGGACTTGTAGGCTATTGATAAAACAAAAATGTGTTAAAATCCCGAACGACACTTGCCTAATTGCTAGGGCACTCTGATCATCGAGTTACCAATGAACGGAATCTCTTCTCAACTTGAGGAGACACGACATTAAGATGACGACTGTAGTCCCAACCGATCATTGCTTAATAATTGCGCATGCACTACAGCAGGAGTTGTCGTGACGTGGAGGAGGATGAGACCATACTTCACCTTTTCTGCTGCTGTTCACCACTAGCTAGAAGGAGAGCTGAAGCTGTAGGTTTCTATTTCCATAATGAACTTGACGATCATAAGTCAATCGAAATTAGTCGTTAGTTCAATGACTGAATCTTCTGACTCTATGATTGTCCTGGGTGACTTTAACCTCCCGCACATATCCTGGAAGATGATTGACTGTAACATTGTACCAGCTTCTACGCGATTGGGTAGCTGCAACTTTTTGGATGAGATGGCTGAACTGTGCCTAAGTCAGATTAATGTTCTTCCAAATAAGTTTGGGAAGGTTTTGGATTTGGTTTTCGTTGATGATATTTCCAGATCTTCTCTAAATCGATGTGATCCTCTAGTTTTGCCAGAAGACGTTTACCATCCTGCAATTGAGATAACTTTCGAAATCATGGGTGTTGCTCGGGGGTATGATACGACACCAGTCGGTTCTAGTACTCGCTTTGATTTTGCTAAGGCCGAATTAAAAAAAATTAGAAATGAACTTTCCAGTTTAACATGGCCCAATTATAGTGGTGATGTTGAAGAAAACGTAATGCATTTTAATACCACTTTGTATAGTTTATTTCTAAAATACGTACCTAAACGTGTATGCGTTCAAGACGAACCAATACAGTTATGGTTGAACAAGGAACTGAGAATGTTGAAAAATAAAAACAATATAAAAAAAACAGGTTTACTTACAGATTACTTAAAGTACTCAGTCCTGCGACATAAATATTTCAAATTAAATAAGAAATCTTACCAAGAATACCTAAATAAAATGAAAAAGAATATTATTTGTAACCCTAAACCATTTTATGGTTTCGTAAACTCAAAGCGTAAGGTACATGATTTTCCTTCAAATATGAGGTATCAGAACACTGTGTCTAACGACAATGAAGACATTGCTAACCTATTTGCACAATTCTTTGAGTCTAACTATTCCACTAAAGTCAATCTTCCCCCTAATAAATATCCATATTATCTATATACTAATAATTCGATTATTGTTCCAGTAATATCTTCTGAAGATGTATTATTTTACCTGAAATCTTTAAAAGAATCATTCAGGTACGGACCTGATATGATTCCGACATGTATTCTTAAACAATTTGCTGATTATCTATATCTGCCTTTATCAAACTTGTTTAACTTGTCGCTAAAACAAGGTAATTTCCCGTCTTTTTGGAAAAAGTCTTTTATAATCCCTCTTCATAAAAGCGGCAATAGGTCTTCGATTGAAAATTACCGTGGAATAGCAAAGCTATCGGCAATTCCAAAACTATTTGAAGCAATTATTACTAATCAGTTAAAATATTCGATCTCTTCATCAATCGCAAAGTCTCAGCACGGATTTTGTAAGGGCAAATGAACTATTACCAATTTAATGGAATTCACAACTCATGTTTCAAATGGTTTTAGAGAAAATATTCCAACAGATGTTATATTCACCGACTTCAGTAAAGCTTTTGACAAAGTTTGTCACCCCTTACTCATCCACAAACTTGATCTGCTGGGCTTTCCACCCTCTCTCCTCCGCTGGATTTCTTCTTATCTACATGATAGATCTCAAATCGTTATATTCAAAAATGCTTTTTCCAATGTCATTAATGTTACTTTGGGAGTTCTCCAAGGCAGCCATCTAGGCCTGATTCTGTTTTTGTTATTCATAAATGATATTACTACTGCAATAAGATATTCGAATATACTAATGTATGCCAATGATGTAAAACTTTTTAAATCATATGCTTCGATTGAAGAAAGAAATTTATTACAAATAGATATTAACAGCTTAGTTGATTGGTACAACATAAATTATATGCCACTTAACCTTAAAAAATGTAAATTTATGAGGTTTTCACGAAGAACTATTCAGCCAGCTTCTTACATAATACATAACTATACTTTGGATCAAGTGTTTGACTTTGTTGACTTGGGAGTTACAATGGATTCCAAACTTAATTTCAATAGTCATGTTAATGCTATAGCTAATAAGGCTAGAGGGATGTTTGCCTTTATAAAACGATGGTCAAAAGAATTCAAGGACCCATATGTAACAAAGGCTCTTTTTACAACTTTAGTAAGACCTATGCTAGAATACGGTTCGATAGTTTGGAACCCACGTTATCAAGTTCACATTGATCGGCTGGAATCAATTCAAAAACTGTTCTTACTTTTTGCGCTAAGAGACTTTAGATGGGATTCTCGGCTTAATCTTCCTCATTATACTGATCGTTTGAAGCTAATAAATCTTCCTACTCTTGCCAGCCGTAGAGAACTGCTAGGCATAATATTCATTACTGAACTACTCACAGGGTATATCGCAAGCACATTTCTTATTGCCGAAGTTAAACTTAATGTTCCTTCTCGGATTTCAAGACACTTCAAATCTCTTTATTTAAAACAGTGTAAAACCAATTATGAATTAAATGAACCTTTCCGATGTTTACGTCAAGATTTCAACTGTCTTTCCAGCACTTTTGATATTTCGGACTCACTTTTCACCATAAAAAGAGCTGTACTGCCCTTTCACAATAAATGATTAACGGCGGTATAATATATATTTGATTCAGCTGATGAAGTTTTTTTCTGTAGCTGAGCAGTTTTGGATCTCGACGCTTAACAAACTTTTTCCTTTTAACAACTCGGCACAAAAAAAAAATTAACTATAAAAATGAAAAAAAAAAAATAAAAAAAAAAGATCCGCACGTCATGCGGACTGTGCCCCTCGTGTCGGTTGGGCGGGAAAGAGGGTAACCGTTGGGCTTATTATAATTATTATTAGCTGCAGCAACACTTCTATATAATATGAAATCCTTTAATGAAACTATTAATAAACTATATTCAGAAAAATAAAGCACCCTGTTAGTATAACTGGATAACATAAGAAATGATTGAAGATCTTCCTTCCGTTGTAACCAAATACTTGCTTGAAATTTTCAACAGAATATTATGGTTGCACTACTTTCCTAACTATTGAAAACTCTCCGAGATCATAACGATCTCTACATCAGGCAAATCATACTATAGTTAGCTACGATGTACTAAGATAGACAGCTAACTGAGTTAGGCATTCCTTCTTCTCATACAAAGAATATTGATGATATCCTGTCTAATTCGTTTATCGGTTACAATGCTAACAAGAAAATATTCTTAGCAACTGAACTAGAGAAATACCTCCTTAACTTTGGGTGAGCTTTAACGAAGTAGCCATCGTAGTTATTGTTGGATATTCATTTCTCTTGACCGTTTGAGACCAATATCTCTATCTGATTGATCCACGACCAACTAAAAGTTCTAAAGTGGAAATAATCAAGGTTGCTACAAGCAAAGCATAAACAAGGGCAAAAATACAATTTATATGTTACTTGTGTAAAGTGTAAAATTTGGTTTCGTTATAAATAAAATACAGATGATTGACTGCTTTTAAATATCTTAAAAATCTATCCTCAATATTGTGAATCAAATTTTATATTGAATGAATTACTCTGAATTTTTCCCCAATTTTGTATTGCATCAACAATAATTTTTGTGCTCGAGCTACAAGTTATAGCTTCTATTTTGGAAGTCATCACATCTCCTCATCAGATTTCTTCCTAAACGTCGATCTAAGCCGTCAGGTCAACTGTTGTAGTTCCCTTAAAACTTACTTTAAGCCCGGGCAGAATCTGGAAATAAATTTGATATGGCGATGTGGTCATCTCCAAAATAGCACGTATAATTTTTACCTTTTGAAATACATGTGCGCACATTTAGTTACAAAATTAAAAGCTAAAATCTTATTTCTGTTTGATAATCTTTTTTTTCTGACAGGGTGAAAAGATGATATCATCCTTTGTCAAGCCTAAACGGAAAATGACACTAAGATGTCATAGCGCCGAAACCGGGTTGTCTCCAAAGGGATGGCGGAAATTCGTTCCAATATACTTTAAAATATTATAACAATGTCATCTTAAGTCTAACATTAATTAAATATGTAAGTACAATACATTAAGATACAAAGAGTTGTCCTTCAAATTAAAGTTAAACTAAACATCAAATAAGAGAAAGTTGAGAAATTTTGTTTGGTGTAAAAAAAGAGAAATACTTATGTATATAAAGAGAAAAGCAAAGTTGGAATGCTTCCCAAATAAAAAAAAACTGGACTTGAGCTCAAAAATTATTATTATTGTTATGAAGAAATTAAGGGAAAGTGTTTTTTGAAGACTCTACATTTGTTAAGATGTTTTCGGAAATAAATTGAAAATGGGCTAAAATTAATTCACCGCTTTGTGTGGGACTATATAAGTATGTATGTACATACAGAGAGGACGAAAAATAAACCTGAAGATGACACAAGGCCGAAACCGGGTTATCTCCAAAACAAACTGGACAAAGGATAACTGAAAATTGTTCCAATATTCAGTACAGCTTTACGAGTACTTACTTTAGTTGCCAAACAAATTTCCCTCACTATTCATCAGCTAAATTCTTATGTAATTTACGTAGAAAACTCATAACCATCTTGATTATTCGCTTAATAACTTCAAAATTTAACGCCTTAAAGCTTTTTCGCCTCCTCCAAATTTGATAGTCAATCATTAAATAAGAATAAGATAGACACCGAGGTGAGTCAAATGCCATAGGCTTACCGCTACAACAATACATATTTTAAATATGATATTTACATAGCATTCAAATACACAGCAATCGAATAGAGAAAATTTCATATGCGCCTGCGCGTCTGCCTTGAATTCCTATAGTTAAACAAAAATGTAGACACATAATTTCACGGCGCATCGGATGCTTATATTTTATAAGATTTTGATATTTTTTTTTTTGTTTTCACTACAGTGTTTTACTTTTCAACCAGCGCGATTTGTAACGCATATTTCAATCCGCGCACAAGAGATGATAAAAGAAATCAATAAAGAAGTGAGAAAAAGTTATGATAAAATGGTGTGATGCAGGCGTGGTGAGAGGCTGAAGGCATATTAATAATAAAATACTAGGGTAGCACTGTGCATGTGCGTGTATGAGCGTGTGAGTGTTTGTGTGTGTTAGTGTGTGTGTGTGTGTGTGGAGGCATCCCACTGTACACGGCTTTGCATTAGAATTAACTGCAGTAAGCGTTCGCTATAGTTGAAACAATACCCCTTTTGATTATAACTAATGAGCTCCTTTACAGCTCAGTGGCATGAAAAATTTATAATAACGCTCTCTAACTTTAAAGCGATTATTGAATATGATTTTTACACATTTTTTAATTTGTAACATTAGTTAGCGGAGCTAAGTTACGAACGCTGAATGCTTTGTTGTGTTGTGTTGTGTTTTTTTGTTTTGTTTTTTGTTTACTAATTTTTGGAGCAAATTCCATTCGAATTAATCATATGCAGAGTATTGTTACGCTTTAATGGTCACATCGTTAAATGTAATCAAAAAGTAATAATGGAAATAAGTAACACCGTAGGCTGGTAGGTAGGTGTAGAAATAAAAAATGTTTTGGAATAAAAGAAATTAAATCAATTTGAGCATATCACTCATAGAGTTTTGGTGTAAAAAAAGACGAACCGCGATCTAGCTCAGCTTATTATACTGATAACTGGTTGAGAGTTTCTGAGCTTTTGTGTTGGTAGCAGAGAGCTAGCTAACAACTGCAATTTATCAGTTACTCTTTCATTTTGTGGTATTTTTGGTGCATACTGGTAGTTTTATAGCTAGGTATATAGAAAAATCTTGTGTCTCGGCGTTTGTGGTCGAACTTTTCCGAAACGGGCCTGAACCGATGTTTATGAAACTGTGCATGCATATTTGGTAGGTACGACAATGGGCCGTAAAGTATATTTGATGCTTGAGAGGTGGTTGCCACCTGTTTTAAAAGTTAAATTTTATTAAAATATACAAAAGTTATATGAAATATTAAAATATTAGTGTCCACCGGCTTGCTTCGGTAAACAGGATCATACCTATAATTTCGAGATACGTTAGATACGTAAAATTTTATTAAATTACACACAAGCATGTAAAATATTAAAACGTGCGTATCACACGGTTCGTTTTGCTGAAGGAAAGCTTCACAGCTAGCTTTATTTTTAAGAAGGTTGACACCTGCTTGAAATGCTAAATTTAATTAAATTATATACGAGTTGTGTGAAATATTAAAATATGAGCGCGAAACTATTCGTCTCGGCGAGGGGTGCCACCTCAAACTTCATTTTTAAATAAAATAATATTTAAATGCCATGAAATACCCTTAGTTTTTAAATATTAGCAAACAGAAATGATTCCGGTTTTAACCCATTACACTTATTTTAAAATTCTTTTTCTTATTAAATTCTTCCTCACATATTTTAGCGAATTAAATAATGATTTAAAAAAAATACCGAATATTTTTTAAGTTTTGTAACGAGAGAGGTAACGTGGGTTTTTACGTTAGTGGTCTGTAATTGTAATGGTGGGCCATATTAGATAAAATGACATGTCTATTTCTAAAAAAATTTTAATTAACGTATTCCTCTCTCATGCGCAAAAATTTCTGCGGGGAAGTAGTTACTAAAATATAATATTTATTTTTTTGATTATTAAAGGTCTGCAGTGCCACGCTCATTTTGTACAATTTTATTTTAACGCATATTTTTTTTACCTCTCCTACCCGATTCTGTATATCAAATTTAAGTAAAATACCATTTATAGTTACAGGCATATCGAATTTGTCTTTTTTGAAATGCGATTTGTGTATCAGTTTTAATAGGGTTTGATTTGGTAGTTTCTGATCATTTCCTATTTGTTCTCGATTGAGGGATGCCATCCCTATATCCAAAAATGTCTGATTGCGTGTATTTTCTCATTCCCCTGCAGATTAAATTTTTTGGTAGTTAATAAAATATTGCGTTATTTGAGTTTTGCCAATTTCCTTTATATGTGAAGTGGAAGTTGTTTTTGACTGATTTCTACGACTTTCGAAATCGTACGTTCTGTCTTAAAATTCAAAGTGTGGAGTTTTTTATTGTAATTTCGGAGATATACAGTCATGAGGAAAAAGGCACGCGATATTTTTAACGATACTGTCGTATGCCCATTTTAGGCTTATTATTTTTTATTAAAAGTTAGCTCTTTATATAATAAATAATATGGAAAACCACATTTAAGGTTTTGAAGAAAAAATAGGAAATTTCAGCAAATATTTACAACAAAAACATATTAGCACCGCGTATTATTGATACATTCCAAGAAGCAAATATTCTTTTCATTTATTATTAGCAAAACAACCAGCCTCCACGTCACCTCACAATAAAAGTATAAAGGCGCCAAATCGCAGCTTCAAGGTGGCCAATTGAATTGATGCAACTTTTTTGTATTTTACGTTCATTGTGAAAACGAAAATACAATTTTTTTTCACTTCACATTACCATAAAACCTAAATTGACCTCCTCATCAAACGTCGTCATTTGGAGAATCGTCTCCCCGAAGTTTTCACCATAGTAAATTTTCAATATTTCTATGCATTCTGCAAGCGCAAAGTTTTCTGAGCTCATAATCGAGCGAAATTGCATAAATTATATTGAATTAAAGTATTATTTAACATTATCGAAACGTTTGGTAGATTTATTTCTTCAAATATTTATTACCCTAAAACGTTTCTTTAAATCAGTGATAACACTATGGAAATGTTTTCCTAGCATTAGAGATATGGAACTCATATCATAATATTTGGATCATCCCCATAAGCTCTATTGCAGTAATTGCACTACGTGTCTTTTATTGGTGGAATATCTGAAAATTCCTCATCATCTTTTGTGTCATTGAAATTGATATTTTCAACACTATCACTTGAAAGTGAGAACAACGCAACAAGCTTTAATCTTCATTTTGCTGCAATCTTTCCCTGTATTTTTTGCATTAAGTGGAACTTTTCGTTTTCTGTTAATGCATCCAATGCTCTGTAATAGATAATTCTTGTATGGTGAAATTGTTACAACTGTCGTCTTATTTTTTTCCCAATTTAAGCGGTGGAGTGGGAGTAACGGGTCCCCGTCTTGTGTTTGCTTCTTCTTCTAAAAAATTCAGTGTGTTAAAAATAAATATTTTACCAGACATTATAGGAAAAACTTGCGATTTTCAGGTGTAATTTCAGAACTGCATGGGGTTGGCGCTCCTATTTACGCTAAGCTGGTAGTTTCAATTGAATTTCCAGAAAAGTAGTAGTAGAGAAAGGCAGAAATCTTCGTGCCAATTTGTCTCCTTTCTTTTCGAGTGATTATTTGTGCTTCATTTGAAGACTTCACAGATATTCCGGTTTACTCTACGTTCCAGATACGAGTGGGAGGGAAATTATGTTTTGAGTACTCCTCCTCTATTAATTTGTAAAATGTGCCCACATTTTCTAAACTCAATCGGCACTTGTACCAGTTGGTTTTCGGAAATTTAAACGGTGTCTTTTGCAAAATCCTCGAAGGCAATTTTGATATGCGCCCTGTTTCATTACAGAGTGCGTATTTGGAATATTATTAATTTTGGCAAATTGATACCCCAAAGACCGTACGTGTGTTCGTGTCAATCTCTAAATTCACGACTACATCTCCAGTAAATGCCTAACTATGTAATTTTCAAATTTTGCTGTGGTTAATGTTGAAAGCCGAGCTAGCTTAGTTGTCATAAACTCTGCAATGAGCTTTTCACTCTGTGACAAAGATGCTTTTGAGTCCAAAAGAATTCCGATTTGACCCATTCGAACTACCCTGATTGCTTTCTCCATATCCACTGGGCTCCATTTTGTAATTTCTCTTTTATTTGGCGTGTCTGCATATGAAAGTGTAATGTAGTACACTATATCACTAAATATGATTGCTTTAAAATTATTAAGTAGAGTTTATAATACTTTAGCGTGACGGAAATTTTCCTCGGAGCACCATAAAATGTCAACCACACGACTATGAAGTTTAATTATGTCTGGCTCATGCCATGACATGCAAAAAACCAACCGAAGCGTGATTTATATATATTCTTGGAACGCCAAACTATCTAGCTCTATTGCGTTACTTTCTTGCTTTTCTCTCGAGGAAAACCACTGTTCCGGTTTATCTACGTACATCACACATTCGCAGTTACTGTACTAAAAAAATATATTTCTTATAAATTTTAATATATTTCAATATGTAACTACTTACTTAACAAAAGAAACCGCTTATTATCGATATTTTAATAGTCTTACTAACGTTTATAAAAATATGCCATTACATTTTTGTATATACATACATAGAAGCCAACTCTAGCATATATCCTGATTCAAAATTTATTTGTCTGATTTTTATATTCTCTCTATTTTATCGGAAAGTAAGTATGTATAACATTAAGATGCTTTTTTTTTTATCTGCGAAACGGATTGATATATTAAATTTTAAATTATATACAAACGACATTCGAAACTAAGAAGATTGGGACGTTAATGTGTTTGGAAAATGTTCAGGAAGTAAAACAAAAAAAAAAAAATACAAAACATATATAAACTATACAAAAAATATTCGCGAACGTAAACTAGAGCTTATCGAAGCAGATATGTATTAAAAATTTGAACAATATATGAAAGTTTTTTTGCATGTTATACATCTTCATATCTTCTTAAATTTAAATTATTTAAGACTTCATTTATTTTATATCATTCCATTTCTTCTTACTTCGTTGGCGTGCTTCTCACTCAATGACCTAGAAATTTAATTTAGTAACCAGTATCTGTTAAATATTAATCAAGTCAATATGACCAATCATATTATACATGTAAGATTTAACTTAATGAACGCTCGTCACACTTCATGGCAATCATGCAAAATACCATAACGAGATTAAAAATTATTTACAGGTGTTTACAAGATTTTAAAATATTTTTGGATTTAAATATGGAATAAATAAGGCCAGTAAAAGATGAGAAGTTCAGCAGTAGGAGTGCAAAGTGAAAGGTTGAATTTGAAATTGAGCTGATGAGGCTGCTACTTCTGATCGCTACATTCGGCAAACAGTTGCCGTGGATTTAGTAGAAGGAAGAGGAATGTGACCCTAGTCAGAAGGAAGAGAGTAAGGCAGGCAGGGTATTTGCACCCCAGGACTTGATTGTGCATTTTTTTTTTAGGCAAGGTTATGATGGAGAAAATTCTGTTAGTGGAGAATTTCACGGAGCACAAGCGTATATCAGTGCTGTGCTTGCTATTTACTCACATTGTGCTGCACATGCCTACAATTTAGTTGTCTGCGCTGCTTGCAATATAATTGTGATCAAAAATTGTCTGGGAACTCTCAAAAATATTCACACGTTCTTTGTTTATCCAAAACGCCAAAACGCTCTACAGGATGCTATCGATGGTGACGAAAAACTAAAACAAGATAGAATAAAGAAATTGAAAAGGTTCGTGAAACGAGATGGGTCGAACAACACGAACCTGTCCAAAATTATTTACACCTGCAACCAGCAAAAATCCGTGCCCTTGAATTGATTTCAGCAACCTGGAAATATTCTAAAACTGCATCTGGAGCCTTTCAACTACTGTCGGCTATTAAAAATCCAAATTTTCAGGTGAATTTTGAAAAAATTAAGATCTACATGAAAAATTTTCAAGATCTATTTAGATCTAAACGAGATCTCTTCAGACTTACATAAAACTACTCGTGATTCATAAAGATTAATACAAGATCTATGTTGCTCTGCAGGTAATTTGTAGTTCCTGAAAGATTATTAGTGAATCTACATAGGTCTTCTACGAATCTTCGTAGATATATGTGATCTACACAGTTCTACTAGGGTTGCTGTTCTGTAGCAATTATCAAAATTGGCACCCTGAGAATCATATTAAAACGTAGAGATCAATTTTCAGTTATGCATGGCAATCCTTAGCTCAGTACATTCCTTAACGTTGTTCTCAGTCGAGTTATACAAACAAAAAATCAGGACCTTGCAGGGGCCATCAAATTAGCCGATACTGCAAAAAAGGAATTGATCAAAAGAAGAGAATGTGCTGTAGAGAGATTCAGAGAAATCTTTGAAAATAAGAGAAAAATAAGCGAAGAACATGACTTGGAGTTGCGGAACCAAAGACTTGCTTCGAAACAATCTCAGCGCTCCAACGCACATTTTTGAATTATCGGAATATTTTATCGAATTTCGGCTGCCTATTTCCAAACAAGATCAAAATTTTTGATGAAAACTCATTATTCAAATCATACTCTGCGATTCTACACGACAATTCCAGTGAAATATCGATTGCTGAAGTTCAACTTTGGCGACGACTCATTGCTAGGGAGGAAATCAACTATTCCCTTGAAGCACTTGACATTTACAACGCACAGGATTTTCCAAACGTTCATCAAATTCTTCGAATAATGGCAGTTTGCCCGTAGCTACGGCGACGAATGAATGCTCATTTTCAACGTTACGTCGTCTGCAGACGTATCTTCGATCAAATATGACTGAAGATCGGCTAAACGGTTTAGCTTCCCTGAATACACATCGGGATGTCAAGATTGATGTTCAAAGGGTTTTGGATGAATTTTTTTCGGTACCTCGAAGAGTAAGATATTCACTAAATATTTTGATAAATAAAGTTATTAATAATTTTTGTGCATCTATTAAACTGAACTAACTTTCCTCGCTAGTGTAGCGTCTTTTACACTAAAAATTATGTAAATTTAGTTATGTAAATTTGAAGCATTTTGTGTTATACATCTCACACTCTCAATTCATGAGATTAAGAAAAAAATACCTCACATTACTTAATACATGTAGCTAATTAAAGATATAATACCGATAGCGCTGATCAAACGCCTACCCGCTCACATTGTAAGTAATTAGTGCAAGTAAGTGGAACAAATGCGCGGCCGTTGTAGTTTGGTATAATTGTGCATGGACTAATGGCCACTAGTTCCAAGTTTAATGTTTCTTACATTTGAAACATTAGTATTTCTTTTAGCGGCCACTTATTAGAAGGCAAATATCACAGCACATTTCTGCCATAAAAATGATAAGACACTTAGCTCCGACTTTAATGGAAGTGCGGCCTCATTCTCTCGTTATATATTCCCTCATATGAGATTATAAATGTTAAGTAAGTGGAGCAAAGGAGAATCGATTAAAATTTGAAATCGATTTAGGTACAACCCATAATTAATAAGTAGGGCTGTCGCGCCCCTTTTTTGAATGTAAATTCAACAAATTAAGATAATGAAGGGGTCGGCATTTACGTGCACCTGTGGTATGATAGGCTGTGAATGTTCATGATGGTATGTATGGTGTATACAAAGTGGGCTTAGTGATTGGAATAATTAAATTCAGATTAACTGTAGCAAAGTGTGCTTGGGTAAAAACTGAAGATAGGTAATTTATATATTTTGTTACAGTCTTGCGATTAAAAAAAGCCAGATACATATTTAGCTTTACAAAATAAAATATCAAAAAGTAAATATGTAAATGCTGGTCACTTAAAATATATATCTACACTATCTAGACTAAATTATTTGCGACGCCTAGTACATCGAGCGGAAATACTTAGTTTCCGCTCCTATTTACTAGTGAGATGTTGGTCCTGGTCAGAAAGTAGGTATTTCCAAGTTTCCCATCCATCCCTTAAACTGTCAAATAATTCTTTAATATATATATTGTATCCACAAGGGCGAGGCCCAGTCTCCAGTTTGCCTTTATGTATCACGGGCGGAACGCCTGCTATTAATGCTCAGAGAGTCCAAGTTTCTGATCCACACTTCCGCCTTCATTACTTTGCAAAAAGGCAGCCAGAAAGGCCTACTTTCCGCTCTACACTGGGGGCGATTTGTTGAGCATGTCAGAGGGACCAGGTCTCTGATCCATGCTCATAAAGTATTGCGCGTACTGGATCTTCTGCTTTTTAGATGGATGCAAAAGCCTAGTTTCCATTACGAGTCTCTCTACCTAATTATTTAATTTCTACAGTGATTCAATGAATCGTCTTGTGATAGACAAAAATGAAGAGAATAATAAGATACTTTATACCGATTAACGCAGTGCAATGGAGTGTGGTCGATCTTCTGGATATGCAGTTACAGTTGAGCGACTATACTCAATCTCGACAATTACCCACACGTTCGTGTACTCTGGGCAACGTGAGAAGCGATCCATGTGCGAGATGCGGTAATCAACCCGCATGGAGTCTTGGGTGATATCAGAAAGAGAGGGAGTTTTAGAGAAGTCACTCCGACATACCCGGTTTAAGAGCCCACTAAAGTCAGAAGCGTCTGTTCACCAGTAGGTGGGGCTGCCTTGGAGCAAGCACCTCGCAATATAAATATGTCTCGAAAACAAAAAAAAAAAACACCAGTATCAGGTTGTGCGCAGGGTTAGGGGGCCGCCACATAAACAACTAAAGCCAATGAAAAATTTCAACCAGCGTTTGACCAGATCTCCTTTTTTTGATGAAGACCGCACGCAATGTATTAAGGACAATGACTTGAGGGCACGCATCTGTAATATCCGAACCCTTAATGGGGAAGGTGCCTCTGTTTGACTATGTGATGTCCTCTTAAGAGCAGGGCTAATATCACCGCCGTCCAAAAAATGAGACAGACGGGGCAAGGTGAGAAACTCATTGGACCTTGCGACGTCTACTACAGCTGCCATGTAAAGGAGCGTAAGTTCGGTGGTGAATTTGTGGTGGGAGATAATTCGCTTCATAGTGAGACTCTTCAACATCTCGCTGATTTGTGCTACGCCCCGTTAGTAGAGAAGAACGTTGTGATCAAAGATCCCTTCTATGAGCGCCTAGAAAGCACCTACGAGCGCTGCCCCGGTCACGATATCAAAATCGTGCTTGGCGACTTCAATACCAGGGTATTTCGTCACTCTGTCGGAAAATTCAGTCTCCATAACAAAACCTTCGCTATTGGACTGAGACTGATTTAATATGCCGTGACTCGGAACATGGTAGTCTGTAGCTCCACGTTTCAGCACAAAAAAATATACCAAGCCCCATGGCTGCCTTCAGATCTAAAAACGCGAAACCACATCGGTCATATTGCGATAGACGGAAGGCAAGTTTCCAGTGTATTAGACGCACGTACACTCCGATGGCCGAATATCGGCTCAGATCATTATCTTGCCGCAGTCAAGATGCGCATACACCTCCGCGCAACAAAAAAAAGGTGCACCTAACTACATAAGGAGAGGTCGAATTCGGAAGGGGGCAATCGCAAAATATAGTTATTATCTCACCACTAGACGTGATATGAAATAAAAATGAGAGAAGTGAAATGAAAATAAATTAGCTTTAAAATGCATGGAAATGTGAGAACTATCAGGCCTGTTCAGTATTTTGATTTTGGCTGAAAGTAAAATTTATTGTAATTGCGACACGTTTTGGTGGTGGTGTCCTTGATTCTGAGTGAGTTCGAATAGACTTCGAATAGTTTTCACATCACTTTCTTTTCGAGTCGATAATCACTGTGAACCATTATTTATGTTTCTTGAAAAATTTGACAACGCTGTATGCGTGAGCTGAGATAAAGAAAAGCGCGTTCAAAACAATATAAATCATTAGCTGAGATTACGCTTGGGTCTATAACGAAAGCTGGACTCTAGGCAAGTTTGTTCTATGAAGGAGTTTAAATTATAAATCGTTCTTAATTTCCATGATTTTGCCTCTAATAAATTAATTAAGTCTGCTTCCAAATAGAATCATCAGGTATTAATGACACTAACGGAGCTAGATACACCAAGTTAAGCCAAGTCCTTCTCCACCTTTTATTTTCAACGCAGAGGATGCCTCCAGCTGGTAACGCGTTGAATACTTTCAAAGCTGGATCATTTTCTTTCATACTACAACAGGATCTAGCAAACGAAGACGCTGAATCTGAATTCGGTTAACTATGTCTATGTCGCGATAAAGCTAATAAAACTCATCGTTCCATCGCTTGGGGTGTTGGCCGTCGCAAAAACGTAAATACCCAAAAATCTTATGGGGAATCTTTCTCTCGAACACTCCAAGGGTCATCTCATCTGATGTTGACAGCTTCCATGCTTCTGCGCCATACAATCAGCTGATGGCAAGAGATATTCTTTGTTGTTGTTGTAACAGCATAAAATATTCGCCATAAAATTCTGGGGAATGATGCTGAAGTGACAGTCCTTGGCCGGATATATAAAAATTCGGGTCGTTTCGGTATCGTAGAACCGACTGTCGTGGGGACATGGAGAGATTCTTTGTGTGGTCTTAGTGTTCATGTTAATGATGGTAATCAGATTAGTTCCTTACTTTGTCGAAATTATAACTGTCAACAGTGACGCGGGAGCCAAGACTAATTATTTGATGACAGCATGTACTTCGCTTTGCGCTTGTTCACCTGAAGACCCATTCGGTTCACTTCTTTATCATTCTTGGAATAGGCAGAACTAACGGCGCGGTTGTTGAGGCCAATGATGTCGATGCCATCGGCAGATGCCAGTAGTTGCACGCTCTTATAAAACATGGTGCATGAGCGGTTTAATTCTGCAGCTTGAATTATCTCACTCAACGTAATGTTAAAGAAGTCACACTGTCTGAAACTTCGTTTGAAATCGAACGGCTCGGTCCTTCCAAATTCTGACTGAGCTGGTGGTGCTACTTAGCGTCATTTTATATGTTGATCGTAGTATTTTTTAAATATAAATTTTCTGATACAGGTTTATAAAACTATGTATTTACATATATACAGATTATAGCAACAAATACTTATTAATCTTCACAGTATTATGAACCTATAAATATAGGTGGTTTGACTAACAAAAAAGATATACATTTGGGCTTAGTTTGCCAAGTACTTTTCATTCCGACTAGTCAAAAGAAAAACAAAACTTTCTAAACCGGAAAAAGTTTTGTGGGATTCGATATCCAGTATACCAATCCGTTTCTATTCCGAAAAATTGATTTGGAATCGAAACGCAGAATAGCCCTGTAAAACTTATATTTCAAATAAATGTCGTTGAAATAAAAATATGAAAGACGTAAAAAATCGAAGCCAGGGTGGTTACGGAAGAGATTCACGGTCAAACTATCGGGAAATTGAGTCCTAACGATGAAACCTTTGCTAACGAATTGAGAATGATCGACTTTGCCGGGACCCGAAACATGTTAAACTTAGGGAACAATTGACATCAGTTAGCCAGACTTACATGTTAAATTGAAATCCGTCGCCAATGGAGAAGAAGAACATTAAACTTGTCACATAAAAATCTAAGAAGTCACAGTGACAAAAATTTGCGCTACCTCAGTAGTCACAACACCTCAGCTACAGTGAGTATAAGTATTTTCACATCCAACAATCTACAAACACCAAGCTCTCCATAACTACCACTCCCAGCCACGCATTGAAGTGGGGACAATAGCGACCGTTTAAAAGCCACGCATCTGGGTGCTGTCTCTGCACCCATTGAACTCGTAGCTGCCACATTCGTAAGCACCGTTTTTGGCGAGTGCTTGGTCAAGTGGCTGCCACTACACTTCAATGCAGTGTGCATGAGGAGCACTAAATATTTGTTTGCTTGTGTAGCAGCAGCTGTTGATGAGGTTGCCACTTCTGCGATCACTGTGACTGGCAATAGTAGTGTTTCATATACTATAAGAAGAAGAAGAACAACGGATTTTTTTCTCAATACTAACTAAAGCATTAAATAGGTAGGAATGACATAAGTAAATGCATTGCGAGGCATGCAACAACAACTGCTGTTTGTGGCAATGTCAATGCAATTACTGCCGCTGTTGCTGCTTCTGGTGCTTGTGTTGGTGCAGCTGTTGATGCTGACGATGGCGACGCATCTAATTTTGCTGCACAATATGCGGCTGACTGACTGGCCGATTGTTGTTGCTTTGCCCTGCCGTGCCGCAAAGTGCTTTTCTCTCCATATACTTTGCATTTGTGGCATGAATTGCAATTTTCATTTGGCTTGGTTGCATTTCCGCCATCGACAGCTAGTGCTATGGTGTTTTGCACTGTGCAAATTTTTTTTTTTTTTGTTTTCACAAATTCTATATTTCTTTTTGTTAAGTTTCTAAGGTTTGTTGCATTTATTATTATTTTTATTATTCCTGTTGCCTGAACGCAGATTCTCATGCGTATGCGAAAATTGCATATTTTCACACCAGCCACACATTTGCCATATGTTGCACGCAAGCAAGCTCACATGCCATTTCGTCTGTTGAACAACGTTTTCTAATCGAAACTTTTCGCCGCAGGCCATGCAGTCAAACTTTGACAGCAGAACAACACTTTTGGTTATTACATTTATTGTATTTGTATTTGGTACTTTTATTGTTGTTGCGGAGCTATTTCTCTTGGGTCTTGTTAATGCAAATTTTGCAATACTGAGAGAGCATACAAAGCGGCTCTTTAGTTATTGTTACAGGTTCTCTAGATAATTTTTTCATAAAGTGCTGTCATTGCGGTGATCTTCTGATGTATCCAAGAAACGTACCACCTCTGACTATCCTCCTCTGTTTTTAGATAGGCCTTCGAGTCAAGCGGTTGTGGATTGTATCGAAAACTCTCGCATAAGGTCTCAAAGAAATTAAATCTTCTAGCTTTCGTATTTTGTTGTGATCCTTATCTGTGAAGTTTAGTAAGTGTCTCACCCTGTAGATGAATTTTGATCAGTTTGTTCTTTTGTTCACAATTGCGTTTCAGCCCAGGTCATTCATAGGCCATATCCGCAGTACGACACTGGCTCAGTGCAATTCTAAAGGTTCCTTGTATTTCTTAGGATGGCATATATCATGATCGTTTTGGCAACACTGGCTTTGAAAGCTTTTCATGTCTTGTCTCACTGTCAAACATCTTCATTTTGATCTATAATTTAACCATAAAACGCCTCAAAAACAAACAACCCTTGCAAATTATTGAACTTTATTATCAAAACGCGTGCTCTGTTAAAAATGTATGTCGCGCGCTTCTTGCATTTTTTGATCGCTATAATCGACCTACTGAAGCGGCTGTTCGGGCTATTGTGACTAAATTTCGCACTAAATTTACATTGTTGAACATTCAACTACAAACTCGCTTACGTATTGTGCGAACGGAGGAAAATATCGCAGCTATTTCGGCCAGTGTTAGTGATAACCGGGAATTATCGATTCGGTGCCTTTCGCAGCATTTGGGTCTCCGTTACTTCACTACGTGGAAAATTTTTCCGAAAGATTTAGGTCTGAAGCCTTTCGAAAAAAAAGTGCAGCTGGTGCCAGAACTGAAGCCGAACGACCTACCACAATGCCAAATTTTTGATGAATGGGCTCTTGAAAAGTTGGCCGAGGATCCGCATTTTTATCAAAGAATTGCCAGCATTGAGAGAGGATGGAAAAAGCAGGGATGGAAAAACATAGGGAGGAATAAAAAGGAGGTAAAAGGGAAATCGTTGGTACGGTAATATCCACATAGGAAGCCCTGTATGAACAAGTCCTATATCCCCATGTGAAACTTCCCTCTTAGTTCGTGGTGACATGGAAGCCTCCGAAGACAAAACCTTACCATCACTACGCCTCATACCCACGTTAAGGAGACCAACTCTGATGAGGAAACTTTCGACTGAAATAACGGTTTCATGAATTTTTCAGAATTTTATGTATTTTTTTATTTAGAATTTCAGACAGCTTTTAAAAAATCACTCATAATATACGATATGAACACGCTTTCTTTCTTTTTCTTTTCTTTCGGCTGAGTAGTGACACCATTTAATCTGTTTTTTGTAGTACGAGAATAAACGAAATGGTTAGCAAAAGTTTGATGCCATCAGTGATATAACAACTCTCTTCCGACAGCAGAGATATAACAGGCCTATTTGTTTGTAATGGACTGCTAAAAGAATACTAGGTGGAATAACGGATTGCATGCAAAATAACAACACGAACTCGGAAAAATATGCGAGTTGAACTAACTCGGTAAACTGATATCTGACCTGAGATATACCTATAAGAAGTGTTGGAAAGTGAAAAAACTGCGCTATTGTGAATGATCACTTAGAAAATATTTGGAAAATTTCCGTTTTACACCCAATTCGTTTTCTTTTGCGTTGTATATTTAAATATATAACCATATTAACCAAAAATTTGCCAGCTCATCTATTTTACGTTTTTAAATAGCAATAAGTAAACAAATGGCATGTTTGATGAAAGATCCTAACGGGGTTGCTTTGGCAACTAAATGAATATCTTGGACGGTGGGTTGAGAAAACAGTTACTTTTGGCTTGGCTATTAGATTAAATCTTCATGATATATTTCGCATAGATGAAGACAATTAAAAAAATTCCATTTGTTACTAAAGTAATTTTGAAGACCGAATCTGATTACTTTGTGTTTGGGAGTGAAATAATTGATAACATTACAACTATCTTGATCACAACTAGATTACGTAATGATTGCGATTACAAATAATCAAAAAATAATCAGGATTACTCTAGATTACTGAAGGTTATAATACTTTGCCATTTTCTGGGTAGCTTCACAATTCCCTCGGTGAAGAATATCTGGGGTTTATGGGGTAACTTGGCCAAGTAATTTTCAAATTATGGCTTAGTTATGGATCGAAAGGTAAGTAATTAACTACTGAAAGTGTTTTTAAAGATCGCAGAGGGCATTGGTCGGCCCAGTCATGAAAATTGTTACCTTCCTGATTGCCTTCGTTAGCTAGAATTAAAATATCTCTCCCTCGTAAGAGATGGCACCCTCGTGAGAGATGACTACAAATGGAACTTCTGTTGCCAAACATAGAAAGAACAATAACCTAGCCTGGGGATAGACTCATATCAGCCTGAATTAGATAAACAGGGAGACATCCTGCGGTGAGTTGTAGTCTTTGACTTGGAAATCAAACGCTTTTGGCTGGGCTGGCGCCTCAAGATGTGAGACTTAAGACTAGAACAGGTTTTAAAATATCATTCATTATTTCCGATCTGTAATGTAGACTGAGTTCGTATGCAACTCGTAGTTAACTTAATCTTCATCTACTCTTAAAAAAAAAGAGTCAAGTTTCCTACCATCGTGTATGACTTTTCACACATATGGAGTTTTATGTATTTTGTGCCGATTATTATTCTTATTCTTTCTTGGTAGGAAACCAACATTTATTTTATTTTTTATTATACAAGTTTATCTGCAACAAAGTTATCTGTATTAACCTCTCCTTGAGTAGTCTGTGAAGCGATTTTACATATTTTTCGAGTTGTTTCAAACGATAGTGGTTAAAATACACAAATGAAACGAATAACTTTTTTTGCAGCAAATTACAGATTTTTTTTTAGAAATTATTGATCAAGAAGTTTTTTGAACTTAGTTTAATAAATGCGTTGAAATAATTATTGAGAATTTTTTTTTTGTGATTTATTTTCATAAGTAGGGGATGAAGGCTAAACCAGGAGAAAGAGAATATACTCTTCTGCCAGAATTCATAACAGCTGTATAAAATAAGAGCTTATATAACATTTTTTCAGCTCCCATAGGATAGGTGCATTAGGAAAAAAATACTTTGATTTCCTTGTAGATACCTTATAGAGGAAATGAATTTTGTAAGTCATCCACTGCAATTTTTGAAATACAAATCAAGTCATTTTATTAAGAAGTGGTCGTACTTAACAAGGTTTGAGCGTCGAAACTTCTACACAATTCTTAAAAATAATATAAAAAATAGAAGCTGTGTAAACTTTGTCTCTTAGGTACGACGGACGTGACACATATTATAAATACAACATTTTAATATCTTTTGCATATTTTTCTAAATTTTCGAAAGTACCTGACCACGTTTCAATTAATAACTAATTTGTATGCTGCTCTTCTAAGAAATACTATTAATATTTATGTTTTCATATTTTAAGGATTGCATTGCCTTTTCAAACCAAATTAAAATAAATCAACCATTGATAATTCCGGCATACAAATCATATACTCGTATATGTACCTATGTATTTTCGAACTTTTCTAATTCCTTCTAAATTTTTCCCACTATCGCCAAGTGTTGAAAAAATTTTTGTTTTCAGCATAAACGAAAAGAAACAACTAACCACACTGAATATATCAAAGCTTGAAATGGCGGCCAATTGGCGAAATGACATTGTCCATATTCCAATGGTAAGAATTTAAATTAACTATGAAAATACTATGCATATTGGTGTTGATGTGATCGGGACCTTTTTTCCGCTAGTTATCTATCGCTGTTGGGTTTGTGGTCTGTAGTGAGGCATTTGGTATTCTCATTTCATGCATTAGCTGACATTATCGAATGAACAGTAGGTGTGGCCGGCGACAATAACAGTAATAACTAGCAGTGTCACAGAAAATTACAAAAAAAACAACAGCTTTATGAAAGTTATGAATAATAAGATTGAGAATATGAAAATATGACAATACAATATGAACAAAGAGTATCAAAAGAAGAAGTAATATAAAAAGCAATAAAAGAGATGAAACAAGTAATGGTTTAAAAAATATTTCAACAATATTTTTATTCTTTTTTTTTCAAAGGAATCCTTCACAAAAATACAATTTAATTATTTTTTTATATACATTTTTAAATTAAGGATGACCTCTGCTCTCGCGGTTTCAAAAAATTGCTTTTTTAGTTTTTAATTTCAATTTATATGGATCTAGGAATATGCCACAGAGAGAATTTTGTGAAAATGGCATTCGTTGTCATGTTTCTGGAATCCGATATGTAAGTTAGTACATTCAAGTCATGCACTGTAAATTATTCTGAAATGCGTTTTCCCGAAAGTAGTGTTTTTTTTTATCTTCCGAGTAAGATTTTGCGTAAAAGATTTCATCCGTTTTCAATAATTTTCTTTTTAAATTATTCAGTAAACCTACTGCTATGTTTTCCTTATTTTCCCGAGTACGATTTGAAAAATTTTATTTTGTTCCATTTTCATAGTCTCTAATACAATTTGCAAAATAAAAAAATTTCTCTCGGAAAAACATAGCGAACGTAACTGTGATTATGGAATATGTCAATTTTCTGATTTCGGATTACCTAACTAGTAACAACTTTACCTAAGCCGGTCCCATGCATTTTCAACATCAATGTAAACAATGACGTTTCACGGTTGTCAGTGTTTTTTTTTCTGCTCTTCGAAATTAAAATTAAAAAGTCAAAACATGTAGCTTCAAAATAAAGATATAAATTCCTATTCAGTATATTCCTTATTTTTCGGCTACGAGAGTAGAAGATCCCCTTAATTTAAAACAAGGAAATCTACAGCTATTTATAACAATATAGCAACAGCCCCTCTTAACAAATAATTAATACTATTTGAAAAATGATAAAATTTGTGTAAGAATTTAGTAATAATTTACTCATCGAAGGTAAGAAATGCTCATAACACTGTGATAAGATTTGTACCACAATTTAATATCAATAATAAATCAACAAATATTTAAAACCGTTTTCATCCGCTACAGATATATTTAAACAATTATTTTCTCATACTTTTTAGATTTTGCATATAATTATAATTCGAAAACAATGGCGAAACAATCATATAGAAATTTAATGATAGCATACAATGAAACTAAATTATAATAGTAATAATACCACTACATTGGTACAACAAATTTAAAATAATTTTAACAACATAAACTATGTACATATTTGTGACAATTTTAATCCATCTTTGAATGCCATTAAAGTACGTAAATAATAACGTATATTTTAAAACTTAAAGTAATCTTCTTTAGTATAAGCAAAACAAAGTTTTTATTTAAAATTTTACCCATTCTATAGCATCCAATAAGCTGCCAGCATAGTGAAATTTTGTTTTTTTATTTTACAACAGTTTTATAATCAACAAAGAAACGGCGTCAAATCGCACGACCGAGGCGGCCAATTGACTGGACCATTTCGTGAGATAACACGTTTACCAAACTTGAGTTTCAATAAATCGATTGTAGCATTCGCTGTGTGGCTTGCGGCGCCGTCCTGTTGGAGCCACGTATTGTCCAAGTCCATATTATCCAATTCGGGCCAAAAATATTCGGTTATCATTGAGGGGTAGCGATTCCCATTCACAGTAACGTGCCGGCCTTGATCATCACGGAAGGAGTACGGCGGGTTAATACTACATAAGGTGTATCTCGAGTTGAAATCTTACCCGAGGCAAGTAACATAAACAATTGCGTTTGGCTCTCAGCAGACAATGCCAAGTCTCAGACTGTACTTTTACCATGGAAAAACTAAGCACAAAAATCACTTAAATCGAATTTATAGTGCACATTTGAATCGGGTGTGGTTCTATATTTCGGGTATGCTTTCAGTATATATTTACTAAACTGCGCACAAAGTGAAAAACTTTTTTCCTTCTAAAATTTTGCGGAAAATACTCTATTTAGCTGGATTCTCTTAAGTAATATTGGCGGTAGTCATTAGTTCTCAAAATATTAATATATCTAGTCTAATATAAAGAAATCTATTATTTATCCAATAAACTGAAGGCTTTATTTAGCGTGGTTAGTATGATCCGATTTAGACCAAATATGCATTATGTTGTTCGATAACTTGTTGCCATTTTGAGGATAATTTTGTAGTGCTAGAAACGCTCGTCCCTATTGGCAAAAAAAACTGGGTCATTCGCTTCTTACAAGCTTCAATAACAAAATCATTCGCCATAGGCAGGAACAAGTAGTAATCACCTTGTGTTAGGTCCGGACAAGATATAAGATGGATTTATAAGAACTTGCAAACAAAGCTCCCGGAGCTTCGCTTCGGACGTGTTTTGACAATTCCTCTCCTATTGACTAAAGCTCTCCGGTATCCAGCCTTAACTAAATGGCTCCAAATGGTGTTTTGTGCAATGTTTAGCTCTTGGTCAATTGAAAGAGCGCTTGGATAACGGTCGGACTCTATGGCCTTCCTGAGCATGGTGCATCTTTGATATCAAAATTACCGGAACAAAACCAAAATTGTATGTGATTAGCTATTACAGTATCAGGACCGCAAACACTGTTTATATTATCAGCCGCTTGGCTTACGTCCCCATCTTTATCGAAGAAAAACTTTAAAATATTGCGTATTTTATATTTTTTTGTGGCTAGTTTTGATGCGTAATAATACTGAGTCAAGTTATCATAAAACTGTCTGAGAAATTTGTTTTTAGTAAAAGATCCTATCTTTTTAACGCCATATAACGCGTAACCCGATCACTCATATATAACGCGAAATACAGTCGTTTGTTAGAAAAATAATGGATCTATTTTTATTATGCGTAATTTTATCAAATGTATATATCCTTACAGAAAGTAAAGCTTTGGTATAAGGGACCTTGTGACCTTGTATCCCAAGCAATGTGATAATGTGAGTGCATCAAGTGCTTTCACTAAGGCTAAATAGAATAAATAGACAGGATAATTCATTACTGATGAAATTTATGCATAAGTAATAATATATTTTTTTTTCATATTCTACCTTGGCAAGAATCCCTGTCAAGCCGGAAGAAATATCTTAGTGTCTCATCACCAAATCCTACCAATGCTAATAGCATATATTGACCTGGTGGCTTTTGTCTGGCAAACTTGTCGCTTGCAATTTAAACATCTGTAGGATAAATAGAGGAGCTGTGTATAGGCAGTTGCGGTTCAATGACTCTCAAGTATTCGTTTATTTTTCTTTATTTTTCCTCTTAAATCTATACATATGTATGCAGACTAATGAATACGGAAAAGTTAAAGAAAATGACTAAAAAAGTACTTAGGCGGCGAAATGGTGGTGCCTGTCTACTGTGTTCGCCCTTCCATGACTATGGTCATCAACACTAACAAAATAACAGCATCCAAATGGTCTGCAGCAGAATTTGCAGCAATATTAAGTTTGCCGTAATTGACATACATTTCTATTTGACATTTTTTGCGCCGTTGAAATTTTGTTTGGCCGTTTTTGGCTGTTTTTGGTTGCAACATTTCTAGTAGATAGATACTAAATATAAGTGGCTGATGACTTTGGTGCAATTTACAAAATTGCTTCTTTTTCTCATTACTATGTCTCTTTCTTTATATAGAAAATGTATGCACAAATTTTTGTGCTGTCGGCGCGCAACCGTTAAGTGTCTTCATAATAAATTGAAAGAAAATGACAAAAATTCCAATAAGCCGATGAAGTGATTGCATTTCTTTTCCCACTAAAATTAGACTGTCTGGTTTGTAGAATTGTGGCAATGACTTAACGGTTATCGATTGGTAACGGTATTCAAGTGATAAGGCGGATTTGTGCTCGTGTATTTTTGGAAATCGAATTGTTTTCATTTTTTTGTATGCCTCTTATATTATTCTATGAAATTTCCATCAGACGTCGATGACAAAGCAATGCCGCTAGGTGGCGCAGGAGTTGATAAATTATAAACATAGCATTTGTGATTAGATTTGGCTGGAACTTAAAAACTCAAGACCTTTATTATTTGAATAAAAAATGTAAAGAATTTGCTCCTTTATGGCGAAGGATTCGATATATTTTTTAAATCGTTATTTATCGTACGATTTCAATGAAAATTTATGAAAATTTATATTACTTATTTTAAAAGAAATTAGTGAACAAAAAATTTATCCGCCAGGTGGCGAAGGAGTATTTACGGTCTCGTGTACAGTATGTACAAAATCTAAGAACTTGCCAACAACACGGTGGGGAGGTGTTTTCTTTATTAAAGTGTTTTATTAAGGAAGTACAAAATATTAAATACATTTTCGGTGCTCTTTTCCCGAAAATTTGTTATTTTTAGGTTGAAATTCTTTTATGGTTTAAATTGAAACACAAGTTTGAAGTGACGTTGCTGACAGTGATGCGGGATTTTTCCCAATTAAAAAAATTTCGAGCATTCGTTATTCGGAGGAAATACCAAAACTCAACGGCAATTTGGAGTTACTTCGAACGTTCACTTTCTTAATAAAAATGGGCTATAAAACTTTTTATTTTAATTTTGATGTACTATATCGCTCATTTCATATCTAAGCTCACTCCCATATTGACTAGTTTCAAATTTCGCACAAAGTTTGAAACTTCGATTTAAGTCAGTATACATGTGGAAGTTTTAAATAAAAGACGGGTTTTTAATGTTAATTAACTTAGTTTAATACAAATTGGTGTTGCTTTATTAAGGTTTAAAATTCAACTGTCCTGTTCGTCTCTAGTCAAGCGCACGCTTCGTTCAATTCGTCAAGTTAGGGTTCTGTGTGTCAAGTAAGTAGAGTTGTGTTTTTAAGTACTCAGTAGTTACGTCCACTACGTGTCGTTCTTCCGTAAGTCATTCCTACATACATATATTTATAGTTGAAACTTGTCAATACTTTATGGGGCTATAATTGTGAAATGGACTATATTTTGATTTCCATAGAAGTTTTCTGATTCGCTTAAGCTGTAGTAGTAAAACAACCTAAATATGCGAAAATCTAAATAATGCCTGAGAAATATTAAAAAAAAATTTTAAGAAACTGTGGGGAGTATTCAAGGCTAGATTTTTAAGCCCCTTCGTCGAAAAATCGCAAAGCAAGCTTTCGAAACCCTCACACTTTGTTGCTTATTAATTTTGGAAAACTATCGATAGCCAACTTATTTGATATCTTCGATGGCGATGGTGTAAATCATTCGATATCATCGATTTTATCGGTGATATTTTTAAGTTTTTGAGTAATATTCTGTAAACAAGCAAATATTCGTTTATAAATGTACTAAATGTATTAAGAATATTTTAGTAATAAAAGCAGTATAATAATTTTTTATAAAATAGATAATATGACTATAAATAACGCGATATAATTTGTCATAAATAAGAGATGTACTTCGGCAGAATGCGTTCTTAAAAAAATCAAGGGTATTATTTCCTAAACATAAAATAAATAAACTTCTTCGCTTGTGGCCTAATACGTTTGGTAAAATAATTATAAATGATATAAATGCTGCTTTTTACCAAGATTGATAGAATAAAAGATAGCGCATATTAGAGAGAATTTGCAAGAGTAGTTTTTGTGTGATGAACCATTGGTGGAATTGCGGATGGGAAATGCCAAAATGGCGAACACGAATACAGTGGTCGTCCAATATAACGAGTGATATAATGTGGTTGTGGCTATACCGAAAATTATGTTCTATGGAAGTACGATTTTTCCGCAATTTTAATGAAAGTTAGTAGTGTAAAAGTTACACTCTAATGTGTTAATTCATTTATGAAAAAAATTAAGAGAATGATCGGAATTTAGTGAAAATGTAAGTTAACCATTACGTTTTACTCATTTAGTCGGGCATACCATTTGAAAGTCAATTCATTGCGCGGAGTCCTAGTGTATTTGTTGTTGTAACATAATAAAACATCTCATCCAAATTAAAGAAGAGACGTGAGAGTCCCCAACTGGATGATTCCGGTATCATGGAACCGACTGTCGTGAGTGCCTATATTTTTTTAAATTTATTTTTCCGGCTTTGGACACATTCCACTATGATAACAAGACTTTCTTAATGCTGGTACAAAATAATAAAACTAATGCTATTATCTTTACCTTCAATGAATAAGAAAACATTTTTTATATATTATAACCTTCTTCCCGCCGTACCCTTTTTTGTTTTTTTTTTTTGTGCTGAGTTGTCGAGAAGCAATTGTTTGTTAAGCGTCAAGATCTAAAATTGCTCAGCTATAGAAAAAAACTTCATCTCTACATAAAATGCAGAAATATTGAAACGTCGTTACTCATTTATGGAGAAAGGACAGTACAACTCGTTTTATGGTGAAAAGCAAGACCGAAATATCAATGGTGGTAGAAATACAGTTGACGAAGTTGATCGTAGACTGTTTTAAGTAAAGAGTTTTAAAATATCTTACGACACGAGAAGGAACTTTAAGTTTAGCTACAATCGGGCCTGTTAATAGTTTAGCCGTGAATATTATGCCAAATACCAAGCGAACGTTCGTTTTATAGAATACAATTTTATTAAACCTGCGATATTTAGCGATAGGAATGGATTTACAAAAATTTTCTTTATTTAGAACGTTCGCTACATACATAGGAATTCAGTATACTGGACGATTACTGTACAAGTGCACCAATGTGATGTCAACTCACAGCTGTTTCTGTCAAATTCTCTCAATTGTGGATTTTTGCTAACAAATAAAAGTTTGTTTACATTCTATTGGCTGTTCTGTCGAAAATTAGGTACTCCATTTTTGAAATACATAAACCATATATGTCACGTAGGCCAGTAATAGGAGGCCCATTGTGTTACCACAAAAAAATTAATAAAATCCGAAGAAAGATTGCCTCTTAGTCGTTTTGCCTCGCTGATGAATCTCAACAGGCAATTTACCTCGGTGCTTGAAACCTCACTAAGGTCATCCAAAAACGGTGATCCCAGATATCGCTTTCTGCTTTTACACAGAGCAGAACACTTACACAGTAAATGCAAGATCGTTTCCTCCTCCTCGTCATTCTTGCAACTCCTGCAGCATCTTCGGAAGGATACACACAACCTTTCAGCGCGTTTTTCTATCAGGCAGTGCCCTGATAGAGCCCCGATCACGTTAGAAGTGTTTTCGCTCCCTAGAGAGTGAACGCTAGGCAACCACGTCTGCCTTGAAGTTCGACGGGTCGTATTTTTTCCCCATCTATTGTCAGCTTGTTTATATGTACATTCCTTGAGTAGCAGTTTGCAAGTGACAAACGGCATACCAAAGCGTTCTTTATCCTGAAGAATCTGCTTGGTCATACCTTGTCTTGCAAGTTCGTCTGCCATGCAGTTTCCCTCTGTGTCCTCGTGACCAGGGACCCAAATGCGGAACAGTCTGTTCTGCTTGGCCATAAGCGGCAGTCCAGCGCGATGTTCGAGTTAAACGTGAAAGAGCTCAGAGCTCTGATTGCAGCCTGGCTGTCACTAAAAAGGAAGATGTCTCTTCCTTGAATTCCGGTCCCAAGCTTCTCTACCGCCTTCATGATAGCTGAGACTTCAGCCTGAAAAACGCTGCAGTGATCTGGTAACTTAAAGCAAATTTGCAGGAGAGGGTTTCGTGAGAAAACGATGAAATAGATGACAATGCTATCAGGTGGAGTATGAAACTCAAATTTCCACTCCTCCCTGCTTGGAATACGTGTAATAAAATTACTTTCAGAAACCGATGTCAAGGCGCACCGATCCGTGCTGCTCGGAATAGAGCAGAACTTATTCAAAATACAAGAGTGCCCTTGGCTTTCAGTATGCCCCTGGGATGTCTCTCTTAGTCGCAAATCAGTCATCGATGCCATCTGTTGTCCAACCAAATCTAAAGGAAGCAGATCTAAAATAGCGTGGAAGGCCTCATTTGGCGTGGCGTGGTTCTGAGCGCCCCATATATGCAGATCGTACTAGATATCTTTATCTTGGTGAGCTGCCTTTTGTCAGTTTCCTTTCCTAATGCAGGCCACCATACGATCACTCCATATAGGAGAATTGGTCGAATGACTGCTGTAAAAAGCCACCGACAGATCCGAGGATTATGACCCCATTTCCTTCCTATGGCTCTCTTACAGGTGTAGAGAACTACGGAAGCCTGTTCATAGCATTGAACTGTATTCTCTTGCCAGTTTAGATTCTTATCTAAAATAACCGGAGGCATTTTATACCGCTGATGACACTATCGATAGTACCACCGATAGTTTTCCATCACTAGTGCATATGAAATCTTTGAAAATATAAATTTTTTGAGTTGAAGAAATAATTAAGAAGATATGTTTTAAAACTTCAATGCCATTGCGGTATTTACTCACTCAATTCCATACCACCTCCTTTACTTGCATACCCACATCAACTCCTCTCGATTGCACAAAAACTTTTATTTATTTATGTAAGTATATATTTGCACTTCTGCATATTTGTTCATTTCTCTGTTTGTCTGTCCATTTGACTAGTAGCGTTTGCACAAGCCGACTACTTGAATGAAACTGCGCATTGCCGCCGCCCGGTTGGCCGCAATGTGCGGTTGGAGTGCGGTGACTCGCAATGCGTCCTCGGTTGCTTAAGTAATTTTGCATTACCATTTGCTTAGTGGATTTTTTCTTTTTCATTTACTGCTAATTCTTCCTTTTTCGTTACACAAAACCACAAACAATTTATATTCCCATCAAACATTTGACCCCAACGCAGATTCATCTTAATCAATTATAATCTTAAGATCGGCAAAATGCAACATAACGCAGAGCAAATGCAGCAGTAAAATGAAAATAGCAAGAAACAGTAAGATGAAAGAAGAGGAACAAAACCAAAAAACCAACAAATACTTATAACAACAAAAACAAATTTTACAAACAATCATAACAAAATGCAAGTCAAGCTAAGTGTTTTTTTCTGGCCACAACAACAACAACGACAACAACAGGAATAGTCAGTCGCAGCGGCAGTGGCCGAAGTAAGAAAAAAGTTATTGCCACATGCAAAAGTTGCTCGTTGGCAACCGACTGTTGGTTGGTTAATTTTGTTAGACTTTTTTCTTAAATTTCTTAGTTTGTATATAAATAGCTGGCGCATTGCAGTGCGTGGACGCTTGTGCAACATGATTTGCCTGCTAGGCTTGGCTGCATTAGCTGTTGCTTCACTTAATGCTGATTTTATAAATTTTTTTCTGCCGCTAAATCTGTAGGAAGTTCTTCTTCTTCTTCTTTTGCTTTCACCTAAGTTTTTTGTGCACAATTAGTGCATGCGTTGCCGCACATAGTTTTTTCTAAATTGAGTGAATATTGTTTTAAAAATGTGAGTCTGGTCCCATAAAATATCAGTTATTCACTTCCTTTCTTAATTTCTATTGTGACATGTATGTAGTTATGTTAATCTTCAGTGTAAAACTGTAGGTTCGTCAATTTGTGGTACAAAATTTTCGCTGTGCACCCTGTGAAAATTGTCAAACTGCCTTAAAGCCCCGACACACTATCTTAATTTATGGCTCATTCCTAATTTATGAAAAAATTACGGCAAAACTAAGTAATTTCGCCATGCAAAATCAGTCAATAAATTAAGATGAAATGAACCAAATCACGAACTTTAAATTTTATCGATAACAATCGAAAAATGTGTTCTCCTATAACCAAACTGAACGATGCATTTTGCAATATTATTATTAACGATTTGCGCGGCTAAAATGCCAAAATTGCTTCCTTTCTTTAAATTTGCACTGTCTATTTATATTTTGCTTGTTTGATATATCACATAAATTTCGTGAAATTCTAATGACTCTATCACTTTAAATTAGTTATAAACTTCAAACCGAGGCGTGGACCCCTGAAGTTAGTGATGTGGGTTATCTTCGATTTGAGATAATAAATAGTTGGTTAAATTGAATCCATATTCTCAACGTCATGTAAGCACCACTGAAAATGCATGATCGACACTGTTTTTGATTTTGGTTGAATTTTTTTATTTGTCATTGAAGTAATTTTTACTATTAAGTAAATGTTCATTCCCCGCACGAATAAATTTTAATATTAAATAATTTAGTATTAATTATTATTCATTCATTTAAATTGTTAATCAAATCGTATAATATAGCGGGTGTTTTTTTTTAGACTGATAGAATTTCCTATAGGTATAGCTGTCACTTGACATAAAATGGTAAATGAGATTTCGTTTTGCCATTTCTGTTCAGTAAGCATTGACAAATCATCATGGAAAGAATGACGCCGCAACAACGTTTACAAATTATGGAAATTTACTTTACAAATCAGTGTTCTGTTCGCCAAACTTATAGAGCACTTCGTGAATTTTATGGTCCACATAATCGAGCATCATAGCAGCTTATTCGTCGAACTTTTCATAAATTTCGAACAACATTTACCCTGCTCGATGTAAAACCAACAACGGGACAAAGAACTGAACGTACAGAAGAAAATATTGGTGCTGTAAGTGATAGTGTTGGAGAAGATCCGAATTTGTATATTCGCCGCCGTGCTCAACAAGTTAGACTTTGTCCATCCACAACATGAAAATTTTGCAGTGGTTCAAAATTGGACTGATCGCATCCGATATACCAAAGCTAGTCGGGGCGGACATATGCCAGAAATCGTTTTTAAATATTAAATGTCATGAAAATATCTTTGAAATAAATTTGACATCATATTTACTTTATTTTTTATATGTTTTATTTCAATTTAAAGATCTATCAGTCTAAAAAACACCCTTTACCTATATATGTACATGTATATACATAACGAGCCTTAACCGCGAAAAAAGTATAAGCGACATTTTTTCCAAATTTTATTTTTGATGCAGAAATACTCGCACACCATCTGGATAGATTTCTGCATCGAAAATAAAATTTTGAAAAAATATCGATTACGTTTACTTGCGTCGTTTATAGCATTTACGTCATTAAAGTCTCTTAAAAAGTAGATTTTTCCAAGTTTTGAGTGATTTTTACAAAAAGTTAAACAAAGAATAAAAATGTGAAAAGTGTAATTATCACTTTCCATTTCTTCTCGTTATTCCTGTGGCAGCGCCATTTGTGACGTGTGCGCTGCCAGCGTTATCGTAATCTGGTGTTCTATCATTCTTTGGTGACCACAAACCTATTTGTTATTCAAAACTATTTGAAGGAGGAATGATAACTAATTCTGTTTATTCTGTATTTAAAGATAGAAAACTTGGGAAAACAATTTTATTTTTTTTTTCATTAATGTCGTGGAACAGCACCCGCAGACCGATTTTTATGACTTTTGGTGCACAAGCGAGATTGCTTGAGAAGCAACGTGCATCAAGAATCCCGTAAGGCTTGTGAGCTGCCCAATACTCAATTTAATTGTACGGATTTTGTTACTTTGTCTTAACTTTAACAATGAAAGAGTGAAATAACTCGACTCTAAATACTCGGCATTTCTCGCGGGAATGGTGAATCCCGGGATTGTATCGAGATCCCGATTTCTCGATTTCTCGAGTATGGAAATACTTCTGTTGGTTTTGATACAGCTTAACTGTACAATAAATACAAAATAAAGGTTACTAAAATTGTCAATTAAAGTGCTTTATTAAAAAAAAAGTTTGTAATAATTAATCCAGAGTGAGAACTGTAAATGCATTAGGAGTAAGCAAGACTCCTGGTTTAAAATGAGCTAGTTGTGCATCGAATTCATCATCGTACCATATATGTCAATTATTATGGCCGGGAATTCCGATAATGTATATAAATTCGACTGTCAAGCTTGATATCCAATAAAGTTATTGTCTAGCTTTGATTTTTTCTTTAGTGGTGCTAGTGCCAAGAATGATGCTTGCCTATCTGTGAAAATGCGTGATTTGTGCACCCCTTCTTTGTCTGTTTGGAGCACCCAGCTGGCGTTCACAGTTTATGGCACTTCCGACTGGAAGTTACCAGCAAACCTAAATAGCCAGAACAAGAGAAAACTGCCCAGATTCTCTGAAAACAAATCCTTTCCATCCCCGAATTGCAATTTAGATCCGCCATTATAATAGTAGCGGTGAGGTCTTTATCTACTCGGCTTTTGTGTCATCCCGTACCGAATCCCGTCTAGCAGAAAATTCCATCTGAAAGTGTTTCCCTATAAAAAGCGAAGAAGGCATACAATCAGATTGTTCCCCAATTTCGAAAACCTTGAAGTATAGTGTTGCCAAGAGCCCTGTCACTAAATAATCAGCTGCCAGTTTAGCCAAGATTAATTGGTCTTTGACAAAACCTAACTTGATTGTTAAGGTCAGGTTATTTCAAGCGAGAAGCTGAATTGAGCTCAAGTTTAAACGGCACCATCACCTGCAATGGTCACTAATATTCACCACTAATCAATAGATATTAGACAACACTATTCAATTTTACTTTCCCTTTTACATAGTAGCTTCCTTCTCTAAATACCTCAGATTTTGATTTCGTAATATATTACACGGGATTAGAGTAGACCTTACTGAACAAGTTTGGATTAGATTACATCCTATTAAATATGTTATATTAAGTTTTATTGCGATCGAATAAACTTAGCTATTACATTAAATAAGACTATAAGATGAGATTAGTTTATATAATATTGGACTACATCTAAATTAGATTAGATTAGGTTATAGTAGATTAGATTAAATAAGGATATGTTGTATTAAATCAGGTTAATTTTAGGGAAGATAAAATGCTATCTGGTTGCAGCCAACAGAATTGGTCGAAAAAATATGTCCAATAAAATTGACAAAAAAAAATATACAGACTAAAACCTTAGAAACTGCAAGCTAATATAGGTTCTACTTTAAAATGTATTTTATAGCTTTATACGAATCTAGCAGCTATCATGTTTTCTGCACCTGAATGCGTCATACTATAGATATTAACATAGTTTACGTCATTGTCACGTATTCAGTAAGACAACAAATACAATGACTGTTGTCATCATTCCATAGTGAAAACAATATTTGCCGCATAATTTTAGGCGCAGTAAACCTTGACAACTGCCAGGGTGATGAGTTTTGTCAGGCCATCAGCACTCTTTAATTTATTTATTCTGATACTGTGAAGAAACTCACGAATCTGGGAATGGTCATGTTTACTGCACCTAAAACTTTGACGCAGAGTAAAAACATAGTTTACGTACTCAGTAAACACAACAACTTCAATGACTGTTGTCATCATTAGATTGCTGGAAAACATATTTGTCGCATATTTTTGGGCACAGTAAACATGGCAGACACCAGTTTGGCGAGTTTTGTTAATGCATCAGCATTGAACTGCACATCTTTTGTTTTCATTTCAATGTATAAAATTTTATTTCGGTCCTGTTTCGTTTCGTCCTCTGTAGGATTTGTATATTCAAGTTTATTGTTAGACTTAAATTTCACCTTAAACTATGCAAGTCCTAAGTGTATTGACCTTTGTACATTTTTTACTACATACAACTTAGCTAAGTTCCTCGTGAATATCTGAATCTCGAACTTCCTGATTTCAACCTAACCGACAATCTTGCGTTCTCAATTAAAGTCGCAATATAAATTTCAATAATCAATTTTTATCTTGCATTAAAGCCTCATACGTTTAACCACGCCTCATAATCAAATTAACCTTAACAAAAGTGTCACAATACCGCATCACCAGGGTATCTGTCGTCACCATATCTCAATAGTTCCTTATGATTAAGAATTACTCATTCAATATCCCTTCACACCATTCTAAAAGTAACTTAACTGAAGCTACTACACAATGTACATATAACCTTCTCACTTGTCCGTTGTATTCAAGAAAAATAAATAAAAATTGAAACGCTTTCCAATGGGAAAATCGAATTATTACGCTACAATTACATGACTGTGAAACTGCGGATGCCACACTAATCCAGCAAATCGAGTCAGCCAAGCGGTGGCGGCGGCGGCGGCAACAAGTTGTAGGCAGCTATTTACATGGAGCGTCAAGTGTTGCACTTGCAATACTACCAGCCAATTGTGGCCAGTTATTGTGGATATTGTAAGTCGCACGCATTGCCACCCCACCCGCACGGACGATGCTACATGGCAAGACAACTAGCTAGCCATAACCAGCCAACTAGCCCACCACCCGTCCGGCGAGACCGATCAGCCGTCGCCTGAAACAGCGCCTGCGCAAACGATTGGCTTTTGTTGTAATTGCAATTGAAGTGCAATCAATTACGCGCCAGTCCATGTTCCCTCCACATAGTGTTACTAACAGTTAGTGGCCTGAACGCTTAGACCACATGCTGCGCTAGCAAAATGGCAAGATTTACCTGCTCAAGAGTTGAGCTAAAATTCTAGCTTAGTTTGATATTTAGTAAGTAGTTATAGGTGCAGGCTTAGCCGCGGTTGCTAATGGGTGGCTTGTTCCAAGCTTGTATGCACAATTTCCACCCCGCTAGCATGGCTGGCTGCCAATCTGGCTCTCTGCTTCGATGACCATCTCTCCTTGGCTGCATGGAGTTGGTTGGTTGGTTATGGTATTGAGCTGATTGCGTGCAATTTATTAAGCCACGCTAACAAGATGTGTGAATTGGCAACGAAAACAAGTGAATAATTGCCCCGTGAACTGGCCACGCCGCACCATGCCGCCGCAGCACTGCGGGCCACAACAGGCATTTTCTGATGCTTAGTGCGGGCACTAGCTGAGTTGGGGTTACTTCAAAGTGCAGTCAAACAAAAATTAAGAAAAGATTCCTGCGTAAGTGAGTTAATGTAGCAGAAAAACGTTAACAATGCGAAGAATTAATAGAACAAAATTCCATTGGTGATACAAGGCAGTGAGTTTTTTTTTACAATAAACAAAAAGGAGTCGTATGAATCGACTAAGTAACAAAAACTCAGAGTGTAAATTTAGTCTCCGTTGCAATATTTTCCAAAATCAAATAATGATTTTACTTTGTATTTATTTCATCATTAGAGAAATCTTACTTATTCAGTGTTACCTTCTTAAATTATAAAACTGAAAAATGTGTGAGCGTAATCTGATTTTTCTGTTCCTTACTCGCAATACAATCTCAGTCTCATAAAAGTAATATTTATAGATTTATTATTTTTGTAGCTTCAGTTTGAGCTCGGTTTTCGTTCTCAACTTGGGCGTTATTCGTTTTAATCTTGGTGTCCTTTGCTGCTGGCTTCTATCTCGCTTCCTGTAATTTTAGGCTTGAGGTAAAACTCAGAAAGTAGTTTTGACCGGCTGAGACAACTAAATTCCAGTGTACGCTTTATCGCAGTGCCCATTTTGGTATACTGGCTAGTCTGTCAGTTATTATTCCAATTTCAGTTTCCATTAGTTTCCACGCCAGTCTTTGTATAAAAAACCGCTTTCCAAGATTCAGTCTCTGTATTGCTGTCATCCTACATTAGTTTCAGGGCAAAGCCTACTTTGAGTTACGATCTTAGCCTCAGGACCAACTTTACCACCAGTCTCATAAAACAACTTTTAGCATTGATACAAATATTGTCTTGTTTATAATTTTTGTATTGATCTAATGCTTATTCGCAGCCAGAGCCTTAGGCTTGGGTTAAGTCTCAGTTTAAATTTCAATCCGTATCTCACGCTTCATTTTCTCAGTTGCAGTTTGGGTTTCAATACCTATATTTGTGTCTTTTTCAATCCAAATATCAGTCGCAGTCTTTGGTGTACATTCAGTCTGATTGAAGTCGCAATATTAGTATGGGAATTAGATTCAATATCAATTGCGGACTTGATCTCAGTCGCAGACAGGCCAAGGACTGTCAATTTAGCAGCATTCCCCAAAATTTATAGGGAATGTTTTATGCTGTAACAACAACAACAACAACGGTCTGCGATATGACGACGTCATAGGTTAGGTTAGATTAGGTTACTTTGGTAGTTCCCGCAGTGGGAACTCAATTAAACATAGTAGAGGAGTCCATTGTGATACCACCTGAATGAATGAGTGTCAAATTACCAATCCCCACCCCAGAGAGCTCCTCTGGAGTCCTAAAGAAGTACATTCCTAAGTACTCGAACCTCAGTCTCGCAAAAGCAGGGCAGCTGAGCAGAAAATGAAAAGATGAATCCACTTCGTTCTCCTCCATACAGCTAACCGCATGAATACCCAACGGACAGTGCGCAGTCAAAACACCTATGAGGGTCGAGAGTTGCCGCTTAGTAAGCGACCTCAGCTTCTTTGAGCGCCCACGATCCACTCTCGGCCAGAGAGCCTTTGCAATTCTGCATGTCGTAACAGTTTCCCAGCGCTCGCTGAGACGACAGAGAGCCCATCTGTCCACGAGAAGTCCGTAGACAGCCAAAGGAAAGCGACGTCATACAGAATGCGGTATTTTTGTGTGAGATTTGTAGCTAGCGCTTTTTTTTTGTTTTAGTGAAAAGCAAATTGGTTGAAACCAGTCATTTGTTTCAAGTAGGTAATGAAAATTCTATGTATATCCAACTTCCACTTTATTCTTGTTCCAGCGAAAATGCATATCCCTTTTTGAACTCATAATAATAATATGAAATATATATCTTTTGTGAACTGATTTTGATAACTTTTGTGGCCTAATGTCTACACCGAATCTCCGATGAGTTTTCGTTATCTGCCAAAAGATTTGCCAATGCCTTTAGAGATATATTATAAAATTGGCTTATAGGCTACACATCTCCTTCTTAGCGAATTTTTCGGAAGTTTTTTTATATCTGCATATAATATAGGTAACCTTAATAGGGATAGAATCAACAAAATGTACCAAAATTTAAAAACTTATAAAATTTTCGCCGAATTCATGTGTCCTATTATATCTAAATATTAAAGAAATGTGTCACAGAGATGAAAGATTGCTCTGATAATAATATGAAATACCCTCAGTTTTATATATATATATGTATGCACAAATTAGTGTTGCCATTTTAATTTTTTTGCAGCTAGTTCTAGGTATGTTGTATTCTATTGTAGCCGGGAAACTTTAGTTTAGTCTGCAGTTTTTTCTAGTCTTTTCTTAAAATTAGTTAGCTTTTTGGCCTTTTCACCCTTCTATCTTATGTTGTATACCGAATTGTTTTTGAATTGAAAAAATAATACTTATGACAGTAATCTAAAACCTACTATAGAGCTTTGGACAGAGGTTCATGAATATTGTTTATTTCATGGGCAAACCCCTCGCCTGTAAGCTGTAATGACACCTTTCAATAAACAAATACAAACATATCCCGAAACCTAACATAACCACACTCAACCCTCTTTCTTTCAACTATTCTTTATTGATTTGTATATTTTTCAGTGTTGGCTATAAGCTTTCTTTTTCAAATACTTTCATTGCAACACGCAGGTTGCCATATTTTCATACTTAACACAACTAATTAATTTCATATGTGGTACTTAACAAACATAAAAGCGCGCTTGGCGAAAATCCTTTTGCTCCCCTTTGTAGTTATGTTTTTAATTTTCTAATCTTACTCCTCAGCGATACAGAAGTCGAAAGCGTGTTTAGTGATGAATATTGTCAAGATAAAATAAAATTAGTGTTTAATTGTAAAACGCAATTTAAATTAATTGGCATGACTTGAAGAAGGACGAAGAAGGAATGTGTTTTCATGATTTCGCAATTGAAGAAGAACCTCGTTCAAATGATGAACACTTCTAATTATATACTCAAATTTATCTGATGATGAATATATAATATGTGATATGTAAATGCATTAATTAATTTTACATATGAAAAAAACTACCTCGCTTCTTAAAAATAAATTATTTTTGAAGCTTATTAAGCTAAAATAAATATGTGGAAACCGTGTAAAATTTCTAATGAAATCGTAGTACGAATAAAATATTTGAATTGTGGATTTATTTGGTTAGCCTAACACATCTTTTGATTAAGCCTTTTTCAGCTTTTTATTTTGCCTATTTATTCTTGTTTTGCAAAAAGTTCTGGCAACATTGATACAAACATCTGCATACATTAGTTATCTACAGATCGTGTCATCATTTATGCCAAACCTTTCTTAGGAAGACACCATCGCGCTACCCCCATCATTAAGATGCATTTTGCTACCATAATTTTTAAGAAATCACTAAACGATAACAAAATGAAATGAATGAATAAATAATTGAATGAATGAGTTGAACGTTTTACTCTGAGCCTATAATTTGCCATTTGCATGTCAGTAAATAAAATATTGCGTCATTGAATCGAAAAAGGAGCACAAAGTGGAAGTGAAGGAATGATGATGAGATGGGGTAGAGTGAAATATAAGAAGTGAAGTGAAATGTTAAGTGCTGTTGATGTTGAATGACTGCTGCACTGTGAGTAAAGCATTGCAGATATGCATTTGCTAGGCTGTCTACCAGTCAGCCAGTCAGCCAGCCAGCCAGCCAGCTAGCAGAATGTGGCCGTTGTTGACAGCTAAGGTTGCGAGGCGTTCAACCAGCTGCTGTGCCTAGTTGCCACTGCTGATGTTGCTGCTGCTGCTGATGCTGTGGCTGTCGCATTTATGACTGTGATTGCTTTTATTGAATATGTCAAGTGCAAAGATGCAAATTAAAGTCAAAAGATAAAGGATTTGAAGGAGAAACACCTAGTAGGTAGGTGGCGGGCGGGCAGATGTGGCACTGGTAATAGCAGCAAAAAATGACACAAAAAAAAGTAGGAGGATCGGCAGTTATGTGGGAACTGGCTGGCAGGCTGCCGCCGAGTGCAGTAAAGTGCAGTCGAGCAAATGATTTGAATTGAAAAACACTAAACACTTGTCAAAGCACATTAAATATGAAATGTCAGAGGCGTTTAGTGCAGGCGCATGCCAAGTCAATCTTACCAAGGTTGGCAATGCTTGTGCAAGCAGCGGTGCATTTGTCTGGAGTGAATGAAGCGACTGTACTTGTGGTAAAATACTGAGTGATAGTGGAAGAACTGAAAGTAAGTTAGATGAGGGAAGATGAGCAAAAATGTTGAATGAGGACGTAAAGACTAATAATTTGGAATATTAACAGACCATGAAAAAATGTGAGAGTAAGTTTGAGTTAATGGAATCTTTCATTTCGCTGAACAAATGTATTACGTTTTCAGAACACATTTCAATAACAATGCTGCATAATAGAAATTGTTGAAATGAAGTGCAGATAAAAAAAAAATTTTTCTACTTCAAAGGAGCCAATAAAAAGATTCGCCGGAGTTTAACCGTCGAGTGCAAACAATACAAAATCGATACCACTATCCGATTAATTGTAAAATTGTACTTTATAAGTTGTTGCGCTTACTCCAACGCAGGGCAAATGGAACCTTGTCGCTTAGTTCAACATCACCAAGTCAGCTGACATTTGTGATGCGCATCTGTCGTAAATGGGAGAATCAATTCGAATCTTGGTCGATTTAAAATAAGCTTTCGACGGTAAGAGAGGAAACTGTAAAAAGGCGTTAAGCCACAACCAATCTATTAGTTCAACGTTTGTCGCGGGCTAAAAACGGAAAGTACCTTTTGTCATCAAATAAGCAGTCAGCACGTCTTGGCTTCAAATCAACTACAATTTTAAATAAGTGGATGATTTCATATATGTTGAAGCAATCATCAACACCGATATTAATATTAGCCGCGAAATTCTACGGAGGATCTCTTTTGCCCACATATAGTACTTTGTGCTGATCAATAAAGCTCTCCCTCCCGCACCTTGCTATTGTATGGCGAAGAAGTATGAACGCTATCATTATCGATGTGACCCTTGGAGTGTTCGAGAGAAAGATTCTACAGAAGATTTTAAGACCTTTACGTGTTTGCCACGGCGAATACCGCAGACGATGGACCGATGAGTTGTATAAACTACATAGCGACATTCAGCGAAAAATGCTATAGCCTTAAAATAATTCAACGCTTTCCCACTGGTAGTGGCAGAGGAAAAGAAATACCAGAAGGAGAAGGATTTGGGTTCACTTGTAGTCCCTAGTTGGGCCTGGAGCGAGTGGCGTGCTATGTTGTAATCGGCTAAAATCGCCTAGGAGGTTATGACACCAATTAAGGCGAAGAAAAAGGGTGTATCGAAATGCGTGTGGGTAACCAAACCTCCAATCATCTATACCAAGACGTTCAAATGACATTACTGAATGCTTGAGAGAGAGAATGTTGCTGAAGACCTAAGTGTCTCGTATAGCATCCGAGCTTAGCAGTTGAACATCAGTGGAACCACTTTGTGGTGCATTTTGAAGGACGAGGAAGGAAGGAAGAGGATTGCCAATCCCCACTTGGTTTCCTTACCAAATACAACTGACTCAAAGAACTAACAAACGAGGCGGTGTTAATAAAAAATTTGCAGCATTAAGGGGTAGAATACCATTACATTATCAAAAAGTAAACTATCGTGTTCGACGTGTACGCAAAACCATCATTGGAACATTTTTCTTCAAGGAAGGCGAACCAGTCGACGGTAAACGATATCGGTGGATATAGGTATATTTTGAGTGTGCGAAAATGCGTGAAAAAGGACTGCCGGACTTCTGGCGCTAAATAATGCAGCATTCCGACACCCTCCACCCGATATTGAAACTGATCAAATCAACTTTATCAAGTGGCGGCTTCAGCGGTAAATATTTAACCGACATCGATATCAAGTGCAGGACACAATCTATTAAAAATTTGGAAACGCATTTCTTATTCTTCAAACACTTTTCATCAACTTTCTTATTGTTTCGGAAACAAACCATTCTGAGCATCAACAAAATATCATTAAATTGGTTTCAGTTGCAGAGGTAGCTATTCACAAATTTATAGGAATTCTACTGCACATGACCTTTGCACTTACTCGCTTCCAAAGAAAGTAGAAATACCACTAACCTCATCTTGCCAATCATCGCCAAGTCTAAAGAAAAATTGTCTCAGACCATAAGACGAGATGAAATTTGACAATACTGGACTTACTCCAGGCATGTTCGATAAATCAGGGGGAAAACGATATGAACCTTTGCAAAACATCCTATAACCAAATATATTGCTAGAAAGGCCAATTAAATCTGACACCTAATGAAAATTGTATTCTCGCATTTGGTTCATTTTAATTATTTTTATTACCACATCTTCATTCTAGTTATTTTTATTTTTATCGCTTATTTTTATTTTGTTCAAACGGAAGAAGAAATAAAACATCCTTTTTGTATAACAGCCAAACTCGCAGCCAGATTTTTTTTACCTCAAATGGTCTTGACGGTCAAAATGTTAAAACTAAGTTCAGAATTAGAAGCCTATTTAGCGAAAACTAAAATTATGGTGGATTTTAAATCATTATTTAAAAGAAAAACTGTTAGAGGGAGTAGACTGAAGAAATATTTATTTCAAACAAACATTTTCAATGATTTTCAAACTTATCGACCATGCTTCGGAAAATTACAATTTATTGAGGTAAAACTTCTTTAGCGGTAGTGATTTTCTACATTGCTTAACGAAAGTCGCGTCAGAATCGCTTTACTAACTTCAACCACTATTTTTACTAATTTCTCCCACTATTTTTATTAGTTTCTACCACTATTTTTACTAATGGCGCTACTTATATCTACCACAGTTTTGACTAATTTTTTCCACTATTTTACTAATTTTTACTTCTATTTGTACTGATGGCACTACCCATTGCTACCACTATTTTTTACTAATTTCTTCAACTATTTTTATTAGTTTCTACCACTGTTTTTATTAATGTCTACCACTATTTTCACTAACTATTTCCACCATTTCCACTATTTTACTAATTTTTACTTCTATTTTTCTTATGGTACTACTAATTTCCACCACTATTTTTACTTATTCCTACCACTTTTTTCTAATTTCTACCACTATTTTTACTACTTTCTTCCACTGCTTTTACTAACTTCTACCACTGCTTCCACTACTTTCTACCACTATTTTTACTAATTTCTGCCACTATTTTTACTAATTTCTTCTACTATTTTTACTCATTGTACTAATAATTGCTACCACTATTTTTTTTACTAATTTCTTCAACTATTATTATTAGTTTCTACCACTATTTTTACTATTGTCTACCACTATTTTCACTAACTATTTCCACTATTTTACTAATTTTTACTTCTATTTTTCTAATAGTCCTACTAATTTCCACCACTATTTTACTTATTTCTACCACTATTTTTACAAATTTATTCCACTGCTTTAATTAATTTCTACGACTATTTTTTTAGTTTCTTCCACTATTCATACTAATTTTTAACACCATTTTCACTACTTTTTACCGCTATTATTACTAATTCCTACCGCTATTTTAACAAATTTTTACCAGTATTTTTACCACTGCTACTACTGATTACTACCACTAGTTTTACTAATTTCTTCCACTGCTTTTACAACAACAAAGAAGTTTAACTTCAAGCTCGCGCACTAAGGGGCACACATGTTTTTTTCTTTCTTATAATTGCTTTGACTTGAACAACACACTGTATACGTTTAGCAACATTTGTAGCGATGATCAGCAACATAGTACAATAACAAAGTTATGTGAAACTAAGAAAACTGTTATATAAAAATATATACTGATAGTTATATGATATACTACATGGGTATAAATATATTATTACTTCTAGGCTCCACAACACAGATTGCATGTTGCAGCCACTTGGCGGTTAGCAATCGATGATCGATCCTTTTGTGGCAACAAAAGACTTTTATTAAGTCATAACTGCCAGACAAATGTGATGGAAAATTGAGAGGCGGAGGTGAGGAGACACAAGCTAGCAAATGGAGAGACCTGCATTAACTTTAATGCACACATTTACAAACATTTACAATAAACAGCGGCAAGTACAGCTTAATGTGCCACAAATGGCCAACAACATGTGTCGATGTATGCAATTTATTTGTCATATCACGTGTTAAATATTTTGAAGTGCATGAAAGCCATGGTAGCCTATTCGTAATCGTCCCGACGGTCAGATGGAAGTGATGATGATGCGAATGATGGGTCTGAAAGATCAGTAATGGGTATGAAAAATTGCGACCATAATGGCAACTAGAAAAATATCAGAGTAAAAGCTCAGTGATAAAATCGACAGCAATTATTATCTTTCAAAGTATACGTGGCGTTTTACATATGCAACAAATAAATTTATATGCATATAAATAAGTACATATGTATACGAAACTCGCAGTAGTCGTACAAGCGCTTGAAGGATTTCTTGAGTTTAATAAATAAATGACTACGTGTCGGAAATCGAACACAAATAGGCGTTTTATTTTGAGTTATTGGTTTCATAGGCGTAGCAGATTTATACCATTTATTACTTTCTGCATATATGTAAGTACAAACATACATACATGAAAATGCAAACGAGTTTGTATGCACCCTTTTTTATGCCATTAGCGATTATGCGTAGGAGCTTTAAAATTTTACTTAAGTGGCATGTCGCAGAAATCAAACTGTTGAAAGTAAACTGGAGTCTGCCGTTTGGTGGCATTGCATGTAAAGGCTTATAGATTTGAATGGGTTGCAAGTGATTAGGTTGGCAGTTTTCGAAGCGTTTATGCTTTCTAATTTGTCCGTGGTTGAGGCTACACAAAATCGTTATAACTATTTTTGTTGGTTTTGCCTTTATAAGACATGTTCCTGGCGTATTACGTAAAAATCAAAAGCGTCTGCCAGTTTTATTTGAACAGTTAATTTATATCGAGAAAAAATTTTGTGCGTACAAATTTTCCTTTTAGACAATCGCTAAATACAGCTTAATCGCGTTTTGGCTATAACTTCCTTATTTGATGTTTGATTTTTTAAATCTTTACATCTTCGAAAAAGTCCCGCTTAGGACATTACTTAACCCTTGAAAGGCCCTTGAAAAGCCAACACCGTTGATATGTAACTTAACTAATCTTGGAGATGCTAACCCTATCCTCAGTAAATTATGAGGACTTTGCTTAAAAAGTGTTAGAATTTATTCACAAACAAAAGTGTTGTAATGTTTTTAGTATTTGTATTTAGCTTTTCATGACCTAAGTTAACGTAACCGCGTGGATTTAAATATGAGCGGATCCCTTTTTGGGTCCAGGTGTGCCGGTTGACACTCTGCTAGCTATTTGACCTAACCATCACAAATATAACAATTTTTACATTAAATTAACGAAGTTAAGCGAACAATATTTTTGCACAATGATTTAAATAATAGCCGTAATCGTATCGCGATCCGTTAGCGAGTGGCGAATCGATGCAGCATCTGGTATAAATTAGCATCAACACAGTTTTTTTTGTTTGTTTCCAAAGTAATGTTCGCGCATCACAAACGTCGAATATGCACCAAAAGTGCAAGCACGATCGTTGTTAATGCCAGCTTAAAACTGGTCTAATATCTATGGCATTGATTGTAAAGAGTTCGACCAGTTTAATGAGATACCACCATACTTGCGACCGCCGAATCTAGTTAGCTGTCGTTCTTTTTACCAGTACCCATAAATTTGCTCAAGCGCCAGCAGAGCTCAGATATGGCGAGCAAAGAAGTGACGAATCGAATACGCCTAATCTTATAGCATTAAATCAGGTTAGCTGAGATGATAACCATATTGAGTTCCGTTAGACTCGAAATATTTAAAAAGAGGATATACAGAACGAAGAATTGTATTGAAGATAAGCACAGTGCCGAAACCGGTTGGTCTCCAAATCAAACTTGACTGGAGATGACGAAAAATTGTTCCAGTATACATCAACTACACAGAATAAATTTAAAAGATATCCATACATAAAAACTTAATAAATTGTACAGAGTAAGGCAAAGCATGCTATTGCTCTAGGAGTTATTTGTTCGACGTAAGGGCATTTCCTTCTTTAGTCACGTATTGGATTTGAATTTCCTTTTGGTTGTTCAAATTTTGGCACGAATTGTAAAGATATCAGCAAGCAGACAGGACCTGAAAATGAACGCGTGGCTTTGTTGCCTGAAAAAGGATTCCAGTATTTTAATGGGGCTACTATGAGGCTACTAATGAGTATTTGTCTTTTGGCGGCGTATACCTCAAATTTAGATTTGGTAAAATATGAAAATTGCAAGAAATGCTTGCTATAGCATGAAATGATTGAACACAACGAACGTCCAGAATTAAGCAGACAACTATTTACAATACTGGGTGTAGCACAGCAGGATCTATAGTTAGGAGACAATGTTCTTCAATAACGCCATCGATTCATCAGACGAGGGTTTAACGGCCGCGTGTTTTTATTTCGGTAACACAAGAAATACTCGGTCTATGTGAGACCTCTTTTTGGGTCAGCCAGTATAAAAATATATGGATTTTGAATAATTTTTGCAGCACAGTTAATTTTTTTCAAATATATTTTTTAATACTGTAGGCACATAATGTGATTACATTCCAAAGTTGAATAAGATTGAACCATATTGAATCATAAATAGGGTTTTTGTTTTAAATATGGACTTTTAGCCCGTTAAGTTTAGATCAAGTTGGAAGGATTAAGGAAACAATTTGCAGGCCGCTTCTTCTGATACTGTATACTTCTACTTTACACGTAACTAGATTATGAAGTGTTGCCTCTAAATTTGATTTCAGAACATTTCACCATCGTGAATCTTATGTTCGTTGCGGTTTCGCTATCCAGCTATTTATGTATCTACCTCAGGCACTGGTATGGGAAAATTAACTTTACGCTACCTACCGTGCAGAGCTATGTTTATTGCGTTTATACAAGTTTTCGAGAATGAAGTCCTCTTCAACTTTTCTCTCGCACTCATTTCCAACAGGAAGTTTCGATAAATGTCGAAAATTGCAGAAAATACTAAAACCCAAGATATATCAAGGCGAACCTGAAAAATTGTTAGAGAAGTCCGGCCGTACCTCGAGCTATATGATAAAAACGCTAAACTATAATTAGCATTATTATTACTAATATTTTAAGCAGACATGAAACCGAAATATCTAACATTGTTCGTGAGAGAAAAAGTGAACACATTAGGACACGAGAAATATCTTTGGAAGTATCATGTTAATTTAATTTAATAGCGCTCAAATATAGTCGTCAATAAACTAGTTACCTAGGGCTGTTTTCCAATAACCATTACAACGAATAAAACCCACCATGAAAAAGTATATTCAGCCAATTTGCTTACTTTTAGTACTTTTTGAAATATTTCACTATTTTCGAATTTTTAATTTTTTTGTAATTCATTTTAGCTGATTAACTTTGTTAATAACATTTTAAAATGTTTAAACTAATGGCAATTTTATTATGCAAATGTGAAGGGTAAACGTTCAAAAAGCTGTAAAACGACCTAGCAAATAATTTTTGTTTAACCTATGACGTGAAAAAAGAAACTCTTATTCGTGTTCAGCGTTAAATAATTAACCTAAAATCATTTTGTTACCAAGAACTATTTTCGCGTAAACTAGTCTAATCTCCAAAGCAACGATAAAAAGCAATTAAGTAAATAAAAAGTGTTACATATTTTTGTATTGATTGCCATATTCCAACTCCAGAGAAATTATTCCAATAACTTCTATTTCATTACTCTCCATTTCAATCCAATGTATTCTCATCACTTCCTTCCCTTTTAATTTCATTTGAATTTTCAACATTTTTCATCATTCGCATCGCTTATGAATCACTCAACCACCGAATGTGTGGCAACAACACACCTCTGGCCTAACAACCAAAACCAAACAACTGCTCCTATATATCCGATTATACTCTTATTGTATTATTGTATTATTTGCTGCTCACAATTTCATTTCTCTGTTAATTATTGCAACGCTTTAGTTTCATAATTAAATGTCGATTTCATTTTGGTAGGTGTGTTCAACGCTTTGCTTTATTGCCATATCATTTAATGACTTGAAATGACTTCATTCTGTGCGAATTGGATTAGATGTTGACTCTTTGCTAGGCGGGCTATATGCAAGTTCAAGACGCCATAAGATATTTATTTATAGTATAGTAGTACCTATTGTTTGGATGTTGTTATTGTGGTTGGATGCGCGTAGGTGCAACATGTGTGCAACAAATGTGGTGTGGTGTGGTGTGGTGTGGTGTGGCTGCTGTATGGAGTTTTGGTAAAGAGCGTAGGTTTTGCGACATTTACTGAAGACTGAATGAGTAATCTGAATGTGAAGTGAGCTCATGAATAAGTATTGTACTTACTTACTTATGGGTGCAAAAACAGTGGTACTCATATATACATACATACATACATACATATAAATATATGTAGATGCCTACGTACCACCACATATTTATGTATGTATGCGCTTACAATGGGAATATGGCAAAGGCAGAAGTGGCTCGTAAAGATAATTGTGCTTTATTAGGATACATTCAGAATCATTTAATAAAGATTTTTACACATACATACACATACATACATCAAAGTGGCATTAATTCAAAGTGACGTCACATCGACTCCTATAAGATCAAATGATTTATAAACGCAAGCGTTCGATATGTGTATGACTTTTTAGAAATCAGATGGTATTCAATTGCTCTAATTCATTTCATGACAATTGCGCTGCTTCCTCCTCTTTTATAAATCGAAGTGCCTGAATCATATGATCGGCGGGTATTGACAAAAATCAGAGCTCTGATTTGAAGTTGGCGGAATAATACACTCGTAGTTGCTGATAGTGTGTTTGACACGAGCAATTGCTAGACTACACAAAATATCATTTAGAAACCGTGAACCAGCTTTCGTAAGTCTAGTCTAAGTAGAGTTTTCCGTTAGTTTTCCTAATTTCCGTAAAATCACTTTTTTGAAGTAAAATTTCTTTAGCGTCATGAGAGTGATGCTTTACATTGCGTAGCGAAAGTCGCGTCGATATCGCGTCACGAAGTCAATAACATGCATACATACGACTTCGATACTAATCCAGTACCGGACCATTTTGACACTATTTTTGGACTAGATATTTCGGGACCATTTCAGGACCATTTCAGGACCTTTCAGTAGTTCGGGACTGGTTCACCACTACAACAACTACTACTCCTACAACTTCTACTACCACTAACTGCCGCTACTACTCCTTATTATTACTACTATTTTTTCTAAATTGTTTATTAATTTTTTCTTACTATCTCTAATTAACAAAAATGTAGTAAATTAAAAATTTGTATATAAGTCATTTCATATGAAATTGTCCAGGAAGTTAGGGGCAGGTTTTTGGCATGACACTTTTTTGTAGTTTCTACGTTGACATCGGTGAGACACGTATTTTTTCTTTTTTCTTAATTTTGAGTTCTTTCGTCGTGAAAATGTGTCTAAAACTCAATTTCACGCCTTTTTACATTTGTCTTTTAAATGCGTTAAGTTTGCGAAGAAATGTCCGATATTAGAAAGTTTTGGTTCTGTTTATAGGTAAAAGATACCTCTAAAGGAAAAAAAAGATGAATTTTTCATATGTTTGTTATACACAAAATTAGCAGTAGCCTCTATTAGCCCAAATTCGTAATTTTAGAATTCATTTGCAACAAATGCCTTCATTTCGCCAAAAGTGGCTCAAACGTTACGAAATTTTTTCTGCTAATAGCTAAGGGTTCATTCTAGAAGAAAAAATTTTAAAGTCTAGTAAATTTTCGGAATTTTTTTTCATGATCGTCTTTCAAAAGTGCAAGAAATCAAATGAATTTCCGCCCAAAATTTTGAGATTGCTTCAATTTGTCCACTCTTAATTTCATTTTTCAGGAGCATTTCTAATAAACCCAATATAATTTTGATATACATGGCCACAAACGTAAAAATCACTCATTAGAGGCTTACAATACTAACTACGTATAAGCAACTTCAATATGCCTAAAAATCGTGGGTTGAATTTAACCATTTCAGCCCAGTTTGCTTGTCAATCGCGTTTGGCAATTTTATAACACTATTGCCAACAAACAAAACCATCTTGATTTTGTGTCCCTAAGGCAACCTATTTATTGGCCATCTGACCTCAGAAAAATCCCAGATTTAAATTTGCGGTTACTAAGAATATGGATTGAAATCTCATTATTGCTGATAGTTTTCTTGATCTGTCCTCTAACCTCTCGCCTGCCATGATCGTACTACATAATATTAAATTGATAAATTATCCCCTTTAACATCAAATAAAACAAACTGGCTGAAATACAGAAACTTCATAAGAAACCATTCCAATCAAAATGAAATTGACGAAAATATAAACATCCTAACTAGCCTGCTTAAATCAGCAGCTGTAGTAGCTATACCAAAGCCTGCCCAAGGGAAAAACTACCCTAAAGATAGTTTAACGCGGCGAAACAACTGAAAAAAGCACCAAAAACTTAAGACAAGCAAACCATCGAAATGCTTGTGAAGAAGATATTTCCAAACGGCGCATAAAGATTTTCAATGTGGAGAGCTAATTAGAATTTTAAGCGGCCAGTAGAAACTGAAATGACACTTCGAACAAATTAGACCTGGGCTCGAAGTCCAGACGAAAAGGCTTATTGGTTTGCAAAATATCTCGAAAAAGTTTGCAAAACAACAAGTTATCCATAACCCACTCAGAATAACATAATAGCTGAGTATCTGCAATTGAAACCATAAAACACGATACATCAAAAAAAATTATTTTAATAATTGCACTGCTGAATATTGCAATACATCTTAACTATTAAAACAACAGCGGCAGTAGTTTTAAATCTGCAGAAATAGTGATTAAGAATTATGAGGGAGCGCAAAAAAATGAGTTAAATAGAAAAAGAAAAAATTACAACGTGACCGAGCACACAATGTCAAAAACATACAAAAACAATTACTACGCTATTATAGACGATGATCTAGAAGAGTGTAATATCAAAATACATATAAACAATCAACTAGAACATAGACTTTCTCATATTAATACTAGCGATCACTCAAAAATATCCACTGTAAAAAAATCGTTTCTCAAAACTCAAGATGAGACCATCAGTCACCTTTCTATCCCCTTTGCTTCATCCGAACTGATGCAAACAGCGGTACTAGATAGCTCTTTAATTGAAAAGGATCTGGCAACCAACAGCTACATTATTAAAAACAACAAAGACATACTAGATGTGATCGGCGTCCACTTTGAAGCAATCCACTCTTCAAAACAGAATGTGCCTACTAATCTAGTTCACTCACAAGTTGATGAATGCTTCAATGAGTTTTTAAGAACAAAAACTTTATTTGATAGCATCGAAACGAAGAAAACAATATTTAGCACTGAAAAAAGAGTAAATGGTCTTACCGAGGAACAGACTGAAAGCTTCTTCATTCCCCCTAACGACCTTGCAGGGGTATTCGCAAATTTGAAAGGGTAAATTGTCATCAGGTTTAGATCAAATAACAAATATCATTCTAAAAAATCTTCCCTTAGTGATAATTTTAGAATATTGTACTCTATTTAACAACATGCTGAACAATGCATATTTCCCACCTTGTTTTAAAAACGCTAAAGTGATAGTTATACCAAAAAAAGAAAAAGAAAAAATAATATTAAAAATCTTAGGCCAATCAGCTTGCTTCCAAATATTAGCAAAGTCTTCGAGGTGGTAATAAATATAAACATCAGTAGAATGCTCGAAAATAATAATCTGGTCAGCCCAAAACAATTTGGCTTTAAATATGGACATTCAAACATTCATGCTATCAACCTTCTGGTCTCGGAAGTAAACTGGAACTGGAATAAAAAAAAATGTCACAGGAGCCTGTTTCCTAGATATCGAAAAAGCTTTTGACTAGGTTTGGATAGAAGGACTTATGACAAAACTTATCGGATACAAATTTCCTCTTCATCTGATTATATTAATTTACAATATGCTTTGCAACAGAACATTCTCGGTATGGATAAATAATATAAAAAGCAGTCGAGAATTCAACTCAAAAAATGGCTTACAGCAAGGAACTGTAAATGCCCCCATCCTTTTTAATATATTTATACTAGATCTACTGCATAAAATAAACAATATAATAGCCTTCGCAGATGATGTTATCTACCACTCAGACAGCACAATATAAACACAACTTCAACTTAAATACAATACTGTAGAAGAATATACAATAAACTGGCAACTAAAATTAAACACAAACAAATGTGAAACCATTCTATTTCGTCTCCCTATAAAAAAATGCAACAGTAAATTGGAAAAAGTTCAAAATCAAATCTGAGATTACTAACATCACAATTCAACAAAACGATAAAGTCAAATACCTCGGCATATACTTAGATAAGTTCTTGTACTACAATCATCACATTAACAACCAAACAAAGAAAACAACCAGAGCATATTACGCTTATAAAAAAATGTTCTCGACGAAATTTCTGCATAACAGACTAAAATCAATTATGTACCAGTCATTGGTAAGACCTATACTCACATACGGTTGTCCTATATGGTATAACTTGTCACCATCATACATGGAAAGGATAAGAAAACTGGAAAGAAGGATCCTGAGATCGTGCACTTCCTTATATAAGACAGCAAAAAGTAACTACACCAAATACGTAACAAATGCGAAAGTGTACAACACAGCCAACGTATCCAGAATTGACTGTCATATAATAAATCTAACTAGGAGACACATAATGCGCTGTCTATACAATGATAGGTAGGTAGGTAGGTTGGAGTGGAAGCCGCCTACAGCGGCTCACTTAGGCCAATATTAGGAGGCCCATTGTGTTACCACAAGAAAAAATTTGTACCATCCAAAAGGAAAAATTACCCCTCACCAAACCATTTTGCCTCGCTGATGAACTTCAACAGACAATTTACCTCGGTGCTTGAAACCTCACTAAGGTCATCCAAAAACGGTGATCCCAGATATCGCATTCTGCTTTTACACAGAGCAGAACACTTACACAGTAAATGCAAGATCGTTTCCTCCGCCTCGTCGTTCTTGCAGCTCCTACAGCATCTTCGGAAGGGTACTCCCAACCTTTCAGCGTGTTTCCCTATCAGACAGTGCCCTGTTAGAGCCCCGATGACGTTGGAAATGTTTTCCCTACTTAGAGAGAGAACGCTGCGCGACCGTTTCCGGTCCCATTTAGGCCACATCTGCCTTGAGGTTCGACAGGTCGTATTTTGCCTCCATCTATTGTCAGCTTGCTTATATGTACAATCTCTGAGTAGCAGTTTGCAAGTGGCAAACGGCATACCAATGCGTATGCAAGTTCGTCTGCCATGCAGTTTCCCTCTATGTCCCGGTGACCAGGGACCCAAATGAGGTGAATACAATGATAGTAACACTCTAATAAGTGCACCTTACTACGAAAGCGACGAATATTTCCTTTCATCTATGAAAAAAGGATTTACACCACCGGAATCATTCCTATATCCAGACAAGAACGGTTTTATACAAAATAAGGAACATATGCCGATTATTTATCACATTTTTAGAAGAGCCAACGTTAAAACAGTTACGTCAAAAACCCTTAACAGAGAAATCCAACGTTTTGACACATACATCTCTCCCAGAGACAAAATAGAAGCCCTTTCTATTAATAAAAAATGTTAGTGGCTAAACAATACGCAATCGTGAACACTAACTCATGCCGGATATCCGACATAACTTTTTTTTAAACGTTTTTATCTTCTATTATAAAAGGTTATCATGCATTGTTTTTACATGTTTTTTTCTCTGCAATATAATCAAAATATTATAAAAGCTTTAAGTTAAAGCAGCCCAATTTAAATAACATCAATTAATAAAATGTTACTATTTATATTTATAAGAAGCTCGCTAAGTACTTGAGAACTCGTCTAGAGTCATTGTATAATTGTAGTATATACTTGAAACTATTGTTTATTTTAGTACATATCATTATTAATATTAAATAAATAAACAACTTAAAAAAAAAAAAATTAAAGAATCCGTGTTGATCCCTGACATAGAGATAGGAAACAATTTCAAAGGTTAAGGTCGGTTACTCTGAGAGAAAATTCCATACTCTTGCGAAAGCCTTTTAACCATTAACCATTAAAGTAAGCAAAGAATCTTGCTTCAAAGAGCGGTGCATACAAAGTGGTTATGAAACAGTTTAAAGATTGACAAATGCAGGCGCAACTTGCCCGACACTGCTTAAATAAGTAATGGAAACTCTCTTCCCAAATGCGGAAACTGGATTTATGAGAATAGAATAAAAGGCAACAAGGCTTCTGGTTTCGATGGGATACCAAATATGGAGATGGAAAAGGCCCTTGTCTAGTTCTAATTCCAAAGCTCAACACACCACAAGTAGAGCCAAGTTCTTTTAGACCATTGTGCATAATTTATACTAGTTATTGGTGCTCAGTAAGACTTTTGAAAAGCACGGTCTACAGTCGATGCAATACGTAAAGTTACTGACATAACCGAAGAGGCAATAAGATGTACACGTTCGAAGGATGATCAAAGGAATATTGTGCTTTAGTAACCCCGGACGCTAAAATCGCGTTTAACTCGTTAAGTTAGGCCCATATTATTAATACGCTACCGATGTATTAGGTAAGTATAATAAATAGCTACCTATATAATTATGGACCTAACTGAGCCAAACTCAAACTGATGGCAATTACTGGGTACCAGGCTTAAGTGATTATATGCATATATGAACGTTTGTGTTGTTTGCCATTGAGTTCGGTAAAAAGCTTAGTAGCATAACTCAATTTTAATACCGCGTTGATGCATTTCGGAAATTCAGTTAATATTTATTGCAATGAGCAGAAAGTAAACAGCCAAAGAGAGAATTACTAAAATTGACTACAAAAAGTAAATAAAAAATACAAAACAATACGAAATAATAAATGGAGCAATTGCATGTAGGTTGTTGGGCTTGCTGGCAGCAGAAGAAGGTGAGGTGCCACCTATGATGTGTTTTTTGTACGCGCCAGCAAAGGCGTGGAACAAAATACACCGAATGTTCCATTTTAATGCGCTCATTTGTGACGTATGTATGTACATTTGTATATTAGACCGGTACGATGCCCACATGAAAGGCAAAAAGTTTGTAGTTAACCCCTAGTTTAGAAACTAAAATTGAGAGGATTTTAGAGTCATCAAAATTTTCGTTCTTGTCGTGCTACACCAAAAATTGGATTTCCTTCATAAATGTTTTATTTATTTTTGTCGATTTAAAAGTGTGTTAAATTTTGAATAATCTTGTATACGACTAAGCCTACTAAACGAAATTTCGACTATCTAAAACATCATATAGGGATATGTATAGGGGTGTAAGTAGGTAAGTAGATAAAATGAAGTCTACTATGTTGGAGGTGTCAATCTTTTGTTCTGGATATGCTCGCCCGTTTTCTTCGCTGTAACATCTCTGTAGCTTCTGAAGTATTCGGTATACGTAATGCCAATTTTTCCCGCATGCTTGCTCAAAGTCTAGTCGCCCGCGTATACTGGAATGAGTTTATGGGAAACGACCCTGGTCCTACAAAGAATACCTCTGGCCCTCTTCTCATTATAGTCCGGCCAGGTAGTTCTTGCTTTCCTGCAAGTAATGGTAGCTTTCCACTTGCGTTGCGCTTAGTTTATAAAGAAGTTACTTATATACCTCTTCGATATCTCCTCGATACTGGTTGTTACTTAATTCTCAAATGAGTCGCACCATGCTAGCTAATCGCTTACCTCGTTAACTTCAAGTCCTGTATGCCCGGGATACCGTTCCGTTCCGGGTTTCAAGAGATTTATAGACCTGCCAAATCGCGATAACTTCTGCCTGGAAGGTACCACAGTAAGAGGAGAGTTAGATTTACGTGGATAGTATTCGGACTTTATGCCGGCTCCAACGCCAGACTCCATCTTGGAACCGACAGTGAATATTTTTATGCCGTGGAATCTAGTTTCTTAGTAATACTACTGTGCCCTTGCAGCGTATCTCGCCAGCATCCAGATTCCCTGTCTATGAAGATGTGCACAGCATATGTAAGTCAATTGGAAACAAATTGGATCCAAAGCCAACGGAAGACTAGTGCGACAGGCTTCTGTGGTACCAATATACGCTGTGTGTTGAACTTTCTGCAGACCGGTGAGGTTGTAACTCTTACGGAAAGCTTCCCATCAGACAACAGAGCCACAGCTCAGCATCAGTATATCCAAAGACACATCTTCGGCTTGAGATTCCACTTCTTACCAAGCATCGAATTGGAAGCGTGGAAAGCAACACATACTTTCCATACTCGCTCACCTATGCACATTTTCTAATTTATCTTACAGTCGATAGTCAGCCCAAAATAATTGGTACTGGAAGATAAGAGTGAAAGTTTGATTCCTCTAGCTCAGCTGGTATATCACGATTTTGAAGTAGAACGAGATCCAATTCCTGTATACGCAAGTCCAGAATACTCTCTAGAACTTTTAGAACAAAGGATGTATGCCTTAGTGGACTGAAGTTCATGGCCACTTTGTGTTCCCTTCTACCAGATTTGGGAAAGAGAACCGCTCTTGCTTTCCTCCAGGTAGTCGGAATATGACAATAAAGAATGAAAACAGTGAAGGTTTTCTTCATTTCCCTTACCAAAGTCTTTGTAGTCTTCTGCAGTCTTGCTTCTGCGCACTCTCTCTCCAGGACAGTTCGGAAAGTGAGTATCTACTGGAATGTTCAGAGTTTCGGCTGATGATTCTGCCCGTGTAATGACATGGGGGTAGTTGCAAACTTTTTTTTCCCGGACCCAGTCTAATGTTCATCTCGGTACACATATGTATGATATGTTTGAATGGCATATGTTTGTTGATAGGAAACTTTGCTTTTCGTTCGGCTAAATACCCAAGAGCCTCGAGGTGATTTGGTGTTGGTGTTAGTGTTGGTGTTGTTGTTAGCGGTGTCACGTTTTTATGCTGCTGCTGACAGGAAAAAATAAGCGTGTTGCATGCATGCCCATAGGTTTCTTTTATAGGGCAACATAAAATTGTAACAATTTTGTGTATTGCACGGCAACGTAGAATTTACTTTGCTAATGCAAAATATATATGTACATAGAAATACTCGCATGCGTTCACATTTCCTTGTTGTGTTACACTTATGACGCTCTAATCCCCCAATTGTTTTGATGGCAGCCACGAAGAAACAGGCAAAAATAAAATCAAAAGCAATAAGCGACGGTAAATCGTCAATGAGAGATTAAAGCCAATGTATGAACAATACTCTTGACCGCAACAAATCGTTGATTGTAACTGCACATTAGGGTGGTCCAAAAATATACTGGAATTTCCATGCTTTCACCCCACAAAATTATAAACAATTAAAAATAAATATTTTTATTTTTATTTTTGGCCTTATTTTTTATGAGTCGTCTGTATAATTTATAGAGCTTGTGGCCAGGCCTGTATTAGGAATAATATGAGAAAACAACAACTTTTAAAAGTGGTAGAAGTGATAGCTGCTATTTCGGAGATCACCACATCTCCTCATCAGACTTCTTTCTTTCTAGACTTTACCTGGCTTAGAACCATGGTACACGGGATTGCTGGCGAGCACGCAACCACTCAGCCACGCTAACAGTGTGAAATTAAAATAAAATCTTACTTTTTATTATTTTGGAATGGGTTAATATTTAACTGTACAACAAGAGCCCTAAAGTTTCGAATGCACAGGGTGGTCCATATAGCGTTTTTTGTTGGTATAATGTGGTATTTGAATAGTGAGAGATGGAGACTGATAACTTCGTGGAACGAACGAAATAGCTTTACAAATGAACAACATTGTGAAATAATGCAAACGGAATAGACAACGATTTTGCTCAAAAGATCAATTTTTGTGGTGAACGGCGTTCTTATAACGGCGGCTATGTTAACAAGAAATACTGTGCCGTGAAGGGATGATGTTATGGGAACAATCCGAGGCAAGCGAACAATCGTCAGATATTCCAAAAATAATGGGATTGTTTTCTCTATCGATCAGACAATAATTTACGGACCAAAGTTGAATTTTCTTCGCTTCTTAATTTCTTAAAAATCGACCACTTATATTGACCACCCTGTATTTTACATGGATGAAAAGCATTTTGTCGTTGAATTGCCATAAAATCGTAAAAAATAGTTATTTTTGGAGCGAATAAGAAAACTATCTTTTCGCAGGCACTAAAATCATCAATTACGTCATCCATTATATGTAAAATAGGAAAATAATGGTTAGGGTTAATAGCCAATATTCTAAAAGTCTCCCCTTGTACAACGGCATACCCCAAGGGTCTCCGCTTTCAATAAACTATGTACCGTTATTGCACTTCACAAACAAATCGAATTTTGCGCATACGCGTATAATTTCCAGATAATAAAAAAACTAAGCAAAGATAAAAACATAACCCTTAACTTTAACAATATTTTCAACGACATTAAGAATTGGTGCAAATATTCCGGAGCAATCTTATCTACCGAAAAGTGCAAACATCTCCATATATGCCGTAAGAAGAATTGTACATGTAGTATCATAGCCGACACCATAAACCTAAACACCTGCAACAATCTCAAAATTTTAGGCATACACTTTAACGATCGATATACCTGGTCAACACATGTGGAAAACCTACATTCGTATCTTTCGAAGCATCTTAATATAATAAAATGTTTAGCTAGCAACAAATTCAACTCCAACCCTGCAACGCTTATAAGCGCAATCAACGCCTTACTTATGTCCAAGATAGACTACGGCCTTTTTTTATACGGGTACAGCGCGAAATCTCAAACGAACAAATTAAAATCAATATATCATTCAGCTATAAGATCTGCTATTGGCGCTTTCCACACCACTTCGGCGACCAGTCTATTACACGAGGCAAATATCAAACCAATAGAAATTCGTAGAGACCTGGCAATGGCAAAATTAACGAAGCACCTTTTACAAAGCAAAAACTCTCCCCTTTTTTCAATTACTAAAAGCATCAATCAAAAGAACTCCCAATATACCATCAGCGATGCACAAAATTATCAATATAGGCCAAACCCTAGGTATCCCATACTTACTCATCAATATCGATACAGGAAAATACCTCCTTGGTCCCTACACACCTCCTCCATAATCACGAACCTCCGTAGATTCAACAAATCAACCACCGCTTCCGAGATATATCGAAGCAATTTTCTGTGCATAAAAAACCAGCTCGTCGCCCACAAATTCCTGTATACCGACGGTTCAAATACAAACAGCGGCATATCGTTCAGCGTAACCATCTACACGACAATATAAAGATCTTCCCTCCTTCCCACATACACTTTAGTTTTCAGAGCAGAAATAATTGCGATAGCGGAAGTTCTGAACATAGCAAAAGCAAGACGAGGATTCTTTGCCATTTGCAGCGACTCTCTTTCAGCTATTGATGCCATATCCAACACAATTAACAATAATTATTATGTAAACATCATTAGGAATACCCTCATAGAATTCTACCCGAGACTCACCCTCATTTGGATTCCTGGACACGTATAAATACCTGGAAATGAATTTGCGGACCAAGCCGCAAAAGAAGTTACTTCCCTTCCCTTAACAGTTACCCCAAATTACAATCACGACAATATTAAAAATTTTGCAAAAACACATTTCACCATTACACACAGATCACTTTCCCACGGCACATCAGTACAAAACTATAAGCGCAGAACATCCATGTATCCAAACCTACCTCAATTTAAATCACAAAGATGACCTACATAGACTAGAACTAATAAAATTCATTCGTCTCAGATTGGGGCATACTACACTAACCCACCAGCACTTGCTCGACAAAAACCTCCCCCAAACCTGCTCCTATTGTAATCGCAACACCTTAATCAATGTCGACCATATCCTAAAAGATTGCATGAAATTTCAAAATTTGCGTGCAAATATATTTACCCGAAACCCGCAGTCACTTCTGTCAAACCCCAACCCCATAAATATATTAACAATAACCCACTTTCTGAAATCATCCGGACTTTATTTTAAAATTTAAAAAAGCTCCACTCCAATATGTTATTTTCTAAAAGTACAAAATCCCAATTATAAATAAAAAAAATAAAAATAAAAAAATAAAAATAGATAAATACCAATGCATGTAGTGTATACTTAACTTTAAGTCAATTGTCAGCTGATGGCCTGCATTGCTATTGCTATTTTCGTTAGCATATAATTTTAATTATAAGTCAACGGTATAAAGCATAATAAAATATTTTCGATAAATGAATTTTTGATACGAATTAAATTTTAAAGTTATATTAACAATTTTTTTACCTAGTATATATATATATGTATATATGTATATTCATATATGTATATATAAAACTTTTCAACCCCTATGTTATCAATACCGTGCTATCAGCGCAAAGTGTTGGGGCACCTCTAAGGAACCTGAAAGCTTTATTTCCCTTATCTCTGTAACCGCTTCGCTAAGGTATTGGACTGTGATATAGCTACATAAATTATGAATAGCGAGAGGGCGTGAGGGCACGTATAGAAACCAAGTGCGAGGTCTTTTATATATAAATAAAACGGAATTAAATTAAAATAAAATAAAATAAAATAAAGTGGAATAAAATAAAACCATATAAAATAAATACAAATAAAACAAAATAAACCGAAGTATTGTTAATTTTTTGAGCTCAAGGCCTTGTCGACTGAGCATAGTCCAAAGTTCTTGAAGATGACTTCAGATTGAATTCGAAATATTGACATATTTAATAATACACAGGATACAAAAAATTGTGTTTTATTTAAATCTGGCCTTGAGTTCAATGAATTTTGAAGGCCATAAACAACAACTAATAAGTAAAATATGTAAAATAAACGGAAATAAATAAAATAAACAAAAAATAAAATAAATTAAATTCAAATAACATAAAATAAAATAAAATGAATTGAAAAGAAATAAAATAAAATAAAATATAATAATATACAAATAATGTAATATGCAAATCGTACAATATAATATTTCGATTTATTGTTGATTTTTTGGCGTTGATCATTCGATCGATAAAAAATTCAAATGTTTAACGCCAGCGTGACATTCTTTCATAAGTACGAGTTCTTTCAGTTGCCGAAACTCGGAATAAGGAATTTCTTTCCAATATTTGAACAAATCCAAGGTAGTGAAGATGTTAGATAAGTCTTTGTATAAAAATAAATGAAATAAAAAAGTAAGATATTTAAATTAATAAGGAAGATGAATCTAAATAACGGATGATCAATCTAGTTTTTTTTTTTAATTTGAAAGGACTCATGAAAAACGAAAATGAATGTCGGAATAATTATTATTACTAGAAAGAACAATCTCCGAAACCTACTTTTTAAAAAATAGCCTTTTACGGTCATTCGGAGGATCCATCATGCAACTACTCTTTCCAGCATTACTATATGTGTCTCCTGAGCTACGCGAGTAATGTCGGCTTCTAGTATGCTGATTTTTGTAATAAGCTAAATCGTTTGTAAGCGGTGTGGGGAAATAAGCCATTCCAAGATGAATTGTCCAAAAATAAAAAAAAGATTGAAAAAGGTCTAGATAAAGCTCGCTATACAATTTTAATTTGGGGTTTCTTCCACATATCTAATTGAGATTAAGTTATGAATAAACGTTTAAATAACAACGAGAGATAAACAATTTTTTTTAGGTAAAGGGATGCTTCCTGACTATAATAACTAATATAACTAATACATTACCCCACAAGTGGAAAGATATGGTATGTATTTCAATGTGTATTCGTAATTCTAATTACTTCGAAGAAATTAAAGACTTATGCTAAGTTTATGCATTTTAACAATAATGTTAGTTACTTAGGTAATCTACGACTTTTCCAATTTCTCTTAAATTTTTTAAATAAAGCAGTTATCCGGGTATTTTTGTTATTAATTTGAAATTGATTAAGTGCTTTGAAGTTTCCATATATGGCTGGAGATAGAAATAGTGAGAAAAACGAACAATTTTCTCACGGTTAGCCTGGCTCAATGGTTGAATGCTGGCATAGCAATTTCGTGTATCATGGTTTGATCCCTGGTAAAGTCTAGCAAGGAAAAAAGTCTGATGAGGAGATGTGGTAATCTCCGAAGGAGCAGCTATCACTACTAACAAAAGCTGACCTCGAGCCCAATAAAGTTACAAACACGTTAAAATAAATATTTATTGAATAAATAAATAAAATTCTCATGCATAATTATTTTTACAATAATAAAGATATATAGGTACATATATAATATTTTCCATAGCCAATAAATATTCTCACAACAGGAAAAAAGGAAGTAGGTGAATGTTTTTAATGGGTGCATCTATATCTGTCCAATATTTAAAAAAAAAATATGTAACATCATTTTCGAACCTAAAATGATAATTATTGATTTAAATAAAGACAAAAAGCAATCAGTGTAATGTATCGGACCGCGCCCATTTTCCAAAATTTTATTTTTTTAGGATTTCTCTCTCTAATTAAATGATTTCCATCAATTTTTAAAGAATGCGTAAAATATTAAAATTATTTGGATTGGTTGTAAATTACTATTATATGAGAGGTCAGCGTGGTTTTAGGCTTATTTTTATAACCATACCTTGTATGGTTAATAAATAACGGATTTTTTTTTAATTTTTCTGTTTTACCGTTATATGAGAAGTGAACATGGGTTTTCTACGATAGACTTAGTTTTTCGGTCGGTGTCACATGCATTACGTAGTAGTTACTGGCGCGTTTTTTTTTTTTTTTGAAAATTACCGTTATGGGAATTTTTGAAATTGTGCTTAATGATTTCAAACGTGATGTGTATCCCAAATTTGGTAGATTTTGGTAGCATGGTTTCGGAGATATCTTTACTCTCTCTAAAGTGGGCGGTGCCACGCCTATTTTCAAAATTTTTTAAATCGGTATATTTATTAGTGAATGTCCATTCTCCATGTTTAATTTGAGCGAATTGTCTTTAATATTGACTTAAATGTTGAGTGTTTTTTTACTTTGAAAATTACCGTTATATGAAAGATGAGCGTGGTTTTTATTCGATTAAAAAAAAAATTTGAAATTTTGCTGAAATGTAATGTGAGTTATGTGTATCAAATTTGGTGCAGTTTGATGAAGTAGTTTCGGAGACATTTTTTTTTTATAAAGTAGGCGGACCCACGCCCATTTTCAAAAAAATTTACACACGTGTTCCGTTTCTAACAAATTAGAGCAAATTATCTTTTCTGGTAACCGAAATATCGCATTTTTTGCATTTTCATAAAACACCGTTATGTGGGGGGGTTATTATCCAGCACATGTTTCGTTGATCTCAATATTTACAAGAATTATCTGACCCACGAACGGACGAACAGACAGACATAGCTTAATCAGTTTCGCTGTTAATTCTGATAATTTTGATATATATAATTTAAAAAATTAATAAGCTTTGGATTTTCATAAATTAAATATTTATAAGGGGAAGTTTGTCTATCCAAAAAATATTTATTTTTACTGGATACTTAAAAAATTGGCGGCAACCATTAATTATAAACCGATTTCAAATAAAAAGTTTTTTTTTTACCATTTATACGGCCGTAGAAAAAAGTATGACTGAAAAAATGTATTTGGACCATCCTAATGAACATAGTGCATATGTGTGTATGTTTTTTTTTTCATTTCCAAATTCATCCTGTCGGACATCGCTAGCCTTGATTGTATTGGCTCTAGTTCTAACTAGCCAACCAATTTTATGAGCATCGCTTACATTAAGTAGTCTCTATTGCAGTGCTTTGTTTCGTCAATCTCTTGTTGTTGCCGCTGTTGCTCTTTGTTGTCAACTTATTTGCGTGCAGCATAAAAAGTAGCATACACTTACAATATAATTCGGAACTAGCAAAATTTCCAATAGCCAGCAGCTTTTATATTTTTGCTTATTTGAGAATTTTTTGTTTTTCGTTGTTGCTTTTATTTTACTTTTCACAAAAACTGTTTTTCGATTTTTTTTTTGTTTGTTCCTCCAATCTGCCTAAATGACGCATTTTATGGCGCGAAAAATGCAAATTTGAACGTGGGAATTATTTTATGTACGCTATTAGGCTGGTTTATTGCACCATACATATTGTACATATGTTGTTAGGGTTGCAATAATTTGCATGCTTTTATTGTTACACTATAAAGTGTAGCTGTTGTTCTTTGGCGTACGCACACACACACACACACACACACACACAGGTACATACAAACATATGTATGCATGTGTGTTGGTTTTATGAGACAATTAAGATTACAATGTCAGCAGATTGTGGGTTGATGTGTGCAGAGGTTAAGCGCTTAGGAGTAGCGGTTGGAGCCATATCGACAGGCGGAGAAAATGATGTATTTAGATATGTCAGTTTTTCGGTTATTTTTCCTCTATTTTGTTGAATTCATTTATTTATAAAGGGTGTTTTTTTTAAACTGATAGAACTTTAAATTGAAATAAAACAAATAAAAAATTAAGTACGTTGCCAAATTTTTTTTTTATTTGAAAGATATCTTCATGACATTTAATATTTAAAAACGATTTCCGGCATATGTCTGCCACGACTAGCTTTGGTGGCGCGGATGTAATCAGTCAAATTTTGAACCAATTTTGGAGCAACTGTGATCGTATTTCGTTAATAACACGAGTTATGTTGGCTTCCAAAGCTTCAATTGTTGCTGGTTTATCAGCGTAAGCCAGAGACTTTACATAACCTCACAGAAAATAATCCAATGGGAGTAAGTCGCATGATCGGGGGGGCCAATTAACTATACTACTTTTTGGCATAATGTTATCGCCAAATTGATCTTTCACCAAATCGATAGTTCGAGTGGCAGAATGAGGCGTGGCACCGTCTTGTTGGAACCAAAATTCTAGCAGGTCAATGTTACGTAAATTTGGAAACAAATACTCGGTAATCGCTGATCTGTAATGATCACCATTGACAGTAACATTCGCTCCGGCCTCATTTTTAAAGAAATAAGGACCGATGATGCCTCCAGCATGTAAAACACACCATACGGTTCATTTTTCAGGATGCAATGGTATCTCGAGAGTTTCATGAGGATCATTCTCACTCCATATATGCCAATTTTGTTTGTTCACATATCCGTTTAGCCAAAAATGAGTTTCATCACTAAACACAATTCGTCGATAAAATAATGGATCAATTTCCAACTGATTCAGGCACCATTCAGCAAACAAACGACGCTTGTTATGGTTTTGCGGCTTCAGTTCTTGAACCAGTTGGATCTTGTATGGGTGTAGACCAAGATCTTTGCGCAAAATTTTCCATGTTGCGGATGGACAAAGACCAACTTGTTGAGCACGGCGGCGAATGGACCAATTCGGATCTGCTCCAACACTATCACTTACAGCACCAATATTTTCTTCTGTACGTACAGTAATTTGTCTTGTTGTTGATTTTTCATCGAGTAGAGTAAATGTTGTTCGAAACTTATCAACAGTTTGACGAATAAGCTAGTTTGATGACGAACAGAACACTAATTTTTAATGTAAACGTTGTTGCGGCGTCATTCTTTCCATGATGATTTGCCATTGCTTACTGGACAGAAATGTCAAAACGAAATGTCAGTTACCAGCTGTCAAGTGACAGCTATCCCTATCGAAATTTCTGTCAGTCTAAAAAAAAACACCCGTTACATGTATGCAGTGGCGCACTCAGAAAAAATTTGGATGGAGTGGGAGGCAGGCGTGCTTTTTTGCTAATATATAATTTAAAAAAAATTCAAATAAATTTCAAGATAGTACAGCACTTTTAAAAATTTGGTAAGGGTTTGAACCCCAAACTCACCCACTCTTGTGTGCGCCAATGCATAATATATGTAAAAATTTATGTGTTTGTGCACATAGGTGTTTACCGTTTAATGACAACTTTATAGCGTTACCCGGTGACAAAGTGGATCATTGAATGGAATGCATTTGTCGCGGTATTTTAAAATCATTAAAATTTTAACTTGTTTATCAGAAGATTCGTCGCTTCAATGACTTATGTAGGTTTGAAGAGTATTAAAGAAAAATGAAATGGTTTTAACGAAAGCGGTGTCTTTCATGGAGCAAAACTGTGTGGGGACGGGAACAACGTCGAATTATGTCCAGTTGGCTGCATTAAAACTATCACCTTTCAGTTCGCAGCTTTGAGTATTTTATGAATGAAAAGTATGGTTTTGTGTTTTTAATTTTTCAATGTATTCAGCTTTAACCCTTCCCTATTTATTTTTCCACTTTGCGGCGTTAGCTTAAATGCATAAAATTATACATATATACATAGGTTAGGTTAGGTTGGAGTGGCAGCGGATAACAAAAGAAAAGTTTTGTACCATCCAAAAGAAAATTACCCTTTATCAAACCAGTTTGCCTCATTGATGAACTTCAACAGACAATTTACCTCGGTGCGTGAAACCTCACTAAAATCATCCAGAAACCGCGATCCCAGGTACCACATCTTGATTTTACACAGTGCAGAACACTTACACAGTAAATGCAAGACCGTTTCCTACTCCTCGTCATTCTTGCAGCTGCTTCAGCATCTTCGGAAGAGTACGCCCAACCTTTTAGCGCGTTTTTCTATCAGACAGTGCCCTGTTAGAGCCCCGATCACATTCAAAATGTTCTCCCTTCTTAGAGAGAGAACGCTGCGCGACCGTTTCCGATCCCATTTAGGCCACTTCTGCCTTGAGATTCAGCAGGTCATATTTTGCCTCCATCTATTGTCCGCTTCTTTATATGTACAATCTCTGAGTAGCTGTTTGCAAGTGGCAATCGGCATACCAATGCGTTCTTTATCCAGAAGAATCTGCTCGACCGTACCTTGTCTTGCAAGTTAGTCTGCCATGCAGTTTTCCTCTATGCCCCGGTGACCAGGAACCCAAATGAGGTACAGTCTGTTCTGCTTGGTCATCTCCTGTAGAGATAGGCGGCAGTCTAGCGCGATGTTCGAGTTAAACGTGAAAGAGGTCAGAGCTCTGATTGCAGCCTGGCTGTCACTTAAAATGAAGATGTCCCTTCCTATAATCCCGGTCCCAATTTTATCTACCCCCTCCATGATAGCTGAGACCTCAGCCTGGGAGACGCTGCAGTGATCTGGTAACCTAAAGGAAATTTTCAGGAGAGGGTTTCGTGAGAAAACGCCCCCTCCTACCTGATTATCGAGTTTCGAGCCATCTGTATAGATGACAATGCTATCAGATGGAGTATGAAACTCAGGTTTCCACTCCTCCCTGCTTGGAATTCGTGTAACAAAGTTACTTTCATTTACCGATGTCCAAGCACACCGATCCGTGCTGCTCGGAATAGAGCAGAACTTGTTCAAAAGACTAGAGTGCCCTTGGCATTCAGGGTGCCACTGGGATGTCTCTCTTAGTCTCAAAGCAGTCATCGCTGCCGTCTGTTGTCCGACCAAATCTAAAGGAAGGAGGTCTGAAATGGCGTTCAAAGCCTCATTTGGCGTGGTTCTGAGCGCCCCACTTATACAGATCATACTAGATCTTTGCACCTTGGTGAGTAGCCTGAGGTTCACCTTTTTATCTAATGCAGGCCACTATACGATCACCCCATATAGGAGAATTGGTCTGACGACCGCTGTGAAAATCCACCGACAGATCCGGGGATTAAGACCCCATTTCCTGCCTATGGCTCTCTTACATGGGTACAGGGCTATGGAGGCCTTTTCAGGACGTTGAACCACATATATACATACAAACATACAAATATAATTAGATATAATTGATTAGTGTACGTAAATTGTAAAACATTTAACACAGGTAAAATAGTTTTACTATCTAAATTTAAGAATTTTGCAACTTTTAAATAGGTTTAATAAGTCTATCATAAACCGATATATGTCAAATATGATCCTCTACAATTTCTGGTATAGGTCTTGATTCATGTCTCCTTTTACTAGATGAAGTCTTTAAATTATTCTTTGAGGAAAACACAAGTGATTGGCAACTTTCGTTCGAAAATTGAGTAAGCCCATTGTGTCTTTGCTTGGAATATAGGATATACGATAGTCAAATTAATCAAATGCGAAATGAGGTGCAGTACCCATTTATTAGACTTGGGAAATATTTATTCTGGCTTTCTCAGAAATGTTTGGTGTCATAAATTGATAAAAATATTATAACGGATTTTGATTGGCAATGTTATCGGTGAATTCGTTATTTTTAAACGGAAAAGGTACAGACTGGTGTTCACGTCGGTACCATCTAATATTTGATTTCTGCGGAATATTGAACTCTGTACGCCTAGATGCTTCAATTGGAAGTTCTTCTACTACATTTTGCTTTTTGTTGTTTAAAAATATTAAAATTTTGTTTGAAATCCTGGATTTTCTCCAAAAATAATTTCACTAATATTATTACTATTAATTTTGGAATCTCCATCACGGCATTTTATTTTACTTTTAATCTGAATTGATTGGAGAAAATTTAACTTACATTTTGAGTTATTTTATTTGGACAAAAATGTAAAATTACATATTTAAATATTATGATTTCTTCCGCTATCTTGTGGCAAGGGGAAAAATATGCAGCAGACTATTTTTTTTGGAAATAATTAAAAACTTGGCAATGATTCCTTCTTGAGCTAAAATTTACTATTTGAAAAAGTGAGCCATCCAAGATTTGAAAATATTAAACTTCTCCTGGTAAACCAAGGTAACTTTTTCAAAAACGCGAAAAAGATGGAAATTTTTTTGCACAATATATTGTACTAATACAAGGAAAGGACTTTTTACCCTCAATTTATCTAATATCTTGGTGTCACCCAAAAAAAAAAAAATTCTTTAGATTTCTTCGAAAGCAACTTTCTATGGTCGACTATTAGTCGCGCAGTAGATTCTAATGCTAGGGTAAGTCATTGGGAGTCAGGCTCGAACCGTAGGTTAAGTGGCCAGTTTCTGCGAATCACGCAATTTTAAAGATATTTGACACTCTGCGCATCAACGTGCCTGGTTTTTTCTGTACGATTGTCGCATGTCCCTTAACAAAATATTAAGAAAATTAAATAAAATTATCTCGCTATCCCAGAAAATATGTCCCATAGTTTGCGATGGGCAATTTTTCATTTGAATTGCTTTGGTGGCCCTTTTCCTCTTTTATTCATTGTATCGAAATTCCCTTGTTTCGGCGCATTTCCTGCGTCAGCATATTAGAAGCTATAAGAACGTGTCCAACAGCATCCATGGAAGTTCTGTTGGATTTAATACCTCTTTACATTTATCTCGAAACTCCATAGAAGAGCACTAGTGGATTGGGGTAAGAAGGTGTATAAGTTGTAGTGCCCTCAAAGTGCAATCAGAGCTTAGATTTACAAAGAGTAAGGCGAGATCTACCTAAATTGCTGCCCGGGCAAATGTCCAAATGTCACCCTTTTCAATCTCAAACATCTGTCGACCGTTTTTATTCCCGAGCGCACTGGTGTCAAGGGTATTATAACTTTGCTCGCCTAATGCTTGTTTGTAACAGCATAAAATAATTGAAATATATGTATATAGACAATTATATATATATACATAAATCCTTAGAATTAATAGCGAAGTTCGACCAAGCCATGTCTGTCTGTCCGTCCGTCAGTCGTATAACTCGAGTAAATATTGAGCTATCTTAACGAAACTTGGTACAAACATTGTCCTGAACCCAAGGTACTTTGGTATTGTGAATGGGCGAAATCGGACAATACCCACGCCCGCAATCAAAGGACCGCGATATTTCAGTCACTATTGAAGCTAATTTATTCAAATTTGACACATAGGTTGGCTTTGGGAAGGGAATATGCGTGTAAACATTTTTGTTTTTTTTTTTGGAAAATCAGCGTAGACCCACCCACTTTATAAGACAAACTTATATATCCTAAACTGCTTGACCAAATTCTACAAATTTTGTACACATATTGCATTTCAAATTAGTGAGGAAAATTTTCTAAAATTATTAAAATGATACAAAACCACGCGCATCTCTCATATAACGGAAATTTTCAAAAATAAAAGAAAACATGATATTTCGAAATCAAACCGATTTCCGGGGAACGATTGGTATTGGTTGTTTGCGTTCTCGGATTGTGCGTGAGACATCAAGTACCTGATACTTACAAAAATTTATAAATTTGTATGTTCGCAGAAAAGTTTCTCTATCACATTGTATCATACCACGTATACAGCTTTCTCTCTCATTCTCCCTTTCTCTACGTTATATCTTTCGCTCCAACTATGTAACGAAATATGCTTACAAAATTTGACTCTACATTTGCAATTCACCGCCTAAGAAGTTTCACTTCAAGTCTATGTCAGCATAAACATTATCTTATTTTACTTTTCCGCCAGGGTTTATTTTAAGAAATTACTTTCACACACTTTAGAGCCAAGATATGCAAAAGGAAATCAACAACTAGAACAAACAAAATCTCAATTTAACCATATTTGAAAATCGCCCGCGGAAGTACATACATATGTATTTACATCTATACACATAACGTTAGAGCTAGTGCATGAGAATCTACTGAGTAGAAGTAAATTACTACATGATTTGAGAGCTTTTGTGGATCCCGTAGCTAATGCGAAAGGCGGCTACGATTAAGGAGCTAAAATGCAAAAAACCTACAATTTTTTGGCCTCAGGATACAAATGCTTTTTTTTTTTGCGCGCAAATAACAACACGAATTGAGAATATATGATTACATATCAACAAATATGCTTCAATAGTGGCATTATGTATGTACATAACTTCGTATGCGCATATATGTATAATTTCAAAGCTGAGAGTTCTTTGATATTATGAATGTGATGTTGATGTTAATGGTTTAGTTGCAACGCATAAGTGATGCACCGGCAGGATGTTTTTTGGTACGTTCATAGTAGAATAGTATAAAATAATAGTTCATAGTAGAATAGTATAAACTAATACAATCCTGCCTTATGTAATCGTCTACTAATTAATTCAATTTATTGTGATTTTTACGAAATGTGCAGAGTAGTTGTTTTTTTTAAGAAATTATAATTTACCGCCTTGTTCGTCCTTTGTAATAAGTCTTCACATTTTGGAGAGTTTCAAAAAATGTTTGAAAAATGGGTTTTTTTATTCTAGTGTCCTAATCTACGCTTTTTTAGAGCTATTAAAAAAAGAAAGAAATGTCTCCACTTTTTGGAGAGTTTTCAAAAATTATGCTTTTCGATATTTCGAGTTTTCAAAATTGTGTTTTTACGATATCCTTAAAATGTGTGTGGAGAGCTATAAGAAACTATAAACAGTTATGCCTACGCTTTATCAGAACTAAGAATTTCAGTAAACAAAAAATTTCCCCACTTTTTGGAGAGTTTCCAAAACTATATTTTTCCGATATCCTTGAAATGTGTACACATTTTTAAGCAAAGGCCAGCATATCAGTACGCTTGGATTAGTACAAGGTATTTTTAACTACTATTAGTTTAATACATTTCGGTACTGATTAAGAATGTTTAAATTGCTGGCAAATTTCTTAAACCATAACAACTTTCCATTTCTTAGAAAGCAAACTTCACTATGTAATCCTTATGTCTTCAATTTAATATACATGGCTGGCTTCCTTCTGATAAAATTTACGTTTTTGAATCTTTCGCGAGGCAAGTAATGTGGTGTACATATACTGTTATTTTGAACAAATACCTTTTCAAAACTTACTAAAGTCAGCTTTAACTTAGATTTTATTGCCGTCGGCGGACACTTTGAGCAAATCTTCTAGCGTAGTGAGTAAATCTTTTTGCAGGCGAGGTACATGCTTTTGCAACACTTTACTAATTCCTATTCTCTAGCTTATGTTTTTGACTTTTACTTCTATATTATGCTCTCCTATCAAATCAAAATTTAACACTCTAGCTTTTCTATCTTTTTACCTTTATATGTATACCTAGATTTTTTTTCTGTACTCTTTTCAGCACTAACTTCCAAAATGTCGTGATTCTTCATTTTGAGCACAAATCGCATAGCGTAAAAATATTCGCGGCGCAAAGAAAAAAAACCAGCGTAAAATGAACATAAAAATGTGGCCGACGAGCGTGATCCGCTTGCCTTCAACACGTTCATTTTCGTGCTCTACATAATTCATCAAACCAAAACGAAGTAACGATCACCGATCGATGGGTAAATTCGCATAACGATTGGAAGTATGTATTGTTGTGTTTTCTTGTTTTATATTTTTATTCATGTTTTTTGCTTTCTTTTTTACCACCATTCCAATGCCATTGCAGTTTTTATTTAAATTTTTTTTTAATATATTGATGGTGGCAAATCATTTGCCCCACGATTCAACAGTACCTTTGGTTTGAGAAGAATAAATTGGTTAGAGTGTGGTTCGTTAGGGGAACGGTGCGAATAAGCCATGTGAATAGTAGAGAGGAGACTAATAATGCTGGTAGCCATTTGAGTTCCGAAATTCCACAAGATATAAACACTTCTATTTTAGAACGATTTTTTTTATTTATAATCAATTCAGCAAAGACTGGTGACATACCTTCGCTTTTTTTATCTTTACAAGATATTTTAGTCGACAAATCATCTTTCCGATGAAGCGCAGTTTTATCTCGACGACTTTAGGTTAGGTTAGGTTAGAGCGGCGGCAGACGTACATGACCTTGAAGGCACACGTAGGGTACCAAACCTGTTGTGATACTGTTGGCGGGAGTCGTGCATTTCGTTCCATCCTTTCTTCCCTTAGAGTGCATCCAACAGCTAAGGAACTATTAGACGCGAGCAGATTGAGAGAACTTCTGCATTTTACGCCAACTATGGCCGTGGCTGTCAGAGTATATAGCTACAGGTCTGTCTGTAAGAGTGGACACTGTCAGACACCGAGTTACCTCCATTGTGACAGAGCTAAGACTAAAAAATGCTGCAATGGTTCGGTAACCAAAATCTGAGAACGAGCGCAAATTCGTTTGAGTACATACCGCTGCCCAGATTTTTCCTTAAGTTTGGAACCATATATAAAAGAATGCCGCCAACTCTGGGTCTAGGCCATCGCATGCATTCCTCTCTGAGAGTGGAAAAGTAGTGTAATCTAGCTTCTAGTATTTGAAAGAGCTTCCAGGACCTTTGCATGCCCGAGGTTTAGCTCTATTCGCAGTTGGATCGTGTTAAGGCCGGCAGCACTACAGGAGGCTAAAAATGTGTCGTATAGCTACTGTTGACAGGTTTGAAATTACTTCTAAGGATTTGGTAGGTGTAGGTGGTAGCGCCCGCGTAGCCAGCAGGGAAGACCTACGCTGTATATCTCAAAGACTATGCTACGTTGGAAATCGCTGCAGGGGCATGATGAACAATTTCTTTGGACAGGAAAAATTTTGTCTCATCTTTTTTTTTTAATGAAAAGAAGCAAAGTGAAATTCAAATTCCAAAAAGCGCCGATATATTCTCCATATTTCTTTAAAGTTCGTGAAAGCCTTAGAATTGTTTTAATGGTTCCTTTGCCTTTCCTTTCTAAATTTCTCCCAACTTTCTGTCGCATTATGACCTTTACTATTGAAAGCTGTTATACAATTTCAAATTATGTTACTAAATTTACGTTCATCAAGTTAGCACGTGTATAGGTTAGGAGCACAATTTAATTTGTGATATTTTCTGGGTACTATTGTCTCATTCACGCTCGACGTAATATTTTGAGCCTTAATCGCAACAAGTTATTGTTACTCAGAGTACTATATTTAGCGATAGTAAAAATTACAAAAAAAGATTTAGTTTTTAAATAAAAAATCTGCGTAGGAGCAAACTCAGAACTCTTTTGCTTGGGCAGATAATCATATTTTGAGGAATTAATACGCTACCAAGTGGCCTCGCCAAACGGTTAAATGGTACAAATGGACGCGGGAAAATGATGTAAAAACGGACAGGTTAATATGAAACTAGGGGGTAGCAATATTTCGGTTTATATAGGCATGGTATTTGTGAGTCATATGGTGTCGGTTAGGGCGTTTAGTGTTTAGTCTTCGAAATTATTAAACTGTTAATTTAAAAATCTTATTTACAGTCTGCGTGAATATTCCTCAATATATTTATATCAAATTTTGCATATTTTTAGCCAGATTCCGTTGAAAAAAACAAAACTCGCGCGCACCTAAAAGTACTAGGAAAAAAGTAAAACTTCTTTCCCGACTCCATAAAGAGATAGAGTTAAATATAGGAGTAGTAGTGCTAGTAGTCGTTAATAGTAGGTATTAGTGGTGGTAGTAGCAGTAAATAGTAATAGTAGTAAATAGTAATAGCGGCGGTAAAAATAGTAGTTGTAATTAGTAGTAGCAATAGTAAATATAGTAGTAGAAATCAAAACAAGCAATAGTAAATTATTGGTAATAATAGTAGAAGCATTAGTAGAACTAGTAGAAGCAATAAGTAGAAATAGTGGAGTATTGCAATAAGTAAAAATAGTAATTGTAATTAATGGTGGCATAAGCAGACATAATTGAAATGAATAATTGTAGCTTTAGTGGAAGCATTAGTAAAAATATTAGTAGGAATTAGTAAACTTAGTAGTAGTAGTATTAAGTAAAAAGAGTAGTAAATAGCTAGTTGGAGCAGTGGTAAAAATAGTAGTATTAAGAAGTAAAAAAAGTAGTAATTAGTAGTAGCGTTACTAAAAATAGTAGTAGTAACTATTAGTAGAATAAGCAAAAATAGTAGGAGCTTTTGTTGTGGCATTGATAAAAATAGTAGTTGTAATTAGTAGTACCATAAGTAAAAATAGTAGTAGAAACTAGCAGTATAATTAGTAAAAATTGTGGTGTTAATAGGCAGTTGCATTGGTAAAAATAGTAGTAGCAATTTGAAGGTGTAGTAGTAGTAGTATTAATTATAGTAATAGTTAGTAGTACTAGTATGAGGACCTTATAAACTTGTTTGAAGTAAACCCCAATTTCAGAAAACACTAGCTGGTTATGACCCGCATGATACTTGTTTTTTTTATTGTTTTACTATTAACTGAATAACTCATGGGTTTTTCATGATTCAATTATTAAAGCTTTGCTCGATAGTGACATTTGAGTTTTGACACTCCCTTACCAAATTTTGTCTTTATGTTACCTAAGCGAAAACTCTCATCAATTTCATCCAATTTGCAAATTTAAATTTATATTCAAAGAGAACATAGAACAATTTTTGCTACAAATGTTAGATTTAGTAACACGACGTCTTGCTAAGGGAGCTGATTTTGTCAAGAGGGAGCGAGAAGACTGTTTACCGAGCATACCTTTAATAATTGAATCATGTGAGTTTTTTTGTTAAGGTTTTGTAATGTCTTTTAAAGAGTGACTTAGAAAGGAAATCATAGTGCGACTCGAACTCAGCTCACATTACTCACTTTGTGGCTCTTTTCTGCTATCTAAATTTGTATGTAGGTAACATTGACAAAATATCATTAACACACCGATATCATCGCCATTTTTGGCATCATTTTCATACCTCTCCACTTGCTGCTTACTCTGGCATCCACTTTGCCCCATCAACTCTTTGTTGTGTTTTTTTTTCTTTTCATTTCCCACCACTTGATATGAAAGACTGCATTGATTTTTTTTCGACTTCAAACTGCTAAATATAGGTAAAAAAACACCTAGGCCATTGATATGAATTGCTGCCAGTGCGTTATGATCTTCAGCACTCGTTCTTTGTTGGCCAATATTGTTATTATTGTTGTAGACATTTCGCGATTGTCGTGATCAATTGAGAGCAATTTATTACGAAATGAGGGTGAATTATAAGGCTGGCGCTGGCACTTGAACCAAACGCAATGCGGTCGGCTCTGTTCTGCTCTGCTTTTCGCCTTTGTGGACCCGACTTTGCATTTAGCGTTTTTGTTTTCGTTTTTTTTTGTGTTTTGGTATCGAGTTTTGGTCTTGAGGCGTCTTCAAAGCCTTGTAAAATATTTGAGTTTTTTTTATTTGTTTATTTATTATTTCTATTTTGATTTGTTTTAGTTTTTTGTTTTTTCTTTACACACAGCCATATAAATAAATACACGAAAACTCTGCAGCGCCGCGCACAATTCGTTTGATCTTGTTGCCAAAAATATGATGAGCATAATTTCCCTTGTTACTTGCGCACCCTCTACCCACCCTCCCATCCCGCCATTCGAGAAGGAATCAGTTCGTGCGTTTCTTTCGGTGGCAAGAGGCGAGAGATGCTGCCATGTTCGAGATCTAATATGCCTCACTGCTTTCAACACCAAAAACGGCAATTGGCTTGGCGTTTGTTGTTGATTGGCGTGATTTGGTTGCTCTGCATGTTGCTGTTGCTGTTGCTGTTCTTATTGTTGTCATTCATTGGCGCTATGGTTGTTGTGGTTTTGGTTGTTTCTCTTGATCTTGTTGCAAAGTGTGACTTTTGTTGTTGGACTTTTGTTGGCGTTGTTTTACATAAGAATCGACATGATCCAGGCGATACGAATTCGTTTTGGCTGATTTGGTTCGATTTCAGCGCCACTTTTGGCATCTTGACTGTTGTTGTTCTTGTGAATGTATTTGATTTTTGTTTTGTTTTTGTTTTATTTCTGCGCTCGCCAAGTTGTCGACAATTATTTTATTATGCTGTCAACACTTGAATGCAATAATGCCAATAATCTTGTTTTATGACAGGCGCACACAAATTTGGCGTTGCAAAGTTTTGCTTTTACGACTGTGTCTAGCCGCTTATTGATCGGCGATCGTTTGTCTGGCATTCAGCATCTAGCACTCATCCGCGCTGATTATTTTTGCTGTAGCTGATTTTTGGTGTATTAAAATTTTCTCTCCCTTTTGTTTCTTTTCTCTATGCCCTCTTTGATTCTGTAGCTGATCGTGTTGGTTGATCTTGTTGATGATCCTCATTCATGGTAATAGTTTTGGTTTGAGCTAGGCACATACACACACACACACACACACAGACTTATGACTTTAGCAGTTTTGTGTTGCATAAATTATAAACGGTAATGGCGTACTTATTTTGCGTGTATCTCCTCCACTTCGGTAATGGTGGGAATTGTTCGTGATTGGCTTCTACTTAATCGATGCGGAAAATCGAGGGCACTAACGTTGATCGTAAATAAGGTCTGCGGATTTTTTGCATTGTTAACGTTTTCTATACTGCTTTTGGTATTTGGAAAGGAATGCTGAGAAATATTTGTACAAAATTATTAGGTATTTTGAGTTTAGATATGCATAGGCGTTTTATAATATAACTGTACTTTATGCGCGAATTCACTCGCACGACCTTCGGTTTAACGTTATGTTTTCGTATGCTACAGAAAAGGGAAAAAATTAATTTAGCCAAATGACAAAAATTTTATAAAATCTTTAATTTTTTTTGTATTTTTTGCTTTTAATTGTTGGTTTTCTAAAAAAAGAAATCTATCATGTTTGCCAGTTATGGCTGGTTACTGGCATTTTTTTTGCATTGAAAAGTCAATTCGCCAGAATTTCTCAAATCGCTTAGGGTATGGAAATAATATTGGCGTCGATATTTTGATGTAGCTGGTCATTGACTATCGGAATTCCCTTAAAATCCGGCAAAATTTCAAAAAATATATTTACACATTTCATATAGTTCGCGTTATCAACAAATGAACTTTTATATATATTTATACATATATTTTGATAGTATATCATTCGCTTTCACATAAGCAGATCTCTGCGCTTTTTTTTTGGGTATTGCTTTTGCATGTATTTGAAGGGTTCTGCAAAAAACGGTTAACACAAAATATGGAAATAAACTCGAGTTACGGTTAATTATTGACAGCGCTTTACTTCTTGACATCCAAAACGGCGGGGAAGGTGAATATCGCAGTTCTTATCTAAAACAACCAGTTCTTAGGGGATCAATTCGTAAACATGTAGCTTTATAGTTTCTCTCCGATCACCAGTATTTTTCATTCCGAGTGAGCAATCGTAAGTCCCTTTTGCTGATCTTTCTTATTCGAAATTAGAATAACATGCCCTAAACCAGTGTTAAATTGTGGGTGTCAAAAATATTTTGCTTAGTAATACCATTGATTAAAATAGAAGTAAAAAATAATAGTTGAATAAGCAAAAATAGTAGTAGTAACTAGTAGCAGCATTAGTAAAAATAGTAATAGTAATTAGTAGTAGCAGTAGTGAAGCAATTGATAAAAATAGTTGTAGTATTTAATATAAAATAATAGTAGTAATTAGCATAAGTAGCATAAGTAAAAATTGTAGTAGTAAGTAGCAGTAGAATTTGTGAAAAAACTAGTTTTTTTTATTCGTTTATTACCGCGAAGCAACAATGCTTATCTGTAGGTTTATAATTATTTGACATTAACTTTTATTCTTATATATCTATATGTGAAGATTAGTACATTTTTTTCGACTTAATTTCAATTTAAATTAATCTTGAATTCTAAATAATTTTAAATAATTTCATACACATTACATAATTTTAAACATTCAATTATATAATTGTTTAGAAATTTATAACAATAAGCTTTTGATATGATTTTTAATTAAATATTTTATTTTGGATGTGTTTGGTACATTCGTTAAATTTATTGGCAGTTCGTTAAAAAGTGTTGGGAGCAATACTGAAAGTGAATTTTTGGCATAGTTGTTTAAAAACTTTGGCACTACTAGCCTATTCTCTAGACATCTTCGTGTTTCATGTTTATGAGCAATCGGTATCTTGAAGATATTTTCATCGTAAAACTCATTTAGAACGGTTATTTTAAAAATCGACTTTACGTCAAGCACCTTCAATGCCCTATTTAGCTGAAGATTCGGAGTGTATATATTTTTTTTCTTTGCTAGTATTTTTAAAATATAATTTTGGCTTTGTTGTAGTTTCCTGCAGTGTATCGAATAACCCCATCCCGTGATCCCATGTCTTAGATACGACTCTGTTAGTGCAAGTATAATACCGAGATATTTGTACGTATTAACGATGTGTATTTCCTTGGTACAGTCACAGGGTGTTAGGTTTTTATGAAGGCAATCGTAATTATGAAATATTAGTTTTATTTTAGAGCGGTGAATATGCAGTAGTTTTATGTGCATTAGTTTCTTCTTTGTTGCATTTATTGCTAGTCCATTATCGTGCGACCATTTAGTTATTAAATCTAATTTTCTTTGCATTATATTTATTGCAGTGTGGTGGTCTATGTGTGGCACCATATATATGCTTTAAGCATACTATTTGCATATATAATATACAAAAGTGGACCTAATTTAGACCCTTGAGGAACTCCGTAAAACATTGTTGTGTGATTACTATATTCACTTCGTATTTTAACTCTAAATTGCCTTAATTCTAGGTAGCTTGCAAACCATTTAAGACAATCTCCTTATCTAACGCTTGCAGCAATTTTGTGTGCGATAGTGTGTCAAATGCTTTACTAAAGTCAATAAACAGAGCTAAAGTATAGTAATTCTTCCCCAAGTTTTCATTAATTTTGCCAGCGAATCTACCCAGCAGTTGATTGATGTTCTTATATTTTTGAAATCCATATTGCCTTTGATCAATTATTTTATATTTTGTTATAAATTTAGTTAACCGACTGACAATAACTTCCTCCATAATTTTTTCAATAACCGGGAGGATAGATATCGGTCGATAATTCCGTGGGTCAGATTTGATTCCGGTTTTGAAAATAGGTTTTATGACTGATAATTTTAATGACTTAGGTACTGTACACTGAGTAAGACTAAGGTTGACAAGATTTGCTATTACAGGGGCTATAACAGGCGCTATTATTCTAAGATCTTTTGGTAGTAATAACTTTGTAGTAGAGTTAGTAAAAATAGTAATAGTAAATAGTAGTAACAGCAGTAGAAATCACAGTAATAGTAGTAGTAGCAATAGTAGTCGTACTTACTTAATAGGAATAGTAGTAGTAATAGTAGTAGTAATTGGTAGTAACAATAGAAGTAGTAGTAGTGGTGAACCAGTCTCGAACTAAAATATCCTAAAATGATACCGAATTACCTAGTCCGAAAATAGGGCCGTAACCTCCAGAGCTTATCTACAGATGGTCACAAATTACTGCCGAAATTGACAAATGCTCGGGAAAACTATTGCAAAACATAGAAGAAGAGGTAACGTCCATTTCGGAATACTTAACCCGGTCAGAAAAATACGATACAATTTCGCGCGATTTCACCGACCGCAATTTTCCCGATAATAGCGGAAATTGTCGTCGTCTTTTGGATCTTTTTCCGCAAAATATTTCTACAGTTTTTTCATTTGCCAAAAATTGTGGAACTCGGTGATAAGAAAGATAATGAACGTATTGCCACATGCTTTAATTTTCGCAATTTCAAATAAATGGCGAATTTAGTGCTGAGAATTGAAATGTAAGCAATCGCAAGATTTTCTTTGTTGACATGCACTATGTTAAATGCTCGAAATGTGCGAAATGTGACAAAAATATTTTTTTACAACAGCGGAGCGAAATGGTAGATAGCTTTCGTAGAGGGATCGCCATTGCTGTTGGAATTATGAAGCAACTCAATTTGTTTTAATAACACTTGAAATAATAACACAGTTTTAACCAGTGATAGTGAGTAATTTTTCATTTCTCTTTTTTGCTATAGTTATTTGAAGGCTGTACAAACTTCTTTTTTTTTGTATGTTTTATTTTTTTACTTTTTTTCAAAATTTTATGCACTAAGGCCCAACTCATTGGTAGAAACCATATTCCAAATTTGCTCATTTTTAATCTTGAGCTAAAACCGCTGTTTATGTCTAGAAATCATCAGAGCATTAATGATGTTACCCAAAAATTTCTGTGATGTGACAAAGTTAGCTTAAAATACAACCGATTCCTTTTTTATATCCTTACACAAGTTGAAGGTAAACATAATCAATTTAATATGTACTAACACAAAATGTTCAAATGCGCTAACTCGGCTGATCTAAAATCAATACTAAGAAAAATTCCGCACTGTTTTAGTTAGTACTTAGTTCCAAAATTTAGCTTTGCCGCCAGAAGCGTAAAATTAATTTGTTTGTACATATCTACTATAACTATGTACCTTAACTGAGCCCAAAAATATTGATTTCCTTTAGGAATTTTATTTATATATTAAGTTATTTCTTTTTTTTTGGAACTCTAAGGCACTAAAAAAAGTTTTCCTGAAAAATAAAATATATCGCATAATCACACTGTGAAAAAAAGTTCAATTAAAATATTTCTATCGACCTAGTTCTAAAACCGATATCAATATGAGTACAAAGTGGAGGAAAATACAACGAAGATCAAACTTAAGATCAATATCGGGTCCAAAATTAAGGCTTAGAGGATTAAAGGTTAGGCTTAAGACAAAATTAATGTTCCAAAGTTAGCCAATAACACGGTCGAGACCAAGTTCAATACCAATACCAAATGAAGACTAGATATCTTCAATGGGATTGAGATAATCAAAATCTTGTTCATAATTTAGATGGAAATCTCCACTTAATCTTCCTCATTATACTGATCGTTTGAAGCTAGGCATAATATTCATTACTAAACTTCTCACAGGGTCTATCGCAAGCACATTTCTTATTGCCGAAGTTAAACTTAATGTTCTTTCTCGGATTTCAAGACACTTTAAACCTCTTTATTTAAAGCAGTGTAAAACCAATTATGAATTAAATGATGTTTATTTCAAGATTTCAACTGTCTTTCCTGCACTTTTGATATTTCGGACTCACTTTTCACCATAAAAAGAGCTGTACTGTCCTTTCACAATAAATGATTAACGGCGGTATAATATATATTTGATTCAGCTGATGAAGTTTTTTTTTCTGTAGCTGAGCAGTTTTGGATCTCGACGCTTTTTCCTTTTAACAACTCGGCACAAAAAAAAATTATAAAAATAAAAAAAAAAAAAGATCCGTACGTCATGCGGACTGTGCCCCTCGTGTCAGTTGGGCGGGAAAGAGGGCAACCGTTGGGCTTATTATTATTAAAAGCTACAGAATGGACGAAAGATAGGTCAAAATTAGGAGGTAGGGAAATTAAGACCAGGTCAAACTCTAAAAGGAACTAAGACCTAAAACCAATGAAAATACTAAAACTAAAACCAAATCCTTATGCCTATACAAAAAATAACCACATAGTTAAATTTGCCTATCTTAAATCACGTTGAAGAAAATAATAAAGTAATTTTATTCTAAAAGCAAGGTCACGACCAAAGCTGTAACAAAAACTAGTAACTAAATTACTAAACACTAAAGACCAAAATCTCTACTAACACACATTATCGATGTCGAGGATATGACCTATAATTTGATGGATCTCGATTAATAATAATAGTTCTAAAATTGTAAACTAGAAGTTTTAAAACCTTAATGGAAGGAAAAAGGGATTAATGTAAAATGAATTATTTTAAGTCTTAATACTTACCTTAAATTTACCTTAATTTAAAATTAATAATTGCTCATACACACCCTGTACTCCATACTCACCCTCAACTCCCTATTGTGAATAAGCTTGAAATTATATGAAAGTTTGTCTTTAACGTGATCCTTTGAAGGGATTTATTCGTTGTTCCCCACACTTGCTGGCAAGTACTCAAATAAAATAAAGCGGAAAAACGAAAAAATTTGATACAGTTTTTTTTTCTGTTGCTTGTGCGTAATAAATTTTCCTTTTATTCGCACTAACGCGAACAATGAATATATTTTTCCCGTATTATATCTGTTTCGCGCAGTGTAACAGTGTCATTTATGTACCCACTTGAACTCATATGCTTTGACACATGTAAATATGTACATCCATATGCATATGTATTTAGTAAAATAAATCTATATCTATCTGCCTATTCGGCAGCCTATTTCACTGCTCAGCAGCCACCAATCTATCTATCCATCAGTTCACTAGCTACCAGCGAACCAAAGCGAATCGAGCTGATCGATTCTGTACACACACATCGAACAACAACATTCGCAGCAGCACAGTGAAACTAAACCAAAGTACAAACTAAACTAAATGAACTGAGTGAAAAGTGCAGAGAATCCAACTAAACTGAACTAAAGCGAAGACAACTAACTGCAAAACATATAAAACAAATTTACGAAACAAAAATGAAAAAATAAAAATAAAACAGAACAACGAACCGAGCTAAAGTGCCAATGCCAAATGGGCAATGTACAGATGTGAGGCGCAACGAAATGCGATGAGATGCGATGTAATGTGGTGCGCGGCGCAGCATAACTGGGGCTAACAGATTTGCCCACCAAACCAAGCAGACAACCGACAGCAGGCAGCAGGCAGCACACATTCGACAGGCCGAATAGACGACGAATCGCCTGACCGCCGCGACACTGAAGGTGCTTCCGCTTGAACTACGTTTTATTTCGCGCTGATCAGCCATGCAACAAGCATGTAGCAACCGTGTATCCGTGCCACACAACGCTTGCTGGGCTTGCTTGGCTTGCTGGCTGGCTGGTAGGCAGACAGACGGACAGACAGACAGTAATCACTGCTGCTGCAGCTACTAAACTGCGCTGAGTTGCAAGGTGCTGCGTCTGAAATTGCTCCAGTGCACAATTTTTGCCAAATGTTTGTAAGTATTAGTGTAGGCAAGTGTATTCGCGCGAATGTGTGTGACTGCTGTTGTTGTGTCACCTTTTGTGGCCATACAGGGCAAGCGCTGGAGCATGGATAACATGTTGGAGTGCAATTCCCAGGATGGAGGATATGTTGTAAGTATATTTGTATAGCAGCGGCTAAAATAGTAGCAGCGCCAGTGCCGCATTTTCACATGTCCTGCCACTTCATTTTTTTCTTGTTTAATTTTATTTATTTTTATGATAAGAGTATATTATATAAGTATATACAGTTGCAAGATAAAAACAAGTTCAGGCTTTTCTTAACATTCCTAACAAGCTCTCAAATTTTGATCAAAATTTCAATCTTTTTAATAAGACTTTCTAAAAATCTTTTGGGTCCACATTTCATTTTTAATTTTTTTTTCTGTGGTCGTTAAAAACTTTCCGTCATATAACTTATGCTTAAAAATTTAATTTAAATACTTTTTAAAAAAAAATGCTTAAACATTTTATTTATTTTCGTTAAAAAAAACTACAATAAATAATAAATACTTCAGCACCTAAAGGTGTGAGCCAGAAGTAAAACTTCCGTACCGAAATTTCTAAAAATAGTGGGGGAAATAAAAAATAGGAGCAATAATTAAAAGATGCATTAGCAAAAATAGTAGAAGAAATTTGTAAAAATAGTGGTAGTACTAAGTAGTAACATTAATAAAAATAGTAGCCAAAATTACTAAAAAACTATTAGATCAGCATTAGAAAACATAGCATTAGGAATAAGTAATAATAGTGACAGAAATCCGTAAAAATAGCAGTAGTAATTAAAAGTAGTATAAGTAAAAATGGTAGAAGAAATTAGTAAAAGTGATAGTAGAAGTAATAAAAAGTAGCAGTCGGTATTAATAGAAGCCTTGCTAAAATTGGTAGTAAAAATAGTAGTAGTAATTAGTAGTAGCATTAGTAAAAATGGTGGTAGAAATAAGTAAAAATAGTAGAAGAAGTAGTGGTAGTAGTTAGTTTTAACATTAGTAAATAGCATTAGAATCTAGAAAAATAGTAGTAGAAATGAGTAAAAAATAGTGGTAGAAATCAGTAAAAATAGTAGTAGTAGTTTATATTAGTATAAGTAAAAATTGTAGTAGAAATTCGTAAAAGTAGTAGTAGAAGTATGTAGGCGTAATTAATAGTAGCATTGCTAAAATTAGTAGTAAAAATTAGTAAAAATAGTAGTAGTATTAATAGCAGCATTTGTATAGATGGTGGTAGAAATTGCTAAAAATATTAGGAAAAGTTGGTGAAAATAGTAATGGTATTCAGTAGTAGAAATTAGTATTAACACTAGTAAAAAAAGTAGTTGGTAAAAATAGTAGCAGTTGGTAAAAATAGTAGTAGAAATTAGTAAATATAGTAGTAGATAATAATCATAGTAGCAGTAGTGCTCGTAGTGATTCTAGTAGTAATTAGTAGTAGTATTTATTAGCAGTAGTAGCAGAAGTTGTGGGAGTTGTAGTAAAACTAGTAACTAGGATTTGTATTAGTATTAACTAGTTGTAGTAGTTGTAGTGGTAGATAAGTCCCAAACTGCTGCAAGGTCCTGAAATGATCTTGAACTATCTAGTCCGAAGATAGTCCGGAACGATCCAGAACTTGTCCTCAAAGGTCCTGATCTAGTGTCGCTGTAAAGGACCAATGCCGCTAAAGAAGTTTTACTTCAAAAATAAACATTTAGTTAAAGCAAAAATATATTTCGACATCTGTCAAAGTATCTCGCTGCTATTATTTCCATCGCTATTGTATGTACGGGCAGCCGCCGAAGCAGTGGCAGACAGTTTGGATTTCTAGTTGGGCAGACAGATAAATGAACAAGTGCAGTGGTAGCGCAAGCAGCCGTTAAAAGAAAAAAATGAATACTAAACCGAAGGCATAAAGCAGGCAACTAGTTGGGAGGGCTTTAGGGGTGTAAAGAAGGAGCAGTAGCTACCGATTTAGAATACGCTGGTAAGATGGCAGAAAAAATAGCATTTGGAAATATTTACATTCTAATTGTGTTAATAAAATCAAGCTTCAACTGCTTATCAGCCCTAATACCAATACCAACGTCAGCATCAGTATCATTATCACTGTCTAAAGCAACCGCAATAGCAACATTAGTGAATATCAATACTAATATACATAAACCAGGGACCCAAAATAACAGTTATTACACTTTTCTAAAATAAAAAAGGCAAGGACTAAATATTGTCGTAGATTAGATTTTTCAATGTTCTTGAGGTCCTCAGGGCCTTCTTTGTAAGATTCATCCATGCCTTTTATTTTTCTAACTTTTTGAAAAAAAGTCCAATATAAACGGTTAAAATTTGACTTTTATTTTTTCGGTCAAATAATAACGGTTAAAATGTGACTTTTATTTTTTCCGGCAAAAATAAAAGGCTTAACCAAATAACAAAAAAGCCTTAAGTCCAATTAAAATAAATTTGGTACTAATCGATTCGTCTTGACTTCTAGATTTCAAAAATATATAATTTGTTAGTATTCGGCCTTTACGATTCAACATGCGACACAAAAACTAGCTGAAGCCCGATTCACTTATATACTGGTGGAAAATATAATAGCAACGCGGCATTTGTTAAGTTTTTTCTGCCTATTTTTTTTAATCTAATTTATAATATGTATTTTCCAATTAAAATACAGTTCGTCCTCTTACAAAAACCAACCAAAGTTTCAAACTTCATAAGAAATTTATTATAATGCAACAAAAATTCATCTAAATTTCGAACTTTCTTCTCAGAGCTTATAGATTTTTTTTGAGTATGATAAATAAGTAAAAAAAACTTAACAAAATGCAGCGTCGCTATTATATTTTCCACCACTGAATGTGCACAGGTTAAGCCTACTCTTACAAATTTTTCGTATAGCAAAAAACATTACTTGGGTATACAATTACCATACGAATAACTGTATACTAATTCAATCAATGTTGTTGTTACACTCGCACTGTTTCTGAGGTACTATTTTCGTGACAAGTCTTTCAGGTACGATAGTAATATAGTTGTTGCTTTGCTGGCCCGAATAATTCGTCAGCAAAAAAGTACTTAAGTATTGAAAAAAACTATCAAAATAAAAAAGTGTACATTTCAATGTTAAAAGAAGTGATGTTTACTTACATACATACATATAAAGGTGACCAAAAGAAAAAAGAAAAGTAATAAGTGCTAAGGTAAGTTGTGCTTATTATTATTATAGTGTTGTTTATTTATAAATGTAAATATTGTACCAAATAGATCAAAAATTAGACTTAAATGACCAAGAAGATGAGATGAGTCGATATAGCCCGGTCGATTATCTCTTTCTCGACAAATCCTTTTGTATTAGTGAAATTATAGTATGCTGCCTGTAAAATATTATTCCTTTATTTTTATTTATGGGGTCTTTCACACAATTGTTTATATTTATTATGTAAATTTTGATCTGTACAAACAGTTGGATATTCTTTTATTATAATTCAAGAAATGGGACGAAAGCGCAATATTTACATACGTGAACATTTTGAGAGTGAAGGTCGATTTGGAAAATGCAAAGCATGTGGGGATATGATCCAGTTAGAGCATATAACTAATTTAAAAAGACATTTGCGAACTAAGCATGCTGAGATATTTCACGAATCCAATAAACGCGCCCGTCTCGAAAACGAACCTAACGATGTGAATGATAAAAAAATTAAGTTTTCATCTGAAATGTCTCCAAATGAGGTCGTGAATGCATGCATTAACTTCATCGCCAAAGAATCGTTGCCATTATCATTTTTGGATTCCGAATCCTTTAAGACACTTACAAGTCAAATATTCGAGGGACTAAATATACCAAGAATAACATCGGCCAACATTATGCAATTCGCAAATGAAAAGTGCATCAAATTGAAATGCTTAATTAAAGATATACTTAATGGTAAACTTATTTGCCTTAAGATTGATACCGCCACCCGTAGTGATCGTGCTGTTCTTTGCGTAAATGCCCAAATTTTTTTACGGGATAAAATTGAAATTATTACCCTAGCAATGGAAGAAATACAGGGCAGGCATACAGCAGACAATATAAAATTAATCATGGAAAAAGTTATACGATCCTATGATATTAAGAAAGATCAACTTTATACGATTACCACTGATAACGGCCGGAATTTGACCAAAGCTGTTGAACTTTTGACAGATACAGTCAGCCACGACCACAACGATGATGATGATGATGAAGATGATGATGATGATGATGAAGATGATGATGATGATGATGAAGATGATGATGATGATGATGACGATGATGATGTATTTTCCGGGAATGTTTTAAATCCTATTGTAGGAGATAACATAATTTCTGTTAAATGTGCGGCTCACACGCTTCAACTCGCTGTGAAAGACTTTTTGAAAGAGTATAACGCGGGAATAGTAAGCAGTACCCGCCGAGTTGTAAAGATGTTAAGAACGCCACTATTGCGGTGGGTGGTTTAATAAACTTTCTCACTTTTATAGTTTTTGAGATGATTTCATTTGCAATTTTAAGGTCACAGATAAGAGACCAAAATCTTGTGAGGCCTCAACTAGATGATCTAACTCGTTGGAGTTCTACATATAATATGATGAATAGGCTCTGTCAGCTGAAAGATTTTTGTGCAATGCTTCTAAGATCAACCGAAAATTTGAGCACTGACGAGTGGAAATTAGTAGAGAGCACTGTGGCAGTGTTAGCATTACCTCACTCGTTAACTTTAACGCTTCAAGAGGGTCAATTGCTATTAGGAGATTTCTACAAATATTGGCTGCAGATGACACTTCAGAACAAAAACAATGATAGCGTTATCAGTAAACAATTTTTGAGTTGTGTTGAAAACAGGCAACGATCGCTGCTGGAAAATGACATTATAAATTCGGCGTTATTTTTGGACCCCAGATTAAGACGAGTTCTTTCCAAAGAAAAGATGGAATCCGCCAAAGGTCATCTAAAAGGACTCGTTCGTCGCTTGGAGAATTTGAAAGAGGTTGGTTTTTTAAGGATTTTTAAAACATCTGATGTTAATTTAAATTTTCTTTGTAATATTTTTTTTCCATTTAGAATCACGATTCATTTTCTCAAATCAACCAAGGCAGTGAAGACTTGTCATTTTTGGTTGACGAATCATCAATGCAAAGCTCATCTTCCCTTTTAAGAAGCGGCATTCTCGAACTTGAGTTGGCAAATTCGTCATCCGATGACGACTCTCTTCCGGTTAAGGATGAAATCCGTAAAGCTTTTTACGAGATTGATTGCTATAAGGAGAAGCGAATCGATATTGACGTGGACTTAATTGAGTATTGGAACAGCAAGAAATACTCTTTTCCATGGCTCCGAAAACTTGCTTTTGTTGTCCATTCCGTACCTGCAACGCAAGTTAGTGTTGAATGAGCTTTTTCTGCATTGAAACTTGTTTTAACAGACTTACGTTATAATTTGTCCGACCAAAATGTGGAAACAATTTGCCTTTTAAAGCTTAATAAAAATATTTTATAAAAGAAATAACCATTGGTTCTTTATGTTTTTTCGCATTTTCTAAAATTACCGTTGTATGGAAGAAAGGTGTAGTTTTTGTCCGATTTCAAAACTTTTCATGGTGTAGCTTTATAAGGCTAAGTGCATTATGCGTAATAAATTTGGTGCGAATCGTTGTAATGGTTTTTGAGATATGTATGTGTGATATCGGTAGGCGGTGCCACGCCTATTAGCCAAAAACTTTATAAAAATACAAATTTTTGCAAAACCAGCACTTGAAACATCATTTCTGAGTAAATAATAAAATATCCATTAAGCCCATTGCGCAAAAACAAGAAAATCCAATACATACATACATAAAAGTCAGTATAATACAAGGACGTATTACTTCATATTTTGGACAATGGTCCGATGACATTATGAGAGGTACCGACTTATTCTTTATAAAATTTACTTTTATATTGTTATCATAACTTTTACAAGTTTCATAGAAATTTTTGCAATGAGCGATGGTCAAAACTGAAGAATTGCGAAAAAGTAGTGTTTTTTTCAAGGCTTGACCCGTGATAACTCCAAACGGGATTATCTTTGTAATAGACATATGTACATTATTTTAAAGCATTAAATATCTTCTTTTCAAAACATTTTGAGTTTTTAAAATCGGTCGGGAAATAATCGACTTTTCAATAGTTAAGTGAACCAATTACGTAAATAACGGGGTTTTCAAATAAAAAAAAATTGGAGGGTTCAGGGAGTATAAGAGCCCTTTTCTGATGTTGCACTCGACCATATCTAAAACCTCTACTAACTTTTTTCCCGGGTGTACTTCAAAAATTTTTTTTTGTCGCAGTGTTGAATCGCCATTTAATTTGTTGCCATCCCGGGAATCAAACTGCAGCTAGTTTTGCCTTATTTGCCGAGTCAGAATCCCAATACCAATAAATTATATATTTTTGAAATCTAGAAGTCAAGGCAAATCGATTGGTACCAAATTTATTTTAATTGGACTTAAGGCTTTTTTGTTATTTAGCTAAGCCTTTTATTTTTGCCGGAAAAAATAAAAGTCACATTTTAACCGTTATTATTTGACCGAAAAAATAAAAGTCAAATTTTAACCGATATTTTTTTTCTAATATAATAAAAGTCATAAAATAACTTTTTTCTCGAAACTTTTATTAAATAAGTCATAACCGGTTGGGTCCCTGACATAAACACCTACCTCTATCAATACCAATACCAAATAAATTCTATTAATAATACCAATACCAATATCTATGCTAATACTTATACCAATACCAATAACAATATAAATACGAATATCAATGCCAATACTAATATCTATCACTACCATTACGATTAACAATACCAATATCGTTAGATTCATATAGCAATATACATAGACTCAAGGATCAATACCAATACCAGTGCCAATACCAATACCAATACCATCCAATGCCCTTACTAATACCACTACCATTACGAACACCCTTACCAATACCAATATCATTACATACATATACAAATATCCATACCAATATAAATATCAATACCATAGTGAGTAACAATCACAATACTCTAAGTAATATCATTAACAATCCCTGTATGAATAAATCCAATTACAATACTAACATAAATAATAATATTTATGCCAATACTATTACCAATACCAATACCAATAACAATACTCATATCAAATACAAAACAGATATAAGTACCTAAACCAATACCAATCACATTATAAATACCCATATTAATACCAATACCAACACTAGTAGGCATACCACTACCAATACTAATGCCACTACTAATCAAAGTACGAATCCAAATACCAATACCAATACCAATACCAATATCAAAACCAATAACACTACTAATCATAATACGAATCCAAATACCATTAATAGTGCCAGTATCAATACCAATACCGAAATAAATGACAATGCCAATACCAATACCAATAACAATAGCAATACTCATATCAAATACAAAACAGATATAAGTACCTAAACCAATACCAATCAGACAATCCCTGTGCGAATAAATCCAATTACAATACTAACATCAATATAAATATTTATGCCAATACTAATGCTAATACCAATACCAATAACAATAGCAATACTAATATAAAATACAAAACAGATATAAGTACCTAAACCAATACCAATCACATTATAAATACCAATATTAATACCAATACCAACACCAGCACGCATACCATTACCAATACTAATGCCACTACCAATCATAATACGAATCCAAATACCATTAATAATGCCAGTATCAATACCAATACCGAAATAAATGACAATGGCAATACGAATACCAATAACAATAGCAATACTCGTATCAAATACAAAACAGATATAAGTACCTAAACCAATACCAATCACATTATAAATACCAATATTAATACCAATACCAACACCAGTACGTATACCACTACCAATAATAATGCCAATACCAATCGTAGTACGAATCGAAATACCAATACCAATTTCAATACCAATAACAATACTAATCATAATACGAATCCAAATACCATTAATAATGCCAGTATCAATACTAATACCACTACCAATACCAATGTCATAACATACATATACAAATATCCATACCAATATCAATATCAATACCATAGTGAGTAACAATCACAATACTGTAAGTAATATCATTAACAATCCCTGTATGAATAAATCCAATTACAATACTAACATCAATATAAATATGTATGCCAATACTAATACTAATACCAATACCAATAACAATAGCAATAGTAATATCAAATACGAAACAGATATAAGTACTTAAACCAATACCAATCACATTATAAATACCCATATTAATACCAATACCAACACCAGCACGCATACCAATACCAATACTAATGCCACTACTAATCAAAGTACGAATCCAAATACCAATACCAATACCAATACCAATATCAATACCAATAACAATACTAATCATAATACGAATCCAAATACCAATAATAATGCCAGTATCAATACCAATATCGAATTAAATGACAATGCCAATACCAACACCAATAACAATAGCAATACTCGTATCAAATACAAAACAGATATAAGTACCTAAACCAATACCAATCACATTATAAATACCAATACCAATACCAATACCAACACCAGCACGCATACCAATACCAATACTAATGCCAATACCAATCGTAGTACGAATCGAAATACCAATACCTAACCAGTACACAACCCAGTACCAATCCGAAAAAATATATCTATATCAATACCTATACAAATAAAAAACTTAGTATTAATATAAAAACTATTATCATTTCCCTTAAGGGTCCTTTTCGTCTTCACCATTGAGTTCTCTTCTAGAATAGTTCAATGCAAAAACTGCAAAAGCAAAGCTGTTCGCGACTTGTTCTACTTATAAGTCCATCGGAAATGAAAAAAAACCACTCAAAAAGTTCAAGCAAAAAATTTGCGATTTGAAGTAAATTTAATTACCAACAAGATTACAAACACTTCGACTTCATTGGTTGTGCATGGCTGATTGCATTTTTAGTTTTTCTACTAAATCCAAATTGCGTATAAACTTAGATTTTGCTCGATTGGTTACTATATGCTTATATATACACATTTTATAGCTGCAGATGTACTTCGGGTAACCAAGGCATGGTGTAACGGTTATTTTTCTTTTTTTTTCTGTATCATATTTATTTAATAATATAGATTGAGAGCTATATCAAGTTCGCGTCTTAAATCTTTTGTAAATCTCATCGCTAATTTGCTTATGCAAGTAAATTGCATTTGATATGAAAACAAACAAAGAAAACGGCTTAATGAATGAAGATAATGGAAACGTATAAGTAACGCTCTAAAATAGAAAACATAAAACCGACAGCAATGAACACAGCAAATGAGTTGTTTGGCAGAGTTATCGTTGTGCGATAAAAATTTAAATCAATCAAATCAAACGCAAATATTTTTGATAAAAAAGCAATTATTTTCACACATTACTACTTTGAAATGGGATTTTTATCAGAAATTTATGGATTCAAGTATATTAATGTGGCAGCAAAGAGTAATGTAACGACCATCTTGTTTTATTACTATTGTTAAGTACCGTTTTTATCAGAAATTGGTTGATTTTATTTGTCAGCAAGTAATTTAAACATCTCATTCACAAACTTGTTACCTTGAAGTGGGAAACTTATTACATCAATTATAATGGAATAAATTTATAAAATAGGTTGCGTTTTAAGGTTCGAAAACCTTTCTTGTAGTTAAAAGTTTTTATTAAATTACTGGGTTTCCAAATGTATTTTATTTTTTCAAATATACTTATTTCGATTCGCGTAAGAATTTACTCCGCTAGTTTCGGCTTTGTCGCAGCATAAATTATTGCTTCGGCATTCACCAAATGGGTTTCCTTTTTTCAGACACAACTTACACATTCGATATCTGTAGCAGTATTTTTTAAATCAGAATTTGTAATTGAAAATATAGAAAACATAGGCATAACGATTTCGATTAAAACAACTTGGGGGAAAACCAGCTTTTTTTGATTCAGGAGAATGGAAAGTTCATACTTATGTAGTTATGTTATGGAGGTCGTTGCCACCTGTTGGACAAGTTCAAATTAATTTTAATTAAACACAAGCTATATGAAATACTAAAATATTGATGTGGAGCGCCGAGATGAAAGTACGTACATATGTTTTGACCAGGGTTGCCACTTGAATGAGTTTAATATAATTAAATAAAAGTCACATTAAATATTAAAATTTAGGGTTGAGGCGGCTCTTTTCGTTGAAAAGCAGGTTTATAGCTGGCAATATTTTGGAGAGGGTTTCCACCTCCTTGAAACTTAACATTTGATTAAATTATACACAAGTATTAAAAATATTAAAGTATGAGTACTGAGCGGTTCGTTTCGTGGAGGAGATGGTTTATAGCTTGCAATATTCTAAATATAATATAAATTAATAAGTCGAGCTTAATTAAATTGCAAACGAGTTATATAAAATATTTAAACGTTAATGCCAATCGGATTGTTTCGCCAATCAAAACCGAGTTTAATTAAATTGAACATAAGTTTCATGAAATTTACAAATATGAGTATCAAACTGTTCGATTGGCTGAGGAGAAGTCTTACAGTATATATATGGTTGCCACGTTCTTCAAAAGCCGAATTTAGTTAAATGATACACAGATTTTTCGAAATAGTAAGATATGATTTCAACCCATATGTTTCGCTAGGAGAAACTTCACAGGTATAGTTTAAAAGTAAATTTAAATTAAATTATACCCCAGAATATAAAATATTAAAACAACTAATATATTATTGAAAGTACGCATTCTTAAATTTTTTTTTTAATTTAACTTAATTTGCATTTAACCAGCTTGCCTGCCACCTTATTTCAAAACATTTGGGAACGAAGCTTTATTGAGCCCTGCATATAATATTAGTTGGATTTGATTCAACTTATTATCAATTCGATTATTTTTTTAACAGGTGGCAACCCTCTCGAAAAGTATTTTTGAAATTAAGTGCTCATAAAACTTCTAGTTTGGCACTCATATTGTAAAATGCCATTTATTTATTTAAGTTAACGTAATTTACATTTAAACAGGTTCCAACCTTCTTTTAAAATGAAAGGGAAATAAAGCTTTATTAATCCACTTTAATTTGATACCCATATTGCAATATTTGATTTCGATCATTGCTTCAATTGAATTTAACCATTTAATTAGGTAGCAACTCCCTACAAAAATAAATTTTAAGATAACCTCTATATCGGGCTATACATATATGTACGTGCTAAATCTTATTCAGATCTATCTTGCCGGTATATAGCCATATGTGATTTAACTTATTCATTAAACTGACCAACACATAAACTTTCCAATTTGTAATGTAAGCAAGATGGACGGAAAAAACTAGTCTATTGTGTTTACTCATCACTTGCGTAAACCTAATTGTAAATCAAAATTTGCATCTAAAAACTATGAAAAAATAAAGGTTATACAAAAATATTTTAGCACCCAATCGAAATTTTAAGCAAAATAAACAAAGTGCACTAAAATTATACAATCGATATATCCATAAATATGACTGTGCAGTTGTGGATGATGAGACATACGTCAAAGCAGATCTTAAGTTGATTCAGGGCGCTGAGTTTTATATCTCAACGAAGAAAGGAGAAGTCGTGGGTGCCCATAAGTTAAAAATATTGGACAAGTTTCCTAAAAATATTTGGCTTGCCAATCCATCTGCCAGTCAGGTATGAGAAGCAAAACATTCATTACCACGGGCGCTATAAACCAAGAAATTTAAATGAAGGAGTGTTTGCGAAAACGTTTAGTATCAATCATAAAGCAACAGATAGTTCTATTCTAGACGGATTTAGAAATTACAGTTGCCTTGCTATGAATTTGTATGACAGTCACAGGATAAATTTTATTTGCAAGACCACAACTTGCCAGACTGTCTCTAATTGTGGCCCATTAAGCGATTGTTAAAGGAAAATTTCTAAAATCGAAGAAAGAAATTAAAAATGAGCGCGAGTTTAAAATAAATTGATAGAGAGCTGCGGGTACGTTAACAAAAACGATGTCCAACGCCTAATGAGCGGGCTCAATAAGAGGGCGTAATGTAGTACGCTTAGTAAAGCAATAAAACAGAAACACGCGTGCCCCTAAGCGCGCGAGCCAGAAGTAGAACTTCTGTGGCGGCTCTACAAAGAGATATATCATTAAATATAAATATTAATAATTATAACAGTAGCAGTAATTAAAAGTAACATTGGTAAATTTAATGTAGAAATTAGTAAAAACGGTAGTAGATATTAGTAAAAAAAAATAGTAGTGATTAGTCAAAACAGTCGAAAAAATTAATAGTCGGATTAGTAAAAATAGAAGTACAACATTGGCAAAATAGTAGTAGAAATTAGTAAAAATAATAGTAGAAATTTGTAGTAGCATTAGTAAAAATAGTAGTAGAAATTATTAAAAAGAGTAGTAGTAACTAGTAGTAGCATAGGTTAAAACAAAAGTAGAAATTAGTAAACATAGTAGAACAACATAGTCGAAATAGTAGTAGAAATTAGCACTATACAAGTAAAAATAGGAGTACAGTTAGTAAAACAGCAGTACAACATAGTCAAAATAGTAGTAGAAATTGGTAAAAGTAGTAGCGGAAATTATTAAAAACTACTACTACTTCTTATAATTCCCACAACTAGTAGTAGCATAAGTTAAAATAGTAGCAAAAAAATTTATAGTCCCTTCAAATATTGAACACTTATATATAAATGAAATTCATCTACACCAAATACTTTCAGAGATATGACGTATATAACATTTTTTCAGATCGCATGGGCCGCCCCTGTTTTTTCAAGAATCTACATCTACCTGATAGGCGTGCATAGTACATTCATATGCATGTATATACATACAAACATACACATTGACATGTACTTATGTAAGCGTCCATGTCGTGACTTCTTTGCGCGATTACGACGCGACTCCTTTATACGATTCTGACGCGACCTTTGGTTATATGATGTTCTGACGCTACTTTCGTGACGCGATGTAAAAAATCACTGCCGCTAAAGAAGTTTTACTTCAAAAATTTTGGGTACCTTTTATAACTTTGCTCTTATAACGATTTTCGACTAACCACAATTCTTCGTGCTATTCTTGTTCTTTTCTGCTGATGTTGAACTATTTCTTGTACTACGATAACTTGACACTATTGTGCCGCTACTGTGGTAGACTTTCGTGCTATTTCATATTAGATATTTTAACCCAAATTTACATACACACACATGATTGTTTTTTTGTGGTGTACGAACGCATTACCGAAAACTTTCGACAACACAAAAAAAAAAACAAATCTCACCGAATTGCAGTTATACTTTAGGCGTCGTCTGTGTGGTTCTAGCATCTTTATTTGTATAAAAAATCCCGCCATGCCGCTAAATCAGTTGATTTTGTTTGTTGTTTTTTGTTTGCTGTTTTTTGTTTTTTGTTTTTCTGGTTGACTTACCAACCCAGCTGACCGCCAACGTTCGTGCAACAATCCATTGCAATTGCATGCCACTTGCAAAGAAAATTCATGCAACCGCCACCCATCAATTCAAACGTACATCAATCCAACCAACAACAGTCAAATAACCAGTGAGAAAAAAACATAGCGACCGTGCAAATAGTCAGCCAAGGCGGTCAAATATTCAAGCAAATATGTTGGCAAGTAACCAAAAAATAAAAACTAAAAAAAAAAAACTAAAAAAAAACCAAAGAAACGCAGCATACAGCTAACCAACCATTTGTCCACTCGCATATTCATCCATCCGTCCATCCATCCATCCGTCCATCTATTCGTTCAACCACCGTACAAAGTGTTTAGGTCAGCGCGCTCATCTTTCTTGGCAACCGAAAAACTGCCTGGAATGCTAGATGGCGAATAAATATACTTGGTGGTATTTATCTGTATGAGTTTAAACTTAAATGCGTTTGTGTGTGTGTGTGTGTGGTGTGTGGCTCATAAAAATGTGTGCAAATCTTTGAGATTCACATGTCAAGTGGACGCAGCAGTCAATCAGTCGGTACTACTGCGGCGGTCCAGCTAGTTGTAAATACATTCTTGTTATTGTTTTTCTTTTTTGTTGTAACAATGTTATGCATATTCTTGTTGTGGCAAGTGCATCTTCACATCACTTTGGAATTTGCAGCATTGAATTCATAAGATTTATGGATTTTTTTTTCGGCCTTAGTTCTGTCTGTATTTGGCGTTTTCTCACATTTTAATCTTTTGGTCCATTTCGGAGTGATTACTTTGTGATTTTAATTTTACGCTTTTCGGAGTGTGCAAACAATTGTATGATTTTGTTATTCTCTCATTAGCTAAGTATTGTGAGGTCAGGTAATATATCGATATATTTAAATTTGTATTCTTGTGGTTTTATAGATAACTCAATTCACGATAGACAGTCATTTTTTGTGGTAATCAAATTGAAATGGCATTATCAGAACTTTCAACAAGTACGAGGGCTGCTACTTAAGTGTTGAGCTAGGCAAATAAATATAACTTAGAAATGTCTTTGCTGTTTTTCAAATATAATAATATAATTTATTTCCGAAACACGTTTTCCACTCCAATTAAGGTTTCTAAAAAATATGTGATTTGCATGCATTAAACGCTCTTAGAATCGTCTAAAAATGTTGACCTCGCAATTTATTTTTGATGTGCGGTAATAAGAGGAAATCATGGGTACCAAATCAGAACTGAACTGTGGATGACTCAAAATATTTTGAATGATGAAAAATGTTATGCTTATAAGATACGTCCGAATCACTCGCTCAAATATCGCAGTAACTATCGCCGTTATACAAATTAAGCTTCATAAGGGTTTCGGGTCAAATTTGACCCATTTCAGAAAGAAAATCGTTTTTTCCTATAAAATTGTAGTTAATTTTTTTTTTAGTTTTATGAATTTTATTTATTTTAGAAGTTAAAGAGGTACTTACCATTATAGGCTCATTTATTTATGATTTGTCTACAATAGCTATACATTTTTTTGCACATAAGTTCTTTGGGTTAAATTTAACTTTGCTTAGGAAGATTTTCCATATTTAAACAATTTACAAGATGTTTAATATTTGAGTTAAATAAAGAATAATAAATATTGTATTAAATTTATATGAAAACCAGTTTTGGCTTATGCTTTTATCGAGGCATAATTTCGAATATCCAGCAGCCTGATGACTATGAAAAGCAATGATAGAAGTTATAGCTATTCCGGAGATCACCGGAATAGCTTTAAAAATTATTGTTTGATATAAATTAATATATGTATAAAAAGTCTACAAACAAAAAAGAAAAGGAAGACTATTTATTGCGAAATACTTTTTTAAATAACTACAAAAATACTATGCATATTAATTTTTGCTAATATTTGGTACAAATTTTTTTTTAAAAGGATAAAAAATGGCCACCTTCCTTTTTAGCGGGCCGAAATTATGACGAAAAAATAACTTTAAATCTTTGAAAGAAATATTTGTGATGGTTTTAAAATTAGTACAATGAACGAGCTTTAAAGCTAAGTATTACTATGTTTTTGTTTTTGAAGGTTTGTAATTTTTGGCAGTTATATGCTGCTGCTCCACAAATTCTAAAGCTCTCGCGGTCTTCATATTCGTACTAGACATACTACATACATATCGTGTGGTTAGGGTTAGAAAAAATACCAAAATGCCTTTAGTTGGGGAAGTTTTTTCAAAAGTCTATCGTTTATTACCAAGATTCTAAAAGGTCGTATCCCTAATGCATAGTATATGTATCTACCTGCATAGTTATTTTCATATTACTAGTAGCGGAAAGTAGTCGCTTAATTGAAAGCGTTTGGAAGCATTGCGCACAACTGCAATTGTAATACGATTTGATTCCAAACATTTAAAAATATATATAAGTTTGTATATATATATATACAGATATATCCAATTGTACTTGTTTATATGTATTCTAAACAGTAACTATTTATGAACGATTTTGATTGATTATTGCATGCTGTGGCAGCAACTGGAATTTCCCCTCAGGGCGTTAGATAGCAAACAAACTCGCTAACTACTGATATACCAACTATACCTGTAGATACACCACAAACAACAACAATATTAAGCATCAATACTAAAATCATAAACTTTGCTTAAATGAAGCTTCATCATTCATTGACTTTTGTTTGTCTATCTGGCACGATATTTATTTATTTAATAGGTTAAAGGTTTCCATATAAAATTGATTGAGGCAATGTGAAAATAAATTGATTAAAATCCATTAGAATACTTTTAAAAAACTGATACGTAGTTGTTGCTGTGTTTCGAATTTATGACTCGTTTCAAGCTTGAAACAATACACAGTTAACAAGTTTTAGTGAAGTATTGGTGCCCTGTTTCTAGAAGAGCAGAAGACTAATTGGTTGTAGATTGAGAGAAACTGCTCATCCGAAATATGAAACTTAAAACTTGATTTTTATTTGAATTTATACTAAATGGTGCAAATAGAATTTTAAGTTTTCAGTCGAACATTTTACTCTGCTAACTTACAAATGGAAATGATATTTTAAAGATATTCAAAAATGAGGTAGCTTTTATTTCTTGCCTTTGTAGTTCTTTGCCAAATGTTTAGCGTGTGCTGACTTTATTCGTTTCGTGTTTCCCGAGTTCGTATCGTAGCCGGGGTAAAAAGCTCTAAAAAAGATTTCTTTTTACCATGAAAAAATGTCTCACAAAAATCATTTGCCGTTCGGAGTCGACTCATAACTTTAGTCCCCTCAATTTGTATTCTAACATCAAGAGGCAGCTAAGTTGCAAGCGCCAAGTTATGATTATTATTATCATTTGTAAATTTTAGCAACCAGTTGCTTCTTAAGAATCGCTTTGGTATTATGTATTTTCTCTAAAAATATTCAATTTAGATATAACTTCAACAAAACCGAAGTCGAGGGGGATAGTAATATGTTCCCTGCCCTTAAACTGCGGGAAAGAGCCCCAGCTAAGGTCAATGAATGTTTTTTAAATGAAAATTATAGCATTATGAGTATTGTGCCCCACATAGAGATTAACAAACTGTTATAGGCAAAAGCAGAATCAATATTCTTTAATACTCTTTAAGGAGTCCACATAAAGCTAGTGTGGTGTAAATCCAATATGGATTATAGCACAGCCATGCGGAGAAAATTGGGGCTAGCTACGTAAAAATATTTCCACTGAAAAGATCAAACAAGCTTCGAAGAAACGAGAGTCAGAAAGACTTGAGTGCGGAGAGATTTAGACGCTGGCAGGCAGTAATCCGAAATATAAATGAAAATTTGATCAGAAATTAAGTCAAAAACTAAACAATATAGGGTATATTTGTGATATGGAGGGAATGATGGAAAATTCTTAACGCTTTTGAAGTCCAACTCTGGTGGTACATTTGATAAAGCAGTACTCAGAACAATATTTAAGGATGTTGTTTATAACTCTCCGCTCGCCCTATGTGAGGTTATATTGCCCGGCGATATACTGGCTGAACTGCCCAAAGCTGGCGGCAAAGAGCGGGTAGGTCGCAAGCACCAGTAAGCTATTATGAGCAATTTTGTGTAGTAAATTGAACTTCCATCTCAGTTTACGTTGTCCAATACACAAAAAGGGCAATCCCGACAATTGAGCCGCTTACCGTGGGATAAGTTTCCTTAATATTTCATTAAAGTATTGATTAACGGTACTGTGCGAAAGAATAGGGTTTTTTACGAACCAACTGATTGTGCCTTATCAGTGTGGCTTAAGACTTACCATAAATTAATTTTTGCTGCCAAAAAGATTAGGTGTTTAGGGCAACATGGGTTCCTTCGAGTAGCAAAAACGCGGCTACGGAACAACAAAGCTGCTCATGCCGATGGATTACCAGCTGAGCTATTCAAGAGTGGTGGCGAAGAGAGGGTAAGGTGTATCCACCACCAACTCACATCCAGAATATGGTAGAAAGAATGCTTGCCCGCCGATTGGAGTTTATGCGATAATTACCGTAGGTTCATCTTGCTTAACATTTCGTATAAGGTTTTATCGAGCGTATTGTATGAAGGACTGAGGTCAACCTTCAACGAACTAATAGGACCTTATAAGTGTGGCCTTAGACCTGGTTAATCTACCATAGACCAGATATTCATGATGCGCCTAATATTTAAAAAGACCCGCACCATCTATTTGTCGACTTCAAATCCGATTTCGATAGCACGAGAAGAAGTTTCCTATAGGCCGCAATGTCTGAATTTGGTATCCCAATAAAAATAATACGGCTATGTAAAATTACGTTGCGCAACACCACCAGCCCAGTCAGAATTGGAAAGAGCCTCTCCGAGCCGTTTTAAACCAAACGAGGTTTCAGACAGGGTTGCTTCTTTAGCACGATGTTGGAAAAGATAGTTTGAGCTGCAGAATTAATCTGCATCTGCAAGCGTATGCTAATAGCATCGACCGCGCCGGTAATTCTGCCTTTTCAAAGCTGTATGATGAAGCGAAGTGAATAGGCCCGGAGGTGAACGAGGGCAAAACGAAATACCTCCTACCTTGTCAACAAGTGTTACTTCGAACTGAGTAGGTAAATAAGCAGTAAAGCCCTCTCTCAACGAACGAAAATCACGCTCTATAAGTCCTCTATAATGCTCATTGTATTGGGCAGAAGCATGAACACTATCAATGAGATGACCTTTGGAGTGTTCGAGAGAAAGGTGCTTCGAAACATTTTGGACTTTTACGTTTTTGTGACGGTGAATACCGCAAACGAGGAAACGATGAGCTGTATGTACTTTACAACAACGTAAGGTCCGTTTCTTTGTACCTGAGTTGGAAAAGAACGCTCCAACTCGAATAAAATTTCCTTTAGTTGCAAAAGCAACCTTGTTTGTGTCTTTCCTGAAAGATTTAGTGAAAGCGCGGTTTAAGAACGGAAAATTGTTAGTAAATAGTTTAGGTTTCTGTAGTTATATTTATATATATAGGTATATAATAGGCTGACAAAAAAAAATGAAAGTGCTTCTTTTTTTGAGGGTCTTGACTTGTTTGCTTCCATTATGAATAAAAACCATATGTAAATAAAAATGAATTAAGCATTAAACTGAATTTCCCCGAGTATTTTCTTCCAGGTCATTCACAATAGCGCAGTTTTTCACTTCCAAACACTTTATCTCTGGCCGGATATCATTTTGCCGAGGTGGTTGAACTCGCATATTTTTCCGAATTAGTGTTGTTGTTTTACACGTTATTCGTTAACCTACCTAGTGTTCTTTTGCAGCTTGGGTACAAAGGAACGAGCCTATAGATATAGGTAAGTGAATTAAGATTCAGTGGCTATGTTGGCTAGGTCATCTTGGACGTATAGAAGGAAGTGATCCAAACCGGAAAGTATTCAACGCAACGGAAAGACCATATGGAGAAGGACTTGACTTCACTTGGTGCCTCCGGATGGCGTCAGTTTGCAAAACAAAGGAACGTCTGGCGTGCTTTATTAAAATTGGTCAAAATCGCTTTATTAGAATTCGTTAAACCGCCAGTTATTGATTGATTAAGGCATTTGCCCTGTGGAATGTGGATGCAAAGGGTCAAATATTCCATTCAAGATGGTCAGATGAAAGGACTGATTTCGGCGAACGCTCAAATCGCCTTAGGATTCCTACAATAACACAATTTGCTATGTTACACTAAAATTGCTTAGGTAGCCATATAGCCTTAAGGAAAGCAAAGATTGCAAGCATTGGCTACACCCACACATTCAGAAAGTTTCAATACTCGATTATTTGCAGTAAAAGGTTATTTCTGTGCATCTATAACGGCATAAATATAACACCACTTTAACCCATTTACGTATCTTATCCACGCACAGCATTTATGCTTTCATTGCGCTAAAATTGAAAAATCATGTTCTCGTAAAGAATTTATGACAACGACGAGGCAACAAAACGACAGGCACTTGCCCAAAAACCATTTGAACTCTATGAGCACGCATTTAGTGCAAAACGCTCTTCTCGCTTTACGTAGAGTCAGATCAGAAAGGCGCACTACAGAGGCCCAAAGGCGCAACTCTTGCCTTTGCTTTTTCTACAAGCAAAGCTAAAGCTTGTGGGTCATAAAAATTTAATTTTGCAGGCGCGGGTTGCCACAGAGCTTTGAGTGCTGCGTCAAATGTCGATAGAACGGCAGGCGCACAAATGCAATGCTATGTGGCCATGTGGCAGCGTTTAACGATTTGACGCGAAGGTGCAAATTGCTGACAGCTGCAAAAGTGTTTCGCGAAATAGAAAATAAAATAAAAAATAAAATTAACTAAAGTAAATGAAATCTAAAAAAGAAAAAACGCAAAAACCTTCAAGAAGATGAGAGGACTAGGACGCGCGGTATGAGTTTTGCTGCTATTAAAGTAACGCTTGCCAAGTATGAAGCTTACGCATCCCGATCGTTGTAATACGAAAAACAGGCAGCACAACAACACAAAAAACAAAAGCAACTTCAGCAACTCAGAATCACAATAAACATAACCTTTTTCACACTCACGTCTAAATGTTGAGAGCACGCAGCGAACTCTACCAATCAAATGTATCCTTTTTTTACACTCAACTCAATTTTGCTGCTAAGTGCTGCATGCGGCTTGGCATGTGGCTGGTTACTGTGCAGCGTAGTGCGTGCATTATTGCTTGCCACAAAGCAGTGTATTGTTTATGCTTCATATAAAATTGTGTTACTTTCATTTCATAAATATCATCAACGGCTACATTTAGCTTGGCATCTGTTCGGCCCGTGATCACTTCAAATGCACTGACTCTGAGTTTTCCACACTTTTTCTAAGCTCTAAGTGGATAATGAAAGGTTGACTGCCACATTGTAGTGTAGAATTGTAGAGTAAAAAAATGCTACACTTATGCACACGTGATGGGTCTTTGCAGAAGAGAGTGCAGTTAACGTTTCAGTTTTTAATAATAAAGGAAAAAAAAGAACCATCATTCTACAGCCTAGCATCTCAGTTTGGGTTACTTAAGCTTCAAAAATAACTCATAAGATGCCTCAAACTCATTAATGAATCTCTAGTACAATAAGTCGTACATATGTATATATTTATGTTATCACGGTCATAAATGTTTAATGACGCAACCTGAGTGACTAACTGAATGACGCGCCAATTTTTTGACCAGTCAAATCTCATTTTCACTATATTTGTTGCTACGATATATTGCAATCTATAAGGTGGGTGTCAAATTGACAGCAGTAACCACCAGCATCAAAATTGAGTTTAAGAGCAGGATAATAGTACAGTGATTATAATAGCTGTATTTGTAACTAGCTAAATCTTTATTAATTTTTTATAACATTCAGGTCAACAAAGTGTAAATTTCAATTTCCTAAAAATGTGGATTGATTTTTTATAAAGTTTTTTTTTCTGCCGACGGCGTTAGTCATTGTCTTCTATATCAAAAAAAAAAAAAAACTCGTGCACCTAAAACCGCGAGCCACAAGTAAACCTTCTTTGCGAACTTCATAAAAAGATAGAGAGTTAAATATGGGAGTAGTACATAGTAGTAGTAATAGAGGTTAGTAGTAATAAGTAGTACAATAAGTTAAAATAGTGGTAGAAATTGGTAAAAATAGTAAAAGTAATGAGTAGTAGTATTAGTAAAAAATAGTAGTAAAAATTATTAAAAATAGTAGTGGCATTAGTAGTAGTGTCATCAGGAAAAAGTAGTAGTAATTAGTAGTGGCAGTGATTAAAGTAGTAGAAGAAATTAGTAAAAATAGTAGTCTTTAGTAGTAGCGTTAGTAAAAAATAGTAGTAGAAATTAGTAAAGATAGTAGTAGGGGTAGTAAAAATAGTAGCAGTAATTAGTAGTAGTTGCAGTAGTAGTCACTTTGGTAGTATTAGTAGTTAGTAGTATTTGAAATTAGTAGTTGTAGTAGTTAGTAGCAGGAATACTAGTAGTAACTATTTAAGAGTAGCTACTGAAAGATCTCGAAATATATCTATAAACTATCTCTTAGTAAGTGAAGCAAATGGTTTGGCACTCATATTTTACAATTTAATACAGCTTTGAATAATTTATTTAAACACGAGCTTTTAACTAGGTGGCAATCTTCTTTTAGATGCAACTAACTATAAATCTTCTCCTCAGAAAAACTAACCATTTGACACACATGTTGTACTATTTTAAATAACTTGTGTATCATTTTTTTAGTTCGACTTTTCAATTATGTGGCAACCCCCACAAAAGTTAGTTATGCACCTTCTTTCCGAGATGAACCGCTTGCCATAATTTACGATCTATTCGCATTCCTACCAAATATATGTACATAGACAATTTCATAAAACTCGGCCGAGACATTTCAGAGGAGATCGACCACAAATACCGTTGGAGGAGATTTATATATACATATATATATATATATATAGTAACTAAAAATTAATTAGAAATAAATTAAAAGTCAAAATTCATCAATAAGTCCCTGCCAATTCAATGAGTTTGAAGTTTCAAGTTCAAGTTTCAAAATCATATTTGAGCTAATTTTCGCATTCGTATTTTTACTGATATTCAGATTCGTATTTGTAGAAAAAGTCGCCAAATAATTGAGGCACATTCCAACTGAGACCTAACAAAAGTAATTTACAAATTTTTAAGAGTGTATATATCCGAAAAATCGGAACTATTACAAGAAACAAATTCGAGCATGGAGTAGGTGTTTGGAACAACGATATTATAATGAACAGTAAGTGCAAGCTTGTATTCAAAATACACTCCTAGATCTTTGACTTGTTCTACCTATTTCAAATTAGTACTAGCAATCGAATACGTTGAGTTTAATTTATTCGGCTTTCTAGAAAAAATCATGTGATAATTTTGATTAATATTTAAGAAAAGGTGATTTCTTTCACAGCAAACAGAAACCTCGTTGCTCTTTACAATCTACAATCGAGTATACTTTCGGATCATCAGCATACAAAAGAAATTTCGAGAATAAGAAGCATGAGATTATGCCATTTATATTTGAGAATTCATCTTCGTCTTCGTAAGTTTCTTTAAGGTGTAGATTCATTGGCAGATAACATCATTAAATGTCGTGATTCAATATTTCGAAGATAGTTCTTTCTAATTGCCATTTTGAATAGGTATCTATATTTGAAAACTGGCTTGAAAAGTAAGCTGAAGTATAACTAAAGCTGTCAGAGCGAATACTAATAATTTAAAAATAACATTATCTTGGTAAAATTGAGTTGATTGATTTATTTGGAACAGCAAAAGTGTACTACAAAACACTTTTCGGAAATAACATTGAGCTAAAACATTCAGATTTTTTATTGTAGCAAATTTTAAAAATTATTTCTTCTAAAATGAAAAGTCTTGAAAAAGTTTATTTAGTCAGGCTCGCAATTTTCAAAAATACCAATTTTTTTTGTGCCGCTTTATTCCGAGAATTTCAATTCAACTATCGAAATTATCATCTTGGGACCAAACTTGCAGTGATTAAGAAGAACACTTGTGCGAGGGTGGACGAGGCTCGGTTGTCAGTGTAATTACCCACATTACCCAATTGATAGAAGACACTACTAAAACTGGCCAAAAAAGAAAAGTCTAATCGCCTGTCTCTCCTATTCGCAAGCGTTCCGCTACCTACGACTTTCACTAACCATCTTGGCCTAGAAGTAAACCAGCATGGGTTTCGAAAGTGCACGTTATCACCACATCACTTAATGGCGCAAACTTGCAATTGGACTAGACACTCTCCTTTGAAGGACAGCCCACGGAGCACTAAATCCATCGAAAGCTCTGGGCATGGACTACCATACCAATGACTAGATGACTTCGAAAATTCGGCCTCCCATTAAGGCTCAAGAGGGGCTTGTAAATTGTCTGAGTTGGTGAGAGCTATCAGTTGTATTTAGATACGAAGAAGAATTAAACGAGGGATTCCAAAGGGCGGCATCTTCTCCCCGCCATAGTTTAACTTCTAGTTTTCGAAATATTGTCACCACCAGACGGAGCCATATTGCTCACATAGAACAGACCTTCCAAAAGTACAACATGACCTAGCTTGCGGAGCCGCTGAATCTTAATTCGCTGAACTACGTCTACGTCGCAGTAAAGCTGATTCCATCGTACTCGCCGTCGCAAAGACTTAAGGATTCAAAACTCTTTGAAAAATATCCATTCAACTATCCACATTATTGTCTGTGGCATGTTATTGTCTGACAGTGATGCAGAATACCACGTGGGCGAGGCTGGAGTAGGCGACCTCATTTCACTTATCAGTGTAATTTTCCCAAAAATGTGGAAAGCTGACAGAGTGATACCATTACTAAAACCGGTCAAACTAGGGTAGTCACATCGCCCGATATTGTACTTTTCGAAACTTCATCCCAACCAGATAGAGCCTATTTGCTCATATGCAGATTACGGCACTGTTAGGTTGTCGGGCAATGGCATCAATGACTTATGTATAAAAGTGATTAATTAGGTTAAGTGGAGTTGGACCTATAGATTGACAATCGTTATTATTCTGACAGCCTTCGTAGTCAAAATTTGTTAGCATTGTTAGCAATATATTGGGCGATTGGCCGGATAATTCTAAACGGTCCCCGGTCTCCGGAGAATAGTTCGTAGTTGTGAATGAAGTTGCTAAAACTCCATCGGACCGCCAGGAGATGTCTCCTTCTGTCGATTACAAATATTCCGGAAGAATTTTCTACTGTGTCTGCCGCCTCTTGGGTGTATCCGTAGCCATCTCAAGAAGTTGACCAGAATGGTCAACACACACCACAACCGCTAGACCCGCAATTATAAATAGGCAACATTTTAATAAAAAATGTAAAGCGTCATTAGGGATACAAACCGATCTCCGTAGGGATCTTATTATAGTTGCTACAACAGCGGCAATAAATTTTATGATTTTATTTTACCTTTTAGTTTATTTTCCTACCCACCCTACGAGCCGGTTTTTTTTTATCCATCGTTAGCCTGTCTCATCAGTTGCGTCTCATGCTTGCTAGTCTGGCTGTCAGCTTTTAAAAAGCTTGCTCTTTTTGCTCCATCAATAAGTTATTGGGTTGTCTGCTTGCATTATATTTTGTAATAGTTGCAAAATTTGTGTTGACGGTTCACACCATAAACATGACGACGAGTACAATTGAACTGTTAAGCGAACAAAAGAAAAAAAAACAAAAAAATTTGGCAAAGAAAAGGTTGTAAAAAAATTTGCTAAATTGCAGGATTTTCGCAATCAATCATAAGGCGCCCCTTTTAACATATGACTTGTGGTTGCAATATAATATAAAATGTATGTGAATAAATAGTTTCAAGTTAATGTGGAATTTCTATTGAGACTGAATTATTTAATACAAGTGGTTACTTAGAATATCCTCTCTTCACTTTTTTTTTAATATGAACATAATAAATACATACCTCTCTAATGCCTGAAAATGATAAGATTAACGCGTGAATATAATTGTATGTACTTTTTCGATACCGCCGGCTACAAGTTTTACGATGTGGGCAAAATTTGATGAATATCAAAAATTTGTGCGAACAAAATTAAATAACACGCTAATTCGGCTGAGGATGCGGCCAATTTTTTTGCAGAATTTTTTAGCGCTAATTTCGGCACATACACTGGAAATGTGGTTGAGGATAGTTTTTTGCTTTACTTTGGATCTGTTGTGATAACGAGGTTAATGTCTTAAGAGGTATAGCCTGTCTAAAACTGCCTAAGTTCATGGATATTGACGGGATGTCAGTTGTACTTTTTAAAATATGTCCTGATTTTATTTTACCTCTAATGTTAATCTATAATAAGTATCTATCTTCTGGTGAATTTATTGATGACTGCAAAAAAACCTCAAATATTACCCCTATTTTTAAAAGTTGTAACAAAAACGATGTTTGCAATTATCGGCCTATTTTTAAAATAGCTTCTATCCAATTTTAGGTGAGGTCAATTTTTTTCAATTGGTTGCGTAAAAGTGTAAAAAATAATCTAATAAAAAGTTAATTGATGGACCGGAAGAGGCATAGTTTGTTTTTTAAATTAATCTTCATAATCGACATAACAACCTAACGGCCTAATTGGTATATATGCTGAATATTTCTAAAGGGCAACAGATAACGTACTTTACTAAATTGTAAAGTTATTTTTAATTTAGTTTCGATATTTAAAGTATCGAATCTTTTTAATTCGATATTTATGGGTAACCGCTTCTTTGAATGAGTAATATATCGGTATCTTCGGCCGGATATCGTAGCTAAAGCCCTTACCCATCGGCCTCTTAAAACCACAAATTACACGCCATGTAACGTAAATGGCAACGATATGCGAAGCTACTAGGGGGGTTCAAATGCTGGAGAGCAGTGTAGGGAAGTAATTGAAAAAAAAATATGGAAAGAGGATAAAATTTACCATCACCTCCTCAGTTAAAGGTAAACAAAAAAAAATACTTCAAATTACTGAAAACGTTTCCAAAAAGTCGCACTAAAAATTAAAAAAATCGCCACAATGAACTAAAAAACTAACTAAAAAAACACCCGTAAAACTTCTACAAAGAGTTAGAGATTTAAGTACGGGGGTAGTAGTGGTAGTAGTCGTTAGTATGTAGTAACAGTTATGCAATAGTGCTTAATAGATGCATTCATAAAATTAGTAGTAGAAAGCAGTTAAAGCATCAGTAACAATAGCAGTAGAAATTAGTAAAAATAGTAGTATTTAGTAATAGTGGCATTACTAAAAAAAGTAACAGAAATATGTGATACTATTAGTAGTAGGCTAAGTACAAATAGTAGCTGAAATTACTAAAAATTGTAATAGTAATTAATAATAGAATCAGTTTGAAAAAGTAAAAATAGTACAAGCAACAAGTAGTTACATTTTTTAAAATAGAAGTAGAAATAAGTAAAATAGTAGCAGTTATTAGTAGTAGCGTTAGTCAAAATGGTAGTAGTAGAAACTAGTTAAAATAGTGTTAGGAATAAATAGTAGTATTAGTATAAATTAGTCAAAACAGTTATAGTAACTTGTGGTAAAATTAGTAAAATCGTTGTATAAATAAGTAAAATAGTAGTAGATATAAATAAAGAAGGTAGTAGAAATTAATGAAAATAGTTGTAGTTACTAATAGTACCATAAGTTAAAGTAGTAGTACAAATTATTAATAATCGTAACAGCAATAAATAATAGCATTGGTATGAATTAGTAAAATTAGTACTGGTAACAAGTAGTTATATTATTAAAAATAGTAGTACAGGTAAAACAGCAGCAGTTATTAGTAGTAGCATTAGCTAAAAAGGTAGTAGTAGCTTGTGTTAAAATTTGTAAAATAGCTGTATATATAAGTAAACTAGTAGTTGCAGAAATTAGTATAAATAGTGGTAGTTACTAATAGTAGTATAAGTTAAAATAGTAGGAGAATTTAGTTAAACTAGTAGTAGTAATTAGCAGTTTCATTAATGAAAATAGTAGTGGAAATTAGTAGTAATAATAGTTTGTATTAGTTAATAAAGGTAGTAGTAATTAGTAGTTGTAATAGTAGTTATAGTACTTAGTAGTAGTAGTAATTAGTAATAGTAGTAGAAGTTGTGGTATTGGTGGTAGTAGTAGTAATAAGTAGTGGTAGTAGTTAATAGTGGTAGTAGGCGTATTAGAAATAGTAGCAGTATTTAGTAGTAATTAGTTTGTTACTCGATATCGACTCGACTGCCGTTAAGCGATGTAAAAAATAACTCTCATGCCGTTAAAGTAGTTTTACAAAATTCAAAACTTAACTATGAATCAGAAACCAAAAAAATAATTAAACCCTTTTTGGTTTCTCTTAGTTAGAGCTAACAAATTCTTTTGTGACTTGAATCAGGTGAATAATTTTGTTAAAAATTACTGCATTCCTTAACAGATCTTTTTCTAAGGCTCAGATAGTGATTTACAAAGCTTAAATTATCTGAAAAATAAACACGAGTACTAGCTACACCAAAGTTGTAAGCACTTAACAAACCATTATCGATATAGTTATTAAATTTGCAATTGGTTTAAGTATGGTTGTTACCATCCATCATTATTTTTGATGTAAGCAATCAATTAAGAAAATAAGTTGTACACAAAGTGCACGCTTTCTTAACACCCAGCCACACAAACTTATTTTTAAATTGATCCTTATGTTTCGCTTTTGTTTTTTGTGTGTTTGTTTTTTTTTTTTGCTTATCGATTTTCTGTCGATCATTCAACTTTAAATTGGCAAAAAAGTTGCGAAAATGCTGGAAATGGCTACCAAATCGAACACGTTTTGCTCGTATGCGAATTTGTACGTGCATGGCAGGGGTCTAAGCGATAGTAAAAGGAGTCGAATTTGAGCGATCAGGAGGAAGATGTTTGGTAGCACACGCACACACACACACACACACACACATGTACATACGCAAAATATTCGTATGTACAATTAGTAAAAATAAGTGAAAGACATTGCTGTTGTGTCTAGCCAAGCTGATAGACTAATAACTAAACCGTCAATTTAGTTTGAACAGACAAGCGAATAGATTAGCACTCAGTCAATTATGGACAGCATGCAGACAGACTGGCAAGTAGATGAAGTGCAAGGGAGGAGGGAAGTTAGCGTTTAGGCGGGCAATACACACATGTAACGAATTAATTTTATCATGCATCGCGATTTTGATAGACATTTGCGAATTTCGCGAATCTATGATTTGTTTTTTTTTAGTTGCTTTGGTATAACAGAAAGACTACACGCTTAATATCCCATATATAAATATTGTAATTACCTCTAAGTAGTTTGGCGAAAAAGTAGTGAATAAATTATAGTCTAACGAGTTCAGTGAATTAGTTGGCGGTTAAAAGTTCACTCAACTATTTAAATGGGTTGGCCAATGAGGTGGGTCAATTGCACGATAGTCATTGAACTATTCACCGTATTGACGCAACGTTAGAGAAGGGAATAAAAGTTGAAGATATACTAAGCTCTTAAAGAACTTTAGTTTTTATATATAAATAATAAAACTGCGTTTTCGAGCGACTTTCAATCTAAATAAAAAAAAACGTATCAAATGTTATACAGTGATTAAAATAATTTACCATGATTGATTTTTTTTTTTTTAATATTCGCCCTATTTTTTTGATACATTTTATTGTTAAATTTTCATAGTTCGTTATATAACTAATTTTCGTCCTTTTTACAAAATTCAAAAAGAATTGCTTCAAAATTTCAAACTTTTTAATTTGAGTTTTTTCAAATATTATAGATAGCAGTTTTGAAGCTCATTTAAGTATATTCCAGTCTGAAGTGACTATAAATTCCTGTTGACTTTTGGCAATTTTGGTCTTGGAAATTTTCTGATGTAAAACTTCTTTAGTTGCAGAGATCTTTTACATCGCGTAACAAAAGTCGAATTAAATATCGTATAACAAGTGTCGCATAACCATTCCGCATAACGAAAGTAGCGTCAGAATCGTTCTACTAATTTCTACCACTATTGTTACTAATGCTACTACTAATTTCTACAACAAATTTTACTCATTTCTACCACTACATTTACTTATTTCTTGCACTATTTTTTTACTACTTTGTACCACTATTGTTGCTATTTTCTGCCCCTATTTTTACTAATGGCATCTAATTTCTACCACTAGTTTTTTAATGCTACTACCAATTTCTACCACTATTTTGACTAATTTCTACCTTTCTTCTTCTCATTTGTACCACTACTTATTCCAAATTCTTCCACTATTTTTTTTACAAGCTTCTACCACTTTTTTTAAATGCTACTACTAATATCTACCACTTTTTGTTTATTAATTTCTACCACTACTTCTACTCATTTTCTACATTGCTTAACGAAAGTCGCGTCAGAATCGCTTTACTAATTTCAACCACTATTTTTACTAATTTTTCCCACTATTTTTATTAGTTTCTACCACTATTTTTACTAATGGTGCTACTTATATCTACCACTGTTTTGACTAATTTTTTCCACTATTTTACTAATTTTTACTTCTATTTGTACTAATGGTACTTACCCATGTCTCCCACTTATTTCAATCACTAGGTTTTCTAATTTCTACCACTATTTTTACTACTTTCTTCCCCTGCTTTTACTCATTGTACTAATAATTTCTTCAACTATATTTATTAGTTTCTACCACTATTTTTATTAATGTCTACCACTATTTTCACTAACTATTTCCACCATTTCCACTACTTTACTAATTTTTACTTCTATTTTTCTAATGGTACTATTAATTTCCACCACTATTTTTACTCATTTCTACCACTTTTTTCTAATTTTTACCACTATTTTTCTACTTCCTACCACTATTTTTACTAGTTGTACTACTATTTGCTACCACTATTTTTACTACTTTCTACCACTACTTTTACTAATGGTACTAATAATTTATACCACTATTTTAATTTATGCTACTACACAGAAGTTTTACTTTGGCTCGTGTACTTAGGTTCACGTGGGTTTTTTTTTATTTAACGCATTCCGTTTATATGACAGAGATGTAGCATAAAAAATATTAAAAATCCACAGGAATTTATATAAAAACCATCTATTGTATGAAAAAATGAGCAAATAAAATCTAGAGCAATTTTTAGCCACTTTTGACGTGCACATTCTTATGGTAAAATGTCCATTTTCCATTTCCATGTTTTCAAAACATAATCAAAGGTTTTCTAAATATTCAAACAAAAAAGTTCAGCATTTTGATAAAAATATATTGAGTTTTTATAAAGGTCTTATTATTATACTAAAAATCAAATCTGATACAACATTTACGAAACACAAACATTGCAAAATTGCCACGGGGTCAGTTGTTGGAGTAACTGTAGATGTTAGCCAGTGTGCGCTAGGGTTGGAATATATTAAATGACTAACAGTCAGTTGGCTCAGGATTAAATATATTAAATCACAAACACTATTATTTAAAATCAATTTTTTGTTGTTATATATTTGTGCAAATTCATTTCTAGATATAAATTAAATTAGCGCTTCTAGTATTTGCAAACTTCTCATGCTTGTTCCTCACACCTTTTAGTAACTGCCTTTTTTATGTTTAAAAGCTAAAAATAAAGAAACTAAAAATTCTTAAATATACAAATAATACTCCTTGTTTGTAGCGATTAAACTTATTTTATTCGCCTTGATGTGCGCAATTATTTAATTTTTTGCTTGGCAAATTTCACATATTTATGTACATAGATACTTGCAAAGATTTTGTTTCATTTACCGCGCTACTTCATTAATCAAGACCAACAATTAATAATTTTTTTCTGCTATGTTGTTCATATATATTTTTTTGCCAGTCTATAATAATTCGCAAATTCAACCGTAACAAATATTAAAAATTGTTCGCAAATTTTCGCAACATCTTTTGCATGTTGTTGCTACTAACAAAAATTACTGAAGCAACAATTAAGATACATTTTATAAAATTGATGATTGTAGACTTTATTTTATGCGTAGAAAAATAAAAAGTTCCCCCTTTCGAAACTAGTTGGATGTATGTAGTAAGTAATTAAAATAGCACACTATAATTACAAATTTATATTTTTTCATAAATAAATTTAAGATACCCAGAATAATAATTATTTGATCGTTGAGTTTTAAAGAAGTCATCCAAATTTTCGTAAGAATCAACCATGTGAATTTTTGAGCTCAAGGTCAGTTAAAGTATTTTGGCAAATATATCACAGTCAGAGCGGTAGAAAGTATAGCTGATACTTTGGAAATCACCGCATCTCCTCATCAGATTTCCTTCATGGCTCCACCAAGATATGTCCTCAAACCTACGACTTGTTGGGCAAATACAGCCGGCTTGTGAACGGCTGTTGCTTTTCTCCTTTTTTCTTTTTGTAAAAATTATAAAAGTCTTTTGCATTATAATAATTTTCTAATTCATCGATAGCAATTATTTTGATATCATCGGAAACTAGAGAATGACTGAATAGTCAAAATAAAGATGAAGTCATTTGCTAAAAATTTGTTTACATAATTTTTTGTGGGATATCTGACTAATCTAGGTGCAACTAACTCAAGGGTCAATTCTATCTCGACTATGCCTAACACGATATCCAAACCAAAACTTAATCATCTAATTATCAAAATCTTCGCAGTTAACCCGCCAACCCAAGAGATTTTCCAGAATTTGGCCATTCGGAAGTTTGACTTGAAAATCACGTCACCGAGAAAATCAGGGTTTAATCAATGTTAATTTTCTGTGCAACTCTGAGTTGCTGTTTGATTGTCAAACTGCCGTGAAATCACACAAACCACAGCGAATTCATTAAAGTGGCGGGGCAGAGTGTTTGTTCTGTTTTCGCTTTACGCGAAAATTTTCTATTCCCCTGCTCACCACCTTAAGGAATATCAAACTTTGAACCACGGTGTGCACAACAATAATCGGTTAAGTTGATTTACTTTGGTTTGGACATGTTATTTGGGGCATTGTTTTTAACTGCACAATGCTTATTCGATTTAAACCAATCCGACATATACATATGTATAGATATAAACGTTTAGATTTGCACTAAAAATATAAGTTTACTATTATTATTTAGATATCGTCATGAACTCAATTAAATAAAAATAATAAAATACTAGAATATTTTCAAATTAACTAACTATTTGTTAGACTGGGAAAATGTTCGCTCCGGTTTCAACCAAAATTGATCAAAGCTTGGTTCGGCACTAAAAGTCGATGTTCGGTCATTTAAAATATAGTTTCACATATTCCTAATATTTTTTGACTCCATTATCGATTTCTCAACTCTGTTGCTTGGAAAAATTACTTTCAGTGAAATTATTGACTAAAAATAATGAAATTACATAAAATAAATACATAAATTGTATACTTGTTAAAAAAAATGGTGGTTTACAAACATTACTTACATTCACCGCCACATCACACATTTAAAAATAACGAAATTACCCATTTACAGGAGATAGCAAACAATTTATTTAATGAAAATAAGAAAAATGAAAATGAAAAACGAAAGTGAGACGATAACAATAATTAAGATATTAATACTACTTAAAAAAATATAAAACATTATTCCAATATTTTGGTATTGCAATGGCTTCTATAGCAATAAATGAAAAACTGATTTCAACAAAATGCTCTTTAATATTCTCTTCTGAGAGCTTTCCTGTTGAATCTTAAGATTATTATTTTCTGTATGGTAGCAGGGAGATAATGCCAATAATATATTTCAATGAGTTCTTCGGCGGTAACAATCGCCTACTTCCTAAATGCGATAATGAGAAGATGAGGCTCGTAATGACGTTGCACAAAGCTCTACGCAATTTCTAACTAAACCTACTATGCAATATTTTTGAAATTCTCTGGCTGCGTTTCTATCATTAGATCATCCGCTTCCTCCAACTTTTAATTTGTCCACAACTAAGAAAATTAAAAGAATCTAATAAAGTAACATTAGGAAATGACTAAAAACAATAATGCTTCGTTTCCAAGGCGCTTACAAAATCTAAACTGAAAATATAACTGTAAGAACTGGCGAATACTGACCGTGACTCTAAGAGAAAATTAATATTTTGACATAGCAAACACTGCAAATGAAACATAAATTCATTAAAATAAAGTTGGTAACTTAAGCTAAAAAATTAATTTTGATTTGAGGTTTTCAACAAAGTGTTTATACTTTCTTTTAGATTTTTCAATTTGCACTTCACAATTATTATGCTTGCAAATTAAAATTCAAACCTAATTGTTTAACCTCTTTTCTCTTGAAGATTATTTTTATTTATTAGTTCAGCCTTTCTTCGATATTTACATTTAATGAATATTTACACTCAATATATATAAAGTTTTTCAGAAAGAGTATTGAACATACACCAAGGACTATTCAAATCGTCTGTCGGTTATAGTTAAAAACTTTAGATATTCGTACCTATGTATTTCAAAATGCGACTATCTTCAATAATTAAATTAAATTCAGTAAGCCATGTGTTTCAGTTTATAGGCAAAACCAAATTACTTTTCTTAAAATATGTATATCTTATATCTTCCTTCAATCGGAAATTTGCATCATGAAATGGTAGATAGTTTCTTCGCCGCTTGGATTACAAAAGGAGCATAATTTTATTGCTCGTGCTGTATAAGTATTTGCTTTTAACTCAGTTTGATCCCACTTAGCTTCGAAAATCCACGTCATCTCACAAGGTTTAAAGCTCTCTGAAAAATAGGGCTCTTCAAACCTTCAGTTTATTTAAAGACTCAGATAAAATCTGTTTAACCCTAATCTCCTAATTTTAAAAAGTTACACAGATCCTAAAGTGAGACTCTGAAGCTCATATAGAGAAAAGTGCTTAAAAACATAGTTTTGGTAATTTATTTTATATATACAGATGAAGTCACGAATTCTAAAACGTTTCCAATCATATTTATTTCATTTTTTAAAGAGTTTTAAATACATAACATTAAAAAAATTTGTTTATAAAGTAATTAAGGACAAATTATTCATTACATTTTTCACAAATTTTCGTAGTAGTAGAATGCTGGTTACAGATATTTTTTTTGGATTTGTTACAAATTTGTTTCTGCATTTTGGATATTTTCGTCGGACAAAGATGACAGCGCTTTCGTTTCAAGGTGGCAGAAGAACAGGGTTGCGAATCAGCAGGTGGTGGTATTACAGCTTTTATGGCTGCTTGTGTTTCTGCTCGAAAATATTTGGCCGACTGTCTTTTTTGTATTTGTGACTCCACAAGGCTTTCTCCTTATTCCCGCAAAAACCAATATCTTTTGTTTTTCTTTTTTTCGTGCCACTCTGGATGAGTTTTTATCCAAATAATGTATGAAGCAATACCTGCAGCATCAATTAAATTCATAAAAAAGGCAAGAGGCCATATATTACATTTGCGCTTGATCATGTATTCGTGAATTAGTTTGTCAAATGTGTCTACGCCCCCTTTGGTTTTATTATAAAATTTATTGATCTCTGAAATTCGTTTTCCTTGTTCTTCAAAGACCGTATCATTATGATGCATAGTCGACATGAAAATAACTGCCTTTCTTGCTTTGGGAACATGAGAGGCAATCGTTATATGTTTTTGAAACCCGAAGATTGTTGAGTTAATTTCTCGAGACTTGTTCGGCAAAAATTCTGGAGGAATACATGTTTGGCTTTTCCTTAGCGTTCCCACCAATGTTAAACCTTTACTCAATAGACTTTCAGCTAGTTCTTTACTTGTAAAGTAATTGTCCGTAGTTACATTGCGGTTTGCACCATAGTAAGGTTCGCAAAGCTCCTCAACAACTTATTTGGCAAGACCAACAGCCCTTTGATTTCCATCTTTACCCGTATATGGAATGCCGCGAAGAGGATATGCATTAGCACTGTCGCATAACCACCAAATCTAAATTCCATATTTATCCGGCTTAGATGGCATATACTGAATAAAGGGGCACCTAATACGGCAAGGCAGCAACTGTTCGTCAACAACAATGTTCCCCGTGGGCATATAATACTTTCCAAACAGAACGTATAGGTGATAATTTATCCGTTTGACGGCGGATACTTCGGGTAGACTTATTGTCCCAAAAAAAATTGTTATTCCATACAACTTGTCCCAGAATAACTTATAGCTTTGATTATTTTCCTAATTTCGAGTACACTGCAGATTCTTCTTCATTTATATACCTTATAATTTTATCACAAACTTCATCATTTATAAAGAGTTTGAAGCAATCAAGTACGTCTAATAAAGTTTCACCTGTATGAATAAATTCAGTTTTGTGCTCAGCTCTGCTGTTATAATTTTTACTTACCTGGAGGTAAAACAACTGCATCAACCTTTCCTTTGAGGATATTCGTTGATCTAATTTTAGATGAAGGTGGTGGAGACTTGCTCCAAATATTAGAATATTTACCAACGTAGAAGTTGGCTTCATTGTGTTCCATATCTGCGTTTTCGTTTTCATCCGAAATCTCATCTTCTTCTTCAGATGCTTCAGTCATCTGGTCCACTTCGGAGTCATTATAATAATCATCATTGTTGTCACTGACTTCACCATCAGACTCATCTTCATGCTCCAAAATTTCCTCCAACTCGAAATCATTCAACCCTTTTAGCCATCGTAAAACAAAATTTTTCCACAGTTATGTAACTACGTATTTATACAAATAAGAAATAACAGACTACAAGTATACACGTGGGCACAATCAACAAAACTGTAAAGAATTTGAATATGTATGTATGTATATTTCTTCATCTGTTCAAAAATACAGTGCCTACTACGACTTTTTGCATTCAATGGATTAAAATTTTGCCTATTATAACTTTCTGCATTTTACGAATTCAAATTTTCATCTAATTTAAATATGATAGGAATACCATGCACAGAGTGAGTCCCTCAGGCTCACTTTAGGACTTACGTTACAATTTTGTACGATTGCAAAAAAATGGTAAAAATATGTACACAATCCAAAAAATAATAAATAGGCCATAATAATTACATTCAGTTGGAGGAATACCCAAAATTTCAAATCAAAATATTATTTGGTGCGGGAATAATCAATACTTAAAACTCAAAGTGAGACTCAAAGGCTCACTTTAGGAGATTAGGGTTAAGCTCAGAACTTGATCTTTATACGATGCGCGGGTTTCTTGAAGAGTACCAATAACCACCGTTAAAACCTTATTCTTCTGAGAAATATAGATAACATATTTGGAGGCGAAATACGGTCATGTCTTTTGGCTTCGACCGTTCGCAATTTGACGTTGAAATTGCAACTACTTTTTGCAATGCGACTGTACTTAATATACATTTACACCGATAAAAAAACATTAGTATTTATGTACTGGAAAAGTTTGAAACTTTTTGTGATATATGTATAACCCAAAAATATTTTATCATAAATCCCTTAACCAAAATGACACATAAGTGTGATAAAGGTCAGCAGCCCCTTTACAGTTGCCGCCTCAGAAGATATCTGCTAAGGTTTACTGTTGGTTTTTCAGGAAGCATGATAATCTTGTCATCTTTACTTGTGGAGTTCTTTTTTCGAATCAATGTCGAATCGTTTATAAATAAAAATTTAAAGAAACAATAAATAAAAAAGTATACACCGTATGTAACATGATTCATGGAAATGTATTCAAAATACTATACAAAAAAATATGTTGAAAGCAGAATTTAAAATTTCATTAATGAATTCTCAAATAGAGAATTAAAAGATACAATTAAAATTTTTTGTAAAGACTTTGCTTGTGTGATGCGTGGGCGTGCCTTCTATACGCACTTGACCTGCTTCATTCCATAGTAGATAATTGAGGAGTTTATTATAACTTTAACAGCAAATATCTAGGTAAGTTTTTTTTTTTTTGTTTTTTTTTTTAACGCAAGCACCTTGAGTATGTCCACCATTGAGAGCCCATCACTACTCTTCTATGCCACAATATAAATTCCATATTCAAATAACGATAAAGATAACTGAAAACATGTCAAAACATTTGCCACTGTCGACTGAATTGCGTAGCAGAATGCTTGAAGTAGAAATAGCAGAGCTGATGGCACTTAAAATGAGAGCTATGAGGTAATTTTTTTTTTTTTGCTTTGTTTTCCTCAAACAAAAGATGTACAAAAATGGCGCGTGTTGTATAGCTAAGGTTGTAAAATAAAACAAAAAAAAACAATGCACGCAGCAGTTTAAGCGAAAACTATAAAATGCCCGAAAGTTCAAAATAAATTAGTTACCTTTGTCTGTCGGTCAAATGTCAATCAGTGAGTAGCGGCAAGCGGCAATTTAAATTACTAAATGCTACAAATTTTTTTTATATTATTTTTGAAACTATTCAAGCAAGATCAGATCAGCGGTATATTGATTATTAAAGTATTGCCCCGCAGCACAGTAGCAATGAAATATGTGGTAGCAAATGATGGTAGAAAAAAGACTATGGGGGATGTAAAATAAAAAAAATTTAAAAAGAAAACGTAAAACTATAAAAGCATACACAATTGGCTTCAGGCCAAAATCAAATTTATGAAAAATTACTTTTTGTGAAAAGTATCAAGTATTCAAAGCCACAAGTAACACATTTAGGAGTTTAGCTGAATCCGAGTTTCTATATTGAACAACCGGCGCATGTTTTTTTCCAGTTTTCTAGAAAAATAAAACGCTAGATCAACTTTTTATTTCAAGCATTTGATTTCTTGCACCTTTTGAATTGAGCGACCTAAACTCAATAACGATTTCATTAACATTAGATAGAAGATTAGAGTAGATAGATAGATTAAAATTAAATAAATAGCTCAGTTAGGCTATAAATGTGGAGTCGCAGATTCGTTCCTTGCCGTGCCATCCCAAAGTTACAAACACCAACTGTCTTAGGTTTCGTGGATCATTCAGCAGTGTCAGCTCTTGCACATTAGGCCCTAATTTCTCAAACCCTATAACCTTACGGGTTAACTTCAGAAGACTAAAGTTGCAGCTGAAGAAGTTTTATTGGTTCTATTTTAGCCCAAAGCGATCCAAAAGAAGCAAGACCCTAAAAGGCGGTAATAGAGGTAGGCTTTTGTTTCAATGCTTTGAACTTATCTTTCTAAAAAAATTCTCCCACAAAAGCCACTGCAGCCCTATACGTAGAAACCTCTCGGCAATCTCATACCGTTTGTAGAGACCGCAAAGATGTCTGACATTCGCCATTCACATTTCTCTCTCATTTCTCTCTCTGCCGGTCAACGACTCCGAAAAACATTTACATATGTTGTTGTTTCCCTTTTGATAGACTGCAGTTTTGCCAAATCTAGTTAGCCGCCAAAGCCCACATTCACACGTCCCTTGTTCAAAAAGTCACCTCGAAGGTTATGCCGCGGTTTCAGACATCTGGGGGCTCCCAGTTGGAATAACGAATGAAGGTATCAAAGCGCTGTTACTTTCCCTAAACCAATCCCCTTTTAGGAGCGGCTTAGAGTATTAATTTTGACACTCTTCCATTATAGCGGCCAATATGCACATCCACGTAAACCGCTTACCTCCTCACAGTAAGTGCAAAGGCACAAATAACTCTGAAGTTCGAATGCGCTGGTTGTTCAAGACGTAGTTTTTTATTACTTTACTAGGTTCAGTTCACTAAAGTGAACTCTCACCAAACATTCGCCTGCGTCTTTCCAACCACGTCAGTGTCTTTCAGGCTCACGAACATCCCCGAAAGCTGCTCTGCAGATATGCAGGTTAGAAGGTGGATTGAATTATTGTAGGTAATTGCGGCACAGAAAGCCGGCAGCCCAATATCTTCATATAAGCACCGTCTTATATCGACTTTTACTGAGAATGCTAGCCACTGGTTGAAAAGTAAATCTGATCTACGAAGGAAAATAGGAGGTCTAGGTCACTGCTCTATATCATCCCTGTCCCATCCATTTAAAGGGTTTTATTATAAATTGGCACTGTATAATGGGGCTATACAAGAGTACTCCTTGAATGAAGAAAACAAATTTTTACATCTTCAAACCCCTTCCAAAATTCTAAAATTGTATTACTATCTTGAAATTTATTTTCCTTATTTACATAAAATCTTGAAATTTATTCCCTTATTTACATAAAATTTGCCTACAATCCCTCCAAAAATATTTTTCTGTGGGCGGCACTGTACGACACCAAAACAATGACGTTGGGCTAGAAAAATATTAAACATTTTTTTAAAGTTTATCAAGAAGTGGGCGGTAACGTCGTCAGCCTGCTGCTATCTATTTGCTAGTAACCATTATTTCAGTGTACACAGGTGAATATCATGATTAAATTGTAGTGGGGCATTCGATTTCTGCACGCACATGCCGGAGTATTTCGATACTCGTGGATGCGAGAAACCGAGTTCTCGGTACGATTTCAGATATCGCCGTTCTTGCGACAATTGACGCGCGTTTATCGAGACGAGAAAACGATCCACGCGAGAAATTGCCTGTTGGGTAGTATCAAGACATATAAGACTCTAAAATGTAATGCTTAGGCGGTATGTCTCACTTTATACATAGTGGATTACCAAGTGTAGCGCAAAATTAGTGCAACCAATCCAATTGTCTTATCGAATTGAATATTGAGAGTATCGCGAGTCCTATGAGCTTTACGATACAAGAAAAGCCCATGAGAAAGCGGTCCTCGCGAGAAATTTCTTCTCGCGCACTCGCGATACATACTCTCGAGAAATAGAAGGCTCTAAATTATACAAAGCATTTGCACGAAGGAAAATCGTTTGAAATATTTAAATATCGTTATGTTACCATTAACACTGTCATATGCTGTTGAATACTTGGCTACTGCCGAATCTTTGGAACGAGATCGCAGATGAGCTTGCAAGGAAAGCATCGTCCTCTACTCAGTTGTAACCTGAACCCTTCTATGGTATCCTGGTTCAAGACGATGATACAAGGCAAAGTACTCTAAATGCTTAATCATCACTCGGGCTGACGAAGCTCTTCGATGTCGAAATGCAAAGCTATTGAGACGGCTCGACCTCGGTTACCTCAGCTGCCACAATGGTTTGGGGTCGCACACGCACAGAATTCGTCTGTCTGCGAAACGGAACGCCATCTATGTATCGAGGGTGGCGGAATGTCTCAAAATGTCCTATCTACGTATTTCTATAAACATGTGGATGAGGCACAGGCTCATGGGCTTTGGACGTTAGTTATGCGAGGAAATGATACTTACATCAAAGTCGCAATATCCCAGTATAAAAGGTTTATTATTATTACTATCTATCTTTTATCTGAGCATATACCATGAGTAGAATATATGGATATCTCTACTTTGATTTCGCCAAGCTGTTACTTACAACAAACTTATGATACCCTAGTGCACCAATGATTGCGGGTATAAAAATATAACGCGTTTATGATACAAAGCACATAGCTATCAAAAAGCTAGTAAAATGGCGAGCAACTAGAAAAAAACCAACTCATAACCTCTCAGCTTACCAAACTATTTTCGAGCCACTTAATGGCGACGGTCCATTAGGCCTACATATCCCAGGGCATTTTTTTTACGTCAAACGTAGCGCAACGCGCCGTCTTTGGTGCTTTGTCAACGCGTATGCTTTTATAAAATATATGCACATCGGTATTTACATACACACTTGCACGAAATTAGCAGTAGACAGCCTAGATAAGTGACGTGAGCGAGGCAAAGATAGCCTGAAGCTGACAAGTAAAGCGCAAATGAAAGTAAAGCACAAATTAGAAATAAGCTTAACTAAAGTATGTTGGAGATGAATTTGCTTTTGAATGCATATTATCACATTTTTCTGATGTTGTTTTTTTTCTTTCTAACATTTTCTAATACATACTAAAAAATTTCGAATAAAAAGAATAGGCGAGTAGAGTCGCCTGCAGTGCTGATCTTAGCTTTCAAGTGCGCTTCGATTTCAGTTAAACCGAAATGGAATTAAAAGCCACCCTCAGGCGATGGACGTGAACAGCAGCATCATTACCACCATCGCCACTAAGATACAACAGTTGAGTGTAGCGAGTGTAGCGTGTAACGGCAAAACAGAAGCGTTGCTGAATTGGTGGCACGCAGAAGGTAGTCTTGCGCATGTGTGCGTGTGTGTTGATGGGCTTCTACTTATATGCACTGAAATTGATATTCGTTTAAGTGTAGCTTTTTCGTTGCGGTCATCTTTATTTTAAATTATTTGATTTTTCCTTTTAACATTTTGTTTGTCGATAATTGTGATTAATGATTTTGATCGCACCAGAAACTACCGCTGATTGCTACTAGTTGCTTCCATTATTGTTCACAATTTTAGAAAACACAATTTTTTTTTTGTAAATTTGTTACCAGCGGCTTTGAATTCAATTAACGATTTTGTTACTATTTTGGCATTTTGAAAGCATAACGAAAATGTTTTGGAACTAACAATATTGGTATGGTTTACGTGGTGGATCGATTTTTTAGAAATTTATTCGATACACCTAGTGATCGGCTTACTTTTAGGGAGCCCAAAATTTACTTTATCGTAAGCCGCTGCCGGCGGAGCTGAGTCTGCAGCGGTTTCAAATTTCCGATAAGGCACGTATTATATATATATATTTTCATAAGTATTCTCCTTAGCTTTGTAAAGCAAATAAGAACTTTTTGTTTAGATTGCCGATTTATTTTCTAATACTTAGTTTATATAGCTTTAGTTTATTAGTAAAAATTTTGATTAAAGTAGTTAAATTAATGTATAGTACACTTTACAAGAAGCGCATTATCGTCCGTGAGCATTCGGCGTATATAAAGCTCGTAAATAACTGCCTCGTCGGGTTTCTCGTAAGTTCGTTCGTTGTCCAATTGAGTGCGTCCCGTTCATTGTCCACGTGGGTTAAGCCTCGTCCAGCTTGATTGTCAGCGTTGGTTAAGTTTCGTCCAGTATCAGGGTTTGCTTACAGGGTTGCATTTTGCCGTTAACGCGGCCCCACATATACTTATACTTATATAACATCGAAAAACTTTTTTCTAGCGGATCCCCTTGACAAAAACTTCTCACAAAAATCATTTGTTCGTTCGGAGTAAGCGCCAAATTAAAATTATTTTAATTAAACCTAGAGAATTCGCTCCTCGTTAAATACCGCGGTTTATTGCGTGTGATCATTTGCCCACTTCATATAACAATAAAGTAATTTTTTGATACATTTAGATTGCTATATATTTAGTCTTAATAACCAAAAAAACCAAAATACATAACCGGTGATTTTAAAGTTTTATAGGTATAATAGCAATTGTCACGGATTAAAAAATTTATTACTAGAGTGTTAAATATGATACAAAACTTCAGTCGCAAAAATTTAAGTGAATACAGTGAAAACTATTTCCTAAAACAAAGACCATTCGTCATCTGCAACCAATATGCTTAGAAAATTCCAAAACCAATTGTATATGAACCTTTTCAGACCGGAATAATTAGTTGATTTCTAAAAAGCTCATTTTGTTAATATTTTTTTTTTTAAATTCTTAATAAAAATTTTACATTAAAATATTGTTATTTACTTATTTTTCATATAAGAACTGGTGGACCCACGGATACCCCGGTTGTTCGTTTGCATAAGAGTCCACTTGGAGAGCTAATAGCTGCGGACCACTGAACTTAATTGAAATGACGCACAAATACTGTGGTTTTCTAGATTCGAAGTTTCAATGCACCACATGAAGTGGGTTTTTTCTCAGAACTGAACAAAGTTACTACGGTCTTCTCGGGTAAATAATTAAAATTAAAAAATTGCATCTATATTTATTTGAATAAAACATAATCAAAAAAACACTCATCCATCTAAAAGTGCGGGCCAGAAGTAAAACTTCTTTGCCGACTTTTAAAGATCTAAAAAGTTGCATAAGGGAGTAGAAGTGGTAGTAGTTGTTATTAGTAGTAGCTTTAGTAAAAATAGTAATAGTTATTATTATAATTCTAGAGGAAACTAGTACGAATAGTAATACTATAAGTAAGAATAAAAGAAAGAATTAGTAGTAGTTTCAGTTGTAGTCTTAGTGATAGTAGTAATAGTAGCTTTAGTAATTAGTATTGTAGTAGTAGTAGTATCGGGTGTTTTTTTTAGGGGTATAGAACTTCGAATTGAAATAAAACACAAGAAAATCGTTTTAAGGTCCATTAATTTTGCTTTATTGGAAGGATAATTTTATGCCATTAATGTTTAAATATGATTTCGGGCTAGTGGTCGCCGCGGCTGGCTCGAATAAAGCCAATTCTACAGGTCCAATTTTCAACCACTTTTTCGAGCATATGGGGCCGTATGTCGGCAATAACGCCACGAATGTTGGCTTAAAATTCCCCTAACGTTTCTGGTTTGTTGGCGTAGACGAGCGACTTCACATATCCCCAAAGAAAATAATCCAATGGTGTCAAATCACACGATCTTGGTGGCCAATTTACAGGACCATTCCGCGAAATTATGCGCTCATCGAATGTTTCCTTCAATAAATCGTTTGTGACGTGCGCTGTGTGGCATGTAGCGCCGTCTTGTTGGAACCACAACTCATCCACATTCATGCCATCCAATTCGGGAACAAACTAGTCGGTTATCATGGCTCTATACCGGTCTCCATTAACGGTAACTGCCTCTCCAGCATTATTGCGGAAGAAGTATGGCCCAATGACTCCACCAGCCCAAAGAGCACACCAAACAGTCAGTTTTTGTGGATGTAATGGCGTTTCTTGCGGCTTTAATTCTTGCACAAGCTGGATCTTGTAAGGTCGCAAGCCAAGATCTTTGCGCAAAATCTTCCATAAAGTTGATGGACAAAGCTCCAATTGCTGTGCACGCTGGCGAATCGATTCATTCGGGTCCTCTTCAACACTTTGCTCTACAGCGGCAATTGTTTCTTCGGTGCGCACTGTTCGACGTCTCTGCGGATGCGTATTATCACATAGAGTAAACGTAGTGCGAAAACGATCCATGGTTAACCGAATTAATTGCTCTGATGGACGATTATGTCGACCATAAAATTGACGGAGCTCGCGGTAAACTTCGCGAACTGAACCATTATTTTCGAAATAAATTTGCACGATTTGCAAGCGTTGTTCTTTTGTCAACCTGTTCATGATGAAATGGCAAACCAAACTGAACATAAATGACATTAGAATTGGCAGATTTGACCACAAAATGCCAGTTTTATCTCTATTCGAAAAACAAACCTGTAAAAAAAAACACCCGATAGTAGTGGTAGTTGTAGAAGTTGTAGGAGTAGTAGTATTAATGGTAATTTGTAATAAGTAGTAGTAGTAGTTAGTGGTACTAGTAGTAATTTGAAGTCGTAGTACAAGTAGTCCTGAGAGGGCGTGAAATGGTCCCGAAATATCATACACATTACTGTGTCGCTACCTCGGTATGAATATTTGTTTTTTCTCATATAAGCGTCCATGCCATTGACTTCATGGCGCGATGTCAGCGCTACCTTCGTTACGCGATGTAAAAATCACTCTAATACCACTAAATAAGTTTTACTTCAAAAATCCACTTTAGTACTTTAGTACATTAAGAAAAATACTTATTACAACAAAGTAAACAATATTGTTATTTATGTTGCTTTAGAAGCAAGTTGGACACAAATTCTTTGCCAGTTCCGTACAGAGTAGTTTTTCATCTAAATTGAATTATTTTTTCACCTGCGTTTACGCCTGGGGCATAGCTCACAAAGGATGGTATTTTCAGGCAAGTTTTCTGGATGTATAACAAAGCGTTTCTTAGTAATATTAAAAGCAGTTGGTAAAGTTTTACAGTCGGCAGTTTTGAAATGTGTGGCCTTATTAACTCAAGGGTTGTATAAATATTGTAAAAATATCTAGTCTTAGATCTGATCGTACACAGTTCTCTAGAAATATATTTACAATTATATTCATATTATTGGAAGAGTAGAGAATATATATTTTAAATAGCGATCGCATAATGAACTTGATAAATTACTGTATAATAACTATATCTCTCATTCCGAAGGCAAACTCTAAAGCCTTAAAGAAGTACATTCGGTCCAAAAAAATATGTTCAAATAACCCAACATGCATGAGTCTTAATTAGAAATGTACTACCAACTTGCCGGACACAGTAATTTATAGTAATATATAGTTTAATTTTGTCCGTCACACTGCAAACCGCTTATCTATTTTATATACTGCTGTATCTCAATCTGTCGACTTTGAGACGATGTCCGTCACAGAATTAATAATAATAATAAGCCCAACGGTTACCCTCTTTCCCGCCCAACGGATACGAGGGGCACAGTCCGCATTACGTACGGATCTTTTTTTTTTTTTTGTTTAAATTTTTTTGTGCCGAGTTATTCAAGCGAAAAAGTTTGTTAAGCGTCGAGATTCAAAACTGCTCAGCTACAGAAAAAAACATCATCAGCCGAATCAAATATATATTATACCGCCGTTAATCATTTATTGAGAAAGGACAGTACAGCTCTTTTTATGGTGAAAAGTGAGTCCGAAATATCAAAAGTGCTGGAAAGACAGTTGAAATCTTGACATAAACATCGGAAAGGTTCATTTAATTCATAATTGGCTTTGCACTGTTGTAAATAAAGAGGTTTAAAGTGTCTTGAAATTCGAGAAGGAACATTAAGTTTAACTTCGGCAATAAGAAATGTGCTTGCGATAGACCCTGTGAGTAGTTTAGTAATGAATATTATGCCTAGCATTTCTCTATGGCTGGAAAGAGTAGGAAGATTTATTAGCTTCAAAGATCAGTATAATGAGGAAGATTAAGCCGAGAATCCGATCTAAAGTCTCTTAGGGCAAAAAGTAAGAACTGTTTTTGAATTGATTCTTTTGACCATCGTTTTATAAAAAGCAAATATCCCTCTAGCCTTATTAGCTATAGCATTAACATGACTATTGAAATTAAGGTTGGAAGCCATTGTAACTCCCAAGTCAACAAAAACTCATAAATTTACATTTTTTAAGGTTAAGTGGCATATAATTTATGTTGTACCAATCAACTAAGCTGTTAATATCTATTTGTAATAAATTTCTTTCTTCAATCGAAGCGTATGATTTAAAAAGTTTTACATCATTGGCATACATTAGTATATTCGAATATCTTATTGCAGTAGTAATATCATATATGAATAACAAAAACAGAATCGGGCCTAGGTATGCAGCCTTGGGGAACTCCCGAAGTAACATTAATGACATTGGAAAAATCATTTTTGAATATACCGATTTGAGATCTATCATGTAGATAAGAAGAAATCCAGCGGATTAGAGAGGGTGGAAAGCCCAGCAGATCAAGTTTGTGGATGAGTAAGGGGTGACAAACTTTGTCAAAAGCTTTACTGAAGTCGGTGTATATAACATCTGTTGGAATATTTTCTCTAGAACCATTTGAAACATGAGTTGTGAATTCCAGTAAATTGGTAAAAGTTGATTTTCCCTTACAAAATCCGTGCTGAGAGTTTGCGTTTGATGAAGAGATCGTATATTTTAACTGATTAGTAATAATTGCTTCAAATAGTTTTGGAATTGCCGATAGCTTTGCTATTCCACGGTAATTTTCAATCGAAGACCTATTGCCGCTTTTATGAAGAGGGATTATAAAAGACTTTTTCCAAACAGACGGGAAATTACCTTGTTTTAGCGACAAGTTAAACAAGTTTGATAAAGGCAGATATAGATAATCAGCAAATTGCCGACATACGGCCCCATATGCTCGAAAAAGTGGTTGAAAATTGGACCTGTAGAATTGGCTTTATTCGAGCCAGCCGCGGCGGCCACATGCCCGAAATCATATTTAAACATTAATGGCATAAAATTATCCTTCCAATAAAGCCAAATTGATGGACCTTTAAACGATTTTCTTGTGTTTTATTTCAATTCGAAGTTCTATACCCCTAAAAAAAACACCCGATATATTTACTCGCCAGTAAACCAAACAGGTGACTTTTTGTTCTTATCAGGGAAAGCTGGAAGAAATACGGCAACAATTTTTTAAGCAATATGCGCCAATAAAGAATTGAATGCACCGATTTGGCTAATTATTTTGCGATGGTAATATAAAGGATGATTTATTTAAAAAAAGAAATACCAACCACTAAATAATTATGCCCTAAGTGACTTTTGGTGTCTCTCAAAATCGTTTCAACACCAATTAATCGTTGTCCCACTGTGCAGACAAACTCTTATTGGATTTAGAAGTTTAATTGCCTCTAATATTTGGAATCCATTCTTTACTTTTTACGCGGGGGGAATTGAGCGAGTATAGCACAAATTTATTTGTTATGCTCTTAAAACGCTTCATTGTGTGGAACTCATTTCATATTATGTGCACTATAATGCTTACTCATAAATCTGAAACTCCTTGAGAGAAGGAAAATTATTTAATCTCTAATGTTTGTGGCTCTCCTTGAGCATACAATGTACCAAATAGAAAGCTACTTTTATATCACAAACTTTTAAATCTAACCACCAAAATGTTGCCCCTTTTTCTAGAGCAGTTGGTGAGCTGAATCAAATCTACAAAACCCTAGAACTTAAATTTGCAATCATAAGAACATTGTTTGAAATTTGAATTGGTTCTTTTCATACATAGCAATATTTAGTCTGTCAAAATTTAGCACTTAATGTAGGGTTGAAATAACTCGGACTCATATACATTAAACAAGACAGACTAGCATACTAATAGTGGAAACCAATTCAAAACAACCATACATAATATTTGAAAAATGGCGCCTAGACACATCAAATACACTAATGTGATTGATTGCAAAAATGTTGCAATTTTGCTCAATAATTTTTTTTTTTTTCAAATTTTGTGTACGCCACGTTTTGTATTTTTGGTTCTTTTTCTATTTAATCATTTTATTGTTGTCGTCGTAATGCTTATTGTGTGAACCGTCAATACAAATTTTGCAACTATTAGAAAATATAATGTAAACAGACAACCCATTAACTTGTTGATAGGGCAAAAAACACTAGCTATATAAATGCTGACAACCAAATGATCATGAGGTACAACTTCTGAGACAGGCTAATGATGAATTACAAAAAAACCAGCTCCTAGGGTTGGTAGGGAATGGATTGCAAGCGTTGTCAGGTTGGTCTTCAAATAATACTATAATTTCTTAAATAGATGGTCACAGAATAAAGCGAAAACTAAAAATTTATATTTTTGTATATATGTAATATTGAAAATTGCTAGCCAGTCATGCTAACAAAAAAAAAAACATACAGGTGGGGGAATTCGCTAATGATTCCGTAAACTAATTTTTTGTAGCTCTTTGCCTTTTAGAAGAAACCATGGCTGAAAAATAATTAGTCCGTTTAGTAAATGTGAAAATGGGTATGCACGAATAGCTACAAAAATAAATCTTAGCCAATTGTGGGGTTTGCGCAACTAGCCAGATGTGAATGAAACGCCTGTGGTATTACATCTTCGCGTGCTTAGCATCTCTCACAACAAGATCGGTGTGCGCGATGAGAAATGGTATCCTTCACGAGATGACCCGGTTTCTATCGAAGCCCTCGGATTTAGTTATGTACTTTCCTTAGCTTAGGGGGTCAAGCGTTCTGTGCCTATTGTATGGTTTGTTGTGTGAAATATCCGAATGCATTATAAGAAAGCTTCCAGGATACCTGCCCGTCTCCAAGACTAACGGCCGAATGGTGGAATTAAAATATACAAAGATATAAAAGAGTATAGAGAACATAGAGATAAATAATTTTTTCGTCCATGATTACTCATGAAAAACATATTTTTCTATAAAAATTAGCAAATTCCCAACAAATTTTTGACGTGCAGTCACTTCTATATGAAATAATTGTTATCTCAGGCCGTATATCTTTACACAGTAGGTTAGTTAAGTCCTCAATACGCAGTCTGTGGAGTGTATTGTTTGCACAGCTTTGAAAACCTGCAAAGGCGTATTTAGGAAATTTTGTATGTTTAAAAAAAAAATGCGGAAAATTGGAATAAAAAATAATAGAGGTCTTACTGCTTATCAATAAAAAAAGTACAAATTGTTATTTTTTTCATACAACCTATATCGAGCTCTGATGCCCAGACACTAATATTTAGGATGTTGGAATTTTGTAGGAAATTTGTTTTCATTTTTTGCGTACACATACATTTTAGGACATTCTATGCAACATATCAAAAAGTCGAGCAAAACTAGTTTTTGGTCAATTGAAGTAGTAGTGGATGCTTCTTACAAATCGTTTGAGATAAAAATCTTCTAAAATAAATGTTTTCAAATAGAATATGCCATAAGGATTAGGCCGGTATAGGCAAGTTTTATTTTGAACGAAATCTTCTGAAAAATTGTATCCCAAAAAAAAATTAAATCAGTCCCTGAGTAGTAGCATTATTAAAAAAGCACGCGTGCACCAGAGTGCGCAACCCAGAAGTAAAAATTCTAAGCCGGCTCTGCAAAGAGATAAATAATCAAATATGGGGGAGAGTTTTGTAAGATATCCTTTTTAGTTTTTTTTTAGGTTTAGCATTAGTGAAAATAATAAATGGAATTCGTAAAAATAGTAACAGCATTAATAAAAGTAGTAATAGTAATTAGAAGTGGCATTGGTATAAATAATAGTAGAACTTTGTAAAATGAGTAAAAATTAACATTAACAGCATAGGTAGTAGAAAATAGTAAAAGTTGTAGGAGTAATTAGTAGTTGTATTACAATAGTAGAAACAGTATCGAAATTAGCAAAAAGTTGTAGTAGCAATTAGTACTAGCATAAGTAAAAATAGTCGTAAAATTATTAAAAATAGTTGTGGAACATAGTCGTAATAGTAGCAGGAATTAGTAAAATAGTAGTACTAATTAGTAGTAGCATTGAAAAATATAGTAGTAGAAATTAGTAAAATTAGTAGTAGGAATTATTAAAAACAGAGGCCGTAATTAGTAGTGGCATTAGCAAAAATAGTGGTAGAAACTAGTAGTAGCATTAAAAAAAATAGTAGTAGTAATTAGTAGTAGCGTTGGTAATAATAGTAGTAGACATGAGTAAAATTAGTAGTAGAAGCTATTAAAAAGAGGGGCTGTAAATAGTAGTGGCATTAACCAAAATAGTGATAGAAACAAGTAGTAGCTTTAATAAAAATAGTAGTAGAAATTAGTAACAATATTGGTAGTAAATAGAAGCAGAATTAGTAAAAATAGTAGTAGCAGTTATTAGTAGAATTAGTAGAAGTAGCAGTAGTAGTAGTTGTAGAAGTGAACCAGTCCGGAACTACTGAGGGGTCCTGAAATGTTCGAGAAATATTTAGTCCGAAAATAGTTCCAAAACCGTCCAGAACTTGTCATCAAATATTCTTGAATTAGTGCCGAAATAATTCCAAGCTATATCTTTATACATATGTACTGATGGAGATATATGGTACATACATCTCAGTATATATTTCTCATTTTAAATATCTCTTACGATAATGCCTAAAATTTTCCGAAAAAATGAAGAAGAATTTTCGCCCAATCATTTTACTCAAATGGAAATAATAACAATTATTTTCGGTCTCTGTTTTAAGTTATTTCTGAGTGCTAATAAAACAAGATGACTATAACGCACATGCAAATGAAATACCTAGCAGTTCAATTTAACGAGAAATAATATGTTCGCATTTTTTTGTACTGCATCATTACGAATTAGGAAAAGAACATGCGTTTGATTTAAAAGTAATACCTTGGAACTTGCATAGTAACACATAGAAGAGAACTTGCGGAGAATTAAAAATAACACCTAGGAGTAAACAAATCCAAAATCTATATTTCATTGGAAAAATATAACCTTAGAATTGTATTCGATTCTAGTCTATTATTTTTATATGTAGTATATCTAATTAAATCATTTTTTTTTTGTACTGAAAACGATCAATTTACCTAAGAAGAGTAAAATTCAAATTGCCCCACAAAACTTCGCACAGCTCCACACAACCTACAGCTGCCAATGAGAGTTACAGTAATTGCAGTTGCTGGTGTCAATGCTTACCATTGTTGCCATAGCTATCTGCAATTATTGTGCTATGCGTTATTGTTGTTGTTGCCCAATCCGTGTCGCGTTACTGCACTCACGCCAATCAATCGCAAATCTATTTCAATCAATCTTCGCGTAATTGCAAATACTTTCAACATTTTTGTCAACAAAGCGCGCCCTGCTGCCAATGCAAAGCACACAAATCGAACGAGCAGTGCAACAGTACAACAGCTACCATTAATATTGTTGTCGACTGCGCTTTGTTGTTGCTGCTGCTGCTGCTGCTGTACGTTGTTGGCTGTCAATATGCTGCTCCCCATTGTTTGTTAACCTGGTGGCTGCTGGCAGCTACTTAGTGGAGAGCTAAAGCTGCTCTTGATCTTCTCTACGACCAACCTCTGCATCTTACTAAACGCCAACGTATTGTTGCTGCTGTTGCTGCTGCTGCTGCTGGTGAACTGATTACTTTTGTTTATGTTTTTTGTTGCTATACTTCTGTGCTTGATTTTCAAAGTGATTGCTTTGCTACGTTGGCTTGCAAATGGTGCCAAAATTATAGCAGAAAGTCGAAGTGCTCGAATTGTGCAAAGCTCACTGCTCGCCGTTCTGCCCCCCCACCCGTTCAGTTTGGTCGAACAGCGCACCACAGTCATCAGCATCAACCCATCCAACTGTCGATGTCGTTTGCATTTTCACACTTGAATGATGCGACTCGTCGCGATTGACATTTGCAAATGCGCGCCTGCGCACTAGAAATAAGCCAAACAAATGCACAAACATGCACGCACACACACACACACACACTCATATACTTTGAATTCACACAAAAGTGCAAATGTAGGTACAAACGACAACAGTGACAAAATGTGACAGCAACTGATGCTGAGCGCGCGCAAAACTGTTGGTTATTCAATGAGGAATTGTTGCAACCGTGCTGACGATGGTAAAGCAGTCAGTCAGTCAGTCGGTCGGTCGGTCCCACGCTGGGTGACGTGCCTAGTCGAACGGTAATGGAAGGGGGAGAAAAAGTGTATGAAAAGATTAACCTAAACTGAAAATAAGTAGCAGCGGCAGTTTTGCTAACAAAAAAGTAGTGCAATGGCAGTGGCGGTTGTCGCTTAACAGAAGAAGTAGCAGACGCAGCGGAAAACACAACAACAAAAATTTTGCCTGCGTCAATCTACTTAGTGCAACAATAACAACAACAATAATGCAGCGACATTCACTTTTGTTGCTATGAAATAAATCGCAATTGGAAGACACAATTGCAAATGTTGACATTCCGGTGACAATTCGTCGAGCGCACAGTTATAGTCGTAGGGTTTACAATTAACGCTCGGAGTTGCCAGTGGGGTAGATTGTGCGGGAAAAAGGAAATTATTTAGTTTCCTCTATCTGTAATCATCTTAAGCAGATATTTTCTAAGTAGACAACTGTAGCAACCTTCCAAATAAATTTTTGCAGACGTCTCAAAAAGATCCACATGATCCGGCCACAGTTGGATAGCTCCTGAGCTTCGATAGGTCTCTTGGTAGTACAATATTGATCAATAGGGGCGACCAGAACCAGAGACTTGCAATGGCAATATTTTTCAGGCAGAATTCCTGGTCGTAAAGAGAGCAGCGGAGGTGAGATCAGATTTTCAACCAGCTATTGGACGGATTACCATCTACATCGATAGTCAGGTAGCCATCAGTGCTTTGCCTTCACAAAGCACCTGCTCTATGGCCGTACGAGAGTATAAGGAAGTATTGGATAGGTTGGCTATGACCAAACCCGTACACCTTTATTAGGTCCCGGGGGACATAAGGGTGTAGAAGGGCAGACGACCTTGCTAAATAGCGAAGACTGAATCAGTGAGGGAGTGCCGTTATCGCTGCAAGCAATCAAACGACATGGTGTGGAAGCACCCACAGGGCTGTTGGGTTCCGAAAGCCATGTGCAAATCATATTTTAGCAAGCTTACGAGCTTTTAACTTTCTACTAGCCTCATGACCGTGCACTATTTCTGGTAACACAAAGGACCTACTTAGCCTATGTGAAGCCGGTCGTTGGGATAGCCACCGTAACCTAACCTAATTATGGCTGCCATACTCAGATTGCTGTAAACAAATTTTTGAGCTTCACCAACACCAATTCACAATTTCATCTAAACACACTTTGACTTTTGCAGGAGTTTTAGAAGATCACTAACTTCTACACATTCATCTAAAAATTATCTGCTTAAGGAGGATAATCTTTGTTCCGTGCCACCACCGTTCTAACATAGTTTCAGTGATACCGGTGCAGTCTACAGCCGTCTCTTGGTTCCCTCGATATGTTCACCTATCCTGCCGGAGCTGGTGGCCACTTCATCCTCGGGCTTTCCGTCGAAGCTGAGTTGGCCGGGGTATCTATAACCGCTAGATTTTACTTGCCATCAATCTAGCCTATTTTCATTACCTTCTAATCAGGAGTGGGGTAGTTCCGAGAAACAGTGTTTAATAAGTTTTACAATTGCTTGTGGATCGGCCCTGGATCTTGGGCGTTTGCGAATATCTTCTCGCTGAAATACTTCAAGCATACTTCCTGCCAGAGCTCGCCTACATAACGGATGGCCAAGCTCTATATATTTCTATGGACCTCTAGTCTGCACGCATTGTGAATTTGACGAACTTTCCTGTATATCCCTCCTATTAGCTAAGCCTAAATTTTGCGGTTAGATTTCACTATCATGAGAGCTGCGATCTAATGTCGTGGATGACTTTAAACCTTCAATTAGTTCTCATACGAACCTCAAAGGGACTTTGGTACATGGAAATCAGTTTTTGATATATTCTCTTCTTCTTCATCTCTTTCCTTTAATTCCAAGCCGGAGGGGGCTACTAATTCTGCCCGCCATTCAGTTAGGCCTCTGGCTTTGTAGTCTGCCAGAAGACCTGCCTCGGTCGATTAAGGAGTTCGGTGTACCAAAACTTGTAGGCACTTAGTTATTGTAATAGAGAACTTGCAGGTGGAGGAACTGTATAGTAGAATCGGGAGCGTAGTGGTTTTTAAAAGCCTACTCTGGAAACTGGAACTCAAATTATTGTTTCGAAATAAGGGGTACTTCATTATAACGGCAGCACTGGCTAGACTTATTTGGAGGTCAAATGTGCATTACACCAGTATCATCAGTTACTCAATTGTTACTTCAGTCAAAATATTGAAGTAAATAATTTGAGTTTGAACTTAACAATAAAAGAAGTTTTACAATCCAGCATACTCTTTTTGTGACAAAAAGGTTTTCTCTTTCTCCACCATGGCATTCAAACGGGTTAAAGCTGCTTACGTAAGAAAAAATTTAATTTTTTCCGCATCTTTTTTCTAGATCTTGCCGCCGTCACCTTGTTGCTGCTACTTCTAAGTTTACAGCAATGTAGCCAAGGTTTGGCTACTGCTGTGAAAATTTGTATGCAAATGCGTTTTGGCGCAATTGCCTTACGCGCCTCGAAGCAACACACATTTCAGTTTGGTTTTTGGTTTGGTTTTTTTTGATATATTTTCGTTTATCTGAATGTATGAGGACGTAAATGTGTAGGCGCTCTGGTTACGTTGCGGCAACACCCTTTACTAGCGACTTATAAAGCCAAAATTTACAAGCGGAAGTTGCATTACAAGCCCTGATTTTTTTTGCTCTTAATAGCTGTGGAAATAAATGAAAATAAGTGATTTACATGGCTTCTCAGAGACTGAGTTTACAAGTATTTTAAGTTAATTTATTTGTTTGCTGTCTATGCAAGCATTTAGAGCAATGAAGAAATTAATTAATCAAAAATTGTGGTTTTGAAACTCTATGATATGAAGTGCAACTTCGCAGGCGACGAATCGGAGAGTAAAATTTTTTAAAACTGATTTCGTTACAGCTGAGGCGAAAGAAACAACGTAGAGAAAGCGAGAAGGAAAGAAACGTCGTAAACACAACAATGCGAAGCGATAGAATAAGCATAGCATAATCACAAACAAATCTATTTTTTAAGTACCAGCTTCATAGAAATCTTTTTATCCCACAGCAAAAGGTTTGAGCACGAACTTTTCAGGATTTAGGATTCCTTAAATCACTTACGAGATATTGTTTTTTATTCGATTGCGTCTCTAGTTTTGATTGTCTGGTGGTCAGGATATTATAAGTTTGTTCTCCTTACAGTATAATCGAGATAGTTATGGACATATATATCAAAATTCTTAGAATTAATTAAGCCGTGTATGTCTATCCTTCCATCCATCGGACAATTGTAGTAACAATTGAGACGTGTCAATTTACACGGAATTTTTTACATCCGACTATTTCTAATACATTTGCGTATAATCTTTTAATACACACAAAAATCTGTCTTGTATCATATCTCCAATGTCGATGAATTTAAGTGAAATCGCATTATAAATATCTGAGGGCTACATCCAAAAAATAGCAGCCATATCTGAGATGGCCTTCAGTTGGTAAACGTCTTTTAGTATGTAGATTTAGAAGCAGACATGAAAGATGATTTTGGCACTAGGAAAACCTCTGAATGTTTGTGCCTATAAAAAAATCTTACGATAAAATTATAAAAAATTGTAATATAACCTTTGCTAGCTGTCTTACCAGAACCTGCATGCCCGAATTTTATGCAACCAAGTGGCTATATATAATTTTCAGTCAGAAGATGAAGAAGAATTTTCTAATGATACTCTTAATCACAAATTTTTAGGCACATTTATGAAAGGATTATTCTCAGCAAGCGTAATCCATGATATAGTATTTACTTACGAAAGAAATACCTGGTAGATAAACGTACTTACCTTAAGTGTCTGGCCCTAAGTTAATTGGTGTATACAAATCGATGTAAAATGAAGTTATTTCATTGTCTCACGTTTGAAAGAATTTCGACTTAAACTTAACAGCTATAGCTCCGCATAACGGGTGTTTTTTTTTAGACTGATAGAACTTTCTATAGGGATAGCTGTCACTTTGCAGCTAGCAAATGACATTTCGTTTTGACATTTGTGCTCAGTAAGCATTGACAAATCATCATGGAAAGAATGACGCCGCAACAACATTTCCAATTGTGGAAATTTACTTTAAAAATCAGTGTTCTTATAGAGCACTTCGTGAATTTTATGGTCCACATAATCGAGTATCAGAGCAGCTTATTCGTCGAAGTAATGATAAATTTCGAACAACATTTGCCCTATTGAAAAACCAACAACAAAAGAAGATCCGAATTTGTCTATTCGCCTCCGTGCTCAGCAAGTTGGACTTTGTCCATCCACAACAAAATTGGACTGATCGCATCCGATTCACCAAAGCTAGTCGTGGCGGACTTATGCCAGAAATCGTTTTTAAATATTAAATGTCATGAAAATATCTTTCAAATAAAAAAAGAATTGGCATCATACTTAAATTTGTATGTGTTTTGTTTCAATTTAAAGTTCTATCAGTCCAAAAAAACACCCTTTACATTTAAAAATAATGACTTTTACTTATTAAGTTATTAAGGTGGTGTTAAACAATGCAATGAAAGTGTGCAGTTGCTGAAATTAATTTGAAGAATAGTCGGATGTTGGAATGCAAGTATTTTCAGAAATCACTTTTTACTTTCCAAAGTTGCGACTTTTTGACCACTTTCTGACATTACTGTTTGTCCGGTTATACGATGAAAGTGAAATTACTTTTTGAAAGTTTATATAGCAAAACAAAAATATTTTTTTTTATTTCGAAGTATTTGAAGCGAGGTTTCAATTGATTTTTTATTGAAAAGAAAAGTGACTTTCATAATTAAGAAATTATAAATAAAAATTTGAAGATGAATATTTCAATCAAAATCCAATGCGAGTGCATTTCTTTTAACATCTACTATTTAAGTATAAAGATTTACGTGTGCATGGTAATGAGTTCTTTCGAAGTTTTGTAGATTAGTAATTTGTCATTTCTGTTCCCAGTTCAATGAAATGTTACCAGGTTCTGCCATAATTCATCTAGTTGTTCAGATATCAATTAAAACGTACTACTTTAAATCAACAATATTCAAGTATCTCAATTGCGTATATTTTTCTTTCCGAACTAATAATTCAAATACATGAATTTTTTAAACATATCGGTTGTTAACAGGTTAACTTACCAACAATATATTACTAAACATTTAATCCAAATCGGCTGAGCCGTATAGAAGTTCATGAATATCAAAACAAAAAATCCCACAATTCACTTTCTAAACTTTTTGATGCAACAGCCGAAAGTAGAAAATATTTCCCGAAATCTATTGACTACAACACAACGCAAATTTTGCCTTCGAAAGTGATTTCAGAAAACCCGGTTTCCAGTGGGGACGTGCAAAATATTTACTTGCGCAGTTTCTGAAAGTGCTTTCATGCCATTGTCCATCAGGCACCTTTATAATACTTACGTTTCTTTGTAAATTCCACAAATCCAAAAAATTAACTGCAAGTTTTTAAATTTTTCTACATAAATGTGATTTTATTTAATAATTTAAGTGCAGTTTAACTAAAACAATATAAATATATTTGTAAATTACCATTGTGTCTACCATTGGTTTTCATATTTTTCCAACTAAAAATAATATTTTTCAAGTAACTAGTTTTTGCACAATAATGGCTAATAATTTAGGCTAATAATATCTTGTGTATTACAAAATTCTTAAATCTAGAGATAACAATTGAATAATGTAAGCTATGTAAATATAAATAGAGTTTTATTGATACGATATACAATATATTTTTAATTTAGCTATATATACATATATATTTTTTTTTACTTGTGTTTTTCTTTTCGTCTTATTCTTCACTTAGAAAATTTAATATAAACTATTTGCTAATAAAAATTTTTTTATATATTATATTATTTTTTTTTACAATATAATTAATAGTATAATTCAAAAAATCATTTAAAGTTACTTTAGAATTTGAGTTATTTCATGTAATTGCTTACAAGCATTTTACTAATTGAATAATACATTTTCAGTTGATAGTATTTTAAATAACAAAGCGTTTGGGGCATAAATATTGTATACATAATACATACTTATTATGAGTTGGATTCGAGTCATATTTTTGTATAATATTACAATTATCCCAATCTTGTTTTTGTATAGATTTAGGACCGGTATATAAATAGGTAACTCTTTGAAAGTTAAAATAAAAATGTCTTCTACTACTAAGCCTTTTCATAAGCTTTAATAATTTATTATCTGAAACATACTTTCTTATTCGACTTTCTACATTGCGATGCCATAATTTACTCATACCAATTTATGCACATTTACTGGAAAGCGTTACGAAAAAAACTAAAATAAATAATAAGATAAAAAGAGTGGAAGAAGTTCGTTTTTTTAATGGCAAGGATACAAAATTAATTATAAAAGAAATGTGGAAAAGAGGTAAAAGTATATGAAGCTCAAACTTGAAATGAGGGATAAAGGAGCCAATTAAGACGAAAGTTTCTAATGTCTTTGCAGATTAAATAGAAAACTTGATTTTAATAAACCATGTTTAGCCTTTTTAAATGGCGTTAGTTGATCTTCTCTTAGTTAATAAAAAATAGTTCTTTGAAATGTTTATAATTTTATTTACATTTTGTTCACATATCACACGTATCGAAAATTTTCAACTTAAGGGAGGTGTAATAACATAAGTGGAAATGAAAGTTTGAACTCATTTAGTAAAATCTCCACAGTTTTGTACATACTCAGCTCAAAGTCGTTTTATAACCAAAACAGTATTTTTTTAAAGCGCAAGTAAGACTGGTTGGAACTCATACCCACTCAAAAAATCTTGTATGAAGCTATAAGTTAATATTTCGCGGCTGTAAGTTTTTAGAACATTGGAATGCCATAAGATTCATCATTATATTTTAAATAAGTTTGAAATAAGATTGAAATACTTCATAAAATTTCAACAGATGTCGTTTTAGAGGGACTTTCTCTGGGATATTTAGATAGTTACAGAAAATAAATTTATTTATTTCAATTAATTACAATTGAAATTATAATAACCTACATTTAGCACTTGCTGTCCCATATGAAAAAAACACGGTACTGTCTTACCTTTGGAACAATCAAACTTTATTATTTTTAGGCTTACATAAAAATATTGAGGAAAAGTGTTGAGATTTGCGAGACAAAAATATGATTTCAAAATACTTTGCTGAATAAAAATAGGTTTGAATGAATTTGTGTTTCGGCCTCCAAAAGTGCAACATATAACATTTTAAATCATGAGCTTCAATTTTTAACACAAAAGATACTGTTTATTTTTCATACATTCATTTCTTTGAATCCTAATAATTCACTTGAAAGTAAACCTCAAATTAAATAAAACATATAGACATTTTTTTCCATGCCTAAATGGGCAAATTTTTGGCTGAGTTATTCAACTTTTTCATAAACCAATATTGCAAAAGGGTAAAAATAAAGATCAAATATTTTATTAGTCGTTCGTATTTTGATTCCGTTGAAAAAATATTGAAATATATCTATGCAGACCTTTTAAATATAAAATGTGGTAACACATAAGGAAGGATTTCTGTAAATCTAGTTTAAAAAAGCATTTTGATTTGTAAAAAAAAGTAAATTTTTGCAAATATTTTCCAATCGGCCCTTATCACGTAATTTTTTTGTTGGCGGATATCTTAAAATATCATAGGTTTTGCTGAGGCATTTTAATATACCATCATTTTTTTATCAAATTTAAAACGTGAACCAATTACCAGATCAGCTTTATTTTGTTGGTTTTTGTGCGGAACCAAATAAAGCTTCGCCAACGATATGCCAAATGCACTTGCAAAAAGTTGTACTTCCGAAAAATTTGTACCAAATAAATACTCACTTCTTGCCAAAGGTATTGCAAGTCTCCTCAAAACGTGTGACTTGTATTCGGAAAGTTAAACGAAATTGCTCAGAAGATTCGGATTAGGATCTATGGTGTAATTTGAGAAGTGCCCTGGACTTTCCAAAATAGCTATCGGTATTTTATATCGGTATCAAGACGTAATTGGGTGAACTTTTCTTTTGTATCGCAATAAATAAGTTTTGCGGCCTTTGAATGAGTTCGTTTTGATTCGACTAATTATTTTAGTCTAAACAAGTCGTTGAATTAAATAACTCCAAAAGACTAAGCATTCATTTATTTTTGAGGAAGCGATGTTAAAGACAATATTAAAAATGCGGGGAGGGGGTTCATCTACCCTATGAATCGCCCGCATGACTTGAAGTAAGTTTTGATGTAACTTCATAACATCTAAAAGCTTAACTGAATTGAATGGATGATTTCTTTTTTCACTCAGAACAAAACGGCATTAGAAAACCCGAATCGTATATATGTATATACGAGGCGAAGAGTTTTGCAAAAAGTTTTTTTCCAATGAAACCGAGAATTTTCAATGCAGTCTCGATTTTTTCCTCTTTCTCTGAAGTAAAGGTCATAATTTCATAACCCTTCAGCTAATTCTGAACAGTGATACCTTATATTTCTCAAAATAGAACGTTCTTGGTAGAAAATGACTTAATTGTAAATGGTTTATTGTGCAATTGTAGCAAAAAGAGCTACCAAATTAGAATATTTAAAAAAAAACTGTGAGTAAATTTCAGGTTCATTGCAATTTTTTTCTCAAATTCAAACAAATTTTGATCAAACCTGTGCCAACATGTTTCTTTTTAAAGATATATCAAAACCTAAAATAGCTAAAAAATTAAAAGAAAGAAAGTTTCTTTTGTAGACGAGGTCATGCCTAATTGAGTTTTTATGAATAAGTTGAGAATTTGAGGGTGTTTGGGAATATTCAAATACATTTTTGTGAACCACTCGACCAGATCTACGACCACTACTAGGCCACCATGTAGCACCGTGTTATGTATTTATGTATGTATGTATTTTTGGAATTCAGAAATTTTGGATACTCATACGTCCCAGGGGTAAGGCAAAATCCAGTAGGCAACATTAAAACCGTTAAATACGAAATAAATAGTTACCCTCTTGTTTGGGCTTAAGGGTTCTTCAAAACTATATTAATAACTAATATTATTATGCCATTTCTAAGAGCAAATTTTTAAAGCATTCCTGGCAGGTTGATTTTTTTTTTAATTTTGTAATGTCACATAAACTTTGGTTGTTTTCTATCCTTCATAAAATAATGCTGCTATCAACTCTGCAACTGCTTTGAAAAAATCATAAAAAGTATTTACTTTGAACACCATAAATATGTATATTAGTATTTACATATATTTATTATGCCATAAAACCGAAAATTATAACAACAGTGACGTTAGAGCCAAACGTGCTAAGCTCAATTACAAAACAAGTCCATATATAATCAACCAACAGCAATAGAAATCCAAATCGCATAACTGAATACAAATTGACAAAAAATATTTTCGAATACTTTGCATATTAATTTTGACCAAAGCGGAGTACATAATTAGATATTTATCCATACAGCTCAATAATTTTGGCTGGAACATAGCAACTAATCCCATGCTCAATTGATTGGCCCGCCTGCTGTGCTTTTAGAAAATTTTGGCATGCAAATCAGCGTACACAACGCTCGTTCGTTCATGTTCGAGTTGTTTGTGCTACTACGTTTGCTTTGCAATATTTCTTTACTTTAATGGCAATGAGGTGATAACATGACCGAGAAATTTGCTAATTACCAATGTTTGTTTGCTCGAATTTGAATGTCAGTTGAACTCGATTTGCTTAGTGGCGATTTACGAGCGCAAAATTGTGTTTTGAAATTTTTTTTTATTTCTGAGAAAATTATGCGCGTTGATGATGAGCGATTCAAGTAGAAATTGGAGCAAAATTAAATTCAGAGTAGATGAGTGATTCATCTAGAGAATACAATTAAGGCAAGGTAGTATTTTTTTGTTACAAATTGTAGCAACATTTCCATTTTGTAACCACAAAACTGACCCTTATCACCCAACTACTCAACTGTTACTGAAAAATTAGCACCATTCATTTTGATGTCATATCCGAAAGCGGATACATTTGATAATTTATTGTTTTACATACGTTCGTTCGATTAAATATGGGCAGATATTTTGTTTTTGGGTTTTGGTGCGGAAATTTTCAAAGTTAGTCTGAGGCGAATATGAAAGGAAGAAATGAGAAAATGGAAAGCGAAGAAATATACACTGGCAAGAAAAACTGGTCGAATGGTGACTTTTTACAGTATTAGGAAGGGTTGCAATGGTAACTTTTTTTTTTTAAATTTTATATAAAAATATAGTTCATACTACAACAAAAATCCTCTAAATTAATGTTTTAAACTTAATAAAAAATTAATGAAAACTAAACATATTTTCATCAAAATTTAAAAAAATACACAAAAGCAGCGATAGTTCCTTGTCACTTTAAACTTGCAATTTATTTTTATTTTCATAATACTACATGCCAAAAAAAATTTCTAAATATCCTTTTAAAAAATTAAACATTTTTTTTAGGGAAACTTCATTGAGTCTTTACAAATTGTGAATAAAGTTCGAAACCTTAAGTTACATAGTTTTTGTTATAGTAAATATGCAGTATAGTTTTATTTAAAATTAGCAAAAAAATTATAATGAAAAATGTCGCTAGCCAGAGTAAACAATTTGCTATTACAAAATCGAAAGTTTGTACAAAAGTTAATACACTAACAAATTATACGGACAATGACAACAGAGTGAACAATGAGAATCAGACAGAATTTCATCAAACACATAGATATTTGGCATTCAGTTCAACAAGCGAATTCAATCAGCTGCTTGCTCAACACCACCCTATATGGGTTCGCCTTGTGACAATACCAACAAAAAGTCAATGCGAATTTAAATTAAAACAAATCAAATCAGCTGCTCTTTTGACACCACCTTCTATAAATTTGCCTTAATATGATGTTTTATTGTTTTACATAGGTTCATTCGTCAAAATACGGGCTGCCTGGAAATAGTGTTGTATTGGAAGCGAAAAATAGCATACTGAGGGATAATTTTATTAGTCCTGACTTATGTTGCTGTATTTGTTGCGAGATTACAATAAAATTGAAAACAAGCCTATTTCAAAGTTCAGAAAACAATGTTATTTAGCTTATTTTGGCCGTAATATAAGTCATTATAATAATTCAGTGCAGAAATTTTTTAAGCGGCTTGTTATACAAAATATTTCTGCTCTCTTTGGGAGTGAGGTAGCCGAGTTCGATCACAGCATTTTGTTAGAGAAAATTTGCAATCAGAGCACCTCTCGTATGGAGGCAGAAAAGCATTATATTTTAATCCCTGGTCGATTCAAAAAAACATTTTTTTCGTCATAGTACATCAAAAATGGCCCTGCACTCTAATACCAACGTCACCGTAAATTTCAATTGACTAGCCTCCGAAAAAAGCAAAAGTGTCCTTGGAAACCAATCATAAAATAAGATGCGACAAGTGGTTGAAATTATGTTTTCTTTACTCACTTTTAAGGGTATTAAGGGCTATGAACATGGAGTTGCGCTTTCATCAAGATGTCGCTGCGTACGAAAAGAGTTACCAAAGAATGTGAGTGACCACTAGGATTAAAATTTCTATTGAAATCTTATCAGAGGTTCCTCTGAATAAGGTAGAAAAGTCAGCTGCATCAAAACAACATTGCCGTTTCAGTCAAAACATCAACAAAAGTTGAAATTAGTACGAATATATTAGTAGGCAATAAAATCGAGAACGTATGTAAAATGTAAAATGTGAAGTAAAATGTGATGAAATATTTTTATTTATGTATTATGATTAAATCAGTACCAAGAAATAACGATATGGCGCAAAAGCATGAACGCTTTCAGTGGTCATGAAGAAGATTCTCGAAAAGATTTTGAAGCTTTAGTCTTTGCGCCGACGAATATCTCAGACGATGGAACGAGGAGCTGTATGAACTTTATACTTTAGCGAATTAAAATTCAGTGGCTAACTGACTAGGTAGTAGGAAATTAAGGCATCCTCTCCATTGGAAAGACCTGATGTAGACAGACTTGGCTTCCCTTGGTGTCTCTATGTAGATGATGCGAGTTTGAAAGGCAAACGAACGACCGGCGTGCTATGGTAGAATCGACCAAAATCGCTTAGACGATGATAGCGGCAATTATTAAATTTGTATAGTGTTAGGTAAGCTTAGGAATAGTACCAAATTATATTTGATTATAAGCCATCTAAATAGCAGGGAGTACACAAAAAGCCAGGCCGAAATGAAGTAACAAAACTTCGTTAAAAGCTGAAAATATTTTCTAAGTTCTTGCGAAAACTTTCTTTTAACGAAAAAAACAGGATAAAATATAGGCGGCAAAAAAAGAAGATCACTTCGAATTAATTTTATATAGAAAAAGCTGAAAAAACTGGCATATCTAATACCAAGATTGTTTAAAACCGCAAGTTCCAAAACTAAGATAAAAATATATAATTAAATTTGTAACAACCCTTCGGTTTTATAAGAAAAGGCCGTGAAAGAGCCAACAAACAGGATTAATTTTATCGATTAAAGAAAAATTAGTGGTTAACACTAAAGTAAAATTTGGAATATTCTGTGAAGAGAGTTGGCCTTGTCATGTACTAAAAAGGTGCAAAAATGCAGGATTTAAATCATATAAAAAAACTGTAGTACCAAAGTCCGGCTATAAGCAAATAACCATTTCTCCTTTAACAAATTCATGAATAATTTTTATTTAGCAAGGTCTAAACAAATCCAAGGACAATAATTTGCTAATGCAATCAAAAAAGTAAATAATGCAATTGAATGACAAAACTGGGCACTCGAGAAAAATTCTGTATCCTTATTTAATTTTAATAGTTTTTTATAAAAGTATAACAATTGTGTAATATAAACTATTTAAATAAAAGTTTCTAACTTCTTAAAAAATTGATATTCATCAGATTTAAAAAAAAATCCGTAAAATTGTCAAATATTTTAAAAAGAATTTTTAAAAACCCTTTGAGTATACAGTTTTGTAGACCCTTTAATCTTACTGCAACCAAGTGCATCTTTCAAGTGGCTAAAAATTTTGTTTGATTTTTGATAATTTTTTTTTACAGATAGTGTTCACCATTTGCTTTCATGCAAAACAAAATTTTGTGCATGCGTTATATGTACGCAAAAATATTATCAAAACCCAGTCAGAGTTATGAACCCTTTAAACTCGCACTTCATTAAAATAAAAGTAAAAATCTTTTAGAATTTGTTATTAAAAAGTTAAAAAAAAATTGTATGATAATTTTTTGAATTTTGAAGAATTTTTGTGATTTTTGTAAAAAGTTTGAAACTTTTGTTTATATATTTTACCTAACAAAATGAGTTATACTTTTGTAAAAAATTATTAAAAAATAAATTAATAAACATAAGTTACCCATTGTATTCTATTGAATTTTTTTATATTTCTTTTTTTCTATTTAGAAGCATAATTTGGACAAAAAGAAGAGCCATGCCCATATTTAGATTTGATTATTTTGAGAGTGAGTTTCCATCATTAATGCATAGATCTTGAATCGACAGGTAACATAACGCAACGAATAAAATATATATGTATTACTTAAGACATACACATTTTTAAAAATAATTTTCATGAGTATTCGAGAAACTGGAATCGGATATTATTTTAAATTTTTTACTACTTAGTGTGACACAATTGAACTGCTTTGTAAAATTTAGAAAAAAATAATTTCTGGTATATAAATTGGATTTCCCACATAATGCAAGAGATTAATTTTTACGAATCTCCTGACAAGGCAGTAGAAGTCGAATAATTATTTTTTTAACAAAAAAATGTCTGTACAATAAAAATAAATTTCTCTCACAGGGAGTCAAAAGTCAAATAACTATTTCTGCAACTAAAGAATTTGTGTACAGAAAGTGATATAAATAAGTAGTGCTAGTGATAGGTACACTAAAAAAAGGATTTTGAAATTTTTTCGCTACTACAGCCAAGGGCAATAAAAATCCCTTAGCTAATATTTTCACTTGTAAATAAAACTAAACCTTTGTGGTCAAATCCAGCGGTGTTGTTGTTGTTGCCGTCGCCGCCGCACCAGTTGCCGTTGGGCCGCTAGCAACCTTAGACGTTGTGTTCGCACATCCACCGCCAACATCTAGCCTCACATTGGCAGCGCACTCTAACGCAGATACTGCGCTCAACTTCAGGCGCTTGGCATTCGACAACTCATCCTCCGTCTGTTTACCATCGACTGCATGCTGTTTACGTTTCACGACATTCAACCTCATGACTCTCTCCTCACTATCGCTGGATTCCAAACGTTGCGATATGTTACAATTACTATTACTGTTGCTGCTGTTATTGCTTTTGCTATTGTTGTTGTTATTGTTATTACTGCTAGTGTCGTTGTTATTGTTGTTGTTGTTATTTGTGCTATTGTTGCCAAGGTCACCGGATGCTTTGCAAGCAGTTGTCATATCAAACTCCTTATCCACCTCATCCACGTCCACCTGCAGCAGTTCCTCCACATCCGTATCCTCTGCCAACAATGGCGGCAACTTTTTGTGTCGTCTTTGTGACGCATCGCTGTGCTGTTCTTTTTCTAGTTCCACCACACACTCAATTTCATTATCGCTATCGGTTGCTTGCACTGAGCCAGTCGAGCTACATTTACTGCTTAGCGAGCTGCTCGCTACGGAGCTGTTGGTCTTCATGCTCAAATCGATTGGATTGTCTTGTTGCAACGCTGGCTTGGTAACGGACGCAGTGGATGGTGTTGGAGTAGTGGCGGGGGTGGTGCAGATGGCGGGAGTGTTGACAATTGTAGCGCTATGCTCAATATTATTGAGCGCGTGATTAGTCACTGGGGAACGAGGTGGAGTCATCGAGACAACCAACTCCTCCTCATCGTCATCATCATCGTGTTCGCTATGCTCTGTGGCTGTGCGCTTTCCATCCGGAATGTCACCGCCGCCGCCGCTGCCACCATTCGAGTGCGCGTCTACCGCAGAAATCGTTGAACTTTTCTTTGCGCCGCCTCGTATATCGTTTTCCCGCTCATCGCAGTCCTCCTCATCTTCGTTACTTTGCCGACTACGTAGGCGTTCACGACCGCTTTCCGAATTCGGCGTCACCAAAGCCGATATCGAGTAATCATGTTTCGGATGTTCAGGCAATTTTGTCGTCGACGGCGGTGGACTATTACGTTGAGATTTGAGCACGGCATCCAAGTAGAAACGCTTTGTGAGCTCTTCGGCCGCTTTACTGCCATTCGGTAAGTGATTATTGTTGAGTGCATCGCCGCTCTTCGGACTTTGCGCCACCCGTTCTGCGTCCTTGTTTGTGTCTAGTTTATTACATGCTGCCGTAGCAATCGCTGTTGTCAGTGGTGAGGTGGGTGCTTGCAATGCGGGCGGGAAACGATTGGGTGCAGCGTTGTTTGAGTTAAATAGCTGATGTACAGCGGCTGCGGCGGCTGCTGCCTGCTGCTGATGCTCAGCCGAAGTCTTTAGCAGACCTTGGTGATGTGAGTAAAGCGCTGGATGGTAGCCAGGAAAGAGAAGGTGAGAGTGCGGCAAAAAGGCGGGCGGTGGCATAACTGACATCGAGCCGAGTCCGTGAAACGGCAGCGGTAGGAAGTGTGGCAAGTCTTTGCGTAGTTGTTGTGGTGGTGGAGGCGGTGGTGGTGCAGGCGCTCCACCCGCTTCAGCGAGGTGTTTGCCACTCAAGTGTAGCAGCGCATTTGCACCAACATTTCCGCGCGCACCCATATCCAATGAATTATCGGAGTTGTGCGAATCTGGTGAGCTAATGGATGGTGAAGCAGTAGCTGGATGTTTAGCAGCAGCAGCAGCGGCAGCGTACTCCTCGAGCCCCAACATCAGTAGCTCCTCTTTTGTGCGTGGCGGATAGAGTCCAGGATATGCGCCCGCATGACCCAGCATGCCAAGCGCGGCAGCGGCTGCAGCATTCGAAGGTGGTCCATGTGGTGACATGCCAGGTGGCGGTGGTGGTTGTTTTTGTCCGGGCATAAGTGGCGGTCCGCCATGTTGTGCCGCTGCGACAGCGGCAGCAGCAGCTGCCTGTTGCTGATTGTTATGATGCGCTGCCATAACTGCGGCGGCCTGTTGTTGCTGCTCTTGTAAAAGACAATGGATTTTGAACCAATTCGAGCGACGGCCATAACGTGAGCCACTCTTCGACATGCCCACCACTAGACATTTGCGCAGGCGGCACGCTTTGCACGCGGTGCGATTTTTCTTGTTGATGGTACACTCGCCGTTGTTCTTGCAGTCGCTGATGGAGGAAAGATTGTTGTACGAGCGGCCGAAGAAGGACTGGAATGAGGAAAGAGAAGAGAAGATGCAGCGTTTAAAATGATTTCATATCAACTAGATGATGAGATACTAGAGAAAAGTTAAATACCTATTATAAATCAAATTGCAGCTCTAAAATGCTGTGCGAAATTTTAACTAATTTATATTATACATTTAGATATAACCTAATTGCTAATTAAATAAAAATAACCCTTCAGCTCTTTGTCTACCAAGACGTCTATTCTGCACGTTACCGGAAATTTTGTAACCGGCAAATTTTATTACCGAAAAATGTTACCTCTTCTTGTAACCGGCATTCTTGCACACTGGTAACGCTGCCAACAGTGTAAAACTCACCATACGGTGTTTGCTTTGGTGTGGTGTGAATTTGAACACAAATTTTACAAGCGAATCACAATGGAGATGAATAAGTGAGTGATTTACTAAAGTAAATTTAATAAATTATTATAATATCATTAATTTTTAATTGCAGAAAATACGCAAGGACAACCCAGCAGCAATTACGCTGGTATGTAGCCTTCGTAAAGGACCGTCCGGAGCTGCTCCAAGGCAAGAACACCCCGAAGGCACTGAAATTGCATGCTTCTTTCGGCATTCGAAAATTCTGTTTAAAAATTTCGTTTGGTAAACTAAATGGATCGCTATTGTTCCGAAGACTTTTCAGTTGCTGTCTACGTAGGGATATTTCATCATCCTCCTCATCAATCAGCAGTAACATTACCAAAGAAGTCGCCATTATGTTTTTAATATTGAAAACTCGTATTGCAATTAGTTTAATAAAAAAATCAACGTTTAATACTTCACTACTCTTTAATTTATTACAAAAATGTAAATAAACGTCAGATGTTTTCTAGTAGTTACCACCTAGTGCGGTGGTAATAAAATTTTCCGATAATAAGAACGTGCAGAATACCAAAAGGGTTTAAAAGTTGCCGGACGTTTTTATTACCGGTAATAAAAATGTTGTTACCGGTGCAGAATAGACCCGCAAGTGTCGCAATTATTTTCATAAAACCTAACTAAAAAATTAAACGTAACAAAATAATGAACTTGTAAGCGCACCTTGTACTCAAAACATGCCCCTTCCTCTCACTCTGCCACAAAAAGTAATTAAACCCACAAAGCTATTGTTCTTGTTTCAGTGTCTCTTTTTGTTTTGTGGCATTTTTTGCTTTAATTTTATTGGATCACACTAATCTTCTTCACACCTTCAAAATTGACAGCCACGACATTGTCAGCTGTCGAAGTGCTGGTCTTTGTTTTTGCAGCACTGTGAATGTCAAAGTGTGCCAAGCCAGCCAACAAAATAAATACGCTGTGACAAACCAAGAAGAAAAAACACAAACAAAAATAAATACAGAAAAAAACTCATTAATTGCCAATTGAGGCAAATGCGACAAAGTAAACAGAAATACAAAAAAAGTCTGCAAGTCGTAGGTAAAAATAGTTAAAAATACAAACAGCACCAACATTTGCCGTCAAATGCACTCTAACCGCTAGCCCTTCAAACGCGATGCCACAACGCGCATTTCATCTGCCACAATTTTACTCATACGCCACGCCACCTGCACCCACTAGCGCAGTGACGTTTAACGTTCAGCGCTCATTCAATGCCACATGCCGTCCTCCTCCTCCTCACTTAAATGTAGTTACCTATGTATGCATTAAATGAAGTTGTGTGTGCGTGTGTGTGCGGGTATGTGGCGATATATTCGTCGTACGGTGTATTACTTGTAAATACTGACGTAATTGTGGCGCATCGCATGTTTTGTGAGCACCATCGTACGTTGTTTGATGGCAACTTGTTTGTTGCAAAATACCAGCTTTGCATTCGTCGTATAGTTAGAGCTGTTTAGCTGCGGCACAAACGAAACTAAAAGAGTGCATTTCCGACCTAGTAATCTTGATGCCCAATTAACCTTAAAAGCGACGCTGGTGCCGGGTGGTTGATTCCACTGAAATCTTTTTTTTCGTTTTGCCTTTTATTTATTTTTCATCTAAGTAGTGTTGTTGTGTATATTTTGGTTTCTACTTTTTAAGATGTTGTGGTATATTTCTAACAAAAAACTTTTGAGGTCTTTAGTTTTATTTCCTTGCAATAAAAAAAAATAATAAATTACTAAAACTAACTGACATTTTACTAACTACTTTGTAGTGATTTAAAATAAAAACTCATTTTTATCAAACATTCAGAAATACATTTTTAGTTAGTTTGCAAGTCATACAGATAAATTCGAAAACCTCAGCTGTCAAAAGTTTGACGAACGTTCATTAAATCACAACAAAGAAAACATTTAATTAATAATAATAACTATAATAATTAAAGGAAAATCTATTTTTATGAAATATTTGAATAAAAAAGGTACTTTCACTTAACTTGCTTATTTTAAACGCGTTAATTGGTTCAATCTTTAATTAACTTTAAAACATGCAAATCATAAGTAGAAAGATGTGGCAATAGGTAACTACCTTTATTTCGCATAAAAATAACTAATCAATAATTAATTTACCTTTAGTTAAAAGGTAGCTACCAAAGGCTTATTTGTGTCAAATAATAGTTAGTTAGTAGTTAGCTGTCAACTAATGCAGAGGTAACTAGAGCTGACCTTGAGATTGATTTTGAAACTATTCGGTTTTCAGTGAGCCGCCTCACGTCTCTAGTCTCAAAATAAAGTCACTAATTGGCATCTGGTCCTGAGTTGGTCACAAAACAAAGAAATTCAGGAAAATACTGAAAAAACGCGAAAATGAAGTAGTACTGATCTGCCTCTTGGTTGTTCGTTTATTTTGCCTAAATTTAAAGAAAATAACACTAATTTCCAATGCTATTTGTTTACATTTATTTATGTATCTTGTTCTGCCATTTCGATCCAATATGCATAAGGAATGAGAAGCTGCACATACCGATTTTTGATAGATCTATTTTTTATACATATTTTAAATAATCGGTTCACATAAAATGCAGTAGTAAGAATTTTGAATCATTAATTTTAATGTTAATTTTAAGATAATCACATTATTATAATTTTTAAAGAGCACTAACTCTGTGGACAAAGAATTGAAAAACTATATCGTGTGCTATCGATGAATACATTTTCATTGAGGTTGATTGTGCATCTTTAACTGAATATGCGATCAGCAGATTGGCTTTATTGCTTTTCATCACAGTCTTTGTTGCAATTTTTTAAAGACTATTGCTTACCGATATCTCTAATTTAGTAACTTGAGATGAGACTGAATTACAGAATACCGGCATATGTATGTACATTCTGATTTCTTAACTACTTAGCCTCTGTCACCATTGTGTGGCGCACGTTGACGATTCACAACAGGAGTGTGCTGATGAGAGAGAGAGAGAGAGAATAGCTTGCTGCACGCTCCACTTAGTATCACCGTTGCGTAGCGCCCTCTCGCAATTCACCGCCATCGGATGACGATGGAGAGTAATGTGAGAGAGAAAGAGTGAGAAGAGTAAATCCGTTGCTCCACAAGTGTCATACTTTTCGTGGCTTTTATATTTTCCGATGCACTTAAAGCTTCACAATTTCTTTACTTTTGTTGAAGTTCTATTTCTTAAGTCCGTTTTTTAGATTTTCTGATTTTGAATTATTGTTTTGACATTTTTGTAGTAACTATTAAGACTTTACCTACATATAATATTCATGGTTTCAAAATTTTAATTTGATTATTTTGATATGTCCTTTTGCGTTTGTTCGTTGTTTCACTCAAATGCAACTGTAAAAATGCAATTTTTTCGCAGTTAAGGAAATAATATAAATCAGACATAAAATCTTGTTAAATTAAATTTGTTTATTTTGCTCAAATGAAACATGCGTTTTTAAAAAACATAACAGATTAAATCAATGTATTGCCATTTTAATAACATTCACATTTTTCCAAACCTGAAAACTTGTATTTAAAAAAAACCTCCTCGATTCTCCTCAGGCCTTAGTCATTGCTCTCGTGCAATCGAAAAACAAAGTACATTTTTAAATACTCAACACTTTACTGTCCGAACTAAAATTTTCCTGAACTATAAATATATACAACTTATGAAAATTAAAGGCCAAGTAACTTTTTGAGCTCATCGCAAAAATAATACACCTATTTAGAAAACAGATATGTGATACATACAGATACAGATTAAAAATGTACATAAATTATAAAAAGAAAAGTATTTTGTTTTATTAAAAAAATTTAAAAATAAAACATTAAAGTATTTTTTTAAGTTTAAAAAATAAAATATTATAATATATATTTTTTAAATTTAAAAAACAAAATAAATCAAACCTTATTGTACATGAAAAAGTTTACAAAAAAATAGTTTAAAAAAATATTATAATTTTTTTTTTGTGTTTACACATACTATTAACGCTAAAAAAATTGAAGTAAATTTTTCCAAGTAAGTTTGTTTTATTGTCACCAATAATGTCATATTATATAGAGGAATAAATGGTATTTTTCTGAAATCTCCCACAAAAATATGTTTTCAAGGCTAAAAGAAAAATAGAGAAAATGTGTAACTTCCAATTTTGTACAACTACAGTCACCACAGAACTAAAAAAAATGGAAAACCCCATACATTCCGAAAATGATTAAATAAAAATGAAATTTGAAAAAAAACAACACCCATCACAAGAAAGCAAGATTTAAAAAAAAAACTTCACAATATTTTTCAAAACCCTACACCCACTGTACATAAAAAGTTGCATGCTACAATCAATAAAAACAGCCAAAGTGGCAATCAACTCTTGGCGCTGCTGAGGGCGACCTCGCCTGCAACCCACAACAACAGTTTACAGTGTGATATTGGAGCTGCACTGTGATTTGTTTTTTTCTGGGTTTTTATTCATTGTATTATGTTTGTTGTTTGTGTTTTTTTTTCTGTTGTTTTGCTATAATTAAGTATTTCCACTAAACTTGTGTTGTTGGCTTTTGCCATTTTTGCTGAGTTGCATTGAATTAAATTGTTTGTTTGCTTAGTTGGCAGTAGTGAAACATAAAAAAACAGCAACAAAAAAAACCCAGTGTGTACTGTTGGTGGTGGTGGTGACTGTGGCAATGGTTAATGTTGTAGGTGGCACCTTTACGTGTAATGTATGTGACGTGGCATGCCACAAATCCATCTGAATGCTGCACTGTGTAAAGGTCGACGCTGACAGTGATTGTTGGTAAAATGAATCACTACCAAGTGGAAGAGTCGATTTGATTTTTATGTTTTTGTTTTTTGTATTTATAGTTTGGTTTGTACAAGTAGTTGTGGATTCAATGGTATCGAAGTTTTATTAAAATACAATTGAAATTCTTTGAGCTTGGTCTATTGAAAAAAAATCTTAAATTGCAAATAGTATTATATATATTTATCATAGTTTCATATAAGTTGCTCTTGAGGTCTCAGCTGCAGACGCCAGTGATAAAATAAATTCTAAAAAAATTAAATTTAATTAGCTTCTGGTCTATTAGAGACTATAATTTTTCAAGTATCTACACTTCGGTATATGAAAAATTACCAATTTATTATTGTATTGATCTTGCAATAAAACCACAGTCTGAAGTCTACAGTTCGTTGCCTTGTTACGATAGAATAGCGGGCACATTTCAGATTTAGGTTCCAGTCGGTCTCGTTTTTTAGTAAAAATGGGTCGAAGACAGTGTCTTGAAAAATATGCTAAAATTCGTTGGCACAATTATAGCCACCGAGCCCCGACTACGTGGTTAGGAAAACTCCCATTCGGTAATTGAATCGCTTCACGGACTGTATTACTCCATTTTTACCATTAATTTACTATCAGCTGTCGGAAGGTTTTGTTTTTTAAAGGTTTGCATTAGTTTTAGAACACTCTTTATAAAAGCTAGCAATTCCATTGCTTGATTATTTTGCTTACTGATATTAGAACGTGTAGCGGCCACAGCAATGACCCTTTTCCCTACTTTCTTGGTAAAAAAAATCTTTTTTTCCTTGATATGGTCAAAATTACATTTTTAAAAAACAGTCCTCAAATTTCTCATAACGCTCACAAAGGTTTGGGTAAAGGTATTATTCTAAAAGGGGCAGAAATCACCATATTTATTTCCCTTTTATTCTATGTTAGAATGTTTATTATCTCATTTACTTTTATTATACTTTCTTGTATGATTTTTGATGCATTTGGCTTGTGTTATGCATAAGCTCACGCTGAGAAGTTAATGGGATCTCGTTGGCTACATATTTCAAAACAGTACGTGTCTATAAACCATTTTTATCGATTTTCTTTACATCTCGGTATATAACGAAAATATGTCCAGTATGTATGAAAATAGCTTCATTGGCCAACGTCAAATACCTCATTTTACAGTAAATGCTCCATCATCTAGCCGCAGGTATTAACACCTCCTTTCACATTAAAATAATCTAAAATCATTTTAGGCTTTCCAAAATTCTCCTCAATTGTCTTCTTACCCATATTCAAAAATCTTGCTCCTTTCGCTGGTTCCAAATTATTCAATTTTTCTGTTTTTGGATCAGAATACTGAAATTTTCTCGCATCATAGCATTATTTATTAATTTTTTTATTTGTAATTTAATGAATTATTTAGAGAAGGCGAAACTAAAGGGGTCAAATATAAATAACCCTATTATGAGGAGTTATAGAGCGTAGGAATTGTTTAGGTTAATCGTCCTGTATCGGGACAATTTCGTTAGTCCGCCATCGGCAGTCGATAGTATCACAGCATTTATTTCAACAATAATTTTATGGTCACCTATTTATTCGAAAGTTATTTGAAAAATATTTACAATTAATAACTTCCAAATAAACAAATGGCCTTGAGCTCATAAAAAGTTAAAACTATTATACATTTTTCCTTCAATAAACAATTGTTACATATATGCACGTATTATTTTCTCCAAGTTCGTTTATATAGCGAAATTAATGCCTCATAAACTTGCTTACGAACCACTGAATTTAAAAACTTCAATGGGCTTTTCAAGGTCTTTGTTAAAAAATTAGTTAGAGCAGTCAATGTGAAGTAGAAGAGAATTTAAATGAATAATATAAAAAAAAAAGCTGTAGTTGAAAATTGGCACATGATATACTTTCCCAAAGTAATATGAGGACATTTAAAATTGAAATTTATAAAAATGAGTTGACATTTCCCGCAGTAAGCTTAAATTTATTGTTAAAATAACACAGTGAGGTGATGTCCATATTAAAATCTCCGAAGGTACATAAGAGATTTTCTCCGATACTGAAGCTTATAGTGATATCGAGTATGAACTACTGGTAGTATATAAGATGGATAAAAAAGATCTGCCTTTCAGAGTTACAAATATTAATATAAAGTGAATCCAGTAAATAAGCCGAGCATAAAGATGGGAATAATCGGCACTGAACGGCTTACATTATAAAGACCCAACACCATAAATTCAGCATCGTAAAAGTTAGGAGCTAACCAGCTTTTGACCAGAAAAAAAGTGTCATATTCCAAGTGAGATCTCAACTTATGAATAGAGTAAGCTTTTGTTCTTATACAGGGTTTTTCAATAGGAACGGTACAAATGTTTTTTTAAATTAAACAAAAACGGTTTGGGATATGAATTAAATTCTTTATTCCTGTGAAAGTACATTCGATGCCATTATGTATAGAACTTGATTTCTTTTGCATGGGCACCACGGGCACGCTTGCAGAAGTTCAGACGCTGAACCCAATTTTCGACGGTTTTCAAGCATAAATCGGCCGATATTGCTGCAATTTCTCGTTTGATATTCGTACGAAGTTCACCAATCGTCGCTGGCTTGTTGGCATAGACCATAGACTTGGCGTAATCCCACAGGAAATAGTCTAACGGCGTCAAATCGCACGACCGAGGCGGCCAATTGACTGGGCCATTTCGTGAGATAACACGTTCACCAAACTTAGTTTTCAATAAATCGATTGTGACATTCGCTGTGAGTCGTGTGGCGCCGTCCTGTTGGAACTCCATATTGTCCAAGTCCACATCATCGAATTCGGGCCAAAAATATTCGGTTATCATTGAGCCCAATGACGCCGCCGGCCCATTAACCGCATCAAACCGTAATTTTTTCGGGATGTAATGTTGACTCATGGAGTACGTGTGGATTGCTGCCTGTCCAATAACGGATATTTTGCTTATTGACGAGGCCATTCTGCCAGAAATGACGACGGCCGTAAATTGGACATAGCGCTGTTAAAGTTGAGGCCATTGACTCCGAATTTCGGTAGTAAATTTTAATAATTTCGACTCGTTGTTTAATCGTATGTCTTTTCATGATGAAATGGCAAACCTTACTGAAGAGAAATGTCAAAAGAGCGGGAAAAATATGGCGTCGTTTGCTATAGATAGTGACAATTGGTCTACTTTTGTAGCGTCTCTATTAAAAACCCGTTACGAAGAAATTATGATAATGAATTTTTTAAGTTCTTGGATGTATTTTTCAATCAGCTAGGAATGGAGTTAACACTGACAAGGTCTCTTAGAATTTTAGTATTATCAACGTCTAAGGCAGCACCATAACTACTACTTGAATAAACCGAATAGGGCATACCGTAACAGTTTTAGACCAAAGCTCAGCGTTGATCGTTTTGTCAATATAGGATTGCGGCACTCAAAATTTGAACGATATATATTCCAGAGTTTAAGTAGATGCAGTTTTCTTCACGAGTTTGTAATAAAAAAAGGACTTTTTCTCAATGCCAGCGTGCTTTGCATTATAATAGTTAATGTTATAATTCGTAAGAGTATGGAAGGACGAGGAAATATGATGCCACTTTACATGGATTGCCACATCAAGCTCCAACTTAGCATATGAATCAATCACGCACAATTCACTCATTTTGTGCTTCTTGTTAGTAACCTGTATTTTCTCCTATCATTCAACATTTTCGAGGAACGCGTCATCTTAGAGTATGACGAGAAATCAAAGCACTAATTGTGGAAAGTTGCAAATTTTACTTCATTATTAATCACGTGTTCATTTTTTATATTACTTTTTGAATTTCCTTAAAATTGTAAATTGTATTTTTCTTTTTAGTCTTTTGGGAAATAAGGAGCCTGGTTATCTATATAGTAAACTACCATTCCCAAAGTCTGTACGGATACCTTATATTATAGTGTCTAAATATAATTATCTAAGTCCTGAAATAATATTCTTTGTAAACGCGATTCGTATTTGTAATTTTATTCCAACTTCTGTTCGCAGTAGTTTAAATAAAAGTAACTTTAAGAATGTTCCATTTAGAAGTTCAAGACATCTATCTAACTACAAGTTAATGATGAGTTTCGCTATCAACGCACAAATGTACATGTAATCTAGTCATATATGAATACTGATTATTTTATGTGTTAAAATTGGTTTTAGTATCTTTTATTACTTTACTTGTACTTAAAAACAATTATACTATAAAATATTATCTGTAATCTTATTTTACTCATAACTTTTATAAATAAATGACAATAAAATAAAAATCAGTAATTACATCCGCGGATATCCATCAAATCATGTTCACATTATAATGTAAATTCCTTATTTTCATTCAAATTCCTAATTTATCTTTGCGGTTCTTATAATTTTTGAACAAAGAAAACATTTGTGAGATTTTTTATATATCCAAATTTTACTTTGACTACACCTTTTTCTAAATTTACAATCCCGAAAAAGAGCTTCTAGAGGCAGTAAGAGTCGAGGAATAGCTGGGTGAAATTTTGATATCAAAAAATGCATCATCCAATTTGGTTATAAGAGAAGACATGTTTCAATTATTATAGATTAAATTTAGAATCAACACTGATTTATTCTTTAGTTGGTTCTTGATTCACCTGAAATGTTCACCTTAGTTTATTAACAGATTTTACAAGACAAAATTACTTAATTTAATCGTAATTTGCTCAAAAATTGAGAATTACCCAATTTTGCATTCAAAAATTTTATAAGAATTACGTACATCGATTGACACTTTCTATGTTTGTTTGTTTGTATTGGCAATTATAATATGGAATTTAGGAAGAAAACTATTTTGTTGCTACATGATTTAGCCGCTAATTTTTCCCGATACACTAAAGCATTAGTTTTGTCAATCTAATTAGTTTCAAATGAAAATATAACTACTTGTTTCATTTTCCGTTACCGCAAATATATTGAGTAATTTGTTAATTAACCAAGTTCTGTTGGAAGAGCATACAAACCAATATTATTATTTTTTTATGAGGAAATTAAAGAACAGTTTAAACATCGTTATCAGTTGATTTTGTTTTGCGTATATATTCCTCATAATATTGGCCTTTTTATTCAGAGCGCACGAAGTGACAAAAATGAATAGTTAAAAGAGCCAAGTAACTGGTAGAGCCGAGTATCCTCCAAACCTACATGGCCGTAAGTAGTTGAACAAAATTTTAGCTAGTTTCTATTTAACTTAATTTGCATTTATTTTCTTTTACCTTATTGATTACGTGTACCACTTTTTTTTTTAAATAACTAGAGGATTGAAGAAATAAGAAATCTGCTTTGCCGCAGCTTCTGTTGTATTTGCTTATAATTTTAAGTACTTGAACTTTTACGTTTAAAATGCATTCAGCGATGTTTTCTAGCTCATTTATATTCATTACCTAACTGGATTTCGGCAAAGGCTAGCAGGTGAGGCAAATTGAATAGGCTGCCGCTTATCGATATTATTTTCTCCTATATATTTATATATAAAATATATGTATATTTTACGTACAATATGAATTGGCTTCATTTAACTGTATTATGTAGCAACTCTTAAATGAACTAACAGTAATTCTTGTGTGATTCATTACTACCACATAGCAAATCAATAGTTTGTTGCTAAAACGCGTATCGCCTGTTTTATTTATATGTATGTATATCTAAGTCAGTCAAGTTCGTAGCTTAAGTCTTTAATTTTCTGTTACTACACAGCGCAATTTGGGCCTGCCAAATGAGCGATTATTATGAAACCAAACGCGAAACAAAGAATAAACAGAGCTGAACAAGACAGCAAGAAGTCTTGGAAGTCAGTGCGTGTGCATGGAATTGAAGAAGAAAAAATAAATGGAAATTCTCAGCAACAGCAACAACAACAACAACAACAACAACAAATACTAATCGCATCGTAACAGCAAAAAACTCGCAACAATATTTACATTCAAGCAAAAAGATGCATTAAAATTCGCATCTCGGCAACGCAAAGTATCTACATAGTGAGCTCGAAAACGAAAACAATATTATTTTGTTTTTATTTGCAAATACAAATGCATTCACGCTCTAGCATAGCTACACTGGCGAGCTGAACCGAAAGGTCGAATGGTGATTTTTCTACAACAATAGTAAGGTTTTTCGTTATACATTGTTTGAAGTAAAACTTCTTTAGCGGCAATGATTTTTTACATCGCGTAACAAAAGGCGCGTCAGTTTATCGTATAACGAAAGTCGCGTCAGAGTCGCTTTACTAATTTCTACCACTAACTTTACTAATTTCTACCACTACTTTAATAAATTCTACCACTATTTTTATTAATGCTACTACTAATTTCTACTGCTATTTTTTCACCAATCTCTACTACTACTTTAATAATTTCTACCACTATTTCTACTAGTTTTTAACATTGTTTTTACTAATTTCGTCCACTAATTTAACTTATTTCTACTACTATCTTTTCAATTTCTTCCACTAGTTTTACTAATTTCTACCACTATTTTCACTACTTTTTACTACTATTTTTACTAATTTCCGCCACAATTTTTACATATGCTGCTACTAATTATTCCATTATTTTTACTTACTTCTCCCACTATTTTTACTAATTTTAAAAATAATTTCTACCACTATTTTTACTAATTACTAGGACTATTTTTATTAATTTCTACTACCACAGAGAAGTTTTACTTCTTGCTCGTGTACTTAAGTAGGTGCACCCGTGTGTTTCTTTCTACAATTTTATATAAATTTAAGGCTAGTATTTAATATAACAAAGCCATGTAAACTAATTAATGCAAAATTTATAAAATATTAAAAAATGTTCATCATATTTTTTTTATTTATTAGAAGTATGCCTAGACATTTGTGTTATGCAATTTCATAGCCTATTGAGTATAATAAAATGAAGGTTTGTAGTGGGCAAAAAAATGCGTTTATTTTTAAGATTTTTTTTTAATTTCGGCCTTGAAAACCATTTTTTCGTATATCGCCGATACAAGTACATTTTTGGTCACCATTCAACATATTTTGCTCGCCACTGTACTTAAATATCTGCGGTGGTATACATATTCATACGTACTATATATATGCATAACATTAGCTAATGATAAAGATGAGTTGAAGGTTGTTCGCAAGTCGCATTATTTGGTTAGCCGAAAGCAACAACATCAGCAAATATTGTGCAATAAAAGCAACTACAAAAAGGTAAAGTAAAAAATTGCACAAAAACAGCATTTTAGTATAAGTATATGAACTGATCGTAAATAGCTAAGCTGTGGTATTTTTTTGTAGCTTTGAAAAGAATAATGAGCTTTAGAACAGTTTGCAGTATGGTATACAAAGAAATATGGAAATTGAAATGGATATGGACTGTCGTTTTTTTTTTTAAATGAATAAGATCGGTGAACTGCAATTTGACAACTCAATTCAGCTAACGATGCCATTTCATAAACCGCTGGTGGAGTTAAAATATTTTTGTTTTTATTAATTGAATTTCAGTAGTAGCAGAGAGGTGGAAAAAGAACTAAAATTTCTTTAGAAAAATTGAATAAATGTTATGAAATCTTTGTGTCAATATACAAGAGGTTATAATTTCTTTACATAAACTTTATTAACATTCAAATTGTTTATGCGTTAGAATTTCACCTTTTTAACAGGTGGCAACCTTCTTCAAAGAAATTACTTAAAAAACCTTTTCAAATTGTTTTTCGTTTGACAACTATATTTTAACAATATTATGGACTTAATTTATTTGAATTATTGAAACAGGAGGTATATTTGATTTCCATAATTTGAAATTTCATTGAAACTATTGATCTAACGTGACTTACATGTTACAATAGGCGGCAGACCTTGTCGGCATTGATTTTGAAATTAAGCTTTCTAAATCCGCTATACTTGACAACCGTTTTATAATATTTGATTTATATTGCTCATTAAACTTAAATCGCTAAACATGAATTTAACATTCCACGCAGATATCAGTTGCTCTAGGCTATAGCTATTTATGTTTCAAATTCTCAAATCCTGTTCTCTCGGTTTGGTAATAAAAATACTCACAATTTTCCGGACTAACAAATTGTGAATTTATATAAAATGTATTGGACTTGTAGAGGTGTCCGCGATAATTTGCAAAAATTCACACGGGTAAACTAATCAGATACCGGGTACTGTAAACAAAGCCAGAGCATTTGTATCAACCCAAGGGTAAGTCTACTGATTCAGCAACAATGTCATTTTTTTGTCATACAAAAAAAAAATTGTCGAACGTCCTTTGTATGGAAGAAAATGCATAACAGCTACACCAAAAAAAAAATATTAAAACTTAATAAAAATTTTCAGATCATTTAAGCTTGCACTTTATCATGCTAAAATTTATCGGACAATAAAACTGCACACTTAGAATACTCATGAAAATTCGAATTAAAATTTTGAAAATTTGTTGAAATTTTGTTGAATTTCTGTACTTTTTCTACGAAGTTTGAAATGTGAATTTGTACAGTGCTGCTGTTTTGCTCTATACCGACTATTTAAAAGTATTTTCTAAAACTTGGAACTACATTGATAGCTTACCATATTTTAGTATAATTCACTCTTTGATCGGATCTTAATTGTATTGAATTTGAACTTGAGTTCTATTCAACTTTATTTTTCTTCGTCAAGAAATTTATTTTCTAGTACACAAAATTCTAAGTGTTGACACAAAGATTAACCTATACGGATAGCAAATATTTTAAACCTATTTGAAAATTTTAATCGTCAAAATATTTAGTATTATAAGTTTGGTAATAATATTAGTTTTTATCAGGTTGGTAGTTCTGATAAATGACATTTGTCCAATAGAGAGAAATACCAGAAATAAGAAACAAATGTTTAATAATTTTAATACTCAACTATTTTTTGAATCAACTAACCTAACAAATTAACTAAATTAAAAAATTATGTTCTAATTTTATTTACTGAAAATGTTGCATGTAGGACCGAAAATAACCGTTATCTTGAGAATTTGTTCAGCACAAATTTTGAATATAGCATCTTATCCATACCTCCTTATGCTATATACTCTAAAAATCAGACATTATTTTTATATAGGGCACGTTTTATTGTACCCGAGTTGCAAAAGAACGCTCCAGCTTGGATAAAATTTCCTTTAGTTGCAAAAGCAACCCTGTTTGCGTCTTTCATGAAACAAGAGATTTGTTTAGTGCTATCTAAAAACGGAAAATAGTTGTGCCGGCAATTTTTAGGTTTATGTGGTTATATATTCAAAAATACTATGCATACAAAATTGAGTTAGGTCTTAAACTGAAACTTCTCATGTCTTTTCTTCCGGCTTATTCGCAATAGCGCAGTTTTTTCAATTCCCAATACTACATCTCAGGTCGGATATTATTTTGCCGAGTTAGCTGAACTCGCATATTTTTCCGAGTTGGTGTTGTTGCTTTACATGCAATTCGTTATCCTACCTTATGTTCTTTTGCAACTAGGGTATAGAGAAACGGGCCCATAGAAGATTTGTGGTTTAACTCTTTCCTTCAATTTATGTATACACTATATTGCACAAAAAAAGAGGACTTGAAATTTTCAACTCTTGTTTACCTTACTTTTCAAATACTAAATTTTTGGGTCAAGGAGGAATCATTCGTTATTTTTAAATTATTTTCAAACACAGTCTGCTACATATTTTTTCGCTTGCCACAAGGCAACGAAAGATAGCAAAATATTTAAATACGTTATTTTACATTTTCGTCAAAATAAACCAATTCAAAGTATGAGTTAAGTTTTCTCCAATCATCACCGTATAAAAAAATTATTTTACCGACTTAAAAATAATTGCCGCGCAAAAGTAATGTACAATAATTTTACAAGTTTTACATGAAGGGTGATAAAATTCTATTAGGGCAATATACTTATAACAACAAAGAGGGGAAAAGCAGTAGAAGAACTTCCAATTGAAAATCCTAGGCGTGCAGAGTTCAAAATTCCGCAGAAATCGAATAATATATAGCACCGACGTGAAAATTAACCTATACCTTTTCCTTTTAAAAATAATGAAGTCACCGATAACATTGATATTCCAAATCTTTTCTATTATCTTAATCAATTTATGAAAACAGACATTTTTGAAAAAGACAGGTTTTACTTTTCTCAACTCCAATAAGTGGATTCTGTGACTTATTTCGAATTTCAGGCCATTGAGTTTATAATGGAATAATTTACGGCATTTATATAGTAAAAGAATACGTGAATCAAGACCTATACCAGAAATTACGGTATACAACAACAACAAAAAGCATATTGGTCAATATATTGTACAAATTGCAGAAGGCTCTAGCTCTTACTAAGACATATTTTTTAAAAAAATTTATTTTTAAATTGATACTAGGATTAAGATAGGTAAGTTTCTAAAAACAAAACGCATTTTATACCGCGAAATAAAGAAATTGAAACCCTAAGTCATTGCGTAATCGCTGCTTTGTGATTTTGATTTTTTCGATCAAAAATAAAAAATACTTTTTATTCTTGGATTTTATTTTTCGATCAAGTTTGGTCGCTACTTTTTCTTAAAATTTTCCGATCTTATTTGATCTATATTTTGTTAAATTTTTGTATCGAAAAATAAAAATCATAAAATAACGATTAAATCATGACTTTTTTTTGTAAATATTAAAACCATTACGGTTGCTGGGCAAAAGTGCTCAAACTCTTAATTTACGTTTGCAATTTCTCGCAACTACTCCGATTGAAAGTATTCTTGGAATTGGGCCCGCGCTTCCATTAACCATTGTAACGGATGTCGGCCTGTTCAATTATAGTTGCGGTGAAGGGCGTATCTAAAAAAAAGTACAATACCAAGTCCCCAAACTTACCGGATAAGTTATATTACAGTGGCTCTAACCAAACCTTCAGAGGAAGGGGCGAGGGAAATTGGTATACCCCATAGAAAATACTAAATATATGGTCAGTCTCTAAAGATAAGAATCAACACCAAGCCAAAAATGTTTCGGGTATATATTGCGGCTCAAAGAGGAGCACTTGCCTTTGCATTAAATGAGCTTGAGTGGGCTAATATTATAGAAGAGCGCATATGAAACCTTTTGAGTTACTAAACCATTTGGTTTTTGATAAAAATTTTAAAATATTATAATAGATATCTCGTAAATTACAAATGCCTTTAAAAATTATTTTCTATAAGTAAAATACAACGTTTTTTCTAACTCACCTTACATCCCTCGCAAGTGAAGGCGCCAAAATGAAAACCCGCCGCCGGTTCGCCGCAGACCTTGCAAGTCTGATTCATCTGAAAAGAACAAAATGCGAGAATAAATATACCGAATGCAAGTTTGCGAAAAATAGTAAAAAATAAACATAGATACGATGGAGCTTGTGAGTTGGGCTTTGATCTCGCGATGAACCTTGAGTGGCATAATACAGTCGTTAAAGTTGTAAAATAATAAATTAATAAAAAATTTTATGATTGAAGGGGGGAAAACACACTTAAAACGAAAGCCAAGACTTAAAATATAAATTTGCAATGATGAGTAAAAAAGTACTAAAATAAAAGAGGAAACCAATGCAAAAAAATAAAAAATATGAAAACTTTGAATACAAAACAATGAAATTGAAAGCTATGCTTAAGATTTTTTGTGATTGAGTTCAACGCGAATACTTAAGCGTTTCCATAGCGCAATAAATTGCACAACAGCAAATAAAAGTAAATAAAATTTCAATTAAAAGCAGCAAATGCAAAGCAAATCGCATTTGAAATCTGAGCATGCGGCAAACTGAGCCATCACGCGAAAATTCTCACGCATGTTTGTGGGCAATAATCGAGTGTGTCGCATTTGTTCTTTCTATTCTCTTTTTTTTCTTCTTTGCTTTTTTGCATAACTTTTATTTGAAGCGTTTGTTGTTGTTGTTGTTGTTGTTGTAGTGATTGCACATATGCACAATAACGCATGTTTGGCAAAAGCCATAATCGCAAGTGAACGGCAGCTCCGACGTACATAGATTCAATTCAATATGCCTCGACTATAGCAACCTGAGTCTGAGGCTGGAAGTCTGCTAGGTATAGCAGAGCAAAGTGCCCAATGTGGAGTGGCAAGCACCGAGTTCTATTGCTGCTCCACCACATATCATAAAATTCATATCAAATGCTTGGCAAACACACCACAAATAAACAAAAAAAACAACAAATATGCTTAGCCAAGCAGCCAGTAGATACTCGCAATGCGCATGCGCATGCGCAGCACTCGAATGTAGTAGATGGAGTCAACTGATGAAATCTCGCATGTAACATATGAAAAATTGCCCCTGAAGCGGCGCTGAATAGATTAAAAGTGCAACGCGAGTGGAACAGCATAGCGACAACGTTTATTGCTAACACTTTTACAAAACATACAGATTATAACAACATTGCTATAGCTAGCTAAGTAAGTGACAACAAATGCTATACATAGCTAACTTTTATATAATATATTCCTATTTGCTTGCATTCTGCTAGTTCAATTGCAATCAAACAGCGCGCGCATTACTTTCTCATTCATTCGCCGATGCGCCAACCAGAGCATTTAAATTTGCCAGTCACCTTTGAATCTGGCGAGTCACCAACATACTCGTAGAAATCTTCATTGCATGTTAACTTTTACATTTGTTGGTTTATTTTTTTTTTTTTTTAATTTTGTTTTTGTGTTGCTTATTTGTATTTGCATCAATAAAAATATTGTTTCTATTATTGTCGTTAGTTTTTTGTTTTGTTTGCTGTTTTGTGTATGTTCACATTGAATTTATTGCAATGCAAATATTTATCAACAAATTGCAATCGGACAAGGCCAAGGACTCGTGTTACATTGCTAGTGTTGTTGGTGGTGGGAAGTAAAATTGCTGGTGTACTAGATACAGTGAAACAAAATTAGGTCTAATAAGGAAAAATTTGGTAAGTTACGGGGCTGTGTTTAAAAATAGTAAATAAATAAAAAAACAGAAACGGTACGCATGAACTTTTTCTTCCCAGATACTTTTCTAAGAGTATACATTTTGTTCTGAAGCAATAGTATCATCTCTGCTCCTCTGAAAATCTCACCTAGACTGAAGTCTTTGCGAGCTATGGAATCTATGAATCTATATCGCAGAATTTATAAGAACCTTGGGCAATAAATTCTTACATTTTTCGTAATAAGAATAGAAGTATTTTGACTTATATGTATATCCCAAAGTCAAGGCCCAAGTACTTGATTTCAAAAAAGTTGCATACTTTCTGCACACATGTAGCCCAAAAATCAGTCTTTCTCATTCCACAATGTGCCTTAACTTTTTTTTTTTTTTTGGTTCAGCTCCTTATTTTGGAGTATTTCGTCAATAAAAAGTGTCACATACTATTAGGAGGAAATATTCATATAGCTGAGATGCTCCCAAATTGCTTATTTAGAAATAGATCAATGTATTTAGGAGCGATTTTAATGAACCATTAGTGTAACTTGTACTTCAACACCCTGTTCTCCTCTAAGAGGAATTGAAGTGATATATTACTCATAGAACGCTTCACAGTATCTGTTTTTACGAATGGATCAAAAATGATTAGTAGAGAAGGTGCGGGAATCTATTAAGTGGATCCAAAATATAGACCTAACTGCGTCTCCCGGATTATAAGCGTAATTTCCGGTCAGAGATTTTTGCTATATGGGAGGCGTGCAGAACTCTATTGCCGTTCGAGCGACGTGGGTCTGGTATCGGTGTTTTTTCAGATATCCAGTCAGCGATCCCTCAACTACGGAATTTTGCCATCAATTCTGATATGGGTACCGAGGCATCGAAATATTCATGGAAACGAAAAGGCCGACGAGTTGGGTCGGAACGGTTCCGCCTTTGATATCTTAGAAGCCTCTGAATCTCATAAAAACACCGATCTCCCAACACTGAATAAACAAGGCTGGCTGTAATTAGAAGAACGTACAATCGTGCAGGGTATACTAAAGAGTCTTATACTCCAACCTCTATTTTCATGGGTCACCGGGCACTGGGTACTAATGCTCCCAGAATCGGATTGGAACACAACGCCTACTGCCGCAGCTGCAACTCACCAGGTGTGGAAGAAACGGTGGGAATTATTCGAAAGTTTTAAAGAACGTTGCCATTTGCTTAAATGACAATTTAGTTATATTAAATAATATGAAAGTATTAAATTTCAAAAATCTTTTAGGAAGGGGTTTAAAAAATCAAATGTTTTGAGAGAAGGTTGCCAGCTATTAGAATGCAAATTATGTTAAATTAAAAAAAAAATGACAGTAAATGACATATAATAAAGTGCAAAACTAAGAGTGCTACCAACACTAGGAGAAGGTTGCCACCTGTTCAAAAAATTAATTGCCAATATAATAAGATAAATCAAATATTTAAGTATGAGTTTAATAAGAAGGAGATTTAAGGAAGCTTTATTTTGAAAAAAAAAACCTTGGATAGGGTTGCCATCTACTTAAAAATGTGAACAAAATTAGTTGGTTAATTCAAAGAAAATTTACAGCATGGGCTTCGAAGAAAGCAGGATTAAGAGAACATAATCATAATAAGAATGAGACCTCGAAATGTCAGCATTGTTTGATTACGTAGAGCATTTGTAACAATAAATTCGGTTTCACTAAACCCAAATGGCAAACTGCGCATTTGTCAATGACAAACAAGTTTCAGTAACCAACCATAATCGGTAATTATTAAGTTAGTGTAGTGTAGATTTTTCAGATAATATAAAATTAAAGCACCGAACTAAAAACTTTTCGTGAAATTATTTCGGTCCTTTTCTGTTTCTTTCGAATTCATAACGTTTGGCCGAATGCCAGGCTAGTAAATAGTTCTACCGATACAGAATTGTCATCGTTATCGATTAAAGATTGTAATCGCTATAGATATCATTTTTTGTTTCGATGTTTTAAGCATAACTGATATATTTTTGAACACTGCCGTCTCTATTGGTGTAAGCATCTTAATAGATTTAGATAACTTTATCGACTCTTTGAGCGGCAATAAAAGAAATATGCTATATGGGAAAAATTTTAGATATACATACATCCACTATAGAGTCGAAATTCGAAGCCTAAAAATTTTTCAAAGCAATACCGTACAAGAATTTTCATGTTCATTATTTGTTTCCATGTGCAATAATTAAATTTTTTATATAATTGCATCTGATAATTATTTTCAGACCCACTGTACTTCCACTACAAATTCCCTGTGGTGCGGTAACTTTGTCCTGTTTATTGCGACTTGTTTAATTTCGCGCGAAATATTTAAATGGAGCAACAGCGAGAAGACTTTGGCACTGCTGCTACAACAGCAATAACAACAATTGTCCTCTCACTTACTTTGAACAACGAGCGTGCGAATTTTAATATTTATTTACTTAACCGCCGGCTGTTTACCGATGTTTTGTGTGTTTTGTTTGTGTTCTTTTTTTTTGCACAATTTTTTTTCTTTTTCTGCAACATTTATTTGTCAATGCAAATTTTTCCATACCTTTGAAACTCACAGCGAGTACGTAAGCAACAACAAAAATAAATATGTGCACAAGTACTTTTGCTTAGCTAGCATTCATGACAGTTTTTTTTTTTTTTGTTTTTTTACTTTTTTTCGAAGTGAATATTTTTTGCTTAACATTCTGCTGCTTGTAAGAGATTTTACTTCAATTTTTATTTATGGTATCAAGATGATTTTTCAATATTGCAATAAAAAACAAAAATGTTACCAAATAATAGTGTAGCAAAAAACAAAAACCAATTGAAATTTGCTGAAATTTTGTATAGCTTATGTGTAACTAGCGAATGGCTGCAGATTGTGCAGACAACAGAAAAGAAAATTTTTAATTTGAATATTTATGAGCTTACAAACTGTTGCATGTTGCATGCCACGACAGCAGCAATAGCAGCAGGCAATGCAACAGCAGCACACTGTTACGATTTATTAGCGCTGATTTGTCGCTGCAAAATTTATTGGCACGCCGCTGCAGTGTTGACAACTATGAGTACACTGGAGTGACAATAATCGGTGTAATGACTTTGGTGGGATTCACGGAGCGTGAAAGGGGGATTTTTAAGCGGCTATGTTGCAAGTTTTTCTTATTTAATTTAGTTCAGTTATGTTAAACATTTACTTTTTAAGTGACCGCAGATGGCAATACAAGTTTGATTGCTAAGTCTCTTAATTTACTGAGGGCGGACACTTTTTGAAGGTTTTGCTATTTCATTTCCATTTAATTTTCTAATGTAAATTAAACTAATTTAATATATATTAAGCAAATTTTTTTTGTTAAGCAAGACTTCCTCAAAGACATGAGAGAAACTACTAATTCCTACTACTGTTTTTACTAATGCTGCTACCAATTACTACTACAATTTTTAATAATTCCTATTTCTATTTTTACTAATGCTACTACTAGATACTCCTTTTTTTACTAACGTCTACCATTTTTAATAAATTCTAATTCCACTTTTACCAATTCCGCTACTAATTATTACTACTATTTTTAGTTACGTCTACTATTCTTTTTACTACTACCAATTACTACTACTATTTGCACTACTTTCTAGTAATATTTTTACCCATGCTAATTCTAATTACTTCTACTGTTTTTGTTAGTGATACTAATAATTACTATTACCATTTTTACTACCTTCCAGTATTGTTTTTCCAAGTCCTGCTACTAATTTATACTACTATTTTTTTACTAATACTACTACTATTTGCAATAATTTCTACTACTATTTTTACTAATGCTACCATTAATTTCTACAACTATTTTTACTAATGCTATTGCTAATTTCTACTACAATTTTTACTGATTTCCACTACTAGCTTTAATAATTTCTATTACTAGTTTTACTACTTCTTCTACTAATTATTGCTACTTTTTTATTAAAGACAACTACCCTGTTTACTACTACTAATTACTAGTACTATTTGTACTAGTTTCTAGTACTATTTTTACTAATGCTGCTACCAATTCCTAGTACTATTTTTACTAACCTTTAGTACTATTTTTCCTAATGTATTACTTGTCCTACTTTTACTAATGCTAGTACTAAGAACTACTACTGTTTTTATTAATGCTACTACTAATTACTATTACTCTTTTGACTAGTTTCTACTACTATTTTAACCTAATGCTACTACAAATTTCGACTGCTACTTTTACAAATTCCTTACTATTTTTAATATTTTCTATTACTATTTTTACTAATTCTGCTACTAATTATAGCTACTATTTTTAGTAATGTCTATTACCTTGGTGCTAATACTATTCTAGTTCTATTTTTACTAATGCTAGTCCGAATTACCACTACCGCTTTTAATCTGGTACTACTAATTACTATTACTACTTTTACTTATTTCTACTACTATTTTTCCTACTGGTGCTACTATTTTCTACTACTTATTTTACTAACATTACTAGTTACTACAACTATTTTTCACTAATTTATACTACTACTATTTTCACTAATTTATTCTACTACTATTTTCACTAGATTGGACTAATATTTTTACTAATGGTAGGAGAAAATACTACTTGTTGCTTTTACTACTAATGGCAATAACCACTACTTCTCCAATAGTTAAAGCTGTATCTCTTTAAGAAGTTGGCAAAAAAGTTTTGCTTCTCTCTCTCGTTCTTTTCAAAGAGATACCCCACGTGAGAAAAATATATTCAAAAGTTTGCTGGAAGGCTTCAATTAAGACTGCTACAATGAAACTTTCTCTAAAGAATGTGGGCAGGAAAAACTTGTAAACGAATTTAAATGAATAAATTAATATTTACAATTTGCAATAACCAAATTTTAACTTAGTTTGTTTCGCTAACCAAAGTTAATACTAGAAATTTACAAATAGAGATTAAAAAAACTTAATATCATTGTAAATTTGAGCAATAAGTTTAAAGCACTGTAAGCTGACACTAAATCCGACAGACAATCAGACAGCATTGACAACAGTAATAGCTACAGCAACAGCAAAACTGCAAAATCAACAGCCTCAAAAATGGCAAGCAGCACGACGAACAGTGGCAGCAACAAACAGCTAAAACTTTAGTACCAGCTTCCCACTCCACTGCAAACCCATCAACATTTCGGAAGTCATATTTTTGCAAGTCACTTAGCACATCCCGCTGTGGCACAGCCAAGCAGCTACAAATGCTACCAATCCCTCTAGAGGATAGCTAAGTCTGAACGCAGTGTGAAAAATGTGCAGATATTTTTTTTTAAATTTTTCGTTTTTTGCAGCAGCAGCACCAGCAATGGTAGAGAATCCAGCTGCCCAGTACAAATCATAGTAAATTGAATTGAAATCACATAAATCAAAAGGTGGCAGCACAAATCGCTTATGAATCAACATAATTACTGTGAGATTTGAGATTTGACGTGCCTGTGATTTTAGATTGCTACATATTTGTATCTAGTATGTGATTTGAATCATTTACATGCATTATTATATTATTCACATACGACTATGTGTATGTGTGTGTGTGAAGGAATATTGCATCTGATTTCAGTAGCAGTTCCACAGATGTGCCATCATTTGTTTATGTGTGTGTGTGTGTGCGTGTTCATTTAATTGTGAAACAAATCTGGTTTGAAATGCAATGTACATATTTTGAATGAGTCAAAACAATTTGCGGCAAAGATGATTTGTAGTAAATTTTCTAAGGAATGCGATAGATACATATATGGAAATGCAAAGTGATGAGTTGCAAACATTGCACTTATTAAAATATAAAAGTAATACTTTGATGCGAATGCTTTGCAAAAGTCGAATTCAATAATAAATATTGTAGTTTATTGGTCACATTAATACAAAAATTAGTAAGGCCGATACTAGAATACAATTCGATAATTTGGAAACCGCGCTATCAAGGTCACAGAGATTGGCTGGAATTAACTCAAAAGCAATTCTTACTTTTTGCCCTAAGATACTTTAAACTAATAAATCTTCCTTCTCTTTTCAGCCGTAGAGAAATGCAAGGGTTAATATTTTGAAGACATTTGAAATCTCTTTATTTGAATCAGTGTAGGACCAATTTCCAAATAAATACACCCTTTCGATATTTGCGTTAAGATTTCGCTTGCTTTTCCAACACCTTTGATATTTCGGACTCGCATTTCACCGTACAAAAATCTGTACCACCCTTTCTAAATAAATAACTAACGTAGGTATAATATTTTTGCATTTTTTATATTTTATTAAGCTGATGAAGGTTTCTTGTGTAGTTGAGCAATTTGAGATACGCAGAGAGTAACCGTTGGATTCATTATTATTATTTTAAAATGAAAACTGTTTCATTATGAGAAATTGTCACTATTCGTTAATAATTCCGGTTAGTCGATTTTCAGACTACCCGATGAGAGCGGTTAGTTGAATGTGAACGGTTAACTGATTACTTGCCATTTGACTATCATTCAAAAGTTTCTAATCGACTAGTCGGATAGCCGAATAGTTAACTTTTAACAAGAGCTATACTATTAAGGCTTGAAAAATAATAACGAAAAAAAGTTATAAAATAATAATAATAAAATAAAAAATAGGTTAATATTTCGGATTTAAAAACTATTTTCGAAAACTTTATAATTTTCCACGCAATAGGCTGTTTAAAAAAGTGAATTTAGAAGTACTACTTTTTATCGAAAATAGAGACTTTTTTAGATTAAAAAACTCTGCCAAAAAATGTATGTTTTGTAGATAATTTCTGACGAAAAGCCAAACATACAAAGTTCAGTAATCAGAATTCATGCTATAAAATTTTAACTTTTTGTCAAGAGTTTGTGTGTTGCTATTTAAATTAATATTCGATTTTAACAAAAATATGAATGAACCATTCTACAAAAAAAAAGCTAAATAAAAGCTGGTTTTATTCGTAAAAATTTAAGTAAGATTCAAATTAATTTCATCGAAAGTTCTACCATTATTTTAAAATTGAAGATTTTAAGGCCCAATTAATATAATAGAAAGCCAACTTCTATTCTAAAAATAGAATAATATGTGCTGCATAGTGCCTCTAAACTTTCCAGAAAACTTAGCTGCAGTGATACTAAGAGCTGATATTTAATAGGAGTCTCCACGTTTAATATTTTTTCGTTTGGCAAAACTCAACAAAACCCAGCGCGTGCTATTTTCTAGAGCACTCTAACTGCATTTCATATACCGCGCTATTTTCTGGTGAATTGTACCTAAAATGTCATATAAATCAGAACTGTATTTAGCGGATTTCTCTATGATTTTTTCCAATAAGAATGCCTTTTTATTATGACTGGATATGCCATTTATATAAAATCAAAAAGAAAATCTAAGTAAAACAAAGATAAAAACAGACTGAAAAATTTTCAATGTAATTAAGAAGTTGGTACGTAGAGTTAAGATGAAAACCTCTTTAGTAAAATTAAGAAGGGAATCTTGGTTTTCATTAGAATCTCTTCATAATTTTAATAAGCAGAAGATCTTATCAGTTTGAAATTATTGGCACCTAATTTTTTTAAGTTGAATATTTTCTAGACTATTTTTTTTGAAAGCAAATATAACAATGTTTTTTATTTAATTACGTAAGTTTGTTTTATGTTGCGAAATGTTCACGATATATCATTTATAGTGTATGTATATGGTAGGCAAAATTTAAATTAAAAATAACTCCTTTAAAATAAAAAAAAGGTTTTCTGATTAATAAGGTCAATAAGATTTTTTTAAAAATTAAACGATATCCATACTAATTTACTTTGTGTTCTTCTTGACATAAAATCAAGGATATTTCTTCTTAAATTGCATATTTTTGGACAAAATTCTAGAAAAATTAATGAACGCCAAGTTATCTCCTCGGTTAGCCATTTTCAAAATAAAATGAGGAAGAGTTTCTAATGAAAATTTCTCCAATCTGGCTCCCTCTCGCTCTTTTTGACCACCAAACGTTTTAAGGCTATCTCTTTGATTAAAGGGGAACTTTTTAGCTCTTTGTATCTTTACTGCGGCGTTGTAAATGATTAAAATAGTGCTCATTCACTTCAATACAGAAAGGACAATTGTGGAGGTTGTTACAGTCAGATGTTTGCGCCATTGGAAGTGACCAGTCATCGGTCCCAAAAGTTGCCTAATGAGTGCTGATCCCCAGCTAGACTTTCGGAAATTACATTCAAAATGCACTAAGTTTATGATAGTTGCATCGATGGCCGGGAGGATCAACCCGTGAGACATACTCTGTCAGAGTATTATCTAGCTAAAAGGCGAGACATCTCAGTACAACGTTCTCCGAATGACTAGACAGCCAGACTAATTCAAGCTCGGAATATTTACCAATATAATTTAAAGGATACTGTTATCGCCGAAAATAGACTGAAGCCAATTCTTAAATATGTACTTTCTAGACTGTGTAACATACCTGATACCGGCAAGCATTCCCGATTTTCTGTGCTATGTACGGCACATCCGGTGGTGTACCTTCTAAGCAAAGGAGCATGGCTTCCGCCAGCTCCAAATTAATGAATATTGTAAAAAAGTTCTGACTCATTTTCATTTCTCTTCATTTATTTTCAACCTAACAATAACGCAATTACAAAACATATATAAATAGTTCTTTACAATGGCTTTCATTCATTGAACAAATTGACACCGCAAAACTCTATCGATGCAGTTGCCACAGTCAAGGAAAAAAATAATTGCCCAAAAAATTGATATGCACCCTCATAAGCATCAATCCTTTTATTTAATTACTTCATTAAAATTCACCATGTATTTTCCTAATTTTTTACTGCTTATTTTTTACCAAATTATTTTTATGGTAGCTAATAAATTTTTGCTAATCAGACAACGGTCAACGTTGATTTTTCTGCTGCATAGCATATTTAATATTCGTTAATTTTTAACCAATTTGCTTTTAAATAGCCCTACCGTTAGTGGTAACTTAAATAAAAAATATTAAAAAAAAACAAAAACAAATGACTAATGCTTTAAAGAGGAAATACTTTGCATTAACTATATCTACATAAAATCCAACGGTATACAAAATAAGCTAACTAATTCGATTAGTTGTCGAACGAAAGGCCTAGAGAAAGACAGCAAAAAAAGAAATTGTGTATAAATTAAAACAAATAAACAAGTGATACGCGAAATGTTGCATGAAATAAGCAAATACACCCAAATGGGCTGTGAGTAGCAACAATTTGTGTTTCGCCTAGGTGGAAAGTATCTTTATGTTCACGTGTGTAAGTATGTGTGCTGCTAACTGTTAAGGTAATGTGTGGTGGTAAAAATTGTAGAATTATTTCCAGCAGAGGCTGATGAGGTTTGAACTTCGTTCGCTAAGTTTTCTCTAAGATCACCTCACGAGGCGTACAAATTGCATTAACTATGACTAACTATAAGGCACATTAAATGCACCAAGTGTTGTGATAAGCATGAAAGGTGCTCAATTCAATATTTGAATTTCGGGTTTGACTTTAGCTAACGGTAAGTGGAAATATTTTATGTATAAAAAAGCAGTATGAAATGAACGTTTATGAATTAAGTTTAGCCTAACCGCACCTTCAGAGTGGTCAATGAATAAAGGAGGATTTGGGGCTAATGATTTTCATATGTACTTCCATAAATACATATGTATATAAGTATTTATATGTTTGTTGCCAGAAATAGTTCGACTAAATTGAAAATTCTAAATGTATGATTTGGGCTTACTGCCCAAAATTATTAAAGTGATACATGATACACGTTGCATGAAACTGTAAGCACTGGTCTGCACTAAGCCTGAAAAAATTTAGAGCAGCGAGCTCTGAAGTGCGATTCACTATGTGTTTTTATTATATTTCATTAAAGCGAAATAGGATACTAGTTTATTTCAAACTGCAAACGTTTTTAACTAATTAAATACATATTGAAATATTCCATTGTAGCAGAATTCCGGACTCTCCTCTAAGTGGTTTGTTAGAATAGTCATCAACTCGGCTAAAAGGAATATCTCGAATCATCTGCAAATATGCCATGGTTTTCGTTTTCAAAATTCGCGTTGTGCTACAACGTATTTAGGATCTACATTGTATATTTACATTTTTTTAAATTAGAATCATTTCTTTTTTATATTGATAGGTTCTAGGGGCTTAAGATTTTTCGTAACTTTTTGCTATCAACGACCCGTAAGTGAGCAGTGTGGAATACCCATGCGCCAGTCTATTTCTTCAGTCATCCGTAAGCCGGCATTCATCGCGTAACGAATGCAATCAATAATTCATTTTTTCACCATACCTCCTCATTATTAAAACTAAACTATACTTCTGTTTTTATACTTGGATCCTTGATAAAAGTTTGATATTACCATTTGCTGTTAATTGAATGGTAGATGTGGTGGTTGGCATAAGCCTCCTCATGTTTCTGGCAGTAAACTTCGATCCACTGTTGGAGCGCTAACTTCTTCGTCACCACGTGATAAATTATAGCCAAATATTCAAAGAATATCAATTAATATTTCTTTTTCAATTTCAAAAAAACAAATCACCAAATTTTAAATTTTTTCGTTTATTTAAGTTGAAATCACGTTTTTTTCCTTTCTCGATTGAGTTAACAACATCAAATTTGTTGTCGTATAGTTTTCGGTAATCGACTAGCTTACAAGAACAGCTGATTCAGCGAATGCGAAAATCTTTAAAAAAAAAGCCGCCGAATAGCAGCATCGTTTAAATTTTCGTTAAGATGATTTAACCATGCGAATATCGTTAAAATAAGTTAGCGAATCGCACTACTGGTTAAGAAAGCCTTCTCAACTAACACAGCGTCAGCCCTAGTTATTTACGGGGGAACTTAACAACATATTTGGTGCTTAAAATCAATGCAGTTACGCTCAAAATAGCACCCAGTTCTTTTCGGGTAGCCATTTCCCACAAAATTGGGTGGAGTTTTTCCAGAATCTATTTCTTAGATGTCCTGCATTTAAGAGATCTATATTTGAGCATAAAGATCTCCTTACATACATATCTAAGCAAATGTGACTAAGAAATAAGTATAGTTTAATTTGGGGAACTACCACAGTCACCTAACCCTAACCTATGCCTTTTTCCTCTGATTGATATTTCGCGAATACGCTCCCTTGCTGGAACCTATTTTCGAGCTATTGAAAAAAGTGCGCGAACTGCTAAATTATTACAAAAAATTAACAACATATTCAAACGATAGCACCCTTAGTAGTCATATTACTTTCACCCAGTGTGGTAAAGTTGTGGGTATATATATTAGTATTCAGGATGTTCCAAAAATTTTATGACGTGAACAATGTTTGTTAGAGTATAGAGTTAGAGTATAAAAACAATTTGCTTTTCGTAGCTGGAATATTTTAAAAATAAGTGTAAGTATCGAGTGTTTTTTTTACAGGTTTGTTTTTCGAATAGAGATAAAACTGGCATTTTGTGGTCAAATCTGGCAACTCTAATGTCATTTATGTTCAGTTTGGTTTGCCATTTCATCATGAACAGGTTGACAAAAGAACAACGCTTGCAAATCGTGCAAATTTATTTCGAAAATAATGGTTCAGTTCGCGAAGTTTACCGCGAGCTCCGTCAATTTTATGGTCGACATAATCGTCCATCAGAGCAATTAATTCGGTTAACCATGGATCGTTTTCGCACTACGTTTACTCTATGTGATAATACGCATCCGCAGAGACGTCGAACAGTGCGCACCGAAGAAACAATTGCCGCTGTAGAGCAAAGTGTTGAAGAGGACCCGAATGAATCGATTCGCCACCGTGCACAGCAATTGGAGCTTTGTCCATCAACTTTATGGAAGATTTTGCGCAAAGATCTTGGCTTGCGACCTTACAAGATCCAGCTTGTGCAAGAATTAAAGCCGCGAGACCATGCAATGCGTCGTGATTTTGGTGTATGGGCCGAAAATGAGATTGATCTCGATGCTGATTTTCATCGCAAAATTTTGTTCAGTGATGAGGCTCATATTTGGTTGAATGGCTACGTCAACAAGCAAAATTGCCGCATTTGGAGTGAAGAGAATCCACATGAGACCCTTGAAACGCCATTACATCCACAAAAACTGACTGTTTGGTGTGCTCTATGGGCTGGTGGAGTCATTGGGCCATACTTCTTCCGCAATAATGCTGGAGAGGCAGTTACCGTTAATGGAGACCGGTATAGAGCCATGATAACCGACTATTTTGTTCCCGAATTGGATGGCATGAATGTGGATGAGTTGTGGTTCCAACAAGACGGCGCTACATGCCACACAGCGCACGTCACAATCGATTTATTGAAGGAAACATTCGATGAGCGCATAATTTCGCGGAATGGACCTGTAAATTGGCCACCAAAATCGTGTGATTTGACACCATTGGATTATTTTCTTTGGGGATATGTGAAGTCGCTCGTCTACGCCAACAAACCAGAAACGTTAGGGGAATTGGAAGCCAACATTCGTGGCGTTATTGCCGACATACGGCCCCATATGCTCGAAAAAGTGGTTGAAAATTGGACCTGTATAATTGGCTTTATTCGAGCCAGCCGCGGCGGCCACATGCCCGAAATCATATTTAAACATTAATGGCATAAAATTATCCTTCCAATAAAGCCAAATTGATGGACCTTAAAACGATTTTCTTGTGTTTTATTTCAATTCGAAGTTCTATACCCCTAAAAAAACACCCTATATATACAAAGTATTTTATAGTTTTTCCCTTATAGAAATGTGTGGTAACTCTATTTATTTCAAAAGCGTGTTCCAATAAAATCATGTACTAAATCTGTTTTTGATACGAATTTAGTAATACTATTACTTAATTTAAACTGTAATAGTTTGTATAATATATTGAGGTGGCAAACCTTATTTAATTTCTTAAGCAATTGTTTACAACTAAACTTTTCTTTTAACTAAGCTTTCTTAACCCATATCGGTTCACACTTGTAAAGTAATGTTTCATTTATATTATAAAGTGAAGTGAATTTAAACTTTTACCAAGTGCCAAACCTCCCCAAACAATTTTTAACCCAACAATTCAATTGAATAAACTCTTTTTGCACCACTACTATTTTTCATTTTGCTATTCAATTAAATTAAATCGGTTTTATTAACCAAGTGACTTTTACTGCCTTCATTCATTTACACGTTTTGGACAGCCAGTCTTGTCTAAAAATCATCTTTAACGAAGCTTCCTTAGCTCTTGTTCATGTAGTATCAGTAATAGCAGGATTCCAGTTGCTTTTTTCAATCAGAATCTCTTCCCATTACGACTTGGTTGTCTTTTTCATAAAATCAAGAAAACAATCCGCAAAATTATGATGAAAACTTTTCAATGCAATTAAGAAGGTGATCCGTTGAATTTTTATGAAAACATTTAAATAAAATCAAAAAGGGAATTTGGGGGTTCGTTTGAATATCCTTTTTATTTTATGAAGCCGAAGATCTTATCAATTTAAGATTATTGGCGTCTAATTTTTTTCGTATTTTTTTTCTGAAAAAAAAATATCACACTGTTTATTATTTAATTATACCAGCTGTACTTATAATTATGATAAGCTTAAATTTTTATATAGTATTATTACTGGTTCTACTACAATTCGAATGCCATTACTTGAAATTTTATACATGTTTAGTTCAAACCTTAATTGCATATTTGGCATTTTTAATATGAGTGCATAAGAAAGACATTGAGAGAAAAAGGCAGCGTCAATCGTCAATCGAATAAATATAGTTAGTTTTAAAATATTATTGATTGAAAACTTCTGGAACAATTCATGAGTAAATCAAATATTTTTATTTTGAGAATACAAAACTCCAAAGAATAATATTCATAATATTAAACTAAAAAAAAAAAATATAAAGTAGATTATTCACGAATTATGTATGTGCATGTGTATAATGAGACGTTAAAAGCAAAATTTTAATTGAAAAGGGCTCTTTGAATTCACAAGTTTAGTAAGATTCTAAAAAAAGTGTAACACGTTATCTCTTTATTTCTAGACATTTTCCTTTTCAATAAATTTAAGAATAAATTCAAACCAATATTAAGAAGATTTTCTAGCGAAAATTTTTTCGATTTTGTCCCCTCTCGCACTTCTTGGCCATCAAGATTGTTTAGGCGTCAAAATTTTTATTTATAGGAGAACTTTTTAGCTATGTGTTGTTACTCAAAACATTGATCTTATAGGAAGTATTTAACGTCAATGATTTTGGATTTGTTTTCAAATTTTTGTTTTTCATAATACTTGTAAATATATAAACTTTAAAAATTTGTAATAAAAAATATTGATGCCTAAAAGCACGTACTAATCGATTTTCTTGAAAATGTATTTTTAAAATTTATTATCTAGCAAACCACCATAAAGAAAGTTAGTGAGCTCAAGAAATGCTGCTTTTGTTGCTGGAAAAACTATTTTATCAATTCCAAAAATAACGTCTGCTTATACTAATTAAAATAAATTATCGACCCTAAAATTCCTTAGAATCCGAAAATATGACTGGAGAATAAACATAACATACAATTAGTCTAAATTGTCCCATTTTTCGCAAACTTATGGGCATTTAAAAAACAAGATTTTTTTTTTCGAACCCCGATATCTCAGAAAAAGCAAAATCAAGAAGATAAACACTGATAACATATTTTAAAATATGATATAACTTACTTATTTCATTGAATGCAAATTCTCAAACAAGTGGCAACTCTCTTAAAAGAATACCCCATGTAAATTATTTATTATTTTTTTTCGAAAGAAATCATTCACACACTCCCACTCAATCTTCATTAGGTCTTCAAAATTATTGGCAGACAGTAAATATTTTGTTTGTTTAAATTTGACCCGAGCAGTAAATTTCTTGAAAATAAACAAATTTAAGACACTAAACCTTGCAATTTGTTTTTAGCTACACAACCTAAGTAAAGTTTATATTTGTCGGAAAGGAGGAGAAGGAAATAATTTCAATTAAAGTTAAAGAGGAAATTTAATTAAATTTTAAATGTTGCATTGGCTACATAAAATAATCATTTTAAAATGATTCTTCCTTATTACTCATGACTTCAATTCTTTTCAATGGCATGCTAACTCCAAATATGAGCCAAGAGGACGGCTCCTATAAACTTTTGGTAATTTTATTATTTTTCCGATACACTGCAGCTAACAAAAGTAAATCAGTAAAAAGCGAACATTTCAGTGTCGTCGATGCTAGTCCATGGAATGAAGACATTTGGCTCTTTTTTCAAACTGTTTCTCACATTGACGCGCGCCACTCCTTCCGAGTTTATATGATAAAAATAATTTCATACCGTTTCTAGTTCACATACAAACCAAACTACGAATAAAATCCCGATATAAAAGTATAAAAAGCAAAAAGAGAGAAGGAGACAAATGTATTTCTATTAACTTTTGTTTTGAATTTGCAGATATAAAAGCAAGGATCTTAAGTAAGATTGTTGAACAAAACATTCTGCTTAGAAATACAAAAATCGGGTAAAATTTAATCCGAAGAACTTATTTATATGCAAAACAAATGTATAATTAGAAAAGTCGTAATTATATGAGCTTGTAATGATTAACACCTCTTTGGTTTCTTAATTAAATAAAATACATAAATTATTAAAAATATTAACAACAAATTTTACGGCTGAAAGCGGTTTTCTTCCTGAAATGGTTAAACTTTGACCCGAAGACCTTATGAAAGTAAAATATTCACAATTATAATATTAAATGGGCCGATTTACAATCAAAACAATTTTTTTTCCAAAAAAAATACAAAATTACAAAAATAGTCATTCAAATGATTTTGAAATTAACTAGCTTTGTACTAACATGCTTGGCCAAATTTACACTCCAATACACATACATACATAAATACTTATGCAAACATGTTGCAAATCTGTTGCACCACAAACTTCACTCAACGCTGCAACGGTTGACATGCTGCTCACCTTTTGTGCGCACGAGAATTGGCGCATTGACCAAAGTGTGCTGGCGACGTGATTGCAAAAAAAAAAAAAAACAACAAAAAAAAATGAAACGCATGCATATAACCCTGATATGCTTTAATGTAGTAGATTTGCATTTGCAATATAGAAATGCTTCGTAGCTTTTCTTGGACAAATGTCAACTAGGTTTTTTCATAACCATTCGGTTTACGTTTGCGATGCGTCTGCGTCTGCGTCGACTTCAGTCACATGCCAACACGTAGCTCCAGCTGAGGAGTGTGGCCATGCGCCTCCAACTACTAAAAGTGTGAATTCTGAAGAAAGTTAAGTTGTGCTTGCAACTAAATGTTGCTTGCAACTACAAGTGTAACTCATGTTAGAAATGTTGATTGTATGTACGTGCATGCAAATGTGGATTTACATTTGTATATTTCCGCAAAAATTCCAAACAATTCACAAGAGTGCCTTAATTTTAAACGGAAAGGTGTGCTGCTGCGATGTGTTGGTTAGTGATTTGTGGAGCAATTGAAGAATGCATATGGGAAATGAAGTTCTCTTAAAATTTAATATATTTGTACATTAACCAATTACTTAGAAAGGCAAAAAATAAAAAATTATTTAAAATTAAAAAATTTTTTTTCTTCCAATGGTTAGCTTTTAAACGTTGTCACTAGCTAAATAAAACCGTTTACGTTGTTTTAAAATAAATTCGGCCATAGGTATTCTACGTTTGTTGCTTGAATTAGTTATATATATATATTTTATAAATTTATATAACAAAAATAGTTTGATATATAAACAGACAACTTGCAGCAACTGCCTACTTATTTATGGTTAGTAAAATAATTAGCAGATTATTTAATAACCTTACTGGAAGTTCCAATATCACTATACTATAATTCAATCGGCGTGTAACTGAAATACTTAGCAAAAGCATCTTGCGACGCATTAAGGGTTCCGGTGCAGCTCCGGATAGGGCTTTCAGCACGAATAAAACTTTTCCTTAATAACTATCCAATTGTACTCCTTAAAAACACAAAAAAGAAACATTTGATTTATTCATAAATCTCCTGAAATTTGCTAGTATTTTGCACTTCCCATAAAACATCTTCTTTAAAAAAAAATCTCGAAAAGGGCCAAACATTTGACCAAAAAAATGCTGAACTTAGGCCGACAATTTTTCAAGTTTTATGTCATGGGAAAAGTCAGGCTTATATGACATGATGGATGTACATGATAAGCTATATGGTTTGCAGTTATAATACTGGACAAAAATTTTTATTTCACATCGAGTTATGTCTTTCTGCAATGAATATTTGCTGTCTAGAAAGTGTGTGGTTTTGATACTTTTGAAGATCACATTTTTTGTTTTTTAAATAGCTCTAAAACATCTGTCTTCTCCTCCATCGAGTGTGTCTAGCGAGCAGTTATTTACTGCTGGAAGTCCGCTTTATATACAAGATTTTTAAAATTTGTTCATTAAAAATATAAAAAGAATTTTTCTATTTTTACAAAAATATAATGTAAGTTTTAACGCTAAATGAAAAGGATGTGATTTAAACTAATGCACATTTCTTAATAACAGTAATAAAAATCCACGTTTTTAAAAAAATCGTTGATTATTCTGTATTTAATGCCATTCCAGTTAGTAAAAGTTCAGTTCGCTTCTGTTCGGCCCTAAAAATCGGTTTACGGTAGCTGTCAAAAAAAATTACTAATTACCAATGTGTCGAAAGACCTGGCCAGTACTATTTCAACAGTAGTTGTATAATTGTATTAACTTATTTTTTAAATTTTAATAAATAAATGAATATTATTTTAGAAAAACAATTAAATATTCATTTTTAAGTTTATATCATTATAACAATAGTGTATTTTTCCGAGTAGATGATGAGTGGTAGGCAGTGACCAAGAGTGTATTGATTAATATATGGGGGTACTGCCAACAATAAACAGCTTAAAGGGTGTTAAAATTGTGTGGCTAATCTCACGGCAATTGATTTTGCTTCTTCTTAGAGTGGAAGGATAAAAAGGGTTTGCCTGATTTAGCTGTGGTTGAAATCTTCCTTAATCTTCAAGTGGTTACAATGCTTCTTCAATAACCCACAAAAAAATTGTTTCACAAAGATGTTCTTATTTTTTTTGAGGTAGTTTATGAAGACTGGACTACTGCTTTCAGCCACTGAAGACTTCAAAAACGAATCTGGGATGGATTATTTTTTTCCTTCAAATATTCATATTACAACGTAATCTATGTGGAAGAGAAGACTCGTTTAAATAATCAGGAAATTTATTATAAATATAAACTCCTATTCCTAAATGTTTCATTTAATTTCTTATATTTCTTTTATAAGTACAGTAAAGTTTCTTATGTATTAACCAAATTACAGTAGACAGAAAGGACACTTGAAAAGAAAACGAACAGAAAGTAAATAGTAAATTTTAGTAGATTCGAAATAGTTATTCTGAACCAATGAATTGAACTTAAACATAAATTGAAATCGGTGGGGAGTTCCACATGCCGATAAAACTGGCCAGAAATTGTCTTGACGCCACTAATGTTATATATTTTTGGACAAGAGTATAATAAGTGCGAGGAGACTTAACAATATTAATTGAATATTAATCTGGTAGTCTTAGCATTGAAATTTCGAATATAAAAACTCAACTTTTTTAACGATCTCTTTATTTCGGCTTGCAAAAAATATTTGCCTTAGTTTAACTCTTATTACTGCGCTTAAAAACAAAAGTCCTTACTTTTCAGTTATTATTGAACTTTTTTCCAAAAAAGTTGCAAAATAAAATCCAGGATTCCTATCCAGGACGTGCTGGGATCAAAGGAACATTGAGAACTTTCTTCTCTCAACAATATTTGCTCTCGGAAGTAACCCTTATTTGCCGACTACATAAAGAGATACAGATTTTAATAGGGGTGTGGAAGTGGTAGTAGCCATTAGTAGTAAATTGTATTAGTAGTAGTTGTAATAGTGGTTAGCATTATTCAATAGTAGGGGTATTAAAAATAGTAGCAGTATTCAGTAGTAGCATTAGTAAAAATAGCAGTAGAAATTAGCCAAAATGGTGGTATTAATTAATAGAACAATGAGAAAAAATAGTAGTAGCAATTAGTACTAGCATTAGTAAAACTAGTAGTATAAATTAGTATCAATACTAGTAATTAGCAGTTGTAGTGGAATTAGTAGTAGTAGAATTAGTACTCGTTGTGGTGATGAACCAGATCCGTACTACTGAAGGATCCTGAAATGGTGCCGAAATATCTTGTCAGAGAATAGTTCGAAACGTTCCAGAACCAGAATATTGCTCGTCAAAATCTAACTGTTTGTCAACAGATAGTTTTTCACTCTTGAGGCGATCTATTGTTTAAACATCCGCATTGACTGATAGCGCACATGCCCAACGAAATGAGGAAATACATACAAACACGGGTACGTTTAGGTTCCCAAGCTATACTCCACATAATGCAAACATAACAATTTTTGTAGTAATTATCCCATGTTTGCATATATATTGCAAAGTTTTGCACAATTAGCTAAATAAACAAATAATATTAGCCATAAATAATATACATATTTATGTTAGTGTGCTTGTTAATATACATCAGCTCTTTTTTCTTTTTTTCTTTTCTTGAACTAGCTTCCATATGAATATGATTTATTCAATTTGTTTGTTTTTTTTTTCTACGCTCTTCTGTAGACTTTGATTTGCTACCTCCCTTCAAATGCAACTGACAGTTGACAAGCCACAAGCACTGACAGCTAGCACTCTACCGCCTAACCGCTTGATCGCAGAGATATTGAAGGACCTCGAAATATCAAGCAACAAGTCAAGCTGGTGACGCCTCTCAACCAAGCGCTACGTAGATTTTTATTTGCTACGGTTTAACTTGAATGAATCTAATTGCAATATATATACTATATATATATTATATGAAAATATCTACGTGAGCATGCTATGCTAATCTAAGCACTTATGTAAATATATTCGAGCAACGCAAGTTAATTAAAGTAATGTGTGCGCTTTTTGTTGTTATTATTATTACTATTTTGATTGATGTGGTTGCCCGATTGATGGCAATTGGGTTTGTTTTATTTTCGCTCTTCAGCGTAATTTTCATAGTAGTTTATTTTGATATTTTGCATTTGTTTACATAGCAAACACTTCCGCATGTAAATATTTAATGCTTTACATCTCTAAATACCTGCGTGTGTGTGTGCCGGTTTATTAGCTGTGCTTGTCAAAATCTAGCGGCCGAACACCCTTTGATGGCAGTTAATGGAAGCTGAGATGATATAAGCATTTTCAACAATTTTGAATGTATAAGAGCTGTTTAATTTAGCTTATCGTAAGTTAGGGAAGGGTGTGGAGATTAAAAATGAAAAATATTTGTATTTTTTTTTTATTTTAAGCGTATTTATTTAAGATTTGTTGTTCAGATGAAATTTAAGAAAGCAAAAAATCAAGGAAAATTCGTACCAGTTGGCGTTAAAAACACAAAAAAAAAATTGTTCAACATTACAACAAACACATAGTTTTGACATTCAGTCCAGCAAGCGAATTCACTAAGCTGCATTCTCAATACCACCTTATATGAATTCGCCCTTACAAAAATCATGAAAATTTCCTTTTTTGAAAATATATAAAAAACAAGGAGCATTAAAGTTTGAATTCAGAAACTTAAATTGGTACAAAATTCGAGGTTTTTATAACCTAGCGGTTTGAATAATTGTTTGAAGCAGTGATTGAAAGAAATTTATATCTCGAGTTAGATATAAAAGACTTATGACACGAACCTGATTTGTGGTAGCTTTCGGATATTATAAATGTAAAAATAATAATTGTTTAGCGACCTTTCCAGTTTCAAATTTGTGTTTTGCCGGCTCGAGATCAAGGGGATGTTTGGTGTTAGTATAAACAAAAGGTTTACTTTTTGTATTATTTTTTCTTCTTCTAGAAGAAGAACCTCGAGGCGGCAGAACACAAATTTAAATGTAAAAATTTGTAAGTGACTGAGTATGTTTGATACCTCTTGACGTCCAAACAGCTAGTCGGGTTTACTCAAAATTAGGCACATAAATATTCCATGATGTGGATTAATATATAACGTATAGCTTTGGAATTGCGTACTGCAAAAACGTAAAAGACAATTAAATAAATAGGTTTAGTTACAAGTTGCATACAAATTCTGGGTTACCATAGAAACAATTTTTTAACGGAAGTTGCCACCTGCTTCAAATATTAAAAACAAATAAAATAATATCGCGATTTGAGCACCAAATGAAAGAGGTTTAAAAAAGCCTGTATTCCAAAATATTTCGAAAGAAGTTTAAAGAGTCATAAAAGAGCTCATTTATTATGTGAACCTACAATAAGTTGAACCAAATATTGAAATATGGGTCTCAAAGGAACGAAGTAAATAAAAGTTTTATTTTGAAAATACCTTTTGAGAGAGGTGCAGATTGTTTGGAAATGAAATTAAAATCTGTTAATGACACAAGTGAATATACCGATATTAAGGTACATATTTAGATAACATTACAAAAGGCAGTTTATTCTTCACACTGGTACATAAACAGTCAATATTCTAGAATATAATTTGCGATAATAAACACAGAAATACTGCCTTGATTTGTACCACCAACTATCATCAAGGCCATAGTACAATGGCTTGGATTAGTTTGTTCGTAGTTCAAATAATTTAACACAACTTTTCGCTTTCATTTTAGTTAAGTTCAAATAGTTCACCAGCATTAACAAAACAAAATCAAATTTTTATAAGAAATTTTGTATCTTAAATCATGAAAAATTAAATACAGCAAAAATTATTATTGTAAGATAACGACCTTTTACGGCGACGACTCTTCCGTAACTCTTCGGCGTGTCCAGCGGGTTGCTTCGGGGTTTCTATAGGTGAGACTGGGTGACAAATATTATCACTTGACACAACTGAATAAACGGATTAGGATGAACATCTGCAGTATTCTCTATATCAGATTTAGGTTTAACTTTTCAACACTTGCAGGCGATAATAAGGCTTCTAAATGGCAAAGTTTGGTTACGTTGTGTATTTCAAACAAAAAATTTTGCTGCACTTAACCCGTTTGCCAATGACAAAAAGTTGCGGTAACCCACCGTAATTTCCTTTGGTGAAGCTATTTATTTAACTTTCTGTTACATTCCAATTCATAACTTTAGACCAAAAAAGATCCCAGCAAAGTATGTGGTAAAAGTTGGTATATAAATTTACCTATGAGAGCCTACTAAATTTTCTGTGTATGTATGTATGCACTCCTTCTAGTTTCTTTGAAAGTATAAACACAAAAATTTAAGGGGGTTTATGCACTTGTTTTGGTAAAAAAAATCGACAATTTTTTTATTGCGTTTCCTTAAAGTATGTTCATCCTTTCGGAATTATTTCTTTCAAATTCACATAGAGATCTGGGCACCAGACCCGAAGCTACAGCTGTCAACAGCGCGCCACTCCCATGTGCCCCAAAAATACGTGCCAACACTTTAAGCGCCAGTATCTCAAAACGATTATCTCAAACGATGTTTCTCGAGAACAATGTGACCTACCTAACGATCTAATTTTTCCAGGCTGCTTAAAAACTGCAATATATCATACTTGAATGAAAGAATTTTGATTTGGAACAAAAATTCCTTTTTAGACATGAAAATACTGAAATTTGAAACATTCCAAAATCTAAGTTTTCAGTAAAATCATCGTAAAAATGTTCAACTCGCCTCATCTTTTGGTCAAGCATAGCGCTATGATATAAACCAAATAAAACTGTGAATTTATTTGATTGCAGATGATCCGTCGCTTGCTTATCATGCTCACCATAAAGCATGTAAAAAAGGTGTATTAGCTCAACAGCTGGTGTATCAACCAATTGTCACATTTTTCAATCAAAAATTAAATTTACTAACTTCAGTCATATAAAAACGTATACGTGGTGTTTAATTATTTAAAAAAAAAATTATCGTCTTTGCAAAAAAAAATTCTTCAAAAATTAATTCTTTGTCAGAGAATAAGCGCATATATGTAGCCCCTTAACCCACGAAAATGATTAATGGAATATAACTTAATTCTCGCTAGACTAAATTAGTGAACAAAATTCGAATAAGGTTGGACTTTTAATAATTAATATTGTGAAAGTAAATTTAGTTGAAAAGCTCGTGCTATTTTCCATTTCCTCTTAAACATTTGTTCCTAGTTCCTATTGCCTAACGCTTAAACAATTAAATTTTATAATTAAATTTCAAGTTTAATTTAGCAAATAATAATAGTAATAATAATAATAATAATAACAATACTTTCTCAAACCATTTCTGTTTTTTTATTACATTTTCCTTTTAAACTTCACTCTAAATAATATGGCGCCTAAAAGTTGTAAAAAATTTGTATGCACCTACTTGCCGCCAATGTCAAATAGTTTGTCAAAAATCCAATACGATGTTTCAATTTTGCACAATTACCTTCCATTTCTTTTCCCACCAATTCGTTGTGATTTAAACATTTCCTGCACGTCTTGCACTAGTTTCGATATCAAATTCATTTAACAATTGCTTGGCTCGTTGCCTAACGTTTGCCTGGCTTAGTGCCGAACAAACTGCCATGGCAAATGGCCAAAGGTGATGAAGGTGACAAGTGAGAATAGCAAAATATGTGAAGGAAACTAAATTTGGAAAAAGAAATAACAATAGTTTAAATTAAAATGTAAAGACGTAGAATCCAAAAACTGCAGTGAGAATTTTTTTCTATGGCTATTCAGAAGTTGACATTTTAATTACCGAAAACGTTAACCTCCAACTTCAACAAAAATGATAAGGCAAATGGAAACTTCTCAGCAATTTTGCAATATTGCCAGTTTTGGGAGTAATTCTACTGCAACCAAGATTGAAATATGTGATAGTGGTACAATGAAAAAATCTCTAAAAAATTTATACATTTAGTAGCGCCAGAATCGAGTTACTTGGAAACCGTATTTATAATCCGGTTTTGATGAAATTGAGGACACTATAAAAAAGCTAAAAAGTGATCCGATAGATGGACTATAGTCGAGTTATTCCTCATTTCTAGTCCGATATAGATAAAATTGACGACGGACCAAAAACCAAAATTCTATTGAAGTATACAATGAATAAAGTGACTCAAACTATTGGCCACATGCTGATTTTTCTTTATAATATTCCAAATGTTTTTGGTGATACCTTCTATGTTGGTTATTTTTAGAAACCCATAGCTCGCAGTACGACAAGAAACTTACAAATCAGAATTCTAAATTTGCCACAAAATTAACAAAAATTCAAAAAAGTTTTATTACATTTAAACTTTTTCATTCGAAGTTTTACAGTTTTGTTGGTCGTATAATTTTAGAAATTTTGTTGAAATTCTGACCTTGAAAATGTTTGTTCTTTGCCAGCGGACATCGGATAGCCTTTCCAGCTAGCTACTTAAAAAATCATACGACTTGCGATTAAGTAAAAAAAAAATAAAAATTAAGAATTTACCTCAATGTTGCCAAAAAGCGCATGTGTCAAAAAAATTTTTAATTAATACACTTATACTATGTTTAATAAATGTAATTATGAAGTCACTGAATTGAGTTGTTGCTTTCCCGTCAAGTGCATGCCCGCCTGTACGTACGTATATTTCTCTATGACCTTGTTATAATTTTTTTGCCCACATTAATTTTCATTAAACTTGGCAATTATTATTATTTTTTGCAACACAACACTACACTAACAGCGTAGTCTTTTAATGGCTTATTGCTTGATGTTAGGCAGTCTTGTACTATGTATGTACTTACGGTTTTTGGATGTGCCAAAAAATTGTTAAATTCACCACGATTGCCATAGTAACCCAGTAAACATTTGGAGTCCGATATGAGTCCGATTAGACTCGTAATTCGGAGTGTGAGCGTTCATTATGAGTTCTTATAGGAGTCCAATATGAGTGTGTTTCCCTTCTTGCGATGGTCGTCATATATGAGTCCGAATTCATATACCATATGAGCCTCTTTTAGGAGTCATATATGACTCATATTTTAGAGAAAATAAGAGTTCTTATAATAAATATATCTGTTTCTTTTATAGTAAAACAACAGAAATAATGTAATACTAAATAAAGAAAGTAAAATTCAGTTTTTATTCCATTTTCGGAAAAAAAAAACAAAAATTAAAAAAATTATATAAAAATTTTCCTTTTTTTAAAAAATACTTAAAAAACTAATTAGATTCCTGTCTTTGGGTTTTCTTATTCTTATATATAACTCGGTCTCGCGCAGTTTGAAACCACTTTATTGTAATTTTCTTAAAGTCCACCTCATTGCCAAATTTTCGAGAAAACGCTTCTATAACAATAATAAAAAGTTAATTAAGAGCACCAAACGGCATTTAAAAAGTATTACCCTTAAAAGCACTTATTATGGCCATATTTTGAAGGAAAATTTTGCCTTCAACATCTATCCATGATATTTCGCAGGCCAACTCGTCAGTGACCAAGCGCTTACAAATATATCTCACAAGTTTCCCAGGGTCTGGCATTCCAATTATATAGACTTCATTTTCCTGAAAAAGACACAAGAATTGACTTGACCTCGCTTGATCTGCTACAGCAAAACATTTTTCGCCTCCATGCTTTCTTTTTCATGATTTAATCACCGCTATTGGCTCTTTGTGGTCTCTTCTTTGTGACATTAAGTAGACAAAACCCATTTAATGTTCTTTATATTTTAGACATGTATATTAAATTATATTTTTATTCACTAACTACACTGATTTGAAAAAAAATAAAACTGGTAAATCTTTTTGATAGTAAAAAGAATTCTTTACACTTCAACAGTTTCACTTCAACTGAATTTTTGTTCATCGATGAACGCACGTGTTCGTTGGATGCGGAATTCGTGAAAACACAAGTAACGGCATTTCCAAAATACAATACATAATTGCAAGAGATTATGACTCATAACTCTGGGCCTCATATTTCCTACATTCTTTTCACTCATTTCGGACTCATAATTGTGAGCCGTCCAAAAATGTTTGCTGGGAATATGCACAGTACTTGCATGAATTGAAAATATATAGACACTCACACACACATCGGTATAAAAATGAGTGTAGATAAATAAAGCATTTAGTTTGTTCTGGTTTTCTAAATTATTGTAGCATGGCATAATAATATTTTGTAAGAATTAATAAAAACCTGGCAGTTTGTGAAAACAAAGTCAAGAACGCAGGCGCAATTGAAGAAGCAAGGTTGACTAGGTCATTGCAATGGCTGAATAAATGTAGCAGGAAAACATTAAATATACGTATATACATATACATATGTATATATATATATATACTGAAAACTAAGGTTTATTATATCATTATTTTAGGTTTCATGTTTCAAGAATTGGCTGCATATATTTTCATTATAGTTGATGAATAAATTTGGCGTAAAATCACAGTTTAAGTAAAAGTTTGATTCACGTATTTCGCGTATGTTATAATTCTCAGTTTAACTGCCCAGAAAGCTTCATCATAAAGATAAATATGTATACTACTTTTAAACTACTGCGGTACTTTGCACTGTGAGATCTAACAAATATTTTATTTTTAGCCTTCATTTATAAAAACTAAATAAATAAGTAAATAAAATGAATTTTAAACACATACTACAGTATTTTGTGTAATCTAAATATCACTCAGGAAAAAGGCGCTCTCAAAATCCCTCTTATACCTCATTTGTTGTCAAGTTGACTAGTTCAAAACTTTTTTTATCTACTACCAATTTATTGAACAGATCAACTTAGCTTAGGTTAGGTTGCGATGGATGTCACTTCACAATTGCTGCAAAAATGCACACTTAGGGCGCTTGGCCCTTTGTGATGCTACTGAAAAGTGGAACTCCTGTCTTCTTTTACCTTCCTCTAAAGCAGAATCAGTATGTGACCTTAGTATGGCGCAAAAAAACTGAGTTTAAAAATTAACAGTTTTTAAAGTCCAGTTGCAAGAAAGCAGATTATCTAATTAACTTAGAGTTTTCCGGTTAAATTGATAATTTTGCTTGCAGATCAATATCTAAGTTGGGCATTTACTCAGAGCTAAAAAAATAGATACTTAAAATGGTAATTACAGAAAGTTACATGTTATAAATAAAGGAAAAAATAAATTTGTTGAACAATTTTTGTTTTCTGGGACACCGAATTTTATATTATGCGATATTAAACTAACGCCGTAGCCGAAAGCGGCCGCCGTAGCCAATTAAGTAAGTAAGCTATTTAACTAT